>OX346275.1:1951579-3354230 GCA_947049275.1 Epinotia bilunana | reverse complement strand
TCTTCAGCGATAAGACCGCCTACATGTTATTGTATTGTTTTTCTTTTTAACTGCTTTGTTGCTGTTTGGTGTGCAATAAAGAGTATTTGTATTGCATTGTATTGATGATAAGGGTAACACTTTCCATCTGACAGATGAACAATAGGTGTCAACTTTACGCAGGCATAAGAGCATTGGGACCTTATACACAAAACATTTTATTCAACCCAACCTATTTATGTTTCTGGAGACCGGTCAGTTCATGTTTGGAACAAGGACAAGTAACTTTATGACAGTGTTCAGTGGAATTGACATGAGAGAAAATTCACTCTTTTCTCATTTCATTATATAATTTTAGTAGCTTCTGCCCGCGACTCCGTCCGCGTGGAACTCGTTTATATCGCAACTCCATACAAACTTCCACCCCCCATTTTAGGGAAGTGGGGGGTTAGAAAGAGACAAAAAGTAGCCTATGTCACTCTCCATCCCTTCAACTATCTCCACTTAAAAAATCACGTCAATTCGTCGCTCCGTTTCGCTGTGAAAGACAGACAAACGAACACACACATACACTCCCATTTATAATATTAAGTAGTATGGATTATTTAAATTTTGACCCTCAGAAACCTTATGTAGGTACATCTAAGTATTAGGAATTGTAAATTCTTCTCATTTGCTTTACATGTAAATTGATGTAAAACATTGAGAATGTAGTTTATTTTCTAATTAATGATGTATAATTTAGAATCAACAATAAGTAGATATAATTATTGACTTGTAAAAGTGTCCTTGTGGCTTGGATTTGATTTGGATCCACTCTAAAAGACGATGAAACTCTACGACGATCGCTTCACATTCACACTTTTGTGTATTCAATTCAATTACTTACGTAAGTATTTTCTATGTCATAAGATTTTATTATCGTCATAACTTATTATAAACCTTACAGTCATAAGATTAATAATAATTGAAGGCAATTTGAGCAGAAAACAAAACTGTAATCCAATAAATCGAACTTATTTGCAATCCTCGCCCGCCATCGGAAAATCAATACGCAGTCGATGTAACACGCAAAACGCCTGCCGCAACTAGTAAAAACCACAAAATCTTTCCACGCATTCACCGCTTTTCTAAAACATACCTTGATTTAAAATGAATAACGTTGATTTTAGACAGGCTGCGTAGCCGTAATGGGACTATGTCGCTTTCACGCCAGAAAGAACGGATAATCGACAACTAGCCTTGTGCGATATCGATTTTACTAGGGGCTACTTTCACTGAGGACGCGCCACGAAAATACTCCTATCTCTGTCGTGCGTACCAAGAAAATTGGAGAGCAAAAGAGAGATGGGTGTATGGTCTGTGTGCGGCGAGTTTGAGTTCACTAGACGGGGTTGCTATGACAACGGTCGAACGAGGGTAAGATTTCCGATACTGCGGATCCGTGAATTATCAATAAAATTTTCGATATTCTCGTTTGGAAATGGCGGAAATCGTTATAAATGTTACTGTTAATAATGGGAAAATTACTATACGTTTCGATGATGAAAATCTCGATGTCGATAAGGATTTAAATATTGATTTGGTAAGAATTTCTTGTGTTTACTTTTGTTAAAGATGGCGCCTTGTTGGTTTGGTTATTGAGACAATTTTCAACTACTTAAACGTTTTGATAGAAACAATTTTTGTTTGTAGTCTACAAGGTTTATAGGTAGGTCAGATTTAGTACTTTAAAATAGGTTGTTATTATTATTAGATACATATCGATCAGGAGCTAACTGAAATATAAGTACGTAATATAGGTACTTTATGTGGTTGTGTAACGGTACTGCCAGGTTAATAAAAAGTATTAAATTAACTAAAGTTGTATGTTCCAGAAGTCGAGTAGGTACAATGAAGGATTCTTTAATGAGAGGACAAAATAGTAGTTACAGCTACACACACATGGCAGTCGTATATATACCCACTTATATTTGATTCCAACTAATATTAATTTTAATTAATCTACACCGATCATAGCTCAAAAACAAGCTCTTAGGCTTTTGACGGAGCAGAATTATAATTTAAGAGTCCGCAGTAAGCTCGGCCGAATTTCACCTTCCCATACAAACAGAGTTTCGTTCTCATTTTAAAACTACCTGTTGGATTGTAACGAAACTTTGCATATTCAATGACATGAGGAATATCTATGTTTGTAATTAGTTTATTATGGTTCCAGTTTATAAAACAAACGAAATACAGCAAAAACAAGTTTTGTATGAAAAATTTAAATTCGCTGTATCCTATATTTTAATCCAGGCTATAAACTATCTTCGTGCAAAATTTCATTGAAATCGGTTCAGCCGTTTAAGCGTGATTGAGTAACAAACATCCAAACATCTAAACTTTCGCATTTACCTATAATATTAGTAGGATTATTGTCTAATGTTTGATGTCATACCAATAATATATATAACAACATAATATGTACCTATATAATACACACAAATAGACAGACACACAAGAATTAAGAGTCCGTCCGCAGTAAGCTCGATTCTCCATACAAACGTAGTTACGCTCTCATTTTAAAACTACGTGTTGGATTGTAACGAAACTTTGCATATACAATGGCATGAGGTATATCTATGTCTGTAATTAGTTTATGTAGCTTCAGATACCATAGTAAAAAAAATAAGTACAGTGAATTTAAGTTTTTCATACAAAACTTGTTTTTGCTGAATTTCGTTTGTTTTATAAACTGGAACCATATAAACTAATTACAGACATAGATATACCTCATGTCAATGTATATGCAAAATTTTGTGACAATCGAACACGTAGTTTTAAAATGAGAGCGTAACTACGTTTGTATGGAAAGGTGAAATTCGGCGCTCACACATGCTCTAAACTTATTTTTTCTGTATGACTACGTTACGGAACCTTATACCTATTATCAATGCTAATGATGGTAGATACTATCATTACTTTTTAATTAGCATTTGACGTAATTTCGTGATAATGAAAAAATTATATGCTATACATACAGGGTGGTAGAAACCAAGTGATATGTAGATGATAATGAATAAGATACTATGCAAGGGAGTGTGACTTGGCCATATTAAGACTTAATTATTCCTGAGGTTAGATAAGTACTTAGTATGTACTCAAGACCAGATATACAAGGTCGATTTGTGTAAGATTGTCTCTACAAAGGTAGGTATTTATTTGTTAATCAAGTCACAAGTCTGCGGTATCCCATTGCTGGGCAAAGGCGGAGGCCAGAGGCTCTAGTATAAGTTTTACCGAAACAAAACGTTACGATCGCGTTCGCGTTTAGCTGTCAAATCCCATATAAATTGAGGGTAAAACGCAAACGCGATCGTAAAGTTTTGTTTCGGTAAAACTTATACTAGAGCCTCTGGAGGTAACTTTAGGTAGCTAGTTATGTACAGTCGCCGTCAAATATATTGGAGCAGCAAAGGTGCTCACAAATATCTGAACACGTCTCTATTGTCGAGGCTTCAGAGACGTGTTCAGATAATTGTGACCACTGGCCGCTCCGATATATCTGATGGCGACTTATCTTAGTTACTGCTTCCAGTACGCTTACCATGAGTTGGACAATGACGGCTTACGCTAACGAGTATCGAGTTTTCTATCTGTGCATCCCGCTCGTACTGTCAAAGTGCAATAGAGATGCACAGATAGAAAACTCGATTCTCGTTAACGAAAAATTACAATGCCAAACTCATGGTAGCCGTACAGTTCAACGCGTAACGAAGAAAAGTACGAAAGGAAGGAAGGCCAAGGTCATCGCAATTTTGGCATTCAATTTTACCACGAGGCCGGTACTTCCTCGATTTGAGACTACGCGGGCGGAGCTTTTACGTTCCCTTCCAGGCGTCCCGATCCCGAGCAACCTCTGCCCAATACCTTAAAAAACGAGTGCTGACCCCGTATCATGGTCGGCCTTATCACGCGATAAGTGACAAGATAAGAGCGACGTCTCGTTCTATCGAACGCTGTCAGCCAGTGACGGACGCTCTATCCTGTCACTTATCGTGTGATAAGGCCGACCATGATACGGGGTCAGCTCGTCCCGTCATCGCTGGCGAGGTCTGCCAAAACCAAACGAAAGTTTTATAGAAGTATACATACATAGGTACATACATACATACATACATTCACGCCTTCTGATGTTGTTACAGAAGTATATTTTAGATAAAACACAGAAAACAAATCTTAGTACATCAATTTAATAAGTTTCTCGACGAAACCCCTAGTAATTGATACTTATCGGAAATTATACAAAATCAAAGTAATAGTAAAAACCACACGCTTCCTCGAGAACCCTTACGACTCCATCCTGTAACCACATAAACGCATTAAAAAAAACTTTAAAATAAAAAAATAAGGTCAACGCACCCGGAAGGCACGGCTGGCACGAGCCACACAGGTGCGTTCGATAATATAGATTTTTGAAAGAAATCGATGCGTGACGTCACGCGACAAAATGGCCGCTACGCAGCTGGCGCTAGAATGCGACAATATTTTTTTAGCGTGTGGTCAAATATCGAACTAAAATTCACGTACTTATTTTGTATATAGTTTTATGTGATATTGACGCGCACGACCGCAAGTTAAATTTGTAAATTGTTAACGTAGGGTGCATAGCTTTGGGGTGGTTATGAGTTTGGTACGCAAATGTATTTTTTGTAAAGCATTGTTATTATGAAATAGTCTTTTTTGCAGTTTTCTTTGTTAATCAGGTTTGCTGTGAGAATTGGACAATGGCTTGGGGATGTCGTATTTATTTGAAAGATTACGTTTAACCCTTTTATAATCTTTGTCAGTTTGTAACGTCACAATTGAATCTAATAATGTGTCCTTTTCTCTTTAGATTTTAGAACGGTACGTAAAGTAACTATTTTAAAGTTATTACGCCTATTGTTTGACCTGGCTTTTGTAATGCGAAAGTTTACACAAAAACGGCTGAACGGATTAAGACAAATTTTAATACACAAATAGAGCTGGATTAACGTATGGAATACTTTTGATCCCAGTAAAAGTAACAAAAGAAAGTCAACGCGAACGAAATCGCTGGTAAACAGACAGTCTTGCCCTCATAAATACTTACTCACTATATTACTCACAAGTCGTTGATCTATTAGTTGGTTTTGTGAGTGTCAGGTGACTCGGTTAGTGAGATATCGTCAGTTGATTAGCTCGTCATTTATCCATGGGGCGGTCGACGATTGATTGCTAAAATACTTTGTCAAAGTGTCAAAGAGATGAGAGTGCTAGAGTTATACACTCGAGAGCAAAAGTTTCGGGTCACTAGCATTTACTTCAATATCTTGAAAACGAATAAAGCTATCGTATTGAAATAAATTGAACCTTATAGACAATTTAATGTTACTAAAATAAAATGCATTACATTTACTACTGACCATTTATTTTATTATGTTTAAAACGACAAATTAAAAATGGCGTCATTTTGCTTCCAAAACCAAAACTGAAAATATTGAACTTTTTATATTTACAAGTAGTTTTAACACAGTTTAGTACTTGGTATTACCCCCACGTGCTGTCTGGACTGCTGCAATGCGATTCGGCATGCTGTACACCAAGTTTCTGAAACACTGTTGGGGAATGTTCTCCCATTCCTCTACCAATGCATGTTTCAAGTCACGAAGCGTAATTAAAGGAGGATCTCGTTGTCTTAAACGTCGTCCGAGCTCGTCCCAGGCGTGCTCGATCGGGTTGAGGTCGGGGCTACGTGCTGGCCACACCATGGGACGAATATTCACCTCATCAAGGTAGTCTTGCACTACACGAGCAGTGTGGGGAGGGGCGTTATCGTGCATAAAGATGGCATTCTCACCTAGTCTTGCCATAAATGGACCGACGTGCTCGTTGAGGATTTCATCCACGTATCTTACGCCATTAAGAGTACCGTTTTCGATCAGTACAAGCTCTGTTCGGCTTTCCGCAGAAATTCCAGCCCACACGAGTACCGAACCACCACCGTATGCCACCTTTTCTTCAATACAGGCTTGCATAAATCTTTCTCCTGGTCTTCTGTACACCTTTGCCCTTCCGTCGTGTGTATACAGCATAAATTTTGATTCGTCCGAGAACCCGACATTTGACCAATTTTCAATCGTCCAATGCGAGTGTTCGCGTCCATAAATTCGTCTTGCTATACGATGGTGCCTCTCGAGTTTCGGACCATTTGCGGGTCTAAATGGTTTCAAATTACCTTCAGCAAGTCGCCGTCTTACAGTCCAAGCAGAAGGGTTGCTTCTACCAAGCCCTAAAAAATTATGAGTCAGTGATGTTCCCGTAAGAAACCGATTTCGCAGCATAGAGTTGACTAGATATCGATCTTCCCGTGCCGTCGTACACCTGGGTCTGCCTGTTATTGGTCTGCGTAGGTTTGAACCAGTTTCTAGAAACCGCTGGCGAATACGCTGAACTGTAGACAACGATACACCGACTATTCTTGCTGTTTCTCGCTGACTGCTTCCATTTTCCAGGATCGTGAGGATTCTCGTACATTCCTCAGGTGTGAGTGACATAATTACTACTTTAATAATGACTATTGGATACCTAGAAGACTTCTTATAAATACATTTTATGACAGAACAAAAACAAAAGCAAAAATAGTTGCGAAAATTAGAAGTTCTGATTTGAAAAAAAGGGATCATTATGTTTATAACTTTTTTAATGCCATTACTTCACGCCAACCAATAAGTTTTTATACGTGTAATGAAGGATTATTAAATTGTCTATAAGGTTCAATTTATTTCAATACGATAGCTTTATTCGTTTTCAAGATATTGAAGTAAATGCTAGTGACCCGAAACTTTTGCTCTCGAGTGTATTGTATGTCGTGTCTGGGAAAATTCGTTTAATCCGTATTTTCTCTATTTTCACCCGAACCGAGCTCGCCATCGCCCAGCACGTCTATCATGCGACGGCCGCGACATACTCTCGATTTTTCTAGCACTATATCTCTTGTTCTAAGTGTTCTAATAAGAAAGAGACGGGTAGTGCGAGAAAAATCGAGAGAGCTCGCGCGCCGTCGCGTGATAGCCGTACTTATAAGTGAAAGGTAATCCTAAAGCACTTTTTAAAATGTAATAAATATTAGTCATATTCTGTAAATTAAGTTGTATCTACTTAAAATACTTACTTTTTAATTTATCTATACATTAGATCAGTACAATGCACGTACAATGTTAAGAACTCTCCATCGGCACACACACCTCTCCAAGGTTTTGCCTAGATGGGCATTATAACTATAACATGCATTTCTTTACATTTTGCGTAAAAAAAAAAATAGTTAATATGAATACTCCAGGGTATTCATATTTACTATTTTTTTTTTAATACGGCCAGCCCCGTATCATGGTCAGCCTTATCACGCGATAATTGAAAAGATAAGAGCGTCGTCTCGTTCTATCGAACGGTGTCAGCCAGTGACGGACGCTATATCTTGTCACTTATCGTGTGATAAGGCCGACCATGATAGACAGTTGATGAATGAATTTAGACCATTTTAAATCCCTACCTGACGAACAGATGTCAATCCTCTACACTATAGTATCCGCAAAACCAAGTGGCGAGTCAGGCAATAAAAGTCAGTACTATTGCTGCACGGCCCGCTCCATAAGGCAGTGCAGGTGCGAAAGAGATAGCATGATCCAATTGTTTATGAGCTGAATCGCCACTTAGTTTTACGGACACTATATTACCGACTCGCAGGTTCGACAACTCTTTAGCGCTGCCACTGTGGGGTACGTATTGGCGATAGATAGTGATGTAACTTGAACGCAGGACGTGCCATAGGGGCCCTGCTAGTGAGGGGACGTGTCGATATAGTAATACTGCGGTACTGCAGTAGGCATGGTGACTGATTTAAATCGGCAACTTTTATGAAACTTCAAACGGTCTGTATTAGTATGAAATATTCCGAGAACTCTGCAACTTCTGCAAAACACACGGTTGTATGAACAAGTACGTATTTAATTTGCTTAGTTTGGGACTAGTTCGATTTGTGTAAGATTGTCCCGTAATATATATTTTTTTAATTGATCTCACGATTCTATTTCACGTAAAGAAATAATTTTGTAAAAAAAAATTAAAATCGGCTATATACGATTTTACCTAGTTTATGCATTGTAGGTACATGTTATCATTATATATGTCATTAAATATTTAAAAAAAAACTGGACATCTAAAAAAAGTGATTGCCTAGGATATTTTATCGAAATATTTCCTCAATCATACTTTTATCGATAACTTTTGGGTGAACGAAAACATCGATCGTGAGAAAACCGGTCTTATCCTTATAGGGTTTTCTTTTCCCTCTGGGTAGGAAGTTCGGATGGCAGTCTCTTTCGTAAAACAAAGGCCTACGCCAAATCTAGGGATTAGGTGTCAAAGCGGACCCCGGGGTAATACTATCTTAGGGTAATACTATCGGGAAAAATATGTATGTAATGTATGTAAGCACTTTATTGTACACAATAACAGGTTAAAAATGTACATACATGTGTGATGTATATACATGTCATGATCATAGTACAAAGGCGAACTTATACCGTGTACAAAAATACAGAGAAAATGAAAACAAAACCTAATAGGTATTAATTCTAGATAAATAAAAACATGCCAATATGTATATAAATATACAATATAAAATATAATACACACTATCATAAAAAAACGGTAGCGGCGGAATGAATTTTATCGATAAATTTCAAATAACATGTTTCCTCCCTAGAGCCCACCCCTGCTAGTCCTTTGTCGGCGGCCAGGTGTCGGGGTCATTGCGTATGTATATGTGTGTGTGTGTGTGTGTGCTACCTACTTATGTTAGGGAAAGTGTGAGGGAACATTACTGTTCATGTTTAGTCACAGTTTTGGTTAGTCATTTCAACCGATTTTAGAAATGATATGAGACACAAAGATAGAGGTAAGGATACGCCTTAGTGGTATGCTTGGTTCTAAATAAGGTTTTAATAGTTGGTATGGCGCCAAAGTCAAACCGTTGCTATATATGTGTGTATATTAGCTTAAGTACGTTTTTTATAAGTTCAACTACTATTGCAGCAAAGTAAACTGCTTGAAGTATAGATTGCAGGTTAATAAAATATGTGCTTTTATTAATTAGAAATCAGAATCTAAAAATCTAATAACAGTGTGAGTTGTGACAAATTTGGTCCAAAAATGTAAAGTTAACCTAAATGTGGGGTAAATTTTACAAAAGTTGCTTGGTACGGTTACTTTAGTTCTAGTTCAACCTATAAATCTTAATTCAGGTGGACTATTGTTGAAATAAATATGATTCGTAAAACACCAGGATATCTAGCCACCATGAGGTCCGCTAGTACAAAATACACTGACAGCGCTCAAACGAGGGCACCCTCACCACGATACCTAATTAACACAACAATTTACTTAACTTAATGTATAAAACATTATACATTGACGCTTAGCTATGGGCTCCTCGGAAACACTCAAGTAAGGACGCGGCAATGAATAGGGATCAGTAATAAAGCAGCGGAGAGCGACGACGTATAGCTCCGGGCTAGGTTAAGGGTGCATTGTTGAGCACCGTCGCTAACCGTCCAACAGGGCGCTCATCTTCAATCTAATACCAATCTTAGACGACTGTGATAGAGTAGACATTTGATTAATATGATCGTGACATAGGATGTTTATCAGATAGTAATGCTATAGGGGTTTGCAGGGCGCGGGGCGGGGGGATAGGGTGCGTCGCGCAAGCGTCCTACAGTCGCTCGGGCGGGCGCGCCGACGCCGGTCGCGCGAAATGGACGAGGCAAGAGCTAGAGACCGCGCGCCGTTGACCGTCATAGTCGCCCCAAGCAACGCTTCCCCCCCTCGGCTTTCCCCGGACCTCCTGCCTGACGGTGACGCCGCTTTCCACCCCCTGTCCGTCGTCAACGGCCGGCTGACCCCACCAGGCTTG
Organism: Epinotia bilunana; assembly: GCA_947049275.1. Classification (NCBI taxonomy): domain Eukaryota; kingdom Metazoa; phylum Arthropoda; class Insecta; order Lepidoptera; family Tortricidae; genus Epinotia; species Epinotia bilunana. Next base: position 3,344,272 of record OX346275.1, on the reverse strand, counting down.
GAGCCTGCTTCCTACGCGACTCTAACACCGTTGCTACCGTTGCCTCCTATCAGCACAGTATCGGATAAGTTCGCGTATCATGCGGGCGGGACGTTCACAGTCATACAGCAGCAGCAATCATACGCGTCGCTGTCACCAGCTCCGTACAACGAGCCACTATCGCCGCAGTCGGCGTACAGCAGACGCAGTGCGTCTCCTAACTCCTTCGAGAGGCGTTCGCCTACGCCACCCTTGCCCAGTCCAGGGCTAGACCTAAACGCAGCTCTCCTAGCGAGAGAAGAACAACAAGCTGCCCAACAACAACAAGCACAAAGTGACACAGAAGAAATCAACACGAAAGAACTAGCCCAGAGGATAAGCGGGGAGCTGAAACGCTACTCCATCCCTCAAGCGATCTTCGCGCAAAGAGTCCTCTGCCGGTCACAAGGCACTCTAAGCGATCTCCTTAGGAACCCAAAACCTTGGTCGAAGTTGAAGTCAGGGAGGGAAACGTTCAGGAGGATGTGGAAGTGGCTGCAGGAGCCAGAGTTTCAGAGGATGTCGGCGTTAAGGCTAGCAGGTGAGCATGCATGGCGCTTTTTTTTGGGTAGTTTAGATACTACTAGAGACCTTCGCACGGGTACTATATTATGCATATAAACCATCCTCTTGAATCACTCTATCTATTAAACGAAACCGCATCAAAATCCGTTGCGTAGTTTTAAAGATCTAAGCATACATAGGGACAGACAGCGGGAAGCGACTTTGTTTTATACTATGTAGTGATGAAAAACACACGGCTGCTGCGTCGCCAGTTGCTTCAACTGGCTTGGCTCTGCCGCGTGTCTATATATATTTGAGATTAATTGAGTTTGACGAATTGCATTAAAATAGTCCATTCAAAAAGTAACGCTATAGTCCAAGGCGGAAGTTTCCAATTCCAATGTCAGTTTTATTAAAAGTCGGCGACATGAATTAATCTCAACCATACAGAGAAGATTACAGCATTTCAGACGTTTAGGGTGAGTATGAGTATGCATTAGAGCAGTGTGCGAGGAAAAGATCCACCAATAGGAAGGGATTGTAAGTGTGGCTAGCTTGCCTTTGGTGGATTTTTCCTCACAACACGCCGCGCATAGCTCAGGTCTCACCCGACTTGGGCTGTTTAAATCTAAGCTGTGCTGCCATACAAATCAGGTAAGATGAATCACGAAGTTCTGACGCATTCTCCATACAAAAATAACGATTGCTCGGGTCAACGCGACTGTTCTCTCCTTCAAAATGCAGGATATGTTAAAACATTTCATGTGATGAGCAATTAAAAATGTCTATCGCTGTTGATTTTTTGTACACTTGACTTTTCTTTGGTATAGACAGTATCATATAGGACAAATTAGCCAAATATATCACAACACGTCTTAATTTGTTACTGTAATAAGGAATAAGGATGTGTTATGACACATTTGGCTACTTACGCTGCTACTAACTACACGATGCTGATTGTACATAGTTAGTAGTCATAAATTAATATTATTTTATTCACCTAGGGCGGTAAAACAAAGAATGCCCACGATCTGACATATTCATCGCCTTGCCCGAGCCGAGACGAAAGCCTCCGCCTTTAGTTACTACCGCCCGTTGTGTCCAAGTTAAACGTCTTTCCTTAGTCAGGAAGCACCGCACGCGGCGGCGGGCGGGCGGTAATGGCCGCTTTATGGCAAGGAGTAACGTAAAATTTGTTGTTTTTTGAGATTTATAAATGTCATTATTCAATAATAAATTTAACTAAATATCAATAAAAGTTCTGTCACGCACACGCACACGCACTCACGCAGCTAGTGTTCTATAATTTTTCCTTCGTCTATTCGTTTATTTGGAGGTGTTGTTCGTTCACAATTTTCCTAACCTCCCACGTACAAACGTGTCAGATATATTTTTTCCCCCGGCAACCAGTATTTTTCCTTTTATTCAGCCCATGAGGGACCATTTATTTTCCTTACCTAAATGTTATTTATGTAGAATTGTAGATGCTCGCAGTTTTCAGCCGAAATGAGATTTCAGGAATTGCTTCGCCTAATGTAACCCACCCTAGTGGAAGAGACGCGTTTATGCCTTCCGCGTACGAGAAAACAAGATGCAACAATCTTGGGGATGGTTTGTTGGGTCTATCTTAAATGTAGATAAATATTTAAATTTTTGAAGTTTATCATTTTGTTAAATTTGACATTTTCACTTTTTTTCATTGCAGTCCCTGGGCGACCGAGCTCCGCTCGGGTAAAAATATGGAAAAAACTATTTTTCCCCAACATGAGACCTAGCTAGATCGATTTTTCGCCCCCAGAAACCCATATATTCCAAATGTCAACGAAATCGTTAGAGCCGTTTTCGAGAATGTGAATGCAAATATAATATACAAATATTGCTCTTTTAATGTATAGGATAGGATATAGGATTGTTTGAGGTGGCTGAGGTAAACATTATGACAAAGATTCAATTATGGGTTTTTTTTATGAAGAAAATTGTGAGCAAACGTGTTTTTGTATCAAATATATGATTACACATCTTCGCTCATCCCTACCCATCTAGACGATAGGTTTTATGGTCACGTGTTACGGCTCAAATAACCCACAACGTCACGCGAAACATGACCATAAAACCTATCATATGGCTAGCTGTCCTGGTGTATATTCACCCTAGAGTGTTGTGTTGCAACAGCTTGCTGTTTAATTATTGATTTCCCTTGTCGATAAAAAACATCGATAACCGTGTAAACAAACGTCAGCTGCTCATCGATTTTGCACAATCGTTAGCGTGTCACTGCCGGTATACATTACCGTTTTAGATAAGAAACATATTTAAGTAATAGGTACACGTGCCAACAGGGACCGGTAGCGGTAGCCGAAGCCACTGGTAGCCGAGCGATAAGGCACGTTACTTGCAATTTGGAGGTCGCTGGTTCGAACCCCGGCTCGTACAACTGCGTTTATTTTCAAAAACTTAAGTACGAAATATCGTATGGGGACACTTTTAACAGCGTCTTTTCGGTCCGGTACCAGTCTAATCCCAATAAGGTCTAGTTTTCCCTCTGGGTTGGAAGATTAGATGGCAGTTGCTTTCGTAAAACTTGTGCCTATACCTTTGCCAAATCTTGGGATTAGGTGCCAAAAGCAGACCCCGACCTGGTTTGAGCACTACCGGCATAAACGGTAGGAGGCTGACACGTGCCAGTAGGGACAACGGAGCAATGGACTCAAATTTGGTCAGTAAAGTGGATTATACTAATACCTGATAAGATAAATGGATATTTTATCATGGTATTTGTTGAACAAGTCTTCTTACGCTGTTTTTACGTTAGATCTATATTTTTGACGCACCGCTTTCAATGTTGCACAAAGCCCATGTTTTTTCGTTACAAGTTTAGTTAGCAATCGGATAGTTCAAACTCAAATAAAATTTCGGAAAATAAGCGTGAAAACATTTTTACTCGCACACTTGGTTTTTTCATAATTTAAATGTAACTCGATGCCCAAATATTTCGATGAAATGCCAAAAATATCTCAAGCTGTCGATAAGTTGGTAAACAGCGCGTCAGCTGCCGCATCGATTGTCGAGAATCGATGCGGCGCGGTCGATGCACGTCACTATGACCGCTGCTTTTATTTTATAGTGCTGCTACAAACTATTTCAAACGAGCAAACTTTACCTTTCAATCACAAAGTACACGAGCTTGGTCATGACAGTACAAGAAAATCAAGAAATACAAACAAGCTGTTTGAATTATATATTACTAGCTTCCGCCCGCGACTTCGTCTTCGTGCACCCGGCATGAAAACTATCCTGTATTTTAATCCAGGTTATAAACTATCTTCGTGCAAAATTTTATCAAAATATTAAAGCGTGATTGAGTAACAAACATCCAAACAAGTAAACATCCAAAGTTTCGCATTTATAATATTAGTAGGATTTATCTTCTGCTGCAAAATTCTCAACACGCTCACACTTATATATTCGTTTAAGAGAAACTAATGTGTTATCTTAAAGGGTGAAAGACGAATGTTACGCGTAAAGTCGATAAGTTGGTAAACAGCGCGTCAGCTGCCGCATCGATTGGTGCGGTCGAAGCAGCACGTCACTACTCGCGAGGAGCTGTACGAGATAATTTATGAGACTACCTTAAGGAAGGCCCATTAAAGATAATAAAGTCTAAATTTAGCTGATATAGTAAAGTTGTACTTGTTGTAAGTCCATTGATTTAAGTAGTCGATGTGTTAAAAGCAATCGTTCACATATAATTTTCGAAACTTTTATTTTCATCAATTATCCCAGAAACTCGCATCTGTCAAAATAAATTGTAACATTTATGGTAAAGGAGAAATGATAAGCTTTTCCCCCGGCTTCTCGAAGTCGATAAGTTGGTAAACAGCGCGTCAGCTGCCGCATCGATTGTCGAGAATCGATGCCGCGCGGTCGATGCGGCGCGACACTACGCCGTGCCGTAAAATGGCCCGCTTCAATTTGCGATTTAGGACCTACCTAGCTAACAATAATCTAATTTCGAAGTTGGTTTACCTCCATCTCTGTTGCTCCAGTATTAAGCATGCGATAGAGATAGCGACATGCGACCTTTGTTTCAAATAATTTATTTGGATTTATTTTACTGAAATCCGGTTGAGCCGTTTAAGCGTGATTGAGTAACAAACATCCAAATATCTAAACATCCAAACATCCAAACTTTCGCATTTAGGGTTCCGTAGTCAACAAGGAATGATGATGAATGACACGGCGAAACTATAAGAGGTTTCGCTATGTCCGTCTGTCCTTCTTTGGCTTAGCTTATTAACCCCTGCTACTAGAAAACGGAAATTCTTCATGGGCATATAAATCGATCACGATGACAACAGTATAATTTTTTTTTTTACGTAAAGCGTGGATGTATTTTTTTTCTTCGATAACTCATAGTGTGTGTTATCGTTGGATAGCTTGTTCAATAATATTATGGGCTCCTTATAACCATTTTACAACTTAGTGATCCATTTAGCAGATATTAAAGCCCTAATTTTTGTTCGAGTCAAGTGTCCCCCCCTCTGCGGGCTAAATGGCTACTATTGGCGATGAGAAAAAATTCGTGGCAGTACCCAGTAGTACATATATTGAATTTAAAAGGAAAACTATCACGTCTATAGACTATTAGACTAGTTATGACTACTTATAAGTAGGCATAACTAGTTACCGAGAAGTAGTCGACCTATAGTTAAAATGTTCTTAAAAAGGCCAAGTTTTGTACAAATTCGGCCAATGCAACCGCACCGTTTTAGTTGGCGCGCGCGTGTCGATGTAACAAAAAAAGACAGGCAACTCCGGATTCCGTACGGGTACGTAGTATGGTACCGTGTAGGGTTCCATAGTTGCCTGTCTGTCTTTGTTACTGCGCGTGGCCAGACACGCATTTGGCCGGGTTTTTACTAATTAAATTTTCAGTTTCATAAAATGTGTATTTGTTAGTTTATTCTACCTACCTACCTAGTAGAGTTAAATATATGTTTTGTGCTCACACACTCAAGTAGGATTGAATTAAAATGAGGTATACTAATGCCTTTAAATTACTACCAGGCAGGACATTCCAAGATATGTTTTCTTTTTGTAGATGGAAATAATGATAATCAATCAATCAATCAATCAGTAGTGTTTTATTGCAGGCATAAAAGTCCCATATCATTCTTAAAAACTAACAGTGAAAAAAACTGTAAAAGGTTAAGTTGCATAGTTAATAATATATTCAATATATATATAGCAAACCAAAGTATCGATGAACGGGATAAAAATAAATTAAAATGTTTTCGTTTCATGAATATAATAATCATTTTATAAACGAAAAAAGTCGCTTATCACGTTGTAATAGCAATCGAAAATGTATATCGATGAAATTAACGATCGATCCATCGATCCCCATCCCTAATCCGAAGCGTCAACTACTTTAGCAACTTCATTCCTCTGATATTTTACAATTTTACTCCGGTTTTGGGATTTTTTTATTTTACTTCGATTAAGGGTCGGCAAAACCCATAGGATTCTCCTGGTGTATGGCAAATTTTCATTTCTCTCCTCGCGCATCTTCGCTGGAAATAGTAAGTGGCATACAAATTTCAATTCTCGCCTCGCCTCGTCTCGTCTCGCCCCTCCGGTGGAAAATCAGCTTTACAGGCGTCCGTATAGGCTACTCGCTCACCATTACGCGAGACTAACGTTTGCCAGCCACAAGTTTTTTATGCTTCGCTCCTAATTTCAGATTAATTTTACATGTTGTTGCTTGTCAGATATAGAGATACTAGATATATTTTCGTGCAAAATATCGTTGACACCGTCTATATCACGTCAGAGATTCTTCTCTATTAACGACATGGACCTATGATACTCAGGACAGGTTATACGTGATGCCACAACGAGGGACGGAAAAGCTCCTATGCAGCTAAATTAAGAACTGGTCTTAAAATGGCCGATGACTTGCCATAAACGACCTATTCAATTTGGATGGGTAATGGTTTATGTGCCACAACATCATACTAAATCAGTTGTGGCAAATAAAAAAAAAGTGAAACTATGAGAAGGACAACGAATAATATTTCCCTTTCTGTCACACTTATCGAGATTTGTATGCTACTAGCTCGCTCGCACGTGGTACTATTATTACCATAGCCTGTCCTGAGTATCATAGGTCCGTGATTAACGAGTTCGTAAATTTGAAGGTATATGCTGGATTGTCATTGCTGCGTCAATGATTCAGTCGATCAATCTGTACGATAACATTTAAGCCTTTAAAACTTGTGACAAATTGTAATGGGGTTGGCAACTGTCAAATGTTTGATTAGATGGCGCTATCATAGATCTGTCCTGTCACTAGCCTTTTTCTATGGGATTTGGCTTAAACAGCTTCATTCTAAACAAGAAAATTCCGAAAAATAAACAAGAATTTGACAGTTTTGGTAGGACTGACAGGTTCATCCTATGCTGGCGCCATCTGCAAATACCTTCGCCCGGCCAACCCCATTAGTTATGGACGATGACGATGATGATAGTTTCAAACATTCTTAATAGGTAGTTTTTCCACCGCTGACACACTAAATACGGAAAAGTGGTTCCAGAACCCAAACTCCGAATTATAGCACAGTGCAGGCACGATTATAGTTACTTTTAGAATAAAAAAGCATGAAGCATTTATGATTTCTGAAAAAAAAACGAATACAGAATTAGATTGATGAGAAAAATGGTGCGAGGTTTATACACACTGCATTTGATAAGCGCAACAATACATCTAGATTTTAAATGGCAGAATTCAATTATACATTAGCAATTTTCGACAACCTCTGTAGCCTAGTTGGTAGTGACCCTGCCTACGAAGCTGGAGGTCCCGGGGTCGAATCCCAGTAAGGGTATTTATTTGTGTGATGAGCATGAATATTTGTTTCTGAATCATGGATGTTTTCTATGTATTTAAGTATTTATTTATCTATATAAGTATGTATATCGTCGTCTAGTACCCATAGTACAAGCTTTGCTTAGTTTGGGACTAGGTCGATTTGTGTAAGATTGTCCCCAAATATTTAACTATTTATTTAATTTTAGCTAATGTTGACCATTAAAACAAAATATGTATGTATGAGGAAAACAAAAGCGATTTAGGAATTCAAAAACAGAATTCGACCTCCGAGAAAAGCCATAATCCGGCCACCGCCACATGGCACTGTGACGTCACACCACGCCCCTCCCCTGCTCGGTATCGATCCGCGCCCTCCCCCCTCCCCGCCTCACCGCGCCCCCTCGCGGTCCTGGACGATTTTGTAATTATACCGCTGTATGGGCTCCCTTTTTTATTTTTGGGGCTTGAGGGGTTTTGGTTGTGCCTTTTGAGGGTTTTTCGGTGTGGTTAGGGCTGTTTTGGATGGAATTATATTTTAGTCGAAATTATTAATATCTGTTAAAAAAAACGATCAAACTTACTGCCCGAATTTCAGTACATTTTTTTCATTTTATATATTATAGGTCTAGTACAGTACAGTGCCGTAAACGAAACTCGTAAACCAATGTTGATTATGTTTATGTCGTTTAACACATACCGTATAATAATATCCATCACTCTTGCACCCGTCAGACTGTAACGTGTAATATAGTATATTAAGTCAACGCACGTAAAAAGAACTCCGTCGGTTATACGTCGTATATGACTCCCGGAGCTCATTTTTTTGTGGGTTCACTTGTATCCATCGCGAAATCAATTATCATACTCGCACAGTTATTAAAACGGTACACGTGCAAGATCTCATTCAAATAGTATCATATAGCTTTCAATAATTTTACCAAGTTCTCCAGCCAAGAACGAGAGCCACATATTACCAATTTCACTTTCCAGATGCACCGCAGCAGGCGGTAAAAGGCGACAATGTAAACAACATGCCACAGTCATACTGCCAGCCCAGGGAATTCCAGGGCCCACAGTGCCCCCCACAGTACCCAGCCCAGCCGTGGGACACGGCTGGGTACGAACCAGCTGGGGACGTATCGTGCTTGTGAGTCCTGTCCTCATTTGACCCACCCACGAATCCTTGATCATCCTTGTTCTTTTTGCTTTTCTTTTGTTTTTGATAAACCGAAAGACACTGCGAAATTGGTATAACCCAGAAGGTGTTGTAAAGGCGGTTTTCTGTTCGATCATTTGAGTTTTTTTCGTTTCTGCCTACCCCATTCCCGTTTTGTGGCTGCGTAGCAGTGGACTTGGTTTCTTATAGGTATAATAAAGTATGTCTATAGCTTGTCGCAAGGTAACATATAAATATACATATAAAATATATTTTTTTGATTAAGTGTTTTGATTTAACAGGTCGCTTTTAGACGAAATATGTCTAATTTATTTTTATTTCGTTTTTATTATTTATATCGATCTCAAACAAGTAAATGTGTAAAATGTATAGAGATTTGCTCGTATAGATGTTTGTTTTTGGATTGGCAGTATCCTTACCTTAGCTTTAGTTTAGAAAAGTTAACGCTTTCTCGGCAATGGTACTGCCTCTTCAAACTGAGATCACTGTCCGTCATAGAGGATGTTTTAAGACATTATTTAGCAATAAGTGTATTTTGTTAGCTTCAAGAAGCCAAGATGAATGTTAGACTGCTATCGCTGCCCTCGTCCCTCCCATTTTGTTTTCCCCTTCGCCAGGCTGCCATAGTTTTGAATATTGTTTAATAGGTGCCTGAAGGTTCAACCCTTTGTTAATGTTGTTTACATTGTCGCCAGGTATGCCTTTTAATTAATACGTTTGGTGTTTAAACATTATCTGACATATAGGAAATATCATTCCATAATTCATTCTCGAGGGATTCTTTTTTTTAAATACTTCTTTTTATAATTAGTTTTTTTATCGGAATACTAAAGTTGTTTCCAATGTGTCGGATATATAGTAAAATAGACAAAAGAGAAACGAGAAAATGTTTCAAAAGAAGCCACGTTGGGCGCCAATTAGTGACATAAGAAAAAAACTTTATTTAACTAGGATAGTTTACCAAAGTAGTCTTTACTCGCACTTTTACGTATGAAAGCATTTATTTTCACTTTATTTTTTTGTGAAGTAGAGTGCGTATGAAGACAGCTTATTTAATGTCTTAGTGGCATGTTTGTTGTTCTTAGCTCGTCTGTATTCTTACAAAAGGACGCATTCTCGTAGGAAGAGCACGTCTAAGCCCTTTTGTAAAGTTGCAGCGTTAGGATATCAACTGGCCAGATATATTGAGCCCTGTTGTGTTGTGGTGACTCAGTATACAGAGCTCATTTATTTCTGGTCGTTTCACTGAATGAATTGTAATATCTATACAAATTAACACTTTTTTAATTTATTTGTTTCAGCGGCCCAGATTCCTCAGAGAGGCAGTAAGTATTTTAAAGCATTACTTATGTGAAACAAACAGTCTTTATTGCTTACCAAAACGAAAATACACAAGAATACAAAATTAAAACGCGAACAATGATAGACAGCAAGTGGTCTTATCGCTAAAAAGCGATATCCTCCAGAATACTTGTGTGAATTTTATGTGTTTGATCTTTTTTCTCTTATTACATTTTACGAAAGCATTCATAACACGCCCGTAAACAGCAATAAGGCCACGATTAGGCCACTAAGTAGTTAAAGTGAAAGATTTTTTTACCTACAAGTTTTATTATGACACATACACAAATAAAGTTTTAACTCATTATTCATAAACATCCATCAAACCTATTTTGGTTAAAATGCCATTTATAATCGTTTGCCCTTATCCGTCACCTCGACATTTATGTCTGAGAAAAAGACACAATACAATTTAGGTTTGTTAAATTGAGTTATAGCCTTGTAAGACCATTTTAGCGATGTGGAACCTTCGTTAATACCACTGGAGGTCGGAACTCGATTTGAATTTGCTATTGTACTATTGACAACACAGCTAACTGACCATCGGTGCACCTTAAGTGCATTGTAATAAGGTTCTATATAAACACAGGATGGTCAGTTAACAGTGTTGTCGTTTGTACAAGTACAGCCAAGTGTAAAAATATGTAACGATTTAGTCCTCTCATAAATATGTACCGAAACTAATCCGCCAACATAAAGAGCCTTTGGACATTTTTATGAGTAAGTTGTACGCACCTAGATTTTTACACTTGACTGTAGGTACACGGGGACTTACGAGTTCATGAATAAGAGGGTTTATGTTTATATGTTAAGAAGTAAGAAAGAACACAATCTAATAATAATATGAAGGTGTGTTTGTCACGTCGTCAGGCTGCAAGCGCAAGGAGGAGCTGGTCTCGGATACTCTGCCTTCCCCGAAGAAGCCCCGTTTGGTTTTCACAGACCTCCAGCGGCGTACTCTACAGGCTATTTTTAAGGTATTTATTAACATATTTTTATGAAGAACCAGCTTCTGCCGGTGACTCCGTCCGCGTGGAACTCGTTCATATCGTAGCTCCATACAAACTTTCACCCCCCACTTCATCCGTTTGGGGGGTGATTTCCGGGATAAAAACTATCCTATGGACTCAAACTAGCTCTATACCAAATCACATCCAAATCGGTTCAGCGGTTTAAGCGTGAAAAGGTTACAGACAGACAGACAGATAGACAGACAGATAGACAGACAGACAGACAGACAGACAGACAGATAGACACACTTTCGCATTTATAATATTAGTATGGATGTTACAAAAACTCAAAGAAGTCTATCAAGATCGAGGAAACTGTGATCTTACATTTTTAAGAGGATTTTTGGCTTCCAATGCTCAATATAAGTCTTAAGTTTAGTCTAAAATACCTAAAATGACCTTTGAGTTATTATAAGCCCTGTGTTGAATACATTGTTCATATAGATCTGTGGAAATAGCTTCAAAATGGTGTCTAACACTATATTCATTGTACCTTCACGAGAAGCAAACCGTATGCGCTATCAGCCTAACAGACGACATAGTCGCCCCTCTCAAAAATCATAATTGCACAGCTGATAGCATTTTGCATTCTCATCAACAGTTGTTGATGGCTTCTCTCAACTAACAATTATTCATTGAGAGGATTTATCTTGTGTAATTGAGGATTTCCTATTACAGAGTTCCGTCCCATTATCACACCGGGTTAATGATATCTTAAGAATTTTAAGATTGCATTGTCATCCAATTTACAAGAAGTGTCCAAATTTCAACTCGATTGTACTCTGGGAGGTTGGTCAAATTTGACTTGCAGGATTTGACATGAAAAATCAAGCATTGCATGCGTTGTTGGTACAATCAATCAAAAAGTTATTCTTAGTCAAACTAATCTACTGTCCTACTATGAGAGAGAGTGAGATGTTTATATGGCTCATGATAACTAATCATAAATTATTTCAATTTCAGGAAACAAAGCGGCCCTCAAAAGAAATGCAGGTGACAATAGCGCGACAACTCGGCTTAGAGCCCACGACGGTCGGAAATTTCTTCATGAACGCGCGCCGCCGTTCAATGGACAAGTGGAAAGACGACGACGCACCATCCGCCGACCTTGACCAGCAACTAGACCACGACATGGAGCACGTCCCAAGTCTGGACTCGGGGGAATCTGATGACGAACATGACGATCAGGACGATCACCTCTTGTGACGCCGTATACCTCAACAGCATCTGTTAGTGCTATGAGAGCAGCTTGGAGTTGTCTTTGATTTCATGGGCGTTGCGAGTGCAGGGTAGAAATATGGAAGTTCTCCGCACGATGCTAATTTTAGAAGAGAATAGTTACTGATTTAAACAAACGTCTTCAGATAAATTGAATCTACTACTTTGCAATTAATGTCACCATTAATAGAGACACGGTGGAACTGAAAATAATTACAACTGGCTCAATCCACATGCTTATGTGGATTGAGCCAGTTGGCTATTTAAGGTAACAAAAACTGACAACCTAACATATATATATATATATATATATATATATATATATATATATATACTAACTTTCACATCGGATCTATTACAACGTCTTATGTTGCGTGGAAGAGCTCAAAAAAATCAACACTGGTTTATTCCAAAAGGTGTTGATAGATTTTAGCAGTCACATATAACAGAACATAGATCATTTGCCGTTTTAAGATTAGTCATTAGAGCCTACCATAGAGCCAATGATCACTACGATCATTTTCACAATTATTCTTGGTAACGCTCTAGCAAATGTTGGCCGTGGAGAGAGACGGCGGAACAATTACAACACGGCTCGGCAAAAAGTTCCAAGCAAATTTACTATCGTTTTTTCTTTCTAACACGCTCGTTTGTTTTGTTTGCTTTTACCTGTAATGTAGCATTCGCTAATTACACGTGAATGCCCAAGTGTACCTTAATCTCTCTCCTCTTGCAAATTAGATCGTGTGGAAAATGACTTGTGATCAATTCATGTGACTGATAACTCAATGAGAGGCCACCGTGACTTATAGGTTAAAGCCCAAATTCTGCAGATGTCACAGCACAGATCTTTGAGGGTCTAAACACTACTTTACAAACCCATTCGCAGCCACAGAAAAAAATAGGGGTGGCATCCCCCGCCACGCAAGTCATAAGTTTATTGTTTTTGAACTTAGTATGAAGTAGGTGGCAGTTGGATGGCAACAGTGACAAAGTGGAGTTTAAGAGAGTGGCAGCGAATGGGTTAAGACAGGTGATATGACTTACAGTTATGGAAGTGACCATCATATTGTACACCTTCTCATGTGCTGTTAAGATAAATAAAAACGGCGAGTCATGTAAACAGTCTTACTTCGTTAATGACTATTCTAATCAGGCAGTATTTAGATGTATCTACGACAACTTCAAGTTAAAATTGTACAGTTAAACCTAAGAACTAGTACGACGCGAATTTAGTAAAAGGTTGGTGTTGGTTTTCTTTAGGCGACTTGATACGGATTTTTGTTCCATTCCGGTTCTGATGAGTTTTATTCGTTACCCTTTGGTTTAATAGCTGCCCCTTCAGATTTATTTTCCTAAGTACGATAGCTTGAATTGTGGTATTTCAAAAGCTTTCTAAGCAATAATACCTAGTAGATAGAATATTAAATAATGTTATCGCTATTGGTCGCCTAAAGAACACAAAGGATAGAATATGATCTCTAATGTCGAACGTTTCTAGTCAAACGTATTCAAATAGTTATTATAAGTTCTAATTATAATTGTTCCGCAGTAATTTTAGCCCAAATGTGTATTTTAATTTATTGTAGTAACAAACATAGTCACTTGGATACACTTTTAACTATGTTTATATATGATTTTATATAATTTGTGTTAAATATTGTAGATGACGTGAGAACAACATAGTTTTTAACTAGCTCTGTTTCTATGAAAGTGCTTAAGTATAATTATTTACTTAAATAAATGAGAATAATAATTAAGTGTGTTCAAGTGACATACTAAGCTTCAAATAGTTAATAGGAACATGATGCAATAACTAAATCACATATGGAGCTAGTATTTTTGTAGTTTGTACAGTGACTACTTAATTACAATTAGCAAAATATCTGATTAAATCGGATTTGAATAGAAAAAAAAACAATTAATTTACTTAGTTTAAATGATGACACTCGCATTTCATCGAAAAGATTTTATTTCCTACAAATACCTACTAATATAATTAAGAAGAAAACTTAAAGGAAATTACAAACGTCTTATGTTTCAACAAATTCAAATTTGCAAAAAAAAACATGGTAAGCGGATTTAATAATTATTAAAAAATATTTATTAAGTACCTGAATGCCTGTATGTGCACAAGAAAATTCTGTTTCACGGGCTACAGTCAAAACGGCTTGATGGATTTGGACATGGGTACACTACATAAATCCGAAGAGTAATTTGTCCGAAAGCATATTTTTTCCGAATTTCATAATTCCGAAAACCATGTTCCGCTGATTTTTTTTTGATCTTTCGGGATATAATACTAACCTAACCTAACCTATTTATGTATTTTATTTAATAATCTGCGTCCAAGTTTTCGTTAAGCGGTAAATGGCGGTCGGAATTTTGATATTTCGGAATAATGATGCTTTCGGCCAAACGAATCTTCGGAATTTTTGGGTGTTCCCTTTGGACATATGAGGTGTCGTTGGATTTCCCGTAATTGTGGGAGTGACTTAGGCTATAATATTTTTGAAAAAATATTTTTTTATTCTGTTGTCAGTTGATGTATGCGAGTGTCAAAGCTCATTATTAATAAACGTTTCTCTAGTCTCGGGATCTCAATCGACACATTCCACTGACTGCAAAAACGTCGGGCAGCGTGATATTACTTAAATTATAAAAATAACTAGTCGTAAAGTTAAAGACAAGCTTGTCTAAAATAAAGGGAATGAAACCTAGTCCGAGTTGTGCAAATAGGTAAGGTAATAGTGAAATATCAGTAAAGCTTAATGTGTTTTGTAACAAAATAAACTCTAACAACGTACTTAAACATCTTTTCAAAATAAGAGAACTTGCGGCAGTAATGTTGCAAAAGATATACTTGAGATTATTTGAGTTGGCTGAATTGCATTAAAGTTGTCCATTCAAAAAGCAACTCTACCGGCCAAGCTTGAGGATTCCAATTGCAATGACAGCTTTATAAAAAATCGGCCACATTAAATAATCTCAACCATAATTGTAAGGAGTTATTTACATCGTTTAATTTAAGTAATTAATTTTAAATTATTTATTTCAATACGCTAGTCGACTTTGTACCTATTACCACCAAAGAGTTAAATAGTAAATGTGCAATTTGATAATGTTATTATTAATGAGGGGAATTTATAATTTGATTATTAAGAGACGTTTGAAAAGGAGTAGAATAATAATAGATGTCTTTTAATAGGCAATTTGTGTCTCGACACGAAAACACTTTTTTTTTAACATAATAATAATCGCGCATTTTTTGTTTTTCAATTTATTGAAATGCGCACAATAAGTATTATTAATAACTGCAAAAGAACTGTTCCAGCTGGGGTTTCAGAATTATTTCAGTACAGAATGGATATTTTTGTCTATGTATAGTGCGCTTTCAAATGTACATAGTACGTGAACATAATGTTAAGATTAAATGTACATTTTACAAAGAGTCTTGTTTTTAATTTGTTTCCTTTTTAACGCCATACACCTTGTCAACCAAAGGAGTCGTATCACTTATTTTACTGATAGATTTCGATAGTAAGTAGGATATTGTTTTGTTAGTTACCTAAACATAACAATATCCTTTAATTATTAATAGGTATCAATTATACGAAGTGCCCTTGTTTACTACCATATAAGGGCCATTCACGAATTCACCGCTCTAGGTACGTAATGTACTAATATTCCAACCTATATAATCTTGAACCACGGGTCTGGGCGGGGGGGCAGTTTTGTTTCAATTACTTACCCGTAGTTCAATTCTGGAGCAGTGGGTGTACAGGGAAAAAAACCGGGCGAGTGCGAGTCCGACTCGCGCGTCGAGGTTTCGTCAAAGTTTCATACACTACATACCCGTCACGACACTGCATTATTTTGAACCAATTTCGATAGTTCTTTTTTTATTTGAAAGAAGGCACTTTCAGAGTACTTTCATACAAATTTGAAGAATGTATATCAAACACAAAAGTGTTAAAAGAGTTTTTTGTGAAATACGCTAGATAGAGGTTAAATTCTAACTTTCCAATGATACTTACTGTTGGTTCCGTACATCATCACTTAGCTTAGTTATTTTAATGCATGTTATTACCATTTACCGTAAAAGGGAACGCGTTCATTAGCGACAGTTAAGTAGGGTAGTTTTTCTAGTTTTTTTTTGACATTTTGAAAAGGCCTGTTGAGGGTATATCGTTTTGATGGCTGCTCGCGGCTCCACGCGCCAGCCCATTCGTCGCGACCTACAATATCGAAAATGTGGTGAAATACGTCACAAAACCCTCGCATCAACCAGTGCTTCATCAGCTCAGTACTGTGGAAGTGTGGATTGTCGGTACCGGCTCATCTGTTCGCCAGGCAAGCAGGGGTGAGTTGGTCTTCATTTCGATTTACTTACACTGGCATTTCACATAGAACTTAGTAGCTTTCGTTTCGCAAAAATTACACAATTTCCCTGCTCGAGGGCGATTGTACATTGGTCCTTCGAGCCGGATCCTCCTAAAAGTGAGAGCAGCCGACCTGCCTCATGGCCAGGAGTGACGTTTGAATCATTTTTCGTATACAAAAACTGTCGCTAATATCGTCTCGTTAGCATTTCGTATCGGTAAATATTTCGCTCATTTCGTTTCGCTAAATATTTCGCATCGATTCTCATTAAAATTGTCGTTTAGTTACTTATAAGCATACAGGAAAACATTCCCTAGTAGTGTCGAATCCGTAGTCATCATTGTTATAATTTAATTGCACGAATATTGGAGTATTTAATAGTTACGCCTAGGAACGTAATTAATCGCATAGTAATTCAAATTAATCATATTGAATATCGATTTGAATTGTTGAAATTGGTGATGCAATTGATTACACGACCGAATTGAGTAGACATTATCGTGGTCCAAATAATGCTTGAATCGAGTACATTTTAAATTAGTCGGGTAATACTGCACCGCGTGCCATTTCTTATATTAACCTACAAATACCGGCGTTGAATTGGTGACTTTAAAACAGCGATAAAAATATTAAGTTATTGTTGTTTGTAAAGTGTATAACAAATAGACAGATATACAAATACGTTATAATATCAATTGCTAGTTCATTACTTATAAGTAGTAAAACTGAGTAATTCTATAAAACAATAAAATATAAGTATAAGTTGCATATTTGTCCCTATACAAATATCGTGCATTATTATTGAATAATGATCACAGATAGTTTGTCCATTAAAATTCACATTGTTACCTAGTAGAACCTAATCATCTTATCAATAACTTGTTATTAGTGAACTAAATTTATTGAAGTAAGCAGGTACCTATAGTATTTGGCTCGAGGAAGGGTTAGCCCGACTATAAGATTTATTTTCGAACGGCATTTACTAGTAAGCACGTTAGTTTTAGTAGCTAACAAGTTAAATAAATTGTATCGATTCGTTCATACATATACATAAGTAGGGGAGAGTAGTGTAATGGCGAACGCGGAGTAATACCGACCAAGGCTGTCTCGGTGTGACAGAGACAGGTAGCCCAACAACTCTATTCACCTTTCGAGGCCGGCCCCGCCACTCAGTGTCGGACATGCAGTGTTACAGTGGGGACGCGCTCCTTGCTCACGGTAAGAAAACTTAAAAATGTGATCTAATTTCATGTAATTTTTGCATAAACGAATTTTCGGGTAGTGACTACGATTTGTGTCATGTAATTTACTTATTTTTTCATTGCAAGGCTTTATAATAGAAGATTCGTGCACGCATAACCTACTTTTGACAACGATAAAATAACCTTGAAAAATAATTTTAGTTTTTGTATTTCGGCTTACGGGGCAATTGCGAACGAATTGAGACGGATAATGACGAACGTTCGCCATCACCCCAAACTGTTGCAAAATGTTGTTATAATATTTAAATGTCGTTTTAGATGCCTCGCGAATACAAACGAAAAACCGAAGTCAAGTATCAGTTAGAAAATTTAAACAAACAAACATTCAACAGTCATTACTAGCACTCCAATGAAAGATGTTTTGGAAGAAAAGGAACGGAAGAGAGAGAAGAAACTGCAAGATTTAAAATAGGGCTGCTACTAAAAGTAAGAAAGGAGTAAAGAATTTAAAGAAGTTTGAGACAAATCTGCCAAAAAAGAAGCAAAAAAAGTCCATAGCTAATAAAGAAAATGATTACTATTGCTTAGTTTGCAATGAAAAGTATACTGATCCACCATCCGAAGATTGGATTATGTGTGTCAAGTGTAAGCTATGGGCGCATGAGAATTGTACTAGCGGTCAGAGTACATCTAGAAGGCTTTTTGTGTGATTTTTGTGATTAATTATTGGCAAAGATGGTCTGTTCGTGATTACCCCTAGTTATTCGCAATTACCCCACGTCTTGTTCGGAATTACCCCAAGCCAGTCGGGTAAATTCGAACACTAAGGTTTTTGTTTTTGTTATAAAAGTTGATTTTATTTCAAGATATTATAATAATTGTTAATGAGAGTTTGTGACTGATTAGATACACTAAACAATAAGCAATAAAGAAGATTTGATTCGTTTAAAGCTTCGTTTTTATTCGTATTTCCGCTTAAGTGTTCGTAGATACCCTACTCTCCCCTACTTAAGTAATAATTTTATTCGAAAATGTCGAACGGGATCCTTGATTAATAGTTTTATCAATTTGTTGATTCCTATACCTTGCTGTTCACGTACCGCTCTCAAGGAAATACGAACTTTCCTTGGAATTGTTTATTTTAGTGATCTTGTATGTTCTTTAGCGTCGTATGTTCTGGACCTTACTATATAGGCAGTAAGGTCGAAATTCGCTCGATACACTAGATTGCTTGTTTAGTAACGAGTTGTTTACATATTAGTTGTAACTTAGCCGTGATTTAATTGACATATATTTAACTTCAAGATGTCTAAAGCACTCGCTCGGCGTAACTTGCAATTAAAACGCGAAATATCGATTAAACGAATTGATGAGTGTTTAGCGGCCGGATTGCAAGCCAAAGTGGATTCCTCGCGATTGCCTTTGTTTTTGTCTAGGTACAGCAAAATAGATAGTTATTGCTCGAGTTTTGAATCCCACCATTTGAAACTCCTTGCTGAAATAACGGATGTGAATGAGTTAGACCACGAAGACCTGATTCGACAGGATTTCGATGATAAATATTTTCAAATAATTGAAATCCATTCTTTATTGTCCTCCGGCGCTAGTGCCGAGAGTGGAACAGTAACATCCGACTTGTCCGTAAAATTACCTCGTTTGAACTTGGTACACTTCGAAGGTGATATCAGGTTGTGGGGTACGTTTTACGACATGTTCAACACGATGGTACACCAGAACAAAAGGCTGTCAAACATTGAAAGATTTTCGATTTTGATTTCGCTTCTTTCGGGAGAACCGCTTCAGTTAATAAAAGGATTTCCTTTATCTGACAGCAATTATTTAGACGCTTACGCGGCTTTAATCGACCGGTACAACAACAAACGAAAGTTAGCCTTTCGTCATTGGGAAGAAATTCAAAGTGCTACTTTAAAATCGAACTCGCCCAGCGAACTACGCCGTCTAGTAGACACTTTCAAGGAAAATATTGCTGTGTTGAAGAACTTGAGATTTCCCGTCAACGACTGGGACTTCCCATTGTTTTATTTATTGATCAATAAATTGGATCTAGACACTCGTCGCCGTTTCGAGCTGCAAAACGACAGCAAGGATGTACCTTCGTTCAACTCGTTGTTAGAACACGTGAGTAAGGCCGGGCAAGCTTTGGAACTCGCCGAGCTCACAGAGAGCACCCCCGCGGCTCGCACCGCCGCGGCACCCGCGCGCCCCGGGCGCGCCCAAGGCGCCCCGCGCGCCGCGCTCTGGCGGCCGGCGCCTGACAAAGCGCCCGCCGGAGCAGCTTATAAGACGATGATTGCTAGTAACGCTGCTCCACTTGAGTCGTCCTGCGTACTATGCAAGTCGAACCATGACCTTGCTAAGTGTGTTGATTATCGCAATAAAATGCCTCACGAACGCTTTCCGGTTGTCAAGGACAATAGACTGTGCGTAAATTGTCTGCGCTCCGGACACGTGGTTAGATTTTGCCCTTCGAAATCTCGCTGTTTGAAGTGTAATGTTCCCCATCACACTACTATACATTTCGATAATGTCGGTAATCCCGCGCCCGGCGACTATACTCCGACCTCGAGTAGCATCGCCACCACGTCACTGTCGTCACCCTCTTCGTCCGGTAACTCGAGTAATGTGTCCGAAAAACGGGTAAACATGCTGGTTTCCGATGCAACGCCTATGAGCCACACCTCGCTTCTAGCCACTGCATCCGTAGACGTATTAGACGGTTTCGGGAGCTATCAAAGAATTCGTATCGTTGTTGACAGTGGCAGTCAGTCGAACTTTATCACGAAACGTTGCGCACAACGCCTCGGACTTTCGGTTCGCAAGACAACCGCTTCTATCGAGGGTATTGGTGAAGTGACGGCGCTGGCAAACTCTTGTGCAACATTAAATATTCGCAACACCAAGGCTGATTTTGAAACGTGCATCGAAGTATTTGTTACGCCCAAAATTTGTAGTGAATTGCCTGCTGTGAAAATTGACACTGAACAGTTGCCTCATTTGAGCACACTGGAACTCGCCGACCCTAGTTTTGCTACACCTGGAGTCATTGACGCCTTGGTGGGAGTGGATGTCTTTTGCCAAATATTTTCGGGTAACCGTCACGACTATGGTCCCGACGGACCCTCCGTTTTTGAAACCAAGTTTGGATGGATTGTCATGGGAAAGGTCTCGTGCGCATCATCCCAATTGAAATCTTCGTTGTTTTGTTCGATCGAATCGCTTGATACCCAAATTAGAAAATTCTGGGAAATCGAAAACCTCCCCGACGCCTCCCCGTTAAGTGATGACGAAGTCATGTGCGAGAAAATATTCGCTTCAACCCACGCGCGTGACTCTGACGGGAGGTACATCGTCTGTTTGCCTTTTCGAACCGCCGATCCTCGTTTCGGTGACTCACGCACCCTTGCTGAGCGCCGCCTAGTCTCCCTCGAAAAGAGACTTTCTCGCAACCCTGAACTCCGTGAAGACTACAACAGTTTTATGCGTGACTACTTGGATGCTGGCCACATGAACCCTGTGGCGCCTGATCCAAACGGACATGCTTATTACTTAGCACATCACTGCGTGCTCAAACCGAGCAGTACTACCACCAAGCTCAGAGCGGTCTTCGACGCTACTGCTCAGCCTGCTGGAGGCTCCTCGTTGAATGATCAGTTGCTTGTTGGACCTAAGCTGCAGTCTGACCTCGTTTCGATACTACTTCGCTTTCGTTTACATGCGGTTGTCTTCACAGCCGACATTTGCCAAATGTATCGACAAATTCTAGTCTCTCTTATCGATCGAGACTTCCAACGTATCTTATTTAGGTTCTGCCTTGATGAGCCTATTCGAGAATTTCGCTTAAATACCGTAACTTACGGTATGGCTTCGTCCAGCTTTCTCGCAATTCGTGCCATAGTTCAATTGGCCATTGATGAGGGTAGTAAATATCCTCGCGCAACTGACACCCTCAAAAGGGACATTTATGTCGATGACATAGTGACTGGTGCTGAGTCCGTCGAATCAGCCCTCGACCTTCAATCTCAGGTCATCAACATTTTGGGAAAAGGTTGCTTTGAGCTTAGAAAGTGGACGAGTAACTGCCCACAATTGATCGAGAATCTGAACCCAGAACACTGCCATAACAGCGCACTCTCTTTCGATTCGGAACCGGCATCTCCCATTAAGGTTCTTGGCATGGAGTGGAATCCGTCTGGTGACGTGTCCAGGTTCACAGTTAGTGCACTTCATGAAAGGTGTACTAAGAGAAATGTTCTTTCGGAACTGGCTCGAATGTTTGATCCTCTTGGTTTTTTGACGCCCCTGACACTCTCGTTCAAGCGTATAATTCAAGAGCTTTGGACTCTAGGCCTAGACTGGGACGAAATTGCACCTTACAACATCTGTCAGAGCTGGCTTCGCTATCGTTTGGATCTTGACATACTCACCTCTCTCGAAGTACCTCGATTCGTTCCTTCGAAAGAGTCCTGCAGCGTTCAGTTGCACGGCTTCTGCGACACCTCCGAGGTAGGATACGCTGCTGTTGTTTTCTTTCGTATTCGACAGGTTGATGGCAGTATAACGATACATTTGATTATGTCTCGCTCAAAGGTTGCTCCTTTAAAAAGGACGTCAATTCCCCGCCTGGAGCTTTCTGCCGCCGTATTATTGACCGATCTCATTGGCCATATTAAGGACATTTATGCAGGAGACATTAAATTTGAGGAGACATACTGTTGGTCGGACTCCACGGTTACGCTTGCTTGGTTGCGTTCGCCGTCACAACGTTGGAAAACATACGTTAGTAATCGCGTTAGCCACATCCAGGAAAGGATACCTGCGGGGCATTGGCACCATGTTCGGTCCGAGTGTAATCCCGCCGATTGCGCCTCTCGTGGGGTGACGGTTCGAGAACTCGTGAATCATCCCCTGTGGTGGACGGGTCCTGCGTGGTTGGCCCTGGATAGTAAAGTGTGGCCAGTATCGCTGTCCTCTAATGACGATCGTGAGAGCGACTGGTTGGAGGAACAGAAAGGTCCCAAACAGACCTCATTATTTGTTGCCGTCGACCATTTTGACGATTTCTTATCAAGACATTCGAGTCTCAACAAAATTAAGCGAATTGTTGCTTACATTCGTCGTTTCGTACACAACTGTCGTAAACCTGGTGATAGACAAGGCGGCCCGCTTGTTCAATCGGAACTCGATGGTGCCCAAAATATTTTGGTTGGATTAGCTCAAGAAATGGCCTTCTCGAATGAGATTAGGCTCTTACGAGATGGCAAAAAATTGGCCAAACAATTTAGAAAACTCAGTATTTTTATCGATGAATGCGGTTTGTTGAGGGTGGGCGGTAGGCTTATGCACTCTGAACTCGATTATGATTGCAAACACCCTCTACTACTGCCTAGTAAGGGTCGTCTAACCCTCCTTGTCATCGATCAAATACATCACGACAACCAACATCCTGGATTACGAACTTTACACTTTTTGATAGCACAAAAATTTTGGATCCTCGGCTCTAAGCGCACGATTAGTTCTCGCTTGGCAAAATGCATGAAATGCTTTCGTGCCAATCCAAAACCTTTGGTGCCTCTTATGGCGGATCTTCCAAGGACACGAATTTCGCAGGTAAAACCTTTCTCGCGTATCGGTATTGATTTTGCCGGACCCTTTCCCACTTACATAAAACGTTATCGCGGGGCTAGGCCTTTCAAAACCCACATTTGTATTTTTATATGTTTTGCAACGAAGGCAGTTCACATCGAACTTGTAATCGGATTGACGAGCGAAGCTTTCCTTGCCGCCCTACGTCGATTCATCGCTCGTCGTGGTCGTTGCCAACTTATCCATTGCGACCGGGGTACTAATTTTGTAGGTGCCTACAATGCGTTGTTACCTCTAATGCAAGATGCGGCCTCTAACGAAAATATCGAGTTCTGCTTTAACCCACCAGCATCGCCGCACTTCGGTGGTCTGTGGGAGGCGAACATTAAGTCTTTCAAGACACATCTTTCTCGCGTCGTTGGGAATCAAATTTTGACCTATGAAGAGTTTCTCACAGTTACTGCCCAGATCGAGGCAGTTTTAAATTCACGGCCGCTCTGTGAGATGAGCTCTGATCCAAATGACATGTCGGTATTGTCTCCTGGACATTTCCTTACATTAGAGCCATTGACGTCGCTTGTAGAAGCTCCTCCCAACGACGCAAGCATATCAATTTCGAATCGCTGGCAACTAGTACAGAAGCTACATCACGACTTTTGGAAGCGATGGCATATGGAGTATTTACATACATTAAATCAACGCTCGAAATGGCACTCGAACGCTAATGAACCCAAGATCGGAGCTTTAGTTTTAATTAAAGACGAACAACTCAAACCACTCAATTGGTCTCTCGGTCGAATTCTTACCTTGCATCCCGGTAAGGACGGCATTTCTCGCGTCGCCACGGTCAAAACGCAGTCAAGTCTCATGCAAAGACCTCTGGTAAAGCTGTGTCCTTTACCTATAGATTAGATTAGTTAGCTAGTAAAATACATAGTATTTCGGTGGGCGGAATGTTGGTTCCGTACATCATCACTTAGCTTAGTTATTTTAATGCATGTTATTACCATTTACCGTAAAAGGGAAAGCGTTCATTAGCGACAGTTAAGTAGGGTAGTTTTTCTAGTTTTTTTTTGACATTTTGAAAAGGCCGGTTGAGGGTATATCGTTTTGATGGCTGCTCGCGGCTCCACGCGCCAGCCCATTCGTCGCGACCTACAATATCGAAAATGTGGTGAAATACGTCACAAAACCCTCGCATCAACCAGTGCTTCATCAGCTCAGTACTGTGGAAGTGTGGATTGTCGGTACCGGCTCATCTGTTCGCCAGGCAAGCAGGGGTGAGTTGGTCTTCATTTCGATTTACTTACACTGGCATTTCACATAGAACTTAGTAGCTTTCGTTTCGCAAAAAGTACACAATTTCCCTGCTCGAGGGCGATTGTACACTTACGTTAATCGCAATCTTATATATTTATTTCAAACTTTTCGCTTGGTAAACTTCGGTGATGGGGGGGGGGGTCCTTTTTAAATCAAAATTTTACCACTGTAGAAGAAAAGATAAACTATTTAAAATGTCCAACTCAAGCCCTTTCATATGATACCCCACTTGACCTACTAGGTAATTAAACTTTGAATTCTTCCCCCATCTTATTCGTAATTTTAGATAGATATATAAAAAAAAAACATATTCCATACACGTTGTTTAACTTTCTTTCAAACTATTCAAATTTTCAAAAGGATAGTATTAGTAATTCTTGAGGTATCTAACTTTGTGACAGACTGACAGAGTCGCACCATAAGGGTTCCGTTTTTACCTTATCGGTCCGGAACCCTAAAAATACCCGTGGACCTATCATGGCAGTGGAACTACGGTTGAAAGGGGGTTTTTGAGGATTTATTGTTGTGGAGTCTGTCCCATTATCGAGAAGACAACCAGGCAGATTTGCTTAGAAAAATGGTCCTAACCTAACCTAACCAATTCCCAACATTAGATTTAGACCTCGGGCTCCAAATTGGCTATTCAGTGCAAGTGTTCCTTCAGTGTGACAACTCTTGTGAAGCAGGGAATTAGTTGAGGCATCTCTCTTTATTAATCTAGTTTAGAACTGAGTACCTACCTAACAATGTAGCTGTACCAAGACGCAAAAGCGCCGTTTTTGTTGGGCTTTTTGAACAGTTTTTTGCATAATTAATTACGCTATCGGTGAGGATCTGTTATTAGCTCACTGTCACCGTTGTTTTAAGTTACTGTGTATTATTTAAGCTGATGATCTTCATATATAAATGAATAAACAAAAGCACTGGTTGAAAATGCGACCAGAGGCTCTAGTATAAGTTTTACCGAAACAAAACTTTACGATCGCGTTTGCGTTTTACCCTCAATTTGTATGGGATTTGACAGCTAAACGCGAACGCGGTCGTAACGTTTTGTTTCGGTAAAACTTATACTAGAGCCTCAGTTATTTTTTGCATAATTAATTACGCTATCGGTGAGGATCTGCGGCTCTAGTATAAGTTTTACTGAAACAAAACGTTAAGACCGCGTTCGCGTTCAGCTGTCAATTCCCATACAAATTGGGGGTAAAACGCAAACGCGATCGTAAAGTTTTGTTTCGGTAAAACTTATACTAGAGCCTCTGTTATTAGCTCACTGTCACAGTTGTTTTAAGTTACTGTGTATTATTTAAGCTGATGATCTTCATATATAAATGAATAAACAAAAGCACTGGTTGAGAACGCATTTGTTATTTGTTAGGAGGAGAATATTCTGAGGATACTACTATCGGCGCCCTCTATCGTTGAATTTCAATAACGGCGATATCATAATAATTATTTGTAAAACTAATAGGTGTCACTATAAACGTCAATGTTACAGTCTAAATTAAAATTAGGAGTTTAAACCACTGAATCGCGTTCGAGAATTTGACAACGGATATATTTCGAATCCCGGTGGAGGACAGACATATTTTATCCCAAATATGTAATACTTTATGCCCCGAGTATTTCGATGAGTTTATGTTTATTGGCAAAGGAAAAACAATTAAGTTGTCCCGTAGTTAAGTACAATATTAATGAGTAACACAGATAATTCAAAATAAATTCTCCGTTGAACGCCATCTACTGGCCCCCTGAGAAACTACCAGAACATAAAGAGTTACTTAATGCCAAAGAAGACCAAATCCGCAAACATAGTTGTTGCACTAGATGGCGCAGTAATGCCGTTTTTTTTAATCCCCAATGCTGCTGTTTACAACGAATCCTCAAATCAACACGTCTTTCACACGATGGCCGCGACATACTCTCGATTTTTATCGCACTATACCTCTCCTTCTAAGTGTTCTAATAAGAGAGAGACGGATAGTGCGAGAAAAATCGAGAGAGCTCGCGCGCCGTCGCGTGCTAGCCGTGCAAGAGGGCATGTGTAAATTTGCCACCAGTCAGGCCGTTTGCAAGTTTGCCACCGTCTAGTATTTAAAAAAAAAGCGGTGTGTGAACGTCATTGTAAACATAATTGTTATTATAAATTCACATCTGTACTCTCAAAAGGGCACACAGCGTTTAAATTTAATACCATTTAGCAATTGTTAACGGATTGGTGGCCACTTACAGGAAAAATAAGCGTCGGTCGTCCACCAGCCTCCCTAGCACACTGAGTTTTATGTCCGACGTAAAGCATTCGTCCCTCTTGCACTCGCATATTTGCCAAAATGGGACGAATGCTTTATGTCCGACATAAAACTTAGCGTACTAGCCCCCCAGCTCAATGGGTTGACGACGTAAAAATGACCGCGGGTCATTTCTGGATGAAACTTGCACGTGACCGGGATAAGTAGCGTACTCGAAGAGAGGCTTATGTTCAACAGTGGGCGATTTCAAGCTGAAAATAAGGACGATGAGCAATAGGGAAGATGAAGCCATAATGAGGCAGGGGGGAGTGACCTCACCCAAGCTCTTCAACCTGTATGTCAACGCGCTATTGGAGGAGCTCAGCAGCACTCATGTCGGCTGCCACATTGCCGATACCTGTCTAATCAATATTAGTTATGCAGACGACATGGTGCTGCTGAGTGCCTCCCCATGTGGGCTGTCCATGCTGGTTAATATTTGCGAAAAGTATGCACTCAGTCACGGCTTAATATACAATGTTAAGAAAAGTGAATGCATGGTATTTCAGGCCAGAGGAAAATATGTACCGCCGGTACCTTCTATCAGGTTGTATGGAGTGCCCCTAAATAGGGTAACCAATTTAAGCATCTGGGACATGTGGTGACCTCTGACCTGAAAGATGATGTAGACATTGAAAGGGAGCGAAGGGCGTTGTCTGTCAGAGCAAATATGGTGGCCCATAGATTTAGTCGTTGCTCGGTGGATGTTAAGCTCACACTCTTTAGAGCATTCTGCACCAATTTCTATACGGCTAGTCTATGGACTCACCATACGGAGAAACAGTACAACGCTCTTCATGTACAATATAACAATGCCTTTAGTGATGATGGGGCTACCCCATTCTGTAGCGCATCAGGGATGTTCGCGGAGGCCGGGGTAGATTGTTTTTACACCATAATGAGGAAACGCTGTCCATCCCTGGTGCGCAGGGTCCGGGCTAGCTCCAATCCTATCCTGAGGGTATTGTCGGAGAGATTTGATTGCCATTACATGAATCATTGTCATTTGATTCACGTATTTAGTGGCAAACAAATCCCAGTAATCAATTTAATGTACGTAACATAAGCTAATTATAATGATTCCTCGTTTGTAATATGATCCCAGTTGGTCGAAATAAATGATTTTATTTATTATTATTTATAATATTTACCATTAATTTGTGATCAAAACGTTGAATAAACATAAAATAATAACTACTGAAACTGAAACGTTTTTACTGTATGTGATTTATGATTTGTGACGATTCAAAGTAATGTAAAAATGTAGATATAATTACTTAAATACATAAACTTCCAAGACTCCGAAGCAAATTGTCATGCTCATCACACAAATATTTGCCCTTACCGGGATTCGAGCCCAGGGCCTTCAGCTTTGTAGGCAGCGTCACTACCTGAGGCTAACCGGTCGTCAAAATGAATTTTGACTATAAATTATACTTAGTATTTTTTTAAATACTTTCGTCGACCACTCCAGCAAAAATGAAAATATTGCATCTTCCCTATGGTTTGGCCCTGTGGTTCCTGTTGAATGCTCGCGAGGATGAGTCTTCAGTCAATCAATCATCAATATCAAAGAGGCAGTGACTCGCCTGGGACCCGTCTGGAATCGCTATCGTCCACAGGCTACGGTAATAAATAAGGCAGGCGATTTGGTTGAATGCCTCCGTCGCGGTATAAAAAATACGCCAATTTTACAACCGATTTTGAGGTATCGTGCGTGTGTGGGTCAATCAGAATCACACAGAACAGAACTATATATAAGTATTTCTGTGGTCAATCAACTATTATTCAACTAGTCTTAGGAAAAACTGTTAACCCTCTATACCTCAATAACATCAATTTAAATATTTCAAATAAATTTTGATAGTTCTATCATCAAAATAAATAAGAAATTATTTTTTTCATCTTCATAAGAACTTATGAAGATGAAAAACTTAATTTCTTATTTATTTTGATTATTTTATGAGAAAAATAAGAAAAAGGGAGTGTTGTTCGTAGGCAACAGTGAGTAATGAGTATAATGAAAATGCCCAAAATCCTCAGTCAACTCTTTAGCCAACTCTTCAGTATCAGGATTAAAAATCAGTCAAAATCTAATTCATACTCACTCTCATCATCATTGAAAATGGCCGTGATGATGTTGATATCTTGCAAACATCTTTTACTAGACATCCTAGAATTTGTTCTAGTATCATAGTTACCATACTAAACTTTTACCCTTTTACGTCAATGTAGCTTGGAGGATACAAACACTAAATGTCATCGACCTTGACAAAAACCATAAATAAGAAAAGAAGAAATAAGAAAGTAAGAAAGAAAGAAAGAAAACATTTATTCGTGGACAAAACAATGGGTATACAAAACAAAACACAGTAAAGTAAAAGTAGCAGGGTCCACGAAAAGGCCCCGACTCAGCATGGTGCTAACCTAGGAGGCCAGCGCTGGTCTTCCGTCGGAACCTTTACATGAGTTACCTCCTGGAAGGCAACACAAAACAAATACCTACGCTAAAACATATTGTAAAGAATAAATAGGTATCTTAAGTAAAAATAAGCAGTATGTAAGTACGATAGAGATAGAGATATCCGAACTTCGACATTCGAAGTTCGTGGTTATAGCTCAGAGTGGCACGGCAGATTGCAGCGTGTGAACGCGTCGCCAAACTGTGTGTCAGTGTCACTGTCACTGTCAACTTGACAGACCGAAACGCAACTTTTACGCAAATTACTTGCAGATAACAATGTATGTTACTTAATATATCCTTTTACCGCAACGTTTTTAGTACTATCAGACACTAAAATCATCAAATTAGTTTTTTCAGATTTTTTAAAATCACGAATACTTATTTTTCAAAATTCGCCGGAACACTTAACAAAATGTTGAGTTTGAGCATGTAATGCCATCTAGTTGACTTTTGGGGTAACCTTTGTTTTACCAAAAAAAATTGATAAATTATCATTTCCCAAAAAAAAATTCGTAAAATTTAATTTGCCAAATAATCATATGCCAAATTAACACCTGACAAATCATTCTTTGGCAAACCTAATGTTTGGCATGTTCATGTTTCAGCAATATCTCGTTTACCAATTAGTACTTTGATCAAATTTCATTCAGTCAAATATGTTGGCATAATAATATGTTTTAACCAAAACAAAACAAGACAAATGATTTGTATCGTCTATATTTAATTTACCATTTCTATTCCGTCGGTTAATCAGCTCTTCAATGACAAATCATTTGCAATCTTTATTTCAATGGTGTATAAGATAAAATAACAACTTTTTTTGTTATGTGGGTAGGGAGTATAAATGAATGTGTAGAGGTCGCAATTCTAACCTAACCGCCAGCGTGTCGACGTCGCGGGGTGCCTATTCCCGCTCTAAGGGACACAAGCTAACCCTAACCTAACCTACTAATTGATATAAATGTTACGATCGTTTCCTTTTTAGCGCGGGGGGCTTCGCCCCCGAACCCTCCTTTATGGGGGGCTGTGCCCCCCGTCCCCCCCTCTTTGGCTGCCCTTACCTAATTTACCGCCCTTGCCTACCGACCTACCTAACCGTGCATTTTTTATTTAAGGGACCGTGCCGTTTTATTAATAGTATTTTGGTAAAATTTCATAACCCAATTAAATGTGAATTTTTGTCTATTTATAGTTTGCCATATCATTAACTTGACTAAATGTTTATTGTCTAATATTTTTTTGCCTTATTAAAGCATTTGCTAAAAGACCAAATGTCATAATGTAATTTTTCATAGTAATATTTTGCTGAATGAAAATTTGACGTAATGAAAATATTCTATTAAAATTGTGCCAAAGTTTGCATTGGCAAACAAAATAGTTGCTAAACTTTGTTTGGGAAATGAAATTTGACCAAAATAAATTTGGTAAAACAACAGGATCCCTGACTTTTGTTGAAACGTCTTGTCTATACATCGGTGTGTAGGCGATAAGCTGCAATGCATTATAACGCGTTTAAAATTTTCCTTTTAAATTGACGAAGAGTATAAGAGTATGTTGCCTGTAGGCAACACCAGACTTCTGACAAGCTTAGAAAGTAACGTCTGTATAGAAATGGGTTTTTAAATAATATAATA
Source organism: Epinotia bilunana (assembly GCA_947049275.1). Taxonomy (NCBI): domain Eukaryota; kingdom Metazoa; phylum Arthropoda; class Insecta; order Lepidoptera; family Tortricidae; genus Epinotia; species Epinotia bilunana. Next base: position 3,313,238 of record OX346275.1, on the reverse strand, counting down.
TCAACAAACCCTACATATGAAACACATAAAATCACAATTTTGATAAGTGACCCAAAGAGTAGATTCACCCAAATGTATGTTCGAGATTATTAATGTGACCATCTTTTTATACAACTGTCATTGGAATTGGAATATTTTATCTTACCCGGTAGAGTCGCTTTTTGAATGGTCTTCTTTTATGCAATTCGGCCAACTCAAATGATATTGGAGGGGCGTTCATTTCTAGATTAGACTGCAGTATGGGACTTACTACCTATTTCCACCGCGCGCGCGCGCGCTCAGTGCAAATAGATAGTAAATCCAATAAAAATTTCAATTCTCGCCCATGCACGCCCCGCCTCGTCTCGCCGGTGGAAAACCACCTTTAGAGAGGTATAGTGCGATAAAAATCGAGAGTATGTCGCGGCCGTCTCATGATAGACGTGCTGCTTTCAATGTGTGCACACAGACAAAAATGTGTTTGTGCGAGTACGTGGTCGTGGTAAGTACGGTCTGAGTAAAATACAAAAAATGACATAAAGATAATATGTATAGTGAACTTATTATCCATTAAGTTTATCTAATGTTTATTAATGTTATGGTAATATTGTATCGATGATTGGTAACTAAAATATATTATAAGTTTAATCACAAAACATTCAGTAATATATAGTCATATTAGTTTAAATAAAACAGGTATTAATAAACGACTTTAAAAAAAGGTGGTTTTTAATTCGGTTGTATTTTTTTGTTGCTCTACTTACTTAAAAAATCGTCACAAACTTTTTTTTAATCGACAAAAAAAACTGCACCTCAAAAAAACATTATTATTAATCACGGATGATGCATTTATTGCAATAAAAAATGGTATTTTATCTAAGTGGTTTGTTGGGTGTAGGTCATTCAGTCAGACCCGTGACAAGATAGAGCGTCTGTCTCGTTTTATTGAACGGCGTCAGCCAGTGACGGACGCTCTATCTTGTCACTTATCGTGTGATAAGGTCGTACGGGGTCTGATATGTCGCAATAATATAAATATTTCATTCACTCATATTGTCATTTGAATCACTACCGCCAGCTTGAGGATTATTGTCACTAAAACAAACAATTGATTCATTATCCATATCAAATAATTGAGAAAATTGTTTCTCTGCATTTTCCACAATTTGACACGCGTGCTCCCAAGTATTCTCATCAATTTTCCCAATTTCTTCTTTTATTAAGTCGATGTTAGAATTCAGATCTAATTCAGAATTTTTACTTGCGACGTATTCTTTTAACACTGTCCATATTTTGTCTATACCACTCAGTTCCGGGTGATAGGGAGGTAGCCTTAGAATTTCGCAACCCTCTGATCTTATCAATTTATCGATTTCGTAACTTTTGTACTTATCTCTGTTTTTAAAAATCAAATCGTAAAGCTCTAGTTTCGTCAAAGACTCTTCGAACGGAATGTTTTTTTCACAGAGCCAAGTTTGCATTGTTTTCTTATCTGCATCTGGACTCGGCGGTTTTTCAGAGAGGACGTTATGTAATGGCACGCTGTCCATGACTATAACTGATTTTTTCGGCAGATTAGGAAGCAACTGTATCGTGAGCCAAGTTTTGTATTGCTCATAGCTCAAGTTATCAAGGTAGTCTCCACTTGTTGAAGTTCCCTTAAAAACCAGGGCAGCATTCGGTATAAATCCTTCGCTTCCGCCAGCATGGACGACCATGATGCGACCTTTAGCTTTTGCTGTATTGAGGGTTATACAGCATTCATCCGTGTATACTACGTACCGTCCCTCATCGCGGTATTTCTTCAATTGTTTCAAATATCGATACCTCCACATTTGCATATCATGCGTTTCTGCCAAAATTCTCTTCTTCCCTTCGCCTAGTTCTGTGAATTCGAATCCTATTTCCTTCAAAATTGTCCGCATAGACTCTATACAACCACTAAACTTAATTTTCTCAGCAAGAATCTGTCTCACTCTTCTTAAAGTCGGTGGTTCTTTGAAGTCAGCATGATATAACATCAACGTGCGTCTGAGGCGAGGTATGTCGATCTCTTCTAAGTTGCATTGGGTTCGGTGTCTCTTTCTTTTCGAGGGGTTCTTGAAGACTTTTTCTGTCTTTGTCGCGTCTGATTTGTTGGCCAGCCTTTCTTCCCTCAGAATGCGTGATATGGTAGACTCGCTGTACCCGACTGCTTGGGATGTGCGCCATCTGGCGTCTGTTAGTTTCTGGACGTATCCATATTGTGCCTCGAATTTCATACGGTTATATACTCTTGTCAGTATTTCTTTTTCCTGAAAAAACGAAATAATACTATGTTTTTGGTTTTGATAGAGAATATAGCCAAAATGGCATAGTATGTATGTACTACATAAATAACTACAAACGAAATGCTTTTCACTACAATCAACTACAAACGATTCTGAACAAGATTCAATTACAAAATTATTATTATTTTTAGTTCGGGTATGTAGTTTTTTTCGGGACCCTCTCATTTTTTTCCGTGTAACTACAAACGAAATGCTTTTACGACAATCAACTACAAACGATTCTGAACAAAATTCAATCGCCAAAGTATTTATTTTTTAAAGTGGGGGGCTGAGGTTTTTTTCGGGACCCCCCCATTTTTTATCCGTGTAATTACAAACGAAATGCTTTTACGACAATCAACTACAAACGATTCTGAACAAAATTCAATCGCCAAAGTATTTATTTTTTAAAGTGGGGGGCTGAGGTTTTTTTCGGGACCCCCCCATTTTTTATCCGTGTAATTACAAACGAAATGCTTTTCACTACAATTAACTACAAACGATTCTGAACAAGATTCAATCACCAAAATAAAGATTTTTTAAAGTTGGGGGCTGGGTATTTTTTCAGGTCCCCCATTTTTTTTCGTGCAACTACAAACAAAATGCTTTTCACTACAATCAACTACAAACAAAATAGTTCCAGAAAAAAAAAGAAAAAAATCGGCCAAGGTGGGGGGCCAGGTTCACAGAAGTTGTAATTTTGTTAAATGTGTCAATGTGGGCTGTTATCATTATAAGAACAAAAAAAGTAGGCGTCTTGCTACAGATCTTGACAATAAAATATCGCAAAGTAATACTATTAAATTCTCACCCATACATCATAAAACATCGAACTTTTGTTTTGAAAGAAAAAAGCTAGATATTGTTTAATTGAACACCCTATCAATGTAATACTTACGTTTATGCACTCACAGAAAATGCGTATAATAGGTAGGTACGTTCTTCATACGTTAATTTTCTGATTAAACGATCCTTAATTAACTAGAAAAATTAATATTTACCTGACTCTTCAGAACTTTTTTCGCTGACATGCTAACGGTACTTCGCAAGCGGACGATACGTGCTCCCCCGCACAAGTCTAGATGCCAACTGAAGCTGAACGGCGTAAGCGACCGCTGCTCGAATGATGCTTCGAACCTGTGAAACGAGATAGCATCAAAGGGCCAACACATGATGCTACAATTTTAAATATTATTCGGTAGTATTAAGGTTCGAATTTGTATGTCGAAATAGGACGATGAATACATTTCTGATTTAAAATGGTGGATAAACTGCTGTTGTGTGCGTAAAGAGGGGCGCGCCATTTTGGTTTAACGTTCTTTGTTCGGAACCCAAGTTTGTGGCGTGGCGTTCTTATAGCGTTAGTATTAAAGTCGATTATTACTTGTTTTGGCTGTAATGTTAATTATGTTTGTTGTATTATGTGTGTTTTTTATACTACATTTAGTAATCGCTTCAGCAAAAACTAGTGGCTACACCTCATCTTAGTTGTGACCAGCGGATCACGGGATAATCTATACTTACTAATAATCTGTCTGTCCCTCTGTATGTCGATTGAGATGAAATTTGGTATGGAGATACACTGAATCCCAAGGAAGGACATAGGGTAGTTTTTATCCGAAATGGGGGTCTAAAGTTTGGTTCTCTAATGTATGGGCAAAAATTATTTCCCAGTGTCACTTCCCAATTTTTTTTTCCCAAATGTTAATTTGGCAAAAAATCGCTAGTCAAATTATTGTTTTGCATTATATCACTTGGCATTATCTCCTATGGCAAAATATTACTTCGCAAATTATTGTTTGGCAAAGTTTTATATAGTCAAATTTATTTTGGTCAAACGTTCGTTTTCCAAATTATTGCATGGCATACGATTTATATATCTTAATTGTGTAAGTGCATACGAAATGTATTTGAGTGAGAATACATATTTTGCTAAGCAAGTACTTTTGTAATTAACCTACGAATTATTACCAGGATTATTATTTAAAATTAAAATAGTTGGTATACTTACTCAGTTATCTATGGCAATTATTTTAACCTAACCTAACCGCCAGCGTGTCGACGTCACCCCGCTTCGCTGGGTGCCTATTTCCACTCTGAGGCACACAAGTGAACCCTAACCTAACCTACTTATAATACAATTGTTACGGTGGTTTGTTTTTTTACTACGGGGGGGCCTCGCCCCCCGACCCCCCTTTTTCTGCGCTGTTTGTTATTCTGCCATTTAAAATTCATACCATATGCATCATTTGCCAAATAATATTCCCTGAACAGTTATTCTGTGAAATAATAAAAATTGGAATGATCTGGTCATGAAATAAAATTACTTACACCAAACAATATTTTTTCAAATATTTGCCGTTATACTATGTGAAGTGTGCGAAATGAAAATTCGAACAAATGTTTTGTTTGGAAAATAATATTAGCCCAAACAAAGTGTTTGGCAAAATGATGCCAGATGATATGTTGCCCAAATTAACAAAATGCGAAACAAAAATGTGCTATTTGCTCGTTTGGGAAATGAAACTACTGCTGTTAAGGTGGAGACCATAGGCGGAGAGAAAGACTATGTAGCTTACTTGATTTATTAATTAGTATTACAGGGTGTCGACCGTGTCGGTCCAGTTTCAGGTGAAGAAGAGGGCGAGCCCTCGCACATTTTGCCTTATATACGAGTTATCTGGTTGTTAATTGACTTTATTGACATCTATCGTTACTACCGTGAACTAATTGCATTCCTTCTCGGTATATACCGATAGCTGAACACAGGTAATTCACAAAGTAGATGATTCCCTAATTATCGGTTAGATGGCGTTACGATTTTCATAATACATTAGTAACGTCACCTAGCCCATTACTTCGGTATTATAAGGATCAATACATGAGAATTACGCCTGATGGCGCCGCCTGCGTGGGCGCAACTTATGTTAGTACTTAACAACTGCCATAAGTTTTGTGGGAAGTGAAATTTGGTGAAAAATATTTTGCCGAAACGGCAGGATACCGTATGGACCTACGATATAAACGAGTTCCACGCGGACGGAGTCGCGGGGAGAAGCTAGTATAATATAACGATTAGATAAAAAGGAAAATAACAGTGTAGGTATTTAAGTTGGCCGTTGCATCAAAGTAATCTGTTCAAAAAGCGACTACGTTCCTAGCTAGACGATTTAAAATCCAATGAGTTTTATAAAATGTCGGATATCTTAATATCATTTCAGTCCTCGAAGTATAGGTTAACTCGAATGAAAGTGTCATTATAATTTGAACTTTGTAGCTTACACAATAAAGTCGCTATTTACTTGGCAGCTCTTATTTCATATCTTATGTATCTTTCTTTGTCACGGTAAAACGGAAGGCAGCAGCTGTTTAGGCTTATCTTATCTAAATTTAATTGAAGTATTCCAGAAAATATTTTAGGGTAGCTAATATAATAACGCAAATGGAGTCGAAAATAATGTTTACAGTACATATGGTGCTACTTTCCCGCACTAGTGCGGCAAAGAGCACTTTTCGTGCATATGTCGAAACTTTAAAGAGCCATATGTACAGTAAAACGTTGTACGATACACGTGCGAATAGGTAATTCGCAACTCGTGTCGATTTAAAACACTCCCACCGGTCGTGTTTTAATTTATCACCACTCGTTGCGAATTTCCTATTTTTGGCACTTGTATCGTAAATAACTATTTTAAAAAATTCACTGCCAAGAATCGCTACGCGCTACGCTCGTAGCAGATCCTGTGGTTTTCCTCGTATGTAGCGAAAAGCGACTACGGCGTAGTAGTAATTCAAAATACACCACATACAATTTTTGTTACTATTTATTTAACTATCAGATTTAATATAACGTAATTAAAGTTTTAATCAAATAATAGTACTAAGGTTTTATTTTGTCAGTCAAATCCTGTCATGCTGTGTTTTATATGGAAAGTTCAATCTCGCAATATCTCGCACGAAAATTCTACGAGACTCATATTGTAAAACAAGTTTCTGTCAAAAAAAATATTTTTGGTACAAGCTTTTATTGCCGACTGTACTTTTCTGTATACCGTCATCAACTACTCAATGAGACGATTCTAACGAGCCCAAACTCTATGGGGTATGTGGTTTTATTACAGAGTTCCTATCGCCACTTTCCAGCTCCATCATCAGATCAGCTCCACGTCATCATAATATTGCATTGTCACGCGATTTGCATAATCGTACATATTTCAACTCAATCGGACACTCAACTCAAGTGGATTAAATTTAACTTGCAAGATTTGATTACAGGCAGACAGACAGACAGACAACGGGACAGGTGAAACTAAATAAAAGCTTCTAAATATGGACGAGGTCTCGCGATATCGAGATTGCACTCCATATCTCGCTCAGATTTGGAACAGCCCTACTGTGGAAGTATCTACCTCTTTACAGTAGACCGTGGTCATGTGTTCCTGGTGGTCAGTCAGGTCGCCAGAGCTCCCGAGGATGCACTGTGTTGCAGTTCTAGCTGTTAATAGCGAATCCTCAATCAATAAAGGGTCGGCAAAGCGTTCGTGATTCTGAAGACAGCGTCCATAGGCTGCGGTATCTGCTTATCGGGCAGGTATGCTTGTTTGCCACAGTGATACAAAATGAATTTTGAAATGACATGAAAAGTGTATTATTATTGAGATGCGCCGAATATGGGGTTAGTTGAATACGAATATTAAGCCGAATTATTCGGTTCAAAATTATGCCTTCTGCCTTCATCAACTGTTCCAAACCAGACTCATTTTTCAATGATAAAAATCTTGTTGAGTTTTAAACTAAAATAGTAACAATTAAGCTAGTTAATTAACAATGACAATCCATTTAGAATATCATTTTTACAGGGCACTATTGTTACAATCATGCAAATTGCAGACAAACACCTGCAAAATGATTCGGTTAATATTCGGAATTTGAACTGAATAATTAGGCCGAATAACGAACAGTGAAAAATATGCCAAATATGACGGATACACCGAATACCTACTTACCGAATATTCGGCCATTCATTAAATATAATAGCCGTACCTACACTTAGCAAATCACTCAACATGATTAAGTAGGTCATCGATTTCGCCTCAACTCTACAGAAAAGGTCCTACTTAACTTAATCCCTTATCAAGTTAAATAGGGCCTCAGAGTTCCTTTCGCAAGTTACAATTTACCTAACTTTCATAACCTCGTAATACCATATAATGCAATTTAAAAACAACCTTATTTATTACGCTACTATTAAAGTTCATTTTCAAATCAACATAAACAGTTGCAGTTACAATTTACCTTACTTTTGCAAGCTCATGCAATCTAATGACAACCGTACTACTTCGTCTGAAAGTTCATTTTCAACAGCAACATAAAGATCTCATAGTTACAATCTACCTTACTTTTGCAACCTCGGCAACGGTAATACGTTACTATTAAAGTTCATTTTCAAAAGTTGCATAAAAGGAACGTGCGACATTTAGTTTTCTTTCAGTGGCTGTGTCGTAGAAATTTTGCTGTGATTTCTGGTTTAGATTAAGCTGTTAGGTAGGTAGGTACTAGGACATTTTACTAGATGACATTAGATAAAAACGTGAAGTATGCAAACAAGCACACGGTAACACAGCAATTCGGCATATTTTTTGGATAAACCATGCTGTGAAAGAATATTTTTACAAAAAAGATTTTTTTTTACTATTTTCCCTTTTTCTTGTACTAAGTAATGTACGGTTAGTATATGACCGCCCATCTCTTTCTAATTAGATCACTTAGAAAGAGACGGGTAGTTTATCTAGCACGTGAGATAGCTTGCCGACGATATGTAGGTAGGCATTTAGAAAAAAGACTGATTGACTCCTTTTGACTTATGCTTGAGATGATTTAATGTGGGCAAATTTTTATAAAATTGTCATTGGAATCTTTTGCATTGGACGGTAGAGTTGCTTTTGCAACTTTGATGGAATTCGGCCAACTGAAATAATCTCAAGTATAACTAGCTTTTGCCCGCGACGTCGTCCGTGTAGAAATCGTTAATCGCCTTCACGACTTTATGCGCTTTTGCTTTTCGAGATGCATCTATTTGCGAAAGTCAACAAAGACCATACTTACAAATACCTTACAGACTAAAATATCTACACAACTATATATATACAACTTATAGAACATTCTCAAGATCGAGACCAATGGAGAGAGACCCTACGCAATGGAGTGGTGGAACACGATAAAGCTTGGTTCGATCTCTTATCCTTTAGGCACTGGTCCCACCGCCGCGCCGGCTAGTAAGCTAGAAAAGTTGGGCGAGTAGCATTACATTGCGGATCTGTAAAGGTCGATTGATCACACTGTGCCTGGTCAGCACGCAATGAACCGTTACTCGCCCAACTTTTCTAGCTTACTAGCCGGCGGTGGGACCAGTGCCTTATGCGCGAATTAAGATACTAACGCGCTGCACTTCCGCTTTCATCTCCGGGCAGCACATTTACTTGCCAATTATGCGGTCGTGGCTGTCGCTCCCGTATCGGCCTTCGAGCTCGTCGAGCCACGTACGTAAGTGCCGCTCCTCTAATATGGACGCTGTTTAAATCATCTTTTCACAGATGTAAAGGCCAATGATGATATATACAACTTATAACACAATACCATGTGACGGCGACGCGCGGCGCATATTCGGGCTGTCAAATAACCGGCCTCGAAATCGCCGGGAAATTACACCCTTCGGCCAGATCTCCTCGTTCATGAAGGTTGACAGCTTGTCAGTTGGGCGCTCACCCCACAAATGAATTGAAACTCGCTTTGTGGCGGGATTCCGACCGCTCGACCCTCAGGGGGAACGTGGTCTTCAAACGCTCGATGATCAGTTCGGCTTTCGTCGAGTAGTACAGACGTATAAAGTTAAATTTTTCTAAACTAAGCTCATGAATGGCCATTGTACAAACGACAACACTGTTAAGTGACCATCCTGTGTTTATATAGAACCTAATTACAATGCACTTAAGGTGCACCGATGTTCAGTTAGCTGTGTTGTCGATAGTACTGAGCTCATGAATGCCTTTGTTTGTGGTCCGAACAAAGGCTATTCAAGACTCGCGCGTACCAAATTTGCAAAAAAAAAATTGCGCCACATAAAATGTTCTTTGAATAATGAACTCTATCTTCTTTTACAATATACAATTAAACAGTAGCAGACAGCAGCAGGGGCAGACCTTGCGAGACTTCTGGCGGTATCGCGGTCAGAATCTGGGGCGTGGTTGAATGCGTTACCTTCGCCTCAATTGGGCACATTACTTGATGGTGACTCGTTGCGTGCATCCGTTGCTCTCCGCCTGGGCTGTGATGTGTGTCATCAACATGCCTGCATCTGCGGTACCGTGGTGGGTGCTGACGGCCATCACGGGTTGAGTTGCCGACGTGTACCGGTAGGCATCCGCGTCACCATGCCCTCAACGATATCGTCCAGAGAGCTCTCAGGTCGGCGGGTGTTCCGTCCGTGCTGGAGCCACTGGGGCTTAGCCGCACTGAAGCGGCCAGATGGCCTCACTTTAGTGCCGTGGGAGAGGGGGCGGTGTTTGGTGTGGGATGCTACATGTGTCAGCACATTCGCCGCCACCCATATCAGTCGCAATACTCGCGCTGCCGGAGCTGCTGCCGAGACCCAGGCGGCGGAGAATCGGCAAAAGTATGCTCCTTTGGGACCGGGCTATATTTTTGTCCCTTTGGCGGTGGAAACAGCGGGGTGTTGGGGGGCGGATGCGAAACAGTTTGTTCGCGACATAGGCCGTCGACTCAGACAAAAAGGGGAGGACCCCCGCTCTGAGTCGTTTCTGGTGCAAAGGCTTTCCATGGCTATCCAGCGTGGGAATGCCGCCAGTATTATGGGGACTTTTGCACCGGGAACGGCTGGGGGCGATTAGTTATAATTAGGTAATTTGAGGTTTTAATATTGTAAACTTGTTTATGTTATTATTTTTAAACTTAATATTAAATTTAAAGTAATATTTATATTATACAATGAACATTTTAAGTGGCGCTAATTTTTTTTGCAAATTTGGTACGCGCGCGTTATGAATAGCTTTTGTTCGGACCGCAAACAAAGGCATTCATGAGCTCAGTACAATGGTCATTAATGAGCTTAGTTTAGAAAATTTCAACTATACCAATGTCGTATATTCTTCGACGCGCAAATGGAGATGGATAGAACATACGATTCGAAGAGGGGAACTAAATAATGCAAGTATCGGTTTTGAGTGGAAGCCGCCGGACGGAAGGCGTAATGGCGGACGTCCTTGTGCACACAAGGCGGCGAACAGGGCTGTTATTCTTTACGCGCACATGGGTCCCACTCCACCCGTCACGCCTTACGAAACTAGACCTCTACCTACGCTTTGTTACTAGGAATTGCGGCGTCAAGATACATTTGTGGGTGAACGTTGAGGTGGCAGTTGAGAGTGAGCAGTTGGACTAATCTGCCCCCTATTCTATAACTTGTTTTAAGCTCACCTCAACGCTCACCCACAAATATATCTTGACACCGCGATGCGTAGTAACTAAGCGAAGGTAGAGGTCTAGTTTCGTGACGGGTGACCGGCGGGGTGAGCCGCGCATTAGCGCGTAGCGAATAACAGCCGCACGTCTATCATGAGACGGCCGCGACATATCTACTCTCAATTTTTCTCGCACTAAACCTTAGTGTTCTGTGTTTTAATAAGAGAGAGACGGATAGTGCGAGAAAAATCGAGAGAGCTCGCGCGCCGTCCCGTGATAGCCGTGCTGGAGCGAGGCCTGGGAAGTCACCGAGGACAGGAAGGCGAGAGTTTAGTTATCGGCACACTGGCGATCAAATGTATGAAACAAATGCGTTCCTACGCACACAGTCTAAGCTCGTGTAGGTGAACGCGTACCACACTTGTGTGAGTGAGATAAGACATGTAGGGTTGCCATTGTAATGTTAATCGGACCAGTAGATTTTACGTGTTGCGGGCACAGACAGACAGACACAGCGGAAAATCTCGCATTTTTTTTAGGTTTTTGGAGGTTAATATCCCTTTTAAGAATAAATTTATGAAAAAAAGGAAAACATAGGAACATGTCAATAGTAGCCATAGATTTATGGAAAAAAAGATTGCTCTACCCATTATCCAGGGAGAAAACAGGGGACTACGTTTCTATGGAAAAAACGGCCGTTGTGTTTCCTCTTAATATACTGTTCCTAGGATAACAACAATAACCTATATATATATTAACCAACAACACACACATCTGGATCATCTAGCTTCGTACAGTCAGCAGCAGGAGTAGCTACGCAAACATGCTCAAAATGATCTAGACTGTTCTTAATCCTCTTGACATTAGAGTCGAGTGTAGGTCATTTTGAGCTCCCGAGGATGCGTTGTGTTGAGAGCGAGGGAATTTGTTCCTTCAGCTGTCAACACGGCGAATCCTGAAACATATCAAGGGTCGGCAACTCCCTTTGGAGTTGCATGCGTCTATAGGCTGCGTCGTCCGCTTACTATCAGGCGGGCCGTACGCTTGTTTATCTCAACAGTATCGGTTGAGAAATGCGACCTGTGGAGGAGAACAGCTAGACAGCCGGAGTAGACGTACGAACGCATTTTCCCGCATTTAAATTGAAACGGAGAACTTCGATCGTTTCGCCCTCTCTTTCAATTACTTCGGAATTTATCATATTAGTATGGATATGGTAAATGAATGGAGTGACTAAATATATAAGTAAGTAGCTATGTAATAAGTTTCTGTCAAAAATTACATTTTTGGTACAAGCTTTTATTGCCGACTGTACTTTTCTGTATACCATCATCAACAGATGATTCTAACGAGCCCAAACTCGATGGGGTTATGTGATTTTATTACGGAGTTCCTATGGCCACCTTCTGTCTCCATCATCAGATCAGCTCGATGGTACCATAATATTGAATTGTCATCCAAACTACTTAAACCCAAAATTTCAGTTCAATCGGTCACCGGGAAGTGGGTCAAATTTAACTTGCAAGATTTGACGGACAACTTACATACATACTTTTATACTTACATACGAACAAGTCAAGTTAATATAAAGCTTGTAATAAAATAGTACCTACCTCCTGTCCCTGTCTCTTGACCAAATAACTTTTAGCCAAATCTATCATTTGACAAATGTGTCATTTGACCTAATACATTTTTCGTCAAAACAGTGGTATTTTCGGGTATTCTTTGAATATCATCAAATAGAAGTTAGGTTAGGTTAGGTTTGTTTTATAATAATCCTATAAAGCTTTCTATATAAGAAAAAAATGCATTAGGTGAAATGAAACTATTGTCAAATGAAACATTTGGCCAAAAGTTGTTTGGTCTAACATTAGTGAATCAGTACCTATATGTATATGGAAGCATGGACTATGGATGGATAATGGGGACGAGACCTACGCACTTATACACCGTGTGCATCATATAGGTGCAATTCTTTCCGTAGCTTTTCAAAGGAAATTATCGAGAACTTAATAAATTTCCAGTCATCCTTATGGCAAAGTAAAAATACAAAATGACCTTGTGCTTATTCGTCCCGGGCATCGAACTTGGATCATCTAGCTTCGTACAGTCAGCAGCAGAAATAGCTACGCAAAATAACACGCTTAAAATGATCTAGACAGTTCTTATCCTCTTGACATTAGAGTCGAGTGTAGGTAATTTTGAGCACTTGAACCGCGTAGCAACTTTGCCGACTGACTGTACCGATACGATGAACCTGCGAAGTCAAATTATGATTTTAACGAAACATGAGACGTTATTTAAAAAAAAGCTTTCTTAATCATCACAATCCCATTCTCAAAGTCAATATAAAAGCCTAACTCCCAATCCCCAAGAGAAATCCAAAAGTTGAAGGACCTGACTTTCGAACTGAGGAACAATTTGTTCCAAAATTTGTTACCAAAATTGTTCCATTTGTTTTCAAAATGAAAATTTCGGGGAACACTTTGGAAAAATCGCGGCCTCCGTCTACAGGCTTTTCAGACAAAACAAAAGCCCTTTTCAGACTTTAAAGCAGTGAAAAATATACAAAAGGTCACTAGAGCTTTGAGGTGTGCGAATAGGATAGGGTATTAGGAACGCGGGCGGGGTGAGAGAGATGGGTAGCTGAAAATCAATTTATTAGGCAGTGACGTAGCGAGTCGCGCATGCGTGCTTGCAGAGTTCCCGGGCGTGGGTTGCCAGGGTTTGAGAAAATGGTGGAGTTCTGTTTTCTGTCTTTTAGGTTTTTTGGAGTGTTATGGGATATTATGTAATTTTCATGGGAACACAGAAGATTTCCCAAGAGTCAGGTCCGAAACCATCATTATTCTGAAATAAAAAAATCCGGACACCATTTTCCCCTAATTGAAAATTTTGACGTCAATCATTTAATGGAATATATACATAGGTTAGGTTAGCGGGATATTATATTAACTGACCTAAGTATTAAATCCCGAAAAATTCAAAAACTCCTTTAGTGGTGCATTGTTTTCGGAATTATGATATTCGGAGAAAATATGCTTTCGGACAAATTACTCTTCGTAATTATGGTAGTGTATCTAATTTTCGTTCTAGCTTTTATTTCTTTTCTTTAGGGGTAGTTGCGTTATTTCTCGATTGATGTTAGGTTTTTATTGCGTAAGTACCTAAGTTCGAAACGTTACGCACTCGACCAGCTGACCTTCAAACCCAGAAAGAAAACTAGTTCGTATAATGAGTTTTTTACGCACATTGTGGGTTTTTGCGGGTAAAAAGCTGTAAGGCCTATCTAATCGATTCTAATAAAGACCAGAAGAGGAGTGAAAATTCTGAATTCAATAATTACACAGAATAATAGAAATATACATTAAAGCTTAACATTTAAAATACTTTGTGTTGTTTGAATCACAACAACACGCTGAGGGTCCATTTCGTGACACGGCTTAGGCCGTATATATTTCTTTTGTCTTTTCCGTATTATGGGGTCTATACATGTCATGATTTGTCAGCCCCAATTTATCAGAAGCTGACTAACTGCTATTGTTTGAGGGCATGTTGCGCTGCTGATCCAACTGTCAAACGAGTTGTACTGAGAAATTGCATGCACATGTGGTCGGATTGTTACATCTGTATGCCACACACAATTATGACTTCGACATGTTGCACTGACAAATTGTGGTAAAATCACGTAATATGTAGAACCCATTAGTGTTACGAATAAATGATTGAATTTGAACATAGTTCTTATAAATATCAAACTATATAATTATTATTCACTATTATTCAGTTACGAGTACATCAATTAAAAAAAAAAATTGGTATCCAATGTACATATAATTATTTGTACAAGTACCCTTTTTCATTTTACTTAATAGTGTATTTGTACACTCAAAACAATTTTTTTTTTAATTATGTGTTTATCTCATATAAGTGAATTGTACAATTCTTTATGAGATTAAATGATCTTAAACCTTATATAAACGGAGAGACTTCAACTATTCCACATAAGGCCCTACACGCCAAAACTTATCCAAACACCGTGCCTAAACCAACTGTTATTTGAAACAACAAATCTCCAGTTAATTCAATCCTTACTCTTGCAACACCGCTCCCATCTGGGCGGGCAGCCAGAAATAGCAGCGGGGGGCGCCAGTAGCGACGGCGACGCCGCCGGGAGCACAGCGATGGCGTCCGTCGCCGCCTGGCTGCCCTTCGCCCGCGCCGCCGCGATCGGTTGGGTCCCCATCGCCACACACCCTCTCCCACCACCACCCGTCCCCAAAGACCGACGGCGCGCCGAAGACGAGAAACTACTCATAAACGTCTCGGGGCGACGGTTCGAAACCTGGCGAAACACTCTCGAAAAATACCCCGATTCGCTCCTCGGTTCCACAGAACGGGAGTTCTTCTATGATGAGGACAGCAGGGAATACTTCTTTGACAGAGACCCTGACATCTTTAGACACATCCTCAACTACTACAGAACGGGGAAGCTGCATTACCCAAAACACGAGTGTCTCACAGGTTATGATGAAGAGCTAGCGTTCTTTGGCATCCTACCTGATGTGATAGGTGACTGCTGTTATGAGGACTATAGGGATAGGAAACGTGAAAATGCCGAAAGGCTCATGGACGATAAGCTTAGTGAGCAGGACGACAAGAGTCTGCCCCAGCTGACGGATTTGAGGCAGAAGATGTGGAGGGCGTTCGAGAACCCTCACACATCGACGGCTGCTTTAGTATTTTATTATGTGACTGGATTTTTCATTGCCGTCTCCGTGATGGCTAACGTGGTTGAGACAGTTCCGTGTGGCCACCGTCCGGGGCGCGCGGGAACGCTGCCCTGTGGCGAGCGATACAAGATAGTGTTCTTCTGCTTAGACACGGCATGTGTCATGATATTTACTGCGGAGTATTTGCTCCGGCTGTTCGCTGCGCCGGACCGTTGCAAATTCGTGCGTTCAGTCATGTCGATCATAGATGTAGTGGCCATTTTACCGTACTACATCGGGCTGGGGATCACGGACAACGACGACGTGTCAGGAGCGTTTGTGACGCTTAGAGTGTTCAGAGTGTTCCGTATCTTCAAGTTCTCTCGACATTCCCAGGGTCTCAGGATCCTTGGTTACACGCTGAAGAGCTGTGCCAGTGAGCTCGGTTTCCTGGTGTTCTCGTTGGCCATGGCTATCATCATCTTCGCTACAGTTATGTTCTATGCGGAGAAGAATGAGCAAGACACGAATTTCACCTCCATTCCTGCTGCCTTCTGGTACACTATTGTCACCATGACAACGCTGGGGTAAGTGCTTTCTTTGTTTTTGTACACATTGGCGAAAATTGATGTAAACATGGAAAGAAAAAATTGTACCGTAGTTGATAAGAACAAGAACAAAGCCTAACTCCTCCCTAGGCAAGTTTGTCTTCCTGTTTTGTTTTTACTAGAGGATATATGTTATGTAGATACGTATTATTAAAAACCAAACGCATCAGTCTATAGTCTACTGTTACTCGGGCAGCTTGACATGTTAGTATAATATCTGCAAAGCTACATATTTTAAGAGCCTACTGGTTGACAAGCGATATAAACTCAAATAATCGTATCTGTATGACTTAAACTATTCAAATGATTACCCCAGACATAAATCTCGCATAAAGTGTGTTTTTTGCACCTGTCGCTGTTAAAATGGACGCTGAACGGCCATAGCGGAGATTTGCTCCATGAAAAGGACTTAAACCTTGCATAATTGATGCTACACATGCTTTTAATTTCATTTTCGCTGCAGCGAGCATAAAACCGTTTCAGAGCGTATGGCAGTGTTTCGGGGATTTTATGGTACTGCGTGCCTCGGGAGGCAAAAAGGCTTATAAATATTCATTGTTAAGCCTTCTAAGCCTTTGTGGCATTAAATCCTTAGCAAACGCGGCTGTACAATACAGTTTTGTAGCAATTTAGTGGAGGAACGAAGTAAGTGGATTTGAATGCGTACGTACATAAAGAAAGATTTTCTCTGTTTAAGCCCTCTCAATGACTGGCGCGGCCTGCGGTTGCGGTCGAAACTAAACTTGACAGTTATTGTCAAATTCACTATTGACCGCCACCGCAAGTCGCGCCAGTCTGTGAGAGGCTTAAGGCCTGAATCACACGACGCGGCCTGCGGTGGCGGTCTATGAGAGGCTTGAGGTCTGAATCACATCGGCGCGGCCTGCGGTGGTCAAGAGTAAACTTGTCAATAACTGTCAAGTTTACTACTGACCGCTACCGCAGGCCGCGCCAGTCTCTGAGAGACTTAAGTGTTTATGACATTGTCATGAGATGTGCGGCAAAAGGCATATTCACTATACCCGCGATTAATACACACTTTAAAGAGTTACCAATATCTAGAATACTCGTGTTAGAGTTCATGACCTGACCTCATTGCATATGCATAGTGAAACACAATACACGTAACGCGGCAAATTTTAACCCCTAAGACAGCTGTCACCTCAGTACAATTTTACGTTTTAAGGTTATTAATTGAACGGAGATGACAGCTGTCATTGGGATCAAGATTCGGCGCGATACTTATAGAAAGCGAAGTTTTTGTTGTTACTAAATAAGTATTATCGAAAGAAAATGGGGTTGTTTAACGTACTTATAAGTTATAAATCGCACAATTTATAAATACAAAGAAAACCAAAAATAACATTTAATTCGGTTATCGTAGACCCATAAGAATACAATACAATTAAATCAATATTGAATAGGATAAAATGAACATGAAATAAATTACCTACCTAAGCTATTTTATTTTCTTACCATAGAATTTATGTGCGTGTCTGGCATACTTTGCGAGATTTAACAGTAATAAAACCATGTCATGACATGACATCCATATTGACTGGACACACTAACTGGTTAATTAATTGACCAGACGATGACTGTCACACACAAAACTGTGCAAGTAGTCACCTCATTTATCAAAATCGTTTCAGTATCTTGAACGCTACTTGGCTGATTTAATTATAAATTAAATTATATCCCCTGCTTTCGCGTCTGCTGTGGTCGAGCTAACACACTGTTAAGAACTATCATAGATGAAATTTAGTTCGTCACGTCCACTACATTGCGAAAATTTGTACACATTGCAAAACTTAACTTTTGTGATACAATAACTTACTAACTTAACTAACTAACTAACTAACGAACTAACTGGTACCTTTCTTCTTTCTTTCTTTTTCTTTGGTTTCTGGTACTGGTAACTTTCGGTGAGGTAGGTAGGACACAGCGAAATGTCATCTTAACTGGGGAAGTTCCTCCGCCTTGCAGAAAACCACAGCCATAATAACAGTACTACTTCCTCTGTAGTAGTGTTTTATTTCTGGAGGTGAGCAAGGTCGCCAGAGCTCCCGAGGATGCGTTGTGTTGAGAGCGAGGGAATTTGTTCCTTCAGCTGTCAACCCAGCGAATCTTCAAACATATCAGGGGTCGGCACGCCCATGGTACTCCTTTGGAGTTGCATGCGTCTATAGGCTGCGGTGTCCGCTTACCATCAGGCGGGCCGTACGCTTGTTTGTCACCGTCGTTGTATAAAAAAAAACTTTCGTGACGTAGTGGCACCAAAGAAATTTCACCAATGAAGGTGCATTTTTTAGCAATGCGCCATGACTAACTTATCTGTGTATTAACAGTACATTACACAAAATAGGTATCCGTTTTATAATGCATAAGTAGATTCGATCAAAATAATGGCCGCAATTTGTCAATAAGTTACACAATTTATATTCATGGAGTTTGCTATCGACGAAAACACGGGGAATGTAGCAAATTGGTTTGCCGTACTTGACTTATAGAGCTAAAATGGTATATAATATTAAGCCTGAACCCTACTGGCGCGTGGCCTGCGGTGGCGGTCCATGGTCAATTACTATGGTCAGTAACTATCAAGTTTACTATTGACCGCCACCGCATGTCCGCGCCAGTTTGCGAGACGCTTTACTCGGCCGCGATAAGTTTGGCAATGGAGGTGGAAGTTTTGCCATATAATTGGGCGTTTGCAGTTTTCGATTGTAAGTTTTACTTTCTTCTCAGAAAACTGTGTACTATTTATTGATCGTGATACAGAAAAAAAGTGTTCCTAAACTCCGTTTTTTTTTGGGTTTCCACTATGTTACGATGCATACAAAAAACATGAGATAAGTTACGTTGTGGAAACAATGGCTCTTTTTCTTCATTAGACTACAAAGTGCTCATGATTGATCAGGAAAACCAAAAAATCAAATTTTCAAAAAAGTAAAACTTACAACGAATAGTGAAAACGCCCAAGTAGGTATGCAAATATAATATGTGTGTGAATTGACATTTGAGTCTAATCTTACCTGCATATCTAACCCGATAGACGACCGCTTTAGCCCAGTTGGTAGTGACCCTGCCTACGAAGCAAGAGGTCCTGGGTTCGAATCCCGGTAAGGGCATTTATTTGTGTGATGAGCACGAATATTTGTTCCTGAGTCATGGATGTTTTCTATGTATTTAAGTATTTATTTATCTATATAAGTATGTTTATCGTCGTCTAGTACCCATAGTACAAGCTTTGCTTAGTTTGGGACTAGGTCGATTTGTGTAAGATTGTCCCCTAATAATATTTACTTTAAGTTAAACTAGTTCATCAATAGACTAAACCTAACCCAGAGGTGAAATCACGTAACGTTTCGAACGTACGTTAGGCCATCTGAACTTTAATTTTTCCGTTCTAAAAGGTCTAAAAGTGACATTTAGATCTACCAACCCGTCTAGCACAACTTGCTGCCAAGTCTCGTCGTCGTCGCGCGCGACCTAGCGACTTCCGTGCAATTTAGAAAGAGGAGGGTAGATTTTTCTCGAGTCGCGTCGCGTTGCAGCGTCAGTTGTGCTAGCCCCGCTGATGCGCGTACAATGCGTTACGTGATCGACCTGCAGCTGAATATAACTTACTAGCTTCTGCCCGCGGCTCCGTCCGCGTGGAACTCGTTTATATCGTAGCTCCATACAAACTTTCATCCCCCACTTAATCCCCTTGGGGGATGATTTGCGGGATAAAAACTATCCTATGTCCTTCCCCAAGACTCAAACTATCTCTATACCAAATTTCATCCAAATCGGTTCAGCGGTTTAAGAGTGAAGAGGTAACAGACAGACAGACAGACACACTTTCGCATTTATAATATTAGTATGGATTAATTTACTACACGCCTCCTTCAATAACTTAAATAACACGCATCCTTCAATAACTAACATGGTTATGAAACCTATCAATTAGTCCGCGCTGTCAGCGCCGATTCATCGCGTTATTGAAAACTTCTATTAGTTTTCATTGAGGCTTTGCTAGCTGACAGACTGTATGCATAATATATGACAATGTATTCAACTAATCGTTTGTACTTATCGGGGTCAACGCTCCTTGAATTTTTAACCGACTTCAAAAAGGAGGAGGTTTCTCAATTCGACCGTTTTTTTTTTTATGTATGTCCGCGGATAACTTCGTCGTTTATGAACCGATTTTGATTATTCTTTTTTTGTTGGAAAGGGAGTATCCCAAGGGTGGTCCCATGGTAAGGAAACCAGGATCTGATGGTGGAATCCTGAAAAAATTGAGGGAAACTCTCGAAAAAATTGTCTTTCCGACTAGTGTGTTCCTTAATATTATTCAATATAAAGAATTTTAAAGCCCTATTATTTTCCCTAATAATCAACGCATTTGCTCTCGGAAATCAGTTCATGTGGCTCGGCGGAGTACTAAATTGAAGTCGGTTAAAACTTTGTTTTCAAAGTAAATTATTACTACGACAGATCCGAAAGGAATTATGTTTTTAACTGTCTATGTTTGTATTTACGTAGCGTTTAAGACACGGTACCGATTTTGATAAATGAGGCGTCAATCGACTTGAAATTATGCTCTGGATGACATAAGCAACATAGGCTACCTAGGTAGCCTTTGTATGAAAAACATAAAATACAGTTACTTTTCTGTAGCTGTTACAGTTTTTTGACCTGCTATATGCTTTTAGATATGTATGTTGGATTAAGGGATTTTGTGTTTGTTTAATAAATAATATAAGTTTACAGTTCGAAACTAAAGCACTTATAAGCTAGGACAATAATAGTATATTACTTACCAAGGGCTGTAAAAGAAAGAAAGCCCGAAATCGCAGGTATATGTGACCCGAGCCGCAGGTGAGGGTTGTTAATATGCGATAGAGGGCTTTCTTTCTTACTGCCCGTGGTGAGTACACAATTTTACGTCTTAACCTGGCCACAATGCGACCTGACCAGCGTGCGGTAAAACTCACATTATGGCCAGGTGTGACGTAAATAATTAAAGACAATGGAGAACACATCCACACAAGTCAAAAATAATGTACCTGTAGTCCTGTAGTAACAGTTGATATATAAATAATAATAATAATAATAAAAATACCATGTAATGCACTAAAGCGAATTTCTTACTAAGTATAGTATCTAGAAGTACCTATTGCCAGTGTAGGTGTTGAGTTCGAGTGATGTCTAGTTTCAATGCCACTCAGAAGGTGAAGCCAAAGCTGGCATTTGAAATGATCGGTGTGCTTAATAGAGCGAAGCGTTACGGATACTTTTAAACAACATGATACAGATAACAAATAACAACCCAAGCCCACGACAGGACTCAAACCCGTGCCATCTGTATTGCCAGTGCAGATACTTTTGGTTTAAAAGTCACAACGTGCTTACATGGTGTATTACTTGTCATCTTATGGCAACATAAAATTGTATTTCTCTGAAACCGTAACACTTTCAGGAGTGTACTAAATTTTGTTTCATAAAAATCCTGAAAAGTTGAAAGAAAAAGGAGTTACCTATGGCAAACGCTTTATTTATGGCAAATGAAGTTATTGATTTCATTAGTAACCCTGGTAACAAATGGGAAAAAGTATTCCAGAGTATTATAAAGTATTATAGAAAAGAATTAAGAGCTAAAGTTATGTAAGCAACGACGTAACAAGTTGAGACAGGTGAATTGCATAGCGACGTCACTAACGGGCGAGCAAACTTGATTAGCTGGTAATAGCTTCTGGCAACTACCGTATAACTCGTAAAGCTGTAGGTATAATTAGTTGGCTTCGTCATGCCAGGTCTGAGGTATTTTATTAACTTGACTATAGAGTATTAGCAACTTTTTATGAAACGGCAATAACACTCTAGTTAAATTATGCTCATTAAATGTCTCTATTTGGTACGTGATTAGGTACCTAGGGTACCTATATTTCAACATGTCTCACGAAAGCTTAAACACTGTTTGTTTGAAATTTATAGGAAACATAGCCTTTTTTTTTTGTTGGAGAAAAACCTGCGAATCAGGTACCCAATCACGGGGGATGACCGGGTTATGTGGTGTTTCTATCCACTAAAAACTCCACGGTGCCCTGCATCTGCGCTCTCATGCAGGGGACTCCAGGATCTTAAGTTGAACGCACAGGAGCCCCCTTTGCGCCTCGCCACATTTGGCTCGTCCTAGGGCAAAGAATCTTCAACCTTCACCTTCTCTGTTCTTAAGCGAGTGCCCCAGCCCCCGATAGAACACTGCAACCCCGATGACCCCCTTTAGTCGCCTTCTACGACAGGCGGGGGAGACCGTAGACCTAATCTTGTCCGAGCCTACACGGTGTACGGCGGTGGCCTATGGTGGACGTGTCCGTCCACGTCCTGGACGTCGTCTTCTTCGAGAGGGATCTAATCTCTCCCGTTCCCGTTCAGGGATCTCCTTCTGCGTCATAACTACCTCACAGAAGGACACCATGGCTCTCCACGCTGAGTCCGCTGCCAGCATATTACTGACTAGGCCCGACCTCTCGGAGTCCCATGCAGGACAAACTTCCAGTGTGTGCTGGGCAGAGTCTTGATCTCCCCCACAGTGATGGCATTGTGCAGTCTGCTCGCGGCCAATCCGATTTAGGTACTCACCGAAGCAGCCTAGCCTACGTGACGTCTTTGTTTTCTGTGGTGAACAGCTCTTATTTTTGGTATTTATTTATTTGTCTCAGGCAACGAGGCCCACATTTTCAGATACCTACAGAATAACGTACCTAGATGTTAATATACAAAACTTATAAGTAACACAATAACAGTTAGGACCTTGCGGATACTACCAGTATTTTCTGTTGCTATATAATATAACTATAGCTGCCCGGCCCGGCTTCGCACGGATTACCCGTTTTCCCGCGGTAAGTAGCTTAGGTTCATCAGGGATAATGTCGGTCTAATGGTAAAAGAATTTGTCAAATCGGTCCAGTAGTTTCGGAGCCTATTCAATACAAACACACAAACAATCAAATCTTTCCTCTGTATAATATTAAGTGTAGATAAAAAAGCTACGGTAGCCTAGTGGTTCAGGCATGCGGCTGTCAAGCGGCGGTCGTGGGTTCGAATCCCGGCTCGTACCAATGAGTTTTTCGGAACTTATGTACGGAATATTTACCGTTAGCTTTTCGGTGAAGGGAAACATCGTGAAGAAAAAGGTCTAATCCCAATAAGGTCTAGTTTTGCCTCTGGGTTGGAAGGTCAGATGGCAGTCACTTTCGTAAAACTAGTGCCTATGCCAAATCTTGGGATTAGGTGTCAAAGCGGACCCCGGGCTCCTTTAGGGGCACAACCGGAAATAACGCTAGGGGGCTGATGAAATAATAAAAGTAAAAAAAATGAAACGATTAGAGAATATTAGAAAAAGTTTTACTCGCTCTATTTTTTTCTATTACAATTTCCAGCAACAGAAACCAGGTTCCCACCTAAATATGCCAGATCCCAATCCATACTATCCATACTAATATTATAAATGCGAAAGTGTGTCTGTCTGTCTCTCTCTGTCTGTCTGTCTGTCTGTTACCTTTTCACGCTTAAACCACTGAACCGATTTGGATGAAATTTGGTATAGAGATAGTTTGAGTCCTGGGGAAGGACATATGATAGTTTTAATCCCGGAAATCATCCCCCGAGGTGATGAAGCGGGGGGTGAAAGTTTGTATGGAGCTACGATATAAACGAGTTCCACGCGGACGGAGTCGCGGGCAGAAACTAGTGTTTATATAAAGAATCATGTTTTTCTTGCATGCCGTTTTAAGAGAACCAAACTACGTTTGCACTCTTATGTCCTGGCATTCGGCAAAATAGCAAATAACATTCATTCATTCATTCATTCATAGATTCACGCCTTTATTCCCAAAAAATAGGCAGATCACATAAAACTTATGTTCCAGTGCCATTTTTAGCATAAATTTGAGTATACAAGATCGACAAAATGTGATATCGCAGTGATAGGTTGATAGCCCATCGCACACAACACAATTCAATCCTAAATAAATAGCAAATATAAGCTACTTATATCGGTTACCTTGGTTATGTTGCGGATTGTCAAATATCTAATGCGATGCTTCCTTTCTTCCGCACTAGAAACTACTGTCAAAAATTAAAACGCCAAAATAAGTAACTACTAGCTTTAGCTAGCGACTCCGTCCGCGTGGAACTCGTTTTTAACATAGGCCCATACAAATTTTCAGCCTCCATTTCACCCCCTTAGGGAAAGTTTTACGGGATAAAAACTACCTATGTCCTTCCCGGGAATTTAAACTCTAAAATCTCTATATCAAATTTCATCTAAATCAGTTCTGCGGTTTAAGCGTGAAGCGGTAACAGACAGACAGACACACTTTCGCTTTTATAATACTAGCTTCTGCCCGCGACTCCGTCCGCGTGGAACTCGTTTATATCGTAGCTCCATACAAACTTTCACCCCCGATTTCACCCCTTAGGGAAGGATTTACGGGATAAAAACTACCTAGGTCCTTCCCGGGAATTTAAACTATCTCTATACCAAATTTCATCTAAATCAGTTCTGCGGTTTAAGCGTGAAGCGGTAACAGACAGACAGACACACTTTCTCAACTCTCTTTCAAAACTCGTTTATATCGCAGCTAACCAACTTTCACCCCCCATTTCAATCCCTTAGGGGATGATTTACGGGATAAAAACTATCCTATGTCCTTCCCCGGGACTCAAACTATCTCGCCACCAAAATTCATCTATATCGGTTCAGCGGTGTAAGCTTGAAGAGGTAACATACAGACCGACACACTTTCGCATTTATAATATTAGTAGGATTAGTATGGATAGTATGGACGATGAACACTTTATTTAGTCAGACTATATGTTCCGGCGTTAAACTTACTTATATCCCGTGAAAATAGTGAAATCTTCGTATTTAGTTGTCATATCAATCATCATTAAAACACGTGCCAACATTCAAAGCCAACGATTACTTTTATGACATAAGAACATTTTTTTGTTTATGTCATCATAACATGTGGGTCAATGTCTTGGTGCGCGTCAGTCGCCCAAGGTTCAATTCTTGGACCCTTTTAGTTATTTCGTAATTCAGGTGAGAAATTGAGATTTCTCGCACTCAGATATATTTAGCTATGAGTAATCAAGTATTGGACCCGATTCTACAGTGGCCTCTAAACTTCCTAATTTTATTTAGGTGTCGCCAAAACACTTTGCTATTCTATGAGCATCTGTCATAATCAAATGACAGCGCTGATTTGAATCTGACGTTTCTTATTTTAGGCGGTCTATACAACTTACTTAGCTGCCTAAATGCTATTCTAAATATGTCGTTTTTAATCTGCCGCCTAAATTATGTCAAAAAATTAGACAATTTAGTTTTAGGCTAGTTAAGCCACGTGCACGTAGAATCGGGTCCATTGTTGCGATTACAAAGATATCTTTTCATAATTATTTAACAATGTAGGCATGGTTCAGTCCTCATTTGCAACCGAATGATCTACAATCTATTGATTCCGAGAAATAAGTGAAACTTCACTCCTCTTTCGAGCATGCTCTAGGATTTTTAATTCTTCCTTTAGCATTGCTTTTTCCTCATGTAAAGGTTCCGACGGAAGACCAGCGCTGGCCTCCTAGGTTAGCACCATGCTGAGTAGGGGCCTTTTCGTGGACCCTGCTACCTTTACGTTACTGTGTTTTGTTTTTATACCCATTGTTTTGTCCACGAATAAATGTTTTCTTTCTTTCTTTCTTTCATTGCTACAAAACCCCAAAAAATATAGTTTTTGTTGAAATTGGTACATTCAGGGGTATTAATATACGTAGATATGTGACTGCATAAATAACTGTACACGTCTTTATGACATTGCCTTTAACAGTCCTCTACAGAAATGTATGTCCTTATTTACGTACGTACTAGCTTCCGCCCGCGACTTCGTCCGCGTGGACCCAGGATAAAAACTATCCTATATTTTAATCCAGGCTATAAACTATCTTCGTGCAAAATTCCATCTAAATCGGTTGAGCTGTTTAAGCGTGACTGAGTAACAAACATCCAAACATCCAAACTTTCGCATTTATAATATTCGTAGGATATTACTGGTAATAGCCCTGACTGTACGTCAGATGATTATATTAGATCATTATTAGTATGTATAACGTAAATGACTCACGGTAGTTTAATTTCGACTGAATCGACTTTTATAATACAATAAACAGATATAATATAGCTTGAAATCTATGCAAATACCTTATCCTTGGAATGTCTACTTGTCCCGACGCGGCTTAATCGTGGATTAACTCTAAGTCTGGCTAATCCTACTGCGGGCACTTTCGTAGATCGATGCTACGAATTTATATACTATTCTATCTACCCTATATCAGATCAAATTGTCATGTCTACGTTTTTTCGTTTATCTAGGATATCAAACGGAAATATTTTACTAGTTTTACTTATATCGATCGTGAAGGTTAAGTTATTTTTAGTCATTTAGTAATTTTATAGACATACTAGCTTCTGCCCGCGACTCCGTCCGCCTGGAACACGTTTATATCGTAGCTCCTTACAAACTTTCACCCCCCACTTCATCCTCTTGGGGGATGATTTCCGGGATAAAAACTATCCTATGTCCTTCCCCAGGACTAAAACTATCTCTATACCAAATTTCATCCAAATCGGTTCAGCGGTTTAAGCGTGAAGAGGTAACAGACATACAGACAGACAGACAGACGCACTTTCCCATTTATAATATTAGTATGGATTTGTAATACATTAACTTAATTAAATGAACGATGATGAAGTAACTACCTAATTTCCAAACTAGGAATGCCGCGGATGCGATTTTTTAGACATGCGGATGCGGATTTTAGGGCAAAACAATCATAAACATAAATGAGTAACGTATTTAGGGTCACGCAGTACTCGAACACTTTGCGACTGATTTACCTACAATCGTTGCAAATCTCTAGCGAGCTATAGCGAATACGGCGAATCAGTCAGAGGCCGTCAGAGGGTCTAGTATAAGTTTTACCGAAACAAAACTTTACGATCGCGTTTGCGTTTTACCCTCAATATGTATGGGATTTGACAGCTAAAGAAATGAAGATTCTTGTTGACTATAATGACGAAAATGCTGAGCACGCGCACGGCACGCGCCGCGTTGGCCCCTTTCTTGTCGCGAACTGTACCACATCCGCATCCGCAGAAACTCTGCATCGATTTTTCGCGGATGCGGAGGCAGTTGCAAATGTCTGCAACATCCCTGTTCCATACGAATAATTACATTTTTTGACATAAGAATAATTACATTTTTTTTCAAATCGCATGCCGATTAATGCACGATTTTTCTAATTTTATTGCAAACGGCCTGCGTATTGCAAAGAACACAGGCAAACCAACGGGATAAAATATAGCCTATTAACAGTCCGACATTCCATTCTACAAGTGTAAGAACTTATGAAATCGAATAACTGGTTCCGGCAATTACCGCGAACGCAAGCGAAGCCGTAGGATAAACTATTATAGCCTGTAGGTATCTACGAGTATTACATCTCTGGCTATCGCACGTACTATGCGCAAGCGCAACGCAGTACGCAATGTATAGTTTGTTTTAGATAGAATCACGAAAATGCGCTTGACGTGGGACTTTACTAGAATAGAATAGAATAGAATAGAATAGAATAGAATAGAATAGAATAAAATAAAATAGAATAGAATAGAATAGAATAGAATAGAATAAAATAGAATAGAATAGAATAGAATAGAATAGAATAGAATAGAATAGAATAGAATAAAATAGAGAAGAATAATATTTTATTGCCAAAAACAAGTACAGACATATACAAACAGTGACAAATACAGAATAAGAATATGCTAGAAATAAAAAGTACAGTTCAATTATTTTGGGGCAATAGGCCCCAGACTCAGCATGTGCTGAACAACAAGAGTCCAGCGCTGGTTTTCAGCCTGACCCTTATTAGGGCTCGGTCGGTAGCAGAACCTAAGCGTCGGAGTTGGACGCTGTGCTTTCAAATGCGTACGAATTACAACAAACAAAAGGCGTAGGGATGTGACGGCCCCATCGCCCACCAGATTTCTGGTGCAATCAGTCAACGTAAGGCAGCTTGTGGCGGGCTGTTAGGGCGTAGCGACCCTACGTACCTGAGTACTCCTGGGGGTGTCCTGTGGTCAGGTTGAGCCGACCGGGTGGATGGTTGGACAGGCCCCCTGTCTCTGGCTTGCCTTTACTGGCCGTTCAGAGTGGAGTCGCAAGAGCTGTTGCTCGAGGGTTGATGTGGACACCTAAGTGGCGAGTTGGCTATATGTTTAAAGTCCAGTGCCACCTCTCTTCCCCCCAGCTTTCTGACCGGTGTTGCCCTTAGGCCATTTTTTAATGTCGCTATTAATAGGGGCCCATCTAGCAGTTGGCGAGTCACCGTCTGCCAGAGATAAAAAGTGAGACAGTTTTATTAGGCAGGCGTCCGATGTTTCACCCAATAGCCCAGCCACTAGTCCATCATTTTCACCCAATAACCCGTTTCATTTAGATTCCATCAACCATCAATAGGCCCTATACTCCTCAGCGGGTGCTGTCCCTGTGTGCGTCCCATGACACGGGCAGGGACAGCATCCGCTCGGTGTACTCCTTGCATTTTATTAAATTGTCAAAAGGGCCTCTACGTGTTGGCTCAGGTGGTACTTTGTAGGTACCTAGCTCCACGCACGCCTCCCAAAGGTCCGGGACGTCATTGTCCCGTGAGCGGGAAAGACATACAAAAATTAAAAATAAGAGCGTGTGTGCGTGTGTATGTGTTTGTGTTGTGTGTGTATGTGTGAGTGTGTGTGTGTGTGAGAGAGCGTGCGTGCGTGCGTTACTACTTCTTTTGTTATATGAAAGGCTAAATATGAAAGGCAAAGATAATTTACTTTAAAAACAAAGTTTTAACCGACTTCAATTTAGTACTCCGCCAAGCCACGAGAACATTTCTTTTCCAATTTACCTTATGAACTGATTTCCGAGAGCAAATGCGTTGATTATTATAGAAAAAAACCCAATCGCTGTATGTGACCCGATAATATTTGAGGACTTCCGTCAATTCCACAAGGATCACCCTTGGCACTTCATTAGTTGCTGTTTCAACGGAATCTTATCAGAATCTGTGATATACTTTTGTACTTTTAAGTACATAATTGAGGAATTCCATAAGTCATCTGTGGTCTTCATCATCAATTCCACTCCACCAATTTATGATTTCCGGATGTAAATACACGAGTTATAATAGAAAATACCAAAATCACTACACACGTGCCTAATATAATTGAGGAGTTCCCTCAATTCCTCGTGGATCCCATCATCCAATTGAATTTTCAAAAAAATGGGACCCACCTGGAAGCTCATCAATGACGGAGTTCTGAGGTAACAAACATTGAAAAAAAAAAAAAAAACAACCGAATTGAGAACTTCCTCCTTTTTTTTGAAGTCGGTTAATAACAAAGAGACGTCATACTGGCACGTGTACTGGAGCAGCTACTGTTGGTTCTATTTTTATGGCCATCATCGCCAATAGACCGGCACGTTTTCTAGCGGAACAGCCAAGGAATATTGTTCTCGTATCTTATCACGTATGTACTTCCGCAAAATAACGCCTGATTAAATCAATTACTTGTTTTACAACCCTACTGGAAGATAACAATTAAACAATAGATGTCGGTAGTGGTTGGATTTAAGTACTTCTCGTGATCTAAACTAGAACAAACTATACGCATGCTACTGCATACTGCACCTAGCCCGAATTGACACTAATGGAAGTGACGACAAGTTAGCAAAAAATCTAGCATACGCATGGGGTCAGCAGCGGACTCCTTGCTTCTTCAGCGGAGCTTCTGACGCTGATTGCATTATTGACGACTGACCAAACTACCGAACGTCGCTTTTAAAGCAAACTTGACATCGAAATTATCCCATTTTTTAAAAGAAGCTAAAGATAGCATCTGCATTATGACATCCAGATGTAATCTTGGCTCGCCCTAAACCTGTATTTTCATTTTAAAATCCTTGTAAAATCTACGCTGGAAGCAGATGGTGCATTTTTATTTGTGCATTACTCTTTCCGAGGTCGCAGATTTGTTCCGTGGTTCGAATTTTTATATAAAATATTCTGGAGTAAGAATTGAGAGCATACCTACAGAAAGAGATAGTGTTAAGGGCGCCGTAGGTTCATGGTCTTCTCTCCCTCTCACTGAGCATAAGCGTGAGCGAGATGGAAGTGCGTGCTCGGAAGCGCGGATATCATGTTTTTTAATTTTAATTTTTTGGCCGTTTTAATAAATAAAAAAGTAATCACTGAATTCTCTCAAACATGATATTGCCGATTTTTAGAAGCAATTTTAATATTTTTAGCTTTTGTGCATAACTTTTTACGAATATTTAATGTGTATTTTATACCTATGTTTGTGATTTTTTTCTATCGAGCGAGGATTGCTTAATCATACAACACTGATCTCGCTGCAGAAAAGCCTCAAGATTACTATTCGTATTTTTTGTGAAACCATATTATTATAAGCAGACGCATTATATTTGGTATGTAAGCTAGTATTAGTACACAACCAACAGGAAACTCCAAATTATTTGAACTTCTACCCCCCAACCCCAACTAGGAGATTTTTAGTGGGATTAATTTATACGCGATTAAGTCCCGTTTAGTAACAATAATAACAATAATGTGTAAGAAAGTTTAAATCAATATATAATCTAACTGTCCTGATTCTGTCTAGTCTGGACTCTGGAGTCCAGACTAAGTTTTCCTTATGTGCCTCATATGCTGCAACATTGCCTATGAACCCTAACTTTGCCTACCTTATAAAACGGCTTTTTGTTACCTAAGTATGTCACCTGCTTTTTTGTGAGAAGAATGCGAGCAGCTGCCGGGTACAACCATTTGTATCTTACTCACCCAATCGAGTTAATTCCAGTTTTACAAGGTAGGCAAAGTTAGGCATCATAGGCAATGTTTCAGCATATGACACTAAATAAGTTTGATAAAACGAAACACATTTGCTCGGTCATTTAAAACAAAGTTCACCTCATTAAGCCTGTGCCCTTTATTAAACTCAAAATGAGTCACGCATAACCCTACTCAATTCTAAAGGTCTTAAATACACGTACATACTATGACACTTGTTACCTTTTAAAATGAATACGGATACAATATTGTTGACATTGCGTGTTTCGTATTATGTGAGTATGTGTTGATTTCATCTCGACATTGCGATTATGAGCCATTTGATTTATATTTGCTGAATTTTAGTATACGCAATGCAGTGTAAACGATTTTTTTCTCTCTCAAAGGGTGAAAGAGAGGGTATTTAATTGTTGATCACGCCTCTGTGCAAGAGACACGTTCATGTCTTCCACGCACGGGAAAACGAGATTCAACACTCTTCGGTAATGGCTTTTTGGACGAGAGTTTGTATGCGTCAGAAAAATCTGCAACTGACTGCCATTATCATCATCATATCAGCCGAAATACGTCCACTGCTGGACATAGGCCTCCCCCAAAGAGTGCCAAAGTGACCGGTCCTGCGCCACACACATCAAGCAGACGCCCGCGACCTTTACCAGATCATCAGTCCACCTTGTGGGGGGCCTACCCACGCCGCGCCTTCCGGTACGTGGTCGCCACTCGAGAACCTTTCCGCCCCAACGGCCATCGGGTGTACGTGCTATGTGATCCGCCCACTACCACTTAAGTTTAGGGATTTGGAGGGCTATATTGTTTACCTTGGTTTTGCGGCTATCCCTCATTTCTGATGCGATCACGCAGAACCAGCTGACTGTAGATCTTCTTAATGCCTTTGCAATGACTCTTGCAATGGAATGCCATTAGGAATGTATAAATGGGTTCTATATATAAAGTGTCGTTTAGTTCACTAGTGCGGCTTACAAAGTAAACGCAATAAATCGCATGCGTTTACTTTGTAAATTAACTAGTTTAGTACTTTTAATTTAAGAGTCCTCATAGTTGACTCTCCATACAAATTTAAGTAGTTAAATAACATGATACTTTTTATACGCATTAAGATCCGCCATATCTAGCTGGCAGCTAGTTTCTGTTGCTAGAAATGATAATAGAAAAAAATTGAGCGATTAGAGACAGTATGAAAGACGTTCTATAATCGCTCTATTTTTTCAATTTTAATTTCTAACAACATGTTAAGGTGAGAAAGAAACGATATTGCTGGCTCTGTTGCACAACTATTTATACATATACTTTACTAATGGCTCTGTGCGCTCAACAAATCGCGAGCCTGTTCGTAAATATAAAGGTAGGTGTGACTACAGTGGATTTTCGTCACGCTCATATTTGGAGCAGCCCAATTGAGGAACTCTGTAAGGGTGGAGTTATAGAAGACCGCAGCCATAGCAGCCAGCACTTGCATTTTAGGTCCAGACGTCAGGAATTTTCCTGACATATGTCAGGAAAGGCCATTTGTCAGGAATGCGGCCGGAATACGCAAATGTCAGGAATTTTGAAGCAATTTTTTTGCTAATGTATCGTTTGCTATCCCGTGTGGTGTCGGGTTAGAATTTCACCACCCCCTTTGTGCGGTGTCGTAAAAGTCGACTAAGGGTTGAAGTGTGTTGTGGGCGATGGGCTAGCAACCTATCACTGCAATATCACATTTTGTCAATCCTTTATACCCACATTTATGCTAAAAATGGCGCTGGAACATAAGTTTTCTGTGCTGTGCCTACCCCTTTTGGGATTAAAGGCGTGAATGTATGTATATATCGTTTGTTATATACCGTACAAAACAAATGCAACCCCCTGTTCTGTACTTCTCTTTTAACACTTGCCGTTGTCTATACCAAATTCCGTGTTTAAAAATGGCGACCAAATCTGACAGCTGAGACATGTTTATATGTTTCCATTGATGACGCGAAACTGACGCAAGTTGGTGCAATTGATTCAGTTTTTAGTGTGCCTCTTTTGAAGCGCTTGTAACCTATCTACCACTTTTTTATATTACATAATTGCTTGCAAACGTTGGTAACTATAACCTACATATGAGGCAACTCAACCTAACATTAAACAACCTCAACCATGTAGTGCATGCAGAGAGAGACCTAAATTTGTCTGGCAGCTATCGTCACAACGAATCCGCAAATCAACAAAGGGTCGGCAATGCGCGTCGTGCGTCGCGTGTTATCTTGCCACCATACAGACATTGCTCGTTTGCGACCATCACTGTATATAAATAAACGTAAAAAAATGTAAACTTAATTAACACCGTACATTTACCCAAATACCGGATAATATCTTAATATCCAAATGATTTATCCTCTTTTTACACGCTGGTCTCTCTGGCAACCCTCCAACTTGTTACTACAAGTGCACGAGGCTCGGACATAAGGTCTTAAGTCAGTTCGTTTGTCATGTGTTTAAAGCCGTTTTGAGAAGTGTGTAAGTGGGTTAAGGAAGGCAAGGTCGCTCTATACCGACCTTATGCGGTAGTTATAGGGTCATACCGTTATAGCTGCATGGAATGTAAAATAATATGAAAATCTTTCGCTGAGAAATAGTTCCGCTACCGGAAGGGGTTTGGGTAAAAATGTTGTCATTTTTTTTTAGATGAGCGGCCACTCGTAAAAGTGGTAGATTATGATAGATCTACTCAAAACAAACATATTTTAGTTATACTTATTTTAGTAATACACTAAAATAACTTATAATAATAAACTTATAATAACGACAATGTTAACAACTAACTGAAGACGGACGGTCATCCATCGCCTCACATAACCTCTTACATTTATCACATATATCGCAGTCAAAACTAAACATACATTATACCTATGTAAAAGTATCAGGTTTTTTACAAGGGTTCTCAATCAACAATGCCTTAAGTTTCTTCTTAAATATGATGTTTGAGACTTTAACTTCAATAATTAACAAACCACACATGGCCCCAATCACATATGCAGAGCAGTCGGGCGAAATTCACCAGGTACATATGGATGGAGTTGGCAGTGAATGTGTTAAGCTGCAACGGGCTACAGCGTAGCGCGACGAGTGTAGCGTAGGGGTGAAGTTGGGATTCTTCTCCTCATATACGTCGTATCTACACGATGTCGTTTTGCTCCCTAGGTGCTCTTTACGTCTAGGTGGCACTTGCAATAAAACTAGAAAAACGAAAACGCAATAAATATAGAGGCCTCGGCAGAGAGTACAACTTTGTACCATTTGGCGTCGAGACCCTCGGTCCGTGGGGTCCCAGTGCGCATAAGTTATTTGCGGAAATCGCAAAACGTCTGGTTGACGCAACTGGTGACCGAAAAGCTGGCGGCTTTCTCAAGCAACGCATCAGCATTGCAATTCAGCGAGGAAATGCCGCCAGCGTCCTCGGTACAATGCCTCGAGAGCCTATTTAGATTTAACCATAGAGGAAATATACTTAAGGATCCTTACGCCTACAGACGAGCGTATTTTGCAAAATGCTTGGGTTTTCATTCAAGATTACGAAGTAACTATTAGTATTAAAACTAATAACGTACTTAAATAATCATTTCTTAACCTCTTAATCATTTCTTAAATACCTATAAATTTCGACGCGCGGCGTCGGTGCAGCGTGATTTATACGTCTTTTAAAAATATATAATATTACGTCGTAATATTGAATGAAAAAGGAAGCATTTGGCAAAAATGCTTCCGCTTCTGCTTCTGTAGGCGTAGGGCCTCGTAATTATACTTAATTTTATTAAATATACTTATACTTTATTAATGATTGAACTTTGTTTTAATTTAATTTAGTTATTGCTAGTTATCGTCTTTTATATACACTTAAATAATGGTGGGTAGCTGAACAGGGGTGCAGGGGTTGTAGGGCGCTGCTTCTTGTTGGAAGCGAAGTGATTAAAAGGCCGGTATTCAGTATGAGAGTTGTATTATAAAAAGCACACTGTGAGTTACATGGCTGGTTTCAGAGAGACAAGGATTGAATGAATGAATGATTAGATGCGCCAGGAACGAATGGATAGAATGCTAGGCGTTCCGGTCACTCTACGATCTATCTGTGTTGGAGTTGCCAACAGTAGCTACTCGTGCTTAAGGCTTCTTCTCTTACCCCCACCTAAATCCCGCACTTACCCCATCAGGTCAGATGCAGCCGATGCAACGCATCCAGATGTTAATACCTAAATTACCCCACGGCTAAGAATCCAGCGATCGTCCATTGTTTACCTCTCACGTCTGTACAGATCGCAAACACTGCTGTTTACGAGGGCAACCTAAATATTCAGACAATTTCAGACTGAACCTCCTCACGGCTATTTAGCCACGCAAACAGACTTCAATGCTGCGAGAATGAAGGGCTTAAAAACCCTAATATGCTGAAGAAAAATTATAACTGACTTGTTTATTCGACAAATGTTTAGGCAAAGGTAGGCAAAAATAAGCCTGTGTTGGATGACGCCGCTTTTCTTATAGGTTACATAATTTTGGATTATGCTTTTACGCTGAACTAATTAATTACTTTAATTTTAATGTATTGGCTTATAATTCTAGTTTATAGTAAGTAGTTAACATTTTGTTCTATGGCTACTCTAATTAAATGATATGATTGCAAAACATATTTGTTCACACACACACAGTCTCACTCACGTCATTATACAAGATACCGCATAAGGATTCGCGCTAAGGCTGGCTTGCACCAAACCGTAAGTAATCGAAAGCGGTGTTCGTTAAAATCTGATTGTATGAAGAATTTGACAAGTTTCTATGGAATGGCAGCTGCCGACGCCATATTTAACGTTGATCGGTCTGGAATCGTGACTTCGTGCCACCCGCCCTCAGTCAGGAAGTAGCCTTTACGTAAAACCGTATTCTGTAATCTATTGTTTTAAATAAATCAATATAAGGGGATAACCTTACACAAATTGACCTAGTCCCAAACTAAGCAAAGCTTGAAGGTGCCTACGACACACACAGAGCTACAGCAGAGTTCTTCAATAATACAGACAACCTCTCAAAAGTATCTACACGTGTCTCAGCAACAATAAAGTCTCTGTATAGATATTTTTGAAAGGTTGTCTGTGTAGATATTGGAGAACTCGACTGAATTATGGATACTAGACGACTATAAACATACTTATATAGATAAATAAATACATAGAAAACATCCATGACTCAGGAACAAATATTCGTGCTCATCGCACCAATAAACGCCCTTACCGGGATTCGAACCCAGGACCTCTTGCTTCGTAGGCAGGGGTCACTACCAACTAGCCTAAGGCACTGCCCACCGCCGGCTAGTAAGCTAGAAAAGTTGGGCGAGTAACGGTTCATTGCGTGCTGACCAGGCACAGTGTGATCAATCGACCTTTACAGATCCGCAATGTAATGCTACTCGCCCAACTTTTCTAGCTTACTAGCCGGCGGTGGGACCAGTGCCTAAAGCGGTCATCAACGTGTTCCGGCCGGCGTCTTGCTGCAGACGCATCCCAAATACGCGATTGTTTACTGAAACCCAAATATTATCGGCGGCATTAAGTCGTCTGGGGCTCGTGCCAATGTTTACTAGTTTTTATGTTCGTGTGACTCAGTCGCTGCAAGTTTTAGGTCATATTTCTAATGCGCAGCTGTTTAGCTTCTTTGTTAGCACGTGCGAATTGTTAATGTGAATTAATATAAATAAATACACAAATAAATAAATACTCGGGGACAATCTTACACAAACCGAACTCGTCCCATAGTAAGCTCAATAAGGTTTGTCTTATGGGTATTAGACGACGATATATTGAATAGATATGAATACTTAAATACATTAGAACACATCGAAGACTAAGAAACAAATAATTATGCTCATCACATAAATACGGAGAGCTACCATGATATAACAACAAAAGTAAAAATGGTCATAACGGGGAACAAAAGAAAAGTATCGTTATTGGAAATTACGTTTCGTGGTAGGAGGCGTCATTGTTCGCTATCGATACCTTGAATGGCGAATATCGTATAAACATATACGAAGAGGTACATAACAGTCAGGGGTATTAATACGTACATAAATAAGGACATAAATATCTGTATAGGACTCTATTGTCAATGTCATAAAGACGTGTACAGATATGCATTTATGTTATTATTTATGTATATTAAGAGTCCGCAGTAAGCTCGATTCTCCATACAAACGTAGTTACGCTCTCATTTTAAAACTCACGTGTTGGATTGTAACGAAACTTTGCATGTACAATGACATGAGATGTCTGTAATTAGTTTATGTAGCCTCAGATACCATAGTAAAAAAATACAGCGAATTTAAGTTTTTCATACTAAACTTGTTTTTGCTGTATTTCGTTTTTTTTATAAACTGGAACCATTTAAACTAATAATACACATAGATATACCTCATGTCGTTGTATGTGCAAAGTTCCGTTACAAACTAACACGTAGTTTTCAAATGAGAGCGTAACTACATTTGTATGGGAAGATGAAATTCGGCCGAATTTACTCTTAATACCTCTGACTGTACTTGCTTAGAAATGTTTTCAAGCAGACAGAGAGATTATCAAAACTGCGCTTTGTAAGGTAAAGAGGTACTTTTACAGTCAGACTGATTCAAATATAAGCGAGTTGTCATTCCGCACAGCTTTACGTTTCTAAAAATAGGTAGGTTAAGATTTTTTTTATTACTGACTGTACATTTTTAAACTGTCAT
Source organism: Epinotia bilunana (assembly GCA_947049275.1). NCBI lineage: Eukaryota > Metazoa > Arthropoda > Insecta > Lepidoptera > Tortricidae > Epinotia > Epinotia bilunana. Next base: position 3,275,431 of record OX346275.1, on the reverse strand, counting down.
AAATTATTCGTTAAGACGGTTCCAATGAAGAGGTTTGGGGATTGTATCTTTGTTAGTTTAGGAGTTTCTCTGGCTATTTTGTCATTGAAATAACACAAGTGGGGAGTTATAAAAAATGGCAGGTTTAGGTTAGCTAAAGCGATGTTTAAGTCACGTCTAACCTGTCGGTTATGTTACTAAACGTATGGAATTGACATTGACTGTCGGTTTTGTTACTATCCGTAAATATCCGTTGAAAGGACATAAATTAATGAATATGCCCAAGTATGCCCTATTTCAGCTCAGTCGAATACTGGGACGCAGTTGAAATTGGTTTGATGCTAGTTATATAAACGCTCGCTTGATTTCGCGTGCTTTGAAACGCCGTTCTGACTAGATTAAGAAACAATAAGGTCTGATTTTCAGATGTATAATTCTTGACTATATGATTGTTTATCTGATTTTATCGATAGGTACATAATTGGTTAAAATTTCCTCGATAGAAAAAAAATCCAAAGTTGGGTCTCTATTTTCCTTTTTTTACTCAGCCTACTTAAACGATACATTATTTTACGACACAATCAAGTTAATAACTATAGTATTTTATCTCATCTAAAATCTCACTTTAAGAAATTTAAATAATACTTCTCTAAGTTAGGTATTTATCGAAATTTGTCCAAAAAAGCCATTCCCGAAGAGTGTTACCTACATCTCTTTTCCTCGTGCGCGGAAGGCATCAGCGTGTCTCTGTCTAGGGGGCGTGTTCGACTCAAATCAAGGCATCGCCTTAATTGCTATGAACGTAACAAAACTGTTTATACTTCGCTTGGCAGCTACAGTTGCCACAATCTACAGGTACGCGAAGTTGGCAGCTCTGGTGGGCTCGCTTGATAGCTAGACGAAGGCTGGTTCCTCACTCTCACCCCTACACATCATCGCCTTTGTACGGGGAGTGAGACCTCCGCCCAACATCATCCTCCTGCCGTTATTCCCGGTTGTGCCCCTAAGAGCCCGGGGTCCGCTTTGACACCTAATCCCAAGATTTGACATAGGCACTAGTTCTCCGAAAGCGACTGCCATCTGACCTTCCAACCCAGAGGCAAAACAAGACCTTACTGGGATTACACCGGTTTCCTCACGATGTTTTCCTTCACCGAACTAAGGGCTATCGTTAACTCGGTTAGTTCGGCCTGCTATGCTCTCAGAAGTCTCAGATGAAGCAAAACTGGACCAACTCAAAATGGTGTACTATGCGTTGGTTGAATCACGAATCCGTTACAGTGTAAAGTTCTGGGGAAATAGTTATAAATATAACATACAGTCTGCTTTTGTTGCCCAGAAAAGGGCTATTAGAATCATGGCTAGGATATCACAAACTGTATCGTGTAGGAGCTATTTCTTAGAGTTCGAGATTCTAACTATTCCCTGCCTGTACATTCTTGTAGTACTAACAGATTTAATTAAGACCCTTACAGACATAGAAACACCCGGTGAAAGACAAAAGCGTCTGGCCACTAGGAGGAAGGACCTGCCTCAGGCTACCCAGGCTAAACTTAAAGTGGTTAGGCACTCGGCAGGTTACCAAGCAGTCAACCTGCACAATAAGTTACCGATGGAGTTGAAGTTACTTTCGAGCACAAACCTATTCATAAATAAGCTGAAAGCATTTTTGCTCAGAAAGTAGAGGATTTTTACACAGTAGAGGATTTTTTATTGTAAAAAAGGATAATAATAATAATAATATTCTTGCCAATAGGCCTGATATCGTGCTGACAGATCGATGGAAACGCCAGGCAGTGCTCGTCGACATCACCATCCCCCATGACGAGAACCTCGTGAAGGCCGAGAAGGACAAAGCCAGCAAGTACCTTGACCTGGCTCACGAGGTAACCGCCATGTGGGATGTTGATTCGACGATCATCGTCCCGATAGTCGTTTCAGCGAACGGTTTAATAGCGAAGAGTCTCTACCATCACCTCAAGAGACTCTCGCTAGATGGCTGGATCAAGGGTCAGATACAGAAGGCGGTACTCCTGGATACTGCGCGGATAGTCAGGAGATTCCTGTCTCTGGCGCCCTGACCACCGGCAGCTTAGGCCCCGCCTCGCTGCCGGCGGTACCCTAGGTTAGGTTTTTATAATGATTTTATGTTTTGTATGTATAGTTTTATATTTTACTTTTTATATAGTTATTGTAAAAACCTAGCTTAAGATAAAAGATGAATAAAGAGAATAATAATAAGATAGGTAGTTGGGTAGTAAATTGACATTAAGTAAATTGTTTGATTAGCATAAAAACATGGTTGACATTATTAATTCCTTATTATTGATTCCCTATTAATTCTCTCTTTTATTCTTTATTGTTACATTCTGTTACTGTATTGTTTTTATTTTTAATTTAAATTTTTTGAAATTGTTATTTGTATTATTTTGACATTTTTATTTCAAATACAATGTATATTGTGACTGAATAAATAACTAAGAACTATGAACTACACCGAAAAGCTAACGGTACATATTCCGAAAAACTCATTGGTACGAGCCGGGATCAGAACCTACGATCGCCGCTTGACAGCCGCATGCCTGAACCACTAGGCTAATGCAGCTGCCAGAGCTCCGCCCAACGAATCCTCAAATCAATAAAGGGTCGGTAACGTGGTGATTCTTCTGGCATCGCAAGCGTGCATAGGCTACGATGTCTGCTTACCACCAGACATACCGTATGCTTGTTTGCTACCGTCTTACTATACAAACTCTCTCGCTTTGTACACATATTTATATTATTGTTTTTCACGGGTCTAACGCGATATTTATTTGCGACGATGTCCGCCTCCCGTGTCGAAACTTCAGAAAAAAAGTTAATAAATATCGCTTTAGACCCGTGAAAAACCATAATTCAAAGAAGAAAGTGAGTGGGTAAAACCTTATTACAAGTTTCTGTCAAAAATTTCATTTTTGGTACAAGCTTTTATTGCCGACTGTACTTTACTGTATACCATCATCAACTACTCATTGAGACGATTCTAACGAGCCCAAACTCAACGGTGCTACGTCGATCATCAGATCAGCTCGATGGTACCATAATATTGAATTGTCATTTAAACTATAATTATACCCAAAATTTCAGCTCAATCGGTCACCGGGAAGTGGGTCAAATTGAACTTGCAAGATTTGATTACAGACAGACAGACAGACAGACAACGGGACAGGTGAAAGTAAATAAAAGCTTGTAAAAAGTAACTCATTAAACTATGTTAATCCTGCAGCAATTCCTGCTCTAAATCCAAACCATGAATATTCATACAATGGATTTAATTAATTTCCTGCATTGAGCCATTCCAATATGGCTGCTGATTTCGAATAAAACCGCGTTTATTACAGCAGCTAACTGTTAGTGGAACTTGGAACTTGAGGCGTGGACTTAGGAGCTATTTTGATTGGAGCACCGTATTGTTGGTGTTTTTGGCAACTTGGTATGGAACATTGTTTGCTTGGTAATTATCAACATGTCCATTATGTACACGAATCAAACCCAACTTAGTTGTGAGAGCATCGTACAGTACGATTACTGTTAGTTAAGACCTGACAGATGGATTGCCTTCATTTAATTTTCAACTTTAATCTTATACAAATAAAATAGTTATTACTAAATCGGTAGATGTGGGTAACAGTATTCTGAAAAATGCTTTATCTATATGAAATTAAAGTTGAAAATTAAATGAAGGCAATCCATCTGTCAGGTCTTAACTAACAGTAATCGTACTGTATTTGCCATTTGTATACGTATGAATTATTTCAATTCAAATAGCTTGAATTACACTGATGAACTACAACCGCTCGCTTAACTAATTAAACATTCATCGAATGTTAAATATATTTAGGCAGGGGTTTTCATTCTGGAAGCCGTGGGTTCGAATCCTGACTAGTACGACTGGTTTTCTAAAACTTATGTACAAAATATGATTTGATATTTAACAGTGAAACATCGTGAGAAAACCGGTCTATTCCCAATAAGGGCTAGTTTTCCCTCTAAGTTGGAAGGACAGATGGCAGTCGCTTTTGTATAACTAGTCCCTATCCCAAATCTTGGGCTTAGCTGTCTAAGCCCTAAAGGTCACAACCCGGAATAACGCTAGGAGGATATGAATCGAATGTTAATTTCTTGATATAATTTAAAGTACCTACTAAGTCTATGTTTGGCCAGTTTGTAGCGTGGAATGCAATGTATAAATATACATTTAGATAAATAAATAATGAAAATTTCTATGATTATACAATAGTACATGGTGATACAAGTGAGGCATGTTGATAATTACATCAGAGGCTGAATTGTTCACGTGAGCCGCAGGTGAGCGTGATAAGAGAGCCGAGGATGTAATTAAATATCAAAGATTTTTCAACACATTTGCGAGGAAAAAATCCTTTTCATAAAATTAAAATGTTATGTATAGGCTCATCAGTTATTTCTTTTAGTTTTTGATTTGCAACATGTTTTTACTCACATATTGTACAGAATTTCTAGTGGTGGCGTCGATTCTATTTATCACTTTTCTATTCACCAATAAGTCAACATTTTTAATAACAACTAATCACGCACCAACAATGATATCAATATTTCTGAAATTACCTATAATGGCGCGTAACTATTTTTTTTCGAGAAGTTCGAGCAGTGCGCGCGCAGCTGAAAATCGAGACTAAGATGAAATCTCTAAACAGCCAATACAAAATAGGTAAAATAAATAGCTACGTTTCAAAATGTTATGCTTAATAATTCATGTAAAATGTTAGCAAATGTAAATAGTTTTCCTAAATTAAACGTTTCTATGTCATATCCAAAAATAAATAATCAATTAATTAAATTAACACTTAGGATTTAATTTGTTTAGTTGAGTAAGAATCCATTTGCCGAGAATTAAAAAAAAAACGACTTTCTGTACAACCCGGATAATTTAAGAATGCACTGTGTTCATGCATACATGTTATGCAAGGTGCCAACGTGACTTAATCGGGATATAACCATAGCACACGAGTGTCGTAATGTTATAAAACACGCGTGTAATACCCAGGATTATGAGCCTAAAAGCGACATAATAAGAGGTACGTTACGAGCAAATGTGTTGAAAAATGAATTTCAACAGCTTAAGAAAATCTCGATGTGCAAACTTATAAAATCCCTAAAATAAATGTTATTTTTTTAATGATACTTGTTTCTACCTTGTCGCTAAGCATATTTTGTTTCATTCTGCGTAGAATTATTAACATTGTATTAACTTTGTTCGTGAAAACAAGAAAAACTTCATAATTGCTCGTGTTTTCTAAAAATCTTGTGAAAGTAAGGTAAATTTAACTTTTTGTAGCCATTATGAGAAGGCTTTGAGTAACAGCCCTTTCACAAGAAATGAACGTATTATTTTGAGTAAATAAAAGGGCTAAACTGCTGTAGAGGGCACGGTTACCTGTGGAGGTGCCAAGAAACTGAATTCACTTCTACAGGTAAAGTGAGAAATGTTTTCTCTGCCCAGTTGTTATGACGTTGACATAAAATTGCATTATACCTTACAAAAAGCACTTACTGAATACTTATATAAGATATATAATTCTTTATCCGACAGAAAGTTTCTCGACCGACGTTCAAATGTTATATCACATGTTTTCGTTCGTATTTCAGCTGGTCGATCACGTAACGCATTGTACATACGCCAACACAGTTAACTGACCATCCTGTATTTATATTGAACCTTATTAGAATGCACATAAAGTGCACGGATGGTCAGTTAACTGTGTTGGTGATGGTACGTACGTTAAGTAGATCTATATGTAAATTTTTATATGGAATAATGACGGTTGGATTAGTTGGATTTCCCTGATGCGCGTTCGAAACGTGATTGCCCCTCAGAGGGCAAACGTATGTCGGACCTATAATGCGCGGGTTTTTACCTGCAAGCGCCGTATATTTGAAAATCAGTCCTCATAGTTGGCCTAATGCTTTCAAAAAACGCGATATTTTCCCATTCGCGCCCGTCGATGCCACAGACACGTTAAAACAAGGGTTATGTATCACTAATAAATCTACCAAAATGCCACTGAAGCCGAGCGGTACGACACGCCACTTTCCATCAGAAGGTCATGGGTTCAAAGAACCCCGAATCGTTCGTCTGCGTTTTTCAATAAGCTTTATGTACCATCGCCCAAAGCCAGAGTCGACTACCTTAAAGGCACATTATGCTTGCAGAGCAGAAACATCTACTACACACTAGGGTTTTTTGTTTGTTATTTTTGTTACTATGTATCACAATTGAACAATTGTCCTAAAAGTGAAAAAAAAACTATAACCGTGAAAACAATAACCGTTACATAAAAAAAAGGATCTTTGTTTCTCTTTGGTTAGGAAGTTAGGGGCGGGTCAAGTCCAAAATCAACGTTTGCAAGCGATACTGTTCTGAAACTGGTCGACTCTGGCTTTGGCCGATAATACCTGCGAAATATCATTTGAAATGAAACAGTACCTTTCCAGTGAAGGAAAATCGTGAGGAAGCCGGTCTAATTTCAACAAGGTATAGTCTTCCTTGTCCTTCTGGGTTGGAAGGTCAGATAACAGTCGCTTTCTAAGTGGATCCCTTTAGCGTACAATTGGAAAAACGCCAGGAAGAAAAAAACCCGCAACAAATCTCTAACTGCCAACGCTGCAGGCCCGTAAGCGAACCTTTGACCCTTCTTGTAGGCGAAATGGCTGGACAATCGTCAGGGGTTTAATGGGTAGTCCGGGTCTTCTGCCTTGGAGTCCCACACACCCGTCCGCTCCCCCTCCGACCGAGTGGAAGGTGCATCAATGATTCCCCAACGAAAAAAATACCACAAGCGGGGTAAAAAATGTTCTAACTTGTGTTCTAGTGTCTCTTTTAGCATAAATGTGGGTATTAAAGATCGACAAAATGTGATATCGCACTGGTTGCTAGCCAATCGCCCACAACACACTTCAAGCCTGTTCCCGTAGTACGACTCTAACGACACCCACAGGTAACGGGGTGGTGGTATTCTAACCCAACATTACACGGAAAACTGAAATGATGCTGGTTGATGAAAGCTCTGCGAAAGTATACCTAACGAGTTGCTATTTGCTAGGGCTAAATCAAGTGCATCTCTCAACGCTTTTCCGTGAACGCCTTCATATTTACGTACGTACTTATTATTTTCGTGTACTTCGTATTTTCACACTTTTAAATAGTTTTCCGCGGCCAGGAATAACTTGGGTCCAATTAAGTTGGCGGCAGCGAGGGCCCTCCGGAACTAGGTCGGGCGCTGCGAAATATGACTGCAATTACTTATAAATAGAGCAGGGAACTAAGTGATTGAGGCTATTCCATAGATTTACAGTGAAGCTTCAAAGTTGCATTATATATATGTATAGGTATACAGTTCTCAATAAGGTCGTAGACTGTAAGTAATGTACGATTCCCACCGAACGGACCGCGTTTTAAGGGGGTGCATTGGAAATTATCGCGTGCTTTGAGACGCCGTTCAGACTAGATTAACAACAATGGCTGATTTTCTGATATATGATTCTTGACTATATGATTGTTTATCTGATTGAATCGGTACATGATTGCCTAAAATTTGTACAGTAGAAAAAAAAACAAAGTTGGGGCTTTATTTTCCTTCTTTTACTCAGCCTCCTCAAACAATAAATGATTACACGACACAATCAAGTTAATACTATAGTATTTTTTATACTCGTCGATTTTAATGTTTGAGTTAAAGACTTCGTACACCAAACTGAAATCACATACTTTTTACTATGGAGGTCCCAAATCAACATTTTACAACTGTTTAGATACCTAAAATAAATTCGACCAATCACGTGGCGCCTTTACTGAACTATAATGAATTCGACCAATAGGACTTCGTCTTGAGTACAGAAAAAAGTAAGACATCAACGACAAAATAGAAAATGCCGTTGGCTGCGCTTCGTTTCAGCAGGGCTTAGATTTTCAATAGATACCTAGTTTGTTTAATTAGTTCAGTTTACTTCTAGAAAAAATATTGTATACAATAGTTATATAATTAGTTTTTTAAGTCTCGTCCCTTAATTAGGCCACTCAGCAAGCTTCGTGGCCTAAACGTGGTACTCGACTGAAAAAGCATACATTATATAACGACTGCATAAAATACTTTTATCTCATCTAAAATCTCACTTAATTAAATATAAATAAAACTTCACTAAGTTTGCTATTTATTAAAATTTATCCAAAAAAGCCATTCGCGAAGAGTTTAGCATCTTTTTTTCTCGTGGGCGGAAGGCATAAGCGTGTCTCTGTCAAGGGGGCGTGGTCGACTCGAATCAACGCATCCCCTTAAAGCTTCTAATTCCTTTGGCAACTTTTAAAATGCGCCCAGCCGCGCTCCGGCTCGGCCCGGTCGGTCAGAAACGTACATAAATTGTGCGCTAAAATGTAGGCCTTTAGACATGGCCTACATTTTAGCGCACTAACAAGGGGACGGGAGTAAAACCATCTCACTCTTTAGAGCGCGTCGTCTCGCTCTAACCCACGCCATTTCTAAAGGCCATTTTAGGTAATAAAGAATCGGGGAGATTTAGACAGTGGTTCAGCGCCAAACACAGAGTACTTACTTAGGTTACCCTTTAGTTAACAAACATTTTCCATCATTCGCTTCTGGTCTGAAAATCCCAAAATCCTGAGTTATCATAAGTCAGTTGTCAATTTGTTTTGCGTTAATTAACAATTACGTATTACATATGACTGTAATACGTAATTATTAATTATTATGAACTCCCAGTATATCATACTCCTTAAGTGGCAGTAGGCGGGGCACATTACATGTAGAACCGATGGCCGTTGGGGCGGAAATGTTCTCGAGTGGCGACCACGCACCGGAAGGCGTGGCGTGGGTAGCCCCCCCACAAGGTGGACGATGACCGGGAAGAGGTCGCGGGAGTCCGCTGGACACGGGTGGCGCAGGACCGGTCACTTTGGCACTCCTTGGGGGAGGCGTATATCCAGCAGTGGACGTCTTTCGGCTGATATGACGATGGTGATGAAATATTATCAGGAATCTCTACGCCAGAGCCAGAGCTCCCGAGGATGCGTTGTGTTGAGAGCGAGGGAATTTGTTCCTTCAGCTGTCGACACGGCGAATCCTCAAACGCCCGTGATACTCCTTTGGAGTTGCATGCGTCTATAGGCTGCGGTGTCCGCTTACCGTCAGGCGGGCCGTACGCTTGTTTGCCACCGTCGTTGAATAAAAGAAAAACTAACGTATAAATTCGAAAACACATTGAAGCGAATACAATGCGCAAATGACAAGCCAAATCAAGCTCCCGATCTTTGCTTTCATGTGTAAGTCTTTGTGCAAATCAGCTATCTGTATCTGTTTACTCTGTATTCACCCCCCTTTCCCCCCTCCAGCCCCTGTACAGGGGTAATTAATGACATGTCATTAGCAGTTTACGCTTCACGAGCATCGCAAAAAGGGTGAAACTTGGTTAATGTGCTATTTGTAAAATGTAAAGGTTGTGACGAAAGGCGTGCGAAAGGCAAAGTGAAAAGTAAAATGTACTTTTGAACACCCGTGTTGCTAATTTACAAAGTTTAGCTGCGGTGCCGAGATTTGTTTGAAAGCGTCGCGGCGCGATCTGTGACGCGAGTATGGAACGCACACCTTTGTAATGCTATGTTTGTTTGCGCGTATTTCGTGTTACGGAACAGGCCGCTTCGGCTTCGGCTAAACGAAAATAAAGGCCTAAAAAGGAATATAAGGATGAGCAAAAATTATAGACAATTTGATTAAAAACATTAGCAATAATGTTGACTCTGGTATATTTATTAAATGAAATCTTTAGAAAATGCTGCTGAACTAGGCTCGATATCGGTTTTAAATTAACCGGTAAATACCGGTTTAATTCGATTTACTTTCGAACTTTTCTTGAGAACGTGAGCGTTTTAAGAACTTTGTTTTAACCTAAACTAGCGACCCGCCCCGGCTTCGCACGGGTACTATATTATATACATAAACCTTCCTCTTGAATCACTCTATGTATAGTATCTATTAAAAAATACCGCATCAAAATCCGTTGCGTAGTTTTAAAGATCTAAGCATACATAGGGACAGACAGCGAGAAGCGACTTTGTTTTATACTATGTAGTGATTAGACAGTTTTTTGAATTTTAGATACTTTGTTGTATTCTGCCCTTGTAGGCACGCACCCTGACTTTTTAGTCATGCTAACAGTACTGATGACTCTGTTAGGTTAACATGATAGCGTTATATGTCGGACATAAAGCATTCGTCCTGTCCTGGCAGTGAATGTGGTAACGCTTTCACTGCCAGGAACCCGCCTAGCGGGCGCCTACGCCGTAGTCGCTTTCCGCTACGTACGAGGAAAACTACGAGCGTAGCGCGTAGCAATTCTTGGCAGTGAACGTGATAAGCGCCAATCACGGCACACGCGCCTCACAGTGCTTCGGCCGCCTTTCGCTGTATAAGGCTGCTACCGACTACGGCGTACCGCTACGAGTGTAGCGGCGAATGGACTGACTGTAAGCACTGCCATTGACAGGCTCAGTATGTAAAATAGCTAATTTGCTTAAATCTGCGTAATAACAGGATTCCCTCGCCTTCTCACTCTATGGCTTCTGCTTATGATAGGAGCGGCATTGTTTCCATGGGCAAACTATACCTAAAGTGGAGCAATAATTTGTACCCCCCTTTTTAATGCTAGAAACAAGCAATGACAAAAAATATTTATTGCCATTCATTGAGATTGACATGCACTTTTAATTGTTGCAATCCCATACCATCTAACTAAACCGATGTTTGACAGCAAGAAAACTCAAATCATGCCATAACACGCGCTCTTTCTTCTAGTTATGGTTGTCGCCTTGTGTGTGACGCCAGCCATGCGATATGTACGAAAGATAATGCCAAAGTACAGAAGCTTGTTCGGGTGTTTGCACCTCGGAGGTGTAGGTACGGCTACTAACTAGGGTACATGCGGATGGCAAAATTGTCCAATCAAATGTAAAATTTCTGATATAAAATAATCACACATATTGTATTAGTTATTTAAATTGATATCTTTAATATGCTATCCAATACTTCTTAACGAAACAAATTCTTTGATTATATATTTTTGTTTCGTGTTATTTTTAACGAGGAAGTTACCCCGATCATATTTGAAACGTTATGATTCAGAGGGTAGGTGGTTTATTTTTTAATTACGAGTATATTCTTTCTCTCTGTATCATATCATTTGTGCTATCCAAGGTTTTTTAAATAGGAATCCTTCAAATGAAAAATTTTATTTGGCCTCCTGCGAAACAGGCAGCGCCTAGTGCAGGGACACCGGTATTTACTACTTGTAAACGATTTTGCTAAATAAATGTCTTAAGTTCAAATGTTTTTCAGCATACGAGGGGTTAAACTTAATTGCAACGTCACTACTGTTAGAATTAGCTGTGTGAAGCACATCCCTGATTTTCCGATGCTTGACCTAAATACGCGGCCATTGTACAGTGAAATTATACCCGATATTGACACAGCCATCATCATTAGCTTATTGGTTTTGGTTCGATTATGTTATAAATAAATAGAGCGTGTAAGCTATATATACTTGTGTCAACGAATCTCTTAATCCCTTCACTTTTTCTAATTACACCTGCGGGAGGCTCGTAGCGACATTTATCACTTTTTTGTTTTAGTCTTTACATTTCCAGTGTAAGTGAGTAATTTTATTGTTGATAGAGCTATTATTGTGAGGTCGGTGATTCTATTTAGGATATTGTTACGATTATGACCCATATTTATCTACCATTTAGGTACGTTCAACCTTTTATTCGTACATAACGTTGGTATCTAGTCTTAAAAACCCTTTGTCACCCAAGGCAGTGAAGTTGCTTTTCTGGGTTTTTTGAGCCCACAAAAGGACAAAATTCGAAGACCCTAGCGCCGTCGTTAATATCGATTATAAAGACTAACCCCCTTATTCATAAAACTTAAAATGCCTCTGCTAAATAAAATGTGCCCGGTCCCTTTCTTACGAACACAAATGTCAAAGTGACAGATAAGGACAAACGAATTTTAACGCCATTTTAGTTAAAACAGGCTTGTAGTACGTTTATGAATACGGCCGTAAAAGTTTATACATTTTATAATATGTGTGTACTATTTTTTGCTAAAATTCAACAATCAGTGACTACTATCTCTTGTAAATTTAAATACTTTGGGCGGTTAAATAAGATCGTTTTGGTGGACATACACTCAGTCGAAGCAGATGTAACTTGTATCCCTTTGTATAAATATAAAGCACAACCACCCCACTTTTAAAAGGGTAGAAACACCAACGTTTTCGTATGAAAAAGGTCGTTTCGCAAGAGCTGTTATTCTTTACGCGCTCATGCGCCTCACCTCACCCGTCACGCCTAACGAAATTAGACCTCTACCTTCCCATGGTCGAGGCAGGCGATGGCTGAGATGCGGATCATGAACTGACCGGACTCCACAAACAGCACCCGTTCACGCGTGTGAACGGAACGGATATACCTGTGGCGAGTTTAACAATTTTTCCCCATCCCAAAAAGTGCACAGCGCCGCTAAAGAAGTTTTCACTTCAAAATTTGTTGTTTCTATCGCAGTATTTTAAGGCACATTCATTGCATTAAATCTAGAAGCAAACAATTAAACTTTATTGATAATAATTTAAAAAGTAAAAACACCAACCTCATGGTAACCCTATTCAACAATACTTCGTCTTTAGCTTAAAGTGACAATTTAACGTAGCAATTAGGGTGACCATGAGACTCAGTAAATTAAAATATTATTTTAAATTAACGAATTAACCAACAACGTTTAGGTACATCATTTTGCCTGTTGTCACGTCCACATGTTTAAACTAAATTTAAACCTAATGTAAGAAACACATATTTCTGTTCACGACTTAGAATTCACCCTGTATTAATTTATTATTTTAATTTTGACACTCAGACGTATACATCTCTAACAATTAGGATTTGTTATTTTTTTAACATATAAAACATTGATAAAGGTTTATTTTCTAATGAATTATGTATAATTTAGAATCAAACATTAGTTATTAACTTGTAAAAGTACCCTTGTCCTAGTTATTTTTTATTTTGTTTTTTAAGCGTTGAGGTGAGCTCAAAACAAGTTACGGAATAGCGGGGCAGGAGAAACAGCCCTCAGTTGAAGCAGGGGTGAAGAGGCCATTATCTCGCTCGGTCCTTCATTTTAGCTGAGGCTAGCGCTAGAATGACCCCAGTGTTTTAGCTATCTCAGAGGTTTTAGATGATTAAGTTTTGGAGTTAAAGGTTTATAGATATGATATGAAATGAAATGAAATTTAATACGTATAAGGAATCCAGGTTACAGTTGCACAAAGAAAGTTTCACAGAACTCTACCTTGGCAGGCGGACACGCATTAATTAAGTTACGTAGATAGACCAATTTGTCAATTAAAATTTTATTGTTATATGGAATGAGGAACCTTCGAAATAATACATTCAGAGTCGTATTTCATTTGTTTTATTCAACCTTGGAACAAAATTAATTACTCAGACCCTTTTCTTAATAAGTAATATTTTCAATTTCGATTAAAGTGGAAAAATTTAAAATTATTCGCAACGGTCGGGATTTGAACCCGCGACCTCTAGAATCCGTCCATCGCTCTTACCAACTGAGCTACTATAGGTCTGATAGTGGCGACGAATCTTTCAATCCCTTCCATTTTTTTACTATTTTTTCCTTCATGACTCCTTATCTTGCGCCCCGAAGGGGCCCTCAACTAATTACCCAACAATCCCTTCCACTCTTTTAATTACAGCTTAGGGAGGCTCGTAGCGACATAAGGATGATATAAAGGAATGAAACACATTTAGAATATTTAAAGTTAAAGTGAAGGAGTTTTTCTTAGAAAAGATAAAATCTAAACTGGAAATGTAGTCTAAGTTATCACGTGAGCCATTAGAAAACCAAATTATTTAACTAAAGTAACTAGCTAATAGCTAAGCCTACCCATCAATTTTTTGTAAGGGAGTCCCTCTGAATACAAACTATCCTGCAGTTTGGCAGAAGAAAATGCTGTGAAACAAGGGTTGTTTAAGTGAATAAATTTTTCTTAGGTATTCTTTCTTATTCTTATTCTTATTCTACCGAGAATGTATTACAACTTCTGAAACGGTTAAGAATTAAGAGAAAGAATTTCGTTATCGGACGTTTCTGCTTAATAAACATTTACTGGAAATAATATTTTCTTAACAACTTGATTCTTTCACTGTCAATGTCATATAGACTTTTACAGAGCAATATTTATTACTTTATCTGTCCAACTCCATTAAAAGGTTCATTTACAATGGAACCCTAAACCGGCGCTATATTCCAGTTGACACTTTGATATATCACTCCGTTATTGAAAGTGAAATAATCGACACCATTTTTTAAGCACGTCGCGTGCCTGTTTTTCCGCTGGGACTGGGAGTGCTGGGGGGTTTAAATGGGTCTGATTTAAGGGGCCTTTTTGAATGTAGGTTAATTAAATAGGTCACAAACTATAGGTAAACTTGAAGGTGTCCGTTTTTAGGGTTCCCTACCTCAAAAGTAAAAAAACGGAACCCTAATTCAATGACTTTGTTGTCCGTCTGTCTGTCTGTCAAGATCTTTTATCTCGGGAACGCATGGAGGTATCGAGTTGAATTTAAAAACATATGCGCTAGTCTTACTCAGCTGTGAAAAAATCAAACTTCTAAATTAACGTTAAAAAAGATACGGCCGCTTATGCCGCAAGAAATCTATATTTCGACACCCTCAAGGGAATCAAAATTTATAGGGTACTTTACGTTGACCTAGAACCGTGAAATTTGGCAAGTAATATCGCCTTATAGGTACTAAAAGTACAGGGAAAAATCCGAAAACTATACCTTTGTAATTAAGTACGGAACCCTCGGTGCGCAAGTCTGGGCCGCACTTACATTGAAAAAAAAAACAGACCCCGTATCATGGTCGGCCTTATCACACGATACGTGACAAGATATCGCGTCCGTCACTGGCTGACACCGTTCGATAGAACGAGACGGACGCTCTATCTTGTCACTTATCGCGTGATAAGGTCGACCATGATGCGGGGTCAGATTCATTTAACTGTGTCATGACATGTCCGGTTTTTGGACTTTTGTCGGAGTCCGCTTGCTGCCTATCTCAAGAATCATACTTTTTTTAATACTCACTGCCACGAGTCAGGGTTCACGACCTCTAGATTAAAAGTCGAGTGCTAGTTTGTATTATATACTTGCCATGATTACTCATGGAGAGCCCCTGAGTATTAGGAGTGGCATTTCTGATCTATATTTCTCTCTCTTGCTCTTTTGGAATCGGGTCTATACTTATTTCTGTCTTGCGTGCCCTTTCACAAAATATGCCAAAATAAACGATTCCACCAGAACCCGAATACTTTTCTAGGAGCGCTCGCACCATAAGTCTGCCGGAGGTCCCGGGTTCGAATCCCGGTAAGGGCATTTATTTGTGTCACCACGAATATTGGTTTCTGAGTCATGGATGTTTTCTATGTATTTAAGTATTTATTTATGTATATCGTCGTCTAGTACCCAATAGTAAAAGCATTGTTTTGTTTATATTTGTGTATATTTGTTCCAAATATTTATTAATTTTATTTTAATTTATTGGGTAACTATAAAATTTAAAGGGTACTATGAAAAATATTTTTTTTGCAGCGGCCAAGAATGTTTTTATAGTGGTGTAGAGTACCTTTAATACGCATACTCTGTAGGACTCTTTAGGGGAGGCATATGTCCATCAGTGGACGTCTTTCGGCTTATATGAACATGATAATGACGAATGTCATCTTACCTACGAATATGGGCAAATGTCTAGTTTACAATTTGTTTAATATTTAAAATTTCTGAACAATTCAATAAATTAAAATTCTCTCCAGACATAATCATCCTGTGTATTCTTGTGTTGACTGACAAGATATTTTAACACTTTCGAACAACGAACAAATAGTCTTTTGTTTAATTACACAATGAATATAATTAACAACAATGCCGAGAGTTAAAAACGCATAAAATAAAGACACTCGAAATGCTGTAATTATATTTTTAATGCGGACGGCTGGCGGCGTGCCATGCGATACTCGTTCTATCGACTCCAATTGATCTAGGATAGGAAGCAAAAATAATAATGCCAATATGTCTTACTATGTCTGAGAGATACAAGAATGTTTCAAACAAAAGAATTGCATATTTATGTGACCTTGGACTTTTTAAGCGTCTCGGTTTAGAAAGCCGAATTTGTTATAATCAAACTGCGATTAGAATATATACACTTCGAAAGTACCGTTAGCACAAAAGCTAGAGAAAGCTTGGAAATTCCTTGTACTTATCAACATAGGTAGGTATTGCAGTAAACTATGTATATGCTGTCAAATGTGAATATGTACCAGGTGGTGATACAGACACCTCTGAAGACGATGATGTTAGGTTATGAGGGAATAACATTACATTGTGTGTATTTTATCTAAATAGGTAATATAATTTCGAATGTGCCCAACTGGGGAAGTAAGTACCTCCGCTTTGCAGAAGACCACAACCGTAATAACACTACTACTTGCTCTGTAGTAGTGTTGTGTTCCTGGAGGCGAGCAAGGTCGCCAGAGCTCCCGAGGATGCGTGGTGTTGAGAGCGAGGGAATTTGTTCCTTCAGCTGTCAACACGGCGAATGCTCTAACATATCAAGGGTCGGCAACGCCCATGTTACTCCTTTGGAGTTTCATGCATCTATAGGCTGCGGTGTCCGCTTACCATCAGGCGGGCCGTACACTTGTTTGCCACCGTCATTGTATTAAAAAAAGTTATTTTCCTAAGCTTTAGATCTTCTTCGTACTGAAATAATTATTTTCATTTATCTGCACACTCTACTATTGACAATACCATTTCATGTATGAATTCCAAAACGGCATATGTGATCAAGTATATTATAATCGCGGTTTGATAATACTTACCTCATGTAAAAATTTATAAGTTATATGTATAACGTAGCTAATTGTAGCTATATTTATAGTATAAACCATCAAATTGTTGCAATAAAATGTAAATTACAAAGTGTAATTAAAATCTTAAAAAGATTACCATCATTTTTTGGAGGAAATAATCATCATATCAGCCAAAAGACGTCCACGAACATAGGCCTCCCCCAAAGAGTTTACCGGGTCATGGGTCCACCTTGTCTACCCACGCTGCGCCTGCGCCTTACGGTACGTGGTCGCCAATCGAGAACCTTTCCGCCAAAAAGATATGAGACTTCAAAGATTATATTATATTTTTTATCGGCCAATAGCAAATTAAAGGATACCAATAGAATCCTTACATATTAATTTAAAGAAAACAGTATGTCAACTACTTACGTACTTAAACGAGTATCACGTTACGACCAAAACAAACATTTACGTGATTTGCCATACAACGTTTAGTACAAAGATCGATAATGCTGTAATATCATAATATTTGTTTGTAAGACCCGTTTCGGCTGTGGCCAGCGAGGGTCCGCCTTTGAGCCTCTTATTTTTAACGTGCTCTAATTGTATCAAATAGCCATACAAACATTCGATCCACTCTCACTTTCTCTTTCGCCTGTCCCAATACTGTAGGTAGTTTGTTTATTACATTTGTATGACGTTTCCGTGAGTCACCGACGGTGCTGGCTGAAAATCAGCGCTGCAGGTGTCTGACACCTCAGCATAATCTGAGCCAGTGCCCGGTTCACTGCCGCAGAGACACACTTGTTTCATGTTTTATCTGTTTTCTGTTTCTTGATTATTTTATTGTTTAACATGTGTGTCCTGTGTGTTTGTGAATAAATGTATCTTTCTTTCTTTCTTTCACTCATACAATTCGTCACATAATCGAGGATTACCCCAAATCGCGCTACGCAAACGGACCTCCAGAAGACCTGATCACCCTTAGCGACAAGGCCATCAAGTGGCTGATAGACCAAAAAATTAACAAAATATTGTTGTCTTAAATAAATGCAAAAAGGTGACTACCAATGTGGATAGGATCCTAAACAAACACAGATGAAAGGTTAGGTTGTAATGTTACCGTTTTCAATGCCATACTATTAAATAAATAAATGGGGCCGATTGGTCAATCACAATTTAAAGATTCTTTAGTCATAGAGAGATCAGACAGAGTAACATATATACATGATCGCAATAATTGAAAATACATATGAATATGAATATGAAAATTTGCATTCATAATTCTAAAATGGGTATGAATACACTATAAATAAATCAGTTTAATCAAATCTGTCACCTATAACTTAGATTGAGCCGTTCAATAATGATTGATAGATAGGCCCGCCGCGCCCTAATGGCGATCAAACTTTGTCAATCATACTGACGGGCTGCGAGAATTGAGTTTGGGCTGTGTTCATACGGCATGGGTCGATAAGAGTAACGTTACATTCTAACTTGATACATGCTATCACGCTTTTATGCCTAAAACGGGTAGACAGAGCACGTGTTATATCAATTTCGCCGTGCGTATCAATTTCGTATTCATATTCATTTATTACTTCATGTGGTTTACATAGGTCTTACACTGGATAATATCATACAGTTTGCAACATGAACCCTGCTAAGGGCACAGAAATTGTAACTTACAATCTAAGTATATAATAATATAATTATTTGCGGCAATTACATTACATATAGCATTAAATAAAGGCGAAAAAACTTATTTAACTAGCTGCCACCCGCGACTTCGTCTGCCTGGACCCGGGATAAAAACTATCCTTTATTTTAATCCAGGCTATAAAACTATCTTCGTGCAAAATGTTATCCAAATCGGTTCAGCCGTTTAAGCGTGATTGAGTAACAAACATCCAAACTTACGCATGTTTAATATTAGTAGGATTAGAGTACACATTCAAGTTAATATCTTATTTGGTTATGAATAACTCACAGGAATAACTTCAACCCAATTTTTGACAGAATACGGAATACGGTACGGTACTATCCCGTGTCAGGAGTACATTCATGTACTGATCGTGTTACTCAAAATTATTATGCAGTACCTTATGACGGGTGACGCGGTGTGGTCGATGCAGAACCGATTAGGGGTAATTTTTGACAGGACAATGTCAAGAGAAAAGGCTATGTGATATTGTGGGTAAAAAGGATTATTTATTTAACTTGCACCACATAATAATAGTATTTTATGCAATCGTTATATAATGTATGCTTTTCCAGTCGAGTACCACGTTTAGGCCACGAAGCTTGCTGAGTGGCCTAATTAAGGTACGAGAGTTAAAAAGCTAATTATATAACAATTGCATACAATACTTTTTCTACGAGTCAACTGAACTAATTAAACAAACTTGGTTGAAATTGAAAACGAAGTGTAACCAACGGCTTTTTCTTTCTTGTGTGTTGATGTCTAACTGTCTCATGACGGCGTCCTATTGGTCAAATACATTATAGTTCAGTAAAGGCGCCACGTGATTGGTCCATTTTAGTTGTCTCAACAGTTATGAAATGTTGAGTTGGGAGCTCCATAGTAAAAAGTATGTGATTTAAGTTTGGTGTACGTAGTCTTAATTCAAACATTAAGGTCGACGAGTATAAAAATAGTATTATATAAGTACGTACTTGCACGTAATGATTTAAAACCTTGATTGATTGTAATTTTGTATGTTTGTACGTAGGGGGTAGTCACAAAAAAAATCACCTGTATTTAGAATAGACTTTCTGGATGGACATTAGGTTATAGTTTATTCCACGGGTTTACTTGCGTTTTTTCAGCTTAACATTTTACGTGATTAGCCGTTGATCCCGTCTGTTGTCTATGATCGTATCCCCGATTAGACTAAACACGTTTATATCTGACGCGCTCGAGAGAAAGGGATGCAGTGCTCCCTTGTATTGCTTTTCATAAGTGTTGATAAATATCTACGGTTGTAAGTATAGTTAAATCATATTTTTGCGTAACAGGAAAACTTTAAGAATTGTGTTTTGGCATATGATATACAATAATATTTATTTATGTTGGTGAAAAGTAATATCTATCACGAGCAAAGTCAAGAGGGAATCCACAAAAGCATACAGAAAAAGGCATCTCACTGACACAATATTCGTCACCTAATAATATATTTATGTTCGTAATGCGGGCATATTACATGAAGGTCTGAAAAAGTTCGGGTCTTTGCGGGACATAATATGATGTTTTGCCGCTGTTAATATTAACGACAGTAACAGCTGGCTTCGTAATCAACCATAAATGTGTACATATATACGTACATATGTGTGGCGAGGAGGATGAGACTATGGAGCACTTATTGTGTGAATGTCATGCCCTTGCCAGACAAAGGCGATAAAACCACGTGTTATATTCAACTGTTATATACATCGGAATTTTCACGCATGCGTGGTTGCAGTGTGTTACATTTACTCGTAAAAATACCATATAATTTAAGTATCATAGGCATCATAGTTATAGCACACTTCAATCACTGGTATAGCACACACATATCTACACGATCGATTTTAACCATGAATTTATGGCGATACGAGCTTTTGCCCGCGGCTTCGTCGCGTTGACTTCCTTTTGTTGGACTTCTTCTTCTTAGTCGCTTCACTCTTGGCAGGGTGGACATGATCGTCATTTTGGTTTAGCGGCAAGCTTGACAATCCGTCGCCATTCGTCTCTCAAGGCTACCTTCCTTGTGCACAAATTTAGGGGTGCGTTTACCACGGCCCTGATTTGGTCAGTCCATCTCATAGGCGAACTGTCGCGCGCTCTTGTGCACATATGTAGGGGTGCGTTTACCGCGGCCCTGATTTGGTCAGTCCATCTCATAGGCGAACTGTCGCGCGCTCTTGTGCACATATGTAGGGGTGCGTCTACTGCGGCCCTGATTTGGTCAGTCCATCTCATAAGCGAACTGTCGCGCGCTCTTGTGCACATATGTAGGGGTGCGTCTACCACGGCCCTGATTTGGTCAGTCCATCTCATAAGCGATCTGCCGCGCGCTCTTGTGCATATATGTAGGGGTGCGTCTACCGCGGCCCTGATTTGGTCAGTCCATCTCATGGGCGATCTGCCGCGCGCTCTTGTGCACATATGTAGGGTGCGTCTACCGCGGCCCTGATTTGGTCAGTCCATCTCATGGGCGATCTGCCGCGCGCTCTTGTGCACATATGTAGGGGTGCGTCTACCGCGGCCCTGATTTGGTCAGTCCATCTCATGGGCGATCTGCCGCGCGCTCTTGTGCACATATGTAGGGGTGCGTCTACCGCGGCCCTGATTTGGTCAGTCCATCTTATGGGTGATCCGCCGCGCGCTCTTGTGCATATGGTTTTATTATTTTGTCTATAAATATGTTGCGCTGGTTTCCCATGTATCAATAAATAAATATGTAGGGGTGCGTCTACCGCGGCCCTGATTTGGTCAGTCCATCTCATAAGCGATCTGCCGCGCGCTCTTGTGCCCTCAATCCTGCCCCCCCTATTCTGTAACTTGTTTTAAGCTCACCTCAACGCTCACCCAAAAATATATCTTGACACTGCGATGCGTAGTAACTAAGGTAGAGGTAGAGGTCTAGTTTCGTGACGGGTGACCGGCGGGACGAGCCGCATTAGCGCGTAGCGAATAACAGCCCTGCCCTACCCTTGTTGGACTTTTACTGGGATAAAAAGTATTCGAAATGTTAATCCAGGCTATACTCTATATGTATACTAAACTTCATCGTAATCCGTTCAGCTGTTTTTGCGTGGTTTAGTACAAAACATACCAACTTTCGCATTTATAATCCTATCCTACTAATATTTTAAATGCGAAAGTTTAGATGTTAGGATGTTTGTTACTCAATCACGCTTAAACAGCTGAACCGATTTGAATGAAATTTTGCACGAAGATAGTTTATAGCCTGCGGGCGTAGCACGGTTGCCATTTTATCACTTATCGTTGTGGATAAGGCATCCGTCACTCTCGCACTCGCATACTTGTCAGAGCGTGATGGGCGTCTTTACCACAACGATAAGTGATAAAATGACAATCATGCTACGCCCACTGGATTAAAATATAGGATAGTTTTTATCCCGAGTCCACGCAGACAAAGTCGCGGGCGGAAGCTAGTATTAACATAATTAAGAGTAAATGTAGATATACGTAGGATTGTAACATAATGTTATTATAATATACTTATATTTGTTTGTGGGTCTGTTTGTAAGTAAGTAAGTAAGTAAGTAAAATCTTTATTTGCACGATTTTAGGTACAGACAGATCACAAACAGGTACAATAGAGGTATCCCTAAAATCTACCTTAAAGGCATGCAAATTATAAAATCATATTAAATCTAGCTACCTAGTATTCTAGGAACTCTTGAATACTGTAGAAACATTTTTCTATCAACCAATTTTTTAAAGCCTTCTTAAATTGTATAAAAGGCAGGTCTTTCATTAAATCTGGAACTTTATTATAAATTTTTATACACATTAAATATGCGTTATAAATAAAAACATGAAAGAACTGTGCCTAGGTAGTCCTTATATGTAGAACCTTATTTATAACTGCAATAGAAAGCCAATTAAAGCGGTGTAAACGAATACGGTGCGACATGAATAATTTTTCAAAATAATGCTGAATGTGGGGTGGGGTATCTTTCAGCGTTTCGCTTAAACAGCAGTCTTCTGTTATGAAATGTTGAATATATATAAAATGACACTCGTAATTTGGTTGGCCAGCGATTGTAATATTCGAAAAAAGGGAGGCAGTGCCCTCTTTTGCTTGCCTTGGCACTGCCATGCTCCCAGAAAAGTATCAATATTTGCGAATATTTAAAAGTGAGCCTTGACAGGAGCCGGGCTATCTTTGGCTTCACTACCTTATGGTTACATTATCTGGCTATCTGGAGCTGGTCTTTAATTCTTGGGCCATTTAGGTGTCAACTAATGTTGGTTTTTGATAGTAGCTTTGAGTGTCCATTATAAAGTAAGCTCTAAATGGCTCAACAAATAAAATGTAAGTAAATTCCTTTTTACAACTGCGCGTAAACACTCCAATCCCTCACGCTCAACATTCTACTTAAGAATCACTCACTACGCTTAAGACTCTACTGCAGAATCTTTCGCTCCACTCAAGATTATACCGCCCTCGCCGTAAATATATCAGTTTGCTCCCTCGAGACACAATCTACTATTTCCTAAGCGCAGTCTATTGGCGCTTAAAGCTCGTTTCAGAGTAGCCGGCAGTCGTAAAACAGCTGTAAATAAGACCAAACAGGATTATAATTAGAAAGGAATTGCTTACACATTTTAATGGTAAGTTCTCTCTTTAGCACACGAGGTAAATTTTTATCCATCGCTTTGCGTCGCAATTTAAGACCCCCAAAATTTGGGTTTGCTCGCTCGCTTGGGCTACATGACTATGCTGTGCCTACTCTTCGCCTCAGTACCTAAGGACTAACTTGCGATTTGAGCAAAAACAAATGATTTTTTGGGATCATCGAACAATGATTTTAGATAAATTAATTGCCAGTATGTATTCGAAAGAACCGGGAAAACTTCCATATTGGCTTAAGCATAAGCTTTGGAAGAAGTAGGTATAACGCGCGCAGATAAACACACACACACAGTTAAAGATGCATTCTTTATCTGCGCGCGTTATACTTACCTAGCAAATTGTAACCCTAAACTTTACAAAAATGTGCGATCAAGTCTCATGCAAAAAATCGTTCTAGAATAAAGTGCAAATAGGTGACTAAAAATGTGTTAATATTGAAATAAATAAATAAAAAAAGATCAATATCATCATCAGCATCAGTATTTATTGCATCCATGGTACATGGTACATACAGAAGTCTTACACATAGCTACATAGTTAATGCTGCTTAATATAAAAAAAACCGGCCAAGTGCGAGTCGGACTCGCGCACCGTTCGCTCCGTACAAACCAAATTATATGATGTAACTAAAAGTTTACGGTTTTCGCAATTTTTCCTTTATCTGTGCTATAAGACGTTGCTTCGTTCCAAATTTTAAGATTCTGAGTTCACGGGAAGTACCCTGTAGGTTTTAATTCCCTTGCGAGTTTCGAAAATTTGCGGAAAGCGGCATATATCTTTTGATTGCGTTGGCTTAGAAATTTGATTTTTTCCCAGCTCCAAGGGACAGTAGACAGGTCTGGTATAAATTTTAGCTTGATACTTCCACGCGTTCCTGAGAAAAAGGGTCTTGACAGACGGATGGACGGAAAACAAAGTGATCCTATAAGGGTTCCGTTTTTTCCTTTTGAGGTACGGAACCCTAAAAAACATAAAATTGAATTGAAAAACCATAAGGTAGGTAACTATTTACTTATATACGAAAACAGAAAATAAATTAGTGCGATAATAAGCTCGGGGCTGGTTAGAATTTCACCACCCCCTTTCATCCCGTGGGTGTCGTAAAAATCGACTAAGGGAGCAGGGTTGAAGTGTGTTGTGGGCGATGGACTAGCAACCTATGACTGCAATATCACATTTTGTCGATCTTTTATACCCACATTTGTGCTAAAAGTGGTGCTGGAACATAAGTTTCATGTGCTCTGCCTACCCCTTTTGCCTATGGATATCTGTCGAGTACCTGGATCGCACGGTGTATACCTTCAGCATAACTCCAGCGGCGCTAAACCCTCGTTTTAGTGCAGCCGGCCCTCGTAAAACGGCTGTAAATAAGAACAAACAGGATTATAATTAGAAAGGCATTGTTTACACATTTTAATTGTCAGTTACTCTTTAGAACAGTAAACGCGCATTATGAACGCTGTTGCGTACTTTGAGATTCATTGTATATTCGTTTGTTCCTATTTTTTTTCGTGTATGGAGATGATAACGAAAATTAACTAAACTATATTAAGGGGATGCCTTGATTCGAGTCGACCACGCCCCCTTGACAGAGAAAAAGAGATGCAACACTCTTCGGGAATGGCTTTTTTGGACAAAAGTCGATAAATACCTCACACAGTGAGCGGCCCAGAACCGTTCTGTGGTATCACAAAACGGAAAGCATATTCTCTGCTAAACAACACAGAAAAATAAGAGGCAATAAAGCTGTGGAAGTTCGCCAAAGGACAAAAACATGCTAAAGCCTTGATCAAAGGATACAATAACAAACTGTCTAAAGAGCTACTGCAACTCAGAAGGCACAAAACCTGCGCAGTAACGAGAATTCTGACAGGACATTGCAAATTAAACAAGCACCTGTTTCAAATGGGCATGAAACAGGACGCAACTTGCAGGTTCTGCCAGGAGACGGAGGAAACAGCAATGCATATTCTCTGCTCCTGCGGACCACTCATGCACAAAAGAAGTATCTACCTAGGGCGGCACGTAGTGCACCCAGAAGAGGTACAACATATCACCGCCCAAAGAATCTGGAACTTCTTAGAGGCAACGGGTCTAAACGGTGAAATATAAACAAAGGGCTGCCACAATAGATCACCTGCTGGTCGAAGCGGCATATAAAGGCCCACAATAACACAATAATAATAACTCAGTGATGTTTTATTTATATTTCATTAAGTGAGATTTTAGATGAGATTATAGTATTAACTTGATTGTGTCGTAAAATAATGTATTGTTTGAGTAGGCTGAGTACAAAAAGGAAAATAAAGACCCAACTTTGCAATTCATTTCTATCGAGGAAACTTTATGCAATCATGTATCGATTAAATCAGATAAATAATCAACTTATAACTTAGAAACGCCCCCCCGTACGTGTTGAAATCGTGCGGTCGCTCGGCCAGCAATGAGTTTAATGATCATTAAACTATATATTTTGGTATCTTTGTAGTGTGTGGTACTTATAGCTATAAAATCAAATAGATTTCGGTAGGTATGTTACGGTCTATGAATATATATTATATTATAAGCTAAGTCTGTGACTGTATTAATATTTACAAGGGCTGGATATACACAGGAAAGAGTTATGCGCATGGTATGGCATGGCAATATACAATAGATGGAGACACGGCAATAGAGATCTCTCAGGGACCGAAGTCCAATGACAATTTGGATGTTGTCTTTATCCACTCACTTGCTTTCATATTTTAAAAAAGTTAGCCTAAACTGCTTCTAATTTTTCATTATCAAGCTAGCCCATACTTCAATTGGCAACCACAGTTGCCACCATCAGTTTAGAAGTCTGCGAAATTGGCAACTGTGGTTGCCACAAGCAAGTGAGTGGTTATGAAACCGATTTTAGAAACTTCGATTGCGCGATGCAGAACGCGTCAGATTTGACACCTGAAAAGAGTGACGTCACAAAACTATAATGATCATCTTAGGGTCACCCCGCGACCAAGGATGTTGTGACACATCTGAAACGTCGAGCATCCTCAAAGGAATAAATAAATAAGTCATCTTACGCGATTAAGTTCCATTTAGATGCGTGAGCATCGTGAAAGTTTGAATAAATATGTTAGTATGTTCTTTCCCATGTTTATTTATGTGAGCCAATAGTAAAATAATATTATTCTATTTCTATTTTGTCTTGTTAGCAGGGAAAAATCTAGGAATCAACCGGAAAGCTGAAATTTAGCGTATAAGTATAGTTTAAATGATGATTCAATATTATGGTGCCATCGAGATGATCTGTAATGCAAATATATAGAGGGTGGTCATGGGAATTCAGTACTTAAGGAAACACTAAGGTCAAGATAATTGAGAAATAGGTATTTGTAAAATGTATTGCTGTCGTGCCAACCACAAGCCTCTCGCCGCAGAGCGCGATAGAGACTACAACGCAGCTTGGACCGTAAATACCTATTAAAATTGCATAAAATCAACGTTTCGTAGTCCCCTGATTTCTTCTCCAAAACTTGACCTATTTAACTATTTTTTTTATTAAAAATCAAAGAACTGGCCGTGTTCCTATGTTTTCCTTTTTTTAAATAATTTACTCAAAAATGTTTTCTGGATGTTCAAAAATCCAGAAAACAAACACAGCGGAAATCTGTAATTTTTTTAGGTTTTTGAAGGTCTCTCTTTTAAGAATAAATTTATGAAAAACTAGGGAACATGTCAATGGTAGTCATAGATTTATATGGAAAAAACTGGTTGCTCTACTGCCATTATCCAGGGAGAAAACAGGGGACAACGTTTCTATAGAAAAACGGCCGCTGTATTTCCTCTTAGACGACGCAACCCCTTGAGATTGAGCTCGTTAGAATCGTCAAAATGAGTAGTTGATGACAGTACACAGAAAAGTACAGTTGGCAATAAAAGCTTGTACCAAAAATAATTTTTTTAACAGCAACTTATTACCATTACTGACTTCCCTTTTCGCTGAGACCAACACACATTGCCAACATAACTTTCCCTTCAATACAATACCGAGAACAATACCTCCACTAATACAATAACGGCCAAAAACAAAACCGTAACACAAATTTGAACAAAGCGAGTTGCAGTCAGCATACAACCGACTGAAACTTCGAATATTAATTCTTTATGGCGGGGCACGCGCGTGGAATGCTTGGAAACACACGGGAAACAATTCGTGCTTGTTCAACGAGGTGCCGGTTAATGTACGGCCCAATAATTGGCGTCCACTATATCTGTGTTTTTTTAACTCATGCAAAAAGAGAGAGAAAGATAACCTAACCGAGGACGCGGCGATTTGATGACATCATGACTGGGGAGATCGACTCCTTAGAGATTGTCTCCCGGCAGTTCTGGAATCCAGGAGTGATGCCTATCAACATACTAAGAGACGGCGTCGGTATCCTAAAGTGAAGTATTAGTTCGTCGGAATCCCGTAACAACACGCACTGATAATATATGCTATGCGGAGATCGCGCACGGAAACATGCGAAGATCGGTATAACTACATTAATTTGTTATTTAAAAACAAATGAAGAATCAAGAAGCGGCAGTGTGATCAGAGGGGTAAACACGTAAAGTTTCCAACGCGCGTTAAGAGTCCGCAGTAAGCTCGGCCGAATTTCACCTTCCCATAGAAACGTAGTTACGCTCTCATTTTAAAACTAACGTGTTGGATTGTGACGAAACTGCATATACAGTGACATGAAATATATCTATGTCTTTAATTAGTTTATATGGTTCCAGTTTATAAAACAAACGAAATACAGCAAAAACAAGTATTGTATGAAAAACTTAAATTCGCTGTATTTTTTTTACTATGGTACCTATCTGAAGCTACATAAACTAATTACAGACATGTCATTGTACATGCAAAGTTTCGTTACAATCCAATACGTAGTTTCAAAATGAGAGCGTAACTACGTTTGTATGGAGAATCGGGCTTACTGCAGACCCTTAAGACAGTCCAACTGTCATTATCAATATAAAAATTGACATCTAGATCTACCTAACGTTCGTACAAAGCGTTATGTGATCGACCAGGGGGCCGATTTTTGACTTTCGAGCGCTCGAAAATTAAACAAAAATAAATGCTATTGTAGTGTCATAATCACAGAGGCACTTACTTTCTACCGATAGAATTGAATACAAGTGATAAATACCGCACGTTTTAAAATTTTCTATCGTCATTTCAAAATAGCATTTCATAATTTTGTAGTTTTCGAGTGAAAGAGTCGAGCGCTCGAAAGTCAAAAATCGGTCCCCTGCATGGCGTAGTGAGTTGGACAGTGGGACGGGCTTCACAATAAACGCCTAAGTATTGTCCATTAGCCTGATGATGGCTCTGTGACATGGCGAGTAAATGCCGCCATCAAATAGACATTCTATTGACGGTTTAGCCTAGTTGGCAGTGACCCTGCCTTCGAAGCTGGAGGTCCTGGATTCGAATGCGTAAGGGCCTTTATTTAATTGCGTAAACTTGATGAGCATGAATGTTCCTGAGGCATGGATGTTTTCTATGTATTTAAGTTTTATTAATCTATATGTATATGTATGTTTATTGTAGTCTAGTATTCATGCAGCATGCAGCTTTGCTTAGTTTGGGACAGAAAAAAAAAAATTGACCCGTTATTTTTTACCTTTGTAAGGAGCGTTGGCCGACTGGGGCGACGAGTTGCATACAAAAGTAAAAAAAACGCGTCAAAAGATTTTTTTTGTTTTTCTTATCAGAACACGATACCTGTTAAGCCCTTGATCGGTTCATACCCCATTCTTGGTACACCATGTAGCTCGATTTCCGTAAGATTGTCCGTAAATATTTATTTATTTATTCCCTCAATACAGAGCAGCACGGTCAGCAACAAGACTGTGTCGCGCCGAGATAGACTATCCGTCTCTTTGTAAGCTTTCCGATAAGAAAGAAACGGAAAGTCTATCTCACCGCGACACAGCTCGCGCGCCGTCTTGTGCTGACCTAGAAACAGTATCAGCATATCAGTAGGCGGCGGATGCGGGTAGATTTTTGTCCAAGCAATTATATGGCGGGCGGATAAAGCCGGCGATCATACTGCGATGTGAAACCGAGTAGTTAAAGCAATGACGCGTAGTACTCCAGGCAAAATACGGTTTTGAAAAACATTAATTTATAATAGCGTTTTTTTTGTTGATTACATTTGAAAATGTTATTCCTTAGAATGATGATTTATTCAAGAATCTGACAAACTTTCCACCCGGAAGTAATTATGTAGATTTCAATGAAGATTTCATTGTCTTTTCTTTACGATTTATCTTGAATATTATAGAGCAAATGTAAATGAAACAAAATAAGGACAAAAAGATTTATTAATATTTTTTCTGACTTTTCAGAAGTTAGTTAACTTATCATTTTTTTGATATCTGAAATTTTGTCGGATTTTGTCGCTGGGTAACTATTTAATTGATAATATATCCGTTACACGTAAAAAATAAGCTATTATAAATTATTTCCAAAATTGTCATTTTTTCCATACGAGTTGTCAATTCATTTACTGGACTATAGTTTTAGTGGCCGAGAGGCAACCGGATGGCTCGCGGTATTTGAGCTCCCGAAGGCCCTGAGCAACCTGGACTGAGCCAACTTGGACTGGGGCGGAAATAGACAACTTTTTTTTAATATTGTGGAAACCATCACATCACTCTCCAATATGGAGACAACCATCACATCACATCACTCTCGAATAAGGATAATACATTTGCAGAGAAGCGAACGGCTTGGGGATTACCCCACCGACAAGAACCAGGCTCTTACAGCACGATTACTGTTAGTTAACCACTGACAGATGGATTGCCTTCATTTAATTTTCAACTTTAATTTCATACAGATAAAGCATTTTTCAGAATACTGTCACCCACATCTACCGATTTAGTAATAACTATTTTATTTGTATTAGATTAAAGTTGAAAATTAAATGAAAGGAATCCATCTGTCAGTGGTTAACTAACAGATCGTACTGTAAGCATATACTCTCAATCATTATCTCACTCATCAATCAAACTGTTATCCTGTGATGAAAAACAGATTGCAATTAGATCATTAAAGATAGTATCCATACTAATATTATAAATGCGAAAGTGTGTCTGTCTGTCTGTCTGTCTGTTACCTCTTCACGCTTAAACCGCTGAACCGATTGAGATGAAATTTGGTATGGAGATAGTTTGAATCCCGGGGAAGGACATAGGATAGTTTTTATTCCGGAAATCATCCCTTGAGGGGGTGAAATGGGGGATGAAAGTTTGTATCGAGCTACGATATAAACGAGTTCCACGCGGACAGAGTCGCGGGCAGAAGCTAGTCTACTATAAGGCGAAAAGCTAGTGCCCTAGATTTTGACCAATATTGCTCCAAAGATTTTTTAATGTACTACATTCTATACAGAATTTTAGAATGGGTACATTAGAATGAAAAGGGAAGCATCCATATCCATACAAATATCATAAATGGGAAAGTGTATGTGTGTGTTTGTTTGTCCGTCTTTCACGGCAAAACGGAGCGACGAATTGACGTGTTTTTTTTAAGTGGAGATGGTTGAAGGGACGAAGAGTGACATAGGCTACTTTTTGTCTCTTTCTAACCCCCCACTTCCCTAAAATGGGAGGTGAACGTTTGTATGGGGCTACGATATAAACGATTTCCACGCGGACGGAGTCGCGGGCAGAAGCTAGTTTATCATATTTTCAAGTGTATTTCTTGGCAGGTGCGCTAGGATGGTGACACCAAATAAAATTGTCAATAATGTTGAATTTTCTCGAAAAAGGAATATAGTCACATGGAGAAAAAAGTAACGCAAGACAATAAATAGTCACAAAGTCATAAGTGACCAAAGTTTTAAGAGGGGTTACCCTCTGTCCCTTTTCCGCAAAACGCACCTTCACATGAAAAGATTGTCATTTACTATCAGTCGTGACGTCACGGGTCTCAAGCGTTTTCTCTCACTATGGCGGCCAAGTGCGAGTCGGACCACGCACTTACGTCCTTTTCTTTAAGGAAGGCATTTTTTTTATTTTGAACCGATCTTGTTCAAAACAATTTTCGCTGAAAGAATTTAATAAGCCCTATGTCCATGATTTTTCATATTTGAAAAATACACGGTTAAAAAATTTGAGGGGGGGGGGGGGGGACACACATTTAGTAAATTTCGGGGCGATTATCTCCGACTCTATTCACTTAATCAAAAAAATTGCTGAGAAACCTTATATTTATTTTGAAAGTCCTATCGATTGATGTGCCACACGTGGGCTTGCAATGAAAAAAATTTTTTAGACTCAATTTTATGTCCATACATAACTCCATAGTGCACCCCTAAAAATTTTTTTTTAGTAACTTATTTACAAAACTATGTAGCGGCTAACAAAATACACCTATCCTCAAATTTTTAGTCCTTTATCCTCATAGTTTTAGAATAAAATGCCTGTGACATACGGACGGACAGACAGAGACAGACGTGACGAATCCATAAAGGTTCCGTTTTTTGCCATTTGGCT
Source organism: Epinotia bilunana (assembly GCA_947049275.1). NCBI lineage: Eukaryota > Metazoa > Arthropoda > Insecta > Lepidoptera > Tortricidae > Epinotia > Epinotia bilunana. The sequence goes on along the minus strand of OX346275.1, from coordinate 3,243,527 downwards.
ACGGAACCCTAAAAACGGTTGTATCTTTGTAATTTATTGAGATATTTGAATAGGATTTTGGTCATTCGGCATATCATTTTGCCTTCTTTTTGAATAGGTAATAATAAAAGTAGAGGCCACAACCCTATGCCCATTAATCATGACAGTTTCAGAAAGGGTGTCAATATCGCAGTCGCGTTGAAAAAAGTACACTATTTATCTTTGAATGCATTTTTCTGTCTCAAAGCCCATACTTAGTATTTTTTTTTTTTTTTATGATATAGGAGGCAAACGAGCAGTCGAATCACCTGATGGTAAGCGATAATCGACGCCCATGGACACTTACAACACCAGAAGAGTTGTAGGTGCGTTGCCGGCCTTTAAGATGGGAGTACGCTCTTTTCTTGAAGGCTTGAAGGTTATAACGGTCCGGAAATACCGCAGGCGACAGTATTATGTAACACATTCACTGCTAGCAATTCAGTAACGCTACGCTCGTAGCCGATAACATGTGAAAACCAGTATGTAGAGGAAAGTTTACGATCAGGCGCCCGATTAGCGGGTTCTGGCACCCAGTGTTAAAAAAAAATAATTAAATGAATGAAATGAAATTAAATATACAATAACTTAAAATACAATATTACATAAATACCTACTAAGCAGTTTGTCACGAAATAGTCTCGCCTGTAGCCCGGCTAGCCGGCGGGTGAAAATAAAACTAATATTTTATTTACAATAAAATATAATAATAAAAATGAAGAAGATATATGCACAAATTGGGTAATTAATCAGTCAGTACAGAGGCATAATGTTACAACTAAAAGTCACTGGCCTGAAAAGTTCAGATGAGACGTTTGCAGTTTAAATAGCCTCGGAGCTCTCGCTGGGCTGGGTAGGTCTAGGGCTCGCCTTTAGGTTGCTCGGAGGCGGTAGCGCAGACGTAGGTATATCCAGCAGCCAAGCAGTGATCAAGTTTGAAGACTACGAGGCATAAAGGGCTGGAAGCAATCCTTTTTATTAGCTCAGGTTCAAACCCATCCGCGCCTCATAAGGTTTAGACCAGTGACGGCTAAATGAGGCTTGGATTGGGTTTAACAAACAAAAAATATACAGAGCACAGAACTTGATACAAAACATACCTGCTTAAGTGGCAGCCCTTGTATGCATTAACTATATACACTATTTATAAACAGAGGTAATGTGCATTACATAAAACATTAGTTTTTACGTTTTAAAATAGAAGAAATCTGAATCCAATCTTTCAGCAATTATTTTTCCGAAGAAAAAACAAAACACGGCCGTGAAAATCCTATGTTTTTTCTTTCTTGCTGGCCAGTGCGCTAGCAGCCGCGCGGCGGAGGTTTGCCATGTTACACGCCTCAGCATGTTGCTGGCTCAGTCAGCGCTGGTCTTCCAGCGAGACTTCTGTGGGCCACGTTCCCTGCTGTCAGACACGGCCTTATGGGGCTCCCATATGCCAATGACCTTCGATCTGAATCCCTTAGTTTTCTAATGTTTTTTGAAGCTTATTATATTAACAACAACGGCTTTGAGCAATATCCCATATTTACTTCAAAGTTCATTGTTTTCGAGATATTTGGCAACAAAGTTGAATCATTTTAGGCCAAAAAACTGCTTTTCCGGCCATAACTTTTGTGTTAATTAGTTTAAAATGAAAACCACGTTTTTAGAGACGTCATTGATGAACCCAAATATGTAGATTTCGTATATATTAGATCTTTCACGTCGATAAAGATACGAAATAAGTGTTCTTTTAGACAATGTTTAAAAAAATCATACAAAATTAAGTATTCATTTCTTTCAAAATCCGGTGGACCAAGATGGAGATAAAAGATTGAAGAACCGATAGCCGTTTGATTTATAATTCCATCTGCAATGCAAAAGTATTCAGAACGTTTCGAAACTTGTCAAAAATCGATGAAAACCTCGGGTAGCCCCTTAAATAAAGAAATATGTAAGTAGGTGACGAAACGTATTTAATGAAATAATTCAAATCATTTATTGCACTCATAATAAATAGTTTTGTATTTATATTTTTTGTATTTTATTTGTTAAATGAACTGTTAACACTGAACGCAGCTCCTACGGACTACCGCGTAGCACTACATGCGTAGCGTGGTGTTGAATGGGTGAATCTTTACACTCAATGTGTTGTACTTATGTAAGTAAATGCATTTATATATTACTAGCTTCCGCCCGCGACTTCGTCCCATATTTTAATCCAGGCTATAAACTATATTCATGCAAAATTTCATTCAAATCGGTTCAGCCGTTTAAGCGTGACTGAGTAACAAACATCCAAACATCGAAACTTTCGCATTTATAATACTAGCTTCCGCCCGCGACTTCGTCCGCGTGGACCCGGGATAAAAACTATCCTATACTATCTTCGTGCAAAATTTCATTCAAATCGGTTCAGCCGTTTAAGCGTGATTGAGTAACAAACATCCAAACATCCAAACATACAAACATCCAAACATCCAAACATCTAAACTTTCGCATTTATAATATTAGTAGGATAGTAGGATAGTAGGATTAGTAGGATACTAGGAAATTTATTTTCATTAATTTGATTTACCTATCCTTTTCATCTGTGTTTTCTTGGTCAACTGCCTGCACCTATAAACTGTTCTGTAAGCCCTGCGGTTGACTAGCAGAGAATGCCTTAAGGCATTAAGTCCGCCATTTGTACTTTTTGTCGGTGCAATAAAGTTTAAATAAATAAATGCGCAAACATATATCGAAATTAAGCTAAAAATTGTAGTCAAAGCGTGAATGTCAGAACTTCCCTCCCGTATATTCCGAAATATTGTGTAGGGGAACAATAACAATTTTGGCTTCCGCGTATCTCCAAAGTTTCCCGATCAAATAAACTTGGGCTGCCCAAACTTCGCCGGCAATTTTTAATAAACTTCGTAACTTGGCAGCATTTTTCCGTGCACTGCGTTGGGAAATATTGAGCCCGATCTTTTCGAAATGGTAGTTTATAACCGGTTGGGAAATAAAAGCTTATTCGACTTTTAAGCCATTTGAAAGTAGGTTTGTGATATGCTCGAGCGTCCCGGCTACCCTTAACAGTTTCACTAAACCCGCCTAGTGGGCGCTCTTTTCGTAGGCGGTTTCCGCTCTTAAGCGTAAAACATCGGCTACGAACGTAGCGCTACGAAATTGTTGGCAGTGAATGTGTTGTACAAACAATAGAGTTGAAAAGTGTTAGACCGTTTTCATGGCTACATATATGTCATCATACCTTCATTTTAGCCCGGAAATCATCCCCTGTGGGTGTGAAATGGGGGATGACAGCTTGTATCGAGCTTCGATATAAACGAGTTCCACGCGGACGGAGTCGCGGGCAGAAGCGCGTCTTGTATAGTTAAGAAATAATCGAGTGAGATTACTTATCATTTCTACTCTGTATATGTAGAAACCGTTATTATATTATTTACCTACGAGACATCTTGAACAAAGAGCCCATTTTTCACTGCCCGAAAAGCCTTCGCTATGCAAAGAGCATTATTTATAACACAATAGACGCACCCGCGATATGGGGGGTTATTCGGATGTCATTGTATTCTACCCCGAGTTATACGAGGTGTAAGCCTTTAATCCACACTTATTATTATAAATGCGAAAGTGTGTCTGTCTGTCTGTCTGTTACCTCTTCACGCTTAAACCGCTGAACCGATTGAGATGAAATTTGGTAAAGAGATAGTTTTAGTCCCGGGGAAGGACGTAGGATAGTTTTTCTCCCGGTAATCATCCCCTGAGGGGGTGAAATGGGGGATAACAGTTTGTATCGAGCTACGATATAAACCAGTTCCACGCGGACGGAGTCGCGGGCAGAAGCTAGTACTTGATATTATAAATGCGAATGTGTGTCTGTCTGTCTGTCTGTCAGTAACCCCTTCACGCTTAAACCGCTGAACTGATTGAAATGAAATTTGGTAAAGAGATAGTTTTAGTCCCGGGGAAGGACGTAGGATAGTTTTTAAACCGGAAATCATTCCCGAAGGGGGTGAAAGTTTGTATAGAGCTGCGATATAAACGAGTTCCACGCTGACGGAGTCACGGGCAGAAGCTAGTATGTGTATATATAGCGCTCTTTTGCAAGCTTTTTATTAAATGGCACTGTTCATACAATACATATAATTAATTATGTAAGCGTCTTTCCAAATTAACTTACATTGGCATTCGGATATAGATTTCGACAATAGCTTCCGCATCCGCGGATGTGTTTAAATATCTTCATCCGCATCCGCAAAAAAATATGCGGTTTTTTGCGGATGAGTTGCGATAAAAAAGGGTCAGTCACGGCGCGTGCCGGTCGTTTTCGTCATTAGTGAATAAAAATCTTAATTTCGTTTTGTAATCTAAGGATTCGCTCAGGTGACGCGCTAGGTCTGCTACGATTGTAAATCATTCTCTTGTCATCTGTCATCGGAATCTTACGGTCACGTGACCTGTGGCGAGTTTAAAAAATTTTCCCCATCACAAAAGTGCACAGCGCCGCTAAAGAAGTTTTCACTTCAAAAAACCGCAGTCACAACCTTGTATCTAAATAAAAACATTGGCAGATACTTATTTAATATACATAGCTTAGTGTAAATACCAAGAGTAATTTAAAGGTGAGGTGAAAGGTGGTGAGGTGAGGAGGGTGATTTAAAGTGGTTGTCGGTGAAACAATTGACGAATTACTCGAATCCATAGTCAAAAAACTGGACCTTTTCCGATTACATCGGTTTCCTCGCGAAGTTTTCCGTCACCGAAAAGCTACTGTTGAATAAAAAATGACATAACGTACAAAAGATGAGAAAAATCCATTGTTGCTAGTCGGGGTTCGAATCCAGGTATGAAAATTGTGTGTCTTACCGCTCAGCTTTTTTAGTTGAAAACTGTCTGAATACTGCACAGATGTTTGGATGTTTGTTGCTCTATCACGCTTAAGCGGCTCAATCGATTTGGTTGAAATTTTTCTCAGAGATAGTAGCCTGGATTAAAATATAGGATAGTTTCTATCCCGGGTCCATACAAAGTCGCGGGCGGAAGCTAATACATTTATAATGTATTGCTTCTGACCGCACCCCGTATATCTTTTTCATTGTGACAGCACTATTCATCATGCAGAAAGGTCCTGGCCAAATTGCGCATTTGTTTACTTAATAATGTCAAGAAAATTCTGTATTAGCAGTGTACATATGCCTACTGCGATATTGTGTGCTAAGTGTGTCAAACGTTTTTCTTTTTTCTATGCCATTTCTATCTGTGAGTTCCTTTAATTGGCTTTGTATTACTATGTAAGACTTATATCATGTTTTTGCAGCTGTTGGTACTCCTTAAGTATAAATAAATAAATAAATAAATAAAATATTCTGTCTGTTTGCAACATTTATACGTTGAATGTATTTTATTTAGGCATTTACTTCATATTACCATGAAAAGCTTATTGTGTTAAAGATGGACTTAAAAATGAAACATTATAATACATTGACTACTTATTGTCACACTAATGCATCTTATGGTTTACTAGCTGTCCGCGCGGCTTCGCCCGCGTATTACAAAGTACACAGGCAAACTCGCGGGATAAAACGTAGCCTATAATCATTTTAAACGCAGGTGAAAGATTTGTTTAAGTTGCAGAGATTATTACAAAGTACACAGGCAAACTCGCGGGATAAAATGTAGCCTATAACCATTTTAAACGCAGGTGAAAGATTTGTTTAAGTTGCAGAGATTACGCATTACCATTACCTATAAACTTATAAAGCTACAATATCACAGACTCATTATAAAATCAGTATAATATATGTAAATTAGTAAAGATAAAGATTACGCATGAATATGCGTGGCACCGCTACATTTATCTTAATATCCCACAATTTTTTTTAAATGCCACGTCATACCTACCTATTCCAAATTTTTATTTTACGAAGAGGGTTCACTTAAATATGAGCTGAAAAGCGACGGTGCGGATTTCGCTTTCAATTAAAACTCTCATAAATTACTTAACCCGTTCACAGTACGGTCGACACAAAAAGCAGATATTTCTTTATTGAACGAACTAGCGAAGCGAAGCTGTTTGAGCTTGGGTCAAAATTTTATCGTATGTCCGGATATCCAGACGTCCGGCTGTTCCCCTCTACAGGTCACATTTCTCTACCGATTCCCGTGAATTTTTGTGAGCAGGTTCGTTAATTATAAATAACTAGCTTCCGCTCGCGATTTCGTCTGCGTGGACCCGAGATAAAAACTATCGTATATTTTAATCCAGGCTATAAACTATCTTTGAGCAAAATTTCATCCAAATCGGTTAAGCCGTTTAAGCGTAACTGGGTAACACAGATCCAAACATACAAACATCTAAACATAGAAACTATCGCATTTATAATATTAGTAGGATAGTAGAATTCTTTTGTGGATTCAGTTCTTAAAAATAAAATAATTAAAATTAACAAGTTAATTATTTTCATACAACAATATCGGTCCTATTCGATTTCGGTATCTCCAATAATATCCAAGCGTCATTAACCTGAATGTAATTTTGGACCCCGATAAAATTACGCGAATTGAGAAAGATATTTTTTTTTATACCGGTATTTGTGTACCAGTATAATAGCTTCTCGTACTTTAACACTTTCACTACCAGGAATGAATGTGATAACACAAGGAAAGCGACTACGGCGTAGGCGCCCGCTAGGCGGGTTACTGGCAGTGAAAGTGTTAACGGCTTTAACACTCTCGCTGCCAAGAATCGCTACACGCTACGCTCGTAGCCGAAGCCGTGGGTTTCCTCGTATGTAGCGGAAAGCGACTACGGTGTTGGCACCCGCTAGGAACTCTCCTGGCAGCGAAAGTGTTAAGTGTTTGCGTGTGTCGTCACTTTGTATTATATTTACCCCATTATCGGGTATTTATCGGGTCACTAGTTTGCACCCATTCGTCAATAATTGACCAATTACCAGCCGTCAGATTGTTCTGGCGTGTACTAATTAGCGCTGACCTATCGATGGGCGGCAACAGCAATTAGTTATCTTGCGGCCTCTGTTTGCTGTCAATTGTGTCAAAATACTTAGAAAAGAGTATTGCAAAAGATCAGCAACCCTTTTCTTGAAATTAAAAACTAGTGATTCTGTGAGCGGTAGAACTCGCGGGCTTGTCTTTTAACACTTTCACTGCCACGAACCCGCCTAGCGGGTGCCTACGCCGTAGTCGCTTTCCGCTACATGCGAGGAAAACCACAGGATCGGCTACGAGCGTAGCGCGTAGCGATTCTTGGCAGCGAAAGTGATAAGCTGTTACTCACTACGGCGTATCGCTACGATGGTAGGGTGGCGATATTGGCGATAAAGGGGTTAGCTAAGGCGAGCCTTGTTGTCTGCCGGTACGGTACTTACACCGTTACACCATATCGTCTAGCGATATAAAGGGTTTTTCAATAGCCCAGGCACGCTCGAACTTTGCCAGCGTATAGTGGCCATCTTGGAAACGCAATAAATGTCAAATTTTCGACGAATATATAATTAATCGTGACATTTCATCATGGAACGCTATACACTTCAACTAAGAGTAGAAATTGTTAACTGCACGGGACATATTAAAATTATTGAATGAGAAGTTCGAGGGTTTCGTCATATCGCGCCCCGAGATCATGTGACTTAACACCATTCGACTGTTTTCTGTGGGGCTATAAGAAATCTCCTGTTTATGCAGACAAACCACAGACAATTGCTGTTCTAAAGGATAACCCGCAATCTTCACGAAATTGAGCCCCATTTATGCAAAATGGTACCCGAAATTGGCCCACTAGGAGCGCAGTGGCCATTTGGCTGAGATTATATTTCATAAATAATATCATTAAATGTACTTTAAATTAATATAAAATTGTTTGTTGCAATATCAGCTATACAAGTTATTATATTACATTTCAAAGTTCGAGGGCTCTTAATGAAAGACCCTTTACAACGTCGACAGTTATGCTTTTGGATACGTTCGCCCCGTCCTATGTCGTGCGGTCTGCCAAAAAGGCGGGCTCGGTCGCTAATGACGCCTCCTAAACTGTCAAGTGCCGCAAATGGGTAAGGACCTTGGGCAGCTAAACACTGACTGCCAGGAACCCGCTCCGCGGATGCCTACGCCGTGGTCGCTTTCCGCTACATGCGAGGAAAACCACAGGATCGGCTACGAGCGTAGCGCGTAGCGATTCTTGGCAGCGAAAGTGATAAGCTGTTACTCACTACGGCGTATCGCTACGATGGTAGGGTGGCGATATTGGCGATAAAGGGGTTAGCTAAGGCGAGCCTTGTTGTCTGCCGGTACGGTACTTACACCGTTACACCATATCGTCTAGCGATATAAAGGATTTTTCAATAGCCCAGGCACGCTCGAACTTTGCCAGCGTATAGTGGCCATCTTGGAAACGCAATAAATGTAAAATTTTCGGCGAATATATAATTAATCGTGACATTTCATCATGGAACGCTATACACTTCAACTAAGAGTAGAAATTGTTAACTGCACGGGACATATTAAAATTATTGAATGAGAAGTTCGAGGGTTTCGTCATATCGCGCCCCGAGATCATGTGACTTAACACCATTCGACTGTTTTCTGTGGGGCTATAAGAAATCTCCTGTTCATGCAGACAAACTACAGACAATTGCTGTTCTAAAGGATAACCCGCAATCTTCACGAAATTGAGCCCCATTTATGCAAAATAATACCTTAAATTGGCCCACTAGGAGCGCAGTGGCCATTTGGCTGAGATTATATTTCATAAATAATGTCATTAAATGTACTTTAAATTAATATAAAATTGTTTGTTGCAATATCAGCTATACAAGTTATTATATTACATTTCAAAGTTCGAGGGCTCTTAATGAAAGACCCTTTACAACGTCGACAGTTATGCTTTTGGATACGTTCGCCCCGTCCTATGTCGTGCGGTCTGCCAAAAAGGCGGGCTCGGTCGCTAATGACGCCTCCTAAACTGTCAAGTGCCGCAAATGGGTAAGGACCTTGGGCAGCTAAACACTGACTGCCAGGAACCCGCTCCGCGGATGCCTACGCCGTGGTCGCTTTCCGCTACATACGAGAAAAACCACGATATCGGCTACGAGCATAGCGCGTAGCGATTCTTGGCAGTGAGTGTGTTAACTCACTCAATTAAATTTTCTATGAAAGTTCTCCGTTTTGACACAAAAAATAACCATAGAATTTCCGCTACATACGAGAAAAACCACGAGATCGGCTACGAGCATAGCGCGTAGCGATTCTTGGCAGTGAGTGTGTTAACTCACTCAATTAAATTTTCTATGAAAGTTCTCCGTTGTGTCACGAAAATTAACTATACAATTCTATGGTTATTTTTTGTGTGACAACGGAACTTTGTTCACTTCATCAGTTTGTATGGCTAACTACCGACTAACCAGGCTAAATACTGGCCAAGAATTTAGTCCTCACCCAAATACGCTTTCTTAAAGGAAAGTAAGTACCGTGGTCTCCTAAAACCAAGCAAGGCGATCCAGCGACCTTTAACACATTTTTATATGGAAACATGTCAATTGCATTGTCCTAACGCGCGTTCGAAACGTAAATATTTCTCAGGTAATCAGTCCACCTTGTCTTGCGTAAAACATAAAACTCCTAGGAAAAATTGCAATTAATAATACTTAGTGGTTTTTTTTTCGAGAAACGCTCAGCTATCATACAGCGATTCTATCAGATAGAGGAGCTTTTGTACGTAAATATATCTGTGAATATATCCCCGTATTTTGCTACATGTAACCACATGTTTTGCTGTCGCTACCGCACCGCGCTGCGTTCCGCGCCGCAGTGCGGGGATACCCAATTACATACGAAGGCTGCATTGGACCTATTCCGTAAATCTGCAGGGCACATTTATGGGGGCATTTTTATTAATTTTGCTGTAGCTGTCTTGACATAAGCAATTTTGAACTTGGACGGCTTTGGGATTTTCGCTGTCGTGAAACTAGTGCCTATGCCAAACCTTGGATTGGGTGTTACCAAAAGGGCCCCGGGCTCTTTTAGGACCACAACCGGGAATAACGCTAGGAGGATGAAGAGCACACTTTATTTTCCAATTGAAGCCTTACATGGGAATGGTGGTAAGAGTCCGCAGTAAGCTCGATCCAAACGTACAAACGTAGTTACGCTCTCTTTTTTTTTAAACTACGTGTTGGATTGTAGCTTCAGATACCATAATAAAGAAAATACAGCGAATTTAAGTTTTTCATTTTGTTTTTGCTGTATTTTGGTCGTTTTATAAACTGGAACCGTATAAACTAATTACAGACATAGATATACCTCATGTCGTTGTATGTGCAAAGTTTCGTTACAATCCAACACGTAGTTTTAAAATGAGAGCGTAACTACGTTTGTATGGGAAGGTGACATTCGGCCGAGCTTACTGCGGACTCAAGCTTTTATGCTAGGTATACCCGGTTATTTAAGTTAATTTGTAATTCAAACACTTATAAATGTTAATTGTTCGAAGGAAATTATATTTCTATTTTTACAGTCAACGTTGAAGATAAGTATTTGGTCTGATTTTTATTTTCTATCGAAATTGGATTAAAGTTGGAATGAAGAGCCCGCGTTTTCATGTAACATACTTAAATAAAACATCTTCACTTGTTCTTCTAATTGCAAAATCAGTGACATCGGCAAGTTTCTATAAATTGACAGTGTGGCAGAGCTCCCGAAAATGAGAATAAAGTTCTTTAACCATAAAATGCGCTGTAGCGGTGTGTTTGATTGTCATTAATATTTCAATGTTCAATTAATATTTTTTTACCCTACACACATAAAATACGATTGTGATCGTGCCCTTATTTTTGCGTCACACACCACTCTTGATTCGCTACCGTCGTCTCCGTCCCGATTTCCATAAGTCTCCCCGGGCGGAGCCTACATACGTGCTGCTCATATTTTGCGAACATTGTTTGCGTGACCTAGAAAGCGTTCTCCGGGACATGCCACAAAAATGTGTAACAGAATTTGTACAAGGACCAGTGGAATAAGTTTCTGACATAAATGAAAGTTTAGGTGCAAGCTTTTATTTCCAACTGTACTTTTCTGTATACCGTCATCAACTACTCATTGGGGCGATTCTAACAAGCCCAAACTCAACGGGGTTACGTCGGTTTAGTTCTGAATTCCCATGGCCACCTTCTGTCACTATCACCAGATCAGCTCAATGGTACCATTATATTTAATTGTCATCTAAACTATACTTATACTCAAAATTTCAGCTCAATCGGTTGAGGTTAGCTGGTTCAAAATTCATTTAACACTTTCGCTACCAGGAACCCGCCTAGCGGGCACCTACGCCGTAGTCGCTTTCCGCTACATACGAGGAAAACCACAGGATCGGCTACGAGCGTAGCGCTAATATACAAGTTACTCGTATTAACGCTAATAAGACATTACGATTGAAATTGCTAATACCACTTCCATTAACAACACTACGTTGCACCCAAAATTTACCATGGCTTTATTCTAACCGTTAAAATTCGTCTGTCACTTAGATATTTTTGTTTGTCAGAAAGGGACAAGACTTATTTTAGTTAACAGAGGTTTATTTCGTTTTAAGTATGAATAAAGGGGTTATTTTAGTCCGTAGTGAAATGTGATGTTGTAGGAAGTCCGAGAGGATCAGTTGGACGGGAAAAAAGAGGAATCAATGAAAAACGTAATCTAATAAAAATCGTTGAAAAGAGGAGAGGCAAGATTTATAGCCATTCACTTGCTTGTGGCAACCACAGTTGCCAATTTCGCGCACCCGTAAACTGATGGTGGCAACTGTGATTGCCAAGCGAAGTATGGACTTCTTTGATAAAGAAAAATTGGAAGCAATTTAGGCTACCTTTTTTAAAATCCGAAAGCAAGTGAGCGGATATGACATATGTTAGCCACGATGACTGGATGAAAGCAATAATAGAGGGAAAAATTGAAGGAAAAGGGGAAGGCCGAGGATATCTTACATGGAGCAAATAGAAGAAATAACTAGAATAAATTGGAAACAAGAGCCTAGTTCATAAATAAGAAGAAAATATACAGTCAAACGAGTGTGAAGTATTAGGGTGACTTGCATTGACCACACTTAACAGACCGATAGTGGTTAAACATGGCGCCAGCAACTGTCATCTCATAGTGAACTGTCAAACTTCCCATACATTGCTCAATACAGAGACCGACGACAGAAATCAATGGCGCAAACGCGCTGTGGACTACGAAACGTTGTGCGATGGAACCTGGTTCGAGACATTAACCAATAGAAGATTGCGTAGACAACAGACCGGGACCAGAGACCATGGCATGAATTTTGTTTGCCAGAAATGTGGAAGACCATGCCGGTCTCGCATCGGTCGTCACAGTCACCAAAAACGATGTCTCCAAGGCAATGCTTAAATCTTCTGAAATTCACGCAAAGGTTACGTACCGGGAGGCGCAGCGTGGGAAGGTGGGCTGATGACCTGGTAAAGGTCGCGAGTCCGCTGGATGCGGATGGCGCAGGACCGGTCACTGTGGCACTCTTTGGGGGAGGCCTATGTCCAGAAGTGGACGTCTCTCGGCAGATATGATGATGATGAGACGCAAAGGCGTAGATGATATTCCTCTGTCAGATTTAAAGCCCTGTTGATATCACTTTTCACTAATTAAATTGTACAACTGGCGTGCTAGTTGGCAAACTTGTTGTCCAACCAGCGTAATTTAACGGTGGTGTTTAACGTGTTAATTATTAACACGCTGACTGACGCACGCTTCTGATTAACACTGTAATGTTTTGTTTGCGTCAAATTCGGTAGTATGTTTACCTTTGCGTAATTATCTGTATTTAAAAAGTTTCACTTTTTTTCCAAATACACACAGGAAGAGTGATGATGATGGTTTACGAGTGTTTAAATAAAGAACGAATAAAAATTATGCCAAAAAAAAATCAAACGAAAAACCATCTGTTCATGGGATAGGTATGCAATATAATTTTAATTATTTTTGGCTCTTTCTTGAACATAGGAAATATATGTATAGAAACGAGATAGTAGATACTGGTACTATGTAGTTATAAGTTATAACTTGCGTAACACACTTTGATACGAATCTGGCTCGCTTTCAATAAATACAATATGACCTACAGTCAGAGTTCTACAAACTAAACTTCTGTAGCTTAGTTGATAGTTGGTTGCCTACGAAGCCGGAGGTCACGGGTTCGAATCCCGGTAAGGGCATTTATTTGTGTGATGAGCACGAATATATGTTCCTGAGTCATGGGTGTTTTTTTTTCTATGTATTTACGTATTTATTGATATATATAAGTATGTATATCGTCGTCTCCCCATAGTACAAGGCTTTGCTTAGTTTGGGACTAAATCGATTTGTGTAAGATTGTCAATAAAAAAAAATTGAAAATTAGAACGCTTTTCTCATTTCCACGAACGCCTATTAATAGCGCGTAATTGCATGCAGTTTGTATCTAATTCTAGAACACGCATTCAAATGGTAACACGCAATTTTAGCGCACTCAATTTATCGTCTGTCGCGGCCTGTGACGTCATACCGCAGCTGTGTACACTCCGGTGCAGTTTTGGAGGATCATCCACTCGCCTTTTGTACTTGGTTGTTACCATTTTGCATGCTACCTATGCTTGTTTTCTCAGTAAGTGATTTATGTAAATCTTATGAGAAATAAATATCTTAAACCATATATCTTCATTCAATTGGGGTGGCTTGCACCGAAACATGTTCATTACGGAATTGGAAAGTGTGACAAGCCTCTATGGAATGACAACTGCCGGCGCCATATTTAACGTTGATCGGTCTGTCATCGTAACTTGTTGCAACCCGCCCTTAGTGTCTACCTAATGGACGGAGAGCCAGCGACCAAATCGGTCATGTAGCTTCAGCTGTATTGAAACTCCGTTAGCTACTTCCCTGAACAACCTTTTCCGATAATTTTCGCGCTGGCAGCCCGCGGGCGGTGGGTGCGGGTGTAGTGGGGTGGGGAAAATTATATGTATATATAATATATTATATTATATATTATGGATATTTTTGCATGGCTATTTTTTGGGGCTAACATATTAATTAATCTCGCGTCAGAAAAAAAGCCAATACAGCTGAGCCCACATGAAAATTATTATTATTTTGATATTTTTAATTAACGCTGGCAACCCCTTCCCACCACCCGATCAATTAATCTTTTTTTGGGTGCGCAGGGAAGACCGAGCAACTGTTTGAAAAAAAAATTCAAGTCGCTGAGCCCACATTTTTTTTTCCCCACCCAACTACACCCGCACCCACCGCCCAGGAAAAGGTTGTTCAGGGATTAAAGGAAAAGGTCGCTAGCTCTTAGACCATAAGCTGCGTGAGGTGGCAAAGCGGTGTGTGAGGGAAAAAAACGAATCCACTGCTGGCCTGGAATCTTTTCCTATTGGTGGATTTTTTCCTCGCACACCTCTCCGCTACCTCGCCCAGCTTATGTGGATCTCACCCTTAAGTCTAAGCTACAAAATGTAGATGATGTTAATTCTTGAAACGCTACTTAAGGCTATGATCACGCTCACGTGAGGTACCTCCATTGAGGTGGTAGTTCTTATTTATAGACGTTGAACACATGAACGATTTCAATAGCTGGACAATAAATCTGAAAAAAAAACATGTCGATATGATACCTACAGAGAAGGAATATAATGGAAAAGTACACCATTATCGTCGGTAGCCCTGGACAGGACTACTGAGCCAATGATGGGTCATGCACCAGTTTTTCAGAGGCTCTAGTATAAGTTTTACCGAAACAAAACGTTACGATCGCGTTTGCGTTTTAACCTCAATTTGTATGAGATTTGACAGCTAAACGCGAACGCGGTCGTAACGTTTTGTTTCGGTAAAACTTATACTAGAGCCTCTGGAGTGTGTGCTTCCACAGTGGATTCACGGCTTGAAACTGGAAGTACATTTGTACGCGCGAGATTGTTAGATCATTTTGCATGGGGAAAGCGAAAATATTGTTGTAAGTATTTTATTTAGTCAATGAAACCTTCTAACCCTTTCAGACCCGTAAAACAAGACCCTGCTAACGCAAAATGAAGTATATTGACATATGTTTTTGATTTGACAATTAAATGTAACCAACCCGCACGATTGTATTGGCCGTTTCTGAAAGGGCTAGTTACTACATACATTATTTTGTCTATGTATGACCCAATTGTAATTATCATTGTTATCTACGAGCAATTTTGTAATATAAAAAACCGGCCAAGTGTGAGTCGGACTCGCGCACGAAGGGCGTACCATTATCTATAAAAACGGCAAAAAAATCACGTTTGTTGTATGGGAGCCCCTTTAAATATTTATTTTATTCTGTTATTTAATATTTCTTGTTATAGCGGCCAGAAATACATCATCTGTGAAAATTTCAACTGTCTAACTATCACGGTTCATGAGATACAGCCTGGTGACAGACGGATGGACAGCGAAGCCTCAGTAATAGGGTCCCGTTTTTACCCTTTGGGTACAGAACCATAAAAAGGGCAGGCAGGCAGGTAGGTTATAAAGCGCTCCAAAAGTGGCACACTAAAACTGAGTTAATTGCACCATCGCGTCGTCAATGGAAACGTATGCTGTCAGATTTGGTGGCCATTTTTAAACACTGAATTCCGTATAGACAACGTATCTATTTATCTCTTTTTTTATATAACATCATTGTCCACGAAGTTATTACTTACACAGTATATACTTTGTCTCGAGTCGTATCAGACATTGTCGTTTAAAAGACATCGTTCAAGTTTAATCACCGCCGTTCAGAACACATTTAACTGCCTACCTTACTACTTGCGGTTAATTGTTAGTGCATTTACTCATTTAGGTTGGTAATACAAAGAATGCCCGGGTCGCAGGTATTCAAACTCAAAATGATCTTTATTCAAGTAGGCCTAGTAGCAAGCACTTTCAAATATTTGTTTTTTTATTGTCACACATTGCAATCGGACTCTTGAGGCATTTTTTATCGAGTTCAATCCACAAGCTGTTTTGTTCATAAGTACGAAACCCAGTTCATCAGTACAGCAGATACGTACCCGTAATGTTAGAGCACAATATAAGCATAAGCTACATAAACCTGCTGCTAAATTAGCACTTACATCCAAAAATTGCTATATCATGTGCATCACTATTTATAATAATACTAGCTTCCGCCCGCGACTTCTTCCGCGTGGACCCGGGATAAAAACTATCCTATATTTTAATCCAGGCTATAAACTATCTTCGTGCAAAATTCCATTCAAATCGGTTCAGCTGTTTAAGCGTGATTGAGTAACAAACATCCAAACATCTAAACTTTCGCATTTATAATATTAGTAGGATACCTGATAGTTTTAAGTCATAGAAGATAAACTTATTTAAGAATTTAGTTCAAAACTTTCTAATATACACATGTTATTATAATATCAATGACTTCTTGAACGATTCCTTTTAATTGTATGTTAACCCTTTCTTAACATATAATTTTCAATTAATTTTTGTTTAGTTTACACATAGAAATGCATTAGTGTAATTGTTGTAATTTGATGTATGTACACCTGAAAAGGTAGGGTGTGGTGAGTCCACCAGATTTACTGCAAATTGTAACCCATTTCCCACATGCATAAATAAATTTCATTTCATTTCATTAAAAAAAAAAAAACTTTTTTGTTACCATCGAACCTGCTCAGAAAGTTACACGCGCACCGATTGAAAAACTTGGGATAACAGCCAGACATACGAAAGCATTCTTGCCTCAGCTGAAACGGAGGGCTTCCTTCGTTTCGCTGGCTTGACAGCCACTATTGTACCCTTCTAAGGCCTTGTTGCACCAACTTACGATGACAGACCGATCAACGTTAAATATGGTGCCGGCAGCTGTCAATCCATATAAATTAGACAAACTTCCCATACATTCAGATATAACGAACACCACTTAAGATTACAGGCGGTATTTTTTTTTTTTTTTTTTTTATGATATAGGAGGCAAACGAGCAGTCGAATCACCTGATGGTAAGCGATAATCGACGCCCATGGACACTTACAACACCAGAAGAGTTGTAGGTGCGTTGCCGGCCTTTAAGATGGGAGTACGCTCTTTTCTTGAAGGCTTGAAGGTTATAACGGTCCGGAAATACCGCAGGCGGTTTGGTGCAACCCAGCCTAAGTATTCTGGATTAGGTCATAATAAAAGTGTAGACATTCACATATCTACATCCCAATTTTAGCACGGCAAAATTATATCCCCCGCCGTCAGCTGCAGCAGCGTACAGTCCGCTGCATTTTAACTGGAGCAAAATACGGCACGGAAATATCCCTATATATTTGGAGTGAACTGATGCAGTTTTGTGTTTTTACTTGATGTATCCATAGTCCTAGCGGTACACCCCGAAATTCAGTAAAATATTTATCTTCTGCAGCTTATTTTGGCGTACCGCTTTTATTTTAATTTCGGGGAAGACTTTATCTGACACAATGTTATTGTGTCCTCCCCAAGGTGGACTGACCTGGGCAGTGACAGTTCCAACGCGCGTTGGGACAGTCTGTCATTTTTTCTTATAAAAATGGTCACTACGATCTACCTAACGTCCGTACAATGCGTTACGTGATCGCTGGGACTCCGCTGGATGCGGGCGGCAACTGACCTGTCGACCTGTCATTGTGGCACTCTTTGGGAGGCCTGTGTCCAGCAGTGGACGTCTTTCGGCGGATATAATGATGATAACAATGAGAAGTATTGCAGTACGCCTTTCCGTGCGTGAAAGTAACATTTGACGTGTAAAAATTAAACATAGATACGACGACCTCAAAAGCGTTGCTTCGCTCGTAAATACGGTACTAAATCCACGCAACAATAAACAATGTTTATTGCTCCCGATAAAACATGGCCTCTTCACGAAAACAGTCATGTGACAGGCTACACCTTGCTCACGTGATTTTTCGTTCGTTGAGGAAGGTGCTCAAATTCCTCTTTGTTCACCTCAAAAAAGTACAGTAAGTTACAGACCCCGTATCATGGTCGGCCTTATCACGCGATAAGTGACAGGATAGAGCGTCCGTCTCGTTCTATTGAACGGTGTCAGGCAGTGACGGACACTCTATCTTGTCACTTATCGTGTGATAAGGCCGTCCATGCTACGGGGTCAGAACACAACCAAGAAGCCCTGTCCCACTCACCGTTGCATTGTTCGGTGGCTCACCTGGATGAAAAACTGAACTGCGATATATTCCATTCTACTGAATCCAGCTTCTTGGCACTCAGCAGCCGATAACTGGAGTCTATATTTTTGCACTAATGAATGTAGTTTGGAGTCAACACATTCTAGCATTTTTTTAAAAATATTTATCTTGCATATGAAATGTCTCTTCTGTTAACATGTGTCTCTTCTGTTAACTGTTAGTGGTAGCGTAGGTATATGGAATAAATAAATAAATCGATACAAGTAGAGTGATCTCTTTCAGAAAATTCGCAGTTAAGTAAAATAAAAATATCTTGTGTAATATAAATGTCTTCTTTCTTTCTTTCTTCCTGAAAACTGGTGATGCAAAAAACGTACTAGTCATATTAGACGTACTAGTATTGTAAATGCGAAAGTTTGGATGTTTAGATGTTTGTTACTCTATCACGCTTAAGCGGCTCAACCGATTTAGATGACATTTTGCACGAAGATAGTTTATAGCCTGAATTCAAATATAGGATAGTTTTTATCCCGAGTCCGTGCCAGACCAGATAGTTCAGTCAATGAACTGACAGCTTGTATGGAAAAAATGACAATTTTGGGAATAATTTATAATAGCTTATTTTTTATGTGTAACGGATATATTATCATTTATCAATTAAATAGTTACCCAGCGACAAAATCCGACAAAATTTCAGACATCAATAAAATGATAAATCAACTAGCTTCTGGAAAGTCTATAATAGAATAGTCTATTAATAAATATTTTTGGCTTTACTTTGGTTCATTTACATCTTCTCTATAATATTCAAGATAAATCGTACAAAAAAAGACAATGCATGATTCATTGAAATCTACATAATTACTTCCGGGTGGAAAGTTTGTCGGATTCTTTAATAAATCATCTTAGAATAACATTTTAAAATGAAATCAACAAAAAAAACGCTATTATAAATTAATGTTTTTCAAAACCGTATTTTGTCTGGAGTAAGACGAAGTCGCGGGCGGAAGCTAGTAATAAATAAAACTTACCTAACCTACATGAATATTTGTCCCTGAGTCTTGGATCTGGTTGACAGCTAGAAATCCAAATCATGGCATGCGGAAGGCAACCCCATAGCTTTTCTCGTACAGCTAGGGTTGTCACGTTTACGTGACATCGTCACGATACAACGCCAGCCGCGGTATGTCGAGTGTGACTGTCAACAGTGTCAAACGCGTGAATCGCACCTGGGAGGTGTACGATAGCCGAATTTAGTCGAAGTTGCAAGAGTTCTGTAGGTCAATTACGTAACACATTTATTTATTTATTTATTTACACTTAAGGACAACAACAGCTGCAAAAACATGATATAAGTCTTACATAGTAATACGAAGCCAATTAAAGGAACTCATAGATAGAAATGGCATAGAAAAAAGAAAAATGTTTGACACACTTAGCACACAATATCGCACTAGGTCACTGCTAATACAGAATAGTGCACCATGAAAAAGAAAAAAAATACATAAAACTACATAGCAACTAATTAACAAAGAAGGAACACGTGAGCAAAGTCACACGTACCCGAACAAATCACTACTTGCAATTTATCTATCTTCAAATTTAGATTGGAGAATTGTTATCATGAAAAAAACGCCATGCTAGTTTTCGCCTCACAGAAGGAATCGAACAGTTGAATACATCAATATCCATCTCTCTTGAAAAACTATTCAAAGTGCGACTAGCGCGTCAATGTTCAGGTCGATTCACGAGAGCTGGCGCGGACAATATATGAAACTGTCATTAATTTCATAGACATTACGCGCCGGCTCTTGTGAATCGACCTGTACAAACGACAACACTGTTAACTGACCATCCTGTGTTTATATAGAACCTTATTACAATGCACTTAAGGTGCACTGATGGTCAGTTAGCTGTGTTGTCGATAGTACGCACGTTAGGTAGATCAAAATTTAATTTTTTACAAGCTTTATATTAACTTGACTTGTTCGTATGTAAGTATAAAAGTATGTATGTATGTTGTCCGTCAAATCTTGCAAGTTAAATTTGCCCCCCTTCCCGGTGACCGATTGAGCTGATATTTTGGGTATAACTATAGTTTGAATGACAATTCAATATTATGGTACCATCGAGCGGATCTGATGATAGAGACAGAAGGTGGCCATAGGAACTCCGTAATAAAACCATATAACCCCATCGAGTTTGGGCTCGTTAAAATCGTCTCAATGTGCAGTTGATGATGGTATACAGAAAAGTACAGTCGGCAATAAAAGCATGTACCAAAAATGAAATTTTTGACAGAAACTTATATATGGAAAAATTACAGTTGGATTGTCCTAACGCGCGTTCGGAACGTTACGTGATCACCCCTCTGGTCCAGTTGTATCTCCCAGTTTGCCCAAATGACGTACTTATCTGTATAATATCGTCATCGTCTCATACACGTGTACAAACGACAACACTGTTAACTGACCATCCTGTGTTCATATAGAACCTTATTACGATGCGCTTAAGGTGCACCGATGGTCAGTTAGCTGTGTTGTCGATAGTACCTACGATTGGCGTAGGATTCAGACATTTCAACAACTGAGCGAATGACTGACTTGTGTTGACTAGTCGAGGCGAGGACCGGAAATTTTAACCAGACAATTGACAGAGATGTAAACTAAAAACTAGTTACACCGAAATGTTTTGATAACATGCAGTTGTTGTTAATATCGTAAACTTAGTTTTTCGATTTATTTGAGTCTCGTTTATGACGGAAGATGCAAAAGTAATGATGGTATAAAGATAAGGAGTCAAGTACTAATAAAATCCATAACTTTTTTTACCATAAATGTAATGTTCTTTGCTATAATCGTCACTTGCCATTAGTGGATTTTCAGCATTCTTATAAGCCGCGCGATCTCGCCAACTGTACTGTCTTTATGTGCAACACAATAAGTATAGTAAAGAATTTTTATTAAATAAATAAAAAACAAAGTTTAACGAACGAGCGAGCGAAGCGAACGAAGTTCTATGCTTCTGCTAGGGCCAAAAATCGCTGTCCAGCTGTTCTCCTCTACAGGTCACTTTTCTCGTGAAATTTTGTGAGGAGGTATACAACAATTTAGTAGTTTTTTTTCTCTATTCTCCAATATAAAATAAAAATCATTCTTGCAAGTTCTACAGCTCTCAGAGACACCAGTTTAAATTGTCCTTAAATTGTTACGGTATCAGAGAAGATCACTTTTGTGGCAAATGACGACACTAATGTTATGGCAAGTGAAATTATGTATATTTAAGGTATCCGAAAATTTAAAACAATGAAGCATATCAAAATTCAACCTTAATTAGGTACTTTATGTAGCCAGACCTGTTTTCGGTAAGTCTGCAATAATAGGTATACAAAATCAAATGTTTATCAAAATAATGCAGGCTCAGAGGATTCTTAACATATCGCTCTCATTTGGAGCATCCCAACTGTCATGACTACAACTTAGAAAAGTTGAAAAACCCCCGACATTTTCATTTCAAAGTCCAATATCTCAAAAACGGCTGAATAGATTTTCATGAAACATGGCTAAGAACACTCGGGATAAAATTATCTATGACACAAAAAAAACTAAACGAAAATCGATTCATCCACTACGATACCACAGACAGATGCACAGATACACAGACAGCCACGTTAAACTTATAACACCACTCTCTTTGCGTCGGGGGTTAAAAATACTGGTTCCCCACGATACAGGCGTAGCCTAGTGTAGGGCCCCTGGTAACAATTGTAACACACATTGTTTAAATGAATGAGATTTATAATTTACAGACCTATAGTTAGTTACGAAGGTGTAACATTGTGTTCCTGGTGGTGAATTGGTGTGTGAACTCATCAGACCTCTTGAGAGTGCGCTTTGTTGAGAGCCAGGGCTCTCAACAAAGCGCACCCTCACCCAACCAGCGTCGGTAGGCTGCGGTGTGTGCTTAAGCGGCGTTCTCACGAGGCGATTTTAGTTGATCAACTTTTAATTGATAAAAAAAAATCGGACTGCATTGCGTTCTCACGCTCGCATCGATAGTCGGACCGAATGGGCAGTTGCTTCAAAATGGCGTCAAACAATGTCGTGCGAACATGTATCCGCGAAATAAGAAATATTTTAACTGACGAACTGAAACTTATTTTGCGGAAGGAAATATTAAGAAAAAAACGTAGATTTTGGGTGAGGGCTTGGATCTTAAGAAGGAGTCAATTAGGAGCCTCACAAACGCTTCTAAGAGAACAGCAAACGAAGTCATGGCTGGATACCGTAACCATCTGCGTATGAGCGAGGATAAGTTCCAAGAACTTCTAGCTAAAATAAAAGGTCTATTTTTATGAACGTCGAGTGTCTGATTCCAGAGACACTCCTGCTGCTGATATAAGTCCAGAAACTTCATTGTTGTGGCATCAGTCCACTTTATCACCTTTTTTGTAGTCATTTTGGCCGCACGCACTCACTTTTGACAGCAAACAATACTGCCAGATAAAAATCGTTTTCAACTTGAACGGAACGTTCTCTCTCACGTGCGATAAGTTGTTGCTTGCACGGTGACGTTATCAAATTGAACCGACTCGCCCACCAAAAGTTGATAAGGAGTCAACTTTTTGTTGTTCAATAAAAGTTGATCCACTTTTGTTGAAAACATGTTCTCATTAGCGATTGTCATTCAATTCGTGAACCGACTTAAGTTGATCAACTAAAAATCACCTCGTGAGAACGCCGCTTTACCAACAGGCCTATGCCGCCGTCGGAGTATAAAAACTTTTTGAATCAATCTAGTTTACCTACGAAACTAAATCCGCTTGAAACGTAAACCGCAAGCCAGCGGGAGAAAAGTTACATTTAGTCACCACGCCGCGGGGATCCCTTCGCAGCCAACACCAACACATTTCGACACCGATATGTTTGTGCTACACGGCCAACTATTTATTTATCCAGCATTTTGCGGTGTCGGGCCGTTTTAGAGATATTTATGGCGCGATCGAATCGTGAAGTCAGTTTTTATGATATGTCATTTCAGAGATATGCTTCAAATATCGTGTTCAAATCCACTTTTTTACCTTTTTAACGCTCTGTCAAAATGAAAAGTTGTCAACCACACGCCAAGTCAACAAGACATTTAGGGCGGAGTTAAACTGTATGTCATTGCAAGAAGGTGCTATCGGGCTCGCGGGGTGGCGTTAAATAATTATGTTCATAAAATATTAAATTTCAATTTCAATATCATTAACCGTACCGGAAGGCGCAGCGTGGGTAGGCCCCCACAAGGTGGACTGATGACCTGGTAAATGTCGCGGGAGTCCGCTGGATGCGGGTGGCGCAGGACCGAACATTGTGGCACTCTTTGGGGGAGGCCTATGTCCAGCAGTGGGCGTCTTTCGGCTGATATGATGTTGATGATGAACCTTTAACCTTTAGCGACTCTTGGCAGTGAATGTGTTAAGGGTGCTTCAATACAGGCGCGAACGTTTCAATATTCGCCTGACAACACGCGTCACGCGCCGTAGCACGCGTCTCCTGTCCATAAACATGCCCATGGCTATAGTAGATATATACCAAACTATACTTATACCCAAAATTTCAACTCAATCGGTTGGGATCAACTGGCAAAAAATTCAGCTCTGAGATTTGTCCCGCACTAACAAACTAACAAAGGCCAACTTAAATAAAAGCGTGTAACAACAGCGTGGCAACTAAGCCGTAGTTTCGCGACGGGTGACCGGCGGGGTGAGCCGCATTAGCGCGTAGCGAATAACAGCCCAGATCCTTACAAACTTCTGACGTGACGCACTGACACAAATGCGTCGCTGCAATAAACTAAAGCGCAATTTTGGGAAGTAGGGGGTGCATCAGCCCCCGTGCCGTTCATGTGTCCGTGAAACTGGCTGTAAACGGAGTGCAGATCTAAAAAGGTCTCAAGACAGCGCAGACGCGAGGGAATTTGTTCCTTCAGCTGTCAACACGGCGAATCCTCAAACATATCAAGGATCGGCAACGCCCATGTTACTCCTTTGGAGTTGCATGCGTCTATAGGCTGCGGTGTCTGCTTACCATCGCGGGCCGTACGCTTGTTTGCCACCCCGTCGTTGTATAAAAAAAATATCCTGGTTGAGATACTGCTTTTAACATCATCATCATTAACTTAAGAGCTGGGCTCTTGTCGTCTCTTGAGCCTTTTCTTCTAGAGCCTGCCTCACGAGCGACGCTTACTTTTTTCTTGTTTGGTCCATATTATGTTCCCTTGGATCTCCGCCTCCTTACTCGTCTTGTCGTAATAGATTTTCCAACATATTTTCACTTTTTTTCTTTCACCACGTTACGGCCCGGCCTCGAATAAGAATAAGGAATAAGAAGAATTTCTCCACTTAAACAACCCTTTTTTTACAATATTTCTTCTGCTAAACTGCAGGACAGTTTGTAGGCAGAGGGACTCCCTTACAAAAAAAAATAGATAGGTAGGCTTAGCTATTAGCAAGTTACTTTAGTTAAATAATTTTGTTTTCTAAGGGTTACAGCTCACGTGATCACTTTACTTAGACTATATTTATAGTTTAGATTTTATTTTTTCTAAGAAATACTCATTCACTTTAAACATTCTAAATGTGTGACTCGACTTCGCGCGACTAGCGGCGGCGATCACGGTGAGAGGTGAGCATTCCAAACAAATGCACAGAGACGACACCGTGACTGTGCATTTGTTTGGAATAATTGGAATGTTCGCCACTCACCGTGGTCACCGCCGCTAGTCGCGCATTCCAAACAAATGCACAAAGACTGTCTGTGCATCTGTTTGGAATAATTGGAATGCTCGCCACTCACCGTGGTCGCCGCCGCTAGTCGCGCGAAGTCGTGCCCGAGCCGTTAAAGATATCTACTGCTTTATTTCATAATAATGTTTACTGGGATTTAGCGTAGGTATTTACCATACTCATGAATGAAACAGGAAATGCGAGCACGTGGGGCCTCAATGAGTCTTGTAAACAGCTGAAAAATGTGCGCACAAACAGACCGGATTATCGGATAACAGTAGCGTGGGCGCAAGGGATGGGGGTGACGTCAATCGAAGACGTGAGTGGATGAATGTGTTATGTCACAAAAACAGAGTTAATCGCAGATGAAGGAAAAAACCTTTTTGTTGTTGTAAAAAACGTAGCTAAATTCAAACTTTTAGTAAAGTGTAACCAATACAATACTACTAAGAGAGTGTACTAATAAGAGAGAGACGGATAGTGCTAGAAAAATCGAGAGAGCTCGCGCTCGTGCAGAGCAGCTATATTTAACGCAACATGTTAGCTACTGGCAATAAAACATTTCATGAAATCTGATAATTTACTGTACTGTTTTAACGTTACCAGTTACCACATCAAAGGCATCGTTAATTCAATACAGCTACTAAAACTATCAATATATATTTAACTGAATAATGACAATGACATTTACTGTTGATGCATATTTATCTGAATGCTGGGTAATTAGCGTAAATATTGGTATAAATGATGACGACGAGTTCCAGTTCACTGGAAACTACAAAATATACAGATCACTGGTCCGATAGCTTTACTCGAAATATTAGTATAGTTGAAATGATATAAGCTGTCCGTTTAGCACTTAAAAGCTGATCTTGTGAATAATGGGACTGTTTCCTATTGTATAAGCCCATCGCAAATCCTCCGACCAGATAAAATTAAGCAAGTAACAATAAAATTCATACAAATAGCTACCATCTCCTCTAAGTCACAAGGTTGAAATTGCTATAGCACAACACTTTCGATAATGACACTTGGACATTGAAACCCGCACGCATAGCTTACCTCAGACTTACCTGACGTAAGTCTGAGTTAAGCTATAGCGATTTCAACCTTGTGACTTAGAGGAGATGGTAGCTATTTGTATGAGTTTTATTGTTACTTGCTTAATTTTATCTGGTCGGAGGATTTGCGGTGGGCTTATACAATAGGAAACAGTCCCATTGTTCACAAGATAAGCTTTCAAGTGCTAAACGGACAGCTTATATCATTTCAACTATAAGTAATAGTTTTTAAGCTTTCGACTCGCTTCAAGGACGTGATTTGCGACTTATCGACGATCCCAAACCCACAAGTGATAGGTATTGAACCTTCAAGGCTAAGGAGGGACTTTGCCTCCTTGTACGTGTTCTAGCGCTTGTATTAGAATGAGTTGGGCTCCGAAGAAATATTTGAAATGAAATGAAATTATTTATTCGTATAAGATAGATTACCTACAGCACGGCTATCATGCGACGAAGGTAGACGTCCTAAAAGGCTCGAGACCTTAATGTGTAATGGTTGACTTGACAACAATTGATCTTTTATTTTTTTTAAATAAGATTGAAAGTGTCATGAGGCCACTGATGGGTACTGGGACGGTTACATTGTGATGCCGACAGCCACATTCTACCATCGCACCGCTCATCGTCGGCAGCACACACGAAGAAGCACTCATTTAACGCGAATTTCTGACTTGGCAGGGCGGCATCGGTATGCGGTACTTTGTACTTTGAAGGCTCACGTTAAGATTGCCTCACTTGCCATACTGTCAGTATTGCTATAGTAATATGGGTCGTTGCATTTGCAGTATTGCATTCGTATTCGTACCGCCCCGCGCATGCCGCGCCAGGCGCGGTAAAGAATCTGTACTGACAGTGTGACAGTGCCAGCTGACAGCTTACTGATACCGTACCAAGCACCGCCAAATGCAGAAAGACTAAGATTTCTTAAACATGCATTTTTGACCTAAACTGAACATGATATTGATCCTAAATGCTATATATAGAAAGTTATTTCTTTTTGATCTGCTCTTGAAGACCGTCCTTGACTCAGCTGTAAACAGGTTATTGGTGATCGTGTTATTAATACAACATAAGGTGATGATCAAGGTGAGTGAATGGCTGCGAAATATAAAAGCCCTGACCGAGAAATGTCTATAACAAGAGATAATTTCGTTAGCAGCGTTACTGCTTCATACAAAATTAATTTATTATTGGGTGGCGCATCGTTACTGACGATTTCTCAATATATTTTGAGAGGTTGGCGCCGTTAAGAAGCCTTACTCTTCTGGTAGATGTCGCTACACGCCTCCCTAAGGCGTTGCAGGAAGGAACTGATTGAAGGATTTAGTCAGTATAGTGGCTGAGACAGATTGTTCCGATAGCTTAGTTGGTTAGTAGCGACGGGCCATGAATGCCTGTCGTCGCCGGTTCGTATCCGGCTCGGAGCATTAGATTCTTCAATTTTTCCTTTAGCTTAAAATTTTGTTATTTATATTTAGGTAGTATTTAACTATTTTTCTTCCGGATTAACGAAAAGGAGCTGGTCGATTACGTAACGTACTCTGACCAAGAAAAAATGATAGACCGAGCGTGAGGAACCACCCAGTGAAGCCGGTTTTCAACCAAGCCAATTTTTGCATGGGAAAATGACAGTTGAATTGTCCTAATGCTTGTTCAAAAAGTTTGAGTAATCCTCTGATCACAAAATGTTAGCCCTATTTAAAACTACCGTATCAGATTATCTCAATGAGAGGGAAATAAGGATTGTAGCGAGTTTCGCGACAAGTGACATCACACAAGAACCCCTGACATACATGAGACCGTACATAAGTTTGTTTTGCTTGAACACACACAGCAATTGTAGCATACATAAGTTGTTATTTTTTTATTAGGTTACAATTATGTCTATTCTGCTCCATGTTGCGTATCGAATATTTGTTATAATTTTGTTTTTATACGATTTTGTTTCTGTGTGATTATAGCCAACAAATAAGTGTTATCTATCTATCTATCTAAAAGGATGCGATGCTTGTATATCGCAACCTTGTAATGTGCCTGGGCCCTACGTATGTCGCCAAAACAACGGGAGATGGACCAAGCGCGTTCTGGAATAGAGGCCTCGAAGAGATAGGGCAGCAGACCCCCGGCAAGATGGTCGAGCGACATAAACCGATCGCAGGGCCAGTCTGATGACGAGCTACGGCCAATTGGTCTGATGTAAGAATATTGGAGAGGCCTGTGCCCAAAGGTGGGCAAATACACGCTGAAGAAGAAGAAGAAGTAGAAGATAAGGATGCATCTTTCCTCAAGCAAGACATTGCGAGGCACCCCATGACAAAAACTTCAAAAATTGCATTACTCTTTGGCTTTGTTGACTATCATTCGTAATATGTTGGCGTGCCAAACAGTCTAGTATCGTCGGCAGTATTCTATACACTCCTAGCAGTAGACCTACACGTGCTGGCTGTTTGACATCACCTTGCCTTTGTCCAATTCCACTGTTGACTTATTTAAAGGTGAGAAAACATGCAAACGATTGGTTGATATTCATAAGTCTGCAAGAAAAATTTGATTAAATATATCCTCTGGTTCAATATTTCATTATAAATTGAAAGTTTGAATTCCTAGTAGGACACTAAAAACTGCTGTCAAAATATTTATAAAACTTTAAATTTGCTACTGCTTTTAAACTGATGACCTGGTAAAGGTCGCGGGAGTCCGCTGGACGCGGGTGGCGCAGGACTGGGGGCCTAGACAAGGTTACAATCAGTAAGCGATAACGCCAATAGAATACTAATAAAATATTTAGGAATGACAGATGTTAACGAAAAGTGTTTCGTCGGCATCTGTCATTCCCCTACATTTTATTATTTTCTATTGGCGTTATTAGCGCTTGTCGATTGTAACCTTGTCTACGGCCCCACATCACTTTGGCACTCTTTGGGGGATGCCTATGACCAGCAGTGGACTTTTTTGGCTAATATAAGATCACGATGACCGTGAATTGGTTCGTGCGCGGACGAAGAGTAAAGTTTATTGACTTAGGTAACGTGAGCAAGGGAGCGAGTTTCTTTTTGCAGTCGCCTTAAGCATGACCTTACTCGCCAATCATCATCATCATACCAGCCAAAAGTCCACTGCTGGACATAGACCTCCCCCAAAGAGTGCCGAAGTGATCGGTCGCGCACCACTCACAACCAGCGAACTCGCCACTCACAATTTCATTCCCGGCAATCGGATCGAAATTTTAATTAATATTGCTGTTATATCGTCAGAAACAACGAAGGTCATAGAGAAACAACACCTTGAAAAGTTTCATTCACATCAAAACTATTAATCTCAGTCAAAAACTCCAAGATAAATAAATCTTCTAGTCGAGAGATCTTCACAATGATGGATTAAATTAATCTTACTTGACCTACAAAGTCTGGAAGAATGCCTCACCTTTACAGCATATGAAAATTCCTCACACAACTCCAATGAAACAATAAACATATCTCAAATCACATAAACAACATAATTTAGGCCACATATGTAAACAAATTTAACACATCAATCCGTAGCGCGTTTAAATCATTTTGAACTGTATCTCTAGAGTATAAAGGTTGATTTTGGGCGGCAAAGGGTTGACCTTGGTAGGGTGATGGTCTGAAAATAGGCGGAACGACCCGACAGTGTATTTTTAAATTAGATAACTGTAGTTTGTCATCGAGTTTTAATTGGGTTATTTATAGCTAGAAAGGGCTTCGGAGGACATTTTACATGGTTCTAAAGCGATTTCAATAAGTAGTTTTCCAATATTCCTAAATGAACATTATACACGGTGTTCTCGGGAATTTCTGTTAACTTCGGCATATTGCAGAGCAGGTACATTCACAGAAACAAAAAAGGATAATTATTACTTGCAAAAAAAAATGTATAAAATAATTGAATTTAGCATTAACAGTGGTTAAATCAATCAATATCTTGATAACAGTAACAGTTAAGATACTACTGTCTTCGAGAAATTAACTTTATTTGATCTAACCTTGCAATTAACGAAAATTTACAAAAACACGTAGTATATCTTAGTCATCATCCTCCTAGCGTTATTCCCGGTTGTGCCCTAAATGAGCCCGGGGTCGGCTTTGACAGCTTATCCCAAGATTTGGCACAAGCACTAGTTTTACGAAAGCGACTGCCATCTGACCTTCCAACCCAGAGGGAAAACTAGACCTTATTGGGATTAGACCGGTTTCCTCACGATGTTTCCCTTCACCGAAAAGCTAACGGCAAATATTCCGTACATAAGTTCCGAAAAACTCATTAGTACTAGCCGGGATTCGAACCCACGACCGCCGCTTGACAGCCGCCTGCCTGGGCCACTAGGCTACCGTAGCTTGTAGTAAATAAAATTGTCAATATTTTTGAATACTTACTCTCGAAAATGTATTAACAGTAGATTGTGTTGTGCGAATCCGTTTACTTAAACCGATCTTATCTAAGGCACATCGGGCCAACAAAGCCATTGTTTAGCCACGCGCCACAAACGGGTCAAAATTTAAAGGTTTAATAAATACATATTCTACTCGAATAGTGACTCTATTGCTAAAGTAGCCAGGTACACATGAAAACGAAAGGTACATCGGTATTAGCAATTTTTTATTACAATTTCAGTACAACGTAAACAATAACGCGGTTACACTTGAAAGACAATGGCTTTGTCTTCTCTTTGTGCCTAGTGCAAAGAGAAGTGAATTCTTTCTAGAATGGGATTTTGTACTATACCTACTAACCGAGCTTTTTTGACGATTCATTTAAAGTTTCTGATTTGACTTCCAGTGAAGTACCCACAATAAAAAAAACCTTTTCGATAACAGATAAGAAATTCTTTGAGCGATATCCCAAACACACCCGGAAGACAATCTTTTATCACCAATAAAAACTTTTACAGCACCCCAAAATTTTTACCATCAATTCAAGCAGCTAAAAAGCTCCATCTTCAGAGATTTTCGTTCTTATGTCACGTGAAATACGGTACAGCTTGTTGTTTTTCAACGGCACAATTAAACTGGGAGTTTTGAAGATAATGTAAGATTTCAGCTCTAAATTCAGTTGGAAACTTTTCAAGGATTCTAGTTCTTATGGCTATAGTACCAGGGCTTGTGTGGAGTTTTTGAGTGTCAAATAAGTTTGGGACTCGGATTATGGAAACTTCTGCTTTATCCGAGTTGGAAACAAAGTTGGGGACTGCAATTTTAATCAAGGTCTTGGAAGTTCGTGTCTAACCGAATTAATAAGGGACCCTTAGGATGCTGATTGGGTCATTCTTCTTTTCTATCGATAATAGTCTGTCCTTCGTCTTAGTATGGCATCATTGGAGTATTGGTGTTTACTTCCATATTTATTTTACTGATTAATACAACATAATTTTTGCCCTAACTGAAATGGAAAACTTCGTTCACTTAGCTACATATGCGTTTTGTCTTTCACATTTGCGAACTCATTCTCGAGCCACGTGCATATCCGAATCCGCTGAAATTCGGCATAGATACTTATCTAGGTTCAGTGACGACACAATTCGATGGCATCATTGAGCTAATCTGAGATGGAGACAGAAGATGGCTATTATCAACTCCTAAGATTTGAAGATGAATAAAGAATAAGATTAAAAATAAAGCATTTATTTGTTCAACACAGGCATGTACAAAAGTCTAAAAATACATTGAGTCGAATCACCATATTGGGCCGTTAGGCATACAAATGTTTAAGCTATTAATGGAGCCAGGCTTGTTCTCGCTCAATTCCATTAATTACTATCTGCCAGGAATTCATTGACAGTATAGTAGGCTTTCCTTACAAGAATCTTAAATAACCATGAGTAACTACGACTAACTTAAGATGGTGCTGTAGACTTGAATAACAAAAAATGAAGTGTAATCAGCACCTGTGCCGATGGTAATTTCTGGTATTAAGTACTATATAAAGCCTGCTCCACACAATGGGCCATCGTGGCCCATCATATAATCTTTGTTCCACCCAGACAACCAAGGTTTCATAACTGGTTATGAATAAGGATTTTTTTCAGTTTCATAACCAATTATGAAACAAGACTTTTTCGTCCACGTTCATAACCAACCTATACTACTCTAAGGCAGGTCGGTGTAGGTACGACGACGAGCGAAGCGAGGAGGAGTGTTAGGTGTACTGCGACCGTACGAGACCCAACTTTATTCGAAAAAAATAAAATCGGTAAAGTCGCTGTAGGGTCGCAGTACACCTAACACTCCTCCTCGCTTCGCTCGTCGCCGTACCTACACCGACCTACCTTAGAGTAGTTAAACTCGGTTAAGAATATGGAATTAGACTTCCACCCGCGTCTAGTTAACCAGTTATCAAACTTGGTTGTCTGGGTGGAACAAAGGTCATAAAATACGCAACTACACGTTAGACGGAGAAAGACATACTTTCATCGCATTCCAACGCAAAACTGCATCCCTATCTTGCGCCATGATGGCCGAGGAGAGGCCGGATATTTTTTTTATTTTCTTTAACTCCTATGTTACGTAAATACTTGTTATTTCAAATCAAGACCAGGTAAACACAAAAACACCTTTACTACTTCTTGAAACGCTGAAATCGTAAATTCCATGACGTCAATGTAACGTAAACTATGTGAACTGGATTCGAACAAACACCGTGGGGTTTGTTTACTAAGCGAATTGTACTTAGGTTCGGACCCGAGTTGAGTGCAGTGGACTATAACCTAATTTATAACCTCATCGTCATCTTCGTATCAGCTGGAGAAGTCCACTGCTGCACACCCCTCTCTTCTTCGACGCATCCTCATGACTGAGGGTCGTGTCTACACGAGGTCGTTGCTGTGCGCACTAACGCCTTGGCCACGACTTTGGTCTTAAGCGACCTGCGGCAGCGGTTTTTCTAATTCATTGCGCGTGATCCTAACTAACCACAGTGCGTTGCGCGTCTCGACCGGGCAATGAACAGATAAAACGCTGCCGCAGGTCGCTTAAGACCAAAGTCGTGGCCAAGGCGTAATGCTCTCCAGGCGGTTTTCGGCCATCCGGATAGACGTCTGCAAGTTTCCTTTGCAGATTTCCTTTACTGCGTCGGTGCAACGAGTTGGTGATCATCCACGGCTCCTTTTTTCCTTCCACGTGCTGTCCATTGCTGGACATAGGCATTCCCCAAAGAGGGCCATAGTGATCGGTCTTGCGCCACCCGCGTCCAGCGGACTCCCACTTTGCCAGGTCATCAGTCCCAATTTTTAACCTAACGCATTGTGAGATAAACGTTGAATGTAGGAGTGGGTGTTTTTTTTTTTTTTTCCTTTAAATTGGAGAGCGAGCAAGATAACATTTAGGGGGTTACATACGCCTTAACGGACGTAGCTTACTTTATTACCTACAGTGTGAAACTACTCAACCCTTAACGACGTCACTGATAGTCATTTTATTTCTGGACCATACTCGAACAGGTCGATCACTTTTTATATAGGAAAATGACAGTCGATATGTCCCAACGTGCATTTAAAAAGTTACGTGATCACCCCTCAGAAATAAAATGATCATCCGCTGTTTGACCTATTTTAAATGCCGTGAAGGTTCAGAACTTCACAAATTGTAAATAAAGAATTCACATTCGCGAATGAGAACCTTATTATGTACGTAATAAGGAACGTCATGTATGTAAGAACATTACTGTGTTGATACCTAAGTCTTTTAGAAGTTAGTAGGTATAACCCGGACTCGCGAAATGAGAGCAAAGCGAGAATGAGAGTTTAAATTGGATTGAAATTGGGTGATATCGAACTCTTTGCTTTATAAGTATTTTCTGAAAGCTACACTCGCGGGCAAAGAATACGGGTCACCCTAAATTAAATAACTGCAATCGGTTTTTTAAAATATTTAATACTTGTTTTATTTACATAATATGCTATTATTTATAATACCCAACTGTATTAACAATTTCCTGGATCCTATCATAAAAATATCGATATCCAAAAATCACGATTTTTGCGATATCTCGCTCCGTTAACGTTGTTTTTTTTCACGGGTTTTTACGAGGCCGATTTAAACCTGGTAACGTTATATTTTTTACTGTTATTAGCAGTTTATATGTAAAATTAAATAAAGATGACAGGATTAACTGTACAACCTCTTACGCACTATTTTAGGAAATATGACGGTATTTTACCGACCCGTATTATTTGCCCGCGAGTGTATTTGGACGAGGTGGTTCGTTTATAGACGTTAATATTGAAAATCATTACTGTGAATGTAGAATATAGGTATGCAGTGGGCAACGAGTGAAACTTTATATGTATTCAAGTTCAAATTCTATTTAAAAAGACGATTATTTACATTAACTAAATTAATCTAAAACTGAGTTACATCTAAAGGCCCTCGAGGCATTACCCAGGATGTGGCCGGCATTTCCTCACTGAATTGCATTGCTGATGCGTTGCGCGAGAAAGATCATTCTTCAAGAGCATATTTAGGTACCTATTGTTTTATGATGTCATTCGAACCAGTTTTCCGTCCGTCTGTCCGTCCGTCCGTCTTCGGCTTAGCTCAGTTTAACCATTACTACTAGAAAACTGTAATTCGGCATGGGTATATAAATAAATCACGCCGACAAAACAGAAGAGTAAAATATCTTTTGGGGGTCCCTCCCCTACACCCAGTGCGGATGTAATAATATTATATAATAATACATAACTATAGTTACCGAGTAATAGTCGATCAACTTAAAATGTACTTAGAAAGGGCAACTTTCGTACAAATTCGGCCGACGCAACCATTTAGTTGGCGCGCGCGTGTCGATGTAACTAAGAAAGACAAGCAACTACGGAACCCTACACTGCGCGTGGCCCGACACGCACTTGGCCGATTTTTTTTCACTACATTTGAACCTATATATGCTCAGCTACGGTAGCCTAGTGGTTTAGGCATGCGGCTGTCAAGCGGCGGTCGTGGGTTCGAATCCCGCTTCGTACCAATGAGTTCTTCGGTGAAGGAAAACATCGTGAGGAAACCGGTCTAAACACAGTCGCTTTCGTAAAACTAGTGCCTATGCCGAATCTTGGGATTAGCTGGCATAGCGGACCCCGGGCTTAGACCACAACCGGGAATAACGCTAGGACGAGGTTGACGACAAACAGCAAACGATGAAATCACCTTTTTATTATTTGCCAAGAAAATGGTTAAGAATATAGGAATCAGTCAATTTAAAAGTTAATTTCTAAAATGTCTGTCATACAGGAATCGAAGCCGGAATGTCTTTCAAGCAGGCAATTAAGTCTTTGGCGGCGAGCCAAATGAAGCCAATTGATCTGACAACTTCTGACAAATACTTAGGTAGTTAACACATGCAAAAAGCTGCTAGTATGAATATGAATACATTTAAGGTGGAACGACTGCATGCACTTTCCATACAAACGTTTTTTGAACTATGCAGTATTAGCTAATTACCAGAAATTTCAGTCGCAGTCACTTGAATCATCTCAAAATTCTCGGAAAAATTATTTAAAATTAGGCACAAATAAAACTTTAGTTTTATGTATGAGCATTTAAAATGCTAAAATAGTATTCATAACTATTTCATATATATGTACCTATATATACATACAGTACCTGGGGGACCAAGCTCTGCTCGGGTTAACATTTTTTTTTTTAAATATGAGGAATAGTACTACATCCAAATTAAGTGCGTTGTTTATGGTAAGCCAGCTGTCAGCCATTTAAAAACTAGTCTAGCTTTTCTACGGCATTCTTCCTTTAATATTGTTAATAAATTGATGTAGAATTGTTTTCTGGAAAATGGCGGCCCTAGCTCATTATGAAACATTCTTAAGAAATGTTCAGTAACATTATATTATAGGTTAAAGTGTCATAATTTGTAATAAAAGTCGCTTTAACGAGGCTATGCCGAGGAGGGATAGGGGCTATAAATTATGTGTACAGCCAGCGTGAAAGAAATATACACAATTTGGGCCTTATTACTGAAGGAATAAGGTGCACATTGTCATTATTTCCGGGCGTCAAGCGTACATTTTTTTTAAACTGGGATTAACAGAATCAATATCTTCATTATAGTGTCGATTTACTAGGCTTAACGGCTGACAACATTGTTCAACTTTCGTTGTGTTGTGTCATAAGATTTCTTATTAATTTTGTTTTTTATTTGATGCTAGTATCTAATATAGTATTTTATGCAATTGTTTTATGATGTATAGTTTTTCTGTCGAGTACCACGTTTAGGCCACGAAGCTTGCTGTGTGGCCTTATTAAGGTACGAGACTTAAAAAGCTAATTATATAACTATTGTATACAATACTTTTTCTACGAGGCAACGGAAATAACAATTTATTAAACAACCTTGGTATCTATTGAAAATCGCCCTGCTGAAACGATGTGCAGCCAACCGCTTCTTTTAAAACGCGTTGATGTCTCTCTGTACTGCGTACAATTGAATAATAATAATTTTGATTGTCCATAGAGCATAAACTTTTGCATCAGAATAAAAGTATTCAATTGCGTTATGGTTTGCAAGGTTCTAATTTAAAGATTATAGTCAACGAGTATAAAAACAACATTTATTTAATACTTACTAAGTTCAGCCCGCGTCTACGTCCGCGTGGAGCTCGTTTATATCGTAGCTCCATACAAACCTTTATATCGGAAATCTTAGGATAAGATTTCCGATATAAAAACTATGTCCTTCCAAACTCGTACCAAATTTCCTCTAAATCAGTCCAGCGGCTTAATCGTGAAAAAGTGACGGACAAGAACGGAAAACAAGATAAAGGTGGAAGTTTTCCGAGTATTTTTGAAAATTTTGTTTATCAGTCTTGTAAATAAATTGCTCGGCTGCCAAATGTTTATTACATTTGCATTCTGACGTATTATAACACTACTTAACCATACCCTCTCCGTCTTTCCAGTTACGGTGACATGGTCCCGGGTACGATCGCAGGCAAAATCGTGGGTGGTGTGTGCTCACTCTCTGGAGTGCTCGTGATCGCCCTGCCTGTGCCCGTCATCGTGTCCAACTTCTCGCGAATCTACCATCAGAACCAGAGAGCTGACAAGCGGAAGGCGCAACGGGTAAGCAGAAACTACATTGTATTTGTTGCCAAGCTGTCATCATCAGAATTCCACTCTAGGATTCTGAAAATAATTGAGCTCTGAAGTTTAGTGGTGGCGTCACGACATTCCAGTCAGCTGTCAAGTCTGACGTGTTCTGCATCGTACTATCGAAGTTTCTGAAATCAGTTGCATAATATAACATCCAAACAACTTTCATTGGACTTCGGTCCCTGAGAGATCACTCGATTGCCGTGTCTTCTACCTATTGTATATAATATGTACATAACTCGTCGTGTATATCTAGTATTGTACATTATTTTTTACAAGTTGCATCATGCAGTCATGATGCATTAGTGACATCGAAGGGCATTCATTATATTTCGTACTATCCGTTTATTGCAGAAATGGCGGTTTTATATGTGAGTAAATAATATCACTTATGTGCTGTGCTACACTTAACTGCTTATTTCTTGACAACTATTGATTCTACATATGGCGATACGCCTGTGACAAGGCGCTCGCAACTGCGTTAACCTAAAGTTGTATCGATAAGTTTTTAGTAATTTGATAATTTTGTGATTCCAAAAGAAATCCTCAGGTATTCGTGATAACCATTGAGCGTAGCACTGACCGTTTGAGCGTGGTGTGTTACAGGAAAAGTGTGTGCCTGTCATTTCATTTCATATATTAAACGCCGTATTCTGAAATTCCAGAAAGCCCGTCTCGCCCGCATCCGCATCGCAAAGGCGTCATCCGGCGCAGCGTTCGTCAACAAGAAGAAGGCCGCCGAGGCCCGTCTCGCTGCGCAGGAGTCTGGTGTGGAGCTGGACGACGCTGGGCGAGACGAGGACATTTTCGAGTTGCAGCACCATCATTTGCTGCGGTGCTTGGAACGCACCACGGTGAGTCTTCGGCCTGTTTGAGCTCTCGCTGCCGTAGCACTGCTTGAATCGTAGTCATACTAGTCACACCAAAGTTTCGGTGAGTATCA
This sequence comes from Epinotia bilunana, assembly GCA_947049275.1. NCBI lineage: Eukaryota > Metazoa > Arthropoda > Insecta > Lepidoptera > Tortricidae > Epinotia > Epinotia bilunana. The sequence continues at coordinate 3,205,424 of OX346275.1, read as the reverse complement.
ATCACAATATATGGCTTATTTTCATGGAGTCGTCGAGCGATGATCGACTTTTTAATGGCGCGAAGCAATTTTTAAGCTATAAAGGTCTCTACCCATTACACCGTATCATACCATGACCGTACTATGAACGTGTCAGGCAAAAAAAAAATTCTTTGTATTAAAAAGTGCCGGTGCCGGAACGGTCTAGTGGGCGTCATCTCATAATGCCTCATACAAAGAATATTTTCTTGCATGTGACGGTACGGTAACGTTCATGGTATGATACGTTCTACTGGGCACAGACCTTAACAGACTGGTTTCTTAGTATAATACTAATAATTACACGGTTAAACTGACGTATTAAATGTCGCTACAGGCAACATGTTGACATGTGCGTATCTTCTATCGAAAACGATTTCCTGCCGCAACCTCATACAACAACGCCAGCGCAAGACCATCCCCCTCTCCCCGCCCTGACGGTGCGGGTGTCACGGGCCGCGCGGATATCGGAGCGAACACGGGCAGTGATTTAAGCGACACTGCCGAAAAAACACTGATTCTGAAAAGTTCGAAACATGTGACAGTGACATTTAATACGTAAGTTTAACCATGTTATTACTAGTATAATTTGTAAAATCTCACGAAATTTAATTTTTGATGGTTTCTTAGTATTTCGGAAAGCTTGGAATACGCTCAATAGCTACGGAAACATCGTGTCACACATCAAAACTCCTCATGGGCTTTGAACATCAGAACCGTTAGAAATAACGCTGTTAATTATTCATGAAACTTATTCTTCTTGACAATCATCGCTCAGTATATCATCATCAAAAAATCTCTTCTTAATTAAAGTGAGATGTTTTTTAGATGTCCGAATGACCATAAACAGCTTACCTGTAGAACAATGCTTTTGTGCCTATTATCAACTTTGGCTACTACTTATCAGTTCAAAACGAAAAGAAAGAAGTAACAAGATAATGCAGATGAATAACTACCATTCGATGTAAGCTATAAGGTTTAACTTGTAATAATGGGCCATAAAGGAACGGGAGCCAGGTAGGCGGTTGACTTCAACAACGGCCGCGGCATAATGCTACTAGCGTTCCTAATGCTCTTTTATTACAACTTGAACCTTATAGCGTACACCAGAAGGTAGCTATTTGTGCGCATTGTCGTGTTGCTATTTTGTTTTCATTTTGAACTGATAAGTAGTAGCCAAAGTTAAGAATGGGCACAAAAGCATTGTTCTAAAGATAAAGATATTTATGGCCATTCGGACATATTAAAAACGTCTCATTTATACTCACTCGAAAAAAAAACTCGACATATTTATACGTGTCATGTTGTGTATTTTAATCACATACATATCTCACCACATTTTATATTACACATTTACTCAGACCATTTTACTTTGCCCAAAGGTTAGCTGGTAGAGAGTGACTTGCGCATTATGCCCGCCCCTTCCACTGTAAGTGGTTTTACGTGCAGTAAAATTGATGTTGTATTCATGAACCTATTTAAAACTGATGTTAGTTAGATAAGTATTCATTATATGTATTCACCTGACATGTGTTTGTAAAAATTACACAAAATTCACCTTACATAACCGTAGTTAGTACATAAGGGGTAGGCAAATAAATACAAGAAATTACACATACTTACATCCTTTACTATAACTCTAAGCTCATTAGATTACCAGATTGATCTGTAACCTGGTAAAGTTTTAGTGCTGATAGACTTGATAATTCACATGTACCTAACAGAAGATAGAGCAATCGCCTTTTTTAAATTTGTTGATCTGAACAACGCACAAAGCCAATAACAGCGCCAAACATAGCTACGAAACATTTTTCACGGTCATTCTATTTAGCGAACGCTTTGATAAATGCTGGGGAGTGGAGAGGGATGGCGGCGGAATGATAGCAAAATTCTAGCAATCACTCTAGTAAATGCTGTATGGGAGGTGTGAGCGGAGAGGGATGGCGGTGGAACGGTAGCTAAATTCTAGCAATCACTCTAGTAAATGCTGTGTGAAAGGTGTGAGCGGATAAGGATGGCGGCGGAACGATAGCAAAATTCTAGCGATCGCTCTGATAAATGCTGTGTGGGAGGTGTGAGCGGAGAGGGATGGCGGCGGAACGATAGCAAAATTCTAGCGATCGCTCTAGTAAATGCTGTGTGGGAGGTGTGAGCGGAGAGGGATGGCGGCGGAACGATAGCAAAATTCTAGCAATCACTTTAGTAAATGCTGTGTGGGAGGTGTGAGCGGAGAGGGATGGCGGCGGAACGATAGCAAAATTCTAGCAATCACTCTAGTAAATGCTGTGTGGGAGGTGTGGGCGGAGAGGGATGGCGGCGGAACGATAGCAAAATTCTAGCAATCATTCTAGTAAATGCTGTGTGGGAGGTGTGGGCGGAGAGGGATGGCGGCGAAACGATAACAAAATTCTAGCGATTGCTCTAGTAAATGCTGTGTGGGAGGGGTGGACGGAGAGGGATGGCGGCGGAACGATAACAAAATTGCTCGGCTCAGCAAAAACCATGAAGCAAATTTACTGTCATGTCGCTAGAATGCTTGCTAGAACGCTCGCTGGCACGCTCGCTGAAACGCTCCTATTTATTTTGTGAACCTTCATCTATAATGTAACATTAGCTAGAATGCTCATTACAAGTGAATGCACAAGCCTATCAGCCCCTCTATATTCACTTTGAATCATACCTTCTTTATTTAGATTTGCCTTATAATGAATACTTGTATCTATTGGGGACCCGAGCCTGTATTTACTCACGTCAAGGACAAAACGCTTTTATCGCTGACTGTATTTTTTTCAATCATCTAGAGAATATAGAAAAATGTTTATTCAGATAAAATATACATTACAGAACAAAAAGAAAAGTTGATCTACCACTCATAGATAAAGTTCTAATGAGTATTTATGAATAGTTGCTATAGTCACCTTCCATCATCAGATCATTTCGGTGGTGCCATATTTCATTGTCACCAAATTTACATAAGTGTGCTTTTGAGCTCAATAAGATAGCAGCAAGAAACTGAAAAATAATTTGCAAATTTTGAAGACCAACTTACCACGGTGCAATTTATACAAATTATTATTCCATTATTATTAGGAGCCTGTGATGTCCTACTGCAGCACGTCTATCATGAGACGGCCGGGACATACTCTCGATTTTTCTCGTACTATACCTCTTGTGCTAAGTGTTCTAATAAGAGAGAGACGGATAGTGCGAGAAAAATCGAGAGAGCTCGCGCGCCGTCGCGTGATAGCCGTGCTGGGCAAAGGCCTCCCCCGTTTCCAAACATAACGATCACGAGCAGCCTCTGGCCAATCCTTTAAAACGGAGTCTAGCTCGTCCCGCCATCGCCGGCGATTTGGTTCATGTGGCGCTCTTGGGCCACAGCTCATTTGGCATGCGGCAGACATGACCAGCGCAGCCCCAAACCTAGTCCCAGTAAAACAAAAGCTTGCAATAATCAGCCGCGTGTCCTTATCACACATTCCACCTCGCCTACCAATTATATGTCTTATTGACGTGTGGTAATGAGGCTCAGAAAACTTCGGACAACTTGTACCTACTAAGGCAAGGGAATTCGCTGCATGACCCATCAACAGTAGTATATTTGTCTTCGTGTATGTTTGCGTTGTTAACGATTCCAGGAATGTATTAATTTTATATTCGATCTAATTGTTAGCAGTTACATGTGTTTTGTATTTTATGCGACCTCCTTCTTGCGTGTCAACTCAAAGAATACAACATTTCATGCAACGCAATCTCATTGGGCTGCAGAGAATACTAAAATTGAATCCCTTGTGTGTATTGTGACACAAAATGAATGCCAGGATCAGTGACATAATAAAATCAGCAATTCCTTCGTCTTCCTTTTAATTTCTCAGTTGCATCCAAGATCCCGGGGTTTGGTGTGTTTAGATCAGCAGGGTAAACGCGTAACTTTTCGAAGGGCCTCAGACCTAGAAAAAAGATGGACAGAGCATTACGAACAACCTCGTGGAGCCGGTTTTCAACTGAGCCAAATAAGTTTAGCATACGTTCACGCACACATAACTAAATTAAATTGCACAGAACTCGAAATAGGTGATCTTGACAGCATTGCAACGCAGTTTGGTGCAATTGTATAGTTTACGTGCGTGAGCGTGTGCTTAACCTATTTGGCTTGGTTGTAAACCGGCTTCACTAGGTTGTTCGTCATGCTCCGTCTATCTTTTTGTATTGATCTGAGGGGATCCATTAATTTTAGAAGTTGAAAATGAAAGTTGACGTCCCTATCGCTAGTTCGAAAAGTTACGCAATTAGAGTTTTTTAGAATACATGCTACCAGCTGGCAGCTTTTTGGCGAAAGCTCTTTTTGAGAGAAGCTTTCAAAGTCCACCAATTAAATTGATGACGACCCTTTGAACCCCAAGAACACCTAAAGGAGTGTTTGTCGAGCTCGAAGCTCTAAAGAACCCATGTAGATGTTAGGACATCCGCTTTCAAAGCAACCGTCAGTCTTTTATATAAAGTTTGTTGCTCTCGTCTAACAATGATGGTGTGACAATAATTCAATTGGGTGATTGACGGCGAATAGGTAAAGTACATGATCGGTGGATTTTGACACCTAGAACCCTCGCAAGAGCTGCCAGTTGGAGGCATAACGTTCTGGAAGCCCTAAACAACCCTGGATGAATGTCTTTATATACTATTTGGCTCGCACTCCGTCAGGTGGGCATTAATAGTGATGATCTCTCTTCCAGGATCGCGAGTTCATCGAGATGGAGAACCCGTTCAACGGCGCGGTTAAGCGGCCGGGGTCGCCGTCGCCGCTGGCGTCGCCCGCGCACTCGGGCCGTGCGCCTGGGCTGCTCGCCTGCTGCGCGCGCTGTGGCTGCTGCCCACAAAAGTATCAGGTGATTACACATGAAAAACGCTCATAAGTTGACGAATGTATTCCAAAGAGGGGTAGGCAGATAAGGAATTTAATTTGAAGTCACTGCTAGCAATTGGTGGTTTAAAAGGAAAAACAACTTGCAGTGATAGGTTGTTAGGATATCGCAAAACTATAGTCCAAATGAACTGTGACGAACAGTGTACTGACATATAGACAAATAAACACTATGGAAATAAATAAATAACTCCTTAGTAGTGGCAAGAGTTACTATAGCTCCGAAGAGTCATTTGTCCGAAAGGATATTGTTTCCGAATTTCATAATTCCGAAAACCATATTCCGCTGTTTTTTTTTTGATCTTTCAGTATATGATACAGTGAAACCTGGTTAATTGGGACCTGGATAATTGAGAAACCTATATAATTGCTACCAAATGGCCGGTCCCGGTCCCTTGGCAATAAAAGACCTCTACAATTCAAATTCCGGGACCTCTATAATTGACATTTGGATTTTAAAACTTTTTTCTTAACCTCTGTAATTGACACACGAGGGACTAAAGACATCTATAATTGAAACCATGTTAAATCACTTGCATTTTTTAAAATTAATTACCTCTGTAATTGGCATACGAGGCACCGAAGATCTCTATAATTGAAAAACCATTAAATCTCTCTTTTTTTCTTAAAATGATATGACCTCTGAAATTGTTACACTAGGCATCCAAGGCCCCTATGATTGAAAGGCCGTTAAATCGCACTGATATTTTTGCCTTTTCGAAGGTAGTTTTAATGTGTTGTACCTACCAACAAATATGATAACTCACACATTATTTATACTAAACGGGACTTAATCGCGTATAATTAAATTCTTTATTTACCTCACTGAGGTCTCCCGACGTTTCGGATGTGTTGTCCCATGACCATGGATGTTGCAACACATACGTCGGGAGACCTCAGTGAGGTAAATAAATAATTTAATATGATAACTGTATTTTAAAATTGTGTTATTATAGCGATTTTCATGAAATCAACCCGAACCTACCTATTTTCAAGTAAAACAGTTTGAAAATAATATGAATACTTTAAACACGATCTGTTTGATCTTAAAAATTAAAATAAATATTATACAAAAATAATATTTACGTAGCAGTTTTGTCTACTTATATCATAAAAACGTATGATTTAGGTATTACATTTCTAGGATTTAGTGTTTTAGTTATTAACTTGCATGACTTGCACCTCCATAAAAGAAATTTGCAGTATTACGACCTCTGTCATTGAGGACCTATAAATGAGACCACATTTTTTGAACCTGGTTAATTGGTACGACCTGGTTAGATGAAATACCTCTTTAATTACGTACGCATATATTATTAGTTACCTGATATGTTTACCTATATTATGTCAAAATGTGTAGTTTAAGTAAGCTAAATAAATAAATAACTAAAAAAAAATTACACAAAATTGAGACCCTTGAGATGTCAATTATCCAGGTTTTACTGCACTAACATAACTTAGCCGGTTGGGACCATAATATTCGTTCTTCTGGACTATAGTTGCGAGGTTTTACGGAAGTCGTTTTTAACGACACCCAAGGGAAGAAATAATAAATAAATATCAGGGGACAATCATACACAAGTTGAACTAGCCCCACAGTAAGCTCAATAAAGCTTGTTTTATGGGTACTAGAAAGGTATTTAAAACCGAAACGATACGGGGTGACCACCGGGGAATTAGTGCGAGGAAACAGTAATTAAGTTAGCTGCGGTCAGACAGAGATGGCGAGACTTAATGGACCATGGGACGGTAAAAGGAAAAGCAAAGTAATAGTATGTAGATAAGACACAGGCAGGAATATCGGGTATTATAGACATAGCGTAGATTGAATAAATTGTTGTATATTAGTGATATTATTTAAGATACCCCTGTGCACAACGATCAACGTCAACGTACCAAGTTAAATTTATAAATATAGTAATCTTAGACAATTCCATAGAAACAGTTCTTAGGGTTTTTAGATATGAAACCCACATGCTTACGAATTCACGAATATGGCAAGTATTTTACGTCACCCTTGGCCTTAAAGTGGTAATTTCGATAGTTAGTACTACTAACACTTACAATCCGAAAATCCTGGAAAAGTATTTTAAAATTAGTTTTGGCACTTCATGATTTATAACTTATATTATTATAAACAACACATTTAAAACTTCTACACGAAGTGAAGAAAACTCCCATGTGTCTAAACCAATTCATATATTTCAATTAAATTCGTCAAATGAGCCGTACATAGTGATGTATTTTGACGACAGAAGCAAAACTTATACAAATAAGACAATAACATTCACCTTATAAACTGTATATCTGTCTTATCATAGACTAATATACCCTCGACGGCTCATCTCTGTAACTAATATATAGGCATATTTGAGGTACTGTAGGGGTTGTTACTCAGATGGTAAAGACTTATTTATATATTTATCTTTTATTTATTTTATAACTTGCTAGATGAAAGCCTCGGGGGCCAATCCCTGACATCTTCGGTTCCTCTTTTATTTATAGACTTCCAGACAGCTTGATTTGAATTCCGAACCTCTGCACAGTACTGTCCAGCCAGCACTGTAGAGATTGCGTAGACGACCTCTACAGTACATATTATGTGGATGGCGTTACTAGTCTGATACGAGCAAGACTAGCAACGCCATCTACATGAAACCAGTGTTTTAGTTTCAGGGTTGAGCCGAGCCGTCTAGGCACAAAACTTGTCAAATAAGTATGCGTGTTTGATGTTAGCTACCCTATTCCATATAAGATTGAAAAACAAACGTGCGTTAATTGACATACCATTTCAAGGAAAGCCATATTTAAAGGAAAAAAACATTAGTATTGTTATGTTCGAAAAGCACTTAATAATCGAAATAAGTAAAACCAGTACATTGATATGATATCCTGGACAAACGAGGAAACGTAGACGAATTTGTCCATTAAAATTCCAATGTTAAGTATATGAAATGAGGTATAGTAGCGTCACAAAGGTATCAGAGGGGTTCGACGGGTGTGCGGGAGGCGACTTGAAGCTAACGTCAGAGACGCAAACTGACGTGGCGCGTTTTGTTTATAATTATTAGTCTATGGTATATTTATATACTACGAGTAGTTTAAGGTACATATAGTCTATTGATATATTTTCACGACAGAAGCGCCGTCGCTCGGTGCGCTGCGTGAGTCCTATGGGACTGGTCTCATGTTCTCGGCGGGAGGTACTATCATTGTATTGCGATCTACTGAATACTATGTGGACCCTTTTGTTTTGCCGTACCTGGTTGTATTTCTATGGCTGTATACGTGTAGCTGTATTATAATATATATATATTTAATATATCTGCGTGTGCTAGTTTCAAACTGTGTTTAATCTGTTATAAAAATTAAGAGCATTAAATATTAAAATAATACGCGCAGGCAGGTAGACTTTTCATTAAATTATTTTACATAAAGAAAGCGTAGAAATACTGATATTGTTTTTACAAGTTTTTTATCTTTTTGGACGTTGAAATGTTCTTTTGAGCGATGAATTCATAATTGTAATAAAAACTCGGTTTCAATTTAAATTAATAAATTATAATACGAAGCAGTCTTTTGATGAATTTCTTCGAATGAATTTGTCTTTTTAGGATCAAACTATAATTGGAAAAAGTGATATCCTTTTATAGTAAGTATTTCTCTCATTTATTTATGTAATTTTTTATCTTTTTTTCCTCAGCCATAGAAATAGGACTGTTCCGTTCACGAAACCCTTAAAATTTGGGGTCCATGTCGCTTGCCCCGGCTCAATTGTTGTGTGGCCATGCTAGTTGTCCCTCGTGCTGACGCAATTACAGTTTTATTGTGTGTCCTTAAGGTCTATAATGCCAGTTGGATTGAAGTGATGTTTATTTGAGAAGTATGTTAATTTCATAAACATTCCTTCAATTTTTTAAAGAGGATACCGTTGATAGATGGTTTTAAATGTATTATTTATTTTATTTTATTTCGCCAGCTGCCTTATATCTTTTGATTGGATTATATTGTTGTTATTCGTTAATGTTTAATTTAATATTGATTTTATATAACTTTGCTGATTCTGAGAAGCTAAGTAAAAATCAATTATTATTTTATTTTATGAAAGGTGATAATTGGTAAGACAATCCTCAGGATATCGCTCAAGTGCATAATGCACCTTATTAAATATTTCATAAGTCCAGATCAAGATATTTCATTAATATTTTACTTCATAAACTATTTATAAAGAGCATATCAAAGGACTGAAATGGTAAGTATTTGCTAAAAGTATGTCGCCAGATACTTGTGGTATTCTGTTCATATATTTTCAACATTATTGTAATAATCGCATATGACTATTTAAATTTGTAGGTGTGCTATATTAAACATCGGAAAATTAAAAGTCTAAGTATTCACATGGTATCCATAATATACAGATAAATATTTTGTATGAGATGAGTCATGTACCTATACGTTATTTATGCTCAAAAGTTTTTTTTTAAATCATAGGATCAATTGAATGTACCTATGCTATCTTTGCTTTGGTGTGATAAATGCCTTTGGTTTTTTATGGTTTCCGCTGATTCGTGTCTATTTATAATGTTAAGATTTTAATTTATTTCTAAGATTTCAATTTCTACTTACTTAATGTATCCCTTCACTCACACACCATACAAACTGTTGCTATTATTGATGAAGTCTAGTTGGGTCATTCTCAGAGGGCACGTTTTTTGGGCGTCGGGTAGAATAACTTTGTATTCTTGCATATATATGGCATACAAAAAATGTTGGAGGGTAGTTTTAGTTTTATTCTACCTGTAGCAGTTGTAATTTTGAAGATACTCTGTTGAGAACCAGTAATAAAAAAAATGAAAAGCCTACTTTTATCATGCTCCATCAAGCGTACAGACTCCAAAATTTGAGACAAACCCCTTTGCAACTCGGTGACCACTACTACTACCTAACACCGGGCACTTTTTTATTATAGTCAGTTAAACAAATTTACATTTTATTATGTTGATTATTATTACAAATGCTTGTATAAAGAAATATGATTTTTTCTCCGCGCGTACAAATTTATGACTAAACTCCGTCATTGGAAGCAAAACAAAAGTTGACATCACTATTTGCAAGTTTACGCACATCACTATTACATCGAGCGAGTCAGTTCAGTCTTGTCTGTGACACGGTGAGCGACGGAGGTGCGTTTCGCGACGCTGGGCGATTTTACAAACGTAAGTATCTAATCTCCGTATTTTGTCACTTGCATTTTCTAAACTCCGTTTAGTCATTTATTTTCCTATTGGTGTGATTGATTGTTCTACTATTTAAGTATAATGAATTAAACTATATTACCTATTAAATGTGTGTAATATCGTTTTACTATATAAGGTAATTTATGAAATAAAAAAATCAAATAGCTTTCTCCCTAGGCTCCGTCAAATAAACTCCGTCAAATATTTAGACGGAGTTGAGAAAAAACGTGTATTTAGTATCTAAGTGAGCAGTCACATGCAAAAAAACATGTTTTACATCACATTTGCTGCTAAAGCGAAGGCCGAAGAAATTAAGTATACTCTCTAGTTCCTTCATTACTGCGAATTTTAGATGGACATGTACTATTTACAAACATTGATGTACAGTACCAAGAAAAATAAGCCATGTGAAATTTGACGCATTTTCTTCGTTCTGAACACTAACGACAGCAATTATTTACCCACAATACCGTTGAAATCATTTTTGGAGCTAGGGCTTTTCGTTTAACTTATTTCCTGTTTAAGTAAAACACTGGTGATATTCTAATGTAAGCATTTGTTAGTTTAGAGATAAGTATTAAAAAGCGATTATTCTAAATGCAAAAGATTAAGAAGATCTTAAAAGATCTAAAAGAAATATTATTAAGTGTAACATGTTATTCACTAAGTTAAGTGATTGTTATTTTTTTTGTTGATTTTGTTATGTTTTCTACCATGCCTTTTAAAATTAGTATACAAATTAATAAAAAAATTAAAAGTAATCAATGCTGTTATTTTTCTTTTCAAACTGTGTTTAATATTTTATATTAAAATATATAAAATATCATTCAGGTTTTAAAGCACTGTATCCATCAACTCCATATCATATTTCTAAACTTCGTATAAAATATATCAACTCCGTCGCAACATTCTCAACTCCGTCTTGGTGAAAAAAACAATGGCTTTTAAAATGTTAACTAATAGATGTATATGAGGGACAAAAGTATATAAATGATGTAAATAGCTCAATGATTCGTATTTTATACATAATATAGCAGTAAATATACTGTACAAAATCAAGACGGAGTTGAGGCTGAGAACGCCGTATTCTGAGAATGACCCAGTTACAATATTTAAAGAATATCATGTTTAACGTCGTTAAAATTGTAAACTGGATACAAAATATATAATGCAATTGAATTTGCTGGCAAGGCAAAATAATAAGCTTTTTTGTATTCTTCATGCATAAAGAATATTTTTTACAGATTATGTAAAAATCAGTAGTATTCTACAATTTACAGCGAGTGTCGCATTATATTTTGTTTCCTCCATTATCCAACTGATTGTCTCTTATTGCAACTAAAACAATCCCCGAAGACTCAAGTCTCTCATTGGCTGACAGGTCCTGCTATTAGATTCAAGCAGGAAGGGCCGTATGAGAGGCACCCGGAGATACACGGCCACCTCGCGCCCGAGTGACACATCTGTGTCCGCCGCTGCCAGCGAAGACCCGTTACCAGTACGTTTGTGCGGTTTTACCATGCAGCGAAGCGCTACGCCTTGAAATAGGAATATGTTAGGGTTGCTAACAAGGCAAAGATTTTTGTGATAGTGAAGGTTAGGTAGATAAGCAAAGAATAAGAAAGATGTTATTTTTAATTACTTTAGTCACCTTAAAAGATATTTATTATTTAAAAGTCATTCGAATTAAGAAATGTTTTATTTTTTATAAGAACAATCTTTCAAGGATCTTTTATTAGATTTGACTAACCGACTAGGATTATTTTCGCTGTGTGGTAATTACCGGTAAAATGTATAAAAGGCTTTTAATGTCTGCAGGGTGTTGGCTGCTATAAAAAACTGTTGCTTCATACAAATTTATAATTTCGAGTACGAGTGGTCCTGTATTAATGTTGTATTTCGTCTTTTTTATTTACGGGCTTGCTGCTGTGCTAAGATGTTGTAAAAAGCAAGTTTTTATTTCATTATCGTGAAGTGTAAAATTTATTTATTATTGTGTATTTCGGTATCTTATCTGATGTTATATTATTGTTATAATATCGTCTCATACTTTGGTTATGTTGAAGATGTATCTAGAAAACAAGCCAATGTTAACGGTAGCAGGAATAACAAAAATGCCATTACCTAATTATTAGCGTCACCTATAAAGATTTTCATATTTATGATTTTTGTATTTAGGTAATTCGTGTTAATGGATTAAGGATCTCTTTGGCATAGGCCAGTTAACTTTGACTCCACACTACTGTTCCAATTATGTCACACAGTAATTACGTACAAACACGTCGTTGAACTTGGGGCTTTGAATTTTGACGATATTTGTATAGGTTATGAATAGTAGAAACAATTTAACTATTCTTGCTACCGTCATATTGGACTAAGTTTATAAATAAATGTCATTTTGTCTAAACAAGAATGAGACCATGTTTTTAAAGTAGATCCACGAGTGTTGTAAATGTTTTTTAAAATGGGATGTCTTTGAATGTTTGTAACTTATTTGCTACATATGTTGAAACCTACTCTCAACTATGACAAAGTTTTCAACTTGAATGCCAACACACTGCACACATTGTATAAAGATGGCGCTGTTTTAAATATAGCCCGCTGTTGGATTAGCAGTGTTACAAGGAATTCGTAGTAGAAAGACTGAAATTAATTATTTCAAAACATATTGGTTACCACTGGCCATTTAATGCTGCATCGCATAATCCTACTCTAGTGAAATATAATTTGATGAAGCTAGGCAGCTGTTGGTCAGAGGCGCTCAAAGTTGTGTTAACTAGAAATATTGACTTTAGTAAAAATATCGACATCCAACGTACACATAGATAGGAACATGACATTTTTCTTTGACACACGTTACACGCTAATGGGTCTACATAAATAAAAAAATATATTTTCTTTCCTAATTGGCATGATGACACCAAAATTTTCACTCATACACAACCACTACAAATTCACTGCTACTTGCCAGTTTCCTATTTGTTTTGTATTTTACACCCTTTTTTAAGCTTGAGCATTATGTCGTGTCGATTGAGTATTAAATGTTAAGGTAGATAAAATGTAGTTCGGTTGAAAATATTATCATGTATTTAAAAATGTAAGCGCTTCAAATTTATACAATGTATATTACGTGTATTTAACTACTTTTCTATACTTAATACTCATCATAAAACTAATAACTATTTATATATCAGGATCTACATTATAATCTATTCTATATATTTTTCTTACACTGTAAATTCCTCTTAAAAGGGTCAATTAAACGTATTTTATTATTTATGTTACAAACAATAATTTACCCAATATATTTTCACACGAATATTTCTGACTTATTTCAGCAAGCGTGTGGCAAGTACATTCCTGCTGGGAGCACAGTCCAGGGGAACCAGACGGGCGTGGCGATGGACGGAACTTATTTGGTGGAGGCATCTTTTTAGGGTCCGTCCACGAGCGAGGTCCAAATGGAAAGTTACGTATAAAGGTCCGTATGGACCCCGTGATCAGTGAGGGTTACGGAACCCGTCGCGGAAAGACGCTGTCAACAACAATTATTAGATATATGTTAAATAACGTCTTTAATCTAACATGATACTGCCTATGAATTATCAAGTTTATATCGATGTGTAGATACGGACTTACTTGATTTTGAACTGGCTTACTTAAACGTACGAGTCTAATAAGATTAGGAGTTCTCGTATTAACTAGTTTCATGAGAATCTCAAGAGATCGCAATCGAATACAATATTTTTATAAATTTTGCAAAACTATACTTATAGTTTTCCACGTTTTATCGTATAAACAAGAAGTTTATTTTGATTTAATATATATTTTAAATTAAAATTTTCTAATATTAATATTTAAAAATTTGATGTGGAAGGCATTTTCCATAATTCGTGCACCCAATTACCGTGAATTGTTAAATAAAAATTAACTCGTTGTCAGTTTTGTAACGGCAATTAAGCATTCAGTGTGTATAAAAACTAACTTTTTCTGTTTAATTTACGAATGATATGCCTATACACGTTAATTAAATGTGAAAAAAGTTTATTTTCACATGATTTGTATACTTAATTATCGTTACAAAACTGACACCGAGTTATTTTTTGTTTAACAACTTACGCTAATTGGGTGCACGAATTATTGAAAATGCTTTTATTAATATTATTTGACATAGGTACCTATGACAAAATTAATTCCTGACTTATTTGATTCGTATATTTAAGTACAGGCATGTAAAAAATAATATGAATCAGAATATTGATATTAGTGTTTTGCAAACTGTTTCGGGATAGTGTACAAACTATTTTGCTCATAACGATACCTTCGCATCGTTTTCTTTTTCATTAAAATTGGTCAGTTTGCCTGAAGGCTTTTAAGTAGTCCTATCCATAGTCTAAAGTAAATGCCTAATTATACTGAAATAAAGGCCTGAACTGATCGGTGTGAGTTCACACATTTGCTGCAAGTCCGAGTAGCGATTACATGAGTTTGTTCAATTTATGTGGGGTCGTGGGTTTGGAACACTTACAAATTTACAGTTTTACAAACATGGCAATAAAAATAAATTGTCTTGAAAAAGTATTTTTCCTTATCTTCTTTCTGAATTAACCAGTTAGTCCAGTCAATAAGACAGGCAGGTCATGAACTCGTTATAATGTTAAATCTCGCAGTGTCCCCGCGGCATTTATCCCCGTATCCGTAAGTCATAATTAACGAATTATAGACGTAAACGCCGACATAGCTCTTCGTTCTTCTGGCCGCGCGTGTATGACATAGAACCCAGGTGGAGCCACGGGATAAAGTATAGGCAATGTCCAACCGGAAAGTCATTTAGTTTCGGAAATAACCCTACAACAACGTTACCAGTATGGATAAACAAATTTCCTTAAACAGTTCCTTAAAAAAGTTTTCATCAACCTTTTGGTTATAGTCGTAGAAGATATCGATTTTTGATTAAAGTAGTGTGTACAATGTCCCTGACACTTTTTTGGACTTGAACACGCTGAAATGGATGTTCAGAATTGAAATTCAGATTAGAGGCTGGTTTATAAACTTCATAATTTTAACGATTATTTTTTATTTAATCACAAGATTATTCGTACATAATTAATGCCTTGAAAGAATACAGCTTTATGTATAAAAAATAATTGGCTATGTTTTTAACTATGTTATTGCATCGTTGGCTGAATTAATTGGACTGAAAATGTAATAAATAAAGACATTGCAACCAATTTAATAATATTGAAAGCGACCATTGACATGCCAGTGACATGTCAGTTTATGAACAAAATAATGCATCGTTGAAACACAAAGAGCACATAAGCCAGCCTATACTGTAATATTGATTCTTTTCATCGTTGTTACCATGTAGTGATACGTAAAACAGTATTATAACGGTTTTAATGTTGTTGAAAAGGTGACTTGAAAAAGATTATTGAAGATGTAACGCTCAAATATCGTAAGCGACAGTAAGAGTTTTCTTTTAACTAGAAAAATATAATATATTTAACAAAACCACTAATTCTTAATCGATTTCTATTAGACTTCGAGTAGGTATAACTTAAAGTAAGTAGGTAAGTAAAGCATGTCAAGGCTTAAACTCAAAATGAACTCCTGGCGTGGAATGTTAAAGACACGTCCAGAGTTCAGACTTCATTGTACCAGGCGTTCAAGCTATTGACGACGTTGCGATACAAATATTTGATGACCGGACACGTCCTCATCTCAGAGATTAGTGTTGCTTACGATACCTGAGTTTTGAATGGATTAGAATGACAACTAGTTTCAAATTTTCCTCTAGTCAATAGTTATTGGAATCATATCAATATTAGCTGGTTAGGTTACTGGTAAAAGTGTATCAAGTACATTTTCAACTTTTAACGATACTCTAACGTATGATGCCAATGCTGCTGTTTTAAAATGTTGTAAGTGTGTTAGGACTTGACCGGCGTTTACGCCATATTAGTTTGCAGGGAAAATAGGTTTGAGTTTTATTGAAAACTCAAATACGTAAGTTTAAAATAAATTGTTAGCCTTTTCAAAGCGATAGTTATAATTAAAACATTTTTAAAATATTTATTTATGAGAATGGTCGCAACTGAATCTTATTTTTGATTGAATAGTTATTCCAAAAAGCGTCTTAATATTATAAGATTATCAATCGATTAGATAGTAATTATAAATATTAGTAAATATGTTCCGTTGACGTGTTCCTAACAATCTGATATACTTATATGTATTTAAATGTCCATGTAAAAATGAAAAAAAAAACAATTCAGTAATAAATACCCATAACACAAGCTTTACTGAGCTTACTATGGGACTAGGTCGATTTGTGTAAGATTGTCCCCTTATACTTATTTATTTTAAATCCAAACGCAAACTCGATTATTCTAAAAAGAAGGACTTTGCAAAGTGTTGGTGACATGACGTTGAATACTCACATGTTTTAACTTCCTCGATATTTAGTTCTGAATCCACTAGCGATCTAGTGCCTTCGAAGATTATTTCAGAATAATCATTATTAATGTTGCTCTGTGTTAGTGAGTATAGAGTAATAGATAACTGGTTCAAGGTGCATTGCTGCCGCGGCCGCGGTACAGTTCTGTTCGATATACTTAAATAGTAGCAAAGGCGCAATGAATAATGTACAATGAATAAGTGACATTCACATGGTAGTGGTCCCTTGTATGATAGTGATTCTAGTTATACGTTAAGGGGTATGTGATATTTTGTACCAAAGTTTAAGGAATTTTGATGCAAAATGTGGTATGCGCTCGTTATGGACTCTTATGAATGCAATAGTTCGAAAATGTTAAATAGATAGATGAATTTATGTGGTTATTCTAGAGATTTATTTAAATTATATGTTAAATTTAGTCTTAAGACGAGATGTATAATGACGATGTTGCATTGGATGCATTTTAAGGTTAGGCGTAGGTTTTATTTTGTAGTATATTATTATACCGAATTCGATGTTGAAAATTTCTTCCATTAAATTGCCACAATTTCTACTAAAACGATTCTATTTAAAAGTGGTGTAGGTAAGTATTTAAGATCGATAAAAAAGTATTCTCAACTTTTTCCAATATTTTTTAACTTCTGACACTCGTATTAATTAAATTTATGTTTCTAAAAATGACGAGCGCTATTTACTAAACTGACTAAGTACTTATTCCGAAAACTATCGTGTATATGCTTATTGGAAATATTTCTGCAAGAAATACTCTTTTTGGTGGGTTGGTTGTGGTCCTGTTATACCGTCATTTGTCATATATTTAAAAAAAAAGGGAAATATATAGACAAAAAGTGTAAGAACCATTGGTAAATAGCTCTATCGTCATTTTATGTGGTCTGTCAAATGTGTCCCTGTGATTTTATGGCTGTTTGGTTTTCTCTTTACAAGAAATATATTGTTTGTTTGTTGTGAGACAATACAAGAATAAAGGCCTAAGTGCTCAGCTAAGCATTGGTATCAAATTATTCAAAAAAGTTAGAACCAATTCTGCGGAAGAGCCATTATATTTTTATAGAAATTTGCGGCTGTAAAACAACACGGTTTTAATACAAATATGAAACCCAACTATTTTTGTTCAAACTATACCACAAATAATAAAAAAATATTGTATGTAAATATTAAATCAAATTAACGTTTAAATAATGAGCTTACACTTTTGTAAAGTACAAAGATTTTAAATAATTATATAAAGAAACTATATCCGTTATTTATTGCCCGTCGTACTACGATTATTACGACAGTATCACATATTATTGTTGTTTTTTTAAAGACTATAATATAGTTTGAATATTTTTCGCAGAATTGGTTTTTGCTGTAACTTAACAGACCTATTTTCGTGAATGAAGTATAATACCAACATACAACAATAATAGAGTAATGATTAACTTCGCCTATTTAAATTGTACCATATCTGTCACTTATTAACGGATGGGTAACTAGTCTTAAAATGTTAAATCATAATATACACGGCAGGCATCTTACATTTTTATCGTAAGAGTCCGCAGTAAGCTCGGCCGAATTTCACCTTCCCATACAAACGTAGTTACGCTCTCATTTTAAAACTACGCGTTGGATTGTAACGAAACTTTGCATATACAATGACATGAGGTATATCTATGTCTGTAATTAGTTTATATGGTTCCAGTTTATAAAACAAACGAAATACAGCAACAACAAGTTGTGTATGAAATACTTAAATTCGCTGTATTTTTTTTACTATGGTATCTGAAGCTATATAAACTAATTACAGACATAGATATACCTCATGTCATTGTACATGCATGCATGTACGTTACAATCCGACACGTAGTTTTAAAATGAGAGCGTAACTACGTTTGTATGGAGAATCGAGCTTACTGCGGACTAAGAAGAGAATATTTCTGCTAAAGTTGCAGCATCACCAGAACTTAAATTGAGTTCCACAAAGCTTTATTCTTATATTATAGACATTGAGTACACAGTTCGAAGGCAATATAGAATAACTATCTATACCTATTTGGCCAGTCCATGTTTATTTATTAACAAAAGTACATGATATATTACATACTGTGTTCAAATTAAGTAAAGTTTCATGACCACTTTTGTTATTGTGTACTCAATGGAATACTTTATCCTGTTCCAATTTTGTTTTACATATCTGTCATTAGACTTTTATAAATTAATTGTAACAATCAGCTCTACCAGAACTCCTAAATATAGATAATTCAATCGTAAAATAATTTCATAGTGTTTCCAGGGGGGTATTCTTGGAACGTCGATATGTAAAAGACTCGAAGTATGCAGTATTCGTACAGAATACCATGAAGACAATGAATAGAAAACAATTGATTGGAAAAATCTAACGTTATGGTTTTTCCGTGAGTATTCCATACGAAAGCAAGGAGATATTTAAATGTAGTGTAAAATTTTATTTTATTGTTTTTTAAAATTTTAACGAACTTTTTTGGGATGCCTTATTTTAGTTTATATTAACTTCTGTATTGACAATTAGAATTTGTAATTTATTTTAAGTTTAATTCAAGTTTTTATTTTTATTTGACGATCATAATATCAAGTCGTGTTAATTGACCCATGATAGTTTATATTGTATTTTCATTGTATGAAATAAAGAAATCTAATCTAATCTAATCATCAAAACTAAGTCTAAATACAAATAAAGTGAAATACCATTGGTTTTGTGGCGTTGGCAGACCTAACCTAACCTTCACGTACCTAAGTTGTTACTACATCATGTTACTGAATAATTAAAATGCTGAGGGTATCTTTTTTAAATGTAGCCCTTTGATATCTTACCTATCAGACGATCGTGCCATTAAATTACTTAGAGGCATATTTTATCTTCAGTATCAATATTAAAAGCAAATGTGTAAATTGTTTTCATAACAACACAAGACAAAACTGCAGATTTGAGTCAGAAACAGCAGTTATTTAAGCAAAAAGATATTATGTATGTTGGACTTAGATTTAAGAGTACCTAAGCTGTGAAAAATATCATCGCTCCAAGAATAGGACCCCTCGTTTGTCGATATCGACAGAATTGTATAGTGTTGTGACTCAGGATGTCGGACCAATCTCGGGGTCTACCCGTAGACTTCATGGTACTAAATGGACCCAATGCTAGAAGTCGTAAGTCCGAAGTAAACCTTATAATAGTCTCTTCAGGCTTGATAGTTGAATGTCGTCAGATAGGACTTACGACTTTTAGAACTAGAGCATCAAATATCCACGTTTTGTATCCGTATGCGTATTTTACAATAATAATAAGCAGCATTTAATCTTTTGATATAAATTTCGATTGAAAATGCTCACTTAAAGACTGTACACGATAAAACCCGGCCATGCATGATATGGTATACATTTTCACCGAATGCACATATTCAAGCACTTATTTTATTTTAATAATCTGTAACTACTGGCAAACATAATTCAAATAAATTCAAATTACAATGTATTAGCTTCTGTGAGTTTTCGTCGAAAATACTCTATTATACCTTTAAATGTTTGAGCATCGTTTTTTGATAATCTATACTCACTTCCTACTACAATGCCACAAAGGTAATTATATTTTCATAATCATTAATATGCTCATAAGAATGTTATCTTACCAAAAAAATACGTTTTGAAACTATTTTCCATCTTAGGTAGTCGGAGAGGCTTTCTAGTCCAAGCACTGAAAGTTGTTTTTGTATGGGAGGCAATAATTTGTCAAAAAGCCAAATTGACCAAAGTTAAAACACCTCAGATCTATCTTGATCTAAATGTAATTGTAAAAATGTTAACTATTGTAAAAATAAAATGTAATGAGGTATATTTAAGCTTATAAAATTCAAAGCACGAGAAAATAAATACCAGGAAAATTGGTAAAGCTTGTCAGAATACCGTGTGCAAGAAAATATAGGTACCGTGGAATATAAAATTCTCTAAGTCATAGATGACCTAACTTTTTATAATGTTTGGATGTTTATTATGTAGTTTGATAACCACAAAACTATTTCAATGAAGAGCTGCTCCAAAGATTTACAAGATTCAAAAGATTTACCATAACATACATGGCCGGATTTTATCGTGTACAGTCTTTATTATTCATTGCCCGTAAAAATATTGTCTAAAACTTTCTATGGTACAGTAAAATATCGCGATGAGTTTTGACCAAAAATAACAAACGTATACAAAATGTAGGCAAAGGCTCCGTTCTACACACAAGTAAATATTTGAAATAAGAAACTATTGTAAAAAAGTATTTGGCAGAGAATATACTTTTAGCACAATGTGAAAACAGTCTTGTGATGTTTGGCTAAGTAAATGTTGTCAATAACTGTTCAGTTCATCATAGAATTACGAGTACTGTTATGGCGGGATTCCACCGGTGTGCGGCACTGTGCGGCACAAGCATTTTTGTACTGAACATGCTTGTGCCGCACAGTGCCGCACACCGGTGGAATCCCGCCTTTTCACTTGTGCCATATATGGAACTTGCCATGACCGGATTCCAGTAGTAGAAAGCCTTTTGATAGCTCTTGTTCAGAAAATGTCGACGTTAGCGTAAGGTCCTCGGTTATGAACCTCTAGCTTAATGATTTTTGTTATTTTGAGAGAAAATAAACTTGATTGTATATAACGAATAATTTTGGTATTTCATTACTGGAATTCTAATAATACATTTACTTCGGGCATCTAGAAAGAAAGAAAGAAAGAAAGATACATTTATTCACAAACACACAGGACACACGTGTTAAACAATAAAATAATCAAAAAACAGAAAACAGATAAAACATGAAACAAGTGTGTCTCTGCGGCAGTGAACCGGACACTGGCTCAGCATTATGCTGAGGTGTCAGACACCTGCAGCGCTGATTTTCAGCCAGCACCGTCAGTGACTCACGGAAACGTCATACAAATGTAATAAATAAACTACGTACAGTACTGGGACAGGCGAAAGAGAAATAAACATAAGTAAAAAGTGAGATAATACATGTACACACTACCTAGATGCAGCTTCAATAAAATATTTATATTAACAGTACACATTAAAAACAAAAACTAGATAAGAAATTGGCATATTTATTGCTGTGACAGTGCTGGGGATTAGGATTTTGATTTCTGGAGCGTCAACAAATAGCCTTTAAGCATACGCTTAAAGGTGTATCTGCTAAGCGCCCTTTGGATAGGAGGAGGGATATCATTCCAGCACTTAGACGCCGCAAACTTGAAACTACCTCTGAACGCAGCGGTTCGGTGCATAGGTATAATGGCCATTGCCTTAAACCTGCGCGCACTTTTGGACCATACCAGTTTATGAAAAAGGTAGGTGGGGGTTTCCTGTTTTACCACCCCGAACAGCAGAGTGGCCAGGTGCAGGCGCCGGCGTGCAGGCATGTTAAGCAAGTTAGCGGCGTTCAAGTATGGAGTGATATGGGATCGGGGAGAGACTTTGAAACAAAAACGAGCACATGCGTTCTGCACTCGTTGTATGAGCCTCTTGGAACGACCAGTAATGCACCCATCATGCACGACATCACAATAGTTTAACCTAGATAATACAAGTGATTCACATAGGTCAACACGCAAATCGACACTAAGGTAATCTCGTATATTATATAGAACTTTAAGGCGATAGAAGCAGTTACTCACAACATTAAGTATGTGGTTCTCAAAGCGCAGATTCCCGCCCATTAGAAGGCCGAGGTTGGTTGCTTCTACCACCCGTTCTATTGGTTCGCCCATGACGGCGACATTCCCGGAAGTTAGAGCTTCAAGGTTATTAAGGGTATTACGGATTTGATGTTTTGAGCCAAAAACCACATATTTCGACTTGCTAGGATTAAGAACTAAACAGTTCTTGTCCGACCAAGAGGAAATACGGTCAAGGTCAGCATTTATCATGTTTATGGCAGCAGATGTGTCTGACGGCGAGCTAGAAAAGTAAAGTTGCACGTCATCCGCGTACAGGTGATACTTACAGCTCTCTATACTGTTAGTGATGTCAGCGCTATACAGTATAAAGAGCAGAGGCCCGAGTATCGAACCCTGCGGTACTCCTCTTGTCACAGGACAAACAGAGGACCGCAGAGCACTACCATCCACCCTACGCAACGCAACTGTCTGCGCACGGCCAGACAAATAGCTACTGAACCATTTTGTAGCAGTGACATCAAACCCGTAATAAGACATCTTGGATAATAGTAGGGGCACGCTAATGCAGTCGAAGGCCCTGGAGAAATCTAAAAGAACTAAAAAGGTACTTTTACCAGCATCGCGAGCCTGTAGGATGTTATCGACTACGTCGAGCAACGCAGTAGCTGTCGATCGACCCTTGCGAAAACCGGACTGCAGTTCAGGGAGTATGCTGTTTTTCTCCAGGTAATCGGACAGCTGTTCGCAAACTACCCGTTCTATTATCTTTGATGCACAAGGAAGGATACTTATAGGCCGCAGTTGAGACATTTCAGTGGGATTCGGTTTTTTTGGTAACGGGGTCACCTGAGCGATTTTCCAGTCAGCTGGGAAAGTCATTGTCAGAATGCTCATATTAATAATGTAAGTCAATACGTCTGTAGTTCTCGGTAGTGTCAGAAGTAACATGTCAATATCAATTGAGTCGAGTCCTTTTGCTGTAGTTTTTATTGACATCATGAGTTTTGTGACGACAGTAGCAGTGGTAGGAGAAAGCGTGAATGTTTTGTCGTTATGTCTATTAAATTCAAAAAAAGTTAAGTCCGATAAAGTGACTTCCTGTGTCCCAGGAATATTAAGAAAATGACGGTTTATCAAGTCAGGGTCATCAAATTGTGTAAGGTCAGTCTGCGTCTGTGAATCTGGAAGAACAGTGCGCTTTAAGTTTTTCCAAAGAGTCTTCGAGTCAGTGATGTCATTAACATGATGCGTGAAGAAGGCACGTTTCTCGTTATATATGGCTTCGATCACAAGGTGCCTCAGGTCGAGATAATACCTCTTGTGAACATCGCTCCCAGTTCGTTTGAAACGAGTGATTGGCATCTAGTCTAACATTACAAATACCCAACGCGATCCGGAGTGGCGGGCGTTGTGCACCTCACCTTTCTTGTAATGTGTTCAACACTTCAGCAGTAACACGGGTAGGTATTTAAACAGACCATAAAACATTAATTATTAATAAAATTTCTATTATTTTTCACGGCACGCCACTGAGCTCGGTTTTCAGTTTTTCTCCTCCAATCCCTGCCTGCCTTACGAATGTCGCCATCCTACAAGGCGCCCTACACCTACACTACGTTTGCCGACACGCGGTATCCGCTAAAGGACCAGGCTTCCCAACGACCATCGGGTCTGCGGTATATGTGAACCGTCATCTTGCTAATTTGCCGAGCTATGTTAATTGAGCAAATTTTTTGTAAGATGTTTCTCTCTTGTCGTGGTCCAATAAAGAATATTTATTATTATTACCTATGTTCCGGATACGATCCCTAAGCTTAATAAGAGTTATTTTTTATCGTTCTTATTTCACCATCATAGAATTTTATTAAGTGTATTACACGAATAAAATATTATAAATAGGTATTCTTAACCCTTCCCTTCCGACTTTACCGAAGTCGATTAAAAATACTGTTTTATATGGCTTGCGAAACTTTCGTTTATTCGTCGACTACGTAACGTCTAGACATTAGACGCTAAAAGAACCTCATATAGAGAAATTGCTCCATATAATTTAATAATGCAATGGTTCGGACGCGTTCTTTAATTTAGGACCCTTTTCGCAAAAATGGTCTTTGTATTCTATACAATTTGACAGGATTTTCAACCTTTAAGTGGGTCCCAAATTTAAGTTCTTGACTGTATCTTTCAACAATTTATATTTCTCTACTTTGACCAGTGCTGCCATCTATTAACAATCACTGTAACTAACGTAACACACACGAACGTTCGTTCAGCGCGTCGCTCCAGCTAGCTTCGAATTCAATTTTCGCCGCCCAGCTCCTCTAACAGATGGCAGCACGCGTCAACGTGAAGCCTAGAAAGATAGATGGCGTCATAGTACGTTGAACTTGCATTGCTTTGTATCTTCCTTCCTAGTTCCTACCTTGCTTACCAACTACGATGCATGGTTACGACGAGACTATCGCCTATTCCCAATAATCAATCCACGGATAGTTACCTTACCAGCAGTTACATTTTGACACATTTTCTACGGGTAATCTGTCAAAATGTAACTGTTGGTAAGGAAAACTATCCGTGGATTGATTATTGGGAATGGCCGTATATTGATAATAGTCTATCGATAAAAGTTTTACACCCATGAAGAACTAGATGACGCTACCATATTTGCACTGTGTACTTCGTTCTACAGTGGGGCAGAGTGCTCGAACAAATTGTCGTAAATGTGGACATCACGCTGGACAAAAGCACCAATTTTTTTCAGACACTTGTTAGGTCCATAGCTCTAAGTTTTTGATAGGAACCAACTCTGTCGGCCATATTTATTTTTCCTGCGTCGCCGTCGCGTGATAGCCGTGCAGAAACTATTGTGTAAGTATAAAAAGTTTCATCTTATTCTAGTAGGTGTATTAAAGATATCACTCCCATTCCATCCATTTAAATCTATCTAAACAAATCTGTTACTGGCCGACTAGCAGGCCAAACAGGGAACGAAAAAAAAGTACCTAGGTGTGTTGTTTTAAAATCTACTGCTAACTACGTTTGTATCGAGAGTAGACTTGAATCGAACGTAGAGGACTCTTAATGCTGGTGTAAATTGTTGAATGTAAACATAAAACTGACTACAGTCAGTTGATTCGTCGGTCGTTTAGTCGTCAGTCGGGAGATAGTGCTAGAGTACACAGCCGTATCTCCCGGATACAGCAAACTTAGCACTAAACAATAAAATTATAATCGATTCTTCTAGAACAAGGACACAGTACATGTACTATACAGTATATTATCTAACTACCTAAGATTGGAATGGGATTGGAGGCGACAGTTTTACGATAGGTACATAAACTTACGTCGAAGTCTAAGAAAAAAAAGAAGTATATTAATAGGGTTGTAGACTCAAAATTTTATAACTTTAAAAGAAAGAAGGCTAAAAAATATGCCTAATGACAAAAATTTCATTAAAATATCTCAAAAAAAAATTAAGTAATCAAAACGGTTATAGCATATAACAGTTTTAATGTTGCTTGTTAGAGAGAGAAAACGCTAGTAGACCGTGACGTTAATGACAATCGTTTCATATGAAGGTCCGTTTTGTGGAAAAAGGACAGAACACACCCCCTCTTAAAACTTTGGACACTTATTAACTTTATACTTTCTTAACGAAACAAATTATTTTATTAAATATTTTTGTTTCGTGTTATTTTTAACGAAGAAGTTACCTCGATTATATTTTAAACGATATGATACAGAGAGAAAGAATATAATGAAAAAATAAACCATCTTCGTCCCGTCGGGGGCTACAGACGAAGATGGTTTATTTTTCCATTAAGTAGGTATAAACTATCCAGTTAGGTAGGTCCAACTTCGAGGAAGAGGTCAATCGTCGAATCCGACTCGGCCGGGCAGCGTTCGGGAAGCTACGGCACATCTTTTCGTCCAATATTCCGCAGTGTCTCAAGACGAGAGTCTTTGACCAGTGTGTTGCCAGTGATGACATATGGCACTGAAACGTGGTCGCTTACTATGGGCCTCATAAGAAGGCAAAGTCACCCAAAGGGCTATGGAGAGGGCTATGTTGGGATCGCATCAGAAATGAGGCTATCCGCAGCAGAACCAAGGTAACCGATATAGCCCTCCGAATCGCTAAACTTAAGTGGCAGTGGGTGGGGCACATAGCACGTAGAACCGATGGCCGTTGGGGCTGAAAGGATTGATAACCTGGTAAAGGTTCCTGGAGTGCGCTGGATGCGGGTGGCGCAGGACCGGTCACTTTCTTTACTATGGAACCTGGGGTACGATTGGGCCAT
This sequence comes from Epinotia bilunana, assembly GCA_947049275.1. Taxonomy (NCBI): domain Eukaryota; kingdom Metazoa; phylum Arthropoda; class Insecta; order Lepidoptera; family Tortricidae; genus Epinotia; species Epinotia bilunana. Next base: position 3,178,796 of record OX346275.1, on the reverse strand, counting down.
TAGGGGTGCCCTCCTCCCTCGGATGGCTGTCATCTGCTACGCGGATGACACGATGGTGGCTGTCCGGGGTGCGGATTTGTGGGAGGCTCTGCGGCGGGCAGAAGTTGCCGCGGAGTATATGGTGACCCGCATCCGACTGCTGGGCCTGAGGGTGTCCCTCCCGAAAACAGAGGGAATTATCTTCGGGGGGAGGGGCTGGCGGCCGCCTGCAGGTGCCACAATTAGAGTGAGCGGGGAGGCGGTCCTGGTGAAGCCTCATATAAAATACTTGGGGCTCATTCTGGACCGAAGGTGGAACTTCGGGGAGCACTTTCGCCAGCTTGCTCCCCGAATCGTGGCGACGGCGTCAGCCCTGGGTCGGCTGCTGCCCAATGTGGGAGGGCCCTCCGTTGCGTGCCGCCGCCTATATGCCGGGGTCGCCCGGAGCATGGCCCTTTACGGGGCCCCGATTTGGCGGACCGGTTAAATGCAGCGAATAAGGCCCTGCTTAGGAGGACAAAGGGTGGTGGCCAACCGTATCTGCAGGGCCTACGTAACGGTGGCATGGGCGGCGGCATGCGCCTTGGCGGGCACTCCTCCGTGGGAGCTGGACGCGGAGATGCTAGCTGAGGCGCACAGGGACCGGCTAAGGTGGAGGGCTTCGGGAGAGTGTCCCGCACCCGAAGAGGTGAGGACCGCTCGCAGGCAATCGGAGCGGCGATTGAGGGACAGGTGGAAGGCGGACCTGGAGGAGTCGCCCTATGGACTCCGCACCATAGGGGAGCTCCTCGGGTCGTTCGATGCCTGGTTAGAGAGGGCCCATGGCAAGGTGGGGTTCCGATTGACGCAGGTGATGACCGGACATGGCTGTTTCGGTCATTACCTGCCATGAGTGCGGCGCTGAGGATGACTCGGCCCAACACACGCTAGAGTGGTGCAGCAGATGGGCCGAGGAGCGCCGTACTATGGTGACGGCCCTTGGTCTAGATGATCTCTCGCTGCAAAGTGTCGTGACGGCCATGCTGGGCAGCGAGAGATCGTGGGAAGCGGTGGCCTCCTTTTGCGAAACAGTCGTCTCGCAAAAGGAGGCTGCGGAGAGGGAGCGCGAAAACAGTGCGGACGCGCTCCCGGCGAGGTAGAGCGCGCGCGCGGTTTGCGGCCGCTGATCGCGCCATGCCTCAGTAGGGCCAGTGGGTAGGGGACCCACATTGCACGGCCCTACATGTCTGTTCCCCTCCTTTGGTGCGGGTGTCCTGGCGCGAGTAAAGGCAGGACCGCCAGGGGGCGTCATAGTTGAATGTTCGCGATCCCATGGCGCCCCCGTTAACGGCAATGCGGGTGACGCCGGTGTGTTTTTAGTGGGTATGCTCCTCCAGTCACCATCACTCGGATGGCGGCGGGAGGAGAGAGTCCCACATAACCCCCAAATTGCCTTCCCCGGGCCGGGGGTATGCGTAAAGCATTTTCACATCGTCAAAAAAAAAGGACCGGTCACTTTGGCACTCATTGGGGGAGGCCTATGTCCAGCAGTGGACGTCTTTCGGCTGATATGATGAGGTATATTCTTTCTCTCTGTATTATATCGTTCACTTATAACTTTGTGATTATATTAACATCTTGTTGCTTTTTTTCTCCATTTGACTACATTCTTAATCCCTTTTCATGAAAATACTCACATCATTAATATGAATATTGATTATGCATATCAAATTTCTATGAAGGGAGGGGCATGTTTCTCTGCAGCTGACTGTACAAATTACGACAACAGGGGTTACTAAAATTGTTATTCATTTCGAATTAAGTCTTATTTTGACCTTTATGTAACACGCTAAACAAACAAACATCGTGCATCGATCTTCCTGTGATCAATTGTGAAGGCATACAACTACGTATATACAAGGATTCTCCGCTTATGCAGAACATGTACAATAACGGAATTTAAACTTGGGTGAGAGTGATTCCAACGACACCGCCGCGAAAACACTTATCCTGGAGAAGAACTCCCGAAGAGTTCGAAACATGTCGCCCGTAGTGACGTTTAATACGGGAAATCTACCAAAAAATATATTTTTTTAACGCAAATCTTAGTCCTCCACTGTTACGATCAGGCTGTAAAATTCATTACGCGTCATGCAACATATTATTTTAGCTCCCAATTCGGAATTGCTAATTAAAACAACATTTTGCAGTGGTTCTATGCTGTAACGAAGGAAATATTATAGCATTGAAATTAGCACTGTTACTGCACTTTACGTTAGGGCGAGTATCTACTATCTTACATGGCTGGCATCTTCTGGCTTTAGAAAAATATATCAAAGCGTTTACCCGCTCGCCATAATAGTGCCAGTGAGTTAAAGAAATAAGGTCCTACGTTAAGTTAACGAACTGCATATATTTGCTTAACTGTGATAGGATGGAAAAGAAATGGCCCACAATGCATATTAACTGGCTGATTTTCCAGTCCGCCGGCGCCGGCGACTTGCGGCCAAAATAGGAAATAACAAGCTGGAATTATCAAGTATTCACAGATAAAATGATAATTATCAATGTAAATATAGACATAGTTGGGGGGACATCTAACCACAAATCGAACTAGCCCTATAGTAAGCTCTAAGCTTATATTTAATAGATATAAATAGTTAAATGCGTAAAAAACATCCAAGACCCAGAAACAAATGTTCATGCTCATCACACAAATATTTGCCCTTGCCGGGATTCGAACCCAAGGATCTTCTTCATAGGCGTCACTAACCTGACGAACCGATCGTATACAATACCATTGTATAGTTTATGAATTAACCAGACAACCCAGGATAGAGCATCCAAACCATAGTTCTTTGTCCTTTGCCTCTTCCCATAATTTGGGGTCGGCTCTCCTCGTTAGGGTGATCCACGTTCAAGTGATGCGCGAGGGTGCGCCAAAGTTTATATAAAATTGCAACCTCGATTATTGGATTTCCGAAAATTTGTCGCATACAATTTTATCTCATAATGATCACTTAGTATTCATAATTATTTGTGCAAAAAAGGTGCATTCGATCTTTGTGTGGTCTACACCGTCGTGATTCTTGTAAATCATACTTTATAAAATTAGGAATTTTAACTCTACCTTGCCTGTACATTTACGAAGTCATATTGTTTGTAAAACGTAACTTGCATTTGTTCCCGACCTTTAATAGTACACGTCTAAGGAATAAATTAGTCGCAATGTCCTGTAAAACCGCTCTGTGTCGTAAAAGTGTGCTTGGTACAGCACCTACAATGTACAACAAGGTTCCAAAAGAAATTATTAATATAGAAAGCACAGCTGATTTTAAAAAAACATTGTTTAAATTTCTTGTTAGTAAAGCCTATTACAAAGTGACAGATTTCTTAACAGACACCATGTAGTTAGTGGAGATGTGTACCACACGGCCTCCACCAAATTACACATAAATTTTGTATGCCTAAGGGCCCAACATAGTGATACTGTATTTAATTTTTAAGACCCTAATGTATTTTAGCACCTACCTATGTTGAACAAATAAACGACAAAACAAAACAAAACAAAACAAATAACTATCGTAACTCCGAATTACCTATATTCATAATGTTATTCAACATAAGTATCTCTTTCGCTACTATCTATGTTTATATAGTTTTATATCATTACGATTTTGAGCAATATAGTTTCATATCATATATATATTTTTTTTTTTTTTATGATATAGGAGGCAAACGAGCAGTCAAATCACCTGATGGTAAGCGATAATCGACGCCCATGGACACTTACAACACCAGAAGAGTTGTAGGTGCGTTGCCGGCCTTTAAGATGGGAGTACGCTCTTTTCTTGAAGGCTTGAAGGTTATAACGGTCCGGAAATACCGCAGGCGACAGTTCATTCCAGAGTTTGGCTGTGCGAGGCAGAAAGTTTCGGGAGAAACGCACAGTTGAGGACTGCCAACCATCTACGTGGTGAGAATGGAAAAGCTGTCGCGTAGGGCGATGGCGGAAGGAAGCGGCGGGGATTAATCCGAACAATTCATCGGAACACTCCCCATTGTACATGCGGACCCCATTGCATTTCTATAGATACCAGTGGTTATTGCAAAATTTTGTATTAATAAAAGACAACCACTATCTAATGCCAAGATAGTGGTGTATAAGTTCAAGTAGGCAGGAGAACAGGGACTTAGGCACTGGTCCCACCACCGGCTAGTAAGCTAGAAAAGTTGGGCGAGTAGCATTACATTGCGGATCTGTAAAGACCGATTGATCACACTGTGCCTGGTCAGCACGCAATGAACCGTTGCTCGCCCAACTTTTCTAGCTTACTAGCCGGCGGTGGGACCAGTGCCTTAGTGGCAAAACCGACGCGGATCGCGGATAGGTTAGAAGACGGAAGCGGGAGCCCGCTTTCGTCTTCGAGGTTTTTTTTTAATAAAAGAGCGGAAAATCTTACTTACTGATATTAGGACTAACAAAATTATGATATATGTCCATTATGATTATGAAGGAAACTGTTATGAAAAACCAAATTATGAGTTCAAGTCTGTTCTCAGTAATGACATTATGAAGAAACATTTTATGAAAACTGCTCGTTATGAGTTCCGATGATAGTTACAGAAATTTAGGAACATAAAGGGTCTGAAGAAAAAAATTATGAATAGTGTGTTGTATACGGAAGCAGTCAAACAATCTCCATCTCACTCGCACCTGTATTTCCGGTCTCTCATTCATCGGCGTCTATAATGGACGAACGTGTTAAATAAGTTATAAAACAATAAATACAGTAATGAATTAATTTACGAGTTGAATTGAAGATACGACAGTCTGATGATATAATTAAAAAGCGGTATTACTATTAGAAAAAATCGAACCACCAAGTTTATATGAGCCAATATGGACCCGATGCGCGAGCGCACCCGGCACGGCTATCATGTGACGGCGCGCGAGCTCTTTCGATTTTTCTCGCACTATCAGTCTCTTTCTTATTAGAACACTTAGAAAAAGAGATATAGTAGCGGCCGTCGCAGGATAGGCGTGCTGCAATCTCATTGGTGATTATTTCCTCGCTCAGCGCCTTGCTCCCTCGCACAGCTCTGCTGGGGTCATCCTAACCAGGAGAGCCGCCCCCAAATTTATGAAGCCAAAGGAAAAGAAGAATTCTATAGTTTATTATAACGAAGACAGGCGAGCCCATACGGTTGGGCCGCTCGAAGGCAAATGGGCAGTCACCATCATCATATTAGCGAATTTTATAATACGACGTTGGTGGCAAACGAGCTCATGGCCTTCCTGAGTATAAGGCTTGAGTGCATGCCCCTCAGAGCGGGGTGTGCAGCGTCCATATAAAACAAATGCAATTCATATGGACGCTCCACGCCGCGCTCCGAGCGGGGCGTCCACTCAGGCCTTATACCCGCATATTGCCGGCCAAGACCACTACTAGCAATGCAATTCGCCGCTGTGCAAGGAACGAACAAGCCCTGTGGTCATCTGAGGACCATAAGCAAATAGCTTAACATCAGTTTCGTTAAAAGTCACTGAATAATAAGTTGTAAAAGCATTAGAGTAGACATAATTTAATAGGCATTTATTTAACATGTTTGTGTGCACTATGACCGTTTAACAGAACAATTTAAATTAAACTGAAATAGTAAAACACACAAATATTAATCGAAAAGGTCGATAGCTCTGATAATGCCTGCGCCAAGTAGCCCTCGAGACTGCTAGGTTTTTTTTAATACAACGACGGTGGCAAACTAGCGTACGGCCCGCCTGATGGTAAGCGGACACCGCAGCCTATAGACGCATGCAACTCCAAAGGAGTAACATGGGCGTTGCCGACCCTTGATATGTTTGAGGATTCGCCGTGTTGACAGCTGAAGGAACAAATTCCCTCGCTCTCAACACAACGCATCGGGAGCTCTGGCGACCTTGCTCACCTCCAGGAACACAACACTACTACAGAGCAAGTAGTAGTGTTATTATGGCTGTGGTCTTCTGCAAGGCGGAGGTACTTCCCCAGTTGGGCTGCTCCACATTCGAGCGGGATGACATTTCGCGGTGCCCTACCTCACCAACCCAGCAGCAGACACTGAAGAAGCAGGGACTGGCTCAGACGCTGATTCTGCCATCACCTTGGTTAAATCTAGTAAGGTGACACTTATCGGAATTAATAGAACACTCATTAGTTTCATTATATGGAGATTTAAATTAACAATAGAATGGTAAATGTGGTCAAAATATTACACTAATATTATCGATCACACCACTCGCCTCCGTGAATGCCCTGCTCTAGACAAGAGCCTAACATATTGTAATTTTCTTCTAAAACAAACATAAAAGTAACAAAGTTTAGTCGGACTAAAAGTAACTCTCAATTTATTCAAACGGTATCCAAAATCTACTTAAGACTTAAACCTCTTAAAAGTAATTTCTTTAAGAAACAGTTAACCCGGTAAAGCACACATGCGCACACACGTACGCATATGTATGTACACATACATGGTAATTGTGGAGAGAATAAAAAAATGCGCTAAGTGTGGCTTACTTGCGCGAGCCGAGGCGGGTACAGTCGGACGGGGTAATGGTTACAATATTATGCCGATAGAGAGTCTCATAAGAAGGCTCGAAGTCACCCAAAGGGCTATGGAGAGGGCTATGTAGGGAGTTTCTCTGCGTGATCGCATCAGAAATGAGGCTATCCGTAGCAGAACCAAGGTAACCGATATAGCCTTACGAATCGCTAAACTTAAGTGGCAGTGGGCGGGGCACATAGCACGTAGAACCGATGGCCGTTGGGGCGGAAAGGTTCTCGAGTGGCGACTACGTACAGGAAGGCGCGGCGTGGGTAGGCCCCCCACAAAGTGGACTGATGACCTGGTAAAGGTTGCTGGAGTCCGCTGGACGCGGGTGGCGCAGGACCGGTCACTTTGGCACTCTTTGGGGGAGGCCTATGTCCAGCAGTGGACGTCTTTCGGCTGTTATGATGATGATGATGATGATGACTGGCCCGCCTTGCTGGTCGTGACCAGGGAGAGCGCCCAGGCGCTTCAGGGCGCGCTGTGCTGTGGCCTACCTCGTCTACAAGCTAATCTAATTTAGGAAGTTGGTTAACTTAGAGTGGGTTGCACCAAACTAAACAGTCTGTATTGTGTATGTATGTATGTATGTAAGCATTTTATTGTACACAATAACAGGTTAAAGAATATACATGTCACACAATAGATCAAAGTACAAAGGCGAACTGTATTATAATACGACCTGCGGAAATAATGATGATGACTTAGAGAGAATTCTTCTGCTTCACATTACGCTCTGCAGATTGGAAGTAGTCGTCACATCAGGGGTGCAAGCTTCAGAATCCGTCCTCATTCTTTCCGTATACTGTAGCTCTTTTATAACAATCGTGGAGTGGACCAATGAGTACAGTTTCGACTTGATCAGTCCAACGCACTGGTGTCCTGCCGAGTGCTCTTGTGCCTTCAATTTTTCCCTGCACTACAAGTCGTTCAACAGATGTGTCTTCTCGAGGTGTGATAAGTCCTATTTGACATTAGAATAAAGACGCTGTTTGTAATAGAGAATGGGAGATGAGATGTTGGTTTGAAACTTTCCAGGTTATGTCAAACATTTTTCTCCAGCACCGCTTTCTAAAGCGTCTATCTTCTATTTCTCGCTTTCTGGGTGGCTGCCTGGCCCGTCGACATTTTTTTTACCCCTCCTCCAATTTCTACCCCAGACCAAGTTGGCACAGTTCGGGTTGCACAGGGCGGCTCCACAACGCTTAGGGAGCTCAAATACCGCGAGCCATCTGGTTGCCTCTCGGACACTGAAACTACGCGTCATTGCTTTAACTAAATGACAATATTCAAATATAGGCGCACAGTGGAGAATCGGTACGGACTCTAGTGACAGTTGACACTACGCTGCTCAGCTGACAACTTACTGATATCGTACCGCCTCCTCACCGATAAATTAGGGAGTAGCATGCGGCGGCGAGGTAAGGCAACAGCAGCCTTCCCCTTAGCCCTTTGAGCTTTGCCGTCTCCTCACGCGCCCCTCATCATACTCGCCGTCGCACTAAACGCCTTTTGCGGCGATACTCCCACTGATTGCGACAGATTTTTTACACGCGCATTGCCGCGTCGGCAGTGTGTTGTACTAGGCGTGTTTTCTATATAAATTGAGAATCAGCTTCTTTCCCACCGTCCACCTCCCGAGACCACCTAGGTGAACCGTTGAAAATTATTTTTTCCTACCGTTGACCTTTGACCACCTGGGTGTACAATGGATTTTTTTTAATTTCCACCGTACACCTTGCTATCAATACAGCGTACCTACATACTATCAGAACTCTTCAGATCGAAAAATGTGCAGGCCAGTGTAGGTACGACGACGAGCGAAGCGAGGAGGAGTGTTAGGTGTACTGCGACCCTACAGCGCGCGAGCCGAGTGAGCGAAGCGAGCGTGCCGCGGCAGCGAAGCGCCAGAACCGAACTTTTAATATGAGAAAGCGAAATAACACAATTTTGGTGCGTAATTGCGTATTTCCTGTCAGACAAATTCTTCACGCAAACATAAAAAAATCCATAGATATAATAAAACAGCCAGTATTAAATTTCAGAGGTGGACGGTCACCAATATAAATTACACTATATAATTAAAGGTGAACGGTAGGAAAAAATAATTTTCAACAGTCCACCGAGGAGGTCTCGGGAGGTGGACGGTGGGAAAGAAGGGTGAGATTCTTGCATACAATGGTATCTGTCGCTCCGCGCACCGCGGCGGGACGCGGTGCAGTGGGAGAATCGCCTAAGAGATCGGAGTGCGACCTGTCACTCCCACGTATAACACTAGAAATCGTGGCTGAGCCCTTGTTTTTAACCACCGACTCAAAAATAGGGGGGTTAAATAAGTGAGTGTGTCTGTCTGTGGCATCTTAGCTCCTCAAGGAATGGTACGATTTTAATGCGATTTTTTTGTCCAAAAGCTGACAAGACTGAAATGGTTCTTAGCTACGTTTAAACAAAAGCGGTTCAGCCGGTTTTAATATTGAACTTTGAAAAAGAATGTCGGGGGTTTGTCAACCTATCTAACTAGTGAATTAGTACGTTTGTAAACCATAATAGACGAACACGTCCCCGTGCGAGTGTACCTAGCGGGCACCGTTCCGACTGGCCACAGTTGGCCGCCCGAGCGCGAAGTTCAAATCTCGCGGTAATTGATAAATAAATGCGGCACGTGCGGCCAGGTCAACAACTTGTATGCACCGTGTACGGTGCTTTATGGCATATGAAAAACTAAAGCTCATCGTTTTTTTGTGTCTATTGTATGGTAGGGTTGAGCTGTAAGTTACTACCGTGGTCCGCAGGGAACAGTTAGCAGAATAACCGACAAATGATGGTTAGCAGCGAATATTGGAACAGGCAGTCCCCGACACACAGCGGCAGACGATGGATGAAGTGGAAAGTCTTATAGTATAAATTGGAAAATATGATGGTATGGTTTTGGTTGGGGGAGAGTCAGCGGCGAATATCCTACTAATATTATAAATGCGAAAGTTTAGATGTTTGGATGTTTGTTACTCAATCACGCTTAAACGGCTGAACCAATTTGAATGAAATTTTGCACGAAGATAGTTTATAGCCTGGATTAAAATATAGGATAGTTTTTATCCCGGGTCCACGCGGACGAAGTCAGACAGGGTTATCAACAAGTGGCGGGAGGTTTGAGGTCAGCCGGACCTTTAAAAATACCACCGAAGGTCCTACGACAACAAGACATTCCCCAGCCTTGTATAAGAATAAGAATAAGATTTTTTTTATTTGCCATAAAGATAAAGAAAAACAAAACACATGCAATACAAGGAATATATAGGATATAGGAGTATAATATAGGAGTGCAGCTGGCAGAGGGCCGAAGATGAAGAATTGGGATGCGCTTCTGACGGCGGGAGACTGTCGATTATATTGTGGGCCGGAAGGCAAATGGGGAAACACACAGTCACATCATGACGCAGTTATTTACAACTTACAGGTTTTTTTTTAACCTTAGCTACGAATTCACACTTACAGTACGATTCGTAGCATCGCTTTTTAGGGTTCCGTAGCCAAACGGCAAAAAACGGAACCCTTATGGATTCGTCATGTCTGTCTGTCTGTCTGTCTGTCCGTATGTCACAGGCATTTTATTCGAAAACTATAAGGTGTGTTTAAAATTTTGAGGATAGGTATATTTTGTTAGCCGCTACATAGATTTGTAATTAACTTACAAAAAAAAATTAAGGCGGCACTCCATACATAAAATTGAAAGTAAAAAAAAATGTTCATTGCAAGCCCACGTGTGGCACATCAATCGATAGGCCTTTCAAAATAAATATAAGGTTTCTCAGCAATTTTTTTGATTAAGTGAATAGAGTCGGAGATAATCAGCTTGAGTCACTAAAATTGTCCCCCCCCCTCCCTCTAATTTTTGAACAGAGTATTTTAAAAATATGAAAAAAATCATGGACATAGCTTACTAAATTCTTTCAGCAAAAATTGTTTTGAACAAACTCGGTTCAAAGGTTTTCGAGATCTTTCTAAAAAACTGCCTTCCTTAAAGAAAAGACCGTAAGTGCCATAAGATTTCAGTAACGATACGACCTTTTTAATAGTCACGGAACCCTTCGTTGTGCGTGGTCCGACACGCACTTGGCCGCAATACTCTTGCATCAAGCACTACTTTTTATTGCAGTATATAAAATACAATTTAATTTTCCAGCTACGTTATGAACTAAGTATGTGTGTGCTTTATGGCAGCTCATATAACATTTCCGTTAGATCTTAATGTGAACTGAACTGGAACTGATTAGTTAGGACGAGTGTGTTGTCAAACTACCAGGTTTGGCTGAAGAAAAATATGCAGTCGATCTAACCAACTGAGTTATCGGAACCATCCTCCGTTCAACACATTTTCAACCAGTTTCATTAGTTTGCTTCGAATCCGGCCTGGTGCCATATTTTTTTTAACCCGTTTGAAGTTTATGGATACTAGTTTTCTATAGGTGAGTGAAGACTCTTCCTCAATTCTCTCTCTTCAGTCTTTCCCTCATTCCTGAGGATCGTTTTCAATGTTGGAATTCGCAGCCCTGATGATTTGTCTCCATCGATTTCGATACATGGTTGCCCTCACTGCTTGCTGGAGTTTGCTAGGGGATGTGGCTTCCTAGACCATGTTACAATAACTTTGGTTTATTATAAATGATGAAGCTACGGTAGCCTAAGTGGTTCAGGCATGTGGCTATCAAGCGGCGGCCGTGGGTTCGAATCTCGGCTAGTACCAAAGAGTTTTTCGGAACTGATGTACGAATATTTACCGTTATTCTATCGGTGAAGGAAAACATCGTGAGGAAACCTGTCTAATCCCAATAATGTCTAGTTTTTCCTCTGGGTTGGAAGGTCAGATGGCAGTCACTTTCCTAAACCTAGTGCCTATGCGAAATCTTGGGATTAGGTGTCAAAGCGGACTCGGGGCTCTTTTAGGGCATAACCGGGAATAACGCTAGGAGGATAAATAACTTAATGAAATTGACCTGGTCTGACCATCTAGTTGGCAAGCATCATCCCCCAACTGGACTGCTCCTTCATGAGTGGAATGACATTTGTCTGTGTCCTTCATCTCTAGACACTTTCAGTGCCAGGAACCAGCTAAGTGGACGCCCTGCTCGTAGGCGCTTTTCTCTACATACGGTTTGTTCCATGTTATCGGCTACGAATTTCTTCTCAATGTGTTAACCTGAGGGGTAAACATAACTTTGCGAAGAAGCATTAGGACAATGCCACTGTGTTTGCTGGTTTTGCAATGCAATTTTTTGACATTTAGTTCTACCTGACGCACTTACAATTACGTAATCGACTCACAACTCGTCTGTTGGTAAGCCACGCTGAATGGCTTGTCTCCGGCGGGTCGTATGTTTATTAGCCACTATCGTGATAAAAAGTAAAGCGCTACAAGTATGCTAGTTGTTGCTCAAGCGATTCTGATTGAGCACGATTATGCAAGTCAGTTAAAAATGGCGTCATGTGCAAGCTGACTAATCCATTGTACATAATAAAGTTGTGGAGTGCCCAGCATAGCGGTAAACAGCCGAAAAATCTGCTTAATTTAATTCTGTAAACGCAACTTTTGGTACAAACTTATTTAGAAACACTTATTGTGGTACACTTGTAGCAAGGGATATTTTGGTAACTTTTATTGCGCCTGGGATTATTTTGTTGAGAAAAAAACCGGATCAGTTTAGTGAAAATGCTTATTGAATACAATGCATATTTTGTGTGTGCCTCCTGTAGAGAGGTGAGTAATTTCTGTCAAGTAATACCCTACTTAGGATAGAAGTGTAAAATATGTCGGTTGTACTTTAAGAGTCCGCAATAAGCTCGGCCGAATTTCACCTTCCCATACAAGCGTAGTTACGCTCTCATTTTAAAAATATGGGTTGGATTGTGACAAAACTTTGCATATATATTGACATTAGGTATATCTATGTCTGTAATTAGTTTATATGGTTCCAGTTTACAAAAAAAACGATATACAGCAAAAACAAGTTTAGGATGAATAACTTAATTTAGCTGTATTTTTTTATCTGAAGCTACATAAACTAATTACAGACATAGATATACCTCATGCCATTGTATATGCAAAGTTTCGTTACAATCTAACACGTAGTTTTAAAATGAGAGCGTAACTACGTTTGTATGGAGAATCGAGCTTACTGCGGACTCTTAATTGCCAGATTTTATCATGCAACAAATGTTGCAAATAATGTTTTCAGGATGCTGTCAGGAAGGCCCTTGGTGTAGTGCCTCGGGGATGTTCACAGAGGCACGCACTAAACTTTCATGCGATTATGCGAGATGAAATTTCGTCTCTGATGGCTCGAGTGAGGATACGAACTAACAGCATCCTGTAAATGCTGGCTGGTAGGTTTGACTGTCCAATACTTCAGTTTTGGATTGGGCAGGTCAAATATATCTTGCAATATATTTAGTAAGTGCGTATGTCCTCTGTATGTCAGTTTCTGTTGTGTTCAATTGTATGTAAGCGTTGTATTGTGTAACCTAACCTAATAATTAAAATTATATAAATGATTTATTCGATTTTATTTCTAATTTTGTCTGATAATAGTTATATTTACCTACGAAGTTTGAGAGGTAATAGTTATATGTACGAAGTTTAATAATAGTTATATATACGAAGTTTGACACAAAACGCGGTTAACACAAGACGGCGCGCAAACCTGTCTGTTTCTAATTAGAACACTTAGAAAGAGATGGACAGTCTATCTCGCCGCGAGACAGCTCGCGCGTCTTCTTGTGCTAACCGTGCTATCCGATACAAAACATATTATAGTTTACCAATTACATACTTTTATGATTATTACTAACTAAGAGGATTTTTGTCATCGGAATTTAAACCATGTCACGTTGACTAGGACGTTTACCTTACAGTAATATTTGAATGGTTCAAGACTCGTCACGACCTTTTAATTACTTATTTTTTACCTTGAGTTGGTTTTTTACATAGGTACTGTGCTACAGAGCCTTCTTTCAGAACTTGCTTAATAATTAAAATGCCTCAGAGTCAATTAAAAAGAAAATAAGTACATACGATTACAAAAATCCAGGTAGGTACCAAACGGAAGGCGGATAGCGCGCGGACACTGAGTTATATTGCACGCTCTGTAAGTGCGAGCGAGACGGGCATATCCCGCTCAGTGCGCGTTCGAACAAGACAGCGCTACTCATATGTTACATGCGCGTAAGTTTTTACTGCACGCACACATGCGCGTGCGCTAGTGTGGGTGTTTTGTTTGTGTGCGTTATGTTTTAACGGAAATTTCTACTAGTTATGATTGGAGGCTTGACATTATGAAGCGATGGTTATCAGGAAATTGCCTTAGAGATACAAGAAGGACAGATTATGTTGTATGGTAGATCTTTTGGGTGAATTAAAATCGTCATGGAACATGTAATGTTCAAAAAGGAGACAGTGCATTACGATATCTGAGGTTCCATTCTAAAACGCGTCAGTGCATATTGGGATTAGATTGGATTTGCATTTATTGGGGCGCGCTCACTCACATTAACGTGCTCAATTTATGATAGGTCCTGGGTCTGGAATAAGATGATATGGGCATGTAGAGATGATGGATGAACGAAAACAAACAAAGACAGTGTACCTATCAGTGAAAATTGGTTGGCAAAGTTGGAATGGGACGACCTCAGCGGACTTATCGACCAAATCGGAGAAAACCTAAAGAAAGGTCAGGTTAAGAGCAGGTACTACAGTACAAATTAGGTACCTACATAACCCGAAGAGCACGTACAAAGGATGACATGAAAGTGAATGAAGCAAGGTTTGTCAAGATCGTAGCAAGTGGAAATCCGTGATCTCTGCCTACCCCTCCGGAAAACAGGCGTGATTATGACGTATGTATTATGTATGTTGCTTTATAGGTGTGTTGTGTACCAATAGTGTTGTGTTCTTGGTTGTGAGTCGAGCTCGCAACGTTACGCTGTGTTGAAACTTTGAAAGGGAGGAACCTGCATTTGTCCCTATATTGACGTTCATTACGAATTCTCAAATCAACAAAGGGTCGGCAACGCGCCTGTGACTCCTCAGGCGCCTTCCATGGCTACATGTGTCTGCTTATCACAGGCAGCGTTTGCCTCGGTATAAAATATACCTGATTGGGATCGGAAGCGGATGATAAAAACAGACCACCAGCCCTAAGTACATAAATTAAACCAGTTAATTAGGTACTGTTATTCACTTATCCAATTTTAATTATAGTTTTCTGCTTATGTAAGTCAGATAGTTTCCGATATATGAGTACAGACAATTAGTTACCGTCTAATTCACTCGTTACGTTATAGTATAATCACACTAGCTGCCTGCGCGGCTTCGCTCGCGTATTGCAAAGAACGCATGCTAACTCGCGGGAAAAAATATAGCATATCTCCACCCGGAAGGTCCATTCTATACGCAGGTGAAAGAAGTTTTGACATCGGATGAGAAATTCCGTAGATAACCGTTACATACAAATTCAAATTTAATTGTCCCCCGTGTGGTGTCGGGTAAGAAATAAGAAAGGGGGTGTCGTAAGAATCGACTAAGGGTACAGGGTTGAAGTGTGTTGTGGGCGATGGGCTAGCAATCTGTCACTACGATATCACATTTTGTCGATCTTTTCCCACATTGATGGCTAAAAGTGGCAAAAGCTGGCTAAAAGGGAAAAAGGCGTGAATGTATGTATGTATGTATGTCAAATTTGATTCAGATAACATGATCCATTTAGTTGGTAAAAAAATGACACTTACAATTATGTGTTAGTATTGGTTTAGATACATTAAATTTTACATTCAGAACTTAAATTCTACCGTTTTAATCAAACCGAATAAGGGAGCGACCACACCGGTGCTTAACGCTGCGTATACGCGTTGACGTGTCGTATGCGTCATGTATTCTTCATACATTTTGCTGCGTTTTACGGTGCGTTAGCGTATTTTGAGCAGCGGTGTGATCGCACCTTAATATTGGGCACTGAAAACAGTAGAACACGCCCCCTAGACAGATACACGCTGATGCCTTCCGCGCACAAGGAACAGAGATGTAACACTCTTCGGGAATGGCTTTTTTGGACTAATTTCGATAAAATACCTAACTTAGAGACGTTTTATTTAAATTTTAGATGAGATAAAGTATTAACTTGATTGTGTCGTAAAATGATGTATCGTTTGAGTAGGCTGAGTAAAAAAAGGAAAATACAGACCCAACTTTGGATTTTTTTTCTATCGAGGAAATTTTAAGCAATCGTGTATTGATAAAATCAGATAAACAATCATAGTCAAGAATCATATATCTGAAAGTCAGACGTTATTGTTTCTTAATCTAGTCAGAACGGCGTTTCAAAGCACGCGATAATTTCCAATGCACAGCCTTAACCACTCACTTGCTTGTGGCAACCACAGTTGCCAATTTCGCGCACCCCTAAACTGATAGTGGCAACTGTGGTTGCCAAGTGAAGTATGGACTTCTTTGATAAAGAAAAATTTAAAGCAATTTAGGCTACCTTTTTTAAAATCCGAAAGCAAGTGAGTGGTTAAGAGCGATGCTGCTTTCTTTCGCAGGATGGCGTGAAAACCATCCGTGCGAGCTTCCGCAAACAACGCAGCAGAAGCGTGGTAATCCTAATAGCGCTCTAAACCCATTATTACATTGCTACCCACCCACCCAACCCATTATTAAACCCATTATTATACAAAACTACAATCTCACAGACTACCTCGTTATAATATGAGTATAGACTAGCTTTACCCCGCGGCTTCGTTCACTTAGAATTCGTTATTGCATTCCCATACTTGATAATTCGAAGTTCGTATCGATGTGTTCACACACCAATTTTGGTTTTTACCCGACTGCCTCAAAGGAGGGTTATGTTTTTCGGGCGCATGTATGTATGGTTGAGATTATTTAATGTGGCCCTTTTATAAGACTGTCATTGGAATTGGAATCTTCTTCCATGGACGGTAGAGTGGCTTTTTGAATGAACTACTTTGATGCAACTCGGCCAACTCAAATAATCTCAAGTACCTATATACTGTGAAAGCGAATTTAACAAGCTACAGCTCGTTTTTAACCTGTGAGGTTTTGTTAGATACCTTTTAGTCATAGGAATGACATTAGCTATAATATTATAACCTAATATTATAACGAATATTACTTCCGCCCGCGACTTCGTCTGCGTGGACCCGGGATAAAAACTATTTTTTATTTTAATCCAGGCTATAAATCTTCGTGCCAAATTTCATTCAAATCGGTTCAGCCGTTTAAGCGTGATTGAGTAACAAACATCCAAACATCTAAACTTTCGCATTTATAATATTAGTAGGATAGTACCCGTGCGAAGCCGGGGCGGGTCGCTAACGTATATTGATATACTTAATATATCAAATGATATTTTGTACTTAGTTTTTTAAATCCAACACTCAAACTATTCTCATTTAGATTTGTTATTCGTGATATATTCATAATGTTAAGTAATAGATTTCTAAGATAAAGGAACCCTTTGCGATGCGCTTCTTTAATTAAAATTTTGTGAAAGTTATGTTGATGTTACATGATTTTTAATGTACAATCACTATAAGAAGATTAAGCATCAAGGAAATGTAGCGTATGGCTACTATGTAGATTACGTAAGACTTAACAGTGGTATAAAGTTTTCAAAAACTGGTCTGTGAAAGTTTTTGCATTTTAGATATGTTATTATTTATTTTATTTTGTATATAATATGTGGAATTCAGAACCAAGCTATGAACATTTTTTTTAGGACGACACCCATGTAGGTTCATGGGTTTAAGAAAAGTATAGATAAGAAAACTTTAAATTCGATTTTTGATCAAAAATATGTCTTGAAAATTCACCGAGCTTTTTTTCCCATACTAGGTGTGCGGTGTCCTTTATATTTAGGAAGTTTCATTGAAGGAACATTTTGTATCGAAAAGTTATCTAAAATTACTGAGAACTTTTGACATAAAAGTAATCATGAAAGCATAAGCCTGGCTTTTATTGTCCACAATAACAGGTAAAAACAGAAGAATTTCTCGTCGATACTATAGTAACTATACAAGACACTGGCCTGTCGTGTCCAGGATTTGATATTATTACGCCGAGAACGTCCTGACATTTGCGGGGTGCGCGGGAGTGGCCGTTAAGGCGGTTGTACTTTCTTCGTCGCGCTCCGCCGCCCGGGGTGGCGCTAGGGACGGTACGAAGTTCATTTATCGATTGTTTTCATTAGTTTGACCACTTCTGGCATTTTAATCGAAATAATCAATGTTTTTTTTTACCCTTATGTTGTGAAACTTATGAGGTCTCTAGTTTTACGAAATCCACTGCCATCTGACCTTCCAACCCAGATAAAAAATTAGACCGTTTTCCGTTCACCGAAAAACGAAATATAAAATGATGTACCTTTTTTAGCCTACTTGTTACTGGAATATGGCCTCGAACCTTGAAACATGTTAAAGAAAAAACATTCCTTTCTCTTCTAAGAGCGTCCCAATATTTGATAGGTACCTTTATGCTTGATAGTTCACACTTACCTATTGTTCAGCTCTGTTATTACTTAAGATTGAAATTATTGGGCGAGAATCATGCACGTTTTATTAATAAATAAAGATAAACTGTGTGAAGAACTCGTGAGCCTGTTTATTTAATTTTCATTTTTTTATTAATTATGAAAACTGACTCGACAATAATATCTATATAATCATCGAACTTGTTGACAAAATTTCACGAGAATCGGTTGGGAAATGCGACCTGTAGAGGAGAACAGCCGGACTTCCGGACATTAGGAACGCATTTTCAAGCAAAACACTTCGTTTGCTTCTTTCACTCGTTCTAAAACTGCAATAAATGTACACTCGCGGGCAAAGAATACGGGTCGGTAAAATACCGTCATATTTCCTAAAATAGTGCGTAAGAGGTTGTACAGTTAATCCTGTCATGATCTTTATTTAATTTTACATATAAACTGCTAATAACAGTAAAAAATATAACGTTACCAGGTTTAAATCGGACTCGTAAAAACCCATGAAAAAAAAACAACGTTAAGGGAGCGAGATATCGCAAAAATCGTGATTTTTGGATATCGATATTTTTATGATAGGATCCAGGAAATTGTTAATACAGTTGGGTATTGTAAAGAATAGCATATTATGTAAATAAAACAAGTATTAAATATTTTAAAAAAACTTATTGCAGTTTTAATTTAAGGTGACCCGTATTCTTTGCCCGCGAGTGTAGTACTTATGATAAATATCGACAATTGAATCGATACTATCCCCTCCCTTACCACAGCAGGAACGGAAGTACAAATAATTGTGGCTCTTCCCCCAGCCGTCCCGCAAATGACCGCTTTTTGTGCCAACTGTACGCTGACTGTACAGTGTTTTTGTACAGTCGTCCCGAGTATGAGAGTTAGAAAGCAAGTTTATAATGACAGAGAAATGCCAGTGTGTTTAAAATTGTTAGTTGATTAGACTTAACTTGTAGCAGGTGAATTACATTTTAATGTTGAACTAAACGTTTTTTCTAGGAACTAAAACATAGGATCAAAAAGGAGTGTGAAGATTCTGATAGGATTGTCAACGCGCATTGACCCTGAGGATGCACGAGTCCTTAGGCTGCGGCTACCATCAGGTGGACTGTCCGCTTGTTGACCGTCGGTGTCTAATGCGGTGTAAAAAAGGATCCAATGTGTAAAATAAGCTCCTTTTATACTATACGCCGGTGGAAATCAAGCATACAGCCTGCCTATAGTGCACATATAACGTAGCCTTTGGACGCTTGCGATTCCAGAAGAATCACCAACACGGGTCCCTCACCGAGGTCCCGAGGTAGGCGATGGTTGAGATACGCGTCATACTTGTGAACGGGTGCTGTTTGTCGAGTGATTTAAATACTTATAATTAATTTAATTTTGATACTTGGAGACCGTATACATCTCTATAAGTATGTTTTTTTTTCTGTCATTGTATTTGACATGTAAACTCTGATGTAGTTAATTTTATTATGAATAATGGACTCATACTATTTTGAATCTATAGATAGACATTTTGACTTGTAAAAGTGCCCTGACCCTGGTATCATAGTCGGCTTTATCACACGATAAGTGACAAGATAGCGCGTCCGTCACTGCCTGACACCGTTCGATAGAACGAGACGGATGCTCTATCTTGTCACTTATCGCGTGATAAAGCCGACCGGTCAGGTGGCCTATTTGCTGAAGAAACATTTTGAATATTGAATTTTCACCCTCAACACGACCAATCCTCGGCTGCTCTGGCGACCTGACTCACCACCAGGAACACACCACATACCTACAGAGCAAGTAGTGCCGTGGCTGCAGTCTTCTGTCAGGTGGAGGTACTTCCCCAGTTGAGCTGCTCCAAATTTTAACAAGATGAAATTCCGCTGTGCTTTTTTCTACGTTAGGGGAATGCTTTGACGCACCGTCCGCCTGGTCAGGGGGGACCGGACGGGTGTGTGGGACTCCCGGACAGAAGGCCCAGACTACCCAATACACCCCCAACGGTTGGCCACCCATGTCGCTGCCAAGGAGGGCCAAAGGTCCGCTTGACGCATTCTATATTGACCCTCGTGACGGCAATGGACAGGGCTATGTTGAGAGTTTCTCTGCGCGATCGCATCAGAAATTAGGCTATCCGCAGCAGAACCAAGGTAACCGATATAGCCCTCCGAATCGTAGAACGTAGAACCGATGGCCGTTGGGGCGGAAAGGTTCTCGGATGGCGACCACGTACCGGAGGGCAAAGCGTGGGTAGGCCCCCCACAAGGTGGACTGATGACCTGGTAAAGGTTGCTGGAGTCCGCTGGATGCGGGTTGCGTAGGACCGGTCACTTTGGCACTCTTTGGGGGAGGCCTATGTCCAGCAGTGGACGTCTTTCGGCTGTTATGATGATGATGATGATGATGACTGGCCCGCCTTGCTGGTCGTGACCAGGGAGAGCGCCCAGGCGCTTCAGGGCGCGCTGTGCTGTGGCCTACCTCGTCTACAAGCTAATCTAATTTAGGAAGTTGGTTAACTTAGAGTGGGTTGCACCAAACCGTCTGTATTGTGTATGTATCAGTGATCGGAATTAGGTGAGCCAAAATACCTATTCTTCGCAAGAGGACATAATATAAAGTGGTTGCAACCGGGTAGGAAAACAGAATTTTCTCTTAAATACCGGGTATTCGTTATTTTTCCGGGTACCAGTCGTAATGTTCAACATATATGTTTTTACTTATAGAACGGGATGTTTAATGTTAATCTAAAAGTTATAACCATTTCATACTTTTTCCTTCCCTTTTTACTACAAACTAACATAAACAATCTCGTACTATTAGTAAAAATATGTATGTTTAACATTACGACTACTTATAGTACCCGGACAAATATCGATTACCCGGTATTAAAGAAAAAAAAATTTTTCTACCCGGTTGTATCCACTCTACATTATATCCTGTTGCGAATAATAGGTATTTTGGCTCACCTAATTCCGATCACTGGTATGTATGTATGTATGTACGCATTTTATTGTACACAAAAACAGGTTAAATAATATACATGTCACACAATAGATCAAAGTACAAAGGCGAACTGTATTATCAAACCCCGGTGAGAATGGGACTGCGGCCTGCGGGTGACAGTTTGGCCATAAAAATACGTTAAAGTTTATATAAACTGACAGCTATTCCAATCCACAACTCAGCGCAGTGGAATAGTAATCGCTATCGATGTTCATTAAATTCGGAATGTATGGAAAGTTTGACATGTGTCTATGGAATGACAGCTGTCGGCGGCATACTTAACGTTGATCGGTCTATAATCGTATGATGGCGCAACCCACCCTTCGATATGTAAACGATTCTTGAGATTTACTTGAAGCAGTTGGATGCATAGATTTTTTTCTGTCATTATAGTTGCCATGGTTATGTCTATCCTGAGTCACGGTTTACATTCGCTAAAGGTGAGGATCACTTGTCATGTTCAACCCCATACCTATTATAGGGACCATATGCTAAGCATGTTTGAAGACCATGTTTTAACGATTTTTGTTTTTTTTTTCTCCTGGTTAACGGATCAAAATAACAAATACAAAAAATCTAAATTAAAAAATTCAATTCAATTTCAACAGAAAAGCAGTTTTTTTTTAACCCGTAAGTTCAGCGTAGACAGGAGTAAAGAAAGATCTCAGTGTGCAACCTATTAGTAATTAAGCTAACAATCTGCGCCCGCGCAACACGTGCGCGCTCTTTTACAAGTGGACAGCGGCGCCCAAACTTGTCGGTGGGTTACAAAGTTTGTATCAACTTGTAAGATGGATGTGCATGTTTTGTTTGTGGAATGCTCCCTGCCGAGGTTTTCCCAAAGGGCGTCAGTATGGGTCCTTCAAGAAAGAAGTGTACACATGTCGAAATATGAGACGACGTCCATGGGCTACAGTGACAACTTGCCATCAGTCACATCATTGTTTGCCACCGTCTTAGTATCAAAAAAAAATGGTGAGAGTGATTTGGTTTCAAATATAATTTCTATGAACCATCGACCTGTCAACAGAAAACTAGGTAGCCAATTTTTTAACCCATAACTTCAGCGCTCCTAGAATTAAAAAACATCTCACTGGATCCGATTCTACGTGCACATGGCTTAACTAGCCTAAAACTAAATTAATATATATAATAATTTTTAGACATCATTTAGGCGGCAGATTAAAAACGACATCTTTAGAATAGCATTTAGGCAGCTAAGTAAGAAAGTGGTATAGACCGCCTAAAGTAAGAAACGTCAGATTCAAATTAGCGCTGTCATTTGATTATGACAGCTGCTCATAGAATAGCAAAGTGTTTTAGCGACACCTAAATAAAATTAGGAAGTTTAGAGGCCACTGTAGAATCGGGTCCACTGTATGGTAATTAAGCTAACAATCAACGCGTGCGCACTCTTGTTACTAGCGGACAGCG
The DNA here is from genome assembly GCA_947049275.1 of Epinotia bilunana. NCBI lineage: Eukaryota > Metazoa > Arthropoda > Insecta > Lepidoptera > Tortricidae > Epinotia > Epinotia bilunana. The sequence goes on along the minus strand of OX346275.1, from coordinate 3,156,258 downwards.
GAGCCCAAACTTGTCGGTGGGCTATAAAGTTCTATCAAAAGCCTGCGAGCTAGAAACAGATTTTCGTGACCTATTGACCCCTGTGCTTAAACTTGTGAGAAGCTTAAGAATGTTGTATATCATGAAGCCAAGTGAACGTCAGCTGCGGCTCCGTCGGTGGGACCAGTAGCAGCCTCCCAAACAAGTAAAAGTTTTTTTAAACACACACACATATTAAAATCGTGACAGTAAAGTATCAAGATTTTCGTAAGCGAATTTAATGCATGATTCAAAGCAAACTTTGACAACCGCTCCCGCAAAAGGCAGTTACAACAGTCCGTTACAGTTTATCCGTCGGCATCCGGCAGAGAGAGAGGGCATTATACGCGCCTCGCGCGCCATAGCGAGACGCACGCACACTGTGTCTTGTTCTATTTGTCTAGATTAATTACGTGATGGTGAAATATTGAGTTTTGTAAGTTTGTAGTAAAATTTCGGTAAATTACTTCTGGTTGTATTTAATTATTAGAGTACCTACACTAAGCTTTTTATTGACAACAAAGTAATGAAATACAACAATTTACACGGTTTTTATTGCATATCACCATCGCCAGCGTTTTCTTCAATTATTGTACCCTTAAGGGGGTGCGTTTTGGCACCTAGAATTGACGTACGCACTAGTTTTACAAAAGCGACTGCCATCTGATCTTCCAACTTAAAGAAAACCAGATGTTGTCGGGATTAGACGTGTATATATAAACAAGTGAATCCAAAAGACTATTCAAAAATCCCAACTGCTTTTCAAATATTATATTTCTCCACCTGTCACCCCAAAAATAATGAGGTATCCAACGACGCCTCTTTACCCAAAATTCGAAAATAACGTCAGTAAATTAGTTGAATTTCATATCCATAATACTTTTTTTCCCTAAAAAGTAAGGTCCGTTATCTTGAATCCAAAAAATTACCCAAAATTTTAAATTAGCAACCGCAAATTAGTTAAATCTGATACACATGACGACTTTTTCCAAAGAATCAGATCCACCTTCTTGAATTTAAAAATTAACCCAAAATTCCAATCCAAATCCATCAAACCGTTCGGACTGTAGCTGGTGAAATAGTATTTTCTTGTCCACATACTCTCGAAAAACATAACCCTCCTTCTCGGGCAGCCAGGTAATAAAGGGGCGAATTAATAACATGATAATCGAGAGAAAATTTGCTTAGATTGTTTTAATTAAGAAGTAATAATTATTTTATTTATTTCCAAATAAAAGTTACACGATAAATTACAAATATATACTCGCCAAACTATTAAGTTTAATGGCGACACGCGCTCATTTACTATAACCATTGTAACTTAACCTAATTTGCTTTTATTACTATTACCTAATCTCTTCTCTAAACTTTTTACAGATGTAGATAGAATGGCAATTAATAATAATAAAATACCGTATTTGGGCTCGACCGTAGACGACAACAACTTACCTAACTAATTACTACGCACATACGAACAATAGCTATGCACAGATATGATGGATATTCCCCTTTATAACCCAAACAAAAACAAACCGCTCGGCTGCATGTGAAGAAAGTCGCCCGTTGATGTCTTTTGCGAGGAAAGTTTGCCGCGATACTAGACGAGTAATTATTAGAGGAACAAGTGTTTTGTCGTTAACTACGTTGAAAATTGCAGAACAATCCTCTTGTTCATAAAATTTGCCAAGCTTCGGGTAACTAAACTATGAGTGACAAAACTTTTGTCATTTTAAGAGTCCGCAGTAAGCTCGGCCGATTTCACCTTCCCATACAAACGTAGTTACGCTCTCATTTTAAAACTAAGGTATGTCTATGTCTGTAATTAGTTTATATGGTTCCAGTTTATAAAACAAACGAAATACAGCAAAAACAAGTTTTGTATGAAAAACTTATTCGCTGTATTTTTTTACTATGTTATCTGAAGCTACATAAACTAATTACACACATAGATATACCCCATGTCATTGTATATGAAAGTTTCGTTACAATCGAACACGTAGTTTTAAAATGAGAGCGTTACTACGTTTGTATGGAGAATCGAGCTTACTGCGAACTCTGAACCACAGTAAAGACGGTTAAAAAAGCTATTTGAACATTAAAAATAAATAAGTAAATATTAGGGGACAATCTTACACAAATCGACCTAGTCCCAAACTAAGCAAAGCTTGTACTATGGGTACTAGACGACGATAAACATATTTATATAGATAAATAACATCCATGACTCAGGAACAAATATTCGTGCTCATCACACAAATAAATGCCCTTACCAGGATTCGAATCCGGGACCTCTTGCTTCGTAGGCAGGGTCACTACCAACTAGGCTAAAGCGGTCGTCAAATTTATTAATTAGACGAAATACCAAGGAATACAGAGTATGCATTTTAAGTGAAATACGATTTCTATTGAGTTTATGACCATAACTAGCTTTCTTTAACTCTTTGGGTGTCTTTTGGCTGATAAGATGATTATGAAATCAAATAAAATAAAATAATAGTAAATAATAAATCACCCTGTATACGTCCCACTGCTGGGCACTGGCCTCCTCTTAGGGATGAGAGGGAACGGGCAGTAGTCCCCACACTGGCCCCGTACGGGTTGGGGACTTCACATAAATAAATAAATATTTGAGGACAATCTTACACAAATCGACCTAGTCCCAAACTGAGCAAATCTTGTACTATGGGTACTAGACGACGATATAAAATACTTAAATACATAGAAAACATCCATGACTCAGGAACAAACGTTCATGATTATCACACAAATGTTTGCCCTTACCGGGATTCGAACCCGGGACCTCCGGCTTCGAAGGTACGGTCACCAACTTAGGCTACAGAGGTCGTCACATAATGATTATGAGTTAAACTTTAGCTGGTGATATTGTATGCATTTACTAGATTTTATGCTGATTGCTATCGTGGGAGTAAAATCTATTTAAAGGCATTTTATCGCGTACTTTGTCTTTGCTCGACCACGGGCGCTGGAAAGGGTTCGAAACGACGGGATGTATTTATTTAACACATAATGTATGCGATAAAATCTAAGGTAACCGTTATATTTAATGAGTAGTTATTGCGGAAACCACGAACAATTATTAGGTATTTAAATAATTGGGGACAAGTTCACCGTAGATATTTCTACCTAGTCCCAAACTAAGCAAAGCTTGGACTATAGATACTTAGGCGACAATATACATACTTATATACTACTAATATTATAAATGCGAAAGTTTAGATGTTTGGATGTTTGTTACTCAATCACGCTTAAACGGCTGAACCGATTTGAATGAAATTTTGCACGAAGATAGTTTATAGCCTGGATTAAAATATAGGACGGGATATTATCCCGGGTCCACGCGGGCGGAAGCTAGTGCATAAATAAATGCTTAAATACAAAGACAGCATCCATGACTCATGAACAAACATTTGTGCACATCATACAAATAAATGCCTTTACCGGGATTCGAACCCAGGACCTCCAGCTTTACAGGCAGCACTACCAACTAAGCTAAAGTGGTCGTCTTATATTATTTACTAGCATTTCTCATAATACCATTAACGTTCACATTTCTAATGTCCACTGGCACACACAAGACAAGTGAACGGTTATGGCTCAGTGGTTTACTCCCCTCGTCTTGGGTTCAACGCTGGACGTAAACATTGCGTTCTTTATTTAAATTACCGACTTTCTTACGGAGGGTAAGCAGGGTGAGTGGCAGGGCAGGTGCATGAAATATTGTAGGTTGTAGAAGTTTTAATTATATGGCTTGTTTTCTAGTAAAAATACAATGTAAGGTTCTGAGTGAAAAAACATGAAGTGTTCATCAATAAAAATATGATTTACTAGATTCTGCCAGCGACTCGCGTGTAACTCGTTTATAGCGTAGCTTTCGCCCCCCATTTCTATGATTTCCAGGATAACAAGTATCCTATGTCTACCAATGTTGCCTCAGGACTCGGAGTATCTCTGTACCAAATTTCATCCAAATCGGTTCAGCGGTTTAAGCGTGAAGAGGTAAAAAAAGGATTACCTCTTCACGCTTAAACCGCTGAACAAGCTGAAGGCTTAACCCTCAACTTGGCAAAAAATCAAAAATCGTGCGTTCCAGCCTCAGTTGTGCTGTATAGAGCGTGAAAAATCGTTTCGTTAAAAAATGTGTGCATTTAAAGATACACTGTCATGTTTAGGGAACAAATGAAACAAACAAAAAACGATCACTTCCAGACACCCATTTGGTTGAGATGTTGCTTAACAGTTTAACGATAAAGTACCTAACCTCTGCCTGGGCCTGCCTTGCCGTCTGTCTGTCTTGCAAATGAACACTATAAATAAAGGATCCTCCGCGCCTATTTGTCTAAATACTTAAGAGGTATACCGTGGAATGGGGTTACTTTAGGAAAAAAATGGGGATATCTTGATCATTTAGAATGTAGTATAAAAGCAGAATTATTTGAAATTAAGAAGATTTAATCTAGTAAACAGCAAGATAGAATACTAATATATTCACTGCCACAGTTCACCCACAAGTAAACACAATGATTTATGAGAAAAACCTATTTGATCAAAGTCGCCCCTCGAATCAAAGTAACCCCATTCGACCGTACGCATAAAGTTCTGTCATAATGTGTGTAACGCACACCTACATTTAGTATTTCTATAGACGTATGTGATGCACAAAAGTGCCAGGCAGATCTTTCGGTGGTTTCATCATCAACCTTCTAGCATTATTCCCGGTTGTACCCCTAAACGAGCCCGCGGTCCGCTTTGACACCTAATCCCAAGATTTGGCATAGGCACTAGTTTCACAAAAGCGACTGCCATCTGACCTTCCAACCCAGAGGGAAAACTAGACCTTATTGGGATTAGACCGGTTCCCTCACGATGTTTTCCTTCACTGAAAAGCTAACGGTAAACATTCCGTACATAAGTGGTGAAAAACTTATTGGTACGAGCCTGGATTTGAACCCACGACCGCCGCTTGACACAGCATTTTTTTTTTTTTTTACTATGGTATCTGAAGCTACGTAAACTTATTACACACCTGGATATACCTCATTGTCATTGTACATGCAAAGTTTCGTTACAATCCAACGCGTAGTTTTAAAATGAGAGCGTAACTACGTTTGTATGGAGAATCGAGCTTACTGCGGACTCTTAAGCTGGGTGGAGAGTTTTCTCTGACGCTTTTGTTAGATTGACACTTCATGATAATTTTAATCGTAAATAAAATGTCTTAGTCTAAGTAGCGTCTTAAATGAATATTTTTTCTTTCTTTCTTTAACCTTAATAGTGAGTAGTCTCAATTGTTCAAAGGTTAGGTGGAAGAATAAGTTCGCCTTTGTACTTTGATATATTGTTTGACATGTATATTCTGTTACCTGTTATTGTCTACAACACAGTGCTTACTTATACATACATACATACATACATACTATAGTAGTTATGAACTTTAATAAAAATTAAGTCCATTGCAATAATTTTCCATCCAAAATACACATCAACACATCCAAAGCCCGCTCAAACTCACAACTCCACCTTCCGTTTTACATAAGCCTCCACATAACTGCGCGGGAGTCGGTGTTCCACTCAACCGCATTTGAGCGTCGGAGAGCGCCGCGCGCGCACGTCGCCATCTTGGAAAAGGCTCAGACTGTGACAGTGTTGTGTGTGTGTGTTCAATTGTGTGTTTTGTTTTGGTAAGTGTTTTTGTGGTATAATTGATTGCTTTTTGGGTGTGTATTAATTTTCAGTGTTCAAAAGGTCGGTGTAAATGTAATTATATTCAGTGTCGATGGTTATTACTTTAAATGGCAAAAACAACGTACTGTTTAGGAGAGTATATATTGATGTTTTGAAGCATTGGCATTGATTAAAAAAAAATAAGTACATACATAATTTGCCGACAGTTGAATGCCTCGCTTCCTGAAATGTTAAATATTATAAATACACTTAAATACAGACAGGCGGAAAAGACATTGAGCCTTATTTCAGCAATTAAATTTTAGGTGAAGAATAAGAATTTAATTAGATTCTTATAAGAAATCGTAGGACGTCTTAACGATATTATATGTTTAGCGATGTTACTGTAAAAAGCGGTTTCTAAATGTGTTAAAAAAATTGGTTTCTTCCTACACACGAACCTGCATGATTATATTACTATTATAAGTGTTACAGATATCATCCTGCTGGCGTTTTTCCCGGTAGTGATATTATCAATAAAAAGAAAGAGTACGGAATATGCCAAAAAATCTGACTCAAAATATTACTAAAATTTAAATTTGTCTTCTTGCTGTTGTACTAGATTAGATTAGATTATTTATTTCATGATAAAAAATTACATTACAGGTTGGATACATCACATGCAGAATGCATACATGTCAAAAAAATAAGATTTTTTCTATCACAATCGTCAAAAACAGAGAAAAATTAAGATATAATATTAAGACAATGTCAACAAATGTAAGAACACAATAATAACAAGGGAATAGAAAAAACAAAAGAACACAAATATATCAACCTCTAGGTATCGTCATTTTTTTACTTACCTCCTTGTTTAACAACTAGTTATATTATGAGTATGTATGTACTTAGTATTTAGTGAAATTACTTCAATTAAACCTAACAGTGCTTTAGTATTAAAGCGACACATTTCCAATAATTAAGCTACTGTCGAGTATCTGGGCGATCGAAGCACTATTTTACGTAAGCCGACGGAAAGTAGAGCGACTTAAGTTACGCCTGCTGAATAGATAAAAAATATTACAATTACTTGCTTAACTTGCTACAAGACAACTTTAGAATAGACAAGGAGTATAAAACAACAAATTACCTTTCTAAGTCACAGTATTGTTTGTTTTTAAACAATATAGGCTTTCCAAGTTGCGTTTTTTTTCAAGATTTTCAGAGGAACCGACGGATTCTAGCTTTATTGGTAACTTTCCTACTAGCTACACGTATATTTCCAGTTACGCAAGTGAGAATTCTATGACTCGCCCTGCCATACAAATTTCCACCTCTCATATATGAATAATATGAACTCTAGTTCAGTTTCTAAGGTGTTGTTAGAATATCAAAAAGGCTTCCCGTGTGAGAACACCCCTAACCCGACGGGCCAGCAACCTGCCAGAGTACTATCGCATTTACTCCATGTAACCTGCAACTGTTACAAATGGCACTGGAAATTAAATTTCATGGGCTCTGACTACGCTTTAACAGAAATGCAAGTGTATATAGTATACCTATCCTACTAATATTATAAATGCGAGTTTCAATGTTTGAATGTTTAGATGTTCGGATGACATTTTGCACGAAGACAGTTTGTAGCCTGGATTAAAATATAGGATAGTTTTCATCTCGGTTCCAAGCAGACGTCGCGGGCGGAAGCTAGTCATGTATATATCAAAAACCATGCTCTTCTTTATTAAAATCCCGACGAAATTTAAATCCAGTTCAAGATAAATTCAGCGCACATTATGACATCTGCTTTAAAGGGTACAATGCTGCCGAAATTATATTAAATTTGAATGTTTTCAATCATAGATATTTGATTTAAACATAATGAATGATGCACTGCTCTTTCAAAATATACACATTATCGATATAATAAAAATTATGCATATTTAGTAGTCGCTAAGGAGAAGATACGTCCATAAAAGTCTAGTCTAGACGCAGTTCCATTCCATGGTTAAAATGTACCTAAGTATTTTTAATAAAAAATGGTCATGAGCGTAACAAATATTAATTCAATTCATTTTCAAATGATAACTACCAAACATTCATTGATAAAAGATATACGAAATAAGACGAGATAAAGAGAGAAAAAGCTTCTGCTTGGTAAAAGTCAAAGTCGTTTCGTTTTTACCCCCCCAAAAGGTTAAACAAGTACCATCTTATTTAACACTCCACCACATAATACTAGTAGTTAAAATGACATAAAACTCATCATAGCCGTGGGAACACACGTAACCTAGACCCGGCACAATGGGTCCCACACTTGGCTTTGCTTAGATAAAGTTTTTGTAGAGGCTATGCCTTGTCTTTGGGTTTTAGGACTCGTTGAGTCTTTGGATTGATTTGAGGAAATTAAACGGATATTTAATACACAGTGGTAAACGTAAATCATCATATCAACCGTAAGGCGTCCACTACTGGACATAGGCCTCCCCGAAAGAGTGCCAAATTGATGCGCCACCCACATCCTGTGGAGACCCGCGACCTTTACCAGGTCATCAGTCCACCTTGTGGGGGTCTACCCACGCTGCGCCTAAGGTAAAAACTAATTAGTGTCCCTACACTAACTAGTTTTTACCTGAATCAATAAAAGATCAGCAGCGCGCTTATGATTCTTCTGGTATCGCAAGCGTCCATAAGCTACAGTTAATTAATTGCCACCGTCGTTATGTAAAATAGTTAATTAATATATATATATATATATATATATATATATATTATAAATTGTTATATTAATTTGTTTACGAAATAATATGTAAAAAAAATGTCGTCAACATATTGTATGGTGAAACTTTATTTACTGCTCATAAAGGGGCAATATTACCCGCTTCGCGTGCGGAAAATGCCACTTTGTGGGAATGGGAGACGTAAAATTTTGTACTCACCACCTAGATAGAAATTTCCTGGTAAGGATACCGTATTCATATCATTGTAAAGCCCTTCTTCTAATGTAGTGGTGACGTATTCAAATAGACATTCCATATTTAAACTGTCTAACACTTTAACTAAGGGTGGGTTGCACCAAACCGTCTATAATCATAAGCGGTTTTCGTTAAAGTCTGATGGTATGGAAAGTTTGACAAGTTTCTATGGGATGACAGCTGTCGGCGCCTCTAATCGTAAGTTGGTGCAACCCTAATAAGAAATGGAGTTGATTTTGTTTTGTTTTATAATAAAACGATACAAAACAATGGCACATCTGTTCCAATTTAGAATGATATTCATTCTATTGAAGAGGAGGCTGCTTTTTGATAGATCTTTTAGCGGTTACAGGATATGATAAATTTTGTAACATATCAATATCAAGCATCGGTGTATCCTAAGTAGCCTGAAAATGTAACATTCCAAGTAAATATACTTATAAGTAAAATTTGCTAAACTCCCTAGTCCCAGCGCGCGCTCCGGTCATTTTAGAAAGTGCCGCAGCCATTGAGGTTTTTTGTCCCGTTTTTTCGTTCGACAAAAAGCAATCGAAAGGTGTCGCTGCGGCGTTCGAAGAGTTAAGTGGTGAATACAGTAGAAAGATCAGTAGTGCACAGGTTAACCTATTCATCAAACTATTGATTGTAAAACATAAAGGGTATTGTTTTAAAATAAACAATTAGGGTGAGTTCTCACCAGAGATGTGATTTCATGTTTGACACCTCGCATGCTCTCAGTTAGTGTCAAATATATGCAAACACTGATCCGCACGTCTCTGGTGGATATTTACCCAAAAAGACTTGCTGCATTGATAATCCTTTCAGAAACTTGTCTTTATTCGCCACTAGGATGTAACTAAAAACCATCTTACTAATTATAACAAACCGACGAATTTATTGTTAACGGTTGGATTAACGATATGATTTAATCTACGACTTAGTATTGAGTTAAAGCCTGAAAGACTTGAATACGTCAAAATTACAATTACAGGCAAGATTTAGTTCCGCCTGACTTGCGTATTGTGTGCCCGGTAACGGCAGAGCCGGAAGCCATCCCTTGATGTGATTTCAGTACTCTCTCCGATTTTGAAGAATAACCACTCACTTGCTTTCGTTGTCCATACTTCACTTGGCAACCACAGTTGCCACAATCAGTTTAGGGTTGCGCGAAATTGGCAACTGTGGTTGCCGCAAGCACTTGCTTGCGGCACTCACTTGAGTGGCTAAGAACAGAACAATCGATTCGAAATTATGCTCCGAGTGTATTTTTTTATGTAACTACGTTAATTATACAGTTTTTTGAACGTTTAATGCTTATTTTTTAATGGCATAGTTAGTTAACTCATGTTCAAAACGGTTTTTTGAATATTATGATACTTAGTCAACTTTTAATGACACTTCAAATGCGGCTCTGTAGGGAACTAATGACCAGTGACGTCACAGTTTTCTATAATCAACTTTTTTGTATTAAAATATTATTGCTAAATTAAGCTTAACGTTTTAAAACTTGATGTTTTCCGAGTGTTTACCGTGTTTTTAAGTAAACAGGTAAGTTTTGTTTGTAGGGAATATCAAAATAGTTTATTTTTACTGCTGTCAAATACCACGCTCTAGTAGTACAAAGTCGGATTTTATGGTTGAACTATAAAAATATGTTAACTTTCTGCGTGTACTTATCTACATTTGGGTGCCCCTTCTACGCTGTCTTTTGTCGCTCGAAGAGAAATTCGCCGTACCACGTGTCTGCATTATATAAGTTGTTTTTTGTCGCGTCGATTTCAAGTTAAGTTTAACTTTATCTAAAAACTTGTCAACTAGACTAAAATATAAAAACTTCAGAAGGTAACGCGAAACTTGTTAAAAGTGTGTGCAAAAGTGTCGTTTTTACTCGCGAACGTTAACAAAAAATACTTTTAGCACTGATTTAGGCTGCTCATGTTTCTACTTATTTGCGAAAAAGAATAAAAAATTTGTTGTACCGTCAGCATCAAAAGTAACTGCACAGAAGCGAAACCGAAGCGAAACCGAAGACGTCAAGACGTTTCTATATTCTGTTTATTAAATAAAGAAATAAAAGTCTTTATTAAAAGGGAATAAGAGCTTTTGACGTCTTCGATTGTGCAGCTACTTTTGATGCAGACTGTACCAGGATGTGCTCGCTAAACTTAAAAAATATTTGATTAATATCTAGTTTATGACATAATTTTGTAGGTTTTTAAATAGTAGAGAAAATGGTTATAATAATGCAACTCAGCTCAGCGAATACTCGATCACTTTTATCAAATTCCTTAATACTAATGAGTCCATACCAAAATAAAGCTTTTCACTGTACGAATAAAGGGGTCAGTTGTGACAGGAACGGCTATATCCATACTTACTAATATTATAAACTAGCTTCTGCCCGCGACTCCGTCCGCGTGGAACTCGTTTATATCGTAGCTCCATACAAACTTTCACCCCCGATTTCACCCTTAGGGGATGATTTCCGGGATAAAAACTATCCTATGTCCTTCCCCGTGGTTCAAGCTATCTTCATACCAAATTTCATCTCAATCGGTTCAGCGGTTTAAGCGTGAAGAGGTAACAGACAGACAGATAGACAGACAGACAGACAGAAGACACACTTTTGCATTTATAATACCTATTAGTATGGATGCGAAAATGTGACTGTCTGTCTGTCTGTCTGTTACCTCTTCACGCATAAACCGCTCGCTGAACGGATTTGGATGAAATTTGGTATAGAGATAGTTTGAGTCCTGGGGAAGGACATAGGATACTTTTTATCCCGGAAATCATCCCCCAAGGGGATTATGTGGGGGGTGAAAGTTTGTATGGAGCTACGATATAAACGAGTTCTACGCGGAGTCGCGGGCAGAAGCTAGTCTATAATGAAAGCATACTATTTTACAAATTATCTTCAGCCACATGCAGCTGTTTCAAGATAATAATGACGCTGAATAGTCCAAACGATTCTGGTCAGCACGGCCCGCGAGCTGTGTCGCGGCGACATAGACTAAAGTTTTCTAATTAGAAAGAGACGGATAGTGCAGGAAAAAAATGCAAAAAGATAATCAAAGAAATTGTCCAGCCCGCTTTTTTTTTCCGGTTATTAGGGTTAAAGTTTGCCAACCCCTGATGCAGAACAAACACTTGTTACTTAGAAGTGGGTCACAAAATCAATGCTGACCACGTGGCTCATGGTCCAGTAGTTGGATTCGCACGTTGACTGCGCGCGGCTTGGGAACTTGGTTCTGCAGCGTAGGCGCTACTCGGGCGTTGCACACGCGCAAGCTCGGGCGCGGTAGGGCATCGTTATGTGGGGGACTGGCGAGTCAATGGAGTAAGGGATTATAGAATGAATTATCATGGGAAATCGCTTTACAGTGATTATTGATGTTCAATAATCTTATAGATGATTATAGAATTTCGATTAAAGTTGGAATTACAAGCTTTATTGGGATAATAGTAAAGCTTTGAACAAGCATAAAAGAAAATTTGTATGTAGGATTCTATAGTCGTAGATTCATGTTGAAATTTCCTAGGTATTGTACTTAGCTGTGTTTTCTTGATTCGTGTTTCATCACAAATTTAAGAGTTATCCTGTTGTCGGTGGAGTATTTTCCATTTTCATTTGTCTTACGCCAGCCTTGACCGCAAAAATTGGTAGGTAATTGAGTTCCATTTAGAGCACTTACGATAATTCAGTAGTTCAATGTCTTAGAAGCAACAACAACCACCATGTTACTTGTGAAACAGATTGAAACAGCCAAGAGGTTCAAACCGCCCGACCGAAACACCCGTCCTAAACAGATCGACCATCTTCGATGCACAAAATCACTACCCAGAACCCATGACGTCAGTTCGCAGTCCACCGCGTGCCGGTCAATGAATACACACGAAACCGCCAGAACGAAACCATCAATGCATTGTGCATGACCTATAGCACGCTTGACAGAGAAGCAAAAACATCTTCGTGCGTCAGCTGATTCCAGCAGTGCATAACTGGAACTGGAGAGCATATAGCAGAACCCCTCGCGTTCTGCTATATGCTCGGATTGGTTTGTTGTGGATGGTTCATTCACTGGCAATAGTTCTAATTAGTTTGGGTACTCTGGCGCTAAGGCGGCTTCCTCATTTGTCGGTGCGGAGGTGATATCAAAAAGTATAAATATCTGTCACCCAAGGATTAGTTGCAAAGCGTTGTCTACGCAGCAAAGATCAAATTTGGTTTCATACATTTTAAGCGACCTTCTGACTTGGAGGTTGAGATCGGTATACGGTGTTTTGTACTTTAACGTGAGCTTACTGATGTCGCATAGCACGGCTAGAACAAGTTCTTTCGCGGCGACATAGACTATCAGTCTCTTTCTAATTAGTACACTAAGAAAGGGACGGATAGTCTATCTCGCCCCGCCACAGGTCGTGTGCCGTCTTTTGATAATCGTGCACCTCCAATTGTCGCTGTACCGACTGTATTACATTTGAATAGATAAATTGTGTCTCTCATGTATTACATTTAAATAGATAGAGTGAAAATAAGTTTCTGTCAAAAATTTCATATTTGGTACAAGCTTTAATTGCCGACTGTACTTTTCTGCATACCGTCATCAACTACTCATTGAGACGATTCTAACGAGCCCAAACTCGATGGGGTTATGTGGTTTTATTACGGAGTTCCTATGGCCACCTTCCAGCTCCAACATCAGATCAGCTCCACGTCATCATAATATTGCATTGTCACGCAATTTGCATATTCGTGCAAAATTTCAACTCAATCAGAAACCGGTAAGTGGGTCAAATTTAACTTGCAAGATTTGATTACAGACAGACAGACAACGGACAGGTGAAACTACATAAAAGCTTGTAATAAAATAAATCAATATTTGGGGACAATCTTACACAAATCGACCTAGCCACCAACAAAGCTTGTACTATGGGTAAACGACGATATACATACTTATAAAGATAAATAAATACTTAAATAAATAAAAAACAGTCATGACTCACGAACAAATATTCGTGATCATCGCACAATTAAATGCCCTTACCGGGATTCGAACCCGGGACCTCCGGCTTCGTAGTCACTACCAATTAGGCTACAGAGGTCGTCAATGCGCGATTTTCGCAAAAGTTTAGCATGCAGGGTAGCGAGGCTGCAACACTTGCAGTACCACCCCCTTCTGCGCATCCCGTGCCAGTCATGGAACAATTATTTTTAAATGAACAGGCGTAGTAAAGAATCGGTACTAATTCGACTAGCAGTTGACACTGACGCTTGACAGCTTCCTGATATCGTACAACCTCCGCACCAAGAAATCAATCACCTTACCCTTTTTCCATGCAGGCCGGCAATTTAACGATTACAATCTTACGTCAGTCTCACATATTAACATTAACATACATACACACACACACACATACAGCGCTGTCAAACTGGTCGCGTTCAGCTTAAGCCGTGCGTACTGCAGACACCGTGACACACTTTCAGGTCCCGCCGGAAGATCAGCGCCGGCTCTTGAGTCGGCATTATGCTGAGGCGGGACCTTTTCGTGACCCGATACTTGTCATGAATAAATGTTTTTCTTTCTTTCTTCTTTCTTTCTTCATATGTTTTACAGTCTGTATGTAATTGATATAACGCCTCTGCCTGGAAACCGTTTTCCAGGAAGCAAAAGAAAGCCGGATTCATACTTATTTGATGCTTGCATGTTTGCCTGACACGACAGGAGTCTGGCAGGTGACAGTTCAGAGCGCATCTGTGTGAATCTAACCGTTCCAAATATATGCAACCGATACCGTACTGTCGCGTCATAACACGTCAGATGAGTAAGAATCCGGCTTTAGTCATACTACGATCGGCTCTCGTTCCGTTTGAAGCTAGCACGTGGGGCATGGTCCAGTAGAGGTTTGTTTGATTCGCACGATGACCGCACATGCATCCGAAAATTGACGCTCAGTTGAACCTGGCGTGACGGCACGGACGGATGGACTTGGTTCAAAAGGTATTATGTCTCTGTAGCATCACAGTACATTGTTGATAGGTTGTCCTTGTCTAATTCATTTCTTGTCAAGTAAAGCCCGACCAGGAAGATAAAAACCCTGGTCTGGGGGCGCTAAATTAGCAATAATTATGGCAACACTAATTCATTTCCACTCTGTCATGTTGACAACAAGGTCGGTGATGTTATTTAGAGGAATAGTCTGAGTCGCCTGTTGTCAACCTCTACCTACATTTTATTGTACTGTATTTCTTTTTAACTGCTTTGTTTGTGTGAGGTGTGCAATAAAGAGTATTTGTATTGTATTGTATTGTAGAGTCTAATCCTTCAGACTTTCTCTCCGGCAAATACTTCGTCATATTGTAAATCACTTTTCTTCAATCACTTAATAGTTTTCGGCATTTTAACGCTATACAACACGTACCAACGACAACTCACTTTGACAGCAATTGAGAGATGGCATTAATGACGTCTTCAAAGTTACTGTTGCCAGTTGAGGAAATTAGTTCCAATAGTTTTCCGCAATATGGCGAAGTTTTTTATTTTCCTGGTCGGGCTTTAAATGCGAGGAATGCAGAGGAAATATTTTCGTAACTTGACGCGTTTGTCGCTCACCTAAAATAAGGCCTTGAGACTAAAACGCTCAAAACAAGGTTTAAACTGAAGTAAAGCCAAGCCTTGCTAAGCAATCACTGAGCGCATGAAACATATTGAAATGCGATAGTGTTGTTAGATAGACGAACCGAACTGACAGCTCTACAGTGACGCAGGACCGGCGTGTGATTCGCTCGGCGACGCACGCTTGGAAACATCCATGAGTGCGCAGACGACTATTATTAGTCGGCTTAGTTAGGCTGTTGCTCTCGATATTATGTCAGTGATGTTGTGTATAATGTACACATGTTATTAACCCTGTTTCAGAGACATTCGTTATTATTAAAGTTCCAATAAGCCGAAATAATTTGAATGAGCACACCGAAGTCGATTGTCATTTTGGATTTGCCGGCCTGATAAACAGTTAAAATTTGGTATAAAATATGCCGACAGCACTCCTTTTATGTTACACAATTTAACCTGTTATAATTTAGTACCTACCTACTGAAACTTGGCCGAACTAGCCATCGGTTAAGAAGTTAAGTCATTTGCACTTGTTATGTTAAATTAGTTTGTTATTTTTTTAATTAATCCATGATTTTAGTGAGCTTCAAAACTGCATTGGTGGACGTTTAAGTCTACATACCTAAGCCATACACATAATGTTATGACCCTTTGCAGTGTATAGGGGGTTAAAAGAACCTATGGAAGTCTATATCTGTCAAATATTTACAAACAAAATAGTCCCGTTAAAGTGTTTAATGATAAAAATAATCACAACTATTAGATAACAATGATCATCCGTGACAACCTTTGGAAGCATATCTAATCGACAGCAGGGCTAGTAAACAAATGACGAAACCTTTCTACAAATCAAATGACATAATTTATATTAAAAACTGTGTCGCTTTAGACGATTCGCTGTTGAACAATTTAGAAGAACCACTTTACAATTATTTCGGTCAATGCAATCGGTCGTGATGGCTAGATGAAGTAACAATTAAATGGTAGATTAATATAATTCTACTTGCAATTATTTAGTTTAAAAGTGCAGTAAAAAATCGTCCCAGGCGACATATGACTTTATTTCAACGTCGTATGAATCATTTTAAAATATTTTTTAATTAGAACCAGTTTTATTTTTCTTAAATAAGTTTAATAATTTATTTAGAACTTTTACTGTTACGTAATACAAATCTGACTTCTGATGCATACTTTTCTGACGTGATGCTTTCTAATGCGTTCTGACATGGCCGCCATGAACGTGAAAACAGTAAGCAATAAAAATTCAAAAACGATTCCAATTCAAACATGGAGTTGAATTGAGCCCCCACTCACATTTCAAATAGACCTACTTAAGTGTAGACAAACACAAACTAGTACCTAAAAACTATCTGCTGTGCATTAAGGTTGTCTGGTAGAGAATGCTTTATAGCAGTTAGCCCGCCTTTTGTACCATTCATTTATTATTTTACGAAATAAATATTAAATAAATAAATGATACGTTCACGTGGATTGATCCTACTAATATTATAAATGCGAAAGTTTAGATGTTTGGATGTTTGTTACTCAATCACGCTTAAACGGCTGAACCGATTTGAATGAAATCTTGCACGAAGATAGTTTATAGCCTGGATTAAAATATAGGATATTTTTTATCCCGGGTCCACGCGAACGAAGTCGCGGGCGGAAGCTAGTGTGTCTATAAGTAAGGTAAACGTCCGAGTGCTGGACTTTGTACTAGTAGGCATGGGCACTATATGTCAAAGCAATATTAGGGTTAAATTCGAAATAAGAGGATTTTTCTTCATGTGAATTTAAGCCATGTCACTTTGACATAGAGTGCCCAATGTCCATACCAAATACTATACAGCGTCAAGCACTTAGACTTTTACCTTACCTAGGTATCTATATTATTTTCTTTCTATATTTTTATTCATGGTGTACAGAAAAAAAAACTTATATTAAGAAATTAATTAGGAAGATCGCTATTAAATGAAACAGAAATCATCATGAATTCATAGCTCGGATAATTTCGTGTGATAATTTTATTATGTGCAGGACGCTCCACCCTCTCTTTCTGCCACACGAAATGACCCAATGCAGCATGATGCTGGCTTTGTCTTCCGTAGATGTCGCAATTGAGCAAGATATTAAATAAGTCTACCTTTTTTACTTACTACAAGACTCTTTACTCTTCAAGCATAATTTAGGGCATCTAAAAAACGCGACCTCGCCGCAACAAAAACCCCTCTTGGCCAACCGACCTTTACTTTTTACCCACAACTGGGATGTTCTCCGATGGTCGTTCTTTAGGGTCAAGCCAGAGTAGGGCAAGACCGTGACTTAGATAAATATTTATTCTGGATTACGAAATGGTCACCCAATTTTTAGGGTTCCGTAGTTAACGAGGAATCCTTATAGTTTCACCATGTCCGTCTTCGGCTTAGCTCAGTAACGAATCCTACTAGAAAACTGTGATTCGGCATGGGTATATAAAACAATCATGCCGACAAAACAGTACAATAAAATTTGGTTTTTTTTTTTTATGGTACCTCCCCTACACCTAAAGCGGGGATGTAATTTTTTTCTCGTCAAACCCATCGTGTGGTATATCGTTGGATAGCTCGTTCAAAAATATTATGGGTTCTAAAACCATTTTTCAAATCAGTAATTCGTTTGCGAGATATTGCGCTTTAAAGCCGTAATTTTAGTTCGAGTCATGTGTCCCCCCT
The DNA here is from genome assembly GCA_947049275.1 of Epinotia bilunana. Lineage (NCBI taxonomy): Eukaryota > Metazoa > Arthropoda > Insecta > Lepidoptera > Tortricidae > Epinotia > Epinotia bilunana. The sequence goes on along the minus strand of OX346275.1, from coordinate 3,138,258 downwards.
GCCGGCTAAATGGCTACTACTGGGGATGTGAAAAAAATCGTGGTAGTAGTACATATAATGAATTTAAAAGGAAAACTATCACGAATAAGTACTTACGCATGAGTAGTTACCGAGTAATAGTCGACCAACTTAATGTGTAATTGCAAAGGCCAATTTTCGTACAAATTCGGCCGACGCAACCGCACCGCACGTCGATGTAACTAAGACAGACAGGCAATTACGGTACCCTACACTGCGCGTGGCCCGACACGCACATGGCCGGTTTATTAATGTATTTTTTTATACTACGACGCTGGCAAATAGGCTCATGGCCCGGCTGATGAGTCACAAACCGACACTTCATTGATTCGTTGAGCTGACAGCTAGAGTCGAAGACATGTACCACTCAAGATAGCGCGCCCTCAGGAGCTCTGGCGACCGTACTCACCACCAGAGGGGTAATAATCACGTAACATTTCGAACGCGCGTTAGGACAGTTTAATTGTCATTTTTCCATATAAAATTTGACATTTAGATCTACCTAACGTACGTACAATGCGTTACGTGATCGACCTGCAGGAATTCAACACCACGTGTGTATGTACAGAGCAAATAGTATTTTATAATGGCATTCGAAAACCGGACCAAACGTTATTTTCAAAAGAAAGTTAAGAGTCCCCAGTTAGCTCGGCCGAATTTCACCTTCCCATACAAGCGTAGTTACGCTCTCATTTTAAAACTACGTGTTGGATTGTAACGAAACTGTGCATATACAATGATTTTAGGTATATCTATGTCTGTAATTAGTTTATATGGTCCCAGTTTATAAAACAAACGAAATACAGCAAAAACAAGTTTTGTATGAAAAACTTAAATTCGCTGTATTTTTTTACTATGGTATCTGAAGCTACATAAACTAATTACATACATAGATATACCCCATGTCATTGTACACGCAAAGTTTCGTTACAATCTAACACGTAGTTTTAAAATGAGAGCGTAACTACGTTTGTATGGAGAATCGAGCTTATTGCGGACTCTTAAGTTAGCCATTTAAAATCTCTGGCCCTGTGAGCTGTAGAACTCGCCTCCTTCTTTAAAATGTTTTTTTTGACCAAAAAAAATCTATAATCACATACCTGCTCACAAAATTTCACGAGAATCGGTTGAGGAATGCGACCTGTAGAGGATAACAAACGTCAACATAAACGCTCGTTCTAATATCATCTATTTTGAGTTAGTAAGTAACATTGAAACTTTAACTAACTATAATTGCTTCTAAATCTCCACTAAATGAAATAAAACTTAATTAAATCTCCAAATGACTTCAGCTCATCTCGAACGAATGATTTAACTATTAGCGCTGATTACTGATTAATGATTGCCAATCATAGGCCAAGTTCGTAGCCAAGGTTACGGATTGTCAACGGTTTTTACGAATCTGTAATTTGTTATAGTAGCTTTGGAGGTTATTTTATTATGATTTTATTGCATCAGTTTCAGTTACTTATTGTGTTTTTAAGTCTAATGAATTTTGACAAAAAAGTTATACTGCGAGATGGAAATTTTAAATTATAGGGAAAACGAACTGCCCATGAGTCATCGCCCTTATATCACAAAGAAAAAATATATATTAAACTATCACATCACCGTAGCTAAGTTACTGATATGTTTTTAAGACTGTTTGTTTTTACCCTTTGGGTACGGAACCCTCAAAAATGATCTAGGCAGAGTCGGGAGATAAAATATAGCTTAACTAGCTTGTGCCCGCGACTCCGTCCGCGTGGAGCTCTTTTATATCGTGCTTCTTAGAAACTTTCACCCCTTAGTAATAAATCATATGGATATCCCCAGGATAAAAACTATCCTATGTCAGTCCCCGGGACTCTAATGACATAGTTTATACATATACAATACCACATCTAAATTGGTTCAGCGGTTTACGCATGAAAAGGTAACAGTCAGACAGACGGATACACAGACAGGCAGATGAGAATCACATTTATAATATTAGTATGGATGTCCATCCTGCTGGTAGATTTCGTAACGCTTCGTATACAAATTTAATTTTTGTATAGGAAAACGACAGTTTAAGTTGTGATGCCATGTTAAAAATATGCCACACCTCTATAAGTATGAGTATGAGTATAGCACCGGCAACTGTCATCCCAAAACAACTGTCAATCATCCTATGCAATCAAATTTCAATGGATTCACGCACACATAAACAAATTCACTTGCACGAAACTCGAAATAGTTAGCATCTTCACAGCACCACAATGCTGTTAAGATCCACCTATTTATTTAATATGTTTTTGCTAACTGAGGTGAGTTATATTTTGTGAATAAGGGGGTTAGTACACTGTAGGTATATCTTATGCACAAAACACATCAGCACGTGTCGCAACGTGCTGATGAGTTATGTGCAATTTAGTTTGCATAGCGTGTGTGTGCGTGTTAAAGTTTTGGCTTGGTTGAGAACCGACTTCACTAGGTTGCTCGTAAAGTTCTGTCTATCTTTTTGTTGGGCTGAGACCGTATCCTATGGACCTTTAATTGATTTGAGGATTCTCTCTGTCGACAGCTAGACCCACAAAATGCACTTATGTTTACTAATTTATGATCATTAATTATATGGGTAGTTTAAAATGTGCATTCCCCGTCAGATCCGCCTGGATAACAAGAAACAAACGCTTCCCTTATTAGCGAAACCAAACTAAATACCCAAAGAACAAAGAAAACATTAAAACAATGCATTTACCCACTTCTCGTTAAACTGGCCCATAAAATACATTCCTGCGGGAAACCTCCCTTTTTCCCATACAACAATGAGCAGGATTCAAAATGGCTGCCGCTGACGTCACGCCGGAAACGGCTCCGTTTTGAATTTGGAACGGTCGAGCGAGCATGGTGGAACATCCGGCGAAGACGTTACAATGAATGCGCGGGAGTCGATCGGTGACTATTGATTGGATATTGTTTTGAAACGGATGCTACAGTTAGGGAAAGGCTTTCTAAAGGTAAATAAGACGGTTGTGCGAGGGGAACGGTTTTAAATTCAATTTCAATGTTTATTTTACCAATAGTACCTAAGGGCCTGTTCAGATCTCAGCGTCTAATCAATGGTTGTGCAAAGTACACAAAAATAAACTTACGCCACGTTTAAATCAGGGATTTATACCGAGTATTTATTAAAAAAAAACAACAATTCGCAAAAATAATTCTGTATTTCAAAATAGTATTTAGGCAATGATGCAGGAACATGAGTTAGTTACTACTTAATAGTATAATCGGCCCAGAACCGTTCTGTGGTATCACAAAACGGAAAGCATATTCTCTGCTACACAACACAGAAAAATCAGAGGCAATAAAGCTGTGGAAGTTCGCCAAAGGACAAAAATATCTTGATCAAAGGATACAATAACAAACTGTCTAAAGAGCTACTGCAACTTAGAAGGCACAAAACCTGCGCAGTAACGAGAATTCTGACAGGACATTGCAAATTAAACAAGCACCTGTTTCAAATGGGTATGAAACAGGACGCAACTTGCAGGTTCTGCCAGGAGACGGAGGAAACAGCAATGCATATTCTCTGCTCCTGCGGACCACTCATGCACAAAAGAAGTATCTACCTAGGGCGGCACGTAGTGCACCCAGAAGAGGTACAACATATCACCGCCCAAAGAATCTGGAACTTCTTAGAGGCAACGGGTCTTAACGGTGAAATATAAACAAAGGGCTGCCACAATAGGTCACCTGCTGGTCGAAGCGGCATATAAAGGCCCACAATAAAACAATAATAATAATAATACTACAAGGACGGTACGGTCGACATTTGTCGGGCATGCCGCCGTCCCGGGGAGTCACTCAGGCATATTATCTCCGGTTGTGGTCATCTTGCTAACGGCGAGTACTTGCACAGACATAACCTTGTAGCCAGGATTATTCACCAGCAACTTGCCCTGCTATACGGTCTTGTGGTTTCCGAAGTGCCTTACTATAAGTACACCCCTGCGCCAGTTCTCGAAAATGGTCGTGCCACGCTCTATTGGGATCGATCTGTCATCACGGACGGGACTATTCTTGCCAATAGGCCTGATATTGTGCTGACAGATCGATCGAAACGCCAGGCAGTGCTCGTCGACATCACCATCCCCCATGATGAGAACCTCGTGAAGGCCGAGAAGGACAAAGCCAGCAAGTACCTAGACCTGGCTCACGAGGTAACCGCCATGTGGGATGTTGATTCGACGATCATCGTCCCGATAGTCGTTTCGGCGAACGGTTTAATAGCGAAGAGTCTCGACCATCACCTCAAGAGACTTTCGCTAGATGGCTGGATCAAGGGTCAAATACAGAAGGCGGTACTCCTGGATACTGCGCGGATAGTCAGGAGGTTCCTGTCTCTGACGCCCTGACCACCGGCAGCTTAGGCCCCGCCTCGCTGCCGGCGGTACCCTAGGTTAGGTTTTTATAATGATTTTATGTTTTGTATATAGTTTTTATATTTTACTTTTTTTTTTTTTGTAAAAACCTAACTTAAGATGAAATAAGAATAAAGAGATAATACTACTACTTAATACAAAAATATGAAACAATAAGGGAAATACCAAAATAGAATAGGTTGTAAATAAACTATATAATAATATGGTCTCTGCCTGGTTTAAATGGTGAGAACTAGTCATGACATTAGTTTTACCGAGCGCATTCTACGACTACCAAAATATTTACTACTTAATTGAAAGGTTTAAACACGTGTAATTATTGGTAAAACTGTCTTTAGAAAAATTTCATGATGCTAATTTCGCAATGTAAATGTGTCTTTAAATTACAGATGTGAAAGTTTCGGAAAGTTACCAAAACTATAAAAGTTTTAGAAATCCTTCACAAGAATTTAAGATTTGAAATTCTAGGTAAATTACAGATTCCGCCAAGATTTTTGAAAAAGTTTCATATATTCAAAACTCTCCGTTGGAACATCAGTGCAGTTACTACAGTATTTTTATGTGTCGATTTATGTTCATCATCATATCAGCCGAAAGACGTCCACTGCTGGACATAGGCCTTCCCCAAAGAGTGCCACAATGACCGGTCCCGCGCCACCCGCATCCAGCGGACTCCCGTGATCTTTACCAGGTCATCGGTCCACCTTGTGAGGGCCTACCCACGCTGCGCCTTCCGGTACGTGGTCGCCACTCGAGAACCTTTCCGTTCCAACGGCCATCGGTTCGGGGCCGTTGGTTGCAATGTGCCCACTGCCACTTAAGTTTAGCGATTCGGAGGGCTATATCGGTTACCTTGATTCTGCTGCGTATAGCCTCATTTCTGATGCGACCGCGCAGAGAAACTCCCAACCAAATATAGCCCTCTCCATTGCCCTTTGGGTGACTTTGAGCCTTCTTACGAGTAAGAGGCCAATACGTCATCACTGGCAACACACACGATTTATGTTACTACAGTTAAACTTATAGACTCTTAAAATGGGCCACAAATCGTCAAAGCACACTTATAGTAGGCACAGCCTGTCGATGGCGGGCGGTGATTGTGCTACTGAACGATTGGAAGTGCGACCGCAGGCGGGATTGTAAATAGGCCGCTAATTGTGCGGTTACCGTAGGGAGGGGAAACGAATGTCGATAATTAATTACTTACTTTACTTTTCTAATGTTTTTCTATATTTAAAAAGATGATTATGTGACTGTTTGTTGCCTATATAAATTAAAGAAAAAACATTTGGCCGAGTGTTTAAATCTGAACGTAGTTATTAGACACCTTTTTGCATTTTTTCGGTGAAAAAATTGTCGCAGTCCCCACCAGTGGGCGTAGCATGATTGCCATTTTAACAATAATCGGTGTCGACAGGACAGAAAAAAAATTGTTTTTGACGCGATTTTTTTTTACCTTTGTATGGAGCGTTGGCCGACTGGGGCGACAAGCTGCATACAAATGTAAAAAAAACGCGACAAATTTTTTTTTTCTGTTTTTTTCTTATCAGAACACGGTACCTGTTAAGTCCTTGATCGGTCCATACCCCATTTTTGGTACACCATGTATAAATTACAACATTCTAAGATGCAAAGATGCATTCTAAGATCAACAGCCAAAGTAGATGATCAGTTTATTACCTTGTCCCTTTCACTACTTAGAACCATCTCAGTATTGTTACGTTAAGTGCGATAAAGTACTAAAATTATCATCTATTATTTATTTGCTGTTGACTGTACCCTAAAATTTTATTCTTAAAAAAATCACTGAGGTACAAAAATTCAATACGTTTTCACTCAATGGCTCAATGGAATACAATAAAGTAAGGACATTGTAGGAAACTATGTGAATATTGTTCAGATCACGAGCTCTTTCAACGTATCTACCTACTTTTATCCAATAGGGGTGTAGTCACTAAATAAAATAATAATATTGTATTTTCTCGACATAGGATTAAAAAAGTAGTCACATGGAGAGAAAAGCAACACAAAAGGTTAAATAATCACAAAGTTGTAAGTGTCCAAAGTTTTATGAAGGGGTACGTTCTGTCCCTTTTCCGCAAAATCCACCTTCATATGAAACGATTGTCATTTACTATGACGCTCGCAGATTGTGACGTCACTTTCTGCGAGCGTTTTCTCTCTCAAACCAGAAATATTAAAACGCTTGTAGCTTCGTAATTCTTTGAGATAACTGAATGACATTTTCGTCACTAGGCATATTTTTTTGCCTTCTTTCTTTGAGAGTAATAATAAATATTGAGGCTTCACCCGTATTATGAATATGACTAAGTCTGTTATCGATAGCTCAATACTCTCATCCCTACAGGGCAACAAATAACAGCAATCGGTGGCTTCCAGCTAGATTCAATATTGAATTTCTGTCCAACGAAATTGAAAAATAGGAGCTTCCGATTGGCAATAAAGAAATTAGTGTTTTGAGAATAACATTAGTAAGTATCAGTCCTCTCTTTAAAATTGAGGGTCTTTTATGGGTTCGTGGCATATTCTGATGAAGTCACTAGATCGTTGTTGAGTTTTATAAATCTTAACTTTTAATTAATAATAACGGTTGGACTTATCTATGAATTGGGGTGCCATGATTGTTCTACTAATATTATAAATGCGAAAGTGTGTGTGTGTGTGTTTGTTTGTCCTTCTTTCACGTCGCAACGGAGCGTCATATTAATGTGATTTTTTGTATGGAGATAGTTAAGAGGCTGGAGAGTGACATAGGCTACTTTTTCCAGCGCGAAAGCATCTAATTTCCACGGGAAAATTCCATTTGTTACATTTTCCTATAACCACGCGGGCGAAGCCGCGGGCATCAGCTAGTTATTAATAATGTTAAATTTTAAACATGGCTTTTAGAAATGACCATTACAACATCGAGCCTATTTTAGCTAAAATGCCATTAGAATTTATTCGTGTTTATCTGTCACTTTGACAGTATTTGTAAGAAGTGTGAACAGATATGATTTATTAGGTACCTATTACTTATATTAGTGTATATTTAATTTTAGTTAGAGAACGAATATAAAACCATTTACAATAACGAAAATAGTAGAATCTAAAGCTAACTTAAAAAATGTAAGTTGTTTTTGCAAACTGAGGTTAGTAAAATTTTGTGAATAAGGTGGTTAGTACACTGTAGGTATACCTTAGTAGTATTTTTTGACATGCTGAGCGATGATATTGCTTGTTCTCTGTTTTTTTTTTAAGTTTCCTGTAATTAGTTTAATTTTCGTACTGACGTAATTGAGCATGTCCGTAACTGAAGAAATTGTTATTAGATGTCAATGCTTTCTGGCCCCTATTTCACCAACTTGACAATTGTCACCTGACAACGCCAATTCTCTGTACATTGCTGATTCCACAAGTAACCTAGCAACCTCCTTAACTTCTAGCTTTTGGCAAAGCAAAAGTCATACATTGCTTGTTCTAGAAGCAATGTATGAATTGCTTGACAATTGTCAAGTTGGTGGAATAGGGGCCTGCAGTCCATTTTTTTTTTCATTATCTGATTATGTTGTATAGTAATTTCGGTATAATTTCAAGCAAAACCTACTTAAGTTACCGTCATCCCAAAGACTATATACACTTAAATTACTACCATGCAAAAATATATTTTTCTACCAACGTCTTAAGAACTTTAATAATTCCATACTATCCCGGTTCTTAGTTTTCAAAAACCACTTCCAGAATGCTCTCAAAGCAATCAATTGTAAACCTTTTTGCTATCATCTTAAAGACTTAGATAGCAGCTTCCTGATCCTGGTTGGAGTAGCAACAAGACCGCATTAAAAATACTCTTTAGAAAAGCAAGTTTAAACCTTATTATTATAAGATTAAAGGCTGAGATGACAGCTTCTTCACCTTGGTTGGAGTTGCAACAAAACCATGTTAAGAATGCTACGATGCCAAGCAATTTTAAACTTTATTTCCGAAGACTTAGAGACTGAGGTGAAGGTTTGTTAAGCTAGGTTACGGAAGCGGTTGCGGTCTCACCTGCCTTTATAGTGACGAAGCGACCGCATTCGGACAAGCTTCCTGTTCGAATCTGCTGTGATTTATTCAGATCAGGTCTAAATCTTACTATGTATTTTAATTTGAAAAGTCTTCAACATGAGCCAGATATGAGTTAAACTGCAGTTTTCACCCTGGGCATGAAATTAGAAATGTTACCAAATATCTGCTATGGAAAGTTCTCAGATGTATAATTTTACCAATACTGAAAACATGGCAATAACTCCCTGGAGTGGATATATACATCAGTTTTATTTGTCTGCCTATAGAATATTAGCTTAGCTTAGACCTAGGTATAACGTATGACCTAATATTACATTTATATGTAACCAACGATACATCCATGAAAAATTCCCATCGGAAAAATTCTAAACGAAACTTGTTTTTTAATCTCGTAAAAAAATCTGGAAACAGGGACTTTTGAGAATGTTGTATAACTTGCAAATTGCTGGATGAAACATTAGTAACATTACATTTCTCACATAATGTCGCGAGTCGGAAGAATCAGCTAAACCTATATATATAATGTATCCTCTGCTTCTGCAGAACACAAATGCACTCCACCGCTGGCCGTCGGCAGGTCATCCCCATACGCTAAAACCTCAAGGTCGCGTACGGAACGGTTCCAGAGAAATTTCCTGTCGCGAACGCTCCAGTGTTAGTGGAATGGCCTGTCAATGTTTTCCTGAAGGACTACGGTATGGGAGTTCTTCAAGAAGAGTGTATACATTTAAACTATTTTATCTACTCGAGCACTTCTATCCGTCAATTAAATGACTGACAGCGATATCTAAATCAACTTCATTTGAGTTGGGCTCATAAGATGACTGCTAGCAGTCATCTTATGAGCCCAACTCAAATGAAATATAAGATAACTGTGTACAGAACTAAAATTAATATTGACCAATCACGAGGCTCGATTTCCAGAAGACATCAACGCGCAAAAATAAAAAAAGCGGTTGGCTGCACTTCGTTTCAGCAGGGCGAATTTCAATAGATACCAAGTTTGTTCAATAAATTATTATTTCCGTTAACTCGTAGAAAAAGTATTGTATGCAATAGTTATATAATTAGCTTTTTAACTCTCGTACCTTAATTAGGTCACTCAGCAAGCTTCGTGGCCTAAACGTGGTAGTCGACTGAAAAAGCATACATTATATAACGATTGCATAAACTACTAAAAAGGGTCAGCTATGTCCACACTTGGAGTTGCATGACATCATTCATTTTATTAAAACGAAGAATTTACAATAAATGTCTTGTCGTGTGTAACTCCCATTAAATTTTCGGCATCTCTCAAATTCCTTCAGATTCCAAATAACTCCGTAGAAATCTGTTTTGTATCGGTCTCGTCAAAGTGGGTTAGTCGCCTATCATCTATTCTGACTATCCATCTAGCAAAACATCATCAAATACGGTTAGCCATCCTTCCGTTATAACAAGGAGGATGGTCTTGGGCTAAGGGTTTATTCATAATGTTATGAGAAACTCAAGAAACACGCTCAAGTAATTTTTTTTTTACGGAAGGTGGTCTTCTGAACATAGAAGCACTAGTAAACTTAAAGTTAAAAACCCTCATTAAAAAAAAAAACTTACAGGATGTAACAAAAATGGGGTTTGAACCGATCAAGGGCATAACAGGTATCGTGTTCTGATAAGAAAAAAAAAATTGACCCGTTTTTTTATATTTGTACGGAGCAGGTCGCCCCAGTCGGCCAACGCTCCATAGAAAAGTAAAAAAAAATACGCGTTAAAACAAAATTCTCTCAGTTTTTTCTTATCAGAAAACGATACCTGTTATGCCCTTGATCGGTTCACACCCCATTTTTGGTACACTCTGTATACGTTTCTGAAACGTACCTATACAGAAGTATAGAGGTAATTGTACATTGTATATACATAGAAGACCACATACCATTAAACTACGAGATTTCAGATTACTTGACGTGTAATAAAAATGACTAGATCAGATAGATACCTTTATCTAATCTACTGTTTCTACTTTCTAGTGGTGATTTAAGTCACCACTAGATGAATCTAAGGGCTGCATTAACCACATATTGCAGGCCGGTTAAAGTGAAATATGCGGCCGGCAACGGTCATTCCATAGAAAACTGTCTAACGTACCGTACTATTTGTTAACAACCGTTTAAACAACTGAGCCTTAAATAAACAAATCGCATCCTAATTTTGTTTTACATAATTTGTTCGCGCGTACATTTTGACTAGTCAAATGACATGTAACTAGGATTGCAATAGACAAACTTAAATAGATTATTTTGTAGCCCTAAAATTTGTTGATATACTTTCACTAGATTCTCTAAAACTTATAACGCTCGCCTGCGCAGACGCCTTACAAAAGAAAGCTCGCCCGCAGGCTCCGTATTTATTTAAGCTCAACCCGTAATTCAACAAAGCTCAGCCGAAGCTCTAGTTAGGTCTGGCTTTAGGCTATTGTCTAAACACGTTGGTGGAGACGGTGGGTGTTCCTTTTACTTTGACAGTGACATTATTTTTTACAGATATGTAGTTTAGAGTGTTGAGCTAAATAACTTCACTAGTAGTCATAGTCTTTCGGGTCACTTTTTAAACTGACTTTAAAGGCGTATATTGAATACAGGTGTTCTATGGGCAATCTCCTGTGCATGTTAGAAGTCTACGTTTTAATATAGATCTTGTATGAAATTCTAACATTTTGTCTGGTCACTTTTTAAACTGACTTCTATGGGCAATCTCGTGAGCATATTGGAAGTCTACGTTTTAATAGATCTATGAAATTCTAACATTTTGTCTGCTAACTTCTAACGGGACCAATTAACAACATTTGATTATTATTAATAATAATGATAAATACTCTTTATTGCACCACGACAGTAGAGTAACATTTTCAAAAAAAATTGCTTAATAAATAATGGTAACAACAGGCGGTCTTATCGCTTTAAAGCGATCTCTTCCAGACAACCTTTGTATAGCACGAAACATTTAAATTAGAATTTTAAACAGGTAGTTTCCTACACTACTCTCAAGAAGTCTACTCACACTCATCAAGAAGAGCATACTAACACATCAATCTTTCAAATATTACTAAACAGGAAACTTTAAAATATTACTAAACAGGACACATTATACATAATACATACCTAATAAATCAAGGTTTGATAGAATAATAACGCCAAGATTCAAATCCACTCCAGTGTCACAAATGTTCGAAGTCTTCTAGCTGAATAACATTAATCTTGATCTTTTTGGTCACTACTATAACTTCCAACCCGCTGTGCTCATTATTTTACCACTACCAATATGTCTTTCGTTAAATGTATAGTACATGAACCACGTATGTCTATTATCAAAAGCAATTTCCAACCATTTCTAACCCAGGTCGATCAACCCTAACTGACCTAAGACAGGTGTAGTTCGGCCGTTACAGACATGCAGACAAACCGTTGCTCGCTTCCTTGAGGAACTACCTTTAGATTACTTGTAAAAGGGCCTAAACGCTCCCTAACCAATTCTACAGTAAGCCAAGAAAGTAGTCTGCCTCTTAAGGACCTTAATATACAAGTAATAGAGTCGAAAAGAGGTTGAACAGTTCTCGGCTGACTACACACTCGAAAATAAAAATATATATGCTATAGGGTTTACCAATACCCACTGCAGACTTCTAGCTCCATTATCAGATCAACTGATTGTGTAAAAATTGATATCAACTGTACGATGTATCGTTTAGTTCCCAAGTTTAAAAGAAAAACAATTCTAAAAAGACTTATGTGCCTCAGTAAGCGTATGACGTTTGTTATTTAAGTGGAAAATTAGCTTAAATTGGTTCTTATTAGAAGAGGGTAGCAAGGTTATCGCAATTTTGATGAATTGAATATTCGATTTTACTAAATATATTTATTTAAAAGTATACCTACACAAGATGATAACTGACATTAACTAAATTAAATTAAAACTAAGTTAAATCTTAATTAATTAAATTTACTTAGGTATTATAATATGAACGTTGTCTTTGATTTGAGTTTGTATTTCCAGACAAACTGCCTTCTTCGTTTTGTCTTTAGGGCGGGTCACGCCAAGTTACGAATACAGACCGATCGACGGTAGACAATTTACAAACTTTCCATACATTCAGATTTTAACGAACACCGCTTACGATTGCAGACGGTTTGGTGCAACCCTAAGAGGTGATTTTTAAAGTAATTTTCTATACAACAAAGTTGGTAGTGATCTATAAAGATGGCGATATTATAGTTCCTGGGTCTTCGATGTTTTCTAAATATGTAAGGACCTATTTATATACATATAAATCACCCAGACCTTGTTCAAGCCGCTTATTAATCTCATAGGTACGTCAAACAGGATTAGAACTGTTTGTAACATATTTCGTATATTTATTTATACAATAGACACAGGTATACCTACAATCAAATTAAAATGTCAAGCGAGTTGTCAAAACCATTCAAATCCATTCGCTACGTTTCCCGCCAAAACCGAAATTCCGTTACAACCGCCATAATTAGACAGGAGGTATTTTTTCCGAAGCACTTTCCGTATCTTTGTCATCGCAGGAAATGACTTCACCCTCTATAATCGAACATGAACCTCCCTAAAGCAAAAAAGCGTAACAACCAATGGTTTTCATACATCCAACTCCGCTTTTATTTTACATGACAAAATAGTACACACGCGTCAAGAAATTTGAATAAAAAAGAACCTAATAGCAGGCAACATGTGGCCTTTTATTGGAAATTCGAAATTTAAAAATAGTTACGTTCATTGTTATCTATCGAATTGACGATTTGTATTTTATTGGAAGCGTGTCATTAGTTTTAACAATCAATGTGTTACCGATCCTCACTCTTAATTAATAGAGTTCAGTTTTGTGTGTACAGTCTAAATTACTACCACAAATGTAGATAAAAGCACCGTTGATTTATAAATTTGAGCTCTAACCTTTTGTGATAAGGTTTGAATAGGAATAAAAATATTTTTGCTACTGTGACGGTGAGCGCTTGAAATTGATAATTGTTGCAATTTCGCATCATTTGGTGTTTGATAACTTCCTTTGACGACAGAAGGTCTATTTTTATCTGGTGTATTATGTTTTTATGCACGATTTCGTTGTTGCTATAATTTAGACATTATAATGCAGAATATCTGAATGATATAGATCGTCCGATATCTAGACTATGTATGTTAGACTGGTGGTGGATAGGAAGGCGCTTCCTCGTTCTCAATCTAACTCAGAATTAGGACCTAGTAACTAGTTTTAACTATCGGTTTTCTTGCATCCTAGTCACGTAAAAACAATTAAACAAGTTAAAACTTTATTCCTCGTAGTTATAAGGTACAAAACTCAACATTAAATAAATTCACTAAAGCCCTAATGGGAACACGTGGTCAGCCAACTAACCCTTTATGAATGAACTCACAGTTGAACAAACTTGCCGACCCCTGGCTCATGTTGCCAGCGCAAAAAATCTCTTGACATCACACCTGTGCGTACGCGATGATAAAGCTGGGTGTAGACCGGCGCTTGCGAATTTAGTGCTGGGTATGCACATCTACGTTATTACTGAGGACTATGTATTGAAAAAGAAAACATTTATGTTACGAGTACAGTAATCTAAAACACTACAAATTCACGATGTCTCAAATGACAATTTCTGTCAAATTAAATACTTTTAAGGGGTTATGTCGTCGCTTTGTCTTCACAAGGAGATATTTATACACATATGTGCTCATAATCTTGTGATTATTTAAGTTGGCCGAATCGCTTTAAAGTAGTCTATTCAAAAAGGACCTATAACGTAAAAGGTAGACGATTCCAATTCCAATGGCAGTTAAAATAATCTCAATCATAAACCTCTTTACCAAAATATAACGTCTATGAGACTTCTGCAGCGGTATAGTAAATATGTTACTGCATGAGAACATTTTTTTGGTTCATGCTCTCTTGCGTTAGCTGATAGCCAAGTCCCCGACGCATTGATGATCACATGGGTTTAAAATATTATTAAAATTTCATAGAACAACTTGAGGTAAAATTATTGGTAAGTTTTAATGTAAATAATAGACTTTTTAGTCCTTCGCCTTATTTTAAGTGTTCCCTCGATTCCACGGTTCGTTCATTCCCTTTCAAATGAAAAGGCTAAGTACTCTTACAAACAAAAAACCGGCCAAGTGCGAGACGGACCCGCGCGCGAAGGGTTCTGTACCATTATCTATAAAAACGGCAAACAAATCACGTTTGCTGTATGGGAGCCCCCCTTAAATATTTTTTATACTGTTTTTTAGTATTTGTTGTTATAGCGGCAACAGAATTACATCATCTGTGAAAATTTCAACTGTCTTACTATCATGGTTCATGAGATACAGCCTGGTGACAGACGGACGGACGGACGGACAGCGGAGACTTAGTAATAGGGTCCCGTTTTTACCCTTTGGGTACGGAAGCCTGAAAAGTAATTTTCCGAAAATAATTTTATCGAGGAACATAACTACATGAAAAAATAAAAGATTCCGACGAATTGAGAACCTGCTCCTTTTTTGAAATCGGTTAAAAACAATTACTTACACCTTTTTCCAAGACTCCTCGCATGTCCCGACTGTCCTTTAAACCCTTATCAATGAAGCCTTTAATAGGTTAACAAACCTGCCCGACCTCCGATACTAAACTACTGCAAAAAATCCCTTTACACACCTGTTCTGCCAATATCTTTCACCTCGTCGGCCGGTTTCATCCTCCCCGCAAAATTAAACCCTATCCCGTTATTCATAGGTTTGGTATTTCAAAAAGAGAATACAGTTAGATAAGACGTTGCCACGGTAAACCTGCCGTTGCTTGCTTTCACACTTTATTTCAATTTGAATCTTTTGCGATTTTAATAAGCTTGATATTTCAGTAATAGAGTAGGTGGATATGGCGTTTTGATGTGTAGGATGCGCGCGCGTCGTTTGTTTTTGAGTTTAGCGCCCTTTAGTGGCGTAATGCGGGAGTTAAACGTTTTAATTAAGGGTTTTTAGATATTTCAGTTATGATTATAAACCGGCCAAGTGCGAATTTAAGTCACGTTGTGGTGGTTCCGTGGTTTTTGATGTCTTCATATTTAGTCTTCATATTTTTTTACTGTTCTTAACTAAATATTGGATTGTATTTATCTATATTTTTTTATACAGTAAAAGTAGGTACTATCGACAACACCGCTAACTGACCATCGGTACACCTTAAGTGCATTGTAATAAGGTTCTATATAAACACAGGATGGTCAGTTAACCAGTGTTGTCCTTTGTACCTGAACACAGCTAGCTTGACGAATAAAATATTTTCTTTTTTAATCTTTGCTTGTCAGCTAAATTAATACAAACAAGAAATTAAATTCAGCCCCTTTGTTAATGTTTTCTGTATAAACCAGGATTATAATAATAGCCTAAGATGCGAAAGAGGCCCGACCCTTAAAGTATTTCATATTGAACTTAGTGCTTTCAAAAATAATTCAATGGATTGGCTAAATTTTCCTGGCCAGACTATGAATAATAAAAAATAAAGGATATTTTTTTCAAACAACAGCGCTCAGCTCATCTTTTTTAAAAGTGCAATTTAAAAAAAAAAATTAGGTCTATCAACGGTTCATCGATACCTAGTGAAAGTGATACAAAAGCTTATAAAGCCGCCGATAGCAACCTGTCACTTCACCATCCATCGTCAGCAAATCGCTCCCAAATCTATTTTTTCTCACCCCCACTAGGGTTGTCACATTAGCATTTTAAATTTAGAACAACAGGTGGCGCTGTGGGAACGTTGGTATTTGCATATCGGCCATCTTTAGTTAATGTTAATTCAAATGGTATTTAATTGTTTTGCACTTCCGTCATAACGAATGTTATTGTTTGTAAAATTAGTTTCGATGAGATTATGACAGCTCACTTTTTTTTAAATACAACGACGGTGGCAAACAAGCGTACGTCCCGACACCGTAGCCTATAGACGCATGCAACTCCAAAGGAGTAACATGGGGTTGCCGACCCTTGATATGTTTGAGGATTCGCCGTTTCGACAGCTGAATGAACAAACTCCCTCGCTCTCAACACAACGCATCCTCGGGAGCTCTGGCGACCTTGCTCACCTCCAGGAACACAACACTACTACAGAGCGAGTAGTAGTGTTATTATGGCTGTGGTCTTCTGCAAGGCGGAGGTACTTCCCCAGTTGGGCTGCTCCAAATTCGAGCGGGATGCCATTTCGCTGTGCCCTACCTCACCAAACTTACTTACTTACTTACTTTACTTATTATGTAACGCTGTGTAGTTATTGGCAGAGTGAAAAATCCTTTATCTTTTGACAATGACATATAAAGACTTAGGGCTTTGAGCTTCAATCTTATGTCAATGAGATACAGGGAAAAACTTTTCTTCCTTCATACTATGGTGTGCTCCTGGTGGTGAGTCTTGTCGCCAGAGATCTCAGGATATATGATGCTATGATGCGAGTGAGAGGAGCACATAGGTCCTTAACTGCTCTTACTTTTGTACCTAGCTCACGACTCATCGAATCCTCAAATCAAGTAACGGTCGGCAATGCCCTTGTGACTTCAAAATTTTACAAGCGTCCAAAGGCTATGGTGTCCACTTGCTATCAAAAAGGCCGTATGCTTACTGTGTAACTCCATTCTACTATGGTTTGCTAGACAATACTCGTATCTTGATTATAGGGCTTACCTATACAATAGCCCAACAACCTGTCTATCCTAGCGACAACCCTACATACAGCGCGTGCGCCGTTGCGTCAGGTGCCACCCCCTCCCCCGTGCGCTTGCGCAGGTGGGTATAATGACCTTAGAGTAGTCACCCCTAGCAGGTTGGATTTGGAACGTTACGTTTTTTTTAAACGGCTGTCTTGAGTCGTTGGCATCTAATCCATGGATTGTTTTCATTGTTTATGCCAACGGTCTATGGTGATTATTTTTAATCGCGCTTGGGCACGTGGCACATATATAGGGTCTAGGAATAGAACTGTTTATGTTTTCTTATAATTAAATTTAGGTGTATATTTATTGACATTAACTTGTATGTTGAAGAAGAAGAAAAATTTTATGTTTTGTGACATCAAAATTCCACGAAAATGTTATATTACACACACCGATAGAAAAGGCGTTGTTGGACTTATACAACTCACATCAAAATCTCACATGAAAGGCATAGTAATGTAAAAGCAACTGACTACATATATAATTCCTGACCACAACTTCACCACGATATAAGAATAAGAATAAGAATAAGAATTTATTTATTTAGCACACAAAACACGGAAAAAAGAAATGCAATAAAAAGGTAACCTTATATTAGAGTGCTAAACGGGAGCCTCACTCAGCATGTTGTCACGGGGCCGTGACGCTGGTTTTCAGTGAGAGCCCCAAAAATAAATAAAGCTAGGACTAAACTAAACAAACAATTTTATAATTTTTGGGCACTGTATGCCTAAAAATTACAAAAGTGAACTTAAAACTAGCGGGTAACATTAGAATTTATTCGCATGCAACACTGAAATATGTAATTGACTCTGTACGTAATAAAAAACATCAAATAAAAAAGTGGTAATAACTAAGCGTAAAACTACTATTACAATGAACATAATCTTATATAATTAAAAAAAAAATAGCTATGCGTTATGCAGCAATAAGAAAAGTAAGCAGCATACTGCAACAGTCGGACTGTACTTATGTAAACAGTAGAAGTATGTACCTATATGCTCGTAGCAGGTCTCTCGCAGCCTACTTGTTAGTCACTCAGTTTCGCAATGACTACAAATCTATCATCATCATCATCATATCAGCCGAAAGACTTCCACTGCTGGCCTCCCCCAAAGAGTGCCTGGCCCTGCGCCACCCGCATCCAGCGGACCCCCGCGACCTCTACCAGGTCATCTGATCACCTTGTCGGGGGTATGCCCACGCCGGGTCTTCCGGCACGTGCTCGCCACTAGCGAAGCTGGACATACATACATACATACATTCACGCCTTTATTCGCAAAAGGGGTAGGCAGAGCACATGAAACTTATGTTCCAGCGCCACTTTTAGGATAAATGTGGGTATAAAAAAGATCGGCAAAATGTGATATTGCAGTGATAGGTTGCTAGCCCATCGCCCACAAGACACTTCAACCCTGCTCCCTTAGTCGACTTATACGACACCCACGGGAAGAAAGGGGGTGGTGATATTCTAACCCACACGGGCCCGAACCTAGAAATCCTACTAATATTATAAATGCGAAAGTTTGGATGTTTAGATGTTTGGATGTTTGTTACTCAATCACGCTTAAATGGCTCAACCGATTTGAATGAAATTGTGCACGAAGACAGTTTAAAACCTGGATTAAAATATAGGATAGTTTTTTATCCCGGGTCCACGCAGACGAAGTACCTAATAATAATGTCAAAAAGTCTCACAAAAATCCTCTAAAACATGTAGGAAGAAACACGAAGATATCTTTATCACTATCGGTAATGAGGAAGGTTCATTAACCTCCGTGTAATTGCCTGATTGTAATACAATGGCGCAAAAACGGGTGCCGACGAAACAATTAAACTGCCAATGACAATATAGACATGTCTTCCTCGCAGCTGTTTGATCTTACAAGCTTTGACTACTCATAAGTGTACTTATAGGAGTTTTAAGGAACTCTTGAGAGACTGTTTAACCGTGCTAAATATACGGTTGTCGACAGGAATAAATAAATTATTACTTCATCTACTCTAACGTTATCATTATAAGGGCATTTATTCGTGTGATGAGCACAAATATTTGTTCCTGAGTCATGGATGTTTTCTATGTTTTTAAGTATTTATTTATCTATATTAAGTATGTTTATCGTCGTCTAGTACCCAATAGTACTTACAAGCTTTGCTTAGTCTGGGACTATGTCGATTTGTGTAAGATTGTCCCCTATTTTTTTTGTGTAGGTATTTAATATGATGTCATTTTATGTACCTAAAATTCAAATTCATATTCTTATTCTTATTCTTATTCTAAAATATACAGAAGAAAAGTAGGTAAATATATTGATTTAAACTTTCAAGATTCTCACACATTATTTATACTAAACGGGATTACATACGCGATTAAGTCCCGTTTAGTATAAATAAAAGTAGGTGAAGTTGTAAATTTGCGTCTACATAATCTTTATGTCATGCTCCCTGGGAACCCCACTCTCGGGTTTGGTATATCTGAGTGTGTGAAATTTTTTAATTCAAGTTCTACTTAGGTACTAGGAAAAAAATGTACCTCAACAGTTTCGAGAGTACAATTATTTTAATTTGGGGTTGCTGGAGATCATCTCCCCAGCCACATCGAACTTAAATGGTAGGAATTTTGTGTATAAAATTATTTTTTTGAGTAAAAGGAGGCCGAAAAGAAATTGCAGTCTCGTTTTTACCGTTCAATCAAGCTAGTTAAATTACCCAATTTGCGCAACTGCGTCCGAGCTCATTAGATGAGTGTGAATGTAAAGAACATATTAAACAAACGATAGTGTTCGTCATGTCACGATATAACACGTCAGTTTAAATCCGCATGACCCTTCCCATCCTACGCGTGTCCCTTAAAAAAGACCGCAGACATAATAACGCCAATGCTTGCTCTATACTCTCTGTAGGTACAGCCAGCATGAGAAGTAGCTAAGCAAAATAACACGCTCAAAATGACCAACACAGATCCTTATTCCCCTAACATTAGAGTTGGTGTGTAGATCATTTTGAGCACTAGAATCGCTTAGCAACTTCTGCTGCTGACTGTCCTTATAATATGGTGTTGTGTTCCTGGTGTTGAGTCAGGTCGCCAGAGCTGAGGATGTGCTGTGTTGAGAAGGACCCGTCTTCGTCTCTTACCCTCAAATCAATGAAGGGTCGGCAACGCGCTAGTGATTCGTCTAGGATAGCATTTTGCTGACCAGACAACCGTCATGGTATGAAAAATCCTGCTTAAGGCCTTAATTTAAAATGAATAGAATAGAATAGGTAGAAAAACGTTTGTTCAGATAAAGCACACATTACAGAACAAAAAAAGTTGGTACTCAAAATACAAAGATATTTTATGAAATCAGCAATGTGTGCTATAAACAATAGGTTTAGACTCAGCATTTAACTTGCAATTGCGAGTTGTACAATTGCAACGCTGTTACCAGTGAGCCGAGCTCAGGCTTACAGAGTGACATTTTCCTCTCAATAGGTAACCAAACAAACAGAAAGCACAAACAAGAAGGAATACCTGAACCGAACCGAATCGAATTTGAACTTGAACTCCACGCACAGCTTTACGAACCTAAGAGCCATATTACGAGGCGCGAACGGATGACTTTTTCGCCATCAGACGAAAAAGAGTAGCCTCACTACTACCCCGGGCCGTGGCAGCAGCGACAGCATGCCGAGGATGTTAGCCGAGCGCCTCGACTGCCCGCTCACCAAGTACTGGGTCGAAGTGGTTATCGGTGGTACCAAGTAGAACAATGGCTATTTGCGACCACAATAACGAACTTCGATCTGCTGTGTACTCTTTTTGTTTTGTTGTTCTTTCCTTCATTATTATTATTGTTACTAACGTAGCGTTAAGGATCTAAATTGTCTATTTCATTTCATTTTGTTACTAACATAATATGGATCACTGGTCTGAATGAAAACTTTTATTTATTTATTTTTTATTACGGAGTACTACCATCTTGCACTAGTTTACACGCAGCCACTGATAATGAAAACTAACCTACAAATCCAATGGCAGAGGCGCACACGCGTGGGAACGGACAACAATGGTGTTATGTCACGGGCGGTCGCGAAAGGAAAAATGCTTTTACTTGCTACGTGGATGACCCGTGCAAGAGCGGGTGAGAAAAGTGGTATCTTAACCTCCCCATTTGTCAAAGTGAAGTTATACCGGGATCGCGGCACAGGGGATGAATATTTCTCGTTTAGCTGCACTGTAACACCCTAAGCACCGCGCAACTGCCAAAATGAACCGACCCAGTTAAACGGTATTTTTTTACTACGTTAGTGGCGAAACATACGGCTTATTTTTGTGACTGCGGAAGAATCGCAAGCGCGTTGCCGAATCTTTATTTATTTAATCGTATGGCATACATTATTTTTGGCCTTTAAATTTTGTCACTCTTTAGTACCACCTCGGGGACACGTGCAGGGTGTTGTGGTAGGTATCTCCTGCGGATGCGAGTAACAGTTGTCCCACCTTTGTCAAGTGAGTGGGCAACTCGACTGTTAGGAGTTCTTAAGCCGCCCGAAGGCCTCTTACTCGGCTTAACGACTACTGTCATAGACATCAGCCGGGATTAACTGCTTAGAGTGCATTCCAAAGAACGGAAGCGCTCATTTATATTAACCACTAAACATCAGGCGCTCACCCATCCAAAGATTGACCGCTGCCATCTTTGCTTAACCTGCGTTATCGTTTCCGACTCGCAGGCGCCGCTAGGCTATGAGCGCTTCAGTGACCCTTTATTGATTTGAGGATTCGTCGCGTCGACAGCTGGAGACCGTAGCACGTTCCACTCTCATACAGCGCTTCCTTTGGATCAAATACCCACAAAAGTGAGTAGTTAGCTTCTTCTTCTTCAGGCTGTGGTCTGCTGTAAAGTGAGGATACTTCTTCAATATTGCTGCTCCAAATATGATCGAGATATTCCGCTGAGCCCTACCTCTGTTAATGGGGGTGCATTGGATATTATCGCGTGCTTTGAAACGCAGTTCTGAACTTCTGACTAAATTAAGAAACATTATGGTCTGATTTTCAGATATATATTTTTTGACTATATGATTGTCTATCTGATTTAATCGATACATGATTGCCAAAAAATTTCTCGATAGAAAAAAAAAATCGAAGTTGGGTCTTTATTTTCCTTTTTTTACTCAGCTTACTCAAACAATACATTATTTTACGACACAGTCAAGAAGTTAAAACTATAGTATATTATATCTCATCTAACAAAACTTCACTCCAAAATCTGGCCAAAAAAGCCATTCTCGAAGAGTGTTGCATCTCTTTTGCTCGTGCGCGGAAGGCATAAGCGTGTCTCTGTCAAGGGGGCGTGATTGACTCGAATCAAGGCATCCCCTATGCCTTTATCACTCCCATATATTAGGAAGGAAAACTATAAAAAGCATTCAACAGTCTTCCTTTTCAATTTCCTTAATACACACTATAAAAACAGTTAAACACGCTCAATCAACAAACCTGTACAAAAATGGTCATTAACTCGATTAATTCAACAGTCATCAATTATTTCTAACTGACGTAGTCACGCAACTGACTGACGGAATGCAGGGGTGCAATAGGGTCAGAATTACCAATTAACATATTTAAGGGTTACTATTTGTTGGGGGTAAAGTGAGGATCGATTAAGCATTGAGTGAGTTTGAAGTGAGAACTAATCTGGAACTCGCGCACTACTAACATAATTTGTAAACCCATTAATGCATGCGGTCATATACGTAACCGCTAGCTAACTTCAGCTAGGTTAGCTGAAGTTTCGTGAACGGGTTTTTTTTAAAGGATTTTTTTTGTCCGTGAAATGTAGCATTAAAGCAACCTGAATACTCACCAGGTTGTTAAGTAACTTGTCTTGCAACATTTCGTGAGTGTCCGTTGTAATTTTTTGTTACGTCAGTCGAAAGTAACTATTTACCGGATAGGAAAATCCTTTTCAAGCAAAGTTTTTAAGTTCGTGTAATTGCCATAGGTACAAGAATTATGAGAATTGAAGCAAGTTTGAGAAGACCGGCACGAATTAATAAAGTTTAAAAGTGGTTTACAAATTTTTGGCATAACATTATTTAACAAAAAATTCATTTCGTCTAATTTTTAGTTCCCACGCCTCATTTTTTTATAAATGTACTTAGGTGAAATACGTGCATAATGCTTTATATATTGTAATCGCTATTCTTGTGCAATATCTCCAAAGAAGAAGGTTATATGTAGCTCTGTTTCCTTTGCATTTATCATTAGAACGAACGAGTCATTTAATATTCGAAGTAACGCCGCTGAAGTGAAACATTTTACGGGAAATAGGTACATAAATAAATGGTCATTCGTAATAAATGTTCGAGAACCAATAGTAGCACTATAGGGGTTAAAACAAAAGGGTACCCCCAGTTAACCCTGCGTAGACGCAGCCAAATGTACCGGAAAATTGGTGTTGTTTACAAAATAAGTCATTTCCAGCGACACGCCTGGCTGCCTGCGAACTATGACTATTTCTGTTATTGGAAATCTGAAGTGTTAATTGGTTAGGTCAATACCGCATTTGACTATTTGTGCGACTGTGTGCGAGCAACTTTTCTCGCGCAAAAGGTGCAATATACCTAAGCGGTGCAGTAAAGCATCTGTTCTGATTTGACTGAAAACTGACAGCTACCGATACCGCACCGATTAATCCGTATGACTAAGCTCAGATCAGTGCTATCGAAAATCAACTATGAGACAGAAACGTAATATTTATAATCCCTCAGCACCGTCAGTGTCAAAGCGAAAGTAGACTTTATACTCGTATGGTCAAAAATAAACACAGTCGGAAAAATAAAGCATTTTCCGTAAAATATTCAGACTTTATAAACCGACACCAACTCAATACAATAGTTGTTAAAAATATAGTGTCCTTGGAAACGTAGCTATGTCTAATATACCTAAGTATACTGCGTCCGTGCTTGTAGCGACGTGTTATCGGCTCTACCTAACTGTGTAGGGTGACCATGTCGGCGGGGTGGTCCCCCTTATTAAACTCAAGAGACCTCCGCTAACAAAATTGAGTTTTGGTCTCTTTTACGAACAATGTCAAAGTGACAGATAAGGAGAGACGAATTTTAATGGAATGATAGCTAAAACGGCTTTGATGGACGTTTTAGAACAAGGGCATATAGCATAACGATTAAAAAAATACCCCGATAACGCAAAAAAAGCGAACATTGGTGGATATTGCCATGGGGGTAAGGTGTAAGCTCAATAACGGAAAATTGTGTAAAAAAGTTTATTTTGTAGCAGCCAAGGTAGCCAAACATTTCGGAACACGTCTTTATTACTGTAAGAATAAGGGTGTGTTACGAAATATTTGACTACTCTGGTTGCTATTAACTATATGACGCTGACTGTACCACTGAGGATCAAAAAAACATGCTCTACAAGCGATTTCCGCTACAAGTCGAAAAAAATGCTGCTACGACTAAGGCGTGGCACACGTAGCGTTGCTTGGCCTCGATTGGATGTGAGTCAGAGTCTTGTATGAAACTATTAAAACGCACATTTGACTTCGCACTTTTTATAAGTAGGTACAGTTTTATCTACTGTAAAACGTATCATTATCATCGATCTATTTGTGTTTTACTGCTGAAAATATGTTACCTAGCTGAAACACCCTTCTTTGGGAGCGGTAGTATAGAAAGCTTGGTCTACTTATATAAAAAAAGTCTCAAATGAAATTGACGTTAAAATAAAATTGGTCTCCCACATTCACAAAACGATTTTAAACATAGAGTTTGCTTGGTGACCGTATTTAACGTGACATATTAACTTTTTTAACACTCTCCCAAGTTTGTCATCACAAACATGGCTACCCTAAATCTAATTAACAATTCCTTTGTGAATCATTTAGTCTGGTACCGGCGCATTGTTTTAACTCGTCCGACTTTTTTTTACGTTTTTTTCGCGAAATATTCCGTCACGTCCATTTTGGATTTTATTTTAAGCCGATTTGAGGTGAAGTAACTGTCAAGGTCATGAGAGAGTCAACATTTATAAATAAGCTAGATAGTAAACACTTTTTGGCTGATTTCGTGGATGTACTAGAGCTCTGAAACAGGTACACTTTTCACTGAAATAAGTGTAAAAGTGAACACCTTACCTTTGCTTGGGTCTCAATGTATCTACATAGATAAAGCCTCTTCACCCCAATAAAGTTCAGCGTTCGGTAGAGTCAATCAATTCATTTTTCTCAAACATGCAATGAAATATTGACGTTGTGACGTTTCGGGCGCAGCGAGACGATAGATCCGTAATGGCATTTCATACAAAATTGGAGGCAAGATGGTCTTTTTTAATTTCCATTCCACAATTTGTGGCACAGGATCACGGTGTTCAGCCATGAATATTAAAGTTTGATTTCTTGGATTATTTTCAATTTATTTCATTGCATGTTTGAGAAAAGCACTATACTTACCTCGGCGTGAAAAGGGGATGCCAGCCTCATAACTATCCGATCTCGCTACGCTCGGCCGTCTATATGTACTCGGCCGGCAACCCCTTACTTCCCGGCCTCTGTAAGTAGTAATGTACTATTACTGTATCGATACATTAACGTCTATATATCTAGTATATTCCCACTACATGAAACAGATAGATTACCCGTCTCTTTCTAATAAGAACGCTTAGAGAGAGACGGGTAGTCTATGTCGCCGCGACACCGCGCGCGGCAGGCCTGTAAAAACAGTGCTGGTGGATACTAATTAAACTAGCCGATGTAAGACTTGAACCATTGTTATCAAAATGTTTGTTTCCTTGTTTTATTACTCAAATTTAAATTTAAACTGAAATAGTTTAAATTTAAATTACTAATCACATTTTTTTGTTTTGGTACTTTGTAAAAAAAAACGTATAAGTGGTGGCAACTTTGCTGGTTGATGTGATGATGTGTCCTATCGCCGTAGTATTAAATATTAGTGTACCGTTGTTTGCCCAAATAAACATTAAACATTATTTATTTTTAATTATTTATTATTAGGTACCTATTGCATTGTTTCCGTTTATTTCTTGATATTCCTTTGTCCCTAAGACTTAATTTTAAACGCAAAAAAGTTGATTCAAGTTGGTGTTTTTTTTATTGAAAGACGGTTTCTTCCTGCAGAAGCTGATCTTTCCCGTATTCAACCTTTTTTAGAACTAATCCATAATAATATACCATCAAAGTATAGTTAACTGTGGGTGCGATGTCCTTCCTTCGTTCACACGTTTACTAGCTCGTTATATGGCTGTTTGTTTCATAAATTATATTAGAAATCAACTGCCGTAAAAAACTAAATGGGCATCTCATTTTTTTATAGTTTGTTTTCTTTCAGGTTTAAGAGTCCGCAGTAAGCTCGGCCGAATTTCACCTTCCCATACAAACGTAGTTACGCTCTAATTTTAAAACTACGTGTTGGATTGTGACGAAACTTTGCATACCACCACATACCATGACATGAGGTATATCTATGTCTGTAATTGGTTTATATGATTCCAGTTTATAAAACATACGAAATACAGCAAAAACAAGTTTTGTAAGAAAAACTTAAATTCGCTGTATTTCTTTTACCATGGTAGCTGAAGCTACATAATTTAATTACAGACATAGATATACCTCATGTCATTGTATATGAAAAGTTTCGTCACAATCCAACACGTAGTTTTAAAATGAGAGCGTAACTACGTTTGTATGGAGAATCGAGCTTACTGCGGACTCTTAAGTATACGGTATTTGTCAAAATTAAATATTTTTTACATAAACAACAAACAAAAATTACGAAATCAGTGTAAAGGATCAAGATATCAGTTATTTTTGCTGTTTAAAGATCACTGTGACGTAACTATTCGATATTTCCCTACAAACATTATACCTACTTAAATAAATCAATTATTCCATTAGTGAATACTTAGAAGACAAATAAAAAATAAGTTCTTACATAAAATCTTCCTAATAATACCTAAATAAACGGATAATACCAACAAGCAGTAACTACAATTTGGTGCAAAGAGACTTGTTATAGCTAGGTATTATATCACTTGAAGCTTTGTTAGTTTTTAAGTTAGTATTTAATTTAAATACTACATTTGCGATGCCCTTGCTGGGCTCATGTTTGATACGTTAATATTGTAACACTTACCACCTTTATTTAACAATATGAATGCAATATATTGCTTGAATACTTACAAAAAACTTTTGACGTGTCATAAGAAGTTGCAGATTTAACCGTCGTTTTTCTTTTAAACAGTTGTAGAAAAATGTTTGCTATTATAATTTAAAGGAAAAATGTTAAGTAAATGACGACCACAATATAAAAAAATATATATATTGTGTTATTTTATGTGAAATGGTATATTGTGCGAATAGTAAATGATATTATTCATAATTTTTAGGCTTCCGTAACCGTCGTATAACAACAAATAAAAATAATATATATTTAATACCATACAACAAACGTGTTTTTTTCCGTTTTTATAGATAATGGTACGGAACACTTCGTGCGCGACTCTGACTCGCACTTGGCCGGTTTTGCCACCATGCTGCGGGCGTAGCATGGTTGACATTTTATCTCTTATCGTTGTCGAGCCACCCGTCAAGTTCCGACAAATATGGCAGTGCGATAGAGACAGATGTCTTATCGACAACAATAAACGATAAGTGATGAAATGGCGACCATGTTAGGCTCGCAGGTACGTCGTTTTTGCTACTTTTTGAAACAATATCAAACACAGTGATAACACTTACAAACCCTGTAATTCCCGGGCAGTGACCAGCGCGCATTTGTGGCACAAAACCGACTTTACAAAAAGACTGCCCAAGGCCATGGGAATGGGAAACAATGGGGGTATAGATGAGATCACGCCGCAGCGCCAGTCTGAAGATATTGATGCTTTTTGGATTTACAAAATAACATTCCATTCGTACTTCATTTTATTGGTAGAAAAAGAGAAGACGTTTAGTATTCACTATGTGGAACAGATGAAAAAAACAGTCGGAAAGAAAGTACCCAGACATCTTTTGAAAATGAAGGCAGTAATGTTCTTGAGTCTGCTTTCATTTTCATAAAATAGGTAGTAAGTTAATTGCAAGCATATTCAATGAAAATCTGATAAAAAAGCGCCTGGGTCTGTTCTTTTTCGGTGTATGTCAGGTTGTAGCAAGAACAGTTTGCTTTAGAGCTACATTGTAGGTTTATTGCGATTCATTATTTTATCTCGTTGAGAAAATATATAACCCCACCGTCCGTCCTGTCGTTTTTCGCGGTGCCCTTATGGACGGAGAGCTAGCGACCAAATCGGTCATGCATGTGGCTTCAGCTGTATTGAAACTCGGTTAGCTACTTCCCTGAACGACCTTTTCTGATAATCTTCGTGCTGGCAGGCCGCGGGCGGTGGGTGTGGGTGTCGTGGGGTGGAGAAAAAAAAGAAAAAAAACGTGGGCTCAGCGACCTTAAATTTTTTTCAAACAGTTGCTCTACACTCCCTGTGCACTCAAAAAAAAAAAACGACGGGTGGTGGGAAAGGGTTGCCAGCGTTAATTAAAAATACCAAAATAATATAAATTTTCATGTGGGCTCAGCTGTATTGGCTTTTTTCTGACGCGAGATTAATTAATATGTTAGCCGAACACAATCAACGCGCCGTGAGCGCGCTGACGCGTTCGCCGGCTGATATCCCCTCCACGTCCGCTTTTGCCTTCCCCTTAGCACATTTTCGAACGAAATCCAACGTTTTCAACTATTTTTTTCGATACTATTACGATTTAAACTCATTCACTGTTGTTAAAACACTTTATTAACACCTGAACAACCACTGCTTATGCTGCACTGATATACTTCACAATCATTATTTCATGACAGGCAGACAACTGCTCACTTCCAGCGCCATTTCTAGAATGCCCGCCTTTTGATCGACTTGGCGCGTAAAAACTACCGGACCGGAACTCGAATCGGATTGGCCAACGATTCTTACACGTGATTGGTTCGTTTCAATCAACCTGTCCAAAGACTTTTTAATGTTACCAGTCCAATTTATTTTAAAAACCATAACAATACCTTTCCACCGATATTTTTGCATGGCTATTTTTGGGGTTACATATTAATTTATCTTGCGTCAGAAAAAATGCATATACAGCTGAGCCCACATGAAAATTATTACTATTTTGGTATTTTTAATTAACGCTGGCAACCCCTTTCCACCACCCGATCGATGAAAAAAAATTTTTGGGTGCACAGGGAGTACAGAGCAACTGTTGGAAAAAAAATTAAAGTCGCTGAGCCCACATTTTTTTTCTTGCATTGCAATGAAGATAAAAAAAGTCTCATTATCCTCCCATTCAAGACTCTAATCCAATCAAGAATTGTACCAAACAAACCAAAAAATACCAAAATATCTCATCACTTATCGACCGAGCGAGCGAAGCGTCTATGCTTCAGCTTGGACAAAAAATCGTTTTCCTCATGTCCGGATGTTTGGATTTCCCCCTGTTCTCGCCTATAGATCACATTTCTCAACCGATTCTCATGAAATTTTGTGAGTAGGTTCGGTAAGTATACATAATTTTCAGCGTTGAATACTGACTTGGTACAAATTTTATGTTCCGTCCACTGTCTCTTGATCTTTACTAAATTCAACCGTTTTGAAACAAACCCGCGAGGTCTACAGCTCACGTAATACACGGAAATAATGACTCAAAGTAAGAAACAATCCACAAACACTACAATATTCATTAAAATCACATTTACAAACATTCGACCATATCTCCGCATCTATCACCCGATCCGCGCTCATGTGCGGCGGTTTCCCACACAGTTTTCACACGTATCCGCCGATGTCTATCTCTTGTATGCTCATTCATATTGCTTACGTATTATGTTTATGTGTTAGATTATATGTTTATGTGTTAGATTATATGTTTATGTGTTAGATTATAATTATGCTCAAGGATTAGAATGATGTGTGCCATTGTTAAGTTTATCTGAGCGGGCAAGGCGACATTATTTATGTAATTACTAAGTTATTGCTTGAAACTTACCTTTTTCGGGATTTCAGAGATCTTACATTATTTATACTAAACGGGACCTAATCGCGTATAATTAAATTATTTATTTACCTCACTGAGGTCTCCCGACGTTTCGGATGTGTTGCAACATCCATGGTCACGGGACAACTGGCTAGAGCGGGTATCAACATCTTCTTGCTGCGCGGGTTTTCCGAACTACCCGCATTTGGTCTTTATTAACCACTTGTACACTAGGGTTGTCACCCGGCCGACACACAACACTTATAATGTCCGGTGTTCAGAGGTCTTGCTCTACAATTGTATCACAGAATAAATAATAGCACTGATAGAGAGATAATTTACAGCAACTGAAATCTAGCTATCTCCCTCATATAGTTTTAACTTGTACAATTACATTGCTTCGTAAAAAGTATAGCCTATATGCTTATCGCACAATGACAAAGATCTATTTGTCCTCATGTCGACCCTCCATACAAACGTAGTTTTGGTTCGTATTTTAAAACGGCATCGTGAAATAAAGTAAAATAAATTGTAGGTACACAATGGGATGCGTCATATCTAGGCCAGGAATTAGTTTATATTGCTATAAATAACCAATTAGCGTAGTTTTTTTTTATTTAATTTCTATAGCAACAGAAACTAGTTTCTAGATATGGCGGATCCCATTGTGTGGATCCCATTTCATGTTGTTCTAGCATGGCGTTTTAAAATGAGAACCAAACTACGTTTGTATGGAGAGTCGAGCGTCCTGATGACCCATAAAAACATGAAGGCACTTCAACAACTTCAATAATACTAAAGTAGTTCTGAAGTTTTATGATGACAATTATAGTTTTATGATTTGATTTTATCCTAGTTGCAGGAATGGCAACGGATGACCGCTTTATACGTTCAGGCGTAGCATATGGTTGCCTTTTATCACTTATCGTTGTGGATAAAACACCCGTCACTCTCGCACTGGCATACTTACCAGAACGAGGCAGACGTCTTCACCACAGTGATAAGTGATAAAATGAATAGGTACCATGCTACGCGCGGTGGTATATTTAACGATTATCATGACATGACCAATCAGTCAGTCGAAGATAGAACTAAAATCCACTGCTTCAAACAAACTTCCTGGTCACTAATATTGTAAAACATGCTCCAGATTTAATACCCATATATGGACATATCTGCACATGTCGCGTAGAATGGAGGCGCATTTTGAATATGCAAACAAAAGCTCAAGGAAGCTTGGGATAGGTCAGGGTGAAGCTTCGAAAGTTTGGAGAGGGCTTTCTGCGAACATTTGAAAATTTACTGTTTCATGCAATACCTAAAATAAGTGTTTTACATGATCAATTAATTATTATATGACTACCCAGGCGCAGCGTGGGTAGGCCCCCCACAAGGTGGACTGATGACCTGGTAAAGGTCGCGGGAGTCCGCTGGATGTGGGTGGCCCAGGACTGGTCATTGTGGCACTCCTTGGGGTGGCCTATGTCCAGCAGTGGACGGATTTCGGCTGATATGATGATTGTGATGACGATGATAAGTTAATTAGCATGTGAGCTCTACAATACTTGAATGAACAATAGGTTAGAGTTACCAATCTAACCTCCTTTCGTTCAAAGGAATTTTATCAATTTTCAATAGGGGTGTAATTGTAGGCTAAAATGTATTCTTACGCCAAAAGAAAGAAGGAAAAACATATGCCTAGTGACGAAAATCCCATTCATATATCTCAAAGAATTACGAAGCTATAACCCTTTTAACATTGCTTGTTAGAGATAAAATGCTCGACGATGACGTCACGATCCCCGGGCGTCGTCATAGTAAACGACAATCGTTTCATATGAAAGTGCGTCAACAGCTTGGTTTGAAATGAGAACAGTGCTGTACAGCCGGGTCAGATACGTAACCTATACAATACATACAATGTCATGATTCAAACGCCACCTCCTCCCGCGCCTAACTTCACGTCGCACAGACAATGGGCAGCGCGGGGCACGAACCTCGGCCGGTTTAAATAATACATTTCAGAGGAAGCCTTGATTTAGTGCGCAAGAGACGCTTTGTGTGCTCGCATTTGTAATGCAACGATTTTTAGACTGGACACTGTCATGATATTTGTTGTTACAATTCTGCTAGTAGGCCGCTTACAGTACGGTCGAATGAGGTGACTTGAGGGAAAAATCCGCAGTCCGCAGTAAGCTCGATTCTCCATACAAACGTAGTTACGCTCTCATTTTAAAACTACGTGTTGAATTGTAACGAAACTTTGCACATACAATGACATGAGATATATCTATGTCTGTAATTAGTTTATGTAACTTCAGATACCATAGTAAAAAAATACAGCGAATTTAAGTTTTTCAAAACTTGTTTTTTTCGTTTGTTTTACACACTGGAACCATATAAACTAATTACAAATCACACATAGATATACCTCATGTCAATGTTTATGCAAAATTTCGCAACAATCCAGCACGTAGTTTTAAAATGAGAGCGTAACTACGTTTGTATGGGAAGGTGAAATTCGGCCGAGCTTACTGCGGACTCTTAAAGAGGCATTATTCCTTAGCTGGCTTCTTTTCGGTAAATGCAAGAAGTATTCTGATACTTATATTAATGATCAAAGTCAGCCCAGGTTTCAATCGATAGGGTATGTTTGGGTTTACGACAATATCTAGGACCTATATTCTGGGGCCTAGAATCTATGTATCTATCTCTCTAAACACCTACTGGTTTTTTTTAGTTTTAAAGCTTTATAAACTTGCCCGAAAGCTACGGTAGCCTAGTGGTTCAGGCATGCGGCTGTCAAGCGGCGGTCGTGGGTTCGAATCCCGGCTCGTAGCAATGAGTTTTTCAGAACTTATGTATGTACGGAATATTTACCGTTAGCTTTTCGGTGAAGGAAAACATCGTGAGGAAACCAGTCTAATCCTAATAAGGTCTAGTTTTCCCTCTGGGTTGGAAGGTCAGATGGCAGTCGCTTTCGTAAAACTAGTGCCTATGCCAAATCTTGGGATTAGGTGTCAAAGCGGACCACGGGCTCCTTTAGGGCCACAACGCTAGGAGAATTATGACAAAATTGTCCAAAGCCTTTTGGAAAAAAAACTAGGACGATACAAACGTAATGTAAAGCTGTTTTCACGACCACCCAACAAGCCAAATGGAGTAACGCCGCACCACAATCTGTCCTTGAATATAAAAATTGTTGGCTTTAGAAATACTTGGCGCGGCCAGTTGGATATCCGAATGGATGTAAAGCCAGCGTGACGTTCCAACGCGATATCCGAAAGAAACGATCGTGCATGCCAAAATTAAAAGTTAGATTAAAACACACCACGGCACGGCACCAAGCCAATTGGAGTAGTCGCGAATGCGTCCACTAGCCGATCCGACTACGACCAAGCAAAACTACGTCGTGCAACTAGTCAAAATATTACGCCTATCCATTTGTCGCAGAGTCATTCTTCACGTTTTCGCTCAATAAGTATATCACAAAAACCGAGCCAAAAAGTGAGAGCGCCCGAAGAAAGTTAATTCTCGCAACTAATTTATTTCTTTTTGTTACAGATAAGCAAAATGCTGAAACAGAAGATCCGCAAAAAACGGTGACAAACGTTGCCATGAATATCAAAATAGGCCGCAAAAGTACTCCTTAGTTAGTGCAGACATACAAACGTAGAAGTGACCAACGAACTAGACGCAACGAAACCACTGCCGTAAAACAACAGAGAGAGAACTCTTCGTAGTAGTAAGTGTACCAGAAACTTCATGCGTGTGTAGTTAAAGTGTCGCTCAAAAAAACTTAGTGCCCGTGTTACAGAAAACTGTGCGTGAACAAACGATGTGTTAGTGACTAGTGATAGTGGATTTGTACGCCATGGATCTGCACCCGCCCCCTTTATTAGTGCATGGGTACGAGCCCCACGCCCCCTTGTTGGAGGTTGAGGGGCTGGACCCCCATAGCCCTCAGCAGAAGGTGCTGATACATGCGCCGACGATGCAGGGACAGGAGTTGATGGGTGACCATAGGAATGGAGGTAAATAAGTTGTATATTTTGATAGGTTATTCCCTCTCATCCGCGAGAGAAAGCCTGTGTCCAGCAGCGAGATATACAGCATGGAACGGAACGATGGTCTTTCCCGCAAGAGGGGGATTATTGAGCGCTAGTACGTTACATTTTCCAGATAAAAAAATTTTTTCGACGCGATTTTTTTTTTACATTTGTATGGAGCTCGTCGCTCTAGTCGGCCAACGCTCCATACAAAGGTTAAAAAAAAATCGCGTCAAAAAAATAGTTTATCTGGAAAATGTGACGTACTAGCGCTCAATAATCCCCCTCTTGCGGGAAAGTCCATCGTTCCGTTCCACGCAGTATATAGATTGATGATGATTTATAAACGGCAAGCTCAGTATTGCACGCTTTTGTACTTATTACCATACATTGTGTAAATAACGGTAAATTGATAATACCGACATAAAAATCTTTTGTCCCTAGTTTTGGTGGATTTGATTATGCTACGTTTAAATTCCTTTATAAATTATTTTAATCACTTAATAACTTTCATAAAACAAAAAAGGGAATGTAAGTGCATGATTATTTCGATTCTTGTGAGGATAGATCCAATAAAGTCTATGCACATTTGTCAAAAAGACTGAATCCACATATTTATAGCTTAAACTTCTAATTATATAAGTTGCTCTTTTATACTAGAGATTAATTAAGTTGGCAGAACTACATCGAGGTAGTCCATTCAAAAAGCAACTCTATCATTCCAATGACAGATTTATTGAAAGTCGGCCACCCTAAATAAGCTCAACCGTGCTGAAGAATCTCTCTCCAACCCCCATCAATGACAGATTCGTAAGAAATGAGGACAGATGGTCTCACCTGACGTTAGATTACGATTTTTCAGACGAGCAATACCACGGGCACAGCAGCAACCAGAGCGGAGACGGTGAGTAAAGCATGCGCTTATACACGGTGTTCCCGGGAATTTCCGTTAACTTCGGCATATTGCAGAGAAGGTACATTCAAAGAAACAAATGAGCATAATTATTACTTAAAAAAATTTTTTTTTTTTACAAAGTAATTGAATGTACCTAGCATTAACAGTGGTTAAAGCTGCAAATCTGATCAAATTAAAATATTGAATATGTAGATAACAGTAAGAGTTAAGATACTACTGTCTTGGAGAAATTAACTTTATTTGATCTAACCGGAAATTGTCAAAAACACGTAGTATTAGCAGAGGAATTACGTAACTTTTAACGTAACAAACGGGCGTCGGGACAACTCAAATATCATTATCTATAAAACTATGTCCTAATGCACGTACGAAACGTTATGCAATTGACCTGCTGATAAGTATCCGCATTTTAGGGCTAAATTAAATGACAGTGAATTCATCTACTTACATTCGACTTTTAGGGTCAAAATCAAATGCACGTTTTTCAGAACAGACTTGTGCGTCTATGTCAGCGAACGGGAAAACGCCGCAAAATGGCCCCACATTGCTAATATGCGGGGTGTCAAAACGACGCCAGGCAGCCGTTTAGTTAGAACATGCGCGTACCGGGATTTAGGCACGTGTTTGAGTCGAAATTTGTACGGAGCTCGCATTCTATGTTTTTTCGTTCGATGGTCTATGTTCGTTCAATAAAAAAAAAAACGCATTTTACTGGTTTTTTTTTCGTTGGTAAACTTTTCTTTAAAAACCTTCACTGCAATATTTAATAAAAAATGCTTTATTCATTATGAATAGGTACGCATTTGACCACTTTCTCACCATGATAAAATATATAGTACAAATTGTTTTTTTTTTTTTGCATTGATTCTCTCTAAAGTAATCAGTTGCACAATAGACAGTAATTACGTAATTATGATTTGCTCGTAATTGCTAGTTTCCAAGTTTTTTTTATGGCCTTCCGTTCGTTATGGCTATTTATTTATTATTTTATTCAGTTTGAACACCAAATGAAACGGAAGGAAGGCACCACCATAACCGAGCGGTAAGGCACTCGACTCTCAATCTGGAGGTCGGGGTTCAAACCCCGGCCCACTGGGTTTAAAAAAAACTATTGTACTGTATAAAATATCATTTGATATTTAACAGCAGATTTTCGGTGAAGGAAGACCTCGTTAGGAAACTGGTCTATTGTCGACAGGATTTAAGTTTACTCTCTATAGTTCTCATAAAAATATATGAAAATTTCCCTATTTTTTTTTTTCACTAAAATATTTTTTGCGTACAATAATTCATGCACCCTTTGAGGTTATATATTATATAGGTAACAAAAACAAAAAAAAAATGCACAAATTTTCTACGCTTTCAATTTTTTTTATTATACAGCTCATAAAGGCCTCCTTGTTTTCTCGGCGCTGTTTATACTAGATTATCTTTAGATTTTTGTTTAAATTGTCCGTGCAATCACTCACGGAGTACCTACATTGATTTAAACTCTCGCGATTCACACACATTATTTCTACTAAACGGGACATTAATCGTGTATATTTACTTATAGGGATTTTTATATTCATAGAGTACAGTCAGTGTCA
Source organism: Epinotia bilunana (assembly GCA_947049275.1). NCBI lineage: Eukaryota > Metazoa > Arthropoda > Insecta > Lepidoptera > Tortricidae > Epinotia > Epinotia bilunana. The sequence continues at coordinate 3,101,428 of OX346275.1, read as the reverse complement.
TATAGTTAGTAGCAGCCAGAGTAGCCAAATATTTCGTAACACGCCCTTATTCTTACAGTAATAAAGACGTGTACCGAAATATTTGGCTACCTTGGCTGCTATTAATTAGGTATATGACGCTAACTGTATATCTAAATGTCTGTCAACAGTTTTACTAGACACTAGAAATCTCTCACGACCATCGCGACATGCGCAGTGTCATCCAAAACCGGTAGCAACCGCTGTAATATCGAGCATTGTTGTTAGCGCGTTATTTTGTTATACAACTTTTTATTATTGAGTGTAAATGTCAGTAAAGCTGCGGCTCCACTGTCGGCGGGAACATGTTTGCGGAGCAAGTGCACAGATGGCAGCACGCGTCATGGATATCAGTGATAAATTAAGCGTCTGTTATCTTCAGTTTATTCTATGATATCATTTAATATAAAAGCCATATTCTACGGACATCCTTGAGTTCAGTTAAATTCTTAAAATTAATAGAACATAATTTATCTGGCTTTATATTTCATATTTCGTTCACAAGATTTGCAATATTAATTTGAACGTAGATGTATTAATTATACTAATTGTACGCTGCTAATAATAAATAAATAAAAATACAGTATCGCTCATAAATTTGTGGAATGACACTTTTTTTCTCGTTAAAGGTATTCTGTGTTGCTGTTTTGAAGATATAGTACCTATACATGGTATCAAAATGAAACTATAGTTTTTATTAGCTAGTAGCACGTCTTTCCCCTCCGGCTTGGAAGGTCAGACGGCAGTCAGTTCAGTAAAAACTAGTGCCTACTAATGTAGGCTGGTTTATAGTCCATAGGATGCAACTGGTATAAAGGTCACCCGAGGAGCGAGGTCTGAAGGGGGCAAGGGGTTAAAATATTTGCTGTTATCAATCTCGCTTTCCGATTCAATAAATTACTTAAATAACAACAAAGAATATAATGAATGATAATGTTTGTATGTATGATCGAAACGATGACTTCAAAAGGCATGTCAGAAAAAAAAGCAATTATATATGCTGCTAATAACGGGTAATTCATTTCGGTATTTATTTTACACTTCCTTAAGAGAAAACAATACAGAATAGTAATACTAAAAGAAGAGGTAAACAAAATAAGGTTTAATAGTCAAAGAGCGATGTCTAAGAGACTTTAAACAAGTCGGAAAAAAAAAAATGAGTTGATGATGTAGGAAATAGTATCAGGTTAGATATGTAAAGGCATGATATATAGTGCTTTTATATATGAAACCAGTACAATACACGTTTTTATCCTTTTTCATAGGCTAGATGAAGGGGGTTTGGGTAAAAGTGTTGTCATTTTTATTGATGAGCGGCCATTCGTAAAAGTGGTAGATTATCATAGATCTATTCAAAATAAAAATAATATTGTTATAAAATGTAATACTCTAAAATTCATCGGAGCCTATTAATAGAACATAGCCGCTTAGCCGGATATTTGCAACTTATATTTCCGCAGGTGATATTAAAGGTGTTATTAAAAGTTATACTTAAACAAAACTTAAAACGGAAAGATCTCGGCTCCGATATTGCTTAACGCGTTATTTTATATATCTATGCGTGTTAAAAAGTCCTCTATACGATTATTGAATAACATCCTTGGCCGCTGCAAAAAAATAAATATTTTTCATTTTTAATACCCTTTAGTCTTATGTCAATGTCATAAAGGCTGACAGGGATAACTTGTATATTACTGTATCTGTAGGAATACATCTTCTATTAATTTTAATTGACAGAACAGGGCATCATTAGGAAGTATTTTGTTTCATTCTGATTTTGTTTGAATGGAAAATGGATATGAACCCTAAAAAGGGATGTCACATTTTCTGGTCTCAAATTTGAGCTCCTGTATAACCGCTTGCACTGCAACCCGACACGACCGCCAAACTAATTTCACAGCGATTAGAGCAAGTGTACTCGCACAAAAACTGTCCATTCACTCGCCTCACTGGAAAGTGAATGAATATTTGTAAACCGGTTTTGATTCGTGGTCGTTTTTGAGCCCTTATGGAGTGTCACAGGTAAATGTTCGACATTTTGATGATTATGGAGATAGAGATAAATGTGATGACGTTATAAGTGACAATTGGAAGAAATTGATCCAAAAAAATGCTGCGAAACAATCATAATGACATGAATCATATTATTATAGTTTCACACATTTGACAGTCTTACTTACTTATGACCAGGGTTCACGAAGCTACCAGTCACAATTTTAGAAGTCTAAAGTGGCTAATATGTGGCGCTTTACCAATAATAACTGGCTATTTGACCAGTATTCCGGGTTCAGATTTGTAAATTGTCTCTTGTTGCTTGCTAGCATTCAAGAACCCGCGTGTCATTGGGCCTACCTATTACGAGCGACTGCCCGCTGATCTTAGACTGGAACCACCTGACGAAGCATTTAGACTGAAACACTTTTATACTCAGTTGAGTAGTATATGAAGTCTTGACTTAACATGTTAAATTATTATTCACTAGCTTCCGCCCGCGACTTCGTCCGCGGTTCAGCCGTTTAAGCGTGATTGAGTAACAAACATCCAAACATCGAAACTTTCGCATTTATAATATTAGTAGGATCATCATCAAATCAGCCGAAAGACCACTGCTGGACATAGGCCTCCCCCAAAGAGTGCCAAAGTGACCGGTCCTGCGCCACCCGCATCCAGCGGACTCCAGCAACCTTTTCCAGATCATCGGTCCACCTCGTGGGGGGCCTACCCACGCCGCGCCTTCCGGTGTGTCGTCGCCACTCGAGAACCTTTCCGCTCCAACGGCCATTGGTTCTACGTGGTATGTGCCCCGCCCACTGCCACTTAAGTTTAGCGATTCGGAAATTATTATTATTACCTATTTAAATTTGTATGAATATGATTTGTAATTTTTTTACATGTACTTATGCAAATCTGTAATGTATTTTTTTATCCTGAAATAAATAATGTAATCTAATCTTATCTAATCTTCATAAAACGGGCCTCAGGCCCTTATTGACGTACGTTGCTGCGTCGGCATGCAAAGATGGCGGCTGGACAGCATTGTTATTAATATAGCGACCCAGCAATGTAACTCGAATTGTGATTGTCAGCTGAGAAATGTAAAGTTGATGCAATTAGGGAAATTTTAAAAGTAGATCTTATTTGTTTGCAAACTTGCAATGGCCTACAGTCAGCATAAGAAAAATGATGACATGATACATACATACAATACATAAAATCACGCCTTTATTCCCAAAAGGGGTAGGCAGAGCACATGAAACGTATGTTCCAGCGCCACTTTTAGCATAAATGTGGGTATAAAAGATAGACAAAATGTGATATTGCAGTGATAGGTTGCTAGCCCATCGCTCACAACACACTTCAACCCTGAACCCTCAGTCGACTTTTACGACACCCACGGGAAGAAAGGGGGTGGTGAAATTCTAACCCGACACCACACGTTGACATGACCGTGCGTTTAATTGACTATATCTCTTCTCTGATTGCATTTCGACAACAACATTTAACAACAGCGAAATCAGAGGGTTTATTGCATTATTTCAACGACCATTAGATTAGAACAAACGTGTCCTTTTCCCATATAAAAAAAATAATTAAATCTACCTAACGTTCCGATCCTGGGGTCCTGTCTCTTGACCAAACAACTTTTAGCCAAATGTATCATTTGAGAAATGTTTCATTTGACCTAATGCATTTTTCGTCAAAACAGTTGTATTATCGTGTATTCTTTAAATATCTACAAATAGAAGTCATTAGGTTAGGTTAGGTTTGTTTTATAATAATCCTATAAAGCTTTCTATTTAAGAAAAAATGCATTAGGTCAAATGAATCATTTGGCCAAAAGTTGTTTGATCTAACATTAGTGAACCACCGATCCTACATAGAACCATCATAATTTTGATGCGGAAACGATATTTTAAACATGGAAATCACATCATCTCAACATTCTCTACTGAACCCGAGAATTTTGGCCTCTGTGGCTTTAAATAGCCCAATGGCTTAATAATTCTTTTAAAATTCGTTTAGAATAAGGTATTTTGATTTATCATCTCAACTTAAGCGGTGAATTTTGCTTCCAAGCTCGATAGGGCTTTAAATAGTATGTCTACAATTTTTTGTCAATTAAGTTGATGAGAGTTTTTAACAGTGATTTATTGACATAATGACGTACTTTTTCAAAATCGACCATCAGGCGACCGTAAGTAACATATTCATGGAAGTCAGGTTAAGTTCACCAAATTACTTGTTAAAGTAGCAGAACTGACCTAAAGCTGAGCCGACTACAATCGCATCTCATCTCCAATCATAAATAGACCCTCCCCCAACATCATAAGGTTCATTTCAGAGTATTCCTTACAACACTCGATCGAGTCACGTCTCGTTTTTTTTTAAACAGCTGCCGGTTTCGCTTTCGATGCGCGTGACCATTTATTCACAAATCATACGAACACTTGAGATTATTTGAGCTGGCCGAATTGCGTCAACGTAGTCAATTCAAAAAGCGACTCTACCGACCTAGATAGAAGAGTTCAAATACCAATGACAGTTTTGAATAAATTCGGCCACCTTTAATAACACCAATCTTAAATACCAGTGTATTCTGACCCCTGGACTCGTGACAGATGTAAGAGAGCGGATATCCAGAGAAGCTGGACATTTTACAACATTGGATCATTTTGTGAATGACTTCTGCGCTGCAGTATGGTTATTTTTTTGCTGACGTAACGTTTTTAAGGTGTTTTTATACCATGACGGTGGCAAACAAGTACACGATCTCTGATGACTTTCTCATACGACTCGATATCAACTTTATATGTTACTTGGCTAAAATATGTTAGCTTTCCCTGCAAATTCACCTTCTAGGATGTTTAAGAAGAAGCTAGCATATACAAATAATTCCCAAAAGGGGTAGGCAGAACACATGAAACTTATGTTCCAGTGCCATTTTTAGCATACATATTGGATATAGAGGATCGACAAAATTTGATATCGCAGTGATAGGTTGCTAGCCCATCGCCCACAACACACTTCAACCGTGCTCCCTTAGTCGACTTATACGACACCCACGAGTAGAAAGGGGGTGAAATTCCAACCCAACACCACAATAATCTTCTACTAAGTGCAATAGTGATCTTAATTCATTCATTGTATAGAGCCAAGCTGCCCGCTCAACCCGCCTGCGGGTTACGAAGAACGCAAGCGAAGCCGCGGTATTAACTATAGTTTACGTCAATTCTGAAGATCCATTCTGTCCAGTGGAGAAAGAATGTTTGAAATCGGTTGAGTAATTCCGAAGATTATCCTTCACAATCTCTAAGCACAAACTTACAAAGCTTTACGTTTTTACTGCCGAAGGAGAGGAGGGTTATGTTTTTCGATCGTATGTATGGTATTCATGTGTGTATGTCTTGTTCTTTGGCCCGCCCTGCAGCCTAAACTGTTTGACGGATTTCGACACAAAATACACCTCTTTGGATTCCTCTTAATCGTAGGAGTGACATAGGCTATATTTATAAAAAACCGGCCAAGTGCGAGTCAGACTCGCGCACGAAGGGTTCCGTACCATTATCTTTAAAAGACCGACTCCCACTTGACCGGTTTTTTAGTATTTGTTGTTATAGCGGCAACAGTTTTTACCCTTTGGATATAAAACCCTAAAAAGCAGTCGGGTTTATCGAAAAATCTTTTGATTTCACTTGTTAGAATACTAGATGTGCGCGCAGTTGCGCCCGCGTATTGCAAAGGACGCAGGCAAACCCGCGCGATAAAATGTAGCCTATAGCCATGCTGAAAGTCCACTCTACACGCATGTGAAAAATTATTTTGATCGGATAAGCAGTTCCAGTGATTACTCATTCCATACAAACAGACAAAGCTAGAATCTCACAGAAATTTCTTAATTACAATACATTAGTAGTATAGATTAGTGTCTAGATAAAGCTATGTGTTGTATGGAATACCTAAAATCCTTAAAAAACAATAATGTTAGCATTATGTTATTTGCGACATGAACGTAATATCACGAAATGGGACGTACAATAGCAAACGATCCATTGAAATAAACTGTCATTCAGTCAGGCAACATCTTGGCATGTTCTAGATGTCTCTGCCCACCCCCTTCGTTATTACGTCGTGAGCATATTAAGTTGCTCGTTGACATTGATACGCCGACCGCAGACTTCCCTGGGAACTTGGCTTTTAACTTATTGTTTATATTTTATTGGGGCACGAGAGCGTTGAGGTTACGTACGATTCAGTTTTTTTTGCTTTATGTTAAAATTACAATATAAATATGCTTTTCTCAAAAATGCAATTAAATATTGACGTTATGTTCCTTAGGCTGCAAAGTATCACGTTTCAGGTCCAGCGAGATGAGAGGCCCGTAATGAAATTTCATATAAAATTGGAGGCCAACAGCAGTTCGATCGCGTAACGCATTGTGCGTACGTTAGGTACATCTAAATGCCAAATTTGCGTTACGTGATTACCCCTTAGGCCAGTAAAGTGATCGTCTTTTGTTTTATCTTCAATTGGTGACAGAACCTCACGGGCATTCAGCCATTAAATTAAAATATGAAGGGTTAATTTTAATTTCATTGCATGTTTGAGAAAAGCACTAAGTATATTATATAGGTACCGAGGCTTGGGATTGCCTGCCTCGTATTACTATCATCACACTCGGCAGGCAATCTCTTCCTTCCCGGCCTTTGTAGTAATGTACTATTATGTCAAAGTTATAGGAAGTTACATTATGATCGTCTCAATATGGAATAGAAATACTATCAAACATGTCAATCCTTTTGACGACCGGTTAGCCTAGTGGGTAGTGACGCTGCCTACGAAGCTGAAGGTCCTGGGTTCGAATCCCGGTAAGGGCAAATATTTGTGTGATGAGCATGATTATTTGTTTCTGAGTCGTGGATGTTTCCTATGTATTTAAGTATTTATATCTATTAAATATATCGTCGCCTAGTACCCGTAACACAAGCCATATTCAGCTTATTATGGGGCTAGCTCGATTTGTGTAAGATTGTCCCCTAATATTTATTATTTATTTATTATTTATTTATTATTTAATTATTTATTTATTTAATCCTCCACTAGTAGATACTATATAAAATGGATTGTCTTTAATACGCGGGTGAGCCCAAAAACGTCTTGAAAAGGTCCTATCAAAAACTAGTCCTTTAGGGTAAAAGGTAAGGTAGGGTAAAGGGGTAGGGTAAGGGGGTAGGGGGTAGGGTAATAAAACCTCGGGATATTTCCGATTTTTGACAAACTTCAGTTCGGCGCTCGAGGTCACAAATTGGATTATTCATTGGGCCAAAATCATAAACAAGTCTGCAAATAATCAGAAGTACCGGATTTGACGCAAAGTACCACGTACTTTCAGGTAACAACAACAGGGTTACTGGATTATACCTATTGTAGGTACTACGGAGCGAAACAAATCGAATATCGTTCCTTTTCTACACTCGCGGGCAAAGAATACGGGTCGGTAAAATACCGTCATATTTCCTAAAATAGTGCGTAAGAGGTTGTACAGTTAATCCTGTCATGATCTTTATTTAATTTTACATATAAACTGCTAATAACAGTAAGAAATATAACGTTACCAGGTTTAAATCGGACTCGTAAAAACCCATGAAAAAAAAGCGCGGAGCGAGATATCGCAAAAATCGTGATTTTTGGATATCGATATTTTTATGATAGGATCCAGGAAATTGTTAATACAGTTGGGTATTGTAAAGAATAGCATATAAATAAAACAATTATTAAATATTTTAAAAAACCTATTGGAGTTATTTAATTCAGGGTGACCCGTTCTTTGCCCGCGAGTGTATATAAAACTTCTAACCCCCTTTTTAAAGTAAAGACCTGTCGCCATCGCTATTAATGAACGAACATAACTTACATCCAATCTAAACCAGCTGTTACTCAGAACGCTTCACCATAAATACCACTGTAGCTGGAGCTCCGATCGCGCGTTGTTATAACGAATCTCTGTGTCAAGATTAAATGGTCCTCGGTGGTGAGGTAAATCAAGTTGCGCTAATTTCGTTTGTTTATCTCTATCGCACTCGCATATTGGAGCGACAGGGAGGGAGATAAACGAACGACGTGTGCCTCTGGACGCTTCCCGAAGGTCGCAGGTTCTTTCCTGACGCGGAACTAATTGGTGAAGGCCTGGGAACTTGTACTCGTGTTCATGTTTATTCGGCTGATAATCGGTTTCTGATTGTAACTGACATCAGGTAATTCGTTAGATAGTGTGTGACAAAGGAAGCCTAACATTTTGAAACGAGCGAGCGAAGCGAGGCTCTTGAGCTAGCTCACAAGGTGGACTGATGACCTGGTAAGAGTTGCGCAGGACCGGTCGTTATGACACTCTTTGGGGGAGGCCTATAAAAATATTGAAATATATGAAGCAAAACTGACCGCTGTCACCTGCCTGACGTGTTGTAGCTAGTGTTTTATTTTCGAAACCAACCAAGTCAACTATATAGAAATGTCACTCTTTGGGGAAAGCTTATCGTCCAAGTCCGATCGAGTTGAAATTTAGTACACTTGTCGGATGACTTATCCTTATCCTTACTAATATTATAAATGCGAAAGTGTGTGTGTGTTTGTTTGTCCTTCTTTCACGTCGCAACGGAGCGTCGTATTAATGTGATTTTTGTATGGAGATACTTTAGAGGCTGGAGAGTGACATAGGCTACGTTTTCCAGCGGGAAAACATGTAATTCCCACGGGAAAATTTCAATATGTTACATTTTCCTATAACCACGCGGGCGAAGCCGCGCGCATCAGCTAGTGGTACCATAAAGCTGGTCAGATGATGGAAAGGGAATTTGGACAAAGGAAGTCCTCATACAAAAACGAGATATCCACGTAATCATATTACGTTTAAACGTCTCTATCACTGAAATGTACCAAATGAAGGGGATACGCACATTAGCAAAATCACATTACATACATAACATAACAATATATCATCCGTTACACTCAATATATTATATAAGATGATTAATTAAAAGCATTTAGCCTAATGAAGCGGGCAAAGCATTATATGGTGCACTCAAGCTAATGTGTATCTTAACGCATTGTAATAAGATTGAGTGTGGCCAGGCATGTGGGTTGTGACGTCAAATTCCATAACCCAATAGTGGAACCTTACCGCAGTGGGCGACCACGGTGTATTTGAACTACAGAATCAATATTACTAATTATTTATTTATTTATTTATTTATAAAACAGTTTTATGACATTACAGTTATAAACCTATGCGTCACAAAATTTAGATAATAATAAAAGGTTCACAATAATAAATAATAAACAGCTTAATTTGGAACCGTTGAGCATCTAGCATCCATCGCCTCGCAGAATCTCAAGCATTCACTATACACTGCAGCCCATCCCAAATTATGTACAGAAGATCTTCTGTCTCACGTAACCGATGTTTGACAGATAGAAACTAGGAATGGCATCCCGCTCGCACGCGCTTGAATAGCACGTGTCTCTCTTTTGTTTTTAGCGCGATCGGACCGATGTTAGAAGCCGCAGGAGTGATAGGCCTGTTACTTAGCAACAGTTTTTTTTTATGCATGAGTACATTTTTACATTTTTGTGGCGATTTGGATGCCGTAGACACCTGCCCAGATGTTCATAAAAAAAGTTAACAATTCCCTGTAGATTAGAACGGTTTGAAGTCCCTTTCCAACAAGATCGTATGTCAATGTTACAAAAAAACGTATTTTAATTCAATTTAGTTTATGATTTACTAGCTTTGGCCCGCGACTTCGTCTGCGTTGACCCGGGATAAAAACTATTCTATATTATTAATACAGTCTATAAACTATCTTCTTGCACAATTTCATATAATTCAGTCGCGCCGTTTAAGCGTGATTGAGAAACAAACATCCAAACTTTCGCATTTATAATATTAGTAGGATTAGCACGGATCTGTGCTAAGCATTCAAACCTATAGTTTCAGATTTTAATCTTCTGAAAACCCAATTTTGGTATCCACAAACGAGCATGATGAACGTTTATATAAGAGCACTATGAATTAAATCATTATGAAGCAACAAGAAACAGTAAACTTATGAGGATTGTTTTAAAACAAATATATTATAAGATTAACGATTAGATCATGGATATCTAGGGGTTTTGGGGAGTGTTAAAGTGCACTTAAAATCTATCTATCTATATCTATAATTAAATTGAAATTATACATACTACTGTTTTGTAATAATGATACCTTATTTACGCCAGTTCTTCTCGGGGCAGAGGTTTTCTTTGCGAACTGGTGGTAGTTTACCGATTTCCATAGGAAATAGCACGTAATATACCTGAATTGTAGAATAAATAAGTATGACTTACACTTTTAACCTAACGTAATGGATTCTAAAAATAATCTGTCATTAAAATTCCGCGACTTATCGTGTAGGTATTAAACGAACTTTGTCGATGACATAAGGAACCATCCACATATGTAATATCACAAAATGTATTTGACATTATCATCATCATATCAGCCGAAAGACGTCCACTGCTGGATATAGGCCTCCCCCAAAGAGTGACTAGGGAAGTACCTCCGCCTTACAGAAGACCACAGCCATAATAACACTACTACTTGCTCTGTAGTAGTGTAGTGTTCCTGGAGGTGAGCAAGGTCGCCAGAGCTCCCGAGGATGCATTGTGTTGAGAGCGAGGGAATTTGTTCCTTCAGCTGTCAACACGGCGAATCTTCAAACATATCAAGGGTCGGTAACGCCCATGTTACTCCTTTGGAGTTGCATGCGTCTATAGGCTGCGGTGTCCGCTTACCATCAGGCGGGCCGTACGCTTGTTTGCCACCGTCGTTGTATAAAAAAGTGCCATAGTGACAGGTCCGGCGCCACCCGCATCCAGCGGACACCCGCAACCTTTACCGGGTCATTTCCTTTATAGCTTTACTAAACTGTTCGAAGTCCGCACTCTCGGCGGTCCATTATCTCCAATCTCAATATGCCTCCAATTTGTCAAACAGAGCACTTACAGCGCATTAGCGGTGTCTTTGTGCCAACCAGCGTATTGTGGGCGGTACACGTTGAAGGTATATTGGCGTTGATCATTAATATAATATTTATACTTAGGTATTATAAACTAACTTCTGCCCGCGACTTCGTCTGCGTGGACCCGGGATAAAAACTATTCTGTATTTTAATCCAGGCTTTAAACGATATTCGTGCAGAATTTCATGCAAATCGGTTCAGCCGTTTAAGCGTGATTGAGAAACAAACATCCAAACTTTCGCATTTATAGAGTTAGTAGGATTTTTGCATAACTAGCTATGTTAATGTAGGAAGATGTTTACCTGAGATCATTTGAGTTGGCCGAATTGCATCAAATTAGTCCACTCAAAAAGCAACTCTACTGTCGAAGGTAAAGGGTTGAAATTCCAATGACAATTTTTATAAACAGCCGGTTTTATAAACAGCCGGCCGCATTAAATAATTGCAACCATAGTAGTTGTTATAAAATGTGATCCAAACCCAGCTTACTATAATAAAATACAATTGTATGATTAATGCTCACCAGAAATAGTACAGTCTGCATCATATTCTAGGGCCTTATTTCTAAAGCGATAAGGTCCCTGAACCACCAAAAGTGTACACATGTTTATCATACTGACTGTACATAACAGAAACAGAGGTATATTAAACATAAACATACAATAATTTATATGACATTTTCTCTCTTATTTTTAGAAAACAGTTAATTCACGAAAAAAAAATACAGGTTTCTTTAAAAATAGTTAAGAAAACTGAATGACTCACAGACCCTGTTAAAATTATTAAGATTCCTGTGGAATACCCAGTATTTCAGGTGTCCAATATGCAGGGTGAAATAGTAGGTAGGTATTTCACCGTTCATATTTTGGGAGGTGATTCGGTGGTTCATCTCGATCAAAATTGATCAAATAAGTTGTATCCAAATCGAAAAACCAGCTGTTCCATACAAACGGTGTGAGCTCAGCCGCCAAAATGTATGGAACAGGTTTTTTTTCGCGATTTGAATACAACTTATTTTTTTGTGTATTAATATTGTTTTTTTTTTAATTTATATTAATTTTAATCATCCAGGCGATTGACCGCAGTGACCGCTAGCCGCCATCTTATGTAGATAGGTACTAACTCTAACCGGGTGAACGAACTTCGCGCCGCGCGCCATACTGGATTTTTCAAACTTTTTTGCGTTTAATTACTAAAAACTTAACATTTTTCTTTTCACGAATGTACGTTTTGGATACTTTAAGTGGGCTTCGGCTCTAAGACGGTTAACAACATACAAATATTGTATACATATCTATAAAAATATTGCTCGTTTAATAGTCTAGGATTGTATCGCGAGCATGCAATCACCTTAGTTGCGCCGCGAGCACGCTTAGGTATCGCTTCGCTTTTAAACCGCTCGCCAATGGTTAGTGCGATAGCGCCCAATGACGCTGATTTACAAGGCTTTACTTAGGCAAGTCTCATTTGCGAAAAAACGTCTGTCGTTTTCTCCAAGTTTACCCACGACGCCGAGCAAAGGTCGGTCTCCCAGCAGGCACTATAATTAAATGATACCAATATAAAGTAATAATAAGCCAAATATGTTAAAACTGTCACTGCCAGAGGTAGCGGGCGCCTACGCCGTAGTCGTTTTCCGCTACATACGAGGAAAACCACGGGATCGGCTTCGAGCGTAGCGCGTAGCTGTTTTTAGCAGTGAATGTGTTTATAAAAATTCAAGATTTACTGCCAGGAACCTGCGGGAACTCTGTTTAGAATCGCTTTCCTCTACTAAGCGGAAAATCACGACATCGGCTACGATCATAATGTTACGAATTTCTTGGCAGTTACGCTCATAGCGCTACGCCGTATTTCGTAGCAGCTTGACACTTTCACTGCCAGGAACCCGCCTAGCGGCCGCCATCGCCGTAGTCGCTTTCCGCTACATACGGGGACAGCCACGGTATCGGCTACGAGCGTAGCGCGTAGCGTTTGCTTGACAGTGAAATTGATATCCATATGTAGCGAAAATCGCACCTACATAGCGTCAGAACGCAGTTGCAGCCCAAAATAACTCCATTTTTAAAAAAAGACTGAAAAGTTGGTTAGTCGAGCAGGCCTTCTATATACTATAACCAAAAGTAGTTCTTTGAGTTAGAAATGTCTAGAGATAATGTAATATAAACAACATATCACCGTTTACATGTTATATTTTTTTTTTTTTTTACTTTATTTTCTGACCAAGATCCATAGAAATGAAATTAAAATTACATATAATTACATCAATATTATACACATTACATATAATTAATAGACAATTAGACATATTGAATATTTATGTTAATTACATATACATTACTATTGTAAAACATACCGCTTGACATGCTGTTTAGAATCCTGATATTGTGAATTAATTTAAGTAAACCTGACTTGTAATTTATATTATCAATAAAAATGAATATGAATATGAATACGCATGTGTCATGATTAGCGCTGAACGGGTTAAGTACTAATAGATAACTGTATATTCCTAATATCCTTATCTGTATAGATAATGTCGCAATTACGAGTGAGCATCGCAAGGGTTGTCTGTGATCGTGCGAGGGAGATAGGCGACAAAAGCTAGGGCGGAGCGTGACGTCACACGTTCGGATACTGCCACCGAATTTGGATATTTATTTAACCGATTTTGATAGAGGAGGATATTATTTTGGGGTGTTTCAGATATTATGTTTTATGACATGATAAAATGGAGGTGTAAGGGTACAGTTATAAAGTTAAATTTATGCTTCTTAGTTCGTTACTTGCAAAAATCTGGTTATGACTGTGCGTCTGTTTGCCACTTTAATAAGGTTCATCATTGTCGCAAAAAAGTATTTTAAGTTCACACGCTTCGCAATCTGAATATTATAGCAATTGTTTTTTTTTGATAGTCTAGAAATGTCTAAAACACTACTCTTCTTCTATTTTTTCATTTATCTATCTATAATTGTCACACAATGTTAGGGTTTGGCGGTACATTTTAAAGTCTTTTGAAAACTAGTCGAATGTTTGGAAAAAAAAATACTTGGTCATTGTGATCAAAACGTTTTATCATATATCGCAGATATGGAGCACGGATTATTTATTCAGTCAGAAACCGTCTCCTGGAGCTTCCTAAGCGTATGTAGATAATTTATAGGTAGGTATGTCAAGGTGTAGATTTGTTAACCAACATTATTCTTTATGAGTAAAATTTGTTAAAGTTCAGCAACCGCTTTTGAATGTCATGTCTGGGTATTTTGCATTTTATCAGGTAGATACTTTAGTACCATTACTTTTTCAGTACCATTCTCTCTCGCCGACAAAAAAAAATAAACAAGTTAAAACTTTGCCAGTAACTTTTCAATCAGTGAGAGGTGAATGTTTCCACAATTGCCCTCTAATTTGATTTACACTCAAGATTTAAAGTTACAGTAAATCAAGGATTTTATTTTATCATAAAAAATCACTTGAGGTGGCGAAATTATATTATGCGAAAGCCACAAAAGGACTAGAAACATAGATCTAGACTGCTGGTTAGAGAATTTTTAGTACTTATTCGGTTGCAAATCGACCTGTAACTTTAGGGACTCGCATGCGTTCGGTAACGCGTTTTAAAAACCTGTACTCACAGCTTCTGGAATAATACAGGTCTCTAGGGAAAATCTCAAAAAAAAAGGGGATCAAAGTCATAACCTCCCTCATTTTAAGAGGGCTCACCCTCTCACCCTCCTTAGTATCCGAACGCAGCCCCCGCTCACGTGCCAACATAGAGAGTATTTTGGCGCCGCCGCGCGCGGTCGACCGAAACGGTGCCAGTGACAGTGCCAAGTGCCAATATTCTTGTCAAATATCATGTAGTCTTAAGTGATTTGGTAAAAACAGTGTTTAATAATTAGGTGTATACCTACGAATTTAGCTGTTGCCAATTTTGTGAATAACTGAGTTTTTTTTATTAATATCTATGCCAATATTTTAGGGAATAAATGAGGAGTGCAAAATACCGTAATTTTGCTTAATGTTAACCGAATGTTTATCATTATACTCATTTTAGGATTTATAATTTCCATTATCCAAATGATAAAAATTATGGTAAACCTTTAGTATATTTAACATGCATAAAAGACATTATAAACAAAATACCTATCAATTTTGTTTTCAATTAGATTGGTAACGGTTTTGCGAGTTTAGATAAAGAAACGTATTTTAACTTTTTCTTTTTCAAAATTAGTGGTGTCTACTTAAAAGGATATTAAATTATAAAAAAATTTACCAATGCGATTTATTTGCACTTATTCAGTTATCTGATTCATTAATGAAAGCAAAAAAGAAAACTGATAGCTATGCCATATCAAAATAACGAATCAAACAGAGTGCCAGTCAGTGTCAGTCAATTATTGACGTCAGTGTCAGTCAATTATTATCAAAGGAGTACCATATATGTACCAAAATTTATCATTAAACAACGAAAACAGCTTGACAAACCGTCTGGCGACCAAGACAAAAATCGTGATTTGGTATATTTTCGTGTTTAAAATATGCAGTTATTTGTGATAACTGTGGGTCCATAGAAAACCGCATAAGTAAAGGTCTATTTTAATTAATTTTTTAAGACAGTACAATACAATACAAACACTTTATATCACGCCTCAATTTATGACAGTAATCCTGTACTTTAGTACTATAATTATATGCCTATGACTTTACTCAGTAGGTAGTAGGTATTTGTAATAAATATATAACGCCTTGTGTCAGTGTCATGTAAAACTATCCGGTATGTAATTCTGATACCCACGTCTAAATCGAAACCCGAGTGTCAAGTTACCACGAGAAACTGGCCGTGCGAACATACCCAATAAACATGAATACCACTATACGACTAGGTATTACGATTGAAACTTTTTGAAAAAACAAAATGATGTAAAAAAAATATGGTATGTAGACATTTTTGAAATGCAAAATGACGATGCATTTTGTTTAAAGTTTAATGATTGCTTTACTATTGTGATGTTTACATAGTGGATGTTTTCTGACAGAAAACGAAAACCAAAGTACCTATTTGATAAATCTAGCCATATAAATTGTTACAATTTCCTTGAAGATATTTTCCTAAGTATGTATAAGATTATCGCAAGCTTAGAAATAAGTGGATTACCAACGCATCTTAATATCTTAGCCAAAACTCTCATAGATTAAACGACTTCGAAAAAGACTATTGCATTGAAAAATCATTTAATGTCACCAATAGTCTGTCAAAAAAGGTACAAATATAATTTTAAAAATTATTACACATCAGTGTTTAATCATAATGGGTACCTACCTAAAGAATAGCGGCGACTATAACCTCATCTAAATACGACCGCACATTACGTTATATTACATTACATAAAACCAAAACAAAAGAATGTCATATAGAAAAAAAAACAAATGACAAATCAAACTCCCACGGCCAACAGTCTAAGATGTCTGAAAACTGATCCCCTTGTCACAATCCATCGATTCTGGCGAACCAACCGTAAAATGTACCTCAAAATCAGATCAAGCCATCTGTAGCCAAGTGTCTAGCACTCGATTAAGACGTATTCTTAACGGACAATTAAAGTGAAGTTTTATCAGTGACCCGTTAAATGAGCTGACGATTAAATCGTCAAAAACAGAGAGAATTGTTGTGAAGTGTTTTATTAACGTTAATAGCGGTAAATTCGTTATCATTTTGTTGTATACAAAATTAAAAGTTTGGTTTGTTATTTTTACTATCGCTCGCGTTTCATAGGTATTCCTTAAAAAAATAGCCTAAGCAAAGACATGGTTGAAATTAAAATAGGACATGAATTTCGAGTTGCTATCTTGTGTGCTCAGAAAAAAGTCACAATAAAAACCCTAAAAGGGAAGATGGATTTTCCTTACTAGCTTCCAAATCATTTAGGCAAACTCGTACTGTGCGCTAATTTAAAAAAAAAAAAAAAACAACCATGCAACTAATTGCCACGTCCACCGGGCCCGTTACCGTTACCCAATCAACCAGCATTTATGAAACGAGCAAAACTAAACGTCATAAGCCGACTTCCTGATCAAACCCACCTAACCATAGCTTCTCGTGAGAAAAGGACGTACACCTGTCTCTATCGAACCGGAAAAGCGGTGTCCAAACACCGGAAAATCGTCCAAAAACCGGCGAAATTACTCTCAACGAATCGGTATTGTAACGAGCAATCGGAGCTAAGATTACCATGGCTTTCACGGTGTAGTTTTTAGAAATCATTAGTGCATTGAAACTAACCGATCGAATCGTCAACAGTCATTTTGATTTTTTACGGATTTTTTTTTGGTCGCGGAATCTTGGGATTGGCTTCAGTGTTTCGTTGGTCGTGAAACTTACATAATCTCTCTCTAGATCACAAGCGCGTAAAATTTTAAGCACAAATACATTTATTTAGTTTTCGAAAAAAAAAATTGAGTTAAAATTATTTTATTTCTATTGCTACTGTTTATGTGTCTCCGGATTATGAAATAAAACAATAGTAAATTAAAAATATGAAATGAAAATGAAAAACATACCAAACAGAATAAATTGGACATGAGTGCAGTGATTCAGTGTGATTAAAAAGTTGAGTGCAAATTAAAAGTATACGTGAATGCGGAACTGGGAATATTGAGTGCTGTACAGTTAAATGATTGAGTGTGAAGGGGGTAGGTAGAAAGGGGGGTAGTGCGTGCAATAAGGGGCATTGAGTGCAAAGGGGTATTCAGTGTAATACAGTTAAATGGTTGATTCTAGAAAAGGGGGTAAGATAGATGGTAGAAAGGGAGTTATTGAGTGCAGTAAGGGACATTGAGTGCAGGAGGGTTCACGTTCAGTGCTATAAATAAGTCAAGCTGGAGGGCCAGAGCAAGGCAACATTCGCGGCCCTCTTCGGGCTCAGGGCCGGCGGAGGTGTGGACCTCTCCGCCGCCTACAGATACAACCAGAACATGATGGAATATTACACATGTAAGTTGATTTAACCCGTTCCATGCCTATTTCGGATACACAAATACTAATTTTTGCCTGTGATTTTTTTCGTGTGAACTTCCATACCAAATTACATCATAATTTCATTCCCATTGTTTAGCTCATAATATAATAATAATAATAATAAATACTCTTTATTGCACCACAACAGGAGAGAAACATGTTACAAAAAAATATTGCTTAATAAATAATGGTAACAACAGGCGGTCTTATCGCTTTAAAGCGATCTCTTCCAGACAACCTTAACAACCAACCAATATGCCCCTTGATTCGAAAATGAAATGTACCGTCATATGCCCAGAACCGCATTAATGTATGTATAAGGTCTGTTCATCGTTTTCGAAACAAAGAAAAATGAGATACGAAAAACAAGCATAGTTCTGGGCATACATGGGTTAGTCGTACGGCAGATAGATACACTTTTGAAGAAATAAAGAACTACAGCGTTTTTGACTGTCTAACGGATTCTTAATTTATTTTCTAAAGTAAGTATATAGTTACAAGATGATAAATTATATTAACTAATTAAGAGAAAAAACTGGAAAAAACGCTATCAGGATGATGAGAGACAGAGATCAGGAGAGAATTCGTAGTAAAGCATCTCTTCTAAGCAGTCACCTCACCTTGTAAAAAAGCTAGACAAAATGTATAGGTACCTAGTCACATTGCCAGTAGAATTTCCCAATCGTCCATTTGTAAACCGAGTATTTTACTAATTGTAGTACCTATACGGGTGAAAATACGGAGAAAACCAATTTTCCCAGGCATGAGACCTAGCTAGATCGATTCTACATTCCAAATTTCATACGAATTCGTTTACCTACATACAAATATTGCTCCTTTAATAGTGTAGGGTTCTGCATAGCTCTGCCTCATCCCTTAACCTGCCCTCTAACCAATACATATCATGCACGGAAGTCATCCCCCAAACCCGCCATATATTTAACCGAATAAATCCCAAAAATATCATTGTGCAAAAACAAACGAGCTCTTCATAACGAGATTATCATAACCGGGCGACAAAAACATAAAAACCACAATGTCTCTATAAAATACCTCGTAACCGCCGCATCTGCGATACCCCGAGATTTCGTACGTATAAAATACCCAAAAAATTCCCTCCAAATTCGAAATCGTTATTCCATAGCCAATGGGGAAGCTCGGATCGCGCGGGAGGGCTAGCGGCGCGCGCTGATTGGCCGACCGGTGAAAGGGCGGGGCACGGTCGCTTGTGTGAGTGGGTGCGTTCCAATTTGCGGGTGCGTTTTTAATTGGGAGGCTGTTTGAGCGCAACCGTGCTCTGACATGTGTCGATGCATGGAGAGAATTTGTCGTATGCGAGGCCAAGGATTATTGGAGTTAAAGTTTATTGTTATGCGTCGGTTACTGACTTTAAAGCCCTTTATCTATGTAACTAATAGTACGTATACGTTGTTTTTTTTATGATTCAACTAAAGCTTACCTTTGAATATATTCTAGTAGGAAGGTACCCACCTAATTCAAGCATTCGACATTAATTTGATTTAAAATGCTGCGCTTCCGTTTTTTTACGAATTGTAGTTTATAATTCATTAAACATTTAATAAAATCAAAACATCTACATTTAATGTAGCTTTATTTGAAATCTATAGGGATTTCATGTAGACCTTATCCCATTACTAGTTATTTTAATTCAAGAAAATGGCAGCCCTAATATTTGCGTTAAAAACAATTCGAAGCTGCCCGTAGGTACTTCGCTTCTGCTACAACTACAGTTGCCACAATCGATTGGGGGGTGTGCGAAGTCGGCAAATCTGGTTGTCAGAAGGACGTGAGTAGTTAAAGACAGGTAGATAGATCAATATACAGAATGAGAAGGAAAAATCGTTGGTATAATTTTATGGGGACGAGGAAAAAGTTGTCAGCATAATTGCCTACGCAATAGATCGGGAACCCAGACACAGAATCAATATTTCCTTTGTGCTTCGATCCTTGTGTTACCTATACCTAGTAATAAAACGATTAATGTAACTGAGATTGTAGTAAGTAGGTACTTATAGTACATTCCCACGGAGGCCGGGAAGTAAGTACTCGGCTGGCAATCCATTTTCACGCAGAGGTACTTATGTATAGTGCTTTTCTCAAACACGTGGAATGAAAATTAAAAAAGACCATCTTGCCGGCCTAGGCCTCCAATTTTGTATGAAATGCCATTACGGGTCTCTCGTCTCGCTGCGCCCGAAACGTGACGCTTCGAAGTCCATTATCAAGAACACAACGTTCATATTTCATTGCATGTTTGAGAAAAGTATATTAAACGTTGAACGCAAAACGGGTCATTATCATGAGAGTTATCCTGTACCTAGTCGGTGGAGTTTCCCTTTATCCTTTCCTATTACGCCACTTTTAGTTTCTTTGTTTGCTATTGCTTTTAGTCCGTTAGCCCACTTCCAATACACCTACGTCTCATGACAACACGATAAAATGCATGGCAGCAGGTCGAGAAAGTGGTGCTGAGCAAGAATCAGAAGATGATCGTATAAAGTACACGCATAAAGTTTGAAAATCCTTCACTTCCGGTCAAAATTTCAAGGGTAGGTCAACAGTACGACATATGTGGCACTATTTAGCCCTTCAATCGTAGAGAGTGTAAACCAAAGTCTGTCCGTCCAGAAATGACCGGAATTTAAGTACTTGTCAGACGGTGCCAAAGGTGGCCATTTTTTAGGTGCGATAATCTTCTGATTCCTGCTCAGCACGACTTTCTCGACCTGCTGCCATGCATTTTATCGTGTGGTCATGAGACGTTGATGTATTTGGAGATGGGCCTTCGGACAATTTACCTTTAATTGGTCCAAAAAACTGCGCCGTGCTCGTCTGCCCCTCCTTCGTTCAACTCCGGTGACAAGTGACAGTTATGCCATATTTACGTCAAAGTTTATACCAACAGCTAATATCCTTTCCTAACTCATAGCGGTTGAATAATATCTGACACGGCTATATTTCAAGGGACTTTAAGGTGGTTCATACAAAACGTCTTTTGACATTCGTGATACTTTAAGAAACTTGTGCAACAATCTTTCATAAATTGGCTTTCCATTCGTTTCAAATGATTGTAGGGTCATATGCTGCAACATTGCCTATGAAGCCTAACTTTGCCTACCTTATAAAACTGAGATTAACTCGATTGGATGAGTAAGATACAATTGGTTGTACCCGGCAGCTGCTCGCATTCTTCTCCCAAAAAAGCAGGTTACATACTTAGGTAACAAAAAGCCGTTTTATAAGGTAGACAAAGTTAGGCTTTATAGGCAATGTTGCAGCATATGACGGTAGTTCATACAAGTTATGTATATGCCGGTGACTACTCTAACGTCCACATACCTACAATGATTGCGTATGAGGTCATGTTTTGCAGTTTTTCTAGTCTATTGTCGTGCGGTATGGTTTATAATGACTGTTGCTACAATGTCGTTAAAAGTTAAGTGGGCTGTCATCTTTGTGTAGACTTTATAGCGTAAGTGGCGTTAGGTCATTCCCATTTTCAGGGTTCCGCACCTCAGAAAAAAGGAACCCTTATAGGATCACTTCGTTGTCCGTATGTCTGTGACCTTTTTCTCGACAATGTGTGGAGGGGAGGTATAACATTGTAGGTAATGAATATCAAATACTTAGCTCTGGGCACAATACGCTTGATTTTTGATGACAGGACCTGTAAAAAATACTTAACTTGTAACGTAAGACCTTTCTTCTTGGTAAATTTCATGATTCTGAGTCAACGATTTTGGAAAGGAAACCTATAGGTAGGTAGAGAAATTCTCGTTCACCTAGAGTCATGAAGTTTGGCCAAAAACAAGTTCCTAATATATACTATTCAACTAGCAATAGGTATTTATTTGTAGTCGCATTCTCGAAAATATACCTAGGGATATACGGAGCCAAAAATCGATCTCGCTACTATAAGGCTTCGTTCACACGGCATTGTCCTGCACGTTTTTTGCAGTATACATCTTAACGTATAAATTGTGGCACATACAAAATGTTGTTTATACGTTTAAACGAATACTCACCGGACTTGTCCAAGCAAACCGAATACGACCGAATACGTGCAGGACAATGCCGCAAGCGCGCATAAATATCTGTCAAGACTATTTCTAGGACTGATCCTAATACGGTCTAGCTTTCCCTCAGGGTTGGATGGTCTGATGACAGTCGCTGGCGTAAAACTAGTGCCTTCGGTCGGTCTTCGTACATATATTAAGTGTCAAAGCAGACCCGGGGAAAAAACTGCTGGGGAAAAAACGATTGTTATGGCAGATACCTGTTAATACTGGTGAAAATACAGCCAAGGGCACCAATATGTGTGTAAACCACAAAGTCCCAAAAATATGTAGGCAGACCTTATTTCTGCAACAATATGAAACTTTGAGTGAATAAACTACACTGGTCACATTTTGAATTCTTTATTGGGATATTTTTTTTGATAACCTACTTACGGTAATAATCTGGTAATCATCGGATACCGCGCACAGTAATTATTTCATGTAGGTAGTACATACTAGAGGCTCTGTGAGATGTAGAAATCGCGAGACTGCCGTAAAAAAAAAAGAAATTGTGACTCGACGATTAACGGACCTGCTCACAAAATTTCACGAGAATCGGTTGAAAAATGCGACCTGTAGAGGAGAGCAGCGGGACAGACACCGGACAAACAAAGGATTTTCGGCCCAAGCTGAAGCATATAGAGCTTTGTTTGCTTTGCTCGCTCGTTCGATTACATCTTAACAGCAATACAGTAAATCTAGAGAACCTACCTTCGACTACCTACTGTATTTTTTTCTGTTATAGGTACCTATTTCTAGAACACCGGCAGCTAGTTACCTACAGTCACAAATCATGACTGTTTGTGCTCCGTAGTATAATCATAGTGACAGAATTCGTTATATGTCACGTTAAAAACGAACACCACTTAAATTCTGATTAAGGAAACCAACAAAATTTTACGCCGCGACGCAAGCATGACTCAACATCCATAGATCACAAATTATACCTACAGCGAACAAAGGCTTACCTAAGCACACACACAACACATACATACAAATGACACAAGACGCCTCGCCTACAATAGAAGTGAATGACATCAACACTACAAACTTAACCTTACAGCTGCCAAAACAACAGCATACTTAACCCAACCGAACAGAACACAGATTCGTTTTTCCTTTGAATTCCAACCGCAATTGGAACGCGGGTGTAACACGACACACATGTAAGCTAATCGTCTCATATATCACCACGCACACATAGACACAAGTCGACGCTGTATACGCGGACGTTCCACGCACACATGGATCGGTGTTCTCTGATTGGTTGGCGAGTGTGCGCGTGAGTATCTCGATCTGCGTTTTGAAACAAGTTCGGGAGCTAATTGTAAGATTTTAGAAAGGTGGTCCGGTCTTGTTTTGTAACTAACCAGTTGGTTGCATTCGATTCTGGGCTATTTTGCATGTTATGTAAGATTTCAGGGTAAGTTTTTGTGATAGGAATCTTTCAGTTTTTGCTAGCGGTGCTAGTAATTAGATTTCGTAGCAAAAATAATTTATGACTTGCTCTTGGCCACTTTGTATAGTGTATCAATCAAAGTGTAGGTATATCGTGTATTTACTAAACGTTTTACTTACCTAATACCTATTTCCCGTCAGTCCTTATATTTCGATACTAGCTTCCGCCCGCGACTTCGTCTGCGTGGACTCGGGATAAAAACTATCCTATATTTTAATCCAGGCTATAAACTATCTTCGTGCAAAATTTCATTCAAATCGGTTCAGCCGTTTAAGCGTGATTGAGTAACAAACATCCAAACATCCAAACATCTAAACTTTCGCATTTATAATATTAGTAGGATAGTAGGATGTAAAATTATCTAAGTAGGAAGGTATTATGTCGTTTAATAGGTAGTTAGGTTATTTATCAGACTGACCAAATTTGGTGGATTGAAATAAAATAAAATGCAGTTTTTCGATGACCAAACCTTTATTTTTGGATGTTTGCATTCGAAAACTACAAACGAGAGCCATGTGTTCATTTGTAGAACGTTTACTACGCTTTCGATGGGTTCTAATCCCTGGAGTTCCTATAAGATCATGAGATCTACATGGACATTGAAGGTTCAAATATAGGTAGGTACCTACTCACTAGGCAGCAACTGCAGAATGAAAACGCTTGCGTCTTACCTACTTCAGGATACCTAATAAGGAAGAATAGATACATTGATTGAACATTTACAAGATTTGTCTAAAAAACCTGTCCAACTTCCGAAAAACTGCTTACTTCGAAAGGACCGCTTAATAACAAAACATTTTCTCACAAACCTTAACCAAACCACCCACAAGTTGAGACATGTTATGCGATAAACTCCAACCTAAAAAAAAACAAAACCTCGGAAGCTTTATTCGTAATCCAAGATGGCGGACAATGCCGGCGGGCGCGCATCCGGTCGCGTATGGTAATGCTATCCTCCATCCTCCGTACCTATCTATCTTTATAAAGCTACAATATGTAAAAGAGTTTTGTTTTCCTGTTATATTGTTTCAAATGTTTACTCGAGTTATGCTTTAGTATGTGGAGGGTTTTGTAAACGTGGTAAACACAGAACAGGCCCCTTTCACCTGCCACTGACAATTCATACATTGATTGTTCTAGAAGTCAAGGTGGTTGCTAGGTTACTTGTGGAACCAGCAATGTACGGAGAATTGTCGTTTTCAGTGGGCGTAGCATGGTTGCCATTTTATCACTTATCGTTGTGGTAAAGACGCCCATCACGCTCTGCAGCGCTACCACGAAATTTGAAAGTAGAAGTTCGGGTATTTCCATCTCTATCGCACTCCCTTACTCGAGTGACAGGGATGCATGTATTACGAACTTCGACTTTCGAAGTTCGTGGTAGCGCCGCTGACAAGTATGCGAGTGCGAGAGAGACGGATGCCTTATCCACAACGATAAGTGATAAAATGGCAACAGTGCTACGCCCGCAGGTGACAATTGTCAAGTTGGTGAAATAGGGGCCTGATCGTACTATGAGTTTTAATAATAAATACTCATTATTGCAACACGACATACCTAAGAGAAACATCTCACAAAAAATGTTCGTTTTTTTTTTAATACAACGACGGTGGCAAACAAGCGTATGATGACCTGATGGTAAGCGGACACCGCAGCCTATAGACGCATGCAACTCCAAAGGAGTAATATGGGCGTTGCCGACCCTTGATATGTTTGAGGATTCGCCGTGTCGATCGCTGAAGGGACAAATCAGGGGGAGGGTCAGGGGAGTTGGAGAGTAAAATTTTCAGGTTATACCTACTCAATAATAATTTGATCGAACTATTCGTTTTGTTGATATTTGAAATCTGGCTGAAGTTCGAATTTACAATGCTTGACGTTGTTATTAAAACTCTTCCAAATACACTTGCCGGGGATTAAAACCTCGTAAGTCTCATAACTGAATGTTCACCCAATTTTTCACTCAAAAACCTAGATATAGAGTAAGTAACCCGTTCACCTAGAATCATGAAATTTGGCAAGATGCAAGGTACTGAATTACATGTAAGGGTTAATTCAGACAACTGTGAATAGGTAACTAAGTATATATCGCATTTTATGATATCAAAATATATAGGGACCCCTGGTAACAATTGTAACACAATTTGTTTAAATAAATGAGATGTATTATTATTATTAATAGAAATTCGGTTTTTCGTAGCTCCTAGGGACTGCAGACCTGCAGGTTGATCACGTAACGAATTGTACATACGCAAGGCAGGTCTAATTGTCAATTGTTATATGGAAAAAATATACACTTGAATTGTTCTAAAGCGCGTTCAAAACGTCACGTGATTGATTACCCCTCTGAATTAGATGTTATGTTCATTTTAACTTGATACCTCCACGCGTTCCCGTAAAAATGATCTTGATAAACAGATATACAAGAAAGTGATCCTATAAGTAATTTTTGTTCCTTTTAAGATATGGGACCTTCGAAACACTATTAGCATGTACTGTGGCTATACTTATAATACAATGAAATACCCCGGCATTACCTCCTGCACAATTCTCCTGCCACCTTTGCGGAAGACAATGCCAGTCCATTTAAAAACCATTTAAAAAGTGCTCTACCAATGCATAGCATGCAATACATAGTAGACTATTCACTGGTTATTCACAAAGCGCTGCTTTAATCGTCTGATAAAGACGGCCAATGATGATATGGCTTTAACAAAAGGTTTTTGCGTTAGTCGAAATGCTCCAGAAAAACGAATCAGCAAAAGCTTCAAACAATGATCCATATAATGATCTATAGATCTTCCCAGGGACCAAGGCCGCGTGCGCAGACAGCGAGACGGTTTTTATACCCGCTAATTAATCACAGGATATCGTACGAGTATATGGCCTGTCTTTTTATATATTTATAATAGGCATATTATCAGTGTTATGGAAATGAGAGAATTGATAATGAGTGGTATTATTTAAAAAAGGTTGTGTTCATTTAAATTTGATAGGCAGTTCCAAGTACGAAGTGGCTTAATACTATTATTTCGAAAAATATTTACTTGCGCTGGTGGATAAAATAAAACTATATTCAGTGGGGTACATCTGAATGTAATAACGTTTCCAAATATATACTCCACTGATGATGGTACCCGATAATGACCCAGGCACAATAGATCATAATCTAAATTGGTCTGTCTCCGTCCGGTTCAGAGTTGAATCTGGACTTATTTTGTTTTAGAAACAACTACCTATAGGTTGGATGATGTTCGTATTTCCATAGTTATCCGCCTACCGTTTTCCTGTATGTATCCTAAAGGTCGCGGGAGTCCGCTGGATGCGGGTGGCGCAGGACCGGTCATTGTGGCACTGTTTGGGGGAGGCCTATGTCCAGCAGTGGACGTCTTTCGGCTGATATGATGATGATGATCCTAAAGGAGCCTGGGGCCCGCTTTGGCACCTAATCCTGAGATTAAAGCGTCAGGCACTACTTTTGGCCACTCACTTGCTTGTGGCAATCACAGTTGCCAATTTCGCGCACCCCTAAACTGATGGTGGCAACTGTGGTTGCCAAGCGAAGTATGGATTTCTTTAATAAAGAAAGAATGGGAGCAATTTAGGCTAGGCTAGCTATCTTTATTAAAATCCGAAATCAAGTGAGCGGTTAAGCGATTGCCACCTGACTTTCCAACCCAGAGGGAAAACTAGACCTTTCGAGGGAGTTGGTTTCCACGCGATGTTTTCCTTCGCCTAAAATGATAAATAAACTGAAAAGCTGGCGGCTTTTCCGCGCAACGTATCAGCATTGCAATACAGCGAGGAAATGCCACCAGCATTCTCGGTACGATGAATAGAATAGAATAGAATTTATTTAGGCAACAACACATCATAAGTAATAAGAATAAAACACATGAACAAATACATCGAAGAAGTAGATAGGGATGTGGGCCTGATATGGTCTACACTCAGCCGTGCAGTTGGCACGGCTAGCGTGATCAACGGTGCTGGTTTTCTGTGGAGCCAGCAGGGTGTGCGGGACAGCGTACTGTGCGAGACTTGTGTCAAATGATACAAATGCAACATTATAATATATATATGTTGCAACAATAAAAGTACCTATATTATACGTATAATTTTATTAATTAGTGGTTAACTAGATTGCGGCTAATAGTTTTAAGGAATGGGAGCTAATAATGGTGTTTTGGGTATCCTAACCCTTAGGCAGCAATACCCTGTTGAGCATTAAGTGTTTTTTCAGTTTGGAGTTGAACCCACTAATAGTCATGCCTTGTAGTATCTACTTGCTTGTTTGATATATCAAATAATGTTTGAGTTTTTTTTAACCCAGTGATATTATTTCCGTGATTCACGGTAACCCCCATAAAAATACCGACAATACCTCGCAGTCGGGATGTGTTGGCATGTCTGGTTCGTTAATTATTAATGTTTAGCGAGGGTGTGCGTCCGCGCATGACGGGCCTTGATTCCACTCCGATTGACTCTAGTGACCTGGGACTCTGTTCAGGTTGGCATGGCTTTTTTATACTATGTGGTGGCAAACAGACATACCTGAAAGCAGAAACCGTTCCCTACGGACGCTTGCAACACCAGAATTGTATTGATTTTAAGATTCGTTGTGTCGAGCGGCTCGGAGGAGAGGACTATCGACGTTAAAATTGGACCGGATGCGGATTTTTTGGTCAAACACTCAGAAACGTAAATAAACAACGTGCATTTCATCATATCACGCATCACGCAACCTTTATGGTTGAGACTAAATTACAATCGTAGCGAACAACTCAAAAACGCGACTCTTGGTCACAGAAACGACAAGAAGTTTTTTTGACTAATGGGGAAAATATATGAAACTTTCTTGTCGCGAACCACACTACATCCGCATCAGCAAAAACTCCGCATCGGTTTTGGCGGATGCTGATGTTGAAATTTGCGCAGAACTTCCGCGGTTGCGAATGTCGGCAACATCCCTGAATTGGACTTATTCGCTTGGCCCAATTACTTCATAGTAGTTTCTTAAAGCACCTCTATCTAACTTAGAAGTCAGACGGTTACAATGACAGTTTTATAAAGAGTCGGCCACATTCAATAATCTAAACTATATCGAGTAGCGTCGCCCAGATGCCAAAAACTCAAAATTCAAAACTCAAAATGATCTTTATTCAAGTAGGCCCAGTAACAAGCACTTTCAAACCGTCAGGTAGAAACAAAAGCCTCGAAGCCCTCAGAACTCAAAGCCTTGAAGGTGACTGTTTGACGTGTTCAAATCATCTCGTATTTATAGATTTCCAGACAGCTTGATTTGAAATGAGAATAGTGCTGTGTAGCCGGCACTGTAGATGATTGATATTATACCTCTACTACTAGGTTCAATATCAATCTATAAGTACACAAAAATACTTGTTAATTAATAATGTGAGCTAATTAAATTTACGCTGTGCAACGAAACAATTGCACCAAATTTGCTCCCTTCTTGTTGACACCACACACCAAAAGAATTATATCTATATGGTAAACGTCCGAGTGCTTTACGCTGTACTAGTATCCTACAGCGCCATTCTATGTCAAAGTGCCATCCATGGCTTAAGAGTCCGCAGTAAGCTCGATTCTCCATACAAACGTAGTTACGCTCTCATTTTAAAACTACGTGTTGGATTGTAACGAAACTGCATATACAATGACATGAGGTATATCTATGTCTGTAATTAGTTTATGTAGCTTCAGATAACATAGTAAAAAAAATAGCGAATTTAAGTTTTTCATACAAACCTTGTTTTTGCTATTTCGTTTGTTTTATAAACTGGAACCATATAAACTAATTACAGACATAGATATACCTCATGTCATTGTATATGCAAAGTTTGATCACATCCCAACACGTAGTTTTAAAATGAGAGCGTAACTACGTTTGTATGAGAAGGTGAAATTCGGCCGAGCTTACTGCGGACTCTTACGTTCGAATGAAGAAAAATCCTAACCTAATCCATATTGCTTTGACATAGAGTTCCCAGCCCATGTCATATAGTAAGTACAGCGTTAAATTACCTATTCGAAAAACTTTTTTTCTGTTGTGTACCGCCGTCGCAACTAGGTCAGGTCCTGTTTTATAAAATGTATACCATTCTCAATTAAAAAAGAGGTGCATTTGTTTTGCATCGTTCGATTTTAACAATGAACAAAGTCTACTCTAATACCGGGAATTTGACAAAAGTCAAATCAGCTTCTTTTTATGAAACGTCAAAAACGCTCAGTTAGTATGATGTTTGTAGGGATTACTTGCTTGTGACGTCACAGTCAATAAACGTCCTTATTGTTAGTTTTAATGAATTTAAAAATCTTAAAATAGTGGTACAGCGTTGAGCACTCGTACGTTTACTTTCATTATTTAAATCACGCACCAAAATACTACTATAACATTGTCTAACGAGATATTCCCCAAATCTGTGACATCCTGTAGGTAATATAACGAGTGGAAATTAAAAGCCGCCAGGAAACATGACTTCCGCTCCGTGTCCCATCAGCATTTATTTAGTATATCCTGTGTATGTATACCCTGTATAACTAACAACCATTTCAGAGGGACTAGCTATCGTTCACTCGTTCAGGCATGTTGGACTAGGGGCGGGTGGGAGAGAGAGCGGTAATTGTAAATTTGATTTCAATCCGATACGTTTAGTCAGGGGTCCCCCTAGGTAATACTAATTTCTACAGATTGCTATACGGACTTTTGTATGTTTAGCGCGGTTGTTATAGAATAGAATAGAATAGAATAGAATAGAATTTATTTGCATAGAATAAGTAGGTACATCAGTGTCATTAGGCGGTAGGTGACAAAAGGTAGCTTATTCTGCTATTTGTACTAAATACTAGCATGCAAATATCTTTTGGAATCTTATTGTTCAATATTTTGAGAGAGGTAATCCTTTACACTATAATAGTCAATTTGTCTGCTTTGCAAAGGTTGACTGGTAGATAATGCTTACGGCATTAAGCCCGCCTTTTGTACGATAAGTTGTTCTTTTGTGCAATAAAGATTAAATAAATAAATAAATAAATAGTTCCTTTCAGTTAGGAGCTTACGTAATTTATTTTTAAATCTATTTAGAGATAGCTCTTGTAAAGGCACATTTTTGTAACTGGTATGAATCTAGGATTCGAATTAAATGTAGAGTACCTACTGAAGCTTATAGAGAAAAAAAGGTTTTTAGTGAATTAATGAGCTAGACCAAATTATATACATACCTACATGCAGGAGCCTTAAATTACCTTTTTAACCCCCGACGCAAAGAAAGGGGTGTTATAAGTTTAACGTGTCTGTGAATCTGTATGTGCTATCGTAGCTCCCAAAAGGATAAACCGATTTGAATGCGGCTTCTTTTATTCGAAAGCTGATGTGATCTCGAGTGTTCTTAGCCATGTTTAATGAAAATCTGTTCAGCAGTTTTTGAGATATAGGTCTTTGAAATGAAAACGTCGGGGGTTTTTCAACTTTTCGAAGTTGTAGTTATCGAAAAACTTTTTTCTGTTGTGCACCGCCGACGCAGCTAGGTCAAGTCCTGTTTTATTAAATGTATAACATTCTCAATTAAAAAAGAGGTGCATTCGTTTTGCATCGTTCGATTTTAAAAACAGAACAAAGTCTACTCTAATACCTTATTTGACAAAAGTCAAATCGGCTTCTTTTTTGGAAACGTCAAAGACGTTCCGTTATTATGTTATTTGTAGGGATTACTTGCTTGTGACGTCACACTCAATAAGTCCTTATTGTTAGGTTTAATGAATTTAAACATCTTAAAAAAGCAAACAAATGAAATATTGATAATTTCCGAGTATTTTCGTAGTTTTTATCTGTTGCCAAATATCATCATGTTGTCAAATATATTCGTATATTTTAATTTAATTCTAATTTTATTGCCAATTTTCCTGGTAAAGGGGATACATCTTGGTCGTGGTTAATGTCCTCTTATTTCGTTCATGGCTTAATTTCTTTCAAACGTAATCGTACAATTACTTACACGATTAAAAGAAACACGAAAAAAACTACAAACGAAGCAAAAATGATTTGTATATTTTTTGCTATATTTCTGGATATATTTAGCAACCAATCTCGATATACGTATACCTAGCCCCCCACCTTTGTTAGAGAACGACCATAACTCAACAAATAACAGAAAAAAAAACAAGGAAAAGCTGGAACTAGCGGACACCTGCTGGGCCGGAAGTTAAGAGGGTTTCCCGCGTATTTCGGTACTTCCGGCGCGCCATCTTGTCCTCCATTACTGTTAATTACTGCCCGAGGAGCCTGTAGTTTTGGCTGGGGGATGTTTGAAGGTATTTTAGGCAGGTGAAATAAGGTAATTGTAGTTAGTCAAGTTTGTGCTATTTTAGGATGCTCCAGATTGTGGAACAGCATCCTTATAGTAGTTTATGCAATCGTTATATAATGTATGCTTTTTCAGTCGAGTACAAACGACAACACTGTTAACTGACCATCCTGTGTTTATATAGAACCTTATTACAATGCACTTAAGGTGCACCGATGGTCAGTTAGCAGTGTCGTCGATAGTACCACGTTTAGGCCACGAAGCTTGCTGAGTGGCATAATTAAGGTACGAGAGTTAAAAAGCTAATTATATAACTATTGCATATGATACTTTTTCTACAAATAAACGGAAATAATAATTTATTAAACAAACTTGGTATCTATTGAAATTCGCCCTGCTGAAACGAAGTGCAGCCAACCGCTTTTTTTATTTTTGCGCGTTGATGTCTTCTGGAAATCGAGCCTCGTAATTGGTCAAAATTAATTTTAGTTCTGTAAACAGTTATCTTATATTGTATATTGGCTCATAAGATGACTGCTAGCAATCATCTTATGAGCCCAACTCAAATGAAGTTGATTTAGATATCGCTGTCAGTCATTTAATTGACGGATAGAAGTGCTCGAGTAGAAAAAATAACATATTGTTATCCGATTTGAACGTTACACGCTCCCATTTAAGCCTAAGTTTGTTTTCATATTAAGAACATTGTTATTTTTTGTTAACTTAGCATATGATATGGGATCTCCTGTCACACGTATATGTATACTTACTAGGAAATCCCAACATTTGTGTAAAATACACAAATGTTGGGATTTCCTAGTAAGTATCCCATTTTGTTTTACAAAAATAAACAATTTTTCATTTCATTTTTTTTTTCAATTTAAAGTGATTGTGCAAGAGCATCACTTAAATTCGATTTTGTTGGGATTATGTTGACGACTGGCTTAGCCTAGTTGGTAGTGATAGTGACCCTGCCTACGAAGCTGGAGTTCCTGGGTTCGAGTCCCGGTAAGGCCATTTATTCGTGTTATGAGCTCGAATATTTAGTTCCCAAGTCATGGATGTTTTCTAGATATTTGAGGATTTATTTATCTATATAAGTGTGTCTGTCGTCATCTAGTACCCTACAAGCTTTGCTTACTTAAAGGACTAGGTTCGATTTATGTAAGTTTGTGCGCAAATATTAATATTATTTACTTATTTATTATAACTTTTTCTTTAATTGCGCTATATTGAGAGTGAGGGACCTAAATTTGCCTGTAGATGTTAACACAAATAATGCTCAAAGCTTGACTGACTTGACTGTATGCCTATTTACAACAATCGGTATAAAAACATCCAATAACTAAATAGGCATAGTAATGAACAAACTTGCACACACACAATGATATGCATGTTTGATTGTTGTGTAAAAATATATTTAATCATTCAAAGAACAATGTGCCAAGTACTTGACATAGGTACCAACAATGGGCTTGGCCGTATTTGTCCAAATCTTACATCTGAGGACCGTTTCATGAATCTACAATTTCACAATTCTTGACTGGCAACACTGGTCACATGTCCAATGTCATGAATGTACCTAATTACTTAATTAAATGTGCGTTATACGTATTAAATAAGACAATAAGACATGAAGTCATATAATTTACATGTAATTTAATTTACATGGTTAATTTTTTTTTTTCTTTCAATCATGATTTTTTTTAATGTAATTAATTAAATTGAATGAAATAATAATTTGACGCGTTGACATTAATTAATTGATATCTAATGTATTGTAGGTTTAAATTGAATGTAATAAGTTTGTGACGCCGAAATTTTAGCATGCTGCTGGAACATGCTAAGTGTGTTGGACACGTGAGCTTTATATAACCGCACTTAACTCAAATAAATGAGATTTCATTTCATTTCTTTTCATCAATGTCGAGCGACTCAGTGTTACCAGAGCAGTGTACTTAAAAAATTGCAACTGAGTCAGCCGAAACGCCCATAACATTAGCTTCATCTCACAATGTACGCCATCGGTCATCTTATCGACCCGGTCATGCTCTGGCTGCCCGGTTCACGGCCACAACACGCTTTTAACCGGTCAATTACCTTAAATCCGGATAAGCTGGTTGGGAACGATTGAGTGTGGAACAATTCTTGTGTTCGGCGAATAATTGGCTTTTTAACCGTGTTCATTGTTACCGGGTAAAAACATTAACAGTATGAGTTAGTGTTCAGTCTTTCCTTTGGACAAATCCAAAGTTTTAGACCTTTTAAGTTCTAACTTTGGCGTTTGACTCATATATAGTTATGTGAAGCGCCTTTCTCACTGATGACTTGTATGACAGTTATATACATAATTTATAATGCAAGTACCTATACCTTTTCTCTACCTGATTTTGACCCGGGTATAGTCAGAAACGTTTCAAAAAGTAGTATTTTGATCAATTGTGATAAGTTCTTTCTATGTGCTGCCATGCAAGAAAGTCTTTCAATATTTTATGTATAACTAAACCTTTTTTTAAGTCGGTTTTTTATTTAAAACAATTTGTTTAACATGATATCTAAATTTCGCGCAAACCGCCTATACTGCTCTGGTTGCCAGAAGCAAGTGTGTGTATAAAATGAAGCCTTGCTTATCCGTATGATACCCTCAAAATCCGCAATTATCCGGCAACATTCCAAGACCCGGGCGCGCACCGGGCGTGACCGCATCGATCCGGCCCCGCCCGCCAATCGATACCCGGTGTTTGTTTTGATTTTTAGATATTCGTATCGCGAATCGTTTCTGCATGCTCTGTCAATAAATTCGTAGCCGATGTCGTTTTCCCGCAAAGGAGAGGGAAGCGCCTGCAGACAGGGCGCCCGTGAGGGTTCCTGGCGGTGAATGGTTTTTAGCATGTGATGACATTGCTTTGAGTGAATACATTTATATCTAGAAACATGAATTGCGTGTTTTAACATTTGATATTTAAAAAACACGCAATTCATGTTTTAGTGAGTATAAGAACAGATATCAGGCTTTACATTCGACACTTGTATCTTTTTCTTGGTAACATGAGTGTAATAAGTTCGCTCGATCAAAAATACAATAGAAAAATACTAACACTCATATAAGCCTGGGCCTAATAAACTTTCATTTGTTCGTAGAATCTGACATGTAAAACAGTCCTCGATGCCTATACTTGCAGAATAAATCAGGGAATGTTATAATTTTGGAATGTATAGGTACCTAGGTAGCGAATCATTTTGCGGTAATGCTTTGATTCGGAACCAAATAGGCCTAGTGAA
The DNA here is from genome assembly GCA_947049275.1 of Epinotia bilunana. Lineage (NCBI taxonomy): Eukaryota > Metazoa > Arthropoda > Insecta > Lepidoptera > Tortricidae > Epinotia > Epinotia bilunana. The sequence continues at coordinate 3,066,194 of OX346275.1, read as the reverse complement.
GTCTCTAGTCTCGTCTAGTCCTAGGTGAAATCTAATTTTAGTTAAATTCTGTAAAGACTTTGATAAGGAAAACTTTTCTCGTGTTATCTGTAGTTACACGCGTTTGTTTTAAATTTCAAATGTACACTGATCACGAATCGTTTCTTTTGCTTTTGATGTAATAACATGGTAAACCAAGTATACATTTTTCAAAACCGGTTTTTATCCGGGTACAGTCAGCATCAAAAGTAGCTACGCAAACGAAGACGTCAAAAGTCTTTATTAAAAGGGAGCTTTGACGTCTTCGATTAGGTACATAGTTATTTTTGTTGCTGACTGTAGTACCGATTGAGTCAGTCAATCGAGTCTATCACCTGCGTGAATCGTTAACTTAATCCTATATTTATTACCTTCTTTGTCTATAGGTCACGGAGGCGTGAACCAACTTGGCGGCGTGTTTGTCAACGGCCGACCACTCCCCGATGTCGTGCGACAACGGATAGTCGAGCTCGCACACAGCGGCGTCCGACCCTGCGACATCAGTCGACAACTCAGGGTGTCGCATGGATGCGTCTCCAAGATACTATCTAGGTGAGTCTGACAATGATCATAAACAGACACTAAATTATAAGTCCGCAGCTTAAGGTGCGCATGGATGCCTGTCCAAAAGATGCTGTCTTGGTGAGTCTGACAATGAACGTCCTTTGCCTGACAAAAGCGTCTGACCCTGTGACATAAGGCGACAACTTAGGTTGTCGCATGATTGCGTGTCTAAGATGCGAAATACACCGCTTTTATATCGCAAAGTCATCCGAAAACTCAGGCTGTCGCGTATGGATGTGTGTCCAACTGTCTGTTTGACAATTAACGTCCAAATTTGCCTGACAAAAGCGTCTGACCCGGTGCCATTAGTCGACAACTCAGGGTTGCTCGTCTAGGATACTATCAAGGCGAGTCTGACAATGATCACAAACTGCTGTTGTCACAGCACTGTCTGCTGACAACTCAGATTATCGCATATGGATGCGTGCCCAACTGTACTTTATGTATCTACTGTCTCGGTGAGTCTGAGAATGAACTCCTAAGTTTGCCTGACAACAGCGCCCGACCCTGCGACATCAGTCGGCCACTCAGGTTGTCGCAATGATGCTTCTTCGAGGAGTAGAAGAAAAGATAAACATGACAGAGAGATAGTAGACGTGATACATTAACAGATAGTTAACGCCATACATTGCTTGCTCTAGAAATTAAGGTGGTCGCTAGGCTACTTGTGGATCCAGCAATGTACGGAGAATTGTCGTTGTCAGGTGACAATTGTCACGTTGGTGAAATAGGGGCCTGGTTGTTATCCAAGATTTAGATAGGTACCTACATCTAAAGCTATGATTTATGACTGCTTTCCTATTGCAGTTTGAATGTGATGTGATCTGCTTTCATCGTGAGATGATTTAATAAAATTAGAATAAAATTCAGTTTCATTGAAGCTTTTTGAATACGCGGTGTTACAGAGTTTTGTCTGAATCCATGCGACAATGCTTGCGCCAGAACGGACAAGTAAAACATCCACAATTACGCAAAACAGTCAGTCATAACCTCCAAAACAAAAGCCTCCAAAACGTTATTCAAAGAAATTATTATAATCACTGGAGATAGTCATCGCAATTGCTAAAATCATCTAAAAGTAAACCAAAATTCTCCATTAAACTTATGTTGTTCACATAAAGTTCAATATCGCTTGATACGTGGACCTTTTATTTTATCCATTACTGTACATGAAAACAAAAATAGAAGTGCAGTTCTGTAAAGCTTAACATGTTTTAAATAAGGTTGTGTTTGGTTGATATTGCGGTATAACTATACTGGTTAGTGTATAAAGTGAGGCTTGTATAGAACAAAGGTAAATGACATAAGTACGGAACCGCACGCGCCGTTTCGGTCTGTGCGCATGCGTTTAAACTAGGAACAAAAACGTCATAAGTACAAGAGAAATGCATACATCTTATGGCGTTTTGGTTTCCTGGAGTTGTAACTAGGCTAGGATGAGAAAGAATTGAGAAAAACTGTGTGCGGATGCTATTGTGTAGAGTAGAACAATTGGTGTTATACCGGCTTCTGAAGATGACGTTTTGTGGGGTATAAAATGACAAAATAGTCAAAATTTTGCTACGGAATAAAGATAGATGACCAGTATAGCCTATTTTAGCACACGCACACGCACAGATATACAAACAAAATTGCACAAAACTCTTCAGCACGTGTCGCAATGCTGTCAATCAACTATTTATTTTGTTTCTTGGTGTGAGGTCGTCTAGTGAGTATCTACCCACAACGCAAGCCTATGCTACGTAAAATATAGCTTGATCCCTGTGACAGCTGTCATCTCAGTACAATTTTACGTTTTAAGGTTTTAAATTGTACTGAGATGACAGCTGTCGCAGGACTCAAGCTATATTTTACGTGGAATAATTGAGTGCACAATGAGGCTAGTTCGATTTATGGAAGTTGTTTTAATTTTTTTACTTATGCAAGTAATCGGTAACTAGCTGTTCTCCCGACTTAGTCCAAACAAGGAGTGAGACGCATCCTTGTGTATTGAACGACCTCTAAACCTCGCACTTTCCTCCACCTTTTTATTTGTCTCTTTAGAGAACAATTTATGAGATAAAAAGGTACGTACTTATTGTATCTTCTTTACGGGGGCGGGTTGCATCAATTTACGATCATATGCCAGTCTGTATTCGAAAATTGGTGCAACTCACCCTTAAATGCGACAAACAAATACACACAAAGAATATTACGTATTCTTCCCACACTAAGTTAGCTTCGCGCCGTATCTAATTTCTCCTTCGTTTACCACAGTTTAAAGCGGGCTACAAATCTCTGCTGCGGTCAGCCGCCGCTTAACTCGCGCTCTAACCGACCGCAGTTGCACCGGGCCTTAATGAGAAGAAATTTATCGACTAATGAGCATTGTGGAGTAGTTCGCTGTTCTTGTTATAAGACAACAATACATTCATCATCAGGCTATGTACGTCTCACTGCCAGGCCTAGCCTCTCAAGTACTTATACAGGGTGTAACAAAAATGGGGTATGAACCGATCAAGGGCTTAACAGGTATCGTGTTCTGATAAGAAAAAACAGAAAAAAAATTTTTTGTCGCGATTTTTTTTTTATCTTAGAATGGAGCGTTGGCCGACTGGGGCGACAAGCTCCATAGAAATGTAAAAAAAAAATCGCGTCAAAAAAATTTTTTTTTGTTTTTTCTTATCAGAACACGATACCTGTTAAGCCCTTGATCGGTTCATACCCCATTTTTGTTACACCCTGTATAAAAACTTCTAGTTTTTCAATATCTTGTAGGTGTTGGCGATGGTATGTGACTTGTATATGGTATACTAGCTTCCGCCCGCGACTTCGTCTGCGTGGACTCGGGATAAAAACTATCCTATATATCCAGGCTATAAACTATCTTCGTGCAAAATTTCATTCAAATCGGTTCAGCCGTTTAAGCGTGATTGAGTAACAAACATCTAAACTTTCGCATTTATAACATTAGTAGGATAATTTTTCGGCCACAAAAATAACGGATAGAAGTAAAGACTTACCCCCTTATTCATAAAACTTAAAATGCCTCTGCTAAATAAAATGTGCTTTGTCCCTTTCTTACGAACACAATGTCAAAGTGACAGATAAGGACAAACGAATTTTAACGCCATTTTAGTTAAAACAGGCTTGTAGTACGTTTATGAATACGGCCGTTAAATATTTTTGAGTCTGTACCTAACTTGCAAATAATACATTAAAATGGGCGTACTGTTTAGTTCTTCGGTATACAGCTAAGTTATGAAGGAAATGACAAAAGGAATATATGTATAATCAAACAAAAGTCGGCAACGCGCTTGTGATTCTTCTGGAGTTTCAAGTGTCCTTATGCTACGGTGTTTGCTGCAGGCCGTATGATAGTTTGTCACCATGTTAATAATACTGAAATTATAATACTTTGATTTCATAAAACTATACCTACATATAAAATGACTTATGTATGTAATACGGTTTACCATTGAATTGCCGACAAACATTTAATCGAATATTATTTCAAAGACAACGTTTCAAGTATTTTCATTTCATCGACAAGTCATTACGTCGAAGACTCGATAATAGGTAATGTCATGGCTTTTCATTTCGGGTTTTTTTAATACATTTTTTTTACATGTAGGTAATAATATTTATTCCGCATAAAATTATTTCAATTGGTAATAACTCGTTACTAAACTATTATTATTCTGCCTCTATTATTATTATTCGTTAATAAACTAAACGCAATCACGTCAGTCGGCTCACTCTGCGAGATTATTGATATGTGGGTAGTTTCAGATATGAAATAATTTAGCTGGACGAATGGTTGGTCGTATGAATTTGTCATGAAGATCAGAGCTCGCATGCCGTCTTGTGATAGCCGTGCAGCGAATCGACGCCACCCCGCTGCGCGGGGTGTCTATTTCTGGTTTGATGGACACAAGTGAACCCTAACCTAACCGACCTAAAACAGACTTCCCTTATGACAAGCCATTTTTGTCCGCCCTGATATCTTTTTGTAATAAACGATTTACACCAATGATTCTTAGTTTTATGATACATACATATTATACATATTTGTATGTCACACAATTAACTACATAATTTGAATAATGTATGTGCAGTGGACATATAAAATTGTATTAAAGTAATACGTCGAAGAAATTAATTGCAATGTTTTGTAGTTGTGCCAATTAAGAAAATTTTAAACAAATCAGCGATTAAGTAATATTCATTGAATAGTATTTCTACGTAGTAAGATAAATTTAAATAAATAGTAGTTGAAATAAAATAACGCCAAACAATATTACTCGTACTAAAGTTTCGATGAATCGTTGTCGATGAAATAATATTCGATGAAAAGGTTGTCGACAAAACAAGGGTACACCATGTAATACAGTAACAGGTTAAAGAATATACATGTCACACAATAGATCAAAGTACAAAGGCGAACTTATCCCTATGAGGGCTCTCTTCCAGCGAACCTTTGAGCAATTGATTGAATTTGACATTAAATTATAATCGCACAATTTCTGGTGGGTCGTGGGTTTGGAACACATTAAGAGTCCCCAGGACGCTCGACTGTCCATATAAACGTAGTTTGTTTCTCATTTTAAAACGCATCGATAAAAAATTGTGATGTAATAAACTTTTTTTCTCTCTATTTTTTCAATTATAATTTCTAGTAACATAAACTAATTTCGGGCATAGATTTGGAAAATTTCACTGCGTGTACAAAGTTTCATGTTATTCTAATACAATGACGTTTTAAAATGAAAACCAAACTACGTTTGTATGGGGAGCTTACTTGTGTGGAGCTTCCTGCAGTCTCATAAGAGATTTAACAGTGATATAACCTTGTCATAATGTCTGTCATCGATTCGTTACTAAACCAGTCAATCTGATCCATCGATATGACATCCACGTCATGACAATATAACTGTTAAATCTCGCAAAGTATACAAACTTATCATAATATATTGTGAAAAACCATGGACAATGTCCAGGGATCCCACAAAATTATCTCTAAACCACACAAACCCCACAAATAAATGAACCGTAATCGCTCACAACAGATAGAATGATAATTTGAATAACTGACCGATATGAATGGGTGAATGGAAACGAGGGTCAGTAGAACTGACTATTGTTTGATTTAAATTGAAAACTGACCAGTAGGGGTGGGCGAGTCGATGAGTTATTTGTTTGAGATATTTTTAAAAATAATTAATTAAATATGGGTAGATAAACACAATTTCAATATGTGCACTAATGCTAGATATACCTTTATGCTGAATCCTGATAAATGAAATGAAATGAAATACCTCAAAACATATTGAATTTCCTATGGAGCTAGTGCGAATTCTACAAGATTTTCCCCTAATATTTATTTATTATTAGGTATTTAAAACAATATCAGCACCGACGTACATACCTAACAACACGTAATAGTCGACTGGTTGGTCTTCTCGCATTAGGAAATTCATTTAGTTCCACAAACAGCGTTCATTTATTGGTTGTTGTGTAAGTATATATAAATCTTTACATAGCAAAATATGTTGAAGCGTGATAATGTCCTGGCATTTTCGTGGGGTTTCTCGTAACAACATAACAACGCAGTTGACAACGGTCAAAGTCAAATAAGATTAAAATCAACTCAAATTAAAGTGATGACAACATAAATGATAAAAATAAAAGATTATTAATAATAATAAAAAAACGAATCCATTCTAATAATAAAAAATCATAATAAAAAAGTGTGTCTGTCTGTCTGTTACCCCTTCACGCTTAAACCGCTGAACCGATTGAGATGAAATTTGGTATGGAGATAGTTTGAATCCCGGGGAAGGACATAGGACAGTTTTTATCCCGGAAATCATCCCCAGAGGGGGTAAAATGGGGATGAAAGTTTGTATCGAGCTGTTACGATATAAACGAGTTCCACGCGGACGGAGTCGCGGGCAGAAAGCTAGTTTCCTATTATTAAAACATTCATCCACGCTGTAAAAAAACACTCTATTAAAAAGTGTGTTAATCTGAAATACAGCTGATAAGAAGATAAAAATCTTACGTTGCTGGGCACAGGCCTCTGTCATGCATGTTTACTACAAATCCTTAGTAATAAAATTGCGTAGAGTTAGTTAACATGTAAAAACTAACTTCACATATATTTCTCTTCTAAATGCCCAATGCCCCCATCCCTACGCCCTCGGGACTGAATGAGCATTCAATTTATTCCCAGCCAGCCGCTCGTTTGTTTTGAGTATTGCCCATCGCTGTCTTCATTATACTAGTGTTGGCGGCCATTTTGAATTCAGTAGCCTTTTTTTGTTTTTATGTCACAAGGGAAAATATGATATTTTATCCTCACTCTTTACCTCTTTTTCGCGGTAGCGCCTTAAACGAACCCGGTGCTGCTTAGGCGCCTAATTTATATATTTATTTATTTATTGATACCTACATGGAAAACCAACAGCGCAACATATTTATAGACAAAATAATAAAACCATATAGCCAATTACAGGTTCTCACTTATAGAAATAAACTAACACAAAGAAATCTAATCCCAAGATTTGGCGTAGGCACTAGTTTTACGAAAGTGGTGGCCGTCTGTCCTTCCAACCCATAGGGAAATCTAGACCTTATTGGGGTTAGGACGGTTTCCTCACGGTGTTTTTCTTCACCAAAAAGCCGGTGTTAAATATCAAATGATATTTCGTACAAAAGTTTTTAAAAAAGCCCAGTGTTTTAGCCCACTAAAATGAATGACGAGGAAAATATTATATTTAAAAGAGAAAACTTATTAGTAGTTCAGTGCAGCATCCGAATTCAAATTAAGAGTACAAATATCTGAAATTTACTGAAAAATTTGCCATCTACCGGCAATAGATCCGTGGATTCAAAGAACCTGGGCGACCGAGCTTTGCATGCGTGAATATAGAGAGAACGAATTTTCTCCTCGCTTGATCGATGTTTGGAAGAAAGAAGAAAGAAAACATTTATTCATGGCAAAAAGACAAACTGTGGAGTGTCCACTACGTACGCACATACACATTTGCCACGAAATGGTCACAACTCAGCGTAATGCTGGCAACGCCAGCGCTGGTCTTCCGTTGTGGCCATTTGGTGAGGTGAGGACGGAACAATGACGCCACGATCACACACAAATATCCTTTCGCCTCTGTAAATCTCCAGAATCCAAATTTCATCGAAATCGTTAGAGCCGTTTTACAAATATTGCTCGTTTAATAGTATAGGATAAGTAAAATCTCAAAAGCAGCGATGATAGCATGGCCTATTTGATGGAAAAAGCTGCAGTCACCCTAATAAGCGAGATGGGTTCAATCATCGTAAAGGGCAAACAGACAATCACAGAATTTTTATATATTAATAATGAAACAATCTGAGTTCATACGGATACAGTACACTCTATATGTTGAGCGGAAGTGTGTAAGCGACACGCTTTCTGCGCCCGAGCCGGTCTTCACCCCAAACGAAAAACAACCTTAACACAAACATTTAAGTTTCATATTCGTACGCTACACGTTATAGTTCTGTATGACCAGAAAAACTGGCAATTATACGGACAGGAGGTGAACTACTTTCATTTATGTGTTAGTTTGAATTTGATTTCGTTCTATGTGATCTAGAAATGATTTTCTTGTTGCTTAGTGCAGCCGTGCCTGGCGCACTTGGTCAAGAACTTCGGCAATACCTATTTAGGTATGTATAGGTTTATTTTTATAGGGTTGCCGCAAGGAAGTTGATGTTGTGAAAAAGAGGCTACAAGCTTTTTATATTAGGTACGTAATTGGAATTGCCGTGCCCATGTTGAACGTTTCCTCATCTCCGGAATAAATCAAATCAAACATAAGGTAGTATTTATTTCACATTGTTTTAAATTTTTTTTATACAACGACGGTGGCAAACAAGCGTACGGCCCGCCTGATGGTAAGCGGACACCGCAGCCTACAGACGCATACAACTCCAAAGGAGTAACATGGGCGTTGCCGACCCTTGCTATGTTTGACGATTCGCCGTGTTGACGGCTGCAGGAACAAATTCCCTCGCTCTCAACACAACGCATCCTCGCGACCTCTGGCGACCTTGCTCACCAGGAACACAACACTAATACAGAGCAAGTAGTAGTAAATAGTACTAATAAAAAAAAAACTTGATTAAAACAAACAATAACTTTAGCACTGTTTGGGGGAGGCCTATGTCCAGCAGTGGACGTCTTTCGGCTGATATGAAGATGATATTAATGATCACACATGTAAGGTTCAAACTCTTCCTAATAGTCCAGTCTATCACATCTTTAAGCTCCTATTGAAAGTCTGCCCCCACCCTTTTCACCCTGTATATCTGTACCTGTATTTTTGTAATCTTGACATTTATGCAAATTTATATAATTTGTATACTGTAATAATATTATAAATGCGAAAGTTTAGATGTTTGGATGTTTGGATGTTTGTTACTCAATCACGCTTAAACGGCTGAACCGATTTGAATGAAATTTTGCATGGAGATAGTTTATAGCCTGGATTAAAATATAGGATAGTTTTTATCCCGGGTCCACGCGGACGAAGTCGCGGGTGGAAGCTAGTACTGTAATAAATAAATCTAATCTAATCTAATACTAAACATGAAGAAGTGTCAGTTAAATGTAAAATACTGTTTGATGTGTACAGTCAGCGTCATATAGTCAGTAGCAGCCAGAGTAGCCAAATATTTCGTAACAAACCCTTATTCTTGCAGTAATAAAGACGTGTACCGAAATATTTGGCTACCTTGGCTGCTACTAACTATATGAGGCTGACTGGTAATAACCCTAGCGATCTTAAAAGAGTGTGTTATGCTAGGTATTAGTATATTTTCGTGCCCAGCATCGATATTAATCTTTTATAAATAACAGAAACGGTTTTCTATACCTGGTGGTGAATAAGGTCGCCAAAGCAAAGATATATGTTGAGAGTGAGTGTGTGATCTGCATTTGTCTAGTTGTTGACGCAACGAACCCTCGAATCAATACAGGGTCGCAAATGCGTCAGCGAGTCCAATGTAGTTGCAGGCATCCATAGGCTATGGGACCCGCTTACTGTCAAACAGACCGTACGCTCGTTTGCCACCAACATTGTATAAGAAACCTATCATAACCTTTGCAGGCATTATTAAAAACGATGGAACCAAAATGAAAATTTACGTAAACCTTGACAAATTTCCTACCAAATCCAATCTATCGAATCGGATAGCAATTTGTCGGCCGTGTTCAACATATTGACAATCTAGATAACGTAACGAGCTTACCCGAAGCTTACAAGCTTACGGGATTATTGAGCTTATGCGTCGAGTGTCGGTTGGCGTACGACTTTGCGGTGCTGAACATTGATGTTGTAGAATTAACCAAGTTGTAATTACGCTTTTTAGTCAGTTTTCTTTTTATATTGTTTTAATTTACACCCGAACGTTTCATTACTGTATTGAAATGAATAACATACCCCTATAATTCAGTGGAAATGTGTCTCTGAACTTTCTTGCAGAACGATCTGTCTTCATAATAATATTCATTCAAGTAATTAATATAGTCAAACTTTATTGCACAAAAAACAAACAATGTACAATTAGGTAGCATTCTCTGCTAGTCAACTATAAGGCGAAACAGAGACACTTAAATTAGATCCAGAGTAGGTTGTTTAATAGCTTATGGAGTCTCAATCTTGTGTATACCTACCAGAGACCAAACGCCTTAATATTGTCCATCAAAGTTTCACCTCTCTATTTGATTGTCGGTAGAGCTCCGGTGGGCGGGCGCGCCTGCGCGCTGCCGGGCGCTGTAGCTAGGTACGTGGGCATTTTGTATCACTACGAGGCAATGCACTACATACAATACATAGCACCTTAACCAGGACGGAGGCACTCGCTGTAGCCGAAAGATACCTAAGGCACACTTTCAATCTGGAGGTCGTGAGCTCGAACTAAATCTCGTTTTAAATTAAATTGAAATGAAAATAATGCATTCAAGAAATAAAAGTAGATTATTATATCAAGAATGGAGTTTATTTAACAAGATTGATACAGACTCCCCCGTGTAGTGTCGGGTTAGAATTTCACCATCCCCTTTCTTCCCGTGGGTGTCATAAAAGTCGACTAAGGGACCAGGGTTGAAGTGTGTTGTGGGCGATGGGCTAGCAACGTATTACTGCAATATCACATTTTGTCGATCTTTTATACCCACATTTATGCTAAAAGTGGCGCTGGAATATACGTTTCATATACAGACTGTTTTGATCTTCCACTAGTTGGTACACTTTTCTACCGCTACCTACGGCTTAGCTTAGTCCATATTTGTAGCGAAAAGCGTCCGTAGCGCTTTTCCGGGAGCAGTTAGATATCAATGTGTCGCGCTCATTGTGAAAATAATATTTGTTGTGAGATCTGTTTTAAAAATATTTATTTTAGTGTCGTCTGATGACGAAATCAAATTGAAAAAAAAAGAACCAGTGAACTTATGACATACGCGGCCAATCACTCTCAAACGCCTCTTAGTTATCAGGGGCCGTAGACAAGGTTACAATCGACATGCGCTAACGCCAATAGAAAATAATAAAATGTAGGGGAAATGACAGATGCCGACGAAACACTTTTCGTTAACATCTGTAATTCTCATACATTTTATTAGTTTTCTATTGGCGTTAGCGCATGTCGATTGTAACCTTGTCTAGGCCCCCTGAACCATTGCTTGGTTCGAAGTGGACAAAATGCTTCCCCAGCATTTTGACAAAAAGCGCTTTACCATTGCTCTTTTACCATACGAGTATTTATGCCGCCTACCTAAGCGTACTTTACATCGCCCTTTGTGACTTTAAAACAGGGATCCCTAGCGCGGGACCCTCCACATTATAGTCCCGGGAGACCGTATACTCTTACTATCGAGTACTCACCCCGGACACTCGCGCCCACAAGTGTTTATCATTTTGAAAAAGGTAATCTAGATCTCCTCTGCCATTTGTTTTCACAGAAACAGACACGAATTTCAGCATGTGAGACCGGCTGATTATTGTGTGTATGTAAGCACATATAACAGAGCAGATTAAATTGAAATATATTTGATACATACAAAAGTATACAATCTAACTTATTCTTAGGGATCTCCTCCAGTTAAGCGTCGAGTTTCCCTTATAGCTTATAGTAATAAAATATAGAAACCAAAATGTTTGATCTCCAGAGGGCATACCTTTGCTCGCGACTTCGTCTTACTCGCACTGTGCAATAAGGAAGAGTAAGGTTGATTTTTCTCGTCTCGCGAGGCGCCAAATACGCTAGTTCTATAGAAAAACATTATCGCAAATTGCTAAAACGTCGACGTAAATATTCCATGTGTTGCGGTTTGTTAAATTAATAATAGGTACACTAAATTATTCATATACCACTAGCGACTGTATTCAGACCAATCAACAAGCCTCATAAATATCTCCAAAAACACTAATCCACTTCCGCACGCCCCTGTACTTAGGGTGCGATCACACTTGTAACGCGCTTATCTGGGCGTTAGTGCCCACTAAACACCAGTGCGCACGCCTGTACGCCAAATTGGTTAAGTGCACATTTTAATCTTATTTAGTTGGTTTTTGATGGATTAATTGGATTTGAGGTTTTTGGGCTTATAATGTACTTATGAATTTAACTTGGAATGGAAGCTATGGTTTCTAAATCTGATCGCTTTTTTACAAACTTTATATTAAGGCTGGTTTTAGCATCACGCTGACCGTCGGCGCCAAACGGTCAGCGCACAGCTGATCAGGGCCGACCGTCGGTGCGAGTCGTTTCAGGCTGGTTTTAGTGTCACGCTGACAGGCTAATATGTACGATGTTGAGGGAGCGTTTTACAATAACGCTGAGCGGTGAGCGCTGACGATCGTCAGCATATTATAAATCAGCTGCGCGCCGACCGCTCGGCGCCGACGGTCAGCGTGACACTAAAACCAGCGTCAGTGTCCTGCCGACAGCCTGCTGCTGACTGTATCTCGCCAATACGTGCGCTGCTCGACACAACGTTCACTGTAGGTAGAGGCGCGCGAGCTGTGGTCGGCGCTGACGATCGTCAGCGCATACCGATCAGCGTCATTCTATGACGCTCCCTCAACCTCATAGGTGCATATTAGCCTGTCAGCGCCGACGGTCAGCCTAACTTCCACGGTTCGTATCGTATCGTATCTAAGTACTTCTTTTTCTTCTTAGTCGTACACTTTTGTCAGAGACTCTTGTGATCGTGGTTATGTTTATTTATTTATTTATCTAATGCAACCAGGCCCATATTTGTAAACACCTTACATACCTACTGTTCGTAGATATCAATATACAAAACGTATAAGTAGAACGATGACACGCTAAGGCGGCGACGCGCGGCGCATGTTCTGGGTGTCAAATAAATCCTCGAAATCGCCGGAAAAGTGCACCCTTCGGCCAGAACTGCCCCTTCATGAAGGTCGACAGCTTGTCAGTTGGCACTCTCACCACAAATTATTATTAATTATTATTTATGGCGTACTCGGTGGGTCTCCATCGGTGTCTTGCCAATTGTCGCGCGGTTTGCGGGAGCACTGGGCTATGCTGGTTTCCGTGGCGTTATCCTTCAAAATATCCAATCCATTTTTCAATCAGTTACCGCCTTAACGGTACCAAATTGCGCTTAAGTCTGGCATACTTATGTAAGTCTGGTGTCAATGCAATATTACGGCACCACTGAGCTGATTTGATGATGGAGATAGGTGGCCATAAACAGTCCTAAACTACACAAGATAGCCCGTCGTGCTTAGGCTCATTGGGATTCTCAACAAGTTTTCAAGGAATTAATGAATGAAGGTCCTTCATTCTCAACACGGCATCCTCAAGAGCGCTGTCATTCTTACCACCAGCTGTTCCTAGGAACACGACACCACATACCTACAGACCAAGAAATGGTGTAAAGGCTGCGGTCTTCTGTAAGGTAGTTGCTTCCCAGATCGGGTTGCGTCCCCAATCGGGTTGCTTCCCCAATCGGGTTACTTCCCTAATCGGGTTGCTTCCCTAATCGCGTTGCTTCCCCAATCGGGTTACTTCCCTAATCGGATTGCTTCCCTAATCGCGTTGCTTCCCCAATCGGGTTGCTTCCCCAATCGTGTTGCTTCCCCAATCGGGTTGCTTCCCCAATCGGGTTGCTCCAAATATGAGCGAGATGACAAAACACTGTGCCGTGATGATGATGAGGATGGTAACCTCTTAAGGTGGTTCGATGACCATGCTAAACGTTTTTTGATATTTAACGGGAACACACTTTCATAAATTGGCTTTCCATTTGCGCGAATTTCTAGGAAAGGGGGAATCCCCTTTCCTAGGATAAATTTGTATAAACCGTATAAACTAGAGTAATTTGAGAAATTAGTTTGTCACGTGATGCTTTGGGAAAACGATTACTCTCAATTTATTCTAGTCTATACAAGTTTATACTAGGAAATGGGGAATTTCGCGCAAATGGGAAGCCAATTTATGAATGACTAGCTTCCGCCCGCGACTTCGTCTGCGTGGACCTGGGATAAAAACTGTTACCCTATATTTGAATCCAGGTTATAAACTATCTTCGTGCAAAATTTCATCTAAATCGGTTGAGCCGTTTAAGCGTGATTGAGTAACAAACATCCAAAAATCTAAACATCCAAACTTTCGCATTTATAATATTAGTAGGATTGTTTCATAAGTTTCTTAAAATATCACGCCGTTAGCCTGCCCTGTCAAAAGACGTTTTGTATGGTCGTCGAACCACCTTATCAGGGACATTGCTCTTAGAAGGGTCTTCCATCATCTGTTACTGTCCTGGGCCGCAACCTCAATATCCTTCCAGCCAGGGCCCGTTGAAGCAGCAACTTTGTGGACTGGTGCGTCTCCAATTGGTGCGAGGGTGATCAGGTTTCCTTGTCGCGGAAGCTTACCATCTTGCTTTATAACACTTTAATTGAACTCTCGCGCATTATACACATATTCACGTGACCTGAGGTTACGACACGGTCATCTGCGACCACGACCGGCGCGACCCGTGTCGAAACGTCAGAAATAAGGGTAAATAAATATCGCGTTAGACTCGTGTAAAATAAGATTATAAACATTTTTAAGTACGCAGGGAACAAATGCCTTGGCCTAGTCCTCGACAGCCCTTGTCCCTGCGGATGACCTAAGAAGTGGTGGCTGAATGTCGTGAAGGCCGACATGAGCGTAAAAGAGGTCAGGAAGACGCCCAGGTTTGTACAAAGTGGAGGAGAACGAGTAGAAAACCCGACCCTGGCAAAGGCCGGAATAACGCTAGGTAGAAGAAGATAACATAACCCAGTTATCCCTCGTTGATTGGGAAGGTAACTAGGTACCGGGTTCGCAGGTTTTCTCCACGAAAAAAAAGATAATTTTTATTTTTTATATTTATCTAATTGTTTTAACGAAGAGAGTGTGTATAAGAAGAGTGAAAGGGCAAGTTGGAAGGGGAAGACCTAGGCGAACTTTTTCCGATCTAATTGGAGAAATCTTACTAAAAGGCCAGGTCAAAAGTACCCTAAACCGACGAGCATGTATGAGAAATGTTATGAAAGTGAGTGAAGCGAAAGTGGTTTGTCAGGATCGTAGCAAATGGAGATCCGTGATCTCTGCCTACCCCTCTGGGAAAGAGGCGTGATTATATGTATGTATGTATGTATGTATTATCTAATTGCTCTAAAAAAATCGCTTAAGATTTGAGAGTGCTGGTTACTAGGCCTACTTGAATAAAGATTATGAGTTTAACTACTATTGCTATATCTAAGAGTAGTTTTTTCCACCCCTGATCATCAGTTATGCGTGATACAAACAAGTTCAGATCGATCTTATCCCCATAGGACCAGGGGCATTATACCCTGTCACCCATTACTTGTATTGTGAACCGTGATATTATTAGAATAAGACTGGTTTTCGCAAAGCCATTGTTAAGTGAATGAAACTTGGAATAATGTGATGAAATAGATCTAATGTTGTCAAATTGAATGCACTTTAAAGCTTTAGTGGATGGAAAATCTATCGAAAGTATTGATTCAGTACAGTTAGCGCTATATAGGTACACTACGCTCAATCTTATGGCATGTTATATATTTTTTTCTTTTTGCATATATGAAGAATATATCGTTGAAGAGGCGAAATTAATGTTATAAAGCATTCTCTATAGTCCAATTTAAAGTGAAAAATGATCATAATGGGATTTTTTTATTTATGTCCGCTTAGTTAGGTACATATATGGTATGGTTATATCATTATTATTATGACAAATTACACGGCCATTGAGAGATAATACAGATTTTTTTATCAATCAGGATCACATACTTGACACTTTCAATCTCATACAATCCTACTTAATATTAAAAATGCGAACGTTTTTAGATGTACCTATGTTACTCAATCACGCTTAAACAACTCAACCGATTTGCATGAAATTTTGCACGAAGATAGTTTATAGCCTGTAAAATATAGAATAGTTTTTATCCCGGTTCCACGTAGACGAAGTCGCGGGCGGAAACTAGTATATTTCTATAAACATCAACTTGACTCCCTGTTCAACCATTGGAATTTACCTACTTATTTCATCGTATGGCGATCTGTAGACTAGGCGAATATCCATGTGATATTTCCATAGAAGTGCCTATTTAAATTAGTGTTTTTTTTTATACAACGACGGTGGCAAACAAGCATACGGCCCGCCTGATGGTAAGCGGACACCGCAGCCTATAGACGCATGCAACTCCAAAGGAGTAACATGGGCGTTGCCGACCCTTGATATGTTTGAGGATTCGCCGTGTTGACAGCTGAAAGAACAAATTCCCTCGCTCTCAACACAACGTATCCTCGGGAGCTCTGGCGACCTTGCTCACCTCCAGGGACACAACACTACTACAGAGCAAGTAGTAGTGTTATTATGGCTGTGGTCTTCTGCAAGGCGGAGGTACTTCCCCAGTTGGGCTGCTCCGAATTCGAGCGGGGTAACATTTCGCTATGCCCTACCTCACAAAGTGAAATGTGTGGGAAACTTTTATGATAAAGTTGAAAAACAAATCACAAGGCACGTATCTTGGAAAATTCAAATCGCAAAACAAAACGTCAAATAAATCATCAAACAACCAAAAGGGTAGGGTGTCCAACTAATTAAATTGTCATAATACAGTGCCATTATTTTATTGAGCACAGAATTTAATTTTCGTCAGTCGTAATGCCACGTCTCTGGGGAGGGGAGTGAGCATTGTATCAGCGCGAGAATGTCCCGAGTTTCCGTGAAGAGGGGTCACTTTATGGTTGATTTGGGATTTGACTAGGGTGTGCAATATGGTGTGATTTTGTGTGCGAGTGATTTTTGTTTGATTTTTTGAAGCGTGTTTAGTGATTGTTCTTTAGAAATAACGCACAAGTGAGGGTTTGAATAAAAACGGAGAGGTTCACTAAGTCACACTAATCCATATAGTTTTTATCCCGGAAATCATCCCCCGAGGGGGGGTGAAATGGGGGATGAATGTTTGTATCGAGCTACGATATAAACGAGTTCCACGCGGAAGGAGTCGCGAAATTATTTCTTTATCTTGGGGCTTCTCCATGAATAACGTCATCCTTTTTTGACGATTTTGGAACGCCCCCCCCCCCCCATCCCTATCATCATCCTGTTATTCCCTTGAAATGCACCCCCTCCCCGCCTAATAAAATGACTATCGTCATCCCATGGCCAGACTCCCCCCCCCCCCCTATTTTGAAATAACTTAATTTATGCATAGCCCCTTAAAAGAATTTGTGGAATCTCAGCTCTCTTTATATTAGTTAGTACAACGGTATAGCGCGGTATAGGTAGCGGTACGCTCTTGTAAAGCTTACCAATACTATTTCCAGAGGGCTTCCATTTTTCCATTGTCGACTTATATTAGAGCTCTATTTGCTCATTAAATAGTACAAAAACTGCGCTAGACTGCCTAAGCACAGTACTTCTAATCTGCGTGCATCAGGGACCGTTTACCGGTATTGTCGTAAAACAAATATACCGGTAAAATTGACTAATCGGTAATATGCAGTAATCTATCACAAGTTTATTTATATCCTTATTGCTAAATTACTATATAATCTACATTTGTACAATAGTTACGATATTTAAGTAGCGCTACTATCAAAGTTAATAATGACATAAAGAGTCTAACTATAGATTATAGAGTAACTTTGCAATAAAGAGTATAAATAAACTATCACATATCAGTAGGTATCACCAAGTTTTGCCCTACCTACCTATTCATTTTTTTTCAATTTCAGAATGTTACCGAAATTATTTTTTTGAATAGGTAGGTACCTGCCGTAAAAATATCGAAAATTGAGGAAGATATTTCATTGTTTGTTAATACCGGTATAATAGTCTGTCGTGCGTACGTGTAAATCAATATACCTACCTATTGCATTTGTCCCAAAGCGGGCTAAAAACTGTTGTCAGAGATATCTTAGAGAATCAGAATTCAATAACCTCCTCATTTGCAGGTACTACGAAACCGGCAGCTTCAAGGCCGGCGTGATCGGCGGATCCAAGCCGAAGGTGGCCACGCCGCCTGTGGTCGACGCCATCGCGGCGTACAAGCGGGAGAACCCGACGATGTTCGCGTGGGAGATCAGGGACCGGCTGCTGAGTGAGGGGATCTGCAGTCAGGACAATGTGCCGTCTGTGTCTAGCATTAACAGGTAACCTAGACCTTTTATTACCCACTCACAGTACTAAAATCTATCATGTCTTTGGTTTTTTTTAAGTGTTGGTGGTTTGAAAAAACGTAGGATATCGTTGGATCCCTTTAGCGAAGTCTAGACACCGTCAGTTAGGGCAACAACCTGTCAATGTCTAGTGTCTACGGGTAGCCTGTCGTCCTTTTACTTCAACGGGGTTTATCGCCAAGGTCTTGAAGGTTTAGGAGGTCGAAATGTTGACAGTTTTTACCCGACTGCCAAAGGAGTGGAAGGTTATGTTTTTCGAGCGTATGAATGTATGTATGTATGTGACCTTGTTCTTTGGCATGCCCTACAGCCTAAACCGTTTTTCGACATATGAGCTGTCGTTGGATTCCTCTTGATCGTGGGAGTGACATAGGCTATAAAATTTGACAAAAGCAGTTGAGTTTTTTGAAAAATCTTTTAATTTCACTTGTATCAGAACAATCTAGATATTGTTGAACAATCTTGTTTTACTCAAAGCTCATTACAATTCACATCTAAATCGTATTTCTTCTTACAACTACCGAACTGCCGTTGAAATCAGTCGCCACTATTACCATTGAATGCTGGAAGCTGACCAGTTGGCAGCTTCATTAAAGCCTAAAGTCACATCGTTTTAGTTGTAGTTTTAGTTACGCTCTCATTTTAAAAGTACGTATTGGATTGTAACGAAACTTTGCATATACAATGACATGAGGTATATCTATGTCTGTAATTAGTTTATGTAGCTTCAGATACCACAGTAAAAAAATACAGCGAATTTAAGTTTTTAATACAAAACTTGTTTTTGCTGTATTTCGTTTGTTTTATACACTGGAACCAAATAAACTAATTACAGACATAGATATACCTCATGTCAATGTATATGTAAAGTTTCGGCACAATCCAATACGTAGTTTTAAAATGAGAGCATAACTACGTTTGTATGGGAAGGTGAAATTCGGCCGAGCTTACTGCGGACTCTTAAGCATGAGTCTAGCCCGAGCTCGGTTAGCGGGGTTTCGATACATTATGCTCACGGTATATGCTCCCATCATTTACACAACGCACAAGCAACCGCGGATCAAAATAAAGACTAGTTTCATCCCGAACGTCATGAATAGAATACCGGTCAAATTACTTTACCTCTGTATTAAAGTTATTATTTAGTAAGGATAAGAACATCAATTTATGTAGGTACCTTCTCATAAACCTACTCATAAAGTACATAAACTTAGAATTCGTCTTCTACTATTAAGGTTATCCAGTAACAGCTTTTAGGTATTTCTTTAACATTGATTGAAAGAAACATATCTCTCTGCAAAACTTTCAATACTTTCCTACACAAAAACATCCCTCGCAAAGACAAAACAGACATCTTAAGAAAAATACCTACGGAGTGGATAAAGGAAAACATTCCTGGGACCACTCCCTTTTCAAGAAAGTTTTGGGACGTAGTTATTGTAATTCCAACTCTTTTTTGGTCGAATAAGGTGTAGTTTTGTACGACTGAATGGAGCTTGGAAGAGTTATCGAGTGTGGCCATGAAATTACTTTGAAACGGGATGCTAGGATGAATAGGCAGAAAAAGACGTGACTTTAAAACATATTATTAATATTTGGAACGTGGACATTAAAAATCATAATCATTAATAATGAAATCCTTTGAGTAAAAACTGGCACATGTGTAGATTTATTTTTTGAAATTCACAAGTTTGTAGAAGACTAACCCATCAAAAATAATGCATTGTCAAGTGTACAAATACAGTGAAAAAATATTTTCCGTGGGCCAGTGAAATTCACTCTTATGTCCCAAAGACTGACAGGGAAAAACGATTCACACTTTTTTCTTTTAGTGAGCGATCAAATGTCTTATAAAGAAAATTTTCATTCATAGGTGTATCGTGTATGTAATAATATACAAAAAATGCAAGAATAAATAACTGACTTTGAAAGGGATTGAACATTAAGTAGATTTGTTACTGTAGGGGTTGTTACTCAAATGGTAAAGACTTATTTATATATTTATCTTTTATTTATTTTATAACTTGCTAGATGAAAGCCTCGGGGGCCAATCCTCGACATCTTCGGTTCCTCTTCTATTTATAGACTTCCAGACAGCTTGATTTGTACTCCAAACGTCTGCACAGTGCTGTCCAGCCAGCACTGTACAGGTTGCGTGGACGACCTCTACATCACCTACCTCCAAAAAAGAACATTTTCCGACAACAGATAGGTACGCAAAACCAAATTATTATACCCGTAAATTATTTTGGACTATTGTTTAATTTAACTGGCTAATCTTACCTCATATAAAAATAAACATACTTCTCATTTAAATAAAAGACAAAACATGAAGGACATTATTTAAACGATGACAGCTGTATTGTAATTTTGCTTAAAAAAATATATAATGACTAATCAATAAATTATATTTAACTTTATCTTTTATCCTTACATACTTGTCTGAAAAAAGAAAACTAACCAAAAAATATTCAAAACATTTTGTACGCTCATTTCCTGGCCCGCCAAGGGGTTGCGTGACGGAACGAAGTGCGTACCGGAAACCGAGGGGGGAGCAAAGATGGCGTCGCCGGAAGTAGGGACACGTGCTCCGCGCGCACCGGACATCCCCCGCATCCATTGAATTATTGCGAATACCCATAATAATCATATAAAGTTTTTTGCCTATGATTTTATGATATAGGGTAAAGTACAGGGGTTTTCGATTAGTGTATCAATCAAGATATTGTCCGGTTAAGTAATACTTACGGTTGCTCTGATACTTATTTCATATTTATATTAAGAAAAGGCTATTTAATGGATACATATTATGGCTGGTTTTAGTGTCATGCGGACCGTCAGTACGGATCGCTCCGCACGGACCATGTATGCTGGCGGAGCTGTCCGCGCGGACGGTTGTCCGTTCGGACCCGTCCACGTTACTCTAAAACCCTCCCTTATTGGTCCGTGCGGAGCGATCCGTACTGACGGTCCGCATGACACTAAAACCAGCCTATCCCCTAGGATTACAGTATGTACGAAAAATAGGCATTTAGTCTGCCGTCTTAAGCAAAAAGGACGCATCTGACTATGAGACTCGTAGTCAGATGCGTCCTTTTTGCTTAGGACGGCAGTAGTATCTCATAATTAGAAAACTATTGTAACAAATTACCTACTTACTTCCAGCCAGTAAATTATAGGGGTCAAAATTGAAACAATTAAACAGCGAGTCACTGCGGGTGGCGCAGGGCCGGGCACTTTGGCACTCTTTGGTCGAGGTCTACATCCAGCAGTGGGATATGATGATGATAATGGAACAGCCAGTCTACAGCGTTAAGAGTAAAGTGGTCTGAAGACCTGGTGAAGATCGCGGCCGTCCGCGCAGCACCGGCCATTGTGACGCTATTGGGGGAGGCCTATGTCCAGTAGTGGAGCATTAATAGCTACGTCTCATTCACTGAGTAATTATAATCAGAACTGGAAGCCAACCAATCGCCGCTCATTTCAGGTAACAACACGACCAAAATTTGTTTAGTTTTTATACAGTTTTGTTCAGATTATTTCGTTCTTTCGATTGGTGCTCTTAAAACGAATAAATACTCACCCCCTTATTCATAAAACTTAAAATGCCTCTGCTAAATAAAATGTGCTCTGTCCCATTCTTACGCACACAAATGTCAAAGTGACAGATAAAGACAAACGAACTTTAACGGCATTTTAGTTAAAATAGGCTTGAAGTACGTTTATGAATACGGCCGTCAGTAAATAAAGTCATGATACTTAACATCAAATTTTGTAAGCCGGGCGTAATTTTACTAATTATAGCCAAATCAAATCTTGAGCTACAAATATATCCTAAGATATCTTTCTGATTTGTGTAAGTAATTCGACTATTAAGGATTATCTACAGAACTTGACGCCCATTTAGATCTCAATTCTTTTGTCGGCAAAGTCGACAAGCAGGCATATTCTTATACTAGCTTCCGCCCGCGACTTCGTCCGCGTGGACCCGGGATAAAAACTATCCTATATTTTAATCCAGGCTATAAACTATCTTCGTGCAAAATTTCATTTAAATCGGTTCAGCCGTTTAAGCGTGATTGAGTAACAAACATCCAAACATCCAAACATCTAAACTTTCGCATTTATAATATTAGTAGGATAGTAGGATTGCACTTAGCTCCCATTTTTACCTTTATGTACAGTTAGCAGCAGAAGTAGCTAATCAGAAAACACGTTCAAAATGATCTACACAGATCCTTAATAATCTCTTAGCATTAGAGTTCGTACGTACATAATTAATTGTGAGCACTCGGCCCGCGTTGCTACTTCTTCAATCACCAATAGGGAAGATGTACACCTTTTTTTTATATTCACCATTAATTTTGAAAAAACATAAAAAAATAGATACTGAAACGATTTTACTTTAGTTTATACTAATTTCAAACAATAATTACAATTTGAAGTAATGTGAAACGGAACATGTCATTGTATTGTTTCTCTTTTTAACTGCTTTGTTTGTGTGAGGTGTGCAATAAAGAGTATTTGTATTGTATTGTAATGTGTTTTAATCCAGCAATCAGCGACTGGTGACGTCACTCCTGTCAAAAGTCGACACTCAGGGAACTCTATATCTAGGGACGTACCACGGACAAACAAATATGGCGAGTGACACACGTGAGTGACGTCACAGGAACGGTAGATCCGTTTAGGCACGAAAGTTTAAATTGGCAGTTTGTAACAGGAATATAAATTATAGTTTTTTTTTTAAATACTTTCGTGGTCTTTTCTACATGCAATTCTTTCAAATGAAAGCAAAAATGAAAATATAGCATCTTCCCTATTGACTTTTCCTGCCATAAACTGGTGTTGCCACAACAAATCCCATCTAATCGCATAACCGATAAGATAAACTAGCTGTTATTACCGATATTACTGTTTACATGATTACACGCTACCGTTTATTAATCGCGGTATCTCGATGGGTGACAGTTTCGAGTGGGCTTGTCAGTTGGTGGTGGCAAACAAACGTACGGGCCTCAGGCGATGACGGTCATGGACGCTTGCAATTTACTACTCCTTTTTTCTCCCCATGGAATGGAGCTGGAATTCAAACAAACCCTATGTTACTAAACAGAAAAACATTCCTTCTTTTTTTATACTATGACGGTGGCAAACTAGCATAAGTACTGCCTGTTGAACATGTATAGACATGTCTTCTAATTCTAATATTATATAGAGGTTAAGTTGGTAGCTTTGTGTGTGGGTAGATATATCCGGAGTTACTCATCGGATGTCGAAAACTCTTACACCAGGGGGACTACCACAACTGACGCGGCGCCGTGACGCGAGTCGAGAAAGATCTACCCTCTTCTTTCTAATTTGCACGGTGCTAGTGAGACAGGAGACGCCCCGCTACTTTTCAGCAAGTTGTGCTAGACGTACTGTTTAGTGTATGTGATTGCGTTTTCTCTTCGTGTAGTCGATGCTCGTGAACCAAGATGTTGAGTTGTTCCTCCGTCATATTGAGAGAGAATATTACAGAGACAGTCTCATTTAGGGGGGGAGAGCAGAACTTGTGAGATTTGTAGCGTTAGAGAAAGACAGAGTATACAATAGAATGGACTTTTTGGGGTGGGCACAGGCTATATATTATTCCGTGGCTTAATTTGCGTTCTTTGTAATAGAGCCGCGCGGGCAAATAGTCACTAAGGGACTGGTAATATTGTTACGACGGCTGTGTCAATAACAGTTTCGTTGCCATGGTGACACGCCGTCCAGGTATTTCAAAATTCATTGTGTTGTCGTAAGTCATCAGTAGCACAATCGTACAAACGACAACATGTTAACTGACCATCCTGTGTTTATATAGAACCTTATTACAATGCATTTAAGGTGCACCGATGGTCAGTTAGCTGTGTTGTCGATACTACAGACGGCGGAGCCTTGGAGTCGTTGTACCCGGATTCGACACCAGAGACCGACATGTAGTGTTAAGGGGATGCCTTGATTCGAGTCGAACACGCCCCCTTAGACAAAGACACGCTTATGCCTTCCGCGCACGAGAAAAAGAGATGGAACACTCTTCGGAAATGGCTTTTCTGGGCAATTTTCGATGAATACCTAACTTAGAGAAGTTTTATTTCAATTTCATAAAGTGAGATTTTAGATGAGATAAAATACTATAGTATTAACTTGATTGTGTCGTAAAATAATGTATCGTTTGAGTAGGCTGAGTAAAATAAGGAAAATCCAGACCCAGCTTTGGATTTTTTTTCTCTCGAGGAAATTTTAAGCAATCATGTATGGGTAAAATCAGAAAAACAATCATATAGTCAAGAATCATATATTCGAAAATCAGACCTTATTGTTTCTTAATCTAGTCGGAACGGCGTTTCAAAGCACGCGATAATTTCCAACGCACCGCCATAATAAGGCGTACTCTATGGACTCTCTAAGGTCCGCTCGTAACAATATATTTCTGGTACAGTCAAGTGTAAAAATATGGGTGCATACAATTTTCTATTTGTCCCATCGCTCTTATAGTGGGTTAACCTTTTCACCGCCCGACGGCGAAGCAATACGCTGTGCCACTGACGCCACGGGGGTAAAATTAAAATGGGTAAAGAAGTAACGCCACCATAAAAATGGGATGTTTTTCAATAGGTATTAATCAAAAAAAATTGTCGGCCAGCGCCGTCTCTGGCGTCGTAGTGACGATTTTGCGTTGTCGGCTATGGCCGACTGTGGCGGTGAAAGGGTTAAGGTTTTGGTACATATTTATGAGAGGATTAAATCGATACATATTTTTGCACTTGACTGTATGACAAAATGGTGAAACACAGATTCCATCTATTCCTTAACAATGTGACAGTTTAGATGTTTGATACTGAATCACACATAATTCCAAAAAACATTTTTGGTAAAAGCCTTTGTTGCTGACCCGTGTTCTGTTTTCACAGTCCCTATTACTCGTTGAGAACGTACAGACAGTATCAAAAGTAACTGCGCAATCGAAGACGACATATGCTCATATTCCCTTTAAATTAAGACTATTGACGTCTTCGTTAGCGCTGCAGTTACTTTTGATGCTGACTGTACTAATGAGGGCAATCACGACGGGCTTTAGCTTGTTTAGTTTACGAGTTGCAACAGCTGCGTTGTCTCCATCATGAGATCAGGATCAGAGTGAAATCGGGAATGAGCATTGATTTACGTAACGTATGAAAAGACGTAGTAATTACTATTTTATTTGGAAATTTGATTGCATTTCAGCGCTTTTAAAAACATGTTTATCTACCCACTTTCAACACTAACACTTAAGGGCCCCCTACACTATCATCCTGTCATTACAATTGTCTCAAATCAGCCAATACCGACCCCTATTCGAAAAGCTAGGGTCGCCACTTTCGAGTAATTCAGGGGTGCCACTCGGGTCCATTACCGAACAATATAGCAGGATTACCGGTATCAATAAACAGGGGTACAAATCTAGTTATTTTAAATTTATTCTGTCAGTATAATGGATATTGTTTTTAAGTAGTTTTGTATTAGCAGTTTTATTGGGTAGATTATTGGTAAGAATGTTATAATATTTTTTAATTGACGCACACGTGGTCTTTTATTTTTGACTAATCAGAAATATCAGATTGTAGTTTGTCTATAAATGCTTGCATGGATATGGAAGGGACCAAAACTGTGGTTTTTGTTATCAGACACTGACGTTGTTACGTATTACACTCTTATACAATTTTACCCGTTTTTTAACCCCCGACACATGTTATAAGTTTAACGTGTCTGTGTATCTGTGTCTGTGTATCTGTCTGTGGTATCGTAGCTCCCAAACGCATGGACCGATTTGAATGCTGTTTTTTTTTATTCGAAAGCTGATGATGTGATCCCGAGTGTTCTTAGCCATGTTTCATGAAAATCTGTTCAGCCGTTTTTAAGATATTGGACTTTAAAATGAAAATATCGGGGGTTTTTCAACTTTTCTAATTGCCATATACTGGATAACCCAAAAAGTAGGTGTCCATACGACCAACTAAGAATGGTGCGTGGATGCGTTTATTTCAAGATTAGCAGTAGTAGATTCTTTAAAGCTATATTCTGGATCATTATCACCAGATCTAATCTACAACCAAAACAATCAAAATCGAATTAAATACGGAAGAATTTCAAAGTCAAGAGTCAATTTTAAGCCCATTGCATTGCCCAATACGAGGGCGATCGAGACGACCCGGCCACGTGCTCGCCACGCGCCGGCCACGGACTCGCCACGGACTCGCCACGCGTCGGTAATGCGCGGTCGAGTGAGGAGTGAGAAGTTGGGAATGCTTTTAGATTCTGGTTGTCTATTGCTTTGAGCTGTCATTGGGTTTGAAAGGATTGGCAGTTAGATCTGCGTGCGATGACAGGAGAAAAGGAAATATTTGTGTCTGTCAGTCAAAAATGTAAGTTATTCTTCGAACCTCGGTCGGCCTTGCATTTCTATTTTAATTATTTTATGTAGTTTGTACCGCATTCCATATTTGAAACATATTATTCTGTTGTATATTTTGATGATCGACTACAAAAGTATGTATGTACCTGCATTTTTTTTACCTTATGTCTATCTCTGCAGCCTATCACAACACATAGGGTGAAAAAATGGCTAAATATTAGGTACTTACCTATGAAATTGGCGTTTTGTATGGAGAATTTAATGAAAACTACGATTTTCATACATCGATTTTTGCGGATTATTCAGCAATGGCAAATCCAAACCAAACAAAATTTTGGTAGGAATATAGAAAACTTTTAAGCTACGTTACTATCTTAATTACTTAAACATAGTTCGCATCATAAAACTATACGTAATTGAAACACTTGACCCAGCAGCACGTGAAAAGGGTGGTTTTCAAGCTTTAATTTGAAACATTAAGTAAAAAATTAAAACCTATTATTTGTATTTAAAACCTTTCTTACATAGTCTCATATCGAAATTTAAAAATAATTTGGAAATTGCACTAGAAATAAATAAATTACGTTCAAAATAATATCTGTGAAAATCCGCCATTTTCATAGGTAAGGACCTAATAATGGTTTTCGTAATCTATCGTCAACAGTTTTCATTGAGGCTTGGTGCGTAGGTACGTTACGCTTGAATTCATTTATGAACCCATAGGAAAAAAAGTGTCTTGATACATTCAATAAATGTTATCGTGAAATGAGAAATTAAAAAAAGTTTAAGCTTCTGCATTTTTTCTATAACATTTCTAACCTACATTAAAGACCGTCATCAAAAATACCGTACTAAAAAACGCCCCACACAAAATCATAACCATAAAGAAAAAAAAAACTGCCAGCCAGCGCTACGTCAAGACATTTTTTAATAGAGTCCCTCCCGTTGGATAATTGAAGCCATTATTTCTGGCAACCCTGGTTTGACATTTGAATTTTTGGCGCGCAAACGAAATAATTTGTCGTGCCGTTCGGGTTAGCTTTTTATGTTGGGGACGTTTTAGGGTGTGAATAGATTATAGAAATCATATTAGATTTATTGTGTAGCAGTAATTGACCTTTACGGAGTAAAAATGGGATTCATTATGAAGTCGACATTGAAGATAATAAATATGTTTTCACTTTTTCACCTTACTCTATTAGAATGAGGAGTAAAATGTATTCATCTTTCGTTGACGGTACATAATCTCAGTTAATTTTCCAACCAGTCGGTTTTCTCAGTTACTTTTCCATATCTTTTTGCCTAAAATTAATACTTTTCCTTTTCTTTAGAAGTCTTAACCTTCACTTAAAGAAATTGACGTCTTTAATAAAATTGTATTGTCATAAGTACCTATTTAAACTAAACGTTTGACTACAAACTGATTCTTGCCAGCTTGTAGCCAAGAAAGGTTTTAGGTTAGAGAATGTTCGTTACTTGATTATAGTGAAGTAAAAATGAGAACCATGACTCTAATGCGACTTCAAAGGTCTGATCTGTGGTTAGGTAATTAATACTAATTATACTCTAAAAAATACCCTCACTCAAGTAGAACTATATGCATATTTCTTTTAACTAATAGCCTCATCGCATCAGTATATTTTTTTAACTTTATGTTTATATGACATAAGTGTGCCGTATCTCGTTCTACTTTCTACTCAAATAACGTTCTACTTTCTAATCAAAGGTTAGCTGGAAAAGATCCCTGATAAAGATAACTTAGCATATGTGTAACTACATACATTTTTTAACCTGTCATGTGTACCATAAAACACAATCAAACCAATTTAATAATTTTCATTAAAATCCCCATCTAACCTTGCACATATCTAAAAAACCACTCAACAAACTTGTCATACAACATGGAACAGAGAATAGAGTTATAAAATATTTGGGTAACCGCGCTGGCAACCCTTCCGCCGGAAGCGGATGTAACCCTTGCTTTTTGCAAATTTATTTCAATTTTTGCATTTGCAAATAGGACGGAAGTTTCTTTACAAATTGCTTTAAAAATTATGCCAATGGAATCTTAAATCAAACTAAAGTACCTAGATATTGTTTGAAATCAGTATTTTTAACCCCCGTAAAAACGGTGTTAAAAGTTTAATGTGTGCATCTTTGGCATCGTAGCTCGCGAATCGATGAATCGATTAGTGGTTTTTTGTCAATCGAAAGTCTTGCCTGTCATGATGGTTCTTAGCGGTGTTTGTTTTGTCGAGGATGCTTAAAATGTTTAGCACTTTCAGGCGCTTTCCACTACATACGGGGAAACCCACAGGATCGGCTACGAACTTAGCGCGTAGCGATTCTTGGCAGTTAATGTGTAAATTTATGTAGTAGTAACATAGAATAAGTAATAATGCAGAGATTAGAAATCAGAACAGGAGATTGATTAAACACTTATGCTTCGCTATCCAATTCGATATCAAATAGGTTTCGCGCGCTCACTTTCTCGCGGCCTAGCGGCCTGGTTGCATTTCAATTTCATTCCAAAACTTACATGTAGGTAGGTAAGTAGCTTGAAGGCTGCGGAGTGAATATTCACACACAAACACACATAACAAGAATGTATAAATCCACAACGAACTTCTAAATAATTTTTCATGCACATTGACGTCAATTATCAAACTGTCATCAAATCATCGTGTTTGATTGCTAGGACTGGTTATTGGAACCACCTTGACACTTGACAGACAATATTTTCAATAATCATAAAAGTTCACAATCAAATCGGTTTAAGCCCGCATCACACTGGCGCGGCCTGACTACGGCGGTCAATAGTAAACTTGTCATTAGCTGTCAAATTTTCTTTTGACCGCCACCGCAGGCCGCGCCAGTCTGTGAAGGCTTTATCCGTTTGGGAGCTTTGATGCCACGGACAGACAGATGTGCAAGTTGCGGCGAGTTTAAGTAAAATATCCGAAACTTCTCGGAAATTTCAGGAAACTTTCCAAAGATTTTTAAGAGTTTCCATCTTAGGAAGTTAAGCTAGTTTTTTAGTGAGCCAAGAACACACAAACTGACTTCATACTCATAACACCAATTCACCATTACCGCAATGAATCAAGCGCCACGCGCGCCAACATCCTTCTTCCATATAGCTGCGTACGCCACAAATGCGCCAATTCGCCATACATCCGTACTGCGGCCGGGCCACGTGTCGGTTTTTTGGCAAATTGCTTGGGGTTTTGAATTTTTGAGGGGTCATTTGAATTGTTTTTTATAATTTCAAGGAAGGAGACATTAGATTTGCATTGGCGTTACTCGTCGTTAATCAATGGAGGAGATATTTCTCAATAACAGTGGTATTACATAAGTCTGATTTAGCCATAGAAAGTCGAAATTTAGAAGTAACCTTTATTATAACCGTGGCTTTTCGGTGAAGGAAAACATCTTGAGGAAACCGGTCTATCACCAATAAGCTCTAGTTTTCCGTCTGGATTGGAAGGTCAGATGGTACCTAGACGCTTTCGTAAAAATAGTACATGCTCCAAATCTTGGGATTAGGTGCCAAAGAGGACCCCCGGCTCGCTTTGGGCACAGACGGGAAAAACGATGATGAGACGAAGTACTTACTTTTATTTTCGAAAGCTCTGTTTATTTAAATATGTTGCTTATTACAACACAAAACACCCCCATTTAATCACAATCCCCAGACAATCGCGTTGTAATAAGATTCCCAGCGATGCAACGATGACACCATTTTGTTTCGCGGCCATTTTGCCGAGTTGACAGTTCATTTCCCGCCATGATGGATAATGGCGGGCTGGTGAATTATTGCCAGCATCGCGCGGGTTGACATATGCAAAAATTGTTTTGAGAACTTATTAAAAAGGTCGAAGGGTCGTGTAGTTTGATCGATGATGCTTTGGTTTGGTTTTACAACAGGTGTGCATCAAAGTCTTTACTAGTTTATTGTGTGTTATTAGAAACTTTTAATGAAGCATTATGAAAAATGCAAACGGAGAAACGTGGATATAAGTCAAAGTCTGATTTCAGGTTATTTTGTAAAGCGAATTATTATTTAACACCTCTTTGATGTTTATGTTTGGAAAACTCAATGGAAAATTTGAACACCTCTTTTCATTGTGTCAAATGTCAGGCAGCATGTTATTAAAAAAAAGTAGTTAGTTGTCAACTACATTGACAATCGCGGAAAAACGATAAAATTAAATTAATATTAAACATTGTTATTGTGGTAATGCCAAATATTCAAGGACTGTCAGTTGTTAAGTCGCGAAGCTGGACAAAACCATGGGTTTTTAATTCGGGTCTTTGTTCCCAGGATTGTCCGGAACAAGGCAGCGGAGAAAGCGAAGCATGCGCACAATCAGCAGCAACAACAGGAGCAGGAGATCTCCTCAGCGCAGGGCAGCGTAGTATCTGTAAGCATTCATTGATGTACGATACCCAATAGTTCCACCTTCCAACTCGGCCCAGTAGGTGGGTCTGCCGCCGCAACACAGCGGTGGCACGAGGACACAACGATAGCTGCTCACGTCTTAAGAGAGCTGCGGCAATAGCCGAACGGTGCCGGTCAGATGCGTCAACAGCCGAGCACAGCTGTCCACGTCCGCAAGGAGCCAACTGGGACGCAAGTCCATTCAAATATGAAATGTAACGACTAAATGAATGCTCTAAACATCTTTGGCATTTTATAAAACGCGCCCAGGCACGCCCCGCTATTACTATGAGTAAATTCCTCGTACAGACGCAACCATATTTTATATTACTTTCACAAGCCAAGACACATAAACAAATGTGATCTTTATTCACCAGGTAATAACGCATTCCGGCAACGCGGGTGCAACGGCAGTCCTCTCCCCCACGACGGAGCAGCATGTACCCAACACGGGCAGCTACAGCATCAACGGGATTCTGGGCATCGAGCAGGTCGATGGCCTGCACAACGGGAATGGACTCAAGAGGAAACGACATGAAGACCACCAGGGTAAGAACCACCATCTCCTCGTTGCATCGGTTTCATCATTAGGGTCGCGATCATTACTTCTGGAACATTTTTTCTCGGATGTTTTTCGGGTAAGAAAGTTTATATCTTCATTAAGAGTCAAAATCTTGTGAGAGACCTGTACCTGAATCATGAGACTGGAAGTCTCAGGTATTTATCAATATCTTCTCCAACAAAACGCGAGGCGTTGGACATACGATAGAGATGTTTGCGTAGTAGAGAAGATAAATAGATAGATATATACTGCGTTGGCTCGTGTATTTACTGTGGCGTCTCAACGGTGTGAATTTGGTTTGTCTAGCGTATCGACCAAGACATCGATATCACCAAAACATTCGAGTACCACATTATATTTGCAATCCATGGTTATACCAGCCGATACAGTACATTACGAATCGAGGCAATGCTCGTTAATAAACAATAAACTGCCTTAGCACTTTCGCGACCAAGAATCGCTACGCGCTACGCTCGTAGCCGATCCTGTGGTTTTCCTCGTATGTAGCGGAAAGCGACTACGGCGAAGGCGCCCGCTAGGCGGGTTCCAGGTAACGAAAGTGTTAAATGACACCTCATCATGATCCAGACACGTTTTTCCACCTCAATTACTTAAAAACTGCAAGAATTTGAGACAACTTTTATTCCAAAGCCAGTCCTCGCAGAAACGACTCGCGCGGGTATACTTTACCATAATTAAACTCTTTCTACGGTAGGACTAGTTTTCAGTATCCCCAAACGTCTTATGTTGGTAGGAAATGGTTGGCGCTTATGTCTGTTTGAATTAGGAAATGGTATGGAGAAACTTGTGAGCAACGAGAAGTATAACGAATAAAATACTTGGCCCTGCGGAGTTTGCACCCCTGTTGGGTAGCGATGGGGAGAAGATGAGTGTCGATTATCGATAATGGGATTTCGATGACCGCGAGTTTTGCAAAATTGTGGAAAGGCGTTAGTATACTTAGTCAAAAGAATTTAAATGTGTAATAAGAATTTTCTAAATTAAAGAAATACTTCAATAAATATAAACATGTAAACATTTGCTAAGACGGGATACTAATTTGATGTTATATTTCACCGGATTCCTGTTTTATTCATCCTTTCGTAGGTACTCCTAAAGATCGTTCCAAAGACCTTTGAATGATATTCCATTCACCTAAACTAAATGGAAGTTATTAACACTTTCGCGACCAAGAATCGCTACGCGCTACGCTCGTAGCCGATCCTTTGTTTTTCCTCGTATGTAGCGGAAAGCGACTACGGCGTAGGCGCCCGCTAGGCAGGTTCTTGGTAGCGAAAGTTAAGTTATGCCCTTCCCCATGTCTTATCTTATCGTTTTCACATTATCCGACACGATATCTGTGTCGGACGCCGATACGAAATAAAATCTATGAAATGTGTGGCATCGGAGCCGACACGATCTCGGGTCGGATAATGTGGGAACGCTCTAATAGTTTTCCACTATAATATGGCGTTTAAACGTAGGTGTTATACGTTTAAACGCTACTTGAAACTAACCACAAAATCAAAACAATGTTTTTTCTACTACCCACCTCAAATTAACCACCTATGAGATTACCTCAAACTATCGATATGGAACACTAAAACCCGAAAGCCTCCTCCCCTTCCCTCTATCCATAGAGCGGCCTATAGAGCGTAGCGCGAGATTTACTGAGCTATTAAAACCTACTGCACAAATTGCTTCCATATTATATAACTCTATAACTTTTCAAAGTCTCCCGCTTAAGGTATTTTATAGGGCTTTCAGTTTCGAACCCTAAAATTTTAGAGTTTGAATTAGAGTTTTTATCGAGTTTAACTTTGTAACCTAATTTGTCTAATTATACTGGAACAAGTTTAAAACTAGGACTGTGACGCTAAAAAAACAATTTAATGTGATCTGCCTGCCCCTTCGGGAAACACCGGCGTTTATGCCTCTTTCATAATAAATAAGCTATTCTCAGTAAGGCAAGGCTCAATGTGCCACTGTAATTTGCTGGGGCGGTACAGTTTT
Organism: Epinotia bilunana; assembly: GCA_947049275.1. NCBI lineage: Eukaryota > Metazoa > Arthropoda > Insecta > Lepidoptera > Tortricidae > Epinotia > Epinotia bilunana. Next base: position 3,032,429 of record OX346275.1, on the reverse strand, counting down.
AGAAACGTCAGAGTTCTTGGAGGTTCATTTGTTTTTCTTTTACAGACGAAAACCGGGATTTTAATAGCCATTCAGAAGACGACGTGAAAAGGCAAAGGAGTCATTATAACGGCGATCAAATATATTCTAATGTGAGTATTAGACATAAGGGTCAAGAAGAAATTACTTAATACAAAGCTTACTTGCTTACTAACGCATTTAGAAAAAAACACCGCGAAGTGTGTCTTCGATAATTTTGACATATTTTTATCGGTACTGCCAAAAGAAATAGGTAACAAGAGAAAAATATTGAACTTTTTGTCCATCACAACATAGATTCTGTGAGTTCAGTTAGTAGGTATGTTCTGTAAAAACATCTGCAACACTGAAGTAGATACTTGGGTAACTTTCAAAATACAATTTGTTGAAAGTTAATCGTAGCTACAACTTAGATCCGACTGCTAAAGGAGAGAGAGTTCATAACTTTCGCATCGTATTGTTACTTTAACCCATTAAATGTGGAATCAAGTAAAATAGAATCCATACTAATATTATAAATGCGAAAGTGTGTCTGTCTGTCTGTCTGACTGTCTGTTACCTCTTCAATCTTAAGCCGCTGAACCGATTTAGATGAATTTTGGTATAGAGATAGTTTGAGTCCCGGGGAAGGACATAGAATAGTTTTTATCTCCGAAATCATCCCCTAAGGGGGTGAAATGGGGGGGTGAAGGTTGGTATGGAGCTGCGATATAAACGAGTTCCACGAGGACGGAGTCGCGGGCGGAAGCTAGTAGTATTATAAAGTATGCCAGAGAGCTTGAAAATATGTGGTAAAGTGTGTTAAGGCAGTATTCAGTCGTTGAACGACTAGCAAAAATGTACAAGTAATATTAAACGTAATGAGGATGCGGATGTGAATTAGGTTATCAAAAGATGACCTTGAGATGTAAAACTAGGTATACTTATACTCAAGGGCTTAGCGCTGATCCGTGCCTAAGCTTACGATCGGCCGACATGTCTATGCGCTCTCGTTTAAAGTATCACCTGTGCGCGTAATATTAGTAACGCGTAAAATGATGCGCAGTAGCAAACAATACGTCCTTGTGAAGTCGGTTTTTCTCGCAATTCCTTAAATACCTACCTATGCTAAGTCGACATACTAATCGGAGTACACCTTTATTTCGAAAAGTGCCCATAAACAATCAAACCTAACCTTTCCATTTTACCGCCAAACGCCATTTCGCACGGCGGCCATCTTGTGACGGATGGCGTCGGTCGCGGCCCCGCCGCCGTGACGATTGGAAAAAACGCCGAATTTATCTCCCGTGTGGATTTCCGGTTTAACGGTTTGTTAACGTGTTTAAAGATTGGTTGACACTGGTATAGCTTTTAGACAGTACCTCACTGTGGCTGTTTGACTGATTGACGTGAAAAGTGAGGTCTGTTAATTATATAATGGCTGCCTCACTGTCTTTTTGAGGTAAGGTATTTGGTTTGTATAGGTTGGTTGCTATCCAAATGTAGTATTCTTATAATCCTTATTAAAATCTCTTAAACTACCATGAAATTTAATGCGAAAGAAGCAAGACTCTAAAAAGCTAGTTTCTCTCTAGAGAATCTCCAAAGAGTCTCATAAATCAAATAAATAGAATAGTTACCTATAGTAGAAATCCTCCTCAGACGGGTTATTTAAACATAAGATTTCAAAATCTTTGTTTCAAGTAGGTATAGAAGGTGCGTACTTACGATCAGTTGTAAGATAGATAGATAGATAAATCATTTATTTGGCATTTTGCAACAAAATAAAAAAAATACAGAAAAAAACAACTATAAAAGAACAAGTGAAACAATTGTGGTACGGAATACGTTACGACGTCAGGCCCAAATCTTAAGTATGTAGGTGTACCTTTTACTCATATGATGGTCCGATCCCATTATAAGGTTATTTTCACACACACTTCAGCACAAAATACTTAAATTGTTTAAAAAAAAAGAATTGTATAATTGTGGAACAAATAAAAATAAAATAAAACAATTTCCTCTAGAGAACTGATTAAACCGACCACCTAATCCTTATATTGTTACAGCTCTGGTCATCATCCAAATGGAGTCTAAAAGACGAGTACAAGCTCCTGGCGGACCTAGGCGGCGCGGCGGGCGGCGCGACGGGCTACTACGGAGAGTTGTTTGACGCGCCGTACGAACACGCTGCGCACCCGCACTATACTCCTCATTCTGGTAAGAGATCTGAAAAGAAAACTCCTCAGGTACAAGGACCAGCGGGGTCGCAGTTTTAGCGGGGGCTAGGGCAATAATCTAAAAACCCAGGGAAGGCGACGACTGTCTTTTTTGCCCTAGAACGAGGCACAGGTGGCGAGGCAAGAGAGGGGCTCTCTATGAGATCGTGGAGTCGCTCGCATGAGAGCACAGATCCGGCCACCGTGGACATTATAGTGGATAGAAATACCACATAACCAGACATGACGGATGGGTCAAAAACAAAGACGGGAACGGGATATGGTGTGTTCTCAGAGGATTTAAACATACACATATCCAAACCACTGGGTGAACAACGGTATTCCAGGGTGAATATGTAGAGATAATTGAAGCCATAGCGGCGATAAGTCGAGAACAGAAATATACGGCTACCTTCAGAGAGTAAATCGGTACTACAAGCACTGAGCAGTGACAACATCAAACCTAGCTTGATAAAAGAATACCACCAAAACCTCACAAAGGTGTGCGTAGATTAAAACAACGTTACTATACAATGGATCATGGGGCACAGTGGCTCAAGAGGAAACGATGCAGTGGATGAACTGGTCAGGGAAGGCTCAGAAACAACGGCATACGGAGGCAATTTTACCCCTGCCACAAAGCTACATATACATATAATCAACTGGACCAATACACCAAAGACCTACACCAAAGATACTGGGAGGAGATAGACACATGCAGACAGACTTTCTGTAGAAACGCGACAACAAACTCACATCCTCACTACTGAGGGCACAGAGAAATCAACTACGCAAGATAGTTGGAATAATAACAGGACCCAACACCTTGAACAGACACCTATACAATTTAGGTAGGTATCACAGACAGCCCCAGAGCGTGCATGGCGGCAGAAGAAAACACAACACATTCTACTGGACTGCAAGCAGGTAGATGTATACAAAAAAAACCACCTAGGGTCACCAAACACACTACGGGAGGACGCAGTCAGCAACACCAAAGGGGCTGGGGTGGTTAGAGTAGCGCTACCCCACCGATTTCACGCAAAATAGGCTCATTGGCTGTCGATTTGCGGAAAATGCCCAGTAATACTAACTAACTAACTAACTAACTACTACATAACCCAGTCATCTCCCGATGATTGGGTAACTAGTTTGCAGGTTTTCTCCACGAAAAATGAAAAACAAAAAGTTACAAGGATATCTGCGAAATTGACCCTCTGCTGTACCTACAGCAGAGGGTCATAAGAGCAGTGAAGCAGGCAGCTAAGCGCCAGGAATAGAGATATTTAGTAAAAAAGAAAACTTCAATCTTTGAATCTCTCCGATCTACGGAATTTGAAGAAGAAAGCCCGACTACCTGCCGGTGATCAGCTTACATTTTGGCAATGGTGTACTCGCAGGCGCGTTGTGTACTCAGGTTTTCATAAATAATATCGGGTACGTGAGACACGCTAAACACATGAACGGCATCAACGCCGGAGTTGATCGCCGTAGCCGAAAATGGTCGCACCTAAAATTGGCCGAAATTTAAAATCATTCTCTTCCGGTCAAAATTTCTGTGGGTAGGTATAGTATTTACGCCATGTGACAACAGTAAAATCAAATCAAAGGTAAAATCCACAACCTTCGCTATCGGCTAGGTATCCGTCAACTATCGATAAACATCGCTTAATGAAATCCTTAACATCATTAAATAAACAATAACCCTGACCTTAAAAGGTTTCCGTTTATATCCATAATCAAATCGTGACGGGACGGATGCGTCCTCTGTCATTTGGGATAACCACCAATTTCTGCCGAGTAAGTATTGTCGTTTAGTTAGCTGCTGTCACGCCCTAAAAACAGGCTGCGGCGACTGAAGCCAGATTCTGAGCTAGACATCCTCAGCACAGCATTCTAGGTATCCAAATAATCTTTACTTCATGTTTGCATCCATATCACTCCTGTTTCTCAGAGGGGTTCATAGAGATCACGGGTTCCCACTTTGTACAATCTTGCCAAGCTTTATTTTTACATGTACGTCGGTTTAGGCTACTCTTGTCTTGACCTTTCTTTAATATTTCTCCGATTGGATACTAGATATTTAATATCTGATAAGAGTCATTTCTAGAAGCTATGTGGGGTTGTGTTCCTATCGGCAAGTATGGTCTGCTGCTGAGGTTGCGCTGTTTTGACTGAGCAACCTGAATTTGTATCTAGCTGTCAACACAACAATACCCAAATCAATAAAGGATCAGCTATGCGCAACTAGTGAGCCTTTTGGACTCGCAAGGCTTCGGTGTGTTTGCTTACCATCGGGCAGGCCGTATGCTTGCTACCGTCATAGTATCAAAATACAAATCATCTCTAATAATTGCGTGAGTTTTGCTGCATTTCTCATCAGAATCCTCCTCCGTACAGTCGCACCCGGATAAAGCTAACTGTTTTTCTATTATCAATCTCCCATAACTTCACCCTGCGGTGACACTGTCAACATTTCTGTGGTTTTGACGCTGAAAATAAAATGTCCCGCAATACGGTATAAATGTTTCCACTACACTTCAATCTCGAGTAGCGGTAAAATGTTATTAAAATATGGCCTTTCAAAAAATTGGCTTTAGTTATTGTGTGTGTATTAGAGGATTATGTTTGAAAGTACCTAATCAAAAACAATCCCTCTCCCTTATACATTGTTTTAAAAGCAATAAAAACTTACTCATTGTTAGTGGCGCCTGTAGAAACGTCAGGTCCCTCTTGCCTTTTCGCCTATTCTGACACACCTCCGGGGTGCGAATTCACCCGAACGCTGCTGACAATGACATTATCATTCGCATACACTTATTCTCATATCACTGCCACGATATCATTTACTAGACTCTAAGTGTCTCTGTGAGCTGTAAAACTCGCCTCTCTCTTTAAAAAAAAAAGCGGCCAAGTGCGAGTCGGACTCGCCCATGAAGGGTTAACTCCGCGCCCATCCAAAGAATTCTTGCACATTATTGTTTCTAACCGGGATTTAATCGCGTACAATTAACTTATTTAAATAAATAATAAAAGTTAATTAGACGCTCTTAAGTCACGTTTAGTAACAATAACATGCCTACGACATTTGACGAATTACACTCGAGGGCAAAAAAGGGTAGATTTTGTACTAAATTTTGGTTGTGTAAACTTTTTTTAGCTCTTAATTGTACTTATTTGTATCTGAAACCTAACAATCAATTTAAATAAAACTTTATTTATAAATGGTTGTTTAACGGGTGTGACCATATCGCCTCTTCGGCAGATGTGTTTGCTGCAATAGGGGTAAGTGAAGATACGTTTCGTGCGTATTAAAAAAAAACTACTTACTAGATCTCGTTCAAACCAATTTTCGGTGGAAGTTTGCATAGTAATGTAATACATCAAATATATTTTTTAGTTTTATTATTCTCTTATTGTAGAAGTTACGGGGGGGGGGGGAGGGAACACACATTTTACCACTTTGGAAGTGTGTCTCGCGCAAACTATTCAGTTTAGAAAAAAATGATATTAGTAACCTCAATATCATTTTTGAAGACCTATCCATAGATACACCACACGTATGCCTATGATGAAAAAAAAAATAGAGTTTCATTTCTAAGTATGGGCAAGTATAAATCGTCAAAAAATTGTTTTCTATTTTTGGGTGAAATGCGGTTCAGAGAATACATCTACTTACCAAGTTTCAACAGTATAGTTCTTATAGTTTCGGAAAAAAGTGGCTATGACATACGGACGGACAGACAGACAGACAGACAGACATGACGAATCCATAAGGGTTCCGTTTTTTGCCATTTGGCTACGGAACCCTAAAAACGTTTGTCTCGCTCGTTCAACGAGAGAACTCGTGCTATCAAATAGAGCGAGACGACATGATTAAAATTAGCTGGCTGTCAAAAATCTGTTTTGTAAGCTAGAGGACCCTCCGTAGATTGCAGTATGACACCATTTACTCAAACTACATCATGCTACAAAGTATAAACAAACAAACAAACACATGTTAGTGTACCATGATCAACAATCCATCAATCGCCGTAAAACCAGACTAAATGAAAAAGGACATAAACGTCTTAGTAACATGCGTTCTTTGAATATGAATGAACCTGGTCGTATCCTCGTAATCTCACACTGACCACATCCTGGGCTCTCAGTAACACAAGCCGCGTGCGCACCTGGCATGGCTGTGATCTAGGGCTATTGTCAAACGGTCATTGACCTCTGATCCCATCATAGGTACGGTCAGCATCATATAGTTAGTAGCCAAAGTAGCCAAATATATCGTAAATCCTTACTCCCTCAGTAATAAAGGCGTGTTGCGAAATATTTCGCTATTTTGGCTGCTACTATCTTGACGCCGTATACAGGGTGTACCAACAAATTTTGACGCGTTTTTTTTTGTACTTTAGTATGGAGCGTTGACCGACTGGGGCGACAAGCTCCATAGTAATGTAAAAAAAATCGCGTCAAAATTTTTTTTTTCTGTTTTTTCTTATCAGAATACGATACCTGTTAAGCCCTTGATCGGTTCATACCCAATTTTGGTTACACCTTGTATAGATTCCAAAAAAAATACCTTAAAATTGCCATTAATATGAATAAAATACCGACACTGGCAAACTTAGGTACACTCTTCCAAATGATGGACTTAGCTAGTTTTTAGCCACGTCCATTATTTGGAAGAGTGTAAGTTTGCCAATGTCTGATTTTTTTCATTTTAATGGCAATTTTAAGGTTTTTTTTTGGAATCTATATACGGTGTCAAGTTTATATGCGCTGGATGCGGGTGGCGCAGGACCTGTCATTGTGGCACTCTTTGGGGGAGAGGCCGTCTAGCAGTGGGCGTCTTGCTGCTGATGATAACTAACTACATGTGCGACTGTAAGTGTTGGGAAAGAATCATGAATAAAGAAGACGCTGAAAATCCTGTATTGTGCTTATGTGAGAAGCAAGGTGGAATACGCATCTCAGATTTGGAATCCCCAATATAAAATTTAGAATTGAGCAAGTTTTCACTTCTGCCGGCACTCCCAGAGTGCAGTCCCACGGTCGCGGTCTTTTTTTTATTAACGAGTTCTCCGTTTCAGCTTAAGCCAAAATACTTTCGTTTGTCCGGATGTCCGGCTGTCCAGCTACTCTCATCTACAGGTCGCCTTGCAAAACCGATTCTCGTTAAATTTTGTGAGCAGGTTCAATAATAATATTCTTTTGTCAAATCAGATTTTCGAAATTAAAAAAATTCGGAAGTCAGGCTTTGACTTCCACAACTCACAGACCCACTAGTCTAAGTAAAACCGGTGCATGAAGAACAAAAAAACTTGAAGAGGGACCTTGAATCCTTGAAAGTTACGACATGAGAACAGCATTAAAACTTTCGTGCGTAGACTAAGGGTCAATATCCTCTAGAGTTGCGAAGCTGTGTTTTCATGTATTTTGACACATTGCGAGCAAGCAAGCGAGGTATCAAGTATATGAAAACACATCTAGAGATGTATGTGAATTGGGAAGTCCCCTAACCTCACTGGGCTAGCGCGGGGACTACTGCCCCCCCATTCTGTAACTTGTTTTAAGCTCACCTCAACGCTCACCCACAAATATATCTTGACACCTCAATGCGTACTAACTAAACGTAGGCAGAGGTCTAGTTTCGTGACGGGGTGATCGGCGGGGTGAGCAACCCAGGGCTGTTATTCGCTACGTGCTAAAGCGGCTCACCCCGCCGGTCACCCCTCACGAAACTAGACCGCTAGACGCTTGGTTACTACGCATCGCGGTGTCAGGATATATTTGTGGGTGAGCGTTGAGGTGAGCTTAAAACAAGTTACAGAATAGGGGGGCTGGTCATTCTGTCTTATTCATGAGGCCTGTGCCCAGCAATGGGACGAATATACAAGTATGATGTTGATGATGACGATCTTCTCTCTGGTTGATTATTATCACCCTAAGACTTGGTTTTATCATCCTGTCTAATTTCGTACAAAAAAAACAAACACCACATACACTCTAATTTAAAACGACCCCAAATTATAACGCCGTAACAAGTGCAAGTCTAACCACACACGTAATATCAAATTCACAGCCAAGGTCAGTGAATGAAATTGAATGAATGAATGATATTCCCATGGAAGCGTCGCGACCGCAGCCTCTTGCGGTCGGAGATCGGATTGTTTCATTCAGCACGTGGGAAGTGATATTGAACTTGTGAATGGGATACGGTGACATAATCTTCACTTTTTTAATAGGTGTGTGTGGTTTTTCCTAGCTCTATGAGAGCCGGTGATTCACATGCGGAAATACTATTTTTATGGTTGACGGTTTAGCATACGGCCTGGCTGATGGTAAGAAGACAAAGTAGCCTATGGGTGCTTATGACTTACAAGTGCGTAGTTTTGAGCCTTATTGATTTGAGTATTCGTTGTGCTGACAGCTAGAGATAAATCTAAGTTGTCATTTTCAACACAGAACATCCGCATCCTCGGAAGCTCTGACGTTTAAAATCATTAGACTGTCGATTTTGGCAGTACTATTTATAATGTGCCACTACATATTTTGATTTAAATGTGAATTCAATTATTGGCCCCGTAATAACTTAAATATCACCTACATTTTAAGTTTATTTTACACGTAAGCGTGCTGCACACTGAGCAGATACGGTAAGATTTTATCTGAGTATACTGGGGAGGGGAGTTAAACCGTCTCGCTCTATAGACTCGCTCGTCTCCGCTCTCGCGCATACGCATTATGCAGATACAATCTTACCGTATCTGCTTAGTGTGCAGCACGCTTTAATGTTACTTGGTTGTCTAGCTGTTTGTTTTCCTTAGGTTTTGACTATATATAATTGGTAGGGGGTATATGCCATAATCGCCACGCTTGCCATGCGGGTTGGCGATCGCAGTATTTCCACCGCACTCCAGGGATGCTCCTGCCCATCCCCCGGTGGTCTTGGTCTTAGTTTTAGGACGTACCCGGTACCGGAAGGCGCGGCGTGGGTAGGCTCCCTCACAAGGTGGACTCATCAGTCCACCTTGTGAGGTCCTGGGGTCCTGGTAAAGGTCGCGGGAGTCCGGTGGAAGCGTGTGGCGCAGGACCGGTCTCTTTGGCACTCTTTGGGGGAGGCCTATGGCCAGCAGTGGACGTCTTTCGATTGATATGATGATGATGATGATGATGATATATCCCAGGCTCGAAAATCAACCTTTTATTGGAAATTAAGTTTGCCATACACAATTTTACACCCAGCTATGAATAATATATATGTGATGTGGCGATAGTGTCGAGCGAAATCCTAAAAGCCCAGTTATATTTTTTCCATTACAGCCCCGGCAAAGCGGCCATTTTTCCGATGGGATTTTATTTTATTAGAGCGTCCGGCTGACGATTAATTTGGAAAAACGGCCGCGATGCAAAAACGATTGCAGTTCAGTGAAACTAATTCAAATAGTGCTGTTGAAAATGCTTTTTCGTTGGCAGATTTTATATTTGATTGGAATGTACCGTACAGTCAGCAAAACTTGCTAGACATAATGACACGCACAACAGGCATCTATACTTACTAATCCATACTATCCATACTATACTAATACTAATATACTAATCCATACTAATATTATAAATGCGAAAGTGTGTCTGTCTGTCTGTCTGTCTGTTACCTCTTCACGCTTAAACCGCTGAACCGATTGAGATGAAATTTGCTATGGAGATAATTTGAATCCCGGGGAAGGACATATGATTTTTATCCCGGAAATCGTCCCCTGAGGGGGTGAAATGGGGGATGGAAGTTTGTATCTAGCTACGATACAAACGAGTTCCACGCGGACGGAGTCGCGGGCAGAAGCTAGTAATATTATAAATGCGAAAGTGTGTCTGGGTGTCAGTTTGTCTGTTACCGTTCACGGTTAAACCTCTGAACCGATTTAGATGAAATTTGGAATAGACATAGTTTAAGTTCCGGGGAAAGACATAGGATAGTTCGTATCCCGGAAGTCATCCCGTAAGGGGATGAAATGGGGGGTGAAAGTTTCTATGGAGCTACGATATAAACGAATTCCACGCGGATTTATTGACAATACGAGTAGTCATTTGGCCCTACTTATGTACCTTTTTGGACCCTTTTTTGTTGCTAATCGCTAATATTGTATTTACTGTATACCAAAGTGTTTATAAGAGAAGTTTTTAATTTCCTATAATCTTATTAAATAATCATACTCTTGCCCACTGCTAGGTACGAACGAAGTGACTGGCGTGCCTATGCACAAATGGCGAAAAAGAATATGCAATTCTTTAATTGCATATATTATTATTTTTCGCCGTAAAGAAGAAGACCAATCAATCTTAAGCTATGCCCTTGTGATGATGATGACAAGCATGTGTTGTCACATGTCCTTGGAGTTGCAAGCGTCTATTAGGAAACGGTAACCGCGTGCCATTAGGCGTGTCTGCTTGTTTGTTACCTACGTTGTATTACTGCGTAGAATGATAACAGAATGAAGCCAATTGATCATTGAGTAAAGCACTTGATTGATGAGTGCCTACGGTGATTTATGAAAGAGTGTGATAAGGATATGAAAACCTAATTTGCATCACTAAGGCACTGGTCCCACCGCCGGCTAGTAAGCTAGAAAAGTTGGGCGAGTAACGGTTCATTGCGTGCTGACCAGGCACAGTGTGATCAATCGACCTTTACAGATCCGCAATGTAATGCTACTCGCCCAACTTTTCTAGCTTACTAGCCGGCGGTGGGACCAGTGCCTAAGGATGCCATGTCGTTGCCATTTTCTAAGCTGGCTTGGCATAGGAAATACCCTTAATTTTACACAGTATGTGCAGTCGCACGCTGGATAACTAAAAATCCCAATCCAAGGGAGTTTACATTTACTACTAAAACCCAATTCTAGGGTAATTAACTTACATATATTAAAAGAGCACAATCCTAAGTTTCTTTTAAAAGTGATCACCTTTTATGGTCATCAATGAGATTGAATTTTAATTGGGACCGTTAAACGGTTTAACAGATGTCTAAATGTGCAACTGTTGTTCACAGCCACAAACGACTCGACGGGCTCGAACGGCGGCGCCGGCGGCGAGCCCCCGTCGGCGGCGGCGAGCCCCGACGCGGCGGCGTTGGTGGTGCTGCAGCCGCCCGCGCCGCCCTACCCGCCGTACGCGCATTATGACGGTAAGCTACCACTGCCCTATGCGGTCCTGGTAATATTCACCACCTCACCGTACGCTCATTGCGACTGGAAGCCACCACTGAGCTATTCACTCTTAGCTTACCAGTTTTTACCCGTCGCCGTGCTCCCATTATGACGGTAAGCTACCATTGTGCTATGCGCTCCTGGTATCACCAGCTTCTTGGTATTGAATCCGCCTGTACGCACATAAAAGGTGGCGTCAGTACCTACAGGCGTCCTGCTCTAGCCGGCAGATATGAGTGAGATGCTTCCCAGTGGATTAACACATTTATAACACTCCTTTTATCGGCAAAGCGCTTTGCCTATCATCTTCCATAGCAATGTTACGTATTCATATACCGGGAGTGAGCCGTAGCTCGTAGCAAATAAATCTCGATTGTAGAGGCAACTTATGCTTTAAATTGGATTCAAAGCAGTATTTGGATCATGGTCACGTCATATTTGGCTTTTTATCAGACACCATTAAATATCTATAGAGCATTACCATAATTACCGCCTTACATAACCAACCATACGTATTGTACGATTAAACTCCAAATAATTGAAAACGTCATCAATAAATATGTCATGAACAATCACCTTTAAATATATTGACAATGTGCTATGTTTAGTAGCAGAAATAAAAAACATTGTATTGAGATTACCAAGTTTTATGCGTAAAGAAAATTATTTGCTAGCGAAAACAAATCCATTACATTAAAGCAAAGTAAAATTGCGCAAATGGCTACCTAAAAAAGTCCCCCAAATGGCGGACATCAACTCGGAGCATCGCTGCCAATAAACAAACGCAGTAACGACTCGCGGCCACGCACAGATAAAAACAATGAAACACGAATAAAACAATGAAAAGGGGATAAAGCAAAAAGTGGCCGAACAGAAAAACAGTTGAGGAATCACTGAAAAAAACGACAATGACTTTACGAAAGCTTTCGACAAAGTCGAGCGGCACTCCAGCAAAGCACTCTCCACGAAATCTAATTTTCTCCTCTGGACCCCACTCGGTGCCGTCCGTAAAGACATAAAATTTATGACAAACCGCTCCGAACTCGCACTTATGCATATAAAGGTAGGGAATAATTCGGAGTGCCGCAGGGGTGCGTTGTGAGCCCGCTCTCCCTTTTGGTCTTTAATCCACCGCAATCTGCTTACCCCGGGAGCAGACATCTTTAATAGCTCATTCGGGGGTATGCAAATAATTTTAGAGGGGGGGTGGCCATACAGGCTTTGTCTGGAGGGGGTAACGAAGCGTAACACGAGTCTGTGATGCGACAGAAGTGCTTCTGAGTACTTCGGTGGCTTATTTCGGTTATAAATATTAACGTCAGGGTGGCGGGGACATATTTTGAATGTGGTTACGCGTATAAAGGTCGTTATATGCGGGGGCGTGGGGGCGAGGCGTGTCTATTTAAATAAAGCCATGTAATGCCGTGATATGCGATGTCTTGAAACAGGCTGCGGGTGATTTTTCACGGGTTAAGAACACGCGTAAAGAAAAAAATATATAACGACAGTTCTTTATCTTTGTCATGAAATGTACAGTTGCCATTAAATATATCGCAGCAATCAAAGATGCTCAAAAATAAATAACTTCCTGAGGCCCCGTGTGATATACTTAGGTACTACATCAAAACACAATTGAATGTATATCTGAAGGTCAAGCCCCAGGAGGATAAACACGCTGAATATGAACACTTTCACTGCCAGGAACCCGTCTAGTGGGCGCCTACGCCGTAGACGCTTTCCACCACTTAGCAGATCCCGTGGTTTCCGCGTATGTAGCGGAAAGCGCCTACGTCTTAGGCGCCCGCTAAGCGAGTTCCTGGCAGCCAAAGTGTTAAGTTCATCGTCAGGGGCCAGTTTCACGAAGCTACAAGTTACAATTTCACAAGTAATCTGGCAAAATTGGGGCGCCTGTATGGATTTAGTCGGGCTACAGATATTTGAGAGCACCTTTCTGCTCAGATATATTTTAAGGCAAGGCGACGGTACCCATAAACAAATAGTTGTTAACTAGGGTAATAGGCTAGGCTAATTAGGGTACAAGTAGTTACTTACCCAAGTCCTGCATCGCGAATGTATTATTGCATAACAATTTGCAACGCTCGACAACCGGTGTGAAGTTAGCTGCCTAAAGTTAGCTGACTATTATAACCCGACCGAATGAAAAAGTCTTCGTTACTATTCATCCCAAAAGAAGAAAAAACGTATTATAGAGGAAAAACCATAATAAAAACATAAATTATATATGACAAATGAACAAAGCTATCAAGTGAGATACACTAGTAACGCTAAATCTTAAAATTGACATAATTTTACGTAAAGGCAGCTAACTTCACACTTTTCAAAGTTAGCTGCCTAAACCCAAAATAGGTTTTCATTAGTCATTTCACGCGAAGCTGTCGAGGTAACACTTTTTAACTAGTATCATTAGAAGCGTCATAAGATGCACTTTCAAACAAGCCTTCTCGCATTACGATTGAAAGAACAAGGCTACCTCTAATTTAGGCATCAAGGTTAGCTGGCATAGGTATAGCATTCTAAAAAGAACACAAAATCAAGTCATATATTTTTTCCCATCTATCACCTCAAGGGAAAGAAATTATTGCCAAAGGTCGCAGTACCTGCATTTACCTTCAGATAGGGGTGTAGTGTATTTCCTTAACTGTGCCAATGGGGTTATTGAACTTGGTTTATTCATTCTTATGAGATGTCTTACGTTTGTTGTAGTAAGGCACAATAAATACGCTGTCATGACTAGGTAATACCTAGGTGAGTACAATCGCCATGGCTAAAGATTAAAGTACTCACAAATATCTGAACATCTCCATTGTCGAGCCATTAGAGACGTGTTCATCATATTTGTGAGCACTTTGATCGCTCCGATATATCTGATGACGAGTGGCGACTATACCTTATGCATGCCGCTCCCGCATTGGCTTACACAGCCATGAAATAACGTTGTCTCGTCAACCCTTCTTGACACTATATATATATACACAGTGTACTAAATATCGGGTGTGAACCGATCAAGGGCACAACAAGTATCGTGTTCTGATAAGAAAAAAAAAACTAAGAAAGTTTTTTTGACTCGATTTTTTTTTGGATTTGTAAGCAGGTCGCTCCAGTAGGCTAACGCTCCATAGAAATGTAAAAAAAAAATCGCGTAAAAAAATTTATCTTGGTTTTTTTCTTGTCAGAACACGATACCTGTTATGCCCTTGATCGCTTCACGCCCCATTTTTGTTACACCCTGTATATAATATTCTGTAATGGTCTTAAAGGCCATTGATGACCTACCCACATGTTGGGTGAAACGATCATCCACACAAATTTTAACCAACCAACCAACCAACCATATATAAAGCCATATTGAGACATAGTCATAAGAAATACTACCCATTTTTCAATTGGTATTTTTTCCCAGTTCCAGGTGCAACGACACTGGCGAGCGAGTACGCGTACGCGGCGCCGTACTCGCAATACTCGCCGTACCCAGCTCCGTACTCGCACACCACCGGCCTGCTCACCAAGTGGTAGGTATATTGTATCCGATACTCGCTGTTTACTAGTATTTTTAGGTACGGGCCATACAGAGATTTGAGTTTGCGTTTTTTTCTGTGGACAAAGCCAAAGATTAAGAGTACAACGCCTTATTTTTGGTTGGACTCATAATCCGCATAAACGGCGTTTTCTCTGTTATAAACCCCTGTGATTCAAATAGCCATAATTTGCATGTACAAAAGCTGTTCAATTTTTACCACAGGATAAACGACTTTTGTTTTGTTCGCTCTGTATGATCCAAATACTCGATACACGCAGTATCCAGCATCTTACTATAACACCACTAATGCTCTCCAGATAATAGTGAGGTTATGCATTAATATTGTATTCCTTACTCGAAGTTTACAAAGTATGAAAAGTCCACAATACTAGTTAGTTAGTAATAAGTAAACTTTTTATGATATTATCCACATCAATTCATATAAAATAATCGTGACAAATGAATGAAATAAACTAGTTCGTAAGGCGATGGTGCACTGTTCGAATCCCGGCTAGGGCAAATATGAAACATATCTGTGACGAGCATGAATATTCGTTTCTGGGTCTTCGACGTTTTTTCGATTAATTACATACAGTATATGTACATACATCTGTCAGTTAATATAAACTTTGACGTATTCATATGGCAAATTACAGTAATTGCGGTTTGATAATACTAAGATCGTCCTAGAGCTAAACTAAGGACGACCTAGGTAATCCTAGACTTTGTCTGACTATTATTATTATTGGGAGCCTGTAGTGTCCCACTGCAGGGCAAAGGCCTCCCCCCTACGTTTCCAGTGTTCTCGATCCTGAGTTTCTTGTGGCCAATCTTTTGAGAACGAGTCTAGCTCGTCCCGCCATCGCCGGCGAGGCCTGCCGCGTCTCCGTTTTGAACTATCGGGTTGCCAGTCAGTGGCGGCTTTGGCCCACAGTTCACTCGGCATGCGGCAGACATGCCCAGCCCACTCCCACTTCAACTTAGCCGCTTTCCGAGCTACGTCGGCTATTTGAGTCTCGGAGCGCACCGTGGTGTTCCGGATACGATCCATTAATTTGACACCTAATATGCTGCGCTCCATGGCTCGCTGGCAAAACCTGTTTGGACTAAATGAACCAAATTCATTTAGAACCCTTTAATAAAAGGGATACCGAACCTAAATAAATCACTACTTCTGAAAAATTCACGTTTTATCCACGTAAGGTGCGGACATAACTCCCAGCGGCTCGATCCCGGGATCCCGGTTTCGAGTCCCGGCATCAATCAATAGTGTTAACTGGTTAATGGCCGGCTTTTAACTGCGGATAATTTGTTCAACGGAGGAGTTTACACGTGATTTGTTTAACCTTTCGTGTGCCTTGTTTATGTGTGGTTTTAAACTTGTGTCTAAAACGCAAAACAGACAGTCATCCGACCCGTGTTGAAATGATTTACTGTCATTCAGCACACATGGAAATTTGACAACTAGAAATTATTGCTCATCAGTCATCAATGTCATCATCCTCAGCGTTATTCCCGGTTGTGCCCCTAAAGGAGCCCGGGGTTCGCTTTGACACCTAATCCCAAAATTGACGACTGCCATCTGACCTTCCTACTGACCAAACTAGACCTTATGTGGTTAGACCTGTTTCCTCATGATATTTAAGAGTCCGCAGTAAGCTCGATTCTCCATACAAACGTAGTTACGCTCTCATTTTAAAACTACGTATCGGATCGTAACGAAACTTTGCATGTACAATGACATGAGGTATATATATGTCTGTAATTAGTTTATGTAGCTTCAGATACCATAGTATAAAATATACAGCGAATTTAAGTTTTTCGTAGAAAACTTGTTTTTGCTGTATTTCGTTTGGTTTATAAACTGGAACCATATAAACTAATTACAGACATAGATATACACGGTGTTCCCGGGAATTTCCGTTAACTTCGGCATATTGCAGAGTACATTCACAGAAACAAATTTAATAAGCATAATTATTACTGGAAAAAAAAAATTGTTTTTACAAAATTATCTACTGTAGTTAAGTTAACAGTGGTGAAAGCTGCAAATCTGATTAAATTAAAATATTAAATACCTTGATAACAGTAAGAGTTAAGATACTGCTGTCTTGAAGAAATTAACTTTATTTTATCTAACCTATGCCCCTTGCAATTAACGGAAATTGACAAAAACACGTAGTATATACCTCATGTCATTGTATATGCAAAGTTTCGTTACAATCCAATACGTAGTTTTAAAATGAGAGCGTAACTACGTTTGTATGGCAAGGTGAAATTCGGTCGAGCTTACTGCGGACCCTTAATTTACCTTCACCAGACATTATTGCTCGAATCTGAACATTCTCGACATAGGAGCCAGCCTAAATACTGTTAAAATTTTATTACGTCCTAATAGTAAAACTGCATACTCGTGTCGAAAGAAATACGCCCATATGGAATTAAGTACACTCCAGAAATATTACCAATCGGAAATACGTCATAATATATGAATATTATGCAAAATAGTCTATTTTCATATTTTTTTTTATAAACAACATTACTTTTGCAACCCCTTTTTTGCGTCGGGGTTTAAAATGATGATTTAAATTCAATTAACTCTTTTATATGTCGTTTTTAGGGTTCCGTACCCAAATGGTAAAAACGGGACCCTATTACTAAGGCTCCGCTGTCCGTCCGTTCGTCTGTCTGTCTGTCCGTCTGTCACCAGGCTGTATGTCATGAACCGTGATAGTTAGAATGTTTCACAGATGATGTATTTTTCTTGCCGCTATAACAACAGATAGTAAAATACAGAATAAAATAAATACCTAAGGGGGCTCCTATACAACAAACATGATTTTTTTGCCGTTTTTATAGATAATGGTGCGGAACCCTTCGTGCACGAGTCCGGCTCGCAACTGCCTGGTTTTTTACTTCAATCGTGCGATCGGTCGACCCGTCAAAAAGTATCAAAACTCAATAACGCACTGCTTAAAGTATCAAACGTCACAATATTATATTTTCCACCGAACTGCGTACATAAGTAAGTACCTTACTTTCTGCCGCCGACGATACATCACCGAACGGGAAAACAATGATATACGAAATTGCTTTTATATATTTGACACGTAACAAATTGTGAAATAAAAACCGGCCAAGTGCGAGTCGGACTCGCGCGCGAAGGGTTAGATTTAGATTTATTTATTTCGAGATAAAAATTACAATATAGATTCGCATACAATGTCAAAATTATAAGAATCCTTATCACGATCGTCAATAATTAATAATAAGAAATAAAAATTAAATAATATTCAAAATGTCAATACAGAAAGTGGAAATAGTATCTCCGATTACGGATTGTCATTTAACAACTAGTGGATAATTAATTTTAAACAAAAATAAACAATGTCAATTTACGTATTACGATTTCACAGTAGAAATACAATATATATGTTACACAAGAAATAGTATCAGAATTAGGTATCAATAAATCAAATAATTACTTAAAACATTATTTCCATGAACTCGTGAACAGAGTACAGAGGGTTATCCAACAAAAGATTTCTCAGTCTACGCCCAAATGTTACGTCACAAGGTTCGTTTCTTATTTCGGCGGGTAGGTGCTCGAAATAAGTAGGCCCAATAACCCGGGGATTTTTCTTTGAAAGCGCCATGCGACGAGGAACTGTCATTGCCTAATGACAGTTCCTCGTCGCCCATGCCCAGTTGAACGAAGCTCCTTACCCGTTACATTCACACGCGCAAACTGGGAGATGTTTTTTCTTACAAATAAGAGAAGCTCGAACAAATGTTGTGAGTAGTGCGTCATTATGCGTTGCGTCGAGAATAGCTCCCGACAGGGGTGCCGATGCTTGACTCCTACAAGTACCCGAACTGCACGTTTTTGCATGACAAGAACTCTTTGCGCATCCGTGGAGTTACCCCATAGGAGGGTACCGTAGGACATCAGGGAATGAAAATATGCGAAATAAACTTGTTTCAGTGAATCACCCGAGATTAGCGGCTTTAATTTTCTTAACGCAAAGACAGCCCTACTCAACCTGTCACACAGACTGTCAACATGGCGCTTCCAATTCAAATTTGAGTCAATTATAAATCCAAGGAACTTGCTTTCCTCACTCACCGGCATCGAACAGCTTGCCATTTCTGTCATCTAACCCAGTCATTATGCAATCGAATATCCTGTACGCCGCAGTGGTTGTAGACATTCCCTGTCTATACGCGAATTGATTGTCCGTAAGCAGGCTATTCGATTCCAGGTGACCCATTAGGTGAGACGACAAGATAGATTCGACAAGCTTAGAAATAGTGGGTACAATTGTAATTGGCCTGTAGTTATTGACGTCACACCTGTCACCCTTTCCCTTGAAAACTGGGCACACTCTGGTATTTTTTAAGACACCAGGGTATGTGCCCGTCTCAAAAATCAGATTGATGAGAACAACAAGTATGTCACCAACAACAGGCCATACACAAAGGATAATGTTTATGGAAATGTCAAAAGCATCGACGGTGCCCCGTTTTTTCAACATGGGTCGCAAAGTTTTGTCCAGGAGATCGCGAGTGATTACTGGTAGGGTAAAATCGGGAGTAATGTCTGGTGTATCTAAGTGCCTACGGAGATACTGTGTGGATTTTTGTTTGTCACCCTGTATTGCGTACTTGGGCCCTATTCCTAAGAAATGAGTGTTAAATTTGCCTGGTAGGTCGCAATCCCTTATTTCCAAATTTGTAGTTTGATCTCGAAGGCTGATATGGTCCGATTACGTACCATTATCTATAAAAACGGCAAAAAATCACGTTTGTCGTATGGGAGTCCCCTTAAATATTTATCTTATTCTGTTTTTTTGTATTTGCTGCTATAGCGGCAACAGAAATCTGTGAAAATTTCAACTGTCTAACTATCACGGTTCATGAGATACATCCTGGTGTCGGACGGACGGACGGACAGCGGAGTCCTAGTAATAGGGTCCCGTTTTACCCTTTGAGTGCGGAACCCTAAAAAACCCTCACTCATCTTTGGTGAATATTCGCCCTGTAAAATGCATTTGAGATGACTTGCACAAAATATACTTAGATAGATAAACTCTTTATTCATACCTATCCGATACATGGTAAAATATTAGGGTATAATCTTACATAAATCGAAATTGCCCCATAAGCCCAATAAGGCTTATATTTTGCATACTAGACTACGATATAATTAATAGATATAAATACATAGAAACCATCCATGACTCGAAACAAATATCCATGCTCGTCGGACAAAAAATTGTCATTACCGGGATTCGAACCCAGGACCTTCAGCTTCATAGGCAGCGTCACTGCCCACCCGGTCGTCAAATAATTGTAGTCACAAAACTGAGACTGAGTTATTTTTTGTTTGACGACTCACGCGAACTGGGTACACCATCATTTGAAATACCCATAGGTACAGTCGAGTTCTCCAATATCTATACAGACAACCTTTCAAAAACATGTGTCTTACGTCAGTAACAATAAAGTCTCTGTATAGATATTTTTGAAAGGTTGTCCGTGTAGATATTGGAGAACTCGACTGTACATGGTTTAAATAATGAATTGACAACAAAAAGTTGTAAAGTTCCATTCAAAATCTTATTTTCCTCACTGCTTTAAAACAGAGGAATCACTTAGATGGATGCGCCCCCCGGGACGGGAGTGGCCTTAGTGGGTCCATCCCATGGGACGAGGCAAATGTGCGAACTTTATTACATTACTGCCCTTTCTGTTTGGGATTTAATGTATAATTGTTTGTATTGAAACGTGCAATTTGATGATTAGGTTTACCCTAATTTTCTGTGTTTAGAATGTAATATAGAGGTGTAATCCTGAGTCGTGAATAGAAATATGTGTTTCTTACTGTTTTAGTTTAAACATGTGGACATAACAATAGGCAAAAATATTGTAAACGTTTTTTAATTCGTTAATTTAAAAAAAAAAAAAATTGACTGAGTCTCACTGTGGTCACCCTAATTGCTACGTTAAACTGGCACATTAAGCTACATATCTTGTCGAATAGGGTGACCGTATGGTTTTGCTATTTAAATTTATTATCAATAAAGTTGAATTGTTTGCTTCTAGAGTTAATGCAATGGATTTGCCTTAAAATACTGCGATAGGAACAAAAAAATCTAATCTATCATATATATATATTTATGTATTATTAGGTACGAAAACCGTTTTTAACTATTTTCTTTTCTTTTCCAGATATCACCGTGCCGAGGGTGTACTAGCGGTGGCCAACTCGTAGTGATAATAGACACTAATAATGTGTATAAAGTTACGGTTCAACATGTCAATACTTGTCTGTCTGTCAATGTGTAGCATAATGTCTTTCTGGTAACATGATGGTCATTTCTAATGTTTATTTCACACCTGCTTTTCAGAAAAGAGTCATGGTTGCCCTCGGTTGAGGAGTTTGAGTTATCCTCATTATAAAAAGCAGTAGTGTCACTCAGTAGCAAAATGATTTCTGGGGCGTAAACACTTGAATCCCTCGTTACGCTTAAGATTCTACTTTAGCATCCCTCGCTGCGCGAGCGCATTTATTGTAGAATCTTTCGCTTCGGTCAGGAATTATTAGGTATACTATCCTCGCCGTAAATATGTAATTTTGCTCCATTGAGACACAATTTACTATTTTGTTTTTTGTTGTTTTACAAACTACCTAAAATCTATGTTGCTCTATTTTGGGCGTTTTAAAAACAACCTTAAATCACATATATTATAACAATAAATATACTTAACACAAAATATTCACCTAAAAATGTCAGCCATTTAGTTCGTTTTATCAAACAAACGAATCACTATTAAGTTTATGGAAGTTAGACTAACAAAATAATGGTCATCTTATCAAAAGAATGTATAATTTTATCACAATACTTAAATAGGCTTGCTCCTGAAACTGACTTAAGTCCCTTTAAGTGCGACTATCCGGTGAGAAAGACTATCCATCTCTTTCTAAATGTTCTAATTAGGAAGAGACGGGAGTCTATGTCGCCACGAGAACTCGGGCGCTGTCTTGTGCTAACCGTGTAGAGATGTGCGAGATAGCGGATCGGTGTGGGAAAAAAGCCTACCAATAGCATTGCTAGCCTCGCTCAAGCATTTCTTCCGATTGGTGGATATTTTTCCTCGCATTCCTCTCCACTACCTTTGTGCACCCTTAACATCAAGAAACTTCTGTCAGTGCATGGTAGACATAAAACAAGGTAAGGCATTCCTGTGACAGCTCGTGACGTCAGCGTATCTTGCCTATGTCATCGGCATCTTAAAAATGACGGACTGTCGCCATTGTTTGAAGGTAAATTACCCGAGTAATTGAATTTCTTCATTTACGTGCTTTCAATCAATATTTACGTTGAACTAGTAATTGTATATAGTTGTCTTTTCACCCCAAATAAATTTTTAACTGGCTAATATTTTTTAAAAATATGATATGAATCATGCATTAAAAAAACTCGTTGTTTGTATGAAGCGGATGATCTCGGATTGCCTAGAACGCGAAATGAATAGTGTGTTGTTTTGCCTACATTGCAGTTTGACCACTGAGCATTGTGCCTAAGACGCAAAATGACCACTCATAGGTAGGTTAGGTTCGTTAGGTCTCTTCAGATGCCCGAAGGGCAAACAGACCAGAAATAGGAGCCCCGCTCCGCGGGCCTCCGTCGACATCGCTAACGTAAAGATAAAACGACGAAAATGATGTAGGCATTTTGCGCTTTAGGCATAATGGTCGGTGGTCAAACTGCAATGTGGGCAAAACAACACACTAGTCATTTTGCGTTCTAAGGAATCCGCGTATAACCCGTATGATGGATGTCAGTCAATGGCAACATTTGCGTGCCAACTTTGCACAAGGCAACATTTGTGTGACGTAGGATAAAGTTGATGTCGAGTCGTATGATGAATTCTAGAATGGGAATCATGAACCTAGAATACTCTGGACAGGCTGTACGTGATGCCACAGTGAGGGACGGAAAGGCTCCTATGCAGCTAAATTAAGAACTGGTCTTAAAATGGCTGATGACTTTCCATAAACAACCTACTTAATGAGGGTTTCCAGAATGTACTATGTCACCAGCTGGCAGCACCGTGGCGAGAGGTCTAGGTGTCAAAATCATATTTAATCATCATCAATTTGATTGGTGGATTTTGACACCTAGACCTCTCGCCACGGTGCAGCCAGCTGGTGACAATACATTCTGGAAACCCTCATTTGGACGGGTAATGGTATATGTGCCACAACTTCATACTAAATCAGTTGTGGCATATAAAAAAAGTGGAACTATGACAAGGACAATGAATAATATTTCCCTTTCTGTCACACTTATCGAGATTTGTATGCTACCAGCTCGCTCGCACGTGGTATTATTATTACCATAGCTTGTCCTGAGTATTCTAGGTTCATGCTGGGAATAGACGGAGAAGTGGCGGTTACCCCACCGACAAAAGAAAGAAAGAAAGAAAAGAAAGAAAGAAAGAAAAACATTTATTCATGACAAGTATCGTGTCACGAAAAGGTCCCGCCTCAGCATAAGCATAAGAAAGGCTTTAAGCTGATGATGATGAGACAAGATACATCGTCTGGAATGATTTACCTTTTACTATACCTTGCGTCAGTATAGGTGGCCCCTTACTCATAAAAATGTACTTAATGTGAATAGATGGGAGAGCCAAAGTGTTGATCAATCTTTAAGACTCTGTAAATAATGTATTTTAAACTTAATTATAGTTATGACGTTCTTAGTTGTAAGATTCTCTCATTTGTTTTACCTCAAAATAGTTACAAATAGAATGTAATTTGACCGTTTTTGTAATGTCAATGAATGTCAAAAGTGAACAAAATTAATCGATTAAAATATACGCTTTTGAAATTCTTTGACACAAAATGATGGCTGCGTATTTCACTGGACTGTAACTCTGTAATTGATCATTATAGATTTTTTTTAATGATATAATTTGTGTTTCGTAATATAGTGACAAGATTCAAAATAGTAGAGTTCTCAAAAGAGAACACACATATATTAAATGTTAGTTTTTCCTTGTCATTTTTACAGTGTCGCTTTAAAAGTACGTTTCAACATTTTATTATATGTCTCATTTTTAAGCAGAATTATTTTCTATAGATTAGTAAAAATTTTGGTTTTGTATACTGCTCGAATTTTTCTCCCATTAATGGATCTAAAATCAGCTATATTTCAAAAATCACAGGTTCATTTATTCAATGCAATGCAATTGTGTGTATAGACAGGTCTTAAGATTATAATGTTTCAACACAAACCCTGTGAGGGCACTGCAATATTATAATAATTTAAACTAAACATTTAAACATATCATGCAGTAAAATAACATTTAAACGGTAAATCGATATTAATAATAAAATTTTAATGGTTTGGAATTAATAAAGAATGTCATAAAAGTAATAATTTAAAACGTAATTTACAGCCGAATAGAAATTTAAATTCATCTTTCAGTATAAAAGGTTTTTTATTTACATAATAATAATTATTTATTCGAGTTTTGTTGTATGAATTAAGTCACTATATTACTCAAAGTACGTCATTTTACGTTTCAGTGTGATACAAAGCCTACCTGTCGTTAGCACAACCTTATTTCTTTGATCATAATATTATTATTAGCTTCCCTTGCATTAAATTATTTTTTTATAACAAATTATGTATCGACAAGAGCTACAAACGTGAAAGTCAAATATTTAATGTTATTTAGGTTATTTTGAAATTACTTTGAGATTATTTATATTTTTTTACTTCATATTTTTATAACTAGATCCTAGTAAAGTTGTTGCGTGATTTGACGAACATCTACGCTCGTGTAAAAATAATTATAAATTTATTGTGACTGTAAAATATACCTCAATGTAGCTTAAATATTTATTTATTTATTTCATTGTATAGTCATGGACATTGCAATTTTATTTAGGTCTTTACAATTTGTTATCCTTAAGTCATACCATGACGCCCTGAAAGGACACCCAATATAACTTAAAACGAAATACCTAATTCTACTTACTCTTTTCGAAAAAATAGTAACATTAAATAAACAATTATATTTTAAAAACTAATCATTAAATCATTAAAAAAAAACCTTAACGAAGTAGTAACATTTTTCAATTAATATCCATTCCATTTCCATTTTAAACAATGCATTACGAGGTTAAAGCTTAATTTCGTTTGAAATTTTATTCATTATTTAAATTGTTTATTTATTGTAAATCAAGATATTTTATGGACATTATTATATCATATTCAAATCTTGTTTGGTGTGTTTATTTTTGAAATTTAATACAAACATATATTATTAAATACACGATATATTAAAAATAATATCGTGACTCAACTTTTATATCTTATACGAAATTATAAAGAAGTTTTCATTTTACTGACATTTGGTAATCATGATTTTGCCGACTGCGATGAGGTATATTTTACAAAACTGTCACCCATGTTCAAAATTATTTAGAGAATATTCCTTTATATATGTCTATTATTACTATTATTAGTTTCTTATCGTTTCCGTCCATGTTATTTTTGTAAATAATGTTTAGAATAAGCGTTCTTACGTTCTCGGCACAGCGACAATGAAGTAGTAACTTGACTTCGTTCAATACCATAATTATCCTAATTTTTTTTTCGTGACATACATGATACATGACACAAGACATAAATAGGTGACAAAGATCAAGACGGACGACTATAATCCCTCATGAAGGCCTTTTTGTGTTGGTTTTCTAAGGGAGAGTTATTGTTAATTTGGCTCACCGTCGATTAAAATACCAAAGATCCAGTCAATATATCTTGGAATTTGAAAACAGCAACGTCATTTATACCGGTTCTTACATAAAATAATATGATAGATAGACAATCCACAATATTGTCACTGAGTACAGTCAAGGGCACCAATATTTATTCACTCAGTTTCATAAATATGTATACAACAACCTTATTGTTGCAGAAATAAGGTCTGCCTACATATTTCTTAGACTTTTTGGTATATAGGTACATATTGATGCCCTTTACTGTACTATAATAAAATAAATAAACCTCAATTTTTTTTAAGTCATGAAATACACATACATACAATCAGATTTCTTGCACTATCAAAACTAGTTAAAGTAAGACGGCATCACATAAACGACATGCTCGTGTAATGCTCTAGTGCCCTACATGTATAAATAGGTCAATTTAAATGCACATCACCACTCAATTGTTCAAAGATAGTAGAAATTCCTTATCTAAATACGCTCGCCTTTGTACATATGTAATTCTTGTCTTGTTGTTGCGTTTTATTTTATGAACAATACTTAAATAATTTACATACGCAATAGATACGAAGTCAAGCTACTGTTTTTGTGATTCGCTGTGTTCTTAGTCCCATAGCTTGCTTTATATCAACGTACATACAGTTTAGAAGTACGCCAAAGACTTGTTTATTTTAACGTCTCCGGTGAAGTATTAAGTAACAAAGCAATATGATTTCGCCAAAGAAAAAAAAATGGTTGCTTTTTGGCAAAATATAATACTTAACAATTAAACTAATAATAAAAACTGTACGTGTAAATAATTTCATAAAGCTCGAGAACCAAAACTATCATTTTTTGATGAGTAAAAATGGAATTTTGAGTTGTATCCTTCTTTTATTCCAAGGAATACTTTTCAAATTAAGGTGAAGTAGACTTAGACCATTTTCGGAATTGTTTTCTTTTTGGAATATGGACCGAAACTTCAATACATTTGTGCCTAAGAAACGCTACACCGCCTTATAGCGGAAATCACTCGTAGAGGCATGGCTCATATATGAATCATGGCCCTTATAATATGGGTTAAGGCTGTGCATTGGAAATTATCGCGTGCTTTGAAACGCCATTCTGACTAGATTAAGAAACAATAAGGTCTGATTTTCAGATATATGATTCTTGACTATGATTGTTTATCTGATTTAATCGATACCTGATTGCTTAAAATTTCCTCGGTAGAAAAAAATTTCAAAGTTGGGTCAGTATTTTCCTTTTTTTACTCAGCCTACTCAAACGATACATTATTTTACGACACAATCAAGTTACCTAATACTATATTTTATCTCATCTAAAATCTCACTTTATGAAATTGAAATAAAACATCTCTAAGTTAGGTATTTATCGAAATTTGTCCAATAAAGCCATTCCCGAAGAGTGTTACATATCTCTTTTCCTCGTGCGCGGAAGGCATCAGCGTGTCTCTGTCTAGGGGGCGTGTTCGACTCAAATAAGAGGGAAGAATAGCTTTGCAGCAGCTCGCAACTGACAATAGGTACAATTTTGATTCGGGAGAAAACTGTTTCCACTAACTAAATCTTAATAAATCACTTTAATTTTGATGTCAATTGCTTCAGCATAATATATCCTAGGTTTATAGGTCTCGCTTTAAAAAAAAGTTTTTAAGATTTACCTATAATTTAGAATTTTTTGCAAATTTTGATAAAAAGAAACCCTATAAACCTATTTTTTTATTGTGTCAATAACGTACAAAAATCATTGCGATTGGAAAATATTGACACGTGGAAAAACATTTTCTTTTTGTATGGACGAGTACGTGTAATATTCTCCCCTCTTAAAATTGTGATATTTATAGACAACTGCCAAAAAGCAACTAATTTGATCCAGCTTATCACCCTACTCATACTTGAATAAAATAATTTGTGTATCCCTTATTTATTAAAACATTTATGAATAATTATGTTGAATTGCTTTATTTATAAAAGCATATCGAGTTAAGTGATAATTCTCACGTCATTGTAAGGATAGCTGATGATTTGTTTAATTTGTACTAAGATATATGTAAGGCAAACGCACCAGTACGAAATAAAGGCATATGAGTTTATATAAATACACTTTTTTTCTAATTGTACTGCCCCATTATTATGTATGTATGTATGTAAGCACTTTATTGTACACAATCCTTCCAGCTAACCTTTGAGCAATTGAGAGGAAGGTAGGTAGACCGAGATAGGCAAACTTATACCGTGTACAAAAACACAGAGAAAATGAAAACAAAACCTAATAGGTATTCATTCTAGACAAATAAAAACATGCCAATACATATATAAATACACAGTATAAAATATAATACACACTATATATATCGCAAATATACAATAAATAAATACTATATTCAACCAATTCACAAGTCATTGGAAAGCCACAACTTCTTCAAATTCATCTTAAGTGACGCAACAGACCGCGACTGTCTCAGCGACAACGGCAACTCATTCCACAACTTAACAGCGTGCGCGGTGAAAGATCTGGAGTATGTTCGCGTCTTTCTAGACGGTACAGCAAGAGTAAGGTTAGCACTCGACCGCAAGCGGTGGCCACTGCCGTCTGCCATATAGTTAAACCGCTCAGAAAGTTAAGGAGGGGAAGTAGGGCTGAACAGTGTGTTGAAAAGTAATGACAGGATATGCACGTCCCTGCGCCGGCGAATCGGTAACCATCGAAGCTTAGAGCGGAATTCAGAGATATGATCATACTTGCGTAGACCAAAAATATATCTGATACATACATTTTGCAGGCGCTCCAGCCCATCAAGCAGCTCCTCGTTGAGGTCCAGTCCAGAAACGCAATATCGCCATAGTCCAGAAGAGGAAGCAAAAGAGATTGAGTAAGGGTCAACTTGGTACGAAGAGGAAGGAAATTCTGGAGACGCCTTAGGGAGTGAAGGGATCTAAAGATCCTCTGACTCACCTCAGCTATATGGGGTGACCAAGAAAGCGTCTGATCCATGGTGATACCCAAATTCCTGACAGTAGAGGAAAAAGGAATAGAAATTCCATCAAAAAGGATGTCAGGCACCACCACCTCTGAGAGCTTATTTACATAGTAAGGACTACCAATAATAATCGCTTGCGATTTCTTTGCATTAATTTGTAAACCAAACTTACACGCCCAGCAGCGTATCGACTCAAGATTTCGATTGACTTCCGAGATTAATGAGGAGATCTCATCCACAGCAGCCGCTGCATAAATCTGTAGGTCATCTGCGTAAAGGTGATATGATGTAGTTAGGGATTCGGTGAAACTATTTATAAAAACAGAGAACAATAATGGAGAAAGCACACCTCCCTGGGGAACGCCAGCGGAGAGTTCGCACTGAGAACTTATTATCCATTTGCATTGAGAATATATTGACTACTAGCTTCTGCCAGCGAGTCCCTCCGCGTGGAAATCGTTTATATCGTAGCTCCATACAAACGTGCACCCCCCATTTTAGGGAAGTGGGGGTTAGAAAGAGACAAAAAGTAGCCTATGTCACTCTCCATCCCTTCAACCATCTCCACTTAAAAAATCACGTTAATTCGTCGCTCCGTTTTTCCGTGAAAGACGGACAAACAAACACACACATACACTTTCCCATTTATAATATTATGGATTACCAGTTTCGACTGCAGTGTAAAGGTACATTCATACAGAGGTAAAAATCATCATCATCGTATCAGCCGAAAGACGTCCACTTCTGGACATAGGCCTCTCCCATAGAGTGCCACAATGACCGGCCCAGCACCACCCGCATCCAGCTGACTGCGACCTTTATCAGGACATCAGCCCTCCTTGTGTCACCAATCTAAAACGACTAAATCAAATTATAAACGACATTAGACATCAAGCATGTATTAGTCTTCTGATACGTCTTAAAGGTGCGACCACACCGCTGCTCAAAACACGCTAACGCACCGTAAAACGCAGCAAAATGTATGAAGAATACGTGACGCATACGACACAACGCGTATACGCAGCGTTAAGCACCGGTGTGGTCGCTCCTAATGCAGTAAGGTTAATTTACCATCGTCCCTTTCGGATCAAAAAAAAAACATTTGTCTATTGAGCCGCAAATATGAAAAGTCATCAAATGTGCCAGAAAGCACAATGTGAACCAAAATTAAATTAAATACAAAATATCATGTCTGGACACGACTTCGCAAACCCACATCCCGCGCGCGCGGAGTGTGCGGAGAAGAAAACAGACGGGTGCAGTGCTTCTTCAGCAGACCCGAAGAAGTGTAAGCAGAGATACAACCCGTACAATCCGTGTGAGAAGTCTGACAAGGCGAAGAAGAAGTGCGTGAAGACAGACCCTTGTCATAAACATCCCAACAAGAAATGAATTACCTAATTACCTATTCAATAAAGTAACCTGAAGCCCATATATTTTTGAGATTGATTATTTATTTGTTATAATACATTATTTCACAAGTGTTATAATGATACCACTTTGGCAAAAAATTGCTGAAGTTACAAAACTTTGGAACGCTTTACCCCCCTTTGCCCTCTCCTCCTCCTGCTCCCTTTCTCTGCTTGTCTTTTGTGTAGTGAATAAATGTCTTCTTTCTTTCTTTCTTTCTATACTTCGGCCATTTTTAAATTTAGAGAAAAGTATTTCAAGTAAAAGATGCTTATTTTGACGTGTTCTGTACGTAACAATCATTAAAAAAAAGTCCTAAAATTGCCCCCTTTGCTATATTCCGACCATAAAGTCACGTTTATTGTATGGGAGCCTCCTAAAATATTTATTTTATAATGTTTTTTAGTATTTGTCGTTATAGTGGCAACGGAAATACATCATCTGTGAAACATTCAAGTGTCTAACTATCACGGTTCATGTCATGACGTACAGCCTGGTGATAGATGGACAGACAGACAGACGGACGGACGGACAGCGGAGCCTTAGTAATAGGGTCTCGTTTTTTACCCTTTGGGTACGGAACCCTAAAAACTTATATAAACTAAAGACCTAATATGCAATTCTGCAGGTGAACCCGGCGAGTCTCCTGTAAGATTGAATTGCACTGGGTAACCTCATGCTTACCGGTTGACAGCGCCATCACCGAGAGAACCTAAGTGCGCTCATTAAAAATGATCAGACCCATAGCGGGCGGCACCACTACTGCCGTCTAGTGGCCAAAACCTACTGCAACTGCAACGTAACATCCCCAGTACTGAGTCAGTACTTCCAGCAGCACTTCAAGATCTTATATGAATGCCCATCCAAACGATATCTTGCTGAAGGTGGATGTTAAGAATGTCATTAACTCCATTAGTAGGGACGCGCTGTTGACCCAAGTGAGAAAAGAGATCCCGAATATTTATAATTTTACGTGGCAATGCTACAGCATTAGCTCATATAAATCTGACACCCTAAACTGCTTATAACATATACTCCAGGCAAAATACGGTTTTGAAAAACATTAATTTATAATAGCTTTTTTTTTGTTGATTTCATTTGAAAATGTTATTCTAAGATGATATATTCAAGAATCCGACAAACTTTCCACCCAGAAGTAATTATGTAGATTTCAATGAAGCATGCATTGTCTTTTTTTATACGATTTATCTAGAATATTATAGAGCAAATGTAAATAAACCAAAATAAAGACAAAAATATTTATTAATATTTTTTCTGACTTTTCAGAAGTTAGTTAATTTATCATTTTTTTGATGTCTGAAATTTTGTCGGATTTTGTCGCTGGGTAAGTATTTAATTGATAATATATCCGTTACACATAAAAAGTAAGCTATTATAAATTATTTCCAAAATTGTCATTTTTCCATACGAGTTGTCAGTTCATTTACTGGACTAATATACTTATCTATATGCACCTTGGACCGGCTCTTTTCAGTCTAGCCTTTCATCTTCGTTCTTATCTATACATACCTATATATAAAACTCTTCGTTACTAATCTATTGACAGACAGCGCACTGCCTAAACCGCTAACGATATAAGCATGAAGGAACATATATTCTTTACAGTACGTGGACGTCCACTAAGAAAGGATTTTTCGAAATTCAACCCTTAAGGGGGTGAAATAGGGGTCGAACCGTTGTATGGAAATCGTTCATTTTGAAAGTTATAGAGTTGAATCTTTGTATGAAAGTTTCTTACTAAAAAGCCAAACTAATGATTTAAAGGAGAATGGGCAAACTAGTATGGGCGGTGTACCATGAGTGTATACAGTTGAGACATATATCATTTGAAAGCTCTTAAGAAGAGCTTTAATTCTGTCTATGACGCCGAAGACCGGTCGCGTGCAGGGAAGCTCCAATAGCTCATTTTATAACTGCACTGTGGTGTTTACTGGAACTAAATATTCTCATACTAATGCGCCACTTGTGCATAGACAGTGGCGCTAGTATTTTAGTGTATGGGTAAAAAGGCTTGAAAATTAACTGGGTTGAGATCGTAGATTTTTCCTTGAACTAATAAATGTTAAAAGTCCATGTTATAACACCTAATTATATCAAAATCCCGCTTCCTTCGCTTGTGCTACTGCACGCGAGATGTCGCTAGTAAATAATGTTGGCTCTACATTGTCGTTTTGACACGCTGACAAGATACAGTTGACGTCTGAGATATTTCATACTGCAACGTTACCATATTTATTTCTCAATGTGTTCAAAATAATCATTATACCTACAAAGCTAAAATTAAATCTATAAACTATATATTTGTTGACTAATTTATATTTAATGCTTACGATGGGTTTTGGGGTATTTGGCCTTAGGCAGGTGATTATATCGCCTCATGAGAATCGAAGTTCGTATAGCCCTAACTCTATCGGACTTGCCAATTGATATTTATTGCTTACAATGGCCATTGGGCTCTCTGGCCTTAGGGCAGGTATCATGAGAATCGAATACATACCGGCGAATATAGTCTATCTGGATCGATTTCAGTAGAATTGTATATCTTTTGATTTTACCAAGTTTTCAAGTAATACCTACTAACCTGCTTTTTGGTGTCAACCTATTTGACCTACCATCGTGTATTTGTTAGACAGCCAGATGATAGCATCTGGCTGTCTAACAAATACAAAAATAGTGCCATGACTTATTTTCTACAGAGGGACGGAAAGGCTCTTATGCAGCTAAATTAAGACCTGGTCCTAAAATGACTGACGACTTACCATAAACAACCTACTTAATTTGGGTGGGTATTTGCCACAACCTCGTGCTAACTAGCGGAAAATAAAAAATAACTGTGGCAAGAATGGTATTTCCCTTTTTGTCACACTTATTGAGATTTGTATACAACTATCTTGCTCGGTCGTGGAGTTGTTATTACCATACCTTGTCCTGAGTAATCATGTCCATGTGCCATGATTAACTTCTGTCGTACTTAGTATCTGGCCCCTATTTCACCAACTTGACAATTGTCACCTGACTACGACAATTCTCCGTACATTGCTGGTTCCACAATTAACCTAGCGACCACCTTAACTTCTAGAACAAGCAATGGATGGTGAATTGTCATTGTCAGTGTGTCAATCAAACAATGAGATGATCCAACTCATGTGGTGGTTGCCAACTCTAATAATGTATATTATGCTAGTCATAATCATAACGTACGACCCAAACAGAAAAATCCTGGCCTGGGTCGATTGCACTACTCTTTTGGCTGTATAGTGATTTCGATGCTCATACAAAAGATTGGCAACTCTGATAAGTTGCCAATCTTTCGTATGAGCCCTCTTGGCGTCTATTTCCTGCCATTTTACGTTTTCTTTGCCTATAAACCTTACATTTTCAATAAAACTGCTGTCACTGGCAGGAGCACAAGGAATAAGGACTTAAACTGAGATTGAGCGCCTAAATTGCATATAAAATTATAGACTTCTAACTACCCTTATCCCACGTAATGCAAAGAACGCAGGCAAACGGGAGGGATAAACTATAGCTTACGACCAATCAAAAAGCATATTCTAGACTGAAAAAAAATTTTTTTTTTTTTATCGGCTCAATGGTTTCGGAGATCTCATTACATAAAAACTTACAAACGTACCAAGTTATACTATCTCACAGACTTTTCCTCTTTATAATATAAGTATAGATTTATGGATTTGGGCACGCAAAGAAGAAAAAAAAGGATTTGTGTGCGGCTGTGTTCGTTTCCATAGTTGGTATAAACAAGGCCAGCACTATAATACACCATTTAATATACGCATATGACTCCGTTTTGTTCCATTCCGGCGACTCATCCAGCGAGCAGTTCTGCTGCAAGGTCGCGGAGGCGTTGGCCATGCCCGGGAAGGTCGAAGAGGCTCATCGAGATTGCTCGAAGGAACGTACTGGCGCTATACAGGCAGACAGTCTCACCCCCTGATTGTGGGAACCTTAACAGTCTCTGTCCGGAGCTACCAGTTGTGAAACAGGGCCTATTAATAAGTATACGCCTTTATCATACAAAAAATCACTAGAATAAGAGACTCGTCTACTATTTAATCATGCCAATTCTTGATTTTCATGCATGAGACTTCATCCCGCGAAGAAAATTAATGTCTTGGCGTTTTAAATGACCACCTCGTTCGCAAGTTCATACTTAAGTATCTACTATTAGCAAAACAACGATAATTTTTCGGTGACTGGCATACTATTTAAACGGCAGATTCTGGCAATAGCAAATTCTTAAAACGGCAGATATGTTTGTAGTGTCATTAAAGTTGAACCAATCGTTAGCTCTCTAACGCTCTCTAAAGTTATGATTATGACAGAAATTCCTTTTGATAGCCAAAGTTAGGTAGGTTAGGTTCGTTAAGTAGCTTCAGATGCCCGAAGATCGGATTCCATCGAAACTGTTACGGCTGACCAACCTAACACTGATCTTTGAAAATGTGACTGTGTGAAAGCATTATGGCGGCGCTGCCTTTAATGGGACTTTTAGGACATAAACATTTGTGCCAATTGTAAGTTCGTACTAAAAAAATAAAACATTTGCAGTTTTCTTGATGGTCCTTTCGCCCTAAGAATCTGCCATAATAGGAATCTGCCTTTACCAGCATCAGCTCTTAACCGAATAAAGGAACAGTGGGGTGTGCAATTGTAAATGGTAACTGGTTACTGGTGTAAACATAAAGTACCAACCTAATGAACACCAAAAATTGCCAGGCCATACCTACCAAAGATTAGAATGGAAGAGAACTTGTTATAGACACTTTTTGTGTAATGCTAATAATATTATATTCTTCTTTTAATAACTATAAACTATAAATATTCTGACATGTAATATTGACAATTACGAATAAATTAATATGAATATGAATATGAATATAATAGGGGTGTAGACTCGAATATTATTATTAATTCAAAAGAAAGAAGGTAAAAAAATATGCCTAGTGACGAAAATCCCATTCAGATATCTCATAGAATTACGAAGCTACAACCGTTTTAATATCGCTTGTTAGAGAGAGAAAACGCGAACGGTGTGTGACGTCACATTATCCGAGGCTGCTGGGGGGCCTCGTCGACGGGGCGCGGCCCGTTGCCGTCTTTAGTGACGTCACAATCTACAAGCGTCATCGATTCATATGAAATTGAGTTTTGCGAAAAAATATTACATTATTGATTATTTTATTTAATGTCTACACCCCTATTTATTTTGATATCATCATCATATCAGCCGAAAAAGTCCACTGCTGGACATAGGCCTCCCCTAAACAG
Source organism: Epinotia bilunana (assembly GCA_947049275.1). Classification (NCBI taxonomy): domain Eukaryota; kingdom Metazoa; phylum Arthropoda; class Insecta; order Lepidoptera; family Tortricidae; genus Epinotia; species Epinotia bilunana. The sequence continues at coordinate 2,996,968 of OX346275.1, read as the reverse complement.
TGCCACAATGACCGGGCCTGCGCCGCTCGCATCCAGTTGGTCGGACTTAGTTTGGTATAGGTCTTCACACACAGTCCATCCACCTTTTTCTTGGTCTATTTCGTATCTTATATCCAGCCAAATTCATACCTAATACTCTTTTGGTCACATGACTTTCATCCCTCCGCATTACGTGCCCATACATAGTTTAGATGTAGCAACTAACCCCTTAGTCCTAGATAAGTATATGTTATAATATGTAGCCATGGTTACACAAAACAAATATCATTCATTCATTCACACCACACAAGGCGATTGGCTCTCAATTTATCCTCATAAATACAATAGGTGATACTTTCAGGCATCCCCTTACATACAACATTTCTTATTCGGTCCGTCCTCGTCGCGCCACACATGCTTCTTAACATTCTCATCTCCGTACCATGTAACCATGCATGCATGTTTCTTTTCATCCGTCACCTTTAAGGCCCAAAACTGCGATCCATACATGACGACAGGTCTCACAATGGAGATTCAAACTGGAGAGCCCGCCGTAATCGCAAAACATGTGCTCAGTTTTGGACCTACTGATCCGTAGGCCAACATTCTCTAGTTTTTGTCGCCACTTCTCCAGTCTGTTCTGTGTCTTGATGGGTCTCCACGGACAAGAACAATATCATCAGCGGAGAACATACATCAGGTACTCGATCGTATGCCTATTCGAGGTAACAAACACTATATGCAGATTTTTTCTGTGCACTTCTGTATTTTTCGCACAATTGGCGAAGTGAGAAAATGGCAACTGCTACCGATCCCGACCCGTATAATATAGCAAAAACCGAATTGGTTCTGCGTTATAACACTTTTTCCAGACACGAGACCCAGCTAGATCGATTTCCCGCTCCCGTATTCCAAATGTCATCCAAATCGTTGGAGCCGTTTCCGAGAACGTGATTGTTAATATATAGGTACATATTCCATTTGGCAGTGACGTCGGAGCATAGAGGAAAAATATTATCTTGTGATCCCAAATAACAGCAGTTTGGGAGCCAAGAGGAACAATATTTTTCTTTGATCCCATTTGGCAATGACGTGGGAGCAAATAGGAAAAATATCATCCTTGGATCCCAAACAGCAGCGATTTGGGAGTCAAGGGGAAAAGTATTATCCTGAGATCCCAATAAAACTGCTTTGGGACTCAAGAAGAAAAATATTATCCCTGGATGCCATTAGGCAGTGAAGTGGGTGCAAAGAGGAAAAATAGAACTTAAGGAAGGCATGAAAAAATATCATTTCGTACCATGAGAGCAAAGTGGCATAAATATTATGTTGAAATTCTATAGGATTATAGTCTTGGGAGCCAAGTGGAAGGAACCTCGTTTTTCGGAATTTCCATTATTACTACACCAAGATCCTCCCAAAACTTCTCTTTGACTACGTCATCTCTTCCACTCTAGAGGAACATACACACTTACAAAATCTTGTATTACGTTCTCCAGCATTAACTTCATAGCTATATCTCTCTTTCTACTGACATTCGTTACCTCTTGTTGTAGCCTATTGTCTACCTGATAGTTATATGATTTCCTTACTTTAATCCATCTCTTAGGCAGGGTTGCTTTAACAATATAATAAATAGTAAAATACGAAAACACATATGCTAAATGTCAAAATATTAAATAAAACCTTACCTTACCGGGTGCTGCCCGCAGCTAGGCGAGGCCTAAAGCCACCGGTGTTTAGGGCGACGGAGAGAGGAACCTTCTGGCTATTCGCGCTATGCCTAGGAATAGATATAGGTACCGCCTTCTGTATCTGACCCATCAAGCGAGTCTCTTGCGATGTTGGTCGAGACCCATCGCTTAGGGGAACGGTCTGTTCCCCTACACGATTATCGGGAAAAATATCGTCGTAATATCATTACATTACACAGATTAAACAGCTACGGTAACACTATGGAATGAGGTATATTTAACATGAACTACGTAAGTAGTATATTATTTATTATTAAGAAACAGTAAACTCCAAGTACTCCAACACGTGGTGTTTTCGTGCTTGCATCGGAATTTTGCTTGACTGCAGCACTCTTACGTTCATCTGAAACAGTAATCTAATCTATGAAGTGTTTCTAGGCTTTCACATACAAACTTACAAAGCTACAATCTCACAGACTTTTCCTCTTAATAATATTAGTAGTGTGTAGACTATTTTCTTTTGTTCAGAAGTTCATGTAGAGAAGCTATTTAGCAATTTGAATCAAAAGAGCCTATGCACGGTCCACTTGCTATGTGGGTTGGCAGGGTATGTCAGGTTCCCAGTGATGTTATTCTGCTCTATCACCAGACCCTCAGTAGCTTATTTACAGAAGCTACTTTGTGAAACCTGTCAATAGAACCCAAACATTACTTGTTTAGCTCCATCATCAGACCCTTAAGCATTTCATATAATACAGAAACTTCTAGGTAAACCCTGTCAATGGCACCTTAACACAGAAACAATATACGGGCTTTCTCAAAGTTCCCTACTACGTAGTTTCGCTCTATTATCAGACCCTCAGCATTTCATAAATATGCAGAAACTACCAGGTAAAACCTGTCAATAGAATCAAATCACAGAAAAAATAATGTGCTACCTCAGTCCCCTGAGACGTTGTGTTATGTCCATTTCTCTGAAACAGTAATTTTATGTTTAATAAATCTTCCGATGCTTTCTCGCATGAAGTTTTTTTAGGTTACTGAATAGCAAGGTTAGCTTAAGTTTAGTATCCATGTTTTATGTCGCAGAATAGGTAAATGTAGGTAGGTACAACTATTTAAATATTGGTCTCAGCTTCCCGATGTTTTTTCCTTTAAGTCATATATAGTTGTAACCCTAACAAATCCAGCACTTTATTTAATTTTTAACCATTTTTTTTTTAAACATCCCAACTGGATTCTTACAAGTATTCTTTTGTATTGATGAAATACTTAGGAATTATAATCGACTAACATCTATCCTGGCATCCACAATTAGAAAACATTAACGTTGGAAATATAAAATGAGTATGGCTATTTAAAATTCTACGAAATAATAAAAACGCAACTCTGTCAAAATAAAACAACGCAATTGTGATTCTTTTGGTGTCGCGAGGATCTAAAGGGGTATACAGCGTGTCTGTTCACTGCTTACCATAAGGCAATCCGTATGCTTGTTTGCCATCGTCGTAATCTGTAGGTAATACATTAACTTACTTACACTATACTTACTTTTTTACTAATTATGTAATGACGAGGAAAAGTCTGCGAGGTTTCAGTTTTGTTTGTCGGATAGGCAGACAGACAGATGGACAGAAACATAGTCGGAGACACAGACTCACACACATTTAGGTATGTAGCTATACATACATCGTGGCTGACTTGGCGACATCTCAGCAAATCGACGAACGGTTAATCGGTTAGGCAGACAGACTGACGGAAGCCAAGTGCATGTCAGGCCACGCGCAGTGTAGGGTTCCGTAGTTGCCTGTCTGTCTTAGTTAAGGCGGGATTCTACCGGTGTGCGGCACAAGCATTTTTGTACTGAATATGCTTGTGCCGCGGCGTTAGCGGCACACGGACAGACGGACGAACGGACAGACGGACGGACAGACAACAGGAGGACAGACGGACGGACAGACGGACACACAACAGTTGGACAGACGGACGGACAGACAGACAGACGGACAAACGGACAGACAACAGGCGGACAGACCTACGGACGGATGGACGGACGGACAGACAGACGGAAAGACGGGCGAACAGACGGACGGACAGCAGGCGGACAGACGGACGGACAGCAGGCGGACAGACGGACGGACAGCAGGCAGACGAACGGATGGACAGACGGACAGACGAATAGACAGTTGGACAGACGGACGGACGGACGGACGGAAAGACGGACAGACAAAAGGCGGACAGACGGACGGACGAACGGACGGAAGGGCAGACAACAGGCGGACAGACGGACGGATGGACGGACGGACGAACGGACGGAAGGGCAGACAACAGGCGGACAGACGGATGGATGGACGGACGGACGGACGGACAGACGGATAGACAGGCGCACAGATGGATATGGCGAAAATATAAGGGTTCCTTGTTGACTACGGAACCCTAAAAATGTAAAGCAACCTCGACACAACAAACATAGCTAAGAACAGTTAACTTTATTCATAGCTTTGAATTCGACTAAACCATCTGGAGAGACAAGACATTCAATTAAATAATGAAATGAAAAGATTTCTCAAAAAACCCAACTGCTTTTTTCAAATTGTACTTATAGCCTATGTCACTCCCACGATTAAGAGGAATCACCTCATATGTCGAAATCCGTCAAACGCTTTAGGCTGCAGGGCGTGCCAAAGAATAAGGTCACATACATACATACATTCGTTCGGAAAACATAACCCTCCTCTCCTTCGGCAGTTAGGGTAACAACATACTCAAATCAGTTAATCCGTTTGGAAACTATATAAACTACTATATGTATAATATTAATATATACTATGTCAAAATCTATCAACCCGTTTGGACTGTAGCCCGTGAAATTGCATTTTCTTGTCCACATACATACACGCTCCTACACACCTATACGCTCGATGTGGGAGTTTATGTCTGATATGGTATTACTACTTGGTGCCTACTATGTTAGACTATAGTGTTTATGAAAAAAGAAACACGACATGAAACCAAATGAGAGTATTTTTCACAATGTGGCCGGGCTATGCGCATATGACATGGACGAGGTTGCAAGCCTCAGTGGGGTTTGTTGTCCTCTTACCATCAGACGGTTACTATTATAAGTATTGAAAATAAGTATCCTTCTTTATTTGTACCTGGTCCCACGGCTCTGTCCGTGTTTTGCAGAGAATTCCCATTTCACGGGGCATAATATGGGTAGGACGCTTTCTGAAAGTTCCACACTAGTGCCAAAAAAAGTGGAGTGGAACATTTGAGAAATCCCACTATGACTCCCGTTCTGCAACAATTCATATTCGATCTATTTATAAGTGTAGGTACGACGGTAGCTAATGACCATATAAACGCGACGGCGTTTGGTTTTTATACGGGAACGAGACATAGGTAAGTGTTTATTTTTCAATTAGATCTTAGCGGTACGTAAATGCCCTACGACTTACCGTTTGGGCAAAATAAAATGAAATGGTATTGTACCAAGATTCAAGTTTCTTTATTTGGCCAAGTAACAAAATAACGTTACATCTACCTACTCGTATACCTACACAGATAAAAAACTGGTAATATGATATTACTTCCTCTAGCTCTAGAATGACGGTTACTTAGTACTTACCTACTAAGTAAATACACGCAATACAATTGCTCAAAGGTTAGCTGGAAGAAATCCCTCTCAGGGATAAGCTCGCCTTTGTACATGTATCATCTGTTCTTCAGTTATTGTTTAGTTGTTGTGTTCTGTACCATGTACAATAAAGAATTGACATACATACATACAAACATACATACAAATATACATACATACAATTCATATTGCAGTTGCTACAATATTGTAAAATGAGATTTAATCATCTCAAATATTGATGTATAGATTGTGTAGGTATACCTGTGTGTATGTAAGTACACGCAGTCAGAGAAGACGACTCAGCCGGCACAGCTGAATGTTACGTCACTGGCATTTGGACCTGTCTTACTGGCATAGTGTATCCGCCTTACAGAAGATCACAGTCATAACACTACTAACTACTCGATTTATAGGTAGGTGATATATGGTATATTGTATGTATATGGTGTTGTGTGGTGGAGCGTAAAGTCACCAGAACTCCCGACGAAGCGCGGCCGCGGTGTTGAGCGGGTGGGACCAGCATTTGTCTCTAGCTATCAACACAACCAATTTCTTAAACGATATAGGGTCAACAACGCGCTTGTGATTCTTCGCGAGGGTCTACAGGGTGTCATTGTCTGCTTACCAAATGGCAAGCCGTATTGTTTGCCTCCGTCGTAAGCTGAACGTATAATATACATAGTCCAGTTTTGCTCGTAGTCTCACCTGTACGTCTAGCACAACTTGCCGACAAGTCGCTTCGCGCGCGACTGAGCGCCCCCTGTCTCACTTGCACCGTGCAAATTCGAAAGAGGAGGGTAGATCTTTCTAAACTCGCATCGCGGCGCGGCGTCAGTTGTGCTAGCCCCCCTGCTGGTAAGCGCCTGACGACAGAGCCTTAGATACACACACGGTTCAGTAATAACCTATTCACTCTTGTTTTGAAGGCACCCAAATCATAAATGTCAGTGAAAAATACAAATAACGGGAGCTAATTCCATTATTTCGCAGTTCACATTATATTATTACACATTTATAATATTACTAGCTGCCCGCCAGGTTTCACCCCCGTATTGCACGGAACGCATGTAAATTCGCAGGATACAATATGTCCAACCGGAAAGGAAAGTCAGTCAGTACACAGGTGAAAGAATTTATGAAATCGGACAAGTGCATCCGGAGATTCCCATTACATACAAACTTACAAACTAAAACGAAACAAAGACACAAACCTCAACGACTTTTCCTTTCTATAATATTAGTATAGATAGTACCTAATTGAAGTATAGATTTGAATAAAAGTGAAAACTAGCTGACCACAAGGCATCAATCGCGTATTGCAAAGAACACAGGCAATCCCGCGGAATAAAATATAGACTATGTGCGTCCCAAAAAAAATTTTTTTTAATCGGTCCCGTAGTGCCGGCGATAACTCATACATACAAACTTAAATCCTGACAAGCTTTCAAAGCTCCAATCTCACAGACTTTTCCTCTTTATGATATTAGTATAGACTAGCTGTCCACGCTGCTTCACACGCTAGAAGCTAGGGGCTGGTCCATATATTACGTCATCGTTTTTTGTCGATTATTGCCCCTCCCCCCCTCATCAAACTGTTAATTCTTTGAATGGAACCTCCACGCCTATTAAAAGGACTACCGTCATCCAATGGTCAGCCTACGAATGAACTCCCTTCACACAAACTTACATATTCACTAACTTTACCTATTTATGATAAAAATTGTTGTAATACTACGATGATGATAAACAATACTGTCTAGTGAATGCAATCGTGGTCTTGCGAGAACTCGTCCATTTTTTAGGAGACTGAGGCTCCTACAACTTTTGTACGATATTGAGCGAGATTGAGCGAGGCAGCCTAATCCCTACGATCCTTTTCCGTTGATACAATATAAAATCATAAAATTCGTAGATTAACACGAGATACTCACCAAAATATGTAAATAATCAATTTAGACTTGATTTCACATCAGGATAATAAATTATGCTAGAATATTAAAATATTTGATCACTTGACAAATATTGTATTTATTTCCATATGACATGTGGTGACTGACACGACGTGTCAGAATTTTATTTTTAATGAAATCAAACCTCTTTGTGCTAGAGCTAGACTATCGACTTAGCTGCTATAATACATAATATTATATCAACTGAGATATGTACTACTACAGACATCTAGTGTCCAGTAGAAGAAGTTTATACCATCAATTAGCGTAGCGTTAATTGAGCGTTAGCCCCAACAAATCATTATAATCTTACCCCTGCACGCGTTGGAACAAAGTTGTTATTAATAAAAAATAACGTATATCCTAGCCTATAATGTAGTATACGCCGCTATTGTATACACGTGGGCATCTTTGCACAGTAGCCGATTTTTCATTCACACATATCTTTGATTACTTAATTCCAGCCCTGTAAATATTTCAGCGTCGGTGTTGGTAGCCTAACATAAGCTAATTGTCATGTTCTTTAATGTTAAATACCGTTTTACTGATTATACCAATTGGATTTCGTTAATTAACAGTTTTTATGTTTTACATACTTTGGTTAATTACTAGACCCCTGCACGCCGTTCAACATTGGTCCCATATAATGAAATAATGCCATGGTTAAGACCTTTCAAACGAGATATGTCTCAACTGTATACACTCATGGTACAAAATGCCCATTCTCCTTTGCTATAAAAATCATCCCCTAAGGGGGTTAAAAAAGAGTTGAAAGTTTGTATAGGAATCATGTCGTTTTTAGAGTTAGACGTTTAAAACTTTGGCCACAAGCTCCTAATGTACAATCAAAGACATTTTTAAGGGATATTTTCCTAATTCATCCCTTGAAGGGGTTAATATAGGGGTTGAAAGTTCACATAGCTAGGTAATGTGTGATTTTTAATATTAAACTGTGGCTAGAAACATGAAAGCAGGACAGCAGGTTACTTTTATAATATGTAGATCTATTTGCCCCCTAAAGGGGTTAAATAAGGGGGTAAAGGGGCTTAATCAAACTAATTTATTCTCGAACACCGTTAAATGGGGACGTTGGATGGAGATGGAAAGTTCTCCGTCTTTTAGCATTAGATAAGTTTGCTTTCAAAACTACATACAGGTAGCCCGAACTAACGTGAGTAAAACTACCGGACGGATTTAAGCAAAAAATTCCAGTCATGTAGCTTTCTTTAATAAATATACAATTTAAGCAGAAACGTCTGTTGATGATTCTTAAGATATATTATATTTGTAAAAACGGAGTTTTCAATTGAAATTTTGCAATTTAAACTAATGAACTCATCGCACTGTTACCTTTTACGCTTAATCCGTGAACGGATTTAGATGAAATTTTTCGTACAGATGAGTTAAGACCCTTGGAAGGATATAGGAAAGTTTTTATATCAGAAAATCATCCCTTAAGATGGTAGAACTTTGCTTGGGTCGGCGATAATTGAGGTTCCGCCCGCAATAATTTAATAGCAATCAAGTTCTACGCGGACGAAGTCGCGGGCAACAGCTAGTTTTAGTATAAATTAACTTCTGTATTGACATTTATAATTTGTATATTGTTCATGTTATTTTAATTTAAGTTTTTATATTATTTGACGATCATAATATTTAGTCGTGTAAATTGGCCTAGGGTAATTTATATTGTATTTTCATATTATGAAATAAAGAAATCTAATCTAATCTAGCCATCACGCCATACAAAAACTAAATTAAAAATTTAACCTGTGGTATTTAGACGACGGCGTACTAGGAAGTTCCGCAAATGTTGTTTTGGAAGATTTAAAAATTTTAATGACTGTATTTTTTACAACCGGTTTGGAGCTAAACTCCTCGAAATGTGAAATTTACATCCCAGACTCTTGCCCTGAAAAGGTGTCAGTTTTGTCTACGCTTCGTGCCGGCGGTCATTATCTGGGTCTTGGATCGGTTCATTAAGAGACCAGATTAAGGGCTTGCCGAGCTTAGGTCGTGCAGCATTGTTTGGAGCTTCTGGACTGTTGATGAAAACAGTACAATGTCATGGGCAAAACGAAGATTTGTTGATCTTTTCTCGCTGATGACACTACCTTTGTTTTCCCAGAGGACCGCAAGGCTTTGAAATATTTTTCAACCCGGGTCCGAAAAACGAAGTTTCGGGCGGAAGCTAAGCACTTTCACTACTAGGAACCCGCCTAGCGGGCGCCTACGCCGTAGTCGCTTTCCGCTACATAGGAGGAAAACCACGGGATCGGCTACGAGCGTAGCGCGTAGCGATTCTTGGTACTGAATGTGTTAACATAGAAAGGGGGGATTATCTCGAGATCGCAAGCATGTGCATAAAATATGATCAACGAGTGAACATCCTTTATATTAAAACTTGCTACACGCGCGGCTTCGCTCGCTTATTGGAAAGAACGCCGCCGAAAGAGGGAGGAGGCAGTAGGTGACTATGACCACGGTAAATATCATCACTTTTTCCCGGTGATACCGTAACCCGGGGTTCGCTATTGGCATCTAATCCCAAGATTTGGCATAGGCACTAGTTTTACGACCGCGACTGCCATCTGACTTTCCAACCCAGAGGGAAAACTTGACCTTATTGGGATTAGACCGGTTTCCTCACGACGTTTTCCTTCAGCGAAAAGCTAACGGTAAATATTTCGTGCGTAAGTTCCGAAAAACTCTTTGGTACGAGCCGGGATTCGAACCTACAGTAAATATATTACTTAGATCTAAAGTCGACAAGAGGCTCAACACAAGTAGGTTCCCCATACAAACATAGTTTGGCTCTGTGCTTGGAATTATAATAGAATAAAGAGAGAAAAGAAGTTTAGTATGATATAATAACTTCTCTCTTTTTTTTTCTTATATAATTTATAGCAACGGAAAATTTAAATTCCGACCTAGATATGACGGATCCCATTCTGTAGGTATATAAAGTTTCATAATTATTGCAACCTGCCGTTTTAAAATGCTACGTTTGGCCTAGTGCGGGAAGTATTTTTTTATTTATTTATTTGGGGCACAGGATTATGGCGTGCAGCCATAAAAATTAAAGTTTGATTTTTTAGAATTTATTTTTATTGCATTGCCGTCAACTTAAACTCCAACTAACTCCATAATAGAACAACAAAAAAACTCCATAGTAAAAGTCCAAACGTCATGGCAGTTAAAATGTATAACCACCTTAAAAACGACATTAAAACTCAAACAAATGATAAACAATTTAATAAAGTGTTGAAAGACTTCCTAATAAATAAATGCAACTACGACTTAAAGGACTTTTTTCATGATAACGTTACAGACACCTAATTAATTTATTATTATTATTATAATTCTAACAATGACATTTACTTACTTTACTTACCTATACATAATCTATTTATTTTCATACATTTATTAGTGATCCCATGTGTAATTAGAAGAATTGTTTTATGACCTGATATTTTTTTGACACAATACAATAAATAGAATAATATGTTATAAGTTAGTTATAGATATACTGTGCCCTAACAGGGTCCATGTGAGACATTGTATATTATATGTGACATCCATGCTGTACCATGGTTGCAATAAAGAATTATGTTACGAATGATGAATTATGAATTATGAAAATTCATAAGCGGTGTCTCAACTAGCGTCGCTTAAGCGTTCCGTTGGCTATTAAATCATATTATTATTTGCTTAATCGATAGTCATTTCAATTACAAACATAGTAACTATCATTTACTTTAAAAACAAAGTTTTAACCGACTTCAATGTAGTACTCCGCCAAGCTACGAGAACATTTCCACATTTTTATTCCAATTTACCACATGAACTGATTTCCGAGAACAAATGCGTTGATTATTAGAGAAAAAAAACCGAATCGCTGTATGTGGGCAGATAATATTTGAGGACTTCCGTCGATTCCAGATGGATCACCTTTGGCACTTCATTAGTTGCTATTTCAACGGAATCTTATCTCATATCAGAATCTGTGACGTACTTTTGTACTTTTAAGTACATAATCGAAGAATTCCATCATCTGTCATCAATTCCACTTCACCAAATTTATGATTTCCGTGTGTAAATACACAAGTTCTAATAGAAAATACCAAAATCACTACACGCGTGCCTAATATAACTGAATTTTTGAAAAAAATGGGACCAACCTGGAAGCATCTACTTATAAACGAAAAAAAAAATACGAATCGGCTCATAAATGACGGAGTTCTGAGGTAAAAAAACATGATAAAAAAATACAACTCAATTGAGAAACTATTTTTTTTGAAGTCGGTTAAAAATAGTTATCATTTAGGATGTTCAGTTATGTGGTACGTCAACAACCCTATCTCACTCTATGATTGTCTATTGCAAAAAATTACAGCTAACGTTGTCACTTAGGAGACACTGCCCCTTTCTATTCTTCAGTAGGTAATCCTTCACTATACTTTGTTTCTATTTCCCATTAAGGCTCCACATTCGAAACTTTCGTGAAAATGAGTTGTTTTGTAACCGTTTTATACATTATAACGTAACATTTTTGCGGTCGGAAAAAATATATCATAATCTGCAAGATATGCGACGGGTCATAGTTTTCGTAGAAATCCATTTTAACAATAAAAATTAGAGAAAAAGAAATCTAAAGTCACCCCTATTTTTTCACTTGTAACCAATTTACTGCTCCATTTTTTATCAGAATCATATGAAATTTTATAACTTTCTTCATAAAATAATGAACAAGAGCATCATTTTCTTACTTTCTTTATTTTCTTAAAAATTTATCTCGTTTTCTGAAATATTCCGCCAAAGTTCCTACGCCTCCCCGTTTTCGTCCATACGGTCAGTGCAGGACGAGACACGTTGCATGACGGACCTGTGTCAATTTGCGCTGCGCCGAAATTTTTAAATATTTGTGGAAATTGTGGACTATATTTGTTGCATAGAGTGGACAATCCGTTTTGTGATTCGTATAGTAGGTAACTAATAAACATTTGCGTATAGTTTAGTTTTTAGTGACAGATAATTTTGTTGCATAGAGTGGACAATCTATTTCGTGGTTTGTAAAGTAGTAGGTACTATAGACAAGACAGCTGACTGACCATCCGTGCACTTTATGTGCATTGTAATAAGGTTCTTGTATAAATACAGGATGGTCAGTTAACTGTGTTGGCGTTTGTATGTACCTAATTAACATTTATGTAGGTATAGTTTAGATTTTGTTTTTAGTTCAAGGTGGGAAATAATAATAAAAATAAAAATAAATTCTTTATTTCAGGCCAGTTTGCCCATAGATTGTTAGTAACATACAAACTTACGATACTAGAGTCAGTACGTCTTAGCTTAGGTCTCACAAATTTTTCAATAATTATTTTGGGTCTTTGGGGTTAAATAAGCGCAGGAGGAAAATACGTAATATCAAGAAATTTTACAAGAGAAGAGGAAAAAGAATACACAAGTAAATACCTATTCTATCAAAGTATCAAATATCTAAACAGTATCAAAATTGGGAAATCGCTAAAACCAGACATTTTATTAGTAAATATATTTACAATATCTATTTCTTAGGAGCATGAACAATTATAGAAACAATATTGTTTTATCTGCTCGTATTAAAGACTGTCAAGTGTTAATAGAATTAGTTCTTATAAAAATAGTGGGCTTGGCAAATATTGTAAGTACTACTACCTATGGGTTGCATGGCAACTCCAAGTTCGATACAGAGTTATTATTTGATATGAAACAAAGTATGGTTAACGTACAACTAATCTATAAGTATATATTTACCCGAGGCCGATTTCTGTACAGTCAGCATAATATAGTTAGTAGCAGCCAAGTTAGCCAAATATATCGGAACGTACATTCATCGAAATAGTCTTTGTTACTATAAGTAGGAGTAAGGAATGTGTTACGATATATTTGGCTACTTTGGATGCTACTAACTATCTGATGCTGACTGTACACGCCGTCATCATCAAATCAAGGCAGTAGAACGTAATAAATATACCGAAAATTAGTTTCAAACTTAACAACATTACACTTACACAAAAGGTAACGGACAGACAGACACACTTTCGCATTTATAATATTAGTATGGAGTATGGATATGGAAGTATGGATAGTATGGATTATATGTCTTTCCCGCTCACGGGACAATGATGTCCCGGACCTTTAGGACGCGTGCGTGGAGCTCTGAGCCAACACGTAGAGGCCCTTTTGACAATTTAATGAAATGCAAGGAGTACACCAAGCGGATGCTGTCTCTGCCCGTGTCATGGGTGTAAGAGTCTATTGCTAGTTGATGGAATCTAAATAAAACGGGTTATTGGGTGAAAATGATGGACTAGTAGCTGGGCTATTGGATGAAACATCGGACGCCTGCCCAATAAAACTGTTTCACATTTTATCTCTGGCAGACGGTGACTCGCTAACTGCTAGATGGGCCCCTATTAATAGCGACATTAAAAAATGGCCTAAGGGCAACAGTAGGTATGGATTATTATTATTACCTTTATATTTTTTCGCACTATCCGTCTCTCTCTTATTAGAATATTTAGTAACAGAGGTATAGTGCGAGAAAAATCGAAAGTATGTCGCGGCCGTCTAATGCTAGGCGTGCTGAGGGCCTAATGCGAAACGAAACCGAACTTCGTTCGTGTATCTCCCTCTGTCGCGCTTGCAAGTTCGAGCGACAATGAGAGTTATTCGAACGAATTTCGTTTTCACTAGCACGGCTAGCACGAGACGGCCGCGACATACTCTCGATTTTTCTCACACTATACCTCTCTTTCCTAATGTTCTAAAAAGAGAGAGACCGATAGGGCGAGAAAAATCGAGAGTATGTCGCGGCCGTCTCGTGCTAGCCGTGCTGACGGAACTACACTAATCGTAAGTAAATAGTATTATAATAATAGGGACATAGTTTTTGAACTTAATCAATTATGTAATTTATGTATGACAAATATTACGTTTCAACTAAGCATGACGAATTCCCCACACATCCACCCACGTCCACCCTTGCATTGGTAACGATGCGCGATGACGCGTCTGTAACTTAATCTACGTAACGCTTAATAAACGACGGCGGGTTGTGCGACTTGCGCGGGGAGAGGGTCGAGGCTCCGCCCATACGCTCAAGGACTTTAGCGGGTATACAAGCCTTAAAAAAACCGCATTATAATATAATGTGCCACTATGGTATGTACATATTCCACATAATATTAAATGTATGACAATTTGCTGAGGATTCATTAATCATTATTTATATTCCTATCTCAATTTAAAAATCATCAAATACATATACACTACATAATTTCATTAACATAACTTAAGATTATAAAAAAAAATTAAAAATAGAGAAGACTTTTACAACAAATACAAATAATACAAATAACTTTATTACCCAAACACGATACAAAACAGCAATACAGAACAAAGGATAGGTAGATATTAAAACTAATTAAAACGAATTTCACTACTAACTAGAGATTGTACAGTTACATGAGACACATTACTGTTATATCATGTTGGCCATGGGTACCAACCTCAGCGTATGCTGGGCTTAAGCCCAGCGCTGGTTTTCAGTTTGGCCCCTTATAAGGGTTGTAATGATAATTCATGAGTGCGTATGCGCTGTGCTAATTTGACGTTGGTAGAAAACTAAACTAAAATACAATTAATGCGTTAAATCGGGTAAAACATGCAGAAATAATTTGATTGGTTGAAGGCAGGTAGATTTTTTTAACTAACTTGAAGGTGTCATGGTATCAGATGTATTTACTTGTAATTTTGTGTGTTGTATGCAATGTACCTAAAAGTGGTTCAAGTATGTGTGTGTGTGTGTGTGTGTGTGTGTGTGTGTGTGTGTGTGTGTGTGCGTCTGTGTTTGAGAGTGTGTGCGACTGTGTTTGACAGTGTGTATGTTTAGGTATAAAAAGGTATAAAAGAGGTATATCAATAGGCTCATGCGTAAACAAATAAACAAACATTGGTAGGCATAATTATATATTATCTTATCCGTGCGTACGTAGATACCTATACGGGTATCCATGAATTCCAACTAGCTCCGCCTCTGTACATTAAATTAAAATTAAATTAAATTAAAAAATCTTTATTTCGGACTCTAGTTCCATAAGAAGATGCATTTTCACTAATTTTTTAAAACTATTTAAAGACATGGGTTCCCGTAGAGGAGGTGGAAGATCGTTCCAAATCTTCGACGCGGAAAACTTGAAACAACCTCTAAAGAATTTAGTTTTATGCTGAGGCAGTACCAATTCTGTTTCCCTACTACTTCTGAGTGGCCTTGTGCGAACATCTTTTACCCATTTCAATTCGTCATACAGATATTTGGGTTTAGCGTGTTCTATTACCTTACGGATTGTAAAAGCTACATGTAAATGTCTTCATTTGTCCATATTAAGAATCCCCTTGCTGTTTAGGTGTGGTGTGATGTGCGATCGCTTTGGAATGCTATAACAAAAACGCAGACAGGCATTTTGAACACGCTGTATGGCTTTTTTTGTTTTCCCTTAAAGCCTGGGGCCGTAAACAATGTCACCATAGTTAAAGTGGGAAAGAATAAGGGATTCCATGAGGATTAATCTTATTTCTTCGGATAGGTATTTGCGAATGTGGTACAGTGTTTTGATTTTGTAAAAAGCATTACGTATCTTAATGTTAATGTGTTCCACGAAACGCATTTCGCCGTCAAGCAACATACCTAAATTCTTTGCGTTTTCTACTCTTAATACTAATTCATTATCAATATGTAATGATGGGGTTTGCTTAATAATGTTTTCGCGCTGCCACCTGTTACCCATGATTATAAATTGCGATTTGGAAGGGTTCAGTACCAAGTTATTTTTTTTTACTCTGTACGAATGCATGATTCGATTCTCAATTTTGTTATTTTAATGGTCCCTGTAACACAGGGAATCCTAGCTCAGGACCCAACGACTTGTATCTGTATATATACAATTTTTTTGTCAATAAATATTTCATTTCATTTCATTTAGGCAGTGGACCTTCTGTACCTTTAGGTAATAATAATTATTCTGTGGTTCTGCTATAAATAAATGAACTACAATTTGTCTATCAATGTTGACAGTGCATGAGCAAAGAAGTGTCATCATTGTTTGTCATTTGACATCGAAAATCTTGTCTAAAATCAACGAAAACGTGAAAACAACATGAATCAAAACAAATAAATTCAAAGCAAAATGTCGGGTCACGACTTCGCAAACCCCAACCCTGGGAAAGGGCAATCTGACGATACAAAAGAAACATCAGAGACGAAAAAGTGCTGTGAAGAAGAACCGAGGTTATGCGGGGCAGCGACTGAAGACAACTATAACCCTTACAATCCATGTGACAAGTCTAAGTCCGGAAAAAAGAAGTGCTCGAAACCAGACCCTTGTCATAAACATAAGCCAAAGGAATGAATAAATACACTCCTGATTATTTGTTTATTCAATCATATGCCCGAATAAATATAAACTGTGTCCACTACTAGCCTTTCAAATGTTTTGACGCTAGGGTTTAACGCGGTTTTTGTCCAAGTAATATAAAAGAGGTCTAAACGTTGTCTATACAAATTCCGTGTTTAAAAATGCTTACCAAATCTGCCAGCATACTTTTCCATTGACGACGCGAAACAGAGGCAAGTTGGTGCAATTCTCTCAGTATTAGTGCCACTTTTGGTGGTTGGTAACCTATATGAATATATTAACGGCGAAATAATATAATTATCAACAACGTCATTAAGTAGTAGTTCTGTTGGGACAGGATTCTCACGCTGAATTACAGTTTTACTAGTAGTATTACTGAGCTATACCGCAGACGGACTGTTGCCTACGGAACCCTAAAAAGGGATACAAATGCCATATATTTTGTATTTTTTTTGTACTCTATGCTTATTTTTATATATGTCGCAGGGAAATGGCCAAAACAGAGATTTTAACAAATATCCAAGGGATTTGACCAAATCACGCAGTATGTTAAAATGGCGAATCCATTATTCCTAGAAAAATTCAGTCATTTGATCAAATCCCTGAATATGTTTAGTGAAATGATGAAATCGGCCAAAAAAGGCAACTCGTTTTTTCATTTCTCCAGATTTGTTCAGTGATTTGATCAAATCCCTGAAACACGTCAGTGAGTCGACAAAACGAACTCGCAAAGTCAACTCGTTTCATCATTTCACTAGACACGTTTAGTGATATGATAGTCTCTACAGTAACATGGTATAGGTAATTTGATCAAATCTCTGAATTATCCATACTATTATTATAAATGCGAAAGTGTGTCTGTCTGTTACCTCTTCACGCTTAAACCGCTGAACCGATTGAGGTGAAATTTGGTACATAGATAGTTTGAGTTCCGGGGAAGGACATAGGATAGTTTTTATCGCCGTAATCATCCCCTAAGGGGGTGAAATGGCGGGTGTAAGTTTGTATGGAGCTGCGATATAAACGAGTTCCACGCGGACGGAGTCGCGGGCAGAAGCTAGTATATATATAACCAAACCTACCCCTTAAAATTATTCTTTTCGGTAATTATCGGTTGAAGCTCATCACTATTTAAGAGATGTAAAACACTGACAACACATGAAACGTCCTTTTACTCCGTTGAGTAAATGAACGGATTTTAGTAAACATTTGTTGTTATGGGGTAGCGTATTGTTACTAACGATTTTCAATGTAACTTGAGAGGTTGTTGCCGTTTCAGAAGTTGTAATATCTTCGCGGTAGATATCTTAATACCGTGTAACTAGAAGAGTGAGAAGGGATTGAAAGATTCGTCGCCACTAGCGGACCCACGGTAGCTCAGTTGGCAAGAGTGCTGGATGGATTCCAGAGGTCGAGGGTTCAAATAATAATAATATAATCTTTATTTCGGAGCACAAGACTCCAAGTTGTTAGTAATGTAGGCTGCCGATCGTAAAATCCGCCAGATCACGAAATTCCTAGGCATATTACAATACAATACAATACAAATACTCTTTATTGCACACCTCACATTAACAAAGCAGTTAAAAAGAAAAACAATACAATAACATATTGTGAAACGCTGCCATTTCATGATTTGGCTGAGTGACATATATGGCGTATGTCATAGCCAAATCGTTCAAAATTCATCATTTAACGATTTGCCTAGTGATGTTCAGGCAGATCATTAAGTATATATAAAAAATAAAAAAAAATAAGGAGTGCGGACTGATAATCTCCAGCGAGTCAACGCCACCCCGCTGCGCGGGCTGTCTATTTCTGGTTTGAGGGAGTTTGCTTATGAAGCAAGCCATTTTTGTCCGCCCTGATGGGAGCCAATACCCTTCAAAAACGGCCGCCGTCGCATACGCAGCGCCAGCAGTGGCCAAGAAAGAAACTATTTTACGATGTGCCCGGTATATCAAAAATCATTTGCTTAATATAGCTAGGAATATCCACGAATGCGTTGCTCTAATCGATCTGCCGTATTGTTTAGCAGGCACATCATGAAATCATGATAAGCCTGGCCAACTTTTAGGCATATCATGAAATGGCGGCGTTTCACGATATGCCTAGGAATTTCGTGATCTGGCGGATTTTACGGTCGAACAGTAACATCAAAATGTTGTCATGTCAAATCCCGCTCGTGGCGAATAATTTTTAATTTTTCCACTGAACCAAATTCGGAACAAATTAATTTAGTCATACCTGCATCTTATCAATTTCAATTTGTGTTAACAGTGCGCAATTATCATGGTCCATGGATATCAATTAGCTTTTATTATATCGCCATTTATATAAGAATTATCAAACAAGGCACACACCTGTCCTGTGTTTATACACAGGTCTATATTATACACAACAGCCATGGATCCAAAACAAATTTTAATATCGATTATTTTACTGAATTTAGCTGGAAATGTATTCAGTATTCCGGAATATGTTTTCGAATTTGGTAAGTTATGTCATGTTTATAAAAATATTTCGCTTCAAATAAAAATGTACTTATTAACCGACAGTGGTGACAAATAAGCGTATGGCCTACCATAGTAAACTGTGCCAATCGCAACTTTAGCGTCACCTAAGTACCCAATGGGATACAAAAATTGTGCACTGTGTCATAATTTAGATGCGTAATAATATGCGCATAGTGAAACCCCATTCATCGATCTACAAATAATGCAGAAAAAATAATTTGTGAATAGGGAACTACAATAATTTCGGCCGGTAATGCCTGCTACACACGACAACGATTTATCGTAGCGATTTGACTGCGCATCCCGTTTGTGCAGTTTTATCGATCGTGTGTATGACAAATCGTTGCAGATTATCGTTACGATTTGTCATACACACGATCGATAAAACTGCGCAAATCGATCTGCACAGATTAATCGCTACGATATATAGTTACATGTGTAGCAGGCATAAGTCGTAACGCCCAAACTAAACGAGGTAGAGCTCTACTAAAAACTGATCTTAGTAGCCTTTTGGATGCGTAATAATATGCGCATAGTGAAACCCCATTCATCGATCTACAAATAAAAATGAAAAAATAATTTGTGAATAGGGAACTACAATCATTTCGGCATTCATTTTTTGTTAATTTTATTGTTTACCAAATATTTCATGTTTTTTTTAATGTATGTTAATCAATACGTTTCACTTTAAGGCAATAAACATATTTTTCTTTCTTTTTCTGTCTAATAATTTTAGGGCGCATTTCTGACCAACCTACCTACTATTTACAGGGAACCAAAATTTAGGTGCGCCAGTTTGGAAAAAGAAAGATTGGATTGGATGGTTTCGTTATGACACCACAGTATCTATTCCTGTAAGTATTTCTTAAACTTTACGATACACTCAAGCTTGACTTTTGCTCTTGAATACAGGGTCGCGAGGGCGTAGGGTACAGTCGCCATCAGATATATCGGAGCGGCCAAATTGCTCACAAATAACTGAACACGTCTCTAATGCCTCGATAATATAGAGTAGTTCAGGTATTTGTGAGTCACTTTAGCCGCCCCGATATATCTAATGGCGACTGTACAGCGTCATCCTCCAAACGTAAATAAATTTCACCAGAATCGGATGAGCAGAACCGCCGGACATACGAACGTACTTTTGCCCAAGCGGAAGCGGAGAACTTCGTTCATTCAAATATATTAAACCCTTCGTTACATAAATATTACACGGGGCTCAGTAACTTTGAAAGTACCCGTCTCGAAAATCTTGACGCCAAACGCCAGTTTCGTAAAACTCGGCCCAAGCCCTCCTACCATTACACTTACAACTCAAATGGAGACCTTTATTGTTTTTCATGTCAACGGAGCTTCAAAACCAAGTTGGAGGGAGGAGTCTCCAAAAGGAGTCATTCTCGCGCCCATGCACGCAAACAATAACTTTCACAATCGTTTTGTCAAGGATGTCGCCTTCGACGGATACGTCTGGGAGGACATCATCATCATCACCATCATCATCATTATTTCCATTAATAAAATTATTTATTTCAGACTGGGCCATTCGAGTACGACATCACCTACGTCAAAGTAGTTGTAGACGCTATCAACCCTCCAAAAGTCGACTTCGATAAGAAATCCAAAACCGTTACAATAAATTATGCATTTACAGAGGTCACTAGAAGTACATACAGTATTTACGTAGAGGGATATAAGAGGGTATAAGTGAAAAAATACAATATTAAATGTACATACAACGTAGTTTCACTAGATTGATGTTTTGATAATCACTGTTGCTATAACAGACATTCACGGTACAAATGGCTGACATGATGCCTAAGATAAAGTATCTTAGGAGGGTAGGAGATCCTACCATGTCAATGACAGCCATAAAGCCGGCTACTCACACACCTGCCGCAGAGGCAATACCGGTCGCACGGCGGTCGGAGCAATTTCGGCACACACACAAGCCTGCCGTTCAGTGTGTAAGTGATAGTCCCGCTAAACGCACGTCCATGAGAATGGCTCCAGTATTGTCGAAACACAAAAGGATTGGTATAGTCTTAGCATTTTGTATGGTGCTACCGAAAAAAAAAAGAGAAGATACTGGGTGAAGAATTGGTTGCAGAAACGAAGCGAATTGTGCCACATGAACATTGTGAAATAATTGGAAGTAGAGGATCTTAAAAACTTTTTTTATCCCACATCTGGGGCCGGTCTTTGTACACGTCTGTTACCCGTGTCCAAACTTCACGCTATTTATTGTCCATTGTGACACGTGCACTCCGCTCGCTCGTCGCCAATGAACTGACTAGAATTGCCCCAATTAGCAGGGCGGTAGATACAACCTAGGGAGCTAGGAAGGTCTTGCGCCCCTGCCGCCCTGCCGCAGGCCCAATCTAAAAATTGCCCCTGCTTGCCTATACACATCATAATTAAGGAGGCAATTAAGGGTCCAATTCCAATATTGCCCCTGTGGCAGGTGTGCTGTGAAGCAGCTTGAAATATATCGTGTTTATACAATGCGTGCTTGGTTACTTACTGAAAATTCAGGCTTCTAGTTTTATCCACAACGAAGGGGTCGAAAATGGCCAGAACTGCTTCGAGAAAAGGATGGTACGGCCGTGCCACTGTTTTGCTCGACTTGGAATAAATTATTGTAATAACCTAGTCTAAGAAGGAAACTGAATTAAGAGAATAATAATAAAGCTTTTTTTATTTCCAGAGCAAATTGATCCATAATTTGTTAGTGTACAGTATCCTAATAAATAGGCTAGTAGGGCCGATTTTTCAATTCCCAGATAAAATGATCTGTTAGATAAATGTTAGCTCTGTCTTTTTCTTTAATATAACTTGAGAAAAAGACGGTGATAATTTTAACTGACGGATAAAATTTGATCAGATGAAAAATCGGCCCTAAAATAATTAAAAATGAAAAAAAAATTAAGACTAAATAACATAGGCTTGGATAGCCATTGACAGGAGCATGCAAGGCAAACATCCTGCTCTACTTGGTACTACCGATAGCCACTTCCACCCAGTAGCGGGTGAGTGGGCAGTCGAGGCGCTCTGCAGACACCGTTAGAAGACCGTTGCTGCTGCCGCGCACTCGCTTCAGCAGGGACCCTACACTTTTCCGCCTGATGGGAAAAAGTCATCTGTTCGCGCCTCCGCAACATTCCGGATGCACTGCAGTGTCTCGGAAACCTTATAGCGGCTACAGACTCACGCCGAGAACCCCCGAGAACACCCGAGAAGCGTGAATGTGATCGCTTTCTCGCCGTCTCGTTCGCGCGCTCGCCTGTTCTCCGATCGGTGTCGGTATTTTCAAAGGGTTTCTCGGGCGAGAAACGAGAACGGTATCACTTTCTTGTTCGGTTTATAAACAGAGACTTCTCGCGTGAGTCTGTGATAGCGATCGTGAGTGCGAATGAGAAGGTCGCATGAGTGTAGATGTCTTCTCGGTTCTCGCGGAATTTCTCGGCAAGACTTCTCGGCGAGACTTCGCGCGTGAGTCTGTGCCCGTGAGTTAGCCGCTATTAACATTTTTTTGAAGTGAAAACTTCTTTAGCGGCGCTGTGCACTTTTTGGGATGGGGAAATAGTACATTGTTGTAAAGGCTAGAAAGTAGGCAATAGATGGACGAGAGGGTTCGAGGTCCGAGCCGCCAGGTGAGGACCTCGAAGGAGACGAGTCCATCTATTGCATTTTTGGGCGGCGGGCCTTTTGGGGGGTGGTTTGACGTCTTTCTAGTTGCGAGACATATCGGTTGTTACCGTTATTATTTGAATCGATTCAATGATTCGATTCACGTTCAATTTAGGTACAAACGATAATCAATCGTTGATGTCAGTTCATCATCATCTAATATCAAAAATGCACAACGTTAATATTCAAGTTTTCACTTCTGCTGGCACTCCCGGAGTGCAACCCAGTCTTTTTTTTATACAACCACGGTGGCAAACAAGCGTCTTCTGTAACGTCCAATATGTTTCTACATTACAATTTGTATAATTTCTGACGACTACGTGTTTTCTTCAGACGCCTGCAACCTTCTGTTCGAGTTAAATAGCGAGTAGGAAAGTAACTAGTTAACCGACAGTGCAACGCTTGCTATAGAATATACATTATAAAATAGAATATAAGATTTTTACTGAAATAATAATACATTCTATTATTATAACTTCTTATAATAGTTAGTTAATTATACTGGGCGTTTGCGCAAGTCGACATCCAATGTTCCTATTTTGCGTGAATGTGGGGTAGCGCTACTCTAACCACCCCAGCTACTCCAGAGAGTTTGTGAGTGCCTTGGTGTATTTGACTGCGTCCCATAGCGTGTCTGGAGACCCTAGGTGTTTTTTCCTGTATACTTCTACCTGCTTACAGTCCAGTACAATGGTTTGGTTGTTTCTTCTGCTTCCATGCACGCTCTGCACATGGGGCTGTCTGTGATACCTAAGTTGTATAGGTGTCTGTTCAAAGTGTTGTTTTCTTGTTATTATTATCTATCTTGCGGTGTTGGTTTCTGTGTGCCCTCAGTAGTGCGGTTGTGAGTTTGTTGTCGCGTTTCGACAAAATCGTTTTTAAATTTCGGTCATAGTGGAAAATTGAAAAATGATTCGCCACGAGCGGGATTTGAACCCACAACCTCTGGAATCCGTGCATATGCGTCGTATGGACGGATTCCAGAGGTTGTGAGTTGAGAGGCTTGTGATTAGGACAGCATAAGTATGTATGGCTTACTTAATTCGAATTTGGTATCTTCCCCCATTTTGGAGAAATGGACTATATTAGCATTGGCTGGTATGCCATTGCTGCCTGTACAGGGTGTAATTTAATTGGTGATACAAAATAGCAAAATGTGAATCTATTCTTGATTCTGTACAACTTTTACTATGGGACCATCTTTTTTTTTTTTTTTTATGATATAGGAGGCAAACGAGCAGTCGAATCACCTGATGGTAAGCGATAATCGACGCCCATGGACACTTACAACACCAGAAGAGTTGTAGGTGCGTTGCCGGCCTTTAAGATGGGAGTACGCTCTTTTCTTGAAGGCTTGAAGGTTATAACGGTCCGGAAATACCGCAGGCGACATCTTTGTGTTATGCCAAAAAAATCCAACTTTTTATTAACTTCGCTCAGTTGACTCTGACAAAAATGTATGAACAGGTGTTTCTTTTTTGCATAACAAAGTTGTATTGGCTTACTTCCGAGATGAGTAGTCCGTTTAAAACAAATCCTCAGCCCAAAATTACCCGTTTCCACGCCTCGAAAATAATGTAATATTTAAAAAAAACTCACGTTCGACCCTGAACCTAGAATACTCTGGACAGGTTATGGTAATAATAATACCACGTGCGAGCGAGCTGGTAGCATACAAATCTCGATAAGTATGACAGAAAGGGAAATATCATTCATTGTCCTTGTCATAGTTCCACTTTTTTTATTTGCCACAACTGATTTAGTATGAAGTTGTGGCACATATACCATAACCCGTTCAAATTAAGTAGGTTGTTTATGGCAAGTCAGCCATTTTAAGACCAGTTCTTAATTTAGCTGCATAGGAGTCTTTCCGTCCCTCACTGCATGTGGCATCACGTACAGCCTGTTCAGAGTATTCTAGGTTTATGCGTTCGACCAAAGAGTAAAGTAAGTATATAGGTAAAGAGTGCCCTCTTGAAGCGTTTAATGGAAACCTTTTTGACAGCGCCATCTTTAAATTGCATCCGAAACTAACTATGCATGTGTGCGTGTAGAACCAGTACCTACACAAAGTACACAGTACATGCAAAGCATATTTTACTATTAGTTGGGCAAACTTTTCTATCGTCGTTTTTTTTCCTCATAATTGGATAAATCTTTTATAGGTTGTAAGAGCTCGTGATTCTGTACAATGTCCTACATTGAGTCACAAATCGTATGGGATATTCTTAACTCAATGGGATTCTTAGAATCAAAAGCTCTTCAAACCTACCGAGTTTCATCAAATTCTGCCGAAAATTTGAAATCGACAACGATAGAGAAATCGGCCCAGCCCCGACATACAATTTAGATTTTTCTAGCACTATCCGTCTCTTTCTTATTAGAACACTTAGAAAAAGAGGTATAGTGCGAGAAAAATCGAGAGTATGTCGCGGCCGCCTCATGATGGTGCACGGCTATAGAGCGGTAAGCTTTAGAGCAAGTCGATTTTAATTATTCCAACCACAAAACCATTCGTGGTCGAAAGAAATTACATCGACATGTTTAGCTCCAAAGTAGAAAATGCATTCGAAAGTGACAGTGTAAGTGAAATATTAACACGAACAAATAAAATATTGGATAAAATGTCGTCAAGCAGATGATTCTTCATTTATTTCACGAAAAAATTACAATATATGCATAAATGACCAACTTACAAGAATTCCTACCATGGTGATTGGTTGATTCTATCCTGTTGTTCCTACAAACAACATATTTCATTCGCAAAATATACATACATACATAATACGCCTTTATTCCCAAAACATATGTTCCAATGCCACTTTTAGCATAATAGTTGGTATAAAAGATTGACAAAATGTGACATCGCAGTGACAGGAGGTTAGCCCATCGCCCACAACACACTTCAACCCAGCTCCCTTTGTCGATTTTTACGACACCCACTGGAAAGAGGCGTTGAAATTCTAACCCGACACCACACGGGGGCAAAATATAGTAGGTAGGTACATAAAAAAGCAACTGAATAATAATAATCTCAAATATCACTATTGAATTTACATACCTACTCTGTGCTGTGACTGATACGAATTTTATTTAACATTATCATATAATATTGTTTAAGGTAAAACTCTTTGTACCGTAAAGCCAGCTTTAGACGAAGCCAGTGCTGGCCGCCAGTAAAATGAAATGGTATGTATAACACTGGCTGGCGGGAATATAGAGCGCCGGCCTATTTTTCAGTGCTGCTGGCTCACTGGCTTTGTCTAAACCTGACTTAACCTGCAAATACTGGCAATGAAACAAATACCAGACGTTTTTATATTACAAAGGTACGATATTTACTGAAGTCAAAGTTATTTATTCATCAAATTAGACATATTACATGCACCGATGAATGTCGATAAACTGCCACCGATTCGGAAAAAAACCTCAAATCGGAGTTTTTAAACAAAAATTAACATTTATGTCAAAATTAACTTGTCTCACACTTAAATAACGTAACATTCACTACATAGCATAAAACAAAGTCGCTTCCCGCTGTCTGTCCCTATGTATGCTTAGATCTTTAAAACTGCGCAACGGATTTTGATGCGGTTTTTTTAAAATAGATAGTGATTCAAGAGGAAGGTTTATATGTATAATATAGTACCCGTGCGAAGCCGGGGCGGATCGCTAGTTATTAAAGGGTACTCGACCAACACATCTGTGATTGCGGTAATGTCTTTTTTAACGTTAATTTTAGGAACATTCTTTCGTAAAAATTACGTTGTTAAATTTTGTATGTCGTGGAAACAATTAACAAAATCTTCGCTAGGATAGCATAGCCATCGTCTTGTGCTACATTCTTTGGATTTGATAAATGTATTTTGATAGCATTTCGGACTTTTTTTATATATAGAGAGTGAAAGCACCTCTTCAATTGTAAAACGTCTTCCTTTTGATTTCTTTGATGCCTGCTTCTGCATTTGAAGAAAAAGCCGAGCCGGCTTAGTCATGTTTCTGATGACATCTTGAAATGCGGTATTGCTAGCTAAGTCTTTGGCATTTGCTAGTCTCGCTGCAAATGACTTTCCTTTGTTGCGTAGCCTTGAGATTTCCGTACGTAGGCGCTTGATTTTTGTACGTAGTGGGTGTACTAAGCTGGTTAAAGCCGATTATGTTGTTAAACCATCTGCAAAAATAAATATTATGGTAATCTTAAGGAACACCCTCTTCGGTTCATTTTAAAATATTGTTATTGATAATTTAAAACAGTAATAATAGAAATAACTTAGTAATATAGGAAGTAGTATAGCGACTTTAAAAGGAGGAGGAAGGATTTAAATTTAGCTGCATAGGAGCCTTTCTGTCTTAAATGTACAAGTAACTAATTATGTCTGTCACTTTTTGACGGCTACAGTTTATAATCGGTTCTAATGAAATTTGGCATAACGAGGAGTGGAAAAGTCGGACATGCAAAACAATTTCTTTTATTCCACCGCGTGGTATGGAGGGATGGGTGACGATAACGAGACTACACTGACCGAATTTCACGCGCGGGCATTATGGGTAATAAATACAAGTTTCTGTCAAAATTTTCATTTTTGGAACAAGCTTTGAGGTTTGACGGTTGTATTTATAATTCATCAAAATAATGAATGTTTTCTACGTATTTCAGTGTTTTTTTTCATATCTAAAGTATATCATCGCCATGCAAATAAAAGCTGTAATAAGGAGCATGCAGACCTATGCCGTGGAAGGTCAAATGGGCTCTGGGGCCGATATCACGTGGAGGGTCGCCACGGTCACTTGTCTGGTCGCGCCAATAAAATAAAGAAGGTTTTCTACGTATTTCAGCTGAAACTTACCAGGTAAATAAAGCGAAGACACTGCTAATCTATTTAACCAGTTCTTATGATGGGTTTTGTCAGCATCTGTGAAATGCTTATCACAAATGATTTTCTTCCTATAATAGTCATAATCGGATGATGTCTCTAACTTGCCACCAACACGAGCGACCCAAGATTTGAATTGCTCAAAAAACTTATGGGGATTTGGGAAACGATGGGTTGGTATATCTGAAACAGTAAACGTCCGTGGTTTAAGACAAGTTTACTGTTACTGTTGACTGTTATTGTTGTTAACGAATCATGTAATACGCAAAATATAAACTTACCATTGGTTTTACAGCAAAAAGCACATAATTTGGGCATTTTATATAACAAAATATAAAGCGTCCATTACGCGCAAAACAACACAGTAACAAAATAAAGCTCTCAACCGCAAGGCGAAGGAGCACTGGGTTCGACTTAACGCACTTCCTGGAGTATTACCTGGGTTTTTTATTCTTATTAAACCACAATACGAAAAGAAAAACTCCAACGAAAAATCACATCCGACAATTCAATTTGGCGGCTGCCGTCAAAACCAAAGACTATCAAAACCATAGCGGTCGGTTAGGCAAATGTGGCCAAGTGAAAAATAAAATTAATATAACAAGTAACTGAATTAATTAAAATTATATTATTAAATAATGTTATGTTATTTCAATGCAAAATACTATTAACGAATAATATCTAAAACAATTTATGACTCATAATTTTACATGGATTTTGTAGCGACATCCTGTGACATTATTTAAGTAACCGAAAATCTACTTTGCGCAATAGTAGGTTTATGGATGCACCTGAAGATGGTAGATCTATCGATATCAAACGTCAACGGGTATGTCACTGCCCCCCCCCCCCCCCTGCGTTCGACAGAATGAATTTAAGTTTGACAATTAATCTGACAGCAATGGAAGCAACACGCTAATATAAAACACAAGACCACTACAACACCTAACTAAATGAAAAATGCCGGATCCGAACAAGAAAATAGCCTCTCCAGATTTAGATGCATGCGACAGAAACATCAGTTGCACTGGTGAAAAAAAGGAGAAGAACTCTTCTCCAAAACCAGGATCAGCTGGAAATTCTAAGAAAGAAGAAAAAATAGAAAAAATCACATTAAAAGAATGTTTAAATCCCTGTCCTACGAAAGGTGAGCCACCCAAAATATGTGAGGTCACTGCAAATGAGAAGAAAGATGTTAAAAACACAGCCAAACCAGCCAAAAAATGTAATAGTGCCAAAGAAACCAAAGTCGAGAAACCAAGCAAAGAATGCAAGACTACTGTAAAAGAAGAACAAGCAGTGCTGAATAAAAAGCCGTGCCCTTCTAATAGTAAGAAAATTAAGCATTAAAAAAAGGAGAGTAGAGTTGTAGAGTATTGAGGTCATAGAGAATTCAGACATAGGGTTTTAGTTGCGGATGTACATCAACAATGATACTATATATATACATATATACATAATTACTTTACATACTTACCCCAGTGTCTTCAATACAAGTTGGCGCCTTCTCTGCTCCCAGGCTAGAGGCCAAGGCGTCCGGATAAAGCTGGAGTTAGGTTTTTTGAATGCGTGCCAAATTAAACGGTGTCCGGCTTTTGTAAGGCTTTTACATTTGACCAATCACTTGGTCTGTTGAGCGAGTGGCACACATACACACACAAAATCCTTAATATTGAATTTAGGATGTCCGGCCTTTTCACACAAATGTCCGATTAAACTGACTGATCTGTGCGGCTATTAGGTTTGACGATCTGGCTCCCAGAGATCTCCTCCCAGTTTTCTCTACTCAGGACGCAGTCCCTCTCCACTTTACGTCCACCTTATAATACAAACGATCTTAATTAAATATTCAATGTATGTCATTGTTGTTGCAAACATAGATCTCAATCAGTTAAGAGGCCGCAGTAAGCTCGGCCGGATTTCACCTTCCCATACAAACGTAGTTACGCTCTCATTTTAAAACTACGTGTTGGATTGCGACGAAACTTTGCATATACAATAACGTGAGGTATATCTATGTCTGTAATTAGTTTATATGGTTCAAGTTTATAAAACAAACGAAATACCGCAAAAACAAGTTTTGTATGAAAAACTTAAATTCGCTGTATTTTTTTTACTATGGTATCTGAAGCTACATAAACTAATTACAGATATAGATATACTGTCATGTCATTGTACATGCAAAGTTTCGTTACAATCCAACAGGTAGTTTTAAAATGAGAGCGTAACTACGTTTGTATGGAGAATCGAGCTTACTGCGAACTCTTAATCAAAATCCCTATCCGAATTCCTAATCTACCTTTAATGCACATATAACATGTGTATATTTTTTCACGACTGGTTAGTCCATGAATATTTGGTTGTGAGTCTTGGGGATTTTCTATGTATCTATGTATTTATATCTATGAAATATATCGCCGTCTAGTACCCATAACATAAGCCTTATTGAACTTACCGTGGATTGTTCTCTAATGTTTATTTAGGTATTTATTTTATATTTATTATAATGGAGTGCAGGATAGAAATGATCAAGTGTTTAGTTTTGTTGCTTTCTCAATTGTAAACTCAAAAGCTCAATGTTTTTCCTAGGAAACTTTGCATTTAATCAACTACCGCCAAGTATACAACTAAGATCATCTCTCATGTGGGGCCGAAAGTATTCAACAAACTACCCGCGAACATAAAATGTGCGGATAGTATCTCATCTTTCTTAAGAAGATTAAAATCGTGGCTCCTCACCCACTCTTTTTATGACATCAAAGAATTTTACAAGTTACCACAATAATAATGAATATCCATAAACGTGTACAACTTAATTTAAGAATGATGACATGTAATATTTTGAATATTATTAATAAGTGACTTATGACTTATGACTTATGACTTATAGGGGAATGTTTTTCGAGTGTATTTACTCGTATGTGTACGTATATGTTTTTGAAGTGAAAACTTCTTTAGCGGTGCTGTGCACTTTTTGGGATGGGTTTTTTTTAAACTCGCCACAGGTCATGTGACCGCATGATTCGACAGATTGAAATCTCGTAAGACGGACACGTGACCTGATCGAAAAACTGTTACAATGTCATTGAGTTTTCACTTCTGCCGGCACTCCCGGAGTGCTACCAGGTCTTTTTTTTTGTTCTTCTTTGCATATTTCGATCTACCAATATTTCTCCAGCGCATAGGATTGATTTTATACTATTTGTTTCAGATGTTTGGACTGTTTTTAGTTACATGCAACTTATCAGTTTTCATAAGACTTTTTAGATTATATTTATATGCATTTTCTTGTTTTTAAAGTTTATACAGACATTGATTTTGTCATTCATATCAAATAAGCGCTCTTCTTTTTACCTATTATTAACTCTGAGTAGGAGGTAATTGTTATACGTACTCGCTCGCAGACAAGTACGAACAGGTAATCATGAAATTGAGTATTTAAAACTATTTTAACATTGTTTATAGGTCCTTCCTGCCAAATAGCTAGACCTGAGCCCCCAGATTCCAAAGCTAGAGTAGACAAAACAAAGCCAGGCTGCATTGATTACGAGAGTTGTGAAGACGAAAAAAAAGGCGCAAAAGCGAAGAAAAGATGTTAAACAAGTTTCAGGCTGTACGAAGTTCGAAAATTGTAAGGATCTAGAAAATGCAGAAAACAGGAAGTTAGAAGAATATAAAAAAGCCAAACGCAGAATGAGAAAAAATAAAGAAGATAAACCATGTCCTAAAAAAAATTACTAGTAAAACAAATATTTCGAATACAATTGGTTTAATCTAGTCTGACTATTCTTACAGCTTAGGAAAAATGTAATCATATCAGATGATAAAAATGGTTTTGGCAACGAATAATTAATTTATTCGTAAGCCATTTACTGAACATATAGGTACCAACTTCGTTTAACACACTCAATGCATACAGTGAAAATACAGTAAAAAAAATTACTAGTAAAACAAATATTTCGAATACAATTGGTTTAATCTAGTCTGACTATTCTTACAGCTTAGGAAAAATGTAATCATATCAGATGATAAAAATGGTTTTGGTAACGAATAATTAATTTATTCGTAAGCCATTTACTGAACATATAGGTACCAACTTCGTTTAACACACTCAATGCATACAGTGTGCATTTACAATATATACACCAAAGTTCAACAACCTAAGTGTTTCCAACTTTACTAAACAGAAGAGCAAAATATGGATAACCATGCGATTTTTTATTTTTATTTGAATTTGAATTTGAAAATCACAAAATGTGAGCCAGTCCTTCTTGAGCTGTACATTTCTTCGTTTTTAACGCTTTAGCGCTAGTGATATCATTATCATCAATATTATATCATAGGGTTCTCCCAGAGAGTTCCACAAAGACCGATCCTGCGCCACCCGCATCCAGCGGACTCCAGTGACCAGACCCCGTAGCATGGACGGCATTATCACACGATAAGTGACAAGATAGAGCGTCCCTCACTGGCTGACACCGTTCAATAGAACGAGACGGACGCTCTATCTTGTCACTTATCGCGTGATAAGGCCGAGCATGATACGGGGTCTGGTCATATTCAGTCCGCCTTGTTGGGCTACTCATACGAATGTTTGTCCCGTGGAGGAATGTGTACCCGACATTCAATTAATTCCGAAAAGTTTTTCGTTTATTTTCTAAAGTATATAGAAGATTATAACTAACATTAACTAAATGAAATAAAAACAAATTTAAATCTAAAAAGGTCCTCGAGGCATTATTTCACCTGAAAACTGCAAAGTATACATTTCAAATCAATTGTGTTCACTTGGCAATTATGCAGGTTCTTAGTGAACCATACTTATTATCGATAATTATTGATTGAACTCTTTTTCAAATGCCATTTTCTTACAAAGCATGAAAACGGAGCCTCGTGGGGATTGCCATTATGTATCCAAGAAAGAATTGTGAATCGATTAGATAATCGTTTAATTTGAAAATATTTTCATAAAAGTAATATTAAAGCAATACAAAAATACTAAAATTACTTATAAATGGAATTTTATACCATCTTTTTCTAAACTTGCAGTGGTTGAACGTTTATTACACGGCTTACAGCACATGCGAGCATTTTTATGATAGGTACGTGTTTTCTCTTGCGAGGCGATTGTGTGAATGACCATTAATCGATTGTTAAACTGTCTTTGTATGATTTTTTGGACATTATGCAAGGTTTTCAAAAGAGGGGTAAGTAACTGAAAGGCTACTCCAGGTATGTATGCTCTAAGTCAGCGGGCCTAAGATTGTTGCTATTTTATCACTTATTGCTGTGGTGTTGGAAAAGCCCTACGTCACTTTCTGACTAGTATGCGAGTACGACAGCGACCACATCTCCACAACGATATATTATACAATCGCAACCATCTCAATAGCGGATTTATAATAAAAATATTTATTTACCATTTTTTCAGGGATACTTTTTTAATGGCACATCCGTTTGGATTTTTGCGTTACCGCGAAAATTTTGTCGAGTTCATATATGTCTATCTTTGTCGCTCAAGTAATGTCAATGCGAGATGGGGATATTTATCAATCATACTTATTATAGAATATTTATACCCTTACCCTAAGCAAAGAGTACAATACATATACTGAACTAAGGTTAGGTTTATTTTCTTTGATACGTCAAAACAAAGACGGAATCCAAAATGAAAATATGTTGTACTTCGTAAATTAATAGTCAATAAATAAGAATGGTCATCGAAAAACTACCACAGCAACTCTCAGACAGATTACAATAAGTTTCTTGAGAAAAAATAACAACCTCAATACAAAAATGAATTTTATTTGAATTTCGTCCACAATATAATTAAAAATCGCTCAAGGTGTTTTCTATAAATAACTTTAAAATGGTGGTCGTAGATCAGGATTGTTCTGCTGATACGAATGATAATGCAGAAAATGTAGAAACCGAAAGTAAAAATAGCGATTCTGAAAACAGCGACAAAGCGGAGTTGAAAATAGAAATTGATAATCCACCCACCGAGATTGAGCGTATAAAAGTCTTCACCCGGAAAGTTGCCAGATGCGCCGCTAAATCGTTTTGTGAGACCTATGTTCACCCTCTTGTAATCAAAAATCCCAACTCATTGCCAAATAAATCAACAACAGTAGATTTAATGAGTCAAAATCAAGAAGATGAAAGAGCAATATTACTTAACCCTGAACAAAGAAGCAACGAAGAGCAAGCTGCAATTATACTCAATCCAGAACAAGAGAAAGAAGAAGACGATTACACACCGCTACAAAATCAATGGCAAGATATACAAGAAGCGCACAACAGACAAGCAGAGGTAGTCAACCCAAATAGGAAAGAGAATTTACTAGCAGCCACGGTAAATGTATTGCGTGAAGAGCAAATGATAACAATAGATAAAAGGAAACCGAGTCTATCATTTGACATTGCAAATATTTTATCATACCTTCCTTGCCAATCTTTAATAGCTGTTTCTGAAGAAAGAGATGATATTGACGTAGTGAATTTGGGAATGACTGAGCCTAGGCCTTGTGGTTCAACTTGCAGTTGTTCCCAGTCCCATATTAACGATGATGAAACAGAACAATTTGACGAGGACGCCTCTCCAACAGAAGAAAATTGATCATTTTAAGATCACTGATAAGCTAACTCAATAATAAATATGACCGAAGATATCTGTATGGAAAAAAACACTACAATAAAATTATATTATCAGAAAATATTTTACATTCAAAATCTATATTTACTACTAGAAGTGTTCTTCTTCTTTTATACAGGGTGTAACAAAAATGGGGTATGAACCGATCAAGGGCTTAACAGGTATCGTGTTCTGATAAAAAAAAAAATTGACCCGATTTTTTTTTTACCTTTGGCTGGCTGGGGCGACAAAAATATATTTTCTGTTTTTTCTAGGTAGAAAGCGGGATAAAGAACTGAACTTGTTTTTGCTCATGTCAGTGTTCACGACTTGCAGCCATCGCTTCTTTGGGTAGCCGCGGCGTTGAGGGCCGACGTTACATGGTACGAGGTCACTGCGACCACTGCCAGTAAAGCCTGGTTTCCACTTGGATTAGTGCGAGTGCAGGTGATTAGTGCGAGTGCAGGTGTGTAGTGCGAGTAGTGTCCAATTCACTGCGAGTGTTTAGTGGCAGGCACGCAGCGAGTGAGGGGGCAGGGAGGGCGCGCGGGACGTGGCTACTCGTAGTCCACTCGCAAAAAAATAGAACACGCTTCTATTCACTTTACTACACAGCCAACTAATCACTTGCACTAATCAGTCGCTGTCCACACCTAGTCACTAATCACCTGCACTCGCACTAATCAAAGTGGAAACCAGGCTTTAGGCACTAGAAGGAAGGGCTGGATAAAACCTCCCGCACCGCAGCTAACGCAGAAGCTCTGACTTTACTAACCGTAGGCCTGCAATTTACAGAAACAAAGTAGGTAATGTTGAACTATAAATAGTTAATAACTAGATGTAACTACCGATTCTGAGTTAGTTAAACCGCAAACGCCATGCCTATAATTTTGCTCTAAAGACAGTGTAATTCTCAGGGAAAAGAGCGACGCAGGTGCTATGCCATTGTTTCGCTAATAATGGTATAATAAAAACGACAACATGATGTCACGATTACATGTCATGCTGCCTTTGGCCAGCCTGCGGGAGCGGGAAGCAGTTATACGTTAGAACAAGATGAATTTAAATACTGCTGTGAAATTCAACTAAGCCATTGAAAATAAAAGATTCTTTAGGGTGAGAAGTTGTTTGTTATCGATTTGAACTTTTACTAAACGAAACTTAATCGCGTTTAATGAACTTGTTTATTTACCTCTCTTTTTTCTGACGTTTCGGACGTGTCACAACATGACGAGACGAGTCTCAGCTAATGGGTAAACGTATAAAAGAAGTTTGTCACATTCTAACAAATTAGGTACAAGAGAGCAAGCAACGAAATCTTAAGGTAGGTTTAGACGAGATTATCAAACGAGCATCTAGCGTAGTGGGTAGCAGCCCAGAGCCCTGTCTACGAAACTAGTGGTTCTGGGTTAAAATCTCGGAAAATATTTGTGTGATGACTAATGAATATGAGTATTTGTTTCTGACTCGGATGTTTTCATTGCAAGTATTTAAGAATATTTTATCTATTTAATAAATATATGTTTATAGTCCGCTTCTAGATCGTTTTGTGTAAGATTGTCCGCTACTATTGAATACATTCATCCATTTAAGTTTGATTTTTCTCGAAGAGAATAGGTATAACCACTACGTTCTAATCATAAGGTAACGGCGCCTATTACCGGGGGTATCAAATTCGGCTACCATTACCGCGGCATTTCAAAATACGCATTTTAAAAGCAAACGATTTACAATAAAACATATTTTACACAAATGAAGCCTAATTTAGTTGACTAACGGTTCTGTTTACGCAAATATGTGTGGATGAAATAACAAGCTCGCAATTCGTCAGTTTCTGCGACGGCGGCGTAGGAAGAGGTCGCGTCATACAAACGCGTGGCGTCACTGGTGAGTATACCTGAATCTTATTTATTATTTCACGTAAGAGCTATGACAATTTTATATATATTTTGGCCTGGAAATGCATTTAAAATGGAATATAAAATACAGCGGTGATAGACGCCATTTTTAGTTGGGGTAACTAATACCGTGGCATACCAGCGGCGATTTGCTTCTTTATACTTTATCTTTTTTATATGTTATCGATTATATAATTTCTTACAGTTATTCGAATCTTGATCTATTGACGCTATTAAAGAACTATTTCCGTCGTATGGAAAGTATTCAACAAACCCTTAATTTTAACCAAAACTTTAGTACTGAATCTGCAGTTTCTATGGAAACCTAAGGGTTTCCATAGAAACTGCAGAGTTAATTATTACAATATTTAAACGACATGACAAAATAAGTTTTGTCATGTCGTTTAAATATTGTAATAATTAACTATATGTACTCACCAGTTATGTGATTTTGGTTTTATACCAAGCTTGTAATATATATATTTGATTTATAATGAAAATACAATTATACCCTAAAGTTTCTATGGGTCGGAATTAGTTTTTACAAAATTCCAAATTAAATCTATTACCGATGGTATGATCCCATACCACTCGGTAATAGTAACTATGGGAATCTTTTACCGACCCATTCAATATTTGTTTGGGTCGGTAATAGGTTAACAATAAGTATCTATTACCGAGTGACATTTTAGTCTTCTCTTAAAATAAATCACATCTAGGGTTCCGTTCGTACAATTACAATTGAAAATATCTCTGGAACGTGTTATTAAGATATATGGTGAACGGTGATAATAACATATCACAGCAAAATTTGTAAATCAAATAAAGACACCATAATATTACACATACAGAATGTTACGAAACTCCCCTTTAACTATTTAATTAGAGTGTGGCTCAGAATACTAAATTGTTCGAAAAGTATTAGAAATAGTCTTAATTAAATTCGATAAAACTTTTTTCTTTTTTTTTCTTTGTATACAAAATACAGAATCCATACTATATGTAATGTAACAGTGATTTAATAAAAGGTAGGCTTTCCCTGCTATGTATGTAAGTAGTAGTTATTCTTATAATCAGTTGACATCATTTGTAGATTTGTTTTTTTTTTAATAGCCTGTTTGGTGTCCCACTGATGGGCAAAGGTCTCTCCTATTTTTATGTTTTATAGATTTTATAATTAGTTCCACTACCTGATTGTGACAAAGTACAAACTGTAAATAAATATAATCATCATAGCTTAAGAGTCCACAGTAAGCTCGATTCTCCATACAAACGTAGTTACGCTCTCATTTTAAAACTACGTGTCGGATTGTAAAGAAACTGCATATACAATGACATGAGGTATATCTATGGCTGTAATTAGTTTATGTAGCTTCAGATATCATAGTAAAAAAATACAGCGAATTTAACATACAAAACTTGTTTTTCCTGTATTTCGTTTGTTTTATAAACTGAAACCATATAAACTAATTACAGAAGAGATATAACTCATGTCATTGTATATGCAAAGTTTCGTTACAATCAAACACGTAGTTTTAAAATGAGGGCGTAACTACGTTTGTCTAGGAAGGTGAAATTCGACCGAGCTTACTGCGGAGTCTTAACATTTTATTTTGTTTCCCAAAAAACCTTTATGTAACCTTTATTTTAATATACGGAACCAAAGTCAGAAATATTATTTTAACCCTCGATTTTGGGTACCGAATTGTGTATCAGGTTACTATTACCGATGGTAGAAAATTGCTGCTTTTTGTACCCTCGGTAATAAAAGCTAAATTCGCGGTAATAGAATCACATCCCATCCATTACCACGGTAATAGAAGAATCTACTTTCCTGGTTCCAATAATTATTTTATCAAATATAATAAACTAAAATTGATTCAAAAAGTTACGACTCTGAAAGTTCAATAAACACCCTTAAATAAAAATAAAAAAACTAGGACGTTAAGGAGCTTTCATACCCATCATTTTTTATAATCATTTGAAAACTACCTAAATACCACGGT
Organism: Epinotia bilunana; assembly: GCA_947049275.1. NCBI lineage: Eukaryota > Metazoa > Arthropoda > Insecta > Lepidoptera > Tortricidae > Epinotia > Epinotia bilunana. The sequence goes on along the minus strand of OX346275.1, from coordinate 2,958,633 downwards.
AATAGGCGCCGTTACTTTACCTGAATGCGTGTTAATCTAAAAAAAAGTACACATCTATATGACAATTAAAGTGGACATGAAACCTCACGGCCACTTTAGGCGTCCTTGTTTTACCGTACTAACGACAACACTGTTAAACTGACCATCCTGTGTTTATATAGAACCTTATTACAATGCACTATACAAGGTGCACCGATGGTCAGTTAGCTGTGTTGTCGATTGTACTAGCCCGGCTAGTATGTACACTAATCGGTTATATATTTAAGTTCCAACGTATAACCTTATGTATGTGTCAATTTTTACGTTACTTAGCTAGCACGGTAACGAAGTGACGTATATTTATGCTCTGGCGTAAATTATATGTAGCCAAAAAGGTGTGTAATGCAGTCTTTAGTTGAAAAAATATTTTTATTTAATTTAATTCGTTCATTTTGTTGTTGTGGTTACAATACTGCTTAATAAAAGAGTGACAATGAGCACTGTACTCGTCTAATAATTAGTGGTACTCCCAAATTAAGCTGTATTTCAATCATTTGGTTTTGCTTCTATTCAGTTCTATTCGAAACAGCCGCTATTATGGCCGCAGAAAAGGACGCGGTTATGCGTTGGAATGCGATGGAAGTATGTATTTCCTTACATATGGTTGCATCCTGTGTGATAGGCCATGATGGTAAAATATTTTAAGATACATGTTTTCTTGGAGATATTTATAAATATGAATAAATTCGGGCTCCGGCCACTATAACGGGTTAGAAGCATCTCTAATTTGTCACCGGCGGCAATTCTCTGGGCCAGGCAAAAAGTCCTAAAAAGGTAAACAATCAATCCAAGCTCTTAAAACAGCAGACGAATATTTGGTTTGACACTAATTTTTACTCAAAATCCGGCCACTGCAATTCTTTTCATAGTGTTAATATTTACCGGGGGGCTCGAGCGACCTTCACAAATTTACGCCCGTCATTGGTTTATACCGGCAATTTTATATGTCTAAATCAAGAGCTTATTAGCACTTGACGTTTAAATTTTCGTGTAACGTGAAGTCAGGCAAAAAAGAGTAGAAAATAATAGGGGCGCCACTATCGCTCATATGGCAGCTGAGCGTTTCTCAAAAAAAATGCCACTACATTTTTTGGAGATTTTCTGCAACTTTTATGTTATTGCTACTCAAAATCACGATGTCTTTCCAACCCAATAGGAGAAAAAAAGTGTTCCAAAATGTCCATACATTATTGAACTTTCCTATTGTGTTACCACCATACAAATTATAAGGTAAATGGTAACACACTAGGAAAAATATCTTTGGGACAGTTTTTTGTCCTACCAGGGTCGAAAGAGATCCTGATTCTGAGTGGAAATACTTAATATAAAATTCCTAGTTCTACAATTAATAAACGTGGTATTTTTCACGCTCATCTAGAGATTATGACACTTCGCTTTTAGTGACGGACGCTCTATCTTGTCACTTATCGTGTGATAAGGCCGACCATGATACGGGGTCAGGTTTCTGGGGGTATGGGGGCTCAAAGCGCTCCTAGCGCCATTTGACATATTTGGGCGCTAATGTCGAAATCGTTCATAGCGCTCGGATGTGACGAAAAGCACTACACACTCCTTGCACCCCTTACATGTCAGGGAAGTCAATAAGGATCTTAAGATATGTTCACGATATGTTGGGGCCCTTATCCCATTACGAATTAGAAAAAACAGCTCATAAACGTTTTCCAGTTGTCCAATAGGTTAGTTTTGGCCAAAAAATATAACACTGTCAAAAAATGACAGCTTGGCTTAGCATAAAAATGGGCTAACCACAGTAGTAACAAAATTTCCCTTAAAATGCAAAAAATAACACCATGCCATGTAGTATGGACACAGTTAATATCAATATTTGGACATTCAGACGGTTCTCACAAACAAAACGATTATGCTTCCAATAAAAATCAAAAATGAAGATTTCCTTCTAAGTGATATATCGCTGTTTTCGTTGGTTGATAAAGAAACACAGACTGAATCAAAATGTGTTTCCGAACAAGGGAGCAATGCTATTGATATAGATCCCAACACCACTGAACAAGAGGGTGCAAACTTACTACGTTCGAAATCATCCCAGGGTAAATATCTTCTCGGTAATATCTTTCAGCAAGAGGATCCTGATGCATCGCGCTCAACTACAGCACCTGCTTGGATACTAGATGCTAGTTTTGATAGGGAATTCCCTAACGGTGGGTTAATATACATACCTAATTTAGACACAGAAGATAATAATCGAGAGGAAGTTCCTAATAACGCCTGTGTGTTTATTCCTAATCAGCCATGTTTGGCTTTAGAAAATACTGAAGAAGATACTCCTAAATGCAACCTCATAGTCATAGAACATTCCTCTTTTCATTCAAAAACTAGTAAAGAAATACTATCGACTTGTTTGATTAGTAACTCCGTTGAGCAAATTGATATTGACACTAAAGGTAGTAAGGAAAAAATGACGAATAAAAAACCCAGTACGGAAGAAGCTTGTCCTTCACCGTCAGAAATGAGAAGGAGACGTCTGAACTATATAGCCGAAGGAGTAAAAAGATGCCTCTCCGCCACTTTATCAACGATCATGGACCCTATCTGCAATGGAGCATGTAAGTCAAATAACCCGAAAATGGAGGAAATATGCCCAGAAGACACGGCAAAAGTAAAAATAGTAGAAGAAATCAAACCACAGACATCAATCAGACCAACAGATCCTCCACAAGTCGCGCCTAAAACGGGCATTGTATCCAAAATAAAAAAGTCTTTGTCAGGGTTAATTTGTGACCCTTGCCCTGCTTGCGAAGCCAAACCCAGCCCAGAACCTGCTCCACCTGAACCTCCGCCAGAACCGAAAAAACAAGAAGTAAAGTGCAGTCCAAACAAGTTCTGTGGACCAGTAATTACACATCCATGTCCGCCACAACCCAAACCCCGTAACTGCGGCCTTGACAATGAATCAACACAATCTTTAGAATTCAAGGCAATTTCACCACTTATCAACGTAATTAGCCCCAATAATGAATTTGTAAGTGAAGAATATGTATTAATAAACAACAACGAACAACCTTCTATTATTCTTGGAATGTCAGCAAATAGAAATTCTGAAAGCGTTGCAATTTCGAAACATATTGTTGATGTAGTTACTGAGCTCTCTGCGGCGGCATCTAGCATAAAAGAGGACGATGATATTCAATCCAATACTGAAAATATCTTAATGATGAAAGACAACACGATTGACGAAGAAAAGATGCAGACAGAAAATCATAGCGGACCGATAGCTAAAATAATGTACGCGGTTGAGTCAACTGTGGCAAGTTTAAAAGAACATGTAGACCTTGATAGAATCACTTCTATCACGACAGACGTCACCAAAGCACAAGTCAAAACTATAAAATCAAGAAGTCCCAGCAGTGAATACTTTATCAGAGCCGTTGCTCCAGAAGAAATTAGTCAAAGTCATCCGTTTGTTCCTCCGCCGAGAAGTCTATTTACTTCTTTTAAGTCTACTATTTTCAGATTCTTTGGTGAGAGGGAGGAAATGGAGCAGCCGTCGGATATCAGTTCTAACTCATCTTCAGAAGCATTATCGGAAATGACAGATGAGTCAGCAAATGAAGAAAGTGATCCGCAAATGTAACAACAATTTACAACAATTTACTAGAAAGGTCTCCCTTAGGTTGTGGATCCCTAACACTCATTTTTATTGATTTCTTCTAAGCTGGATTCTGAGAACCCCTAATTAATATAAGTTGTATGTATTTCCATTCTATTGTTTTCATTTATTACCCACGACGTCACGGAGAATGTATGAATTTAGGGCGAAAGTTTGTTTGATCGTTTATTTGCTGTTTGTATGTGTTCCCATCTATCTCCAAAACTTGAAGGTTTCATGAGTACGCTACTATTCGTTCTCTGTCTCTTCGTCTGTATCTCTATTAATTTGTCTGTCACAGGGCTATCTTCCGCTGTAGTAGGCAGATCAAATTAATAAACGAAATACAAAAAGTGAAATGAAACTAGTTTATTACCTTATTATTTTTACTCTAATGACATTAAGGTTGTGACTATCTAGTAAGTATTATATCTACATGTGTCGGGAAATCCCGCTCTTCTAATACACTTAGTTGTTTAAGAGTCCGCAGTAAGCTCGATTCTTCATACAAACGTAGTTACGCTCTCATTTTAAAACTACGTGTTGGATTGAGCCGAAACTGTGCATGTAAATAAGATGAGGTATATCTATGTCTGTAATTAGTTTATGTAGCTTCAGATACCATAGTAAAAAAAATACAGCCAATTTAAGTTTTTCATACAAAACTTGTTTTTGCTGTATTTCGTTTGTTTTATAAACTGGAACCATATAAACTAATTACAGACATAGATATCCCTCATGTCAATGTTCATGCAAAGTTTCGTCACAATCCAACACGTAGTTTTAAAATGAGAGCGTAACTACGTTTGTATGGGAAGGTGAAATTCGGCCGAGTTTACTGCGGACTCTTAATTTAGAATTACAGGATCTTGTTACAGAACTTTTGAGTAGTATGCATTCATAACACTAATTATGGATGTTTTGTGTGTAGGGGAGACCTAGGAGAGTTGTGTCAATTTTTAATTTTAGGGGAATATCTCGCTCCAGAAACATTCCACAGTTACGACCTATGTGAATAAATGTAGCCCCATTCCAAAATAATCATCTAAATTAACTAAAGTATTACGGTTTCCGAGAAAATCAATAAAAAGGAAGACTACTCCCTTTGTCACAACTCCCCTATCACCGAGGTAAGATGTGACAGGTACCGAGGAAAGTTGTGACAGCTATGTATTTAGACTGTTTGAGTATTAAAAAATACCATTACACATATTATACGTAAATTAAACACATTTTTTTTGCAAAAACTAGTTTAATCATCTTTTAGCACATCAAGTAACAACAAACACAACGCATTAATATTTCCATAACAGTAATTATATCTTGTAAGTAATTATGGCATCGCTTTGAGATCAATCATATTATAATCAGTCAAAAATTTTAATCTAATCTGATAAGCAATTATAGCAAACATATTGCAGCTCGCCTCCAGTGTCGAAATAACCCAGCAGATAAATGAAGTCAAATAGAAGAGGAGAGGAGAGTTGTGACAAGCTGTCACAACTCTCCTAGGGACTCAAAATTACGACTTGGTCCGAATAATAATTCATATTTTCTAAACACGATGCAAACACAAAAAATCAATGCCACTTTTTGAGACTTAGATAACCTCACAACTTAAGAAAAAATAACACAACAACGCACATGTAATAAGATATGATATGAAGTCAATCACAATTTTGACGAAAGACTTACTTTCGCATTTTTTTGCACGCGGACGTCGTAACTACGCAACCGCTTCGCGTGCGCCGCCGGCGGGTACCGAGTCAACCAGCGCGTCTCTAAAGCGTCAATCGAGCGTTGTTGCCAGCTCGCTCACCTTCATAGGTAGGGAGAAATCGCGTCTGTCACAACTCACCTCTGTCACTAATCTCCTAGGTCTCCCCTATGTAAGAAACTAGTGTGATAGAAGCGAATGACTTAAGGGGCTACCCGAGGTTTTCATCGATTTATGACAAGTAGTTTTGCTCTACAGATAGAACTATAATAATAATATAAACTCAAAGTCTAATAAGTCAAACGGTTATCGGTTCTTCAATCTTTTATCTCCATTTTGGTCTACCGGATTTTGAAAGAAAATAATTCTTAAATTTGTATGTTTTTTTTTAACATTGTCTAAAAACACTTATTTCGTATCTCTTTTAACGTAAAAGATCTAACATATACGAAATCTACATATTTGGGTTCGTCTTTGACGTCTCCAAAAATTGGTCTAGGGTTTTCATTTGAAACTAATTAACACAAAAGTTATGGCCAGAAAACCAGTTTTATTGAAACAACTTTGTTACTGTTGAACAACTGTGTTACCATTATGTCCCTATTTCTAGGTAAAGGTTTTAAATTGTAACAAAACTAGTTTTATATCCTTTTATTATATAGGAAAATCTTAAAAAAATACAGAATTGGATTTACCCGAGTTTGAAGTTTTGCTCTACAGATAGAACTATAATAATAATATAAACTCAGTCTAATAAGTCAAACGGTTATCGGTTCTTCAATCTTTTATCTCCATTTTGGTCTACCGGATTTTGAAAGAAAATAATTCTTAATTTTGTATGATTTTTTTTAACATTGTCTAAAAACACTTATTTCGTATCTCTTTTAACGTAAAAGATCTAACATATACGAAACCTACATATTTGGGTTCGTCTTTGACGTCTCCAAAAATTGGTCTAGGGTTTTCATTTTAAACTAATTAACACAAAAGTTATGGCCAGAAAACCAGTTTAATTGAAACAACTTTGTTACTGTTACACAACTGTGTTACCATTATGTCCCTATTTCTAGGTAAAGGTTTTAAATTGTAACAAAACTAGTTTTATATCCTTTTATATAGGAAAATCTTAAAAAAATACAGAATTGGATTTACCCGAGTTTGAAGTTTTGCTCTACAGATAGAACTATAATAATAATATAAACTCAAAGTCTAATAAGTCAAACGGTTATCGGTTCTTCAATCTTTTATCTCCATTTTGGTCTACCGGATTTTGAAAGAAAATAATTCTTAATTTTGTATGATTTTTTTGAACATTGTCTAAAAACACTTATCTCGTATCTCTTTTAACGTAAAAGATCTAACATATACGAAATCTACATATTTGGGTTCGTCTTTGACGTCTCCAAAAATTGGTCTAGGGTTTTCATTTTAAACTAATTAACACAAAAGTTATGGCCAGAAAACCAGTTTAATTGAAACAACTTTGTTACTGTTACACAACTGTGTTACCATTATGTCCCTATTTCTAGGTAAAGGTTTTAAATTGTAACAAAACTAGTTTTATATCCTTTTATAAAGGAAAATCTTAAAAAAATACAGAATTGGATTTACCCGAGTTTGAAGTTTTGCTCTACAGATAGAACTATAATAATAATATAAACTCAAAGTCTAATAAGTCAAACGGTTATCGGTTCTTCAATCTTTTATCTCCATTTTGGTCTACCGGATTTTGAAAGAAAATAATTCTTAATTTTGTATGATTTTTTTGAACATTGTCTAAAAACACTTATCTCGTATCTCTTTTAACGTAAAAGATCTAACATATACGAAATCTACATATTTGGGTTCGTCTTTGACGTCTCCAAAAATTGGTCTAGGGTTTTCATTTTAAACTAATTAACACAAAAGTTATGGCCAGAAAACCAGTTTTATGGCCTAAAATTATTCAGCTTTGATGCCAAATATCTCGAAAACAATGAACTTTGAAGTAAATATGGGATACTATATTGCTTAAAGCCATTGTTGTTAGTATAATAAGCTACAAAACATTAGAAAACTAAGGCATTCAGATCGAAGGTCATTTGCGTATGGGAGCCCCTTAAGTTTTTCATAGCTTATTTATGAATGCATTCTGCCTCGCAACGTATCCTAAACACAAGAATAGATTCCAAAATCACCTAATTTATTATTCAATTAAAAGGGTGGATATTTACAAGAAAGTTACATCATATCAAATTCGTTCACCCAATAACAAGTTTAAGTTGACATGTAAATTTTATCAAGAAATAAATGAATGAATTGTTCCATTCGCACCCGCGTTCATGAATTCAACTACACAAGAAGAGTTGATAAAATCCTTTTTGCTCACCACGTAAAACCTCTAAAACACCAAAAAGTCATAATGTGAATAAAATTTTAAGTATTTGCAAAAACAACTGGCTGAAATCACTGTCAATCCCACCATTTTCTGTCCAACCATCAATCAGTTCAGTTCTTCAGACTTAAATTCGAAAATCTCCAAAAAAAATTCAAAATGTCTGACAACAGATACGAAGACTGCTCTGGCCAAACCCGTGAGAAAATCATCTGTTTACCTTGTAATGAAACTATACAGAACTTGAAAGACAATAATAAACCTAAGCAAGAAAGTGAAGGGAATTGTACGAACTGCGCGTGTGGAAAGAACTGTTCCAACACTGACAATCCTCAAAGAAATGGCTAGTTTACTTGGAAAGTAAGTATTTTTTTCATATTTATTCAGTCAATCCCTCAATACCAAAGATCGTGACATGGAAATCTGTAGACTAGATTCCTTAGGAAGTTCCCCGGCTGACACCTCTCTTACATGAGAAATACTTATACATTTTCACCATTATCATTACTACTGTCATTACTCGGTGTCATACTGGCATTTTGTTTTAAGACTGTACAGTCAGCATCAAATAGATTTTTGCTATCAGTGACAAAAAACAAAAAACATAAAACATTCTTACCCTAATAATAATAATGTTACGATATATTTGGCTATTTTGGCTGCTAACTACTATCTATATGATGCTGACTGTGCTTGGAAAAGTAATGAGTTTAGTGTTTGTCGTCATGTTTACCTTCTTGCCTGGAGATCTAGATCCTCTTATTCGTAACCGTAATATACGCAAAATAAGCGCAAGTAATTGGTATATGATCACCTGGCCTGTGCCCAGCGAACGAACAAAACATAGGAGTCTAAGTAGCACCACAAAATGGCCCCACAGAATAGGTTTCATTGCCATTAAGCCCACATCACACTGGTGCGGCCTGGCCGCGGCGGACCATAGTAGACTTGTCATTAGCTGTCATACTGACTATTGACCGCCACCGCAGGCCGCTCGAGTCTGTGAGAGGCCTTATGCGGGGTTGGGGGCGGGGTGTCAAGAAAACAAACAACATGCGCATACCGGGTTTTAGGCACGTGTTTGGGTTGTTTGTAAGGGCCGCTACAGACCGGAATGGCAGCGGCGTGGCGAGCACTTTCCGAGTCAAATAATTTTAAACTTTATCTACATACTAAAAAGTCCAGTACGCCAAGACCCGCTTGGTCGCGAGGCGGCTCGTGTCACCGCGCGACCTTTTCGAGCTTCTCAAGCGGTACTGGACTTTTTAGTATGTAGATAAAGTTTAAAATTATTTGACACTGAAAGTGCCCGCCGCGCCGCTGCCGGCCGCTGCCATTTCGGCTTGAAGCGGCCCTAACTAGCTCGCATTCTATGGTTTTTTCGTTCGCTACTATAAGAATAGGTTTCATAAAATCAAGAGTAAAGTAACCAATTCTTCAAAAACATTTTCTCGTGTTTTATAGGTTCACGAAAGATCGTCATTCCTGATATCTACCAGCTTGTAGAAAAATGGAAGAAATTGCAGAACAGCCCACCACATTATCCAAATCCCGATGTACACTTACCTAATAAACTGATTGCTTTTGTATACACAAATAAGATTGTATGCCTAGTAATAACCGTTTTGATAAAGACTCCTATTAACCCCCGTACGCGGCTGTCAGAATTTTGCAATAAAATTATGACATAATGAGACTTAAAACAATAGGTTCAAATCATTGGCACCTGAGCATACCGAGGGGATAACCTTTTCGCCACCACAGTAGATTGGATTCCGTAAGTTGTCTCACACGCCAAAGTCTTTGCAGCAAGCGTCAGTCGTGGCATGTGGGGCACTAAATGTACTGACTTTATATCAAGACAGTGGCGGCAAAAAGGTTAAACAATCATCATTACCTTAAAGAGTCCGCAGTAAGCTCGATTCTCCATACAAACGTAGTTACGCTCTCATTTTAAAACTACGTGTTGAATTGTAACGAAACTTTGCATATACAATGACATGAGGTATTATATAAAACGTTGTATTTTTTTACTTAAGCTACATTACAGCTACAGTAGCATTTAAGTTTTTCATACAAAACTTGTTTTTGCTGTATTTCATTTGTTTTATAAACTGGAACCATATAAACTTATTATAAACATAGATATACCTCGTGTCATTGTATATGGAAAGTTTTGTTACAATCCAACACGTAGTTTTAAAATGAGAACGAAACTCGAAGGTGAAATTCGGCCGAGCTTATTGCGGACTATTTATTCTGTGATATCAGTAGTATCGCAGATTTCAAATAGGACTTTACTGCAATAGGCGTTACTACTCACGTGATACTGCTTCCTTTAAAAACAAACTTTTAACCGACTTCAATTTAGTACTCCGCCAAGCCACGAGAACATTTCCAAATTTCTTTTCCAATTTACCAAATGAACTGATTTCCGAGAGCAAATGCGTTGATTATTAGAGAAAAAAACCCAATCGCTGTATGTGACCCGATAATATTTGAGGACTTCCGTCGACAACACAAGGATCACCCTTGGGACTTCATTAGTTGCTATTTCAACGGAATCTTATCAGAATCTGTGATACAGGTACTTTTATACATTTAAGTACATAATTGAGGAATTCCATAAGTCATCTGTGGTCTTCATCATCAATTCCACTCCACCAATTTATGATTTCCGGATGTAAATACACGAGTTATAATAGAAAATACCAAAATCACTACACGCGTGCCTAATATAATTGAGGAGTTCCCTTAATTCCTCATGGATCCCATCATCCAATTGAATTTTCAAAAATATGGGACCCACCTGGAAGCACATACTTACAAACAAAAAAAAAATTACGAATCTGCTCATCAATAACGGAGTTTTGAGGTAACAAACATTGAAAAAAAAAAGATAAAAAAAAATACATTCGAATCCTCCTTTTTTTGAAGTCGGTTAATAAAGGCCGCTGGCTGAAATCCCTTAAGACTTCGTGGTCATCATCACGTGATAATGATGGTTGTGTAATGCCTCCTCTACACGTCAACAGATGCGTCCGCGGACGCTGACAGATGCATCCGCAGATGGGTCACCTCGAGTTGTCCACACGTCTGTAGGTCGATCAGTCTATGTTGATTCTTTCAGAACCCTTTGATCCGTGCCACAAAAACCGACAACATGCGGATAAGTGACAGATGCATCTGCGTACGTCTGCGGACGTTACATACCTACAACAGACGCGCAAATTAACCCCTCTACATGTCGGCGGACGCATCCGCAGATGACGTCTGCAGATGCATCTGCAGACGTGTAGTGGAGGCTTAACTGGCGTCATACACAGTTTACGCCACAGTTAGGATGTCGGGTGCAAGGCGGGTGGACCTCGGGAATTTCAATGAAATGGTTACAAGTATTTGGTACCTTCTTAAATTCTGTGTACCTCTCTTGTAAACGAGCTTTTTTCATAAACAGGTTTCTGTCAAAAATTACTTTTCTGTATACCTTCATCAACTACTCATTGAGGCGATTCTAACGAGCCCAAACTCGATAGGGTTATGTGATCCTATTACGCAGTTCCTATGGCCACCTTCCAGCTCCATCATCAGATCAGCTCCACGTCATCATAATATTGCATTGTCACGTGATTTGCATATTCGTGCAAAATTTCAACTCAATCGGAAACCGGGAAGTGGATCAAATTTAACTTGTAAGATTTGATTACAGACAGACAGACAACGGGACAGGTGAAACTAAATAAAAGCTTGCAAAAATAGATCCACCTGCCATCCTGACGTAATGTGATTCACATCCTATGAAATACGTACAAAATCTACTAGTAAAATAAATGAATAAATATTAGCGGGACATAAATACAAATCACTAGCCCTATACTCGTAGCACACTCAATAAGGCTTGTGTTATGGGTACTAGACGACGATATATTTAATAGATATAAATAAATATTAAACATAGAAAACATCCGAGACTCAGAAAGAAATATTCATGCACATCACACAAATAAACACCAAATGTATGTAATAATTTGGTACCTTGAGGTTGCTACACTGTGTACCTCTGAGTTTGTTTTACAAAAATCTGTGTACCTCTTCTGAAAACGATCTATCTTCAAAAGTAGGTCCGTCCTATACGTAGTGGGCCGCCCCGTCCCCAACATTTAAAGAAATAAATCTTATTAACCAACATTATATTATTATTTACTATATAGAACTTGAAAATGCCAATTTAGAGGGTGGATACGGGCTGAATAGAATATATATTTTTATTGGTATCTATAGCACATCCGTACTAAACTTTTTGAATGAGTGCGCTAGTCTACATGGCAATTAACATTACATTCAGAAAAAAAGAACAATCTATCAAACCACCCTGTCAAATATGGCTGGTGGCAGCTCAGGTGAAAAAACCAACCCATGCACTAAGGATCCACCAGTAGAAAAAGGAGACATCGTCAAAGTAAAGAAATGCCTCATCCCACCAGACCCTGAACCGATTCCGCCAACACCATGCGAAATACAGATAAGAGAACAGAAGTTAAAAAGAGGCGTGATATTCTGCCCGAAACCGCCTCCCGAGCCTCGCCCTCTGATCCCTCCCTGCTTAGCTATTTGCTTGGAAAAGGTCAAAAACACCCCGATCCCTATTCATCAACACGATCCACCAAGAAAATGTCCTGTTCAGAGAGTGGAAACAGGTTTTGCGAGATGTAACAGGATCAGAGACGCAAAAGCTGCTCATGACGATTTGCCGTGGCCTGGCTGCCCCCCCGAACCGCCACCCCCACCCCCGATTATCCCAACCCCTTGTGATATACAGAAGCAACAGCAGGCAGAGGCGAGGTGTAAAGAGAAATACAAACGCTTTTATCCGCCTGCGAAACATTGACGAAGATGGTAACGTCGAAGGTATCACAGGTTTCTCGAATCCTATCAACACAGAAACCAATATTGGACTTGCAAAACTTAATGATTTAATCAAGAATCTGTACTCACAAGCCGTCACCAAGGAATTTTGATCCCGAAAATGTCTAACTCTCCAATACGTATACATCTAGGTTTAAATACTTTTACAGCTCTTTTGCTTTCAAATAAAAAGCGGGAAGAAACCACCTATGACGATAATGTTGAGGGTGATATCAGAGAATTAAAAATGGATTTACTGAAAAAATTTGAAACACTGAACGATGTAGACACTGAAAATGAGTATAGCAGTCTTCTGGATTACTTGAGACACACTGAATCTAAGAAATAAACCAATCATAATATATTGCCTTTTTTATTGTCATCCCTAGATTTTTTTATCGGTTAATCCACATAGCATGACGCGTAAATTCATGTCTGAGCGACTTGAGCTCCTGAAGTGTTGTGGAACCGCCCTGTGCAACTCCACTGGGTCACTACCCAACTTGGACTGGGGCAGAAACAGTCGCCAGCTTTGATTGAAAGAGCATCTCATTATATAAACAGCGTACACCCTTTCTGGAAACCGCTGTTTCAATCGGCTGCCTCGCGAGGAAAAAAACTTTTTCATATTTTTTTATATTTCCGCCCCGGTCCAAGTTTGCTCAGTTCGGGCTGCACAGGGCAGTCCCACAATACTTCGGGAGCTCAAATACCGCAAGCCATCCGGTTGCCTCTTCGACGCGTCATTGCTCTGAATAACTAATACCTAACTAACCCCAAGTGGGTAACGGCAACATATTTGCCGTCATAGATGATATAAAAAAATTGCATTCTGATCGATTTAGGGTTCAAATTAGAATGTATTGATAGAGTTATCAAATAGTCACTCGCAATCAAGCAGTCACTCTGGTCTAGTCGAGTCGAGTTGTCACCTCCTCCTAGCTACCCACTACGACTGTGTTATTATTGTATCCGCTATCACAATAAACGATCTTCGATCTACAACATATTTTCTTAGGCAATATTCCCCATAGCTACATAGTATTGCCTAAAGTAAGGGCTAAACATACATACATACATAGATCCACGCCTTTATCCCTAAATGGGGTAAGCAGAGCTCATGACTTTTTTTATACAACGACGGTGGCAAACAAGCGTACGGCCGACCCTAGATATGTTTGAGGATTCGCCGTGTTGACAGCTGAAGGAACAAATTCCCTCGCTCTTAACACCACGCATCCTCGGGAGCTCTGGCGACCTTGCTCACCTCCAGGAACACAACACTACTACAGAGCAAGTAGTAGTGCTATTATGGCTGTGGTCTTCTGCAAGGCGGAGGTACTTCCCCTGTTGGGCTGCTCCAAATTCGAGCGGGATGACATTTCGCTGTGCCCTACCTTACCAAACTTATATTCCAGTGCTACTTTTAGCATAAATCTGGGTATCCAAGATTGACAAAATGTTATATAGAGGTGATAGGATATCAGGCGTGGCATGGAGAACCAATTGGTCACTGTACTTGTCCTCATCGACTTCTCTAACGCATTGAATACTGTTGACCATGAAATTCTCCTTGCCCTTCTTGAACGCTTAAATGTCGTCCGCTGCCATTTACTGGTTTTCAGATTATCTCCGTGGTCGCCAGCAAACGGTCAGAGTAGATCGGAAGTTTTCTGACTGGTGCGAGTTAGCTACAGACGTACCTCAAGGCGAGATCTTATCTCCACTTTTATTTTATATTTTTAACTTTCTGACTCCTGACTTTCGCTGTGCTTACCACCTGTATGCTGACGACTTACAATTGTATGATCAGTCTAACGTCTCTAATCTCTCAGCTGCCATTGATAAGTTAAACGTAGATCTGGCGCACATTCAGAGATGGTCCGAGAAAGGTTTGTTTGTCAACCCGTCCAAATGTCAGGCCATTATCATCGGTAGTTCCCATCAAGTGACTAAGCTCGACTTCAACTCTATTCCTCACATTAAATTCAACGGCACTCCTATCCCTTATAGCCAGAAAGTAAAGAATTTAGGAGTCTATTTGGACAACACCCTGAGTTGGAGGACCCCAGTTGCTGAAGATAGTCGAAAGGTGATCGGCTCTCTTCATGTCCTCAATGATAAAACACTTAAAAGATCTTTACGCAAGTTAATTGCCAGCAGAACTGTATATTCTAAGTGTTTCTGTTCTCGATTTTCGTCTGTATTATAAATATGTAGGTATTTATATTTATGTATTTGTTTATTGTTGTTATTTATTATGTATGTATATCCATCCACTGTGTGTTTATATCTGTAGTTGCACCGCCCACAATTTGTCTGCTTTGCCCGAAGCTTTTGACTGGTAGAGAATGCTTACGGCATTAAGTCCACCTGTTGTACGATAAGTTGTTATTTTGTGCAATAAGGAATAAATAAATAAAATATAGCAGTGGTAGGTTGCTAGCCCATCGACACACTCCAACCCTGTTCCCTTAGTACGACTCACGACACCCATGAGAAGAAAGGGAGTGCTACTCTAACCCGACACCACACGTCCACTAATCATACGAACAACAAATTACAATCAAAAGTATTTAGTACAATTTGTGTACATATTACAGTTTTTGTGGAAAGGGTAGGTGCTTACTCGTTATTAGGGTTCCGTATCTCAAAAGCAAAAAAGAAACCCTTGGGTACCCTTGTTGTTATGACAGGCGTATGAACGAATGGAGTACCTACAATGAATGCAAAAAAAACCTGATTGCAACAATTTTATTTTCACAATAACAATATTTCCATACAAAATACAACATAAATAAACATTTACGTAAAACTCTTCCAAGCAAGCAAACTGACTAGAGTTGCATCTTTAAAATTAGAAAAATACCTACAGTGGAAGAAAAAATATTTAACAATCATAAATATAGTTTAATTTTAGCAATAATATAGAATTTTACTAATATGAAGTAAAATGTTTGGCACATAAGTATGTATTTACTATTACTAATAATATGGGGCCACAAATTCACAGTCCAACATTTAAACACATACATATTAGGTATATCTGTAATAAGTAAGGCACATACCCAGTAGGTATATAACATTAGTAATAAATATTCTGCATTATTTATAATAAAACTTCAGGCATTTGCGAAAAGCGATCCAAAAACTAGAATCCTCTAAAACCCCATTAAAATTTAGAATATTAAACTCCGAACGCTTCAAAAATATCATACGTGTCATTTAAAATATTAAAATGCTTAAATACTTAAGATTAAAATAACATTACAAGCTACACGGTCCTTCAAAATTTGCAAAATCTTCAAAAACCCGGCCCCAGGCTGGAGCCGGGTTTAAAAAAGGCCAAAAAGGGGTACCCCCAAAGGGTAAAGGGGTAGGGGTAACCCTTGGGTTAAGACCGAGTGCAGTTACCACACTGCACTGGTGAAGGGTAATCCAAGTATAAAAGTACAAAATATCATTTTCTCTGAGGTGGCTGCATTGGTGGCTGATGGAAGGGGTGGTACTGCCGTGACAGTATGCTCTCCTGAAAAAAAAAAACAATTTTCAAGTTAAGCTAATTGAATCCTGACTATTCTCTGAAACAAAAAAATCCTACTAATATTATAAATGCGAAAGTTTAGATGTTTGGATGTTTGTTACTCAATCACGCTTAAACGGCTGAACCGATTTGAATGAAATTTTGCACGAAGATAGTTTATAGCCTGGATTAAAATATAGGATAGTTTTTATCCCGAGTCCACGCAGACGAAGTCGCCGGCGGAAGCTAGTAAAATGTATGTATGCGCCAATGTCTTTACAAAAATGAGATATTTTTTCAAAATTAATAGACTGATGTGCATCTCTAACTAGTGTCATATGTCTAGAGGTCACTGTACCATACATTTTGTATAACACTTAGACCCCTTCATACTCTTTTTAGGACAACTAAATTCTAACCGACAACCAAAATAATTCTGCTTGGAAACAATTATTTTGTCTGTCAGTAAGTATATAATATAACTAACCACCGCTCAAGTTGCTTATATGAATTATAAAATCACATAAAATACCTACTAACAAGTTATACTCACCACATTGTTTGGGATTTGTTGCGATCTGTCCATCTGCCTCTCTTGCAAAATGATTTGATTGGCAGCGCTGTGAACAAAAGTTCAATGTAAAAGAACACCACAACCTTAAGATACTCAATAGTATTTTATAATACATACATTAATTTTGTGTTTAAAATTTTAACTGTTTTAAAAAACTGGGCAAAATTATTTACCCACGAGTCAGAATGACAATATATTATGCAGAATGACTCATTGCTAGCTACTGTTACTTATATGCCTTCCACGCACGAGAAAGAGAGATGCAACACTTCGGGAATGTCTTTATTGGACAAATTTCGATAAAACCTACTCCTAACTTAACCCTAACCTAACGTAGTGAAGTTTTATTTAGGTATATTTCTTTAAGTGAGATTTAAGATGAGATAAAATACTATTATTAACTTGATTGTGTCGTAAAATAATGTATTGTTTGAGTAGGCTGAGTAAAAAAAGGAAAATAAAGACCCAACTTTGGATTTTTTTCTATAGAAAAAAAGTTAAGCAAACATATACCGATTAAATCAGGTAAAAAATCATCTAGCCAAGAATCATATATCTGAAAATCAGACCTTATTGTTTCTTAATCTAGTCAGAACGGTGTTTCAAAGTACGCCACAATTTCCGATGCACCCCTTTAAGCGTTACGGGTAAGTATACTTGTTAAGTAGGGAAATGCCAGAATTTGGGAGTTCTAGCTACTCTAACCGAGCAAAGTTGAAATATGTTAGTTACCCTTGTCGCGCAAAGTTGTAGGGTGAGAGTTGTGCTGGCGGACAAAGTTTTATTTAAGGTTTAATTACCCTTGCCGAGCAAAATTGTAGTTTGGGGGTACCCATGCCGGGCAAAGTTGTAGTTTTGGGTACCCATGCCGGGCAAAGTTGTAGTTTTGGGGGTACCCGTGCCGGGCAAAGTTGTAGTTTAGGGGTTACGTTAAGTTATAATATTTTAGTTTGGCCAAGTTCTTACGTGTCCATCGCCTCCTGGGAGAGGCCGAGCGCCTCCTGCATCTCACGTGAGGTACTCTGGAGAAAATCGCGGTCGCAGTATTTGCCGAGGCCCTGCTCTGTCAAAACCTGCAAAACGGTTTAAAATAACGTTCACAACTCGTTACCAAACAGTTTGAACTCTCACGCTTACAGTTTGACTGTGCCCGTATGTTTACATTTTTAACTGCGGACAATCTTACTCAAATCGACCTAGTCTCAAACTAAGCAAAGCTTGTACTTGTACCCATACTAGACGACGATATAAATACTTATATAGATAAATAAATACTTAAATACCTACATATAAAACATCCATGACTCATAAACAATTCGTGCTCATCACAAAAATAAATGCCCTTACCGGGATTCGAGCCCAGGACCTCTTGCTTCGTAGGCAGGGTCACTACCAACTAGGCCAAAGCGGTCGTCAACATTTTGACATCTCTAGGCTACATTGTTAGTGTACTTTTAGCTTTCTTTAAGTGGCCCTAGTTCAGTTAAAAAATCATTTACATTTCAACTAAGACATAGCGGTTCAAAAGTTTATGTGAGTTACTGGTGAGTTCAAATTCCAATAAAGGAAATTGAGTTGTGAGCATATTTTTTTGTTCCTGGATCTTAATTATAAGGCTACTACGCTCCCTGGTTACCATCAGGCATGGTATAATTGTTAGCTATCGTTGTGGTCAAAAAGCGCCCATTGTCCGTTTATTAGGCTGGCCGTATGCAAGCATCATCATTCATCAATTTGGTTTAATACTTACACGAGCAATAAGGGTCTCCGCTGGATTCTCTACACAATAAGGCACGTTGTTGTTCGGACTCGACCTTTGGTCATGACCTGTAATGACAATTACTACATTAACACATGCAATGCCAAACGTTTCGTAACGCTAAGTAACGGATACCGCAGTTTTTCAGCTTAGTAGAGGAAAATGAGCACTGCGAGCAGCGTGCCCACTTATAACCTGGCAACAAACCAGCTGGAGGCGAAAACGGTAAACATGCGCTCTGCCAGCCCAGCCACGACAATGCGCGAATTGCGGCTCGGCAAGCGTTTTATCTGTTCATTGCGCGGCCGAGACGCGCAACGCACTGTGGTTAGTTGGGATCACAGGCAATGAATTAGTAAACCGCTGCCGCCGCGCAATGTCGTGGCCCCGTAAGGCTTCCATTGTCTTTCTTCCATAATTCTGAGTACTGAAACGAGACGAAGAAAATGGACATAAACTTGCATCTGCGACTTCCTTTGCTATCGAACAATTTTAGCTTTTTTTTTAATGCTAGGCGCTAACTAGAAGATTAAATATTTTACAGACCAAACGTTTTTCTTTTTACCATTTATCAATTATTTTTTGCAGTATTAAATACAGCGCCACCTCTCGTTAATCTGTAGTAGTTGTGTATGTCTACCATCTGCCACACAGCTTACCAGAGAAAGTGTAACTTCATAAGTTCTCATTAGGTGGCGCTCATATTTAGTGCCATGGCTTATAAATAACATTTAAGACATAACATGT
The DNA here is from genome assembly GCA_947049275.1 of Epinotia bilunana. Classification (NCBI taxonomy): domain Eukaryota; kingdom Metazoa; phylum Arthropoda; class Insecta; order Lepidoptera; family Tortricidae; genus Epinotia; species Epinotia bilunana. The sequence continues at coordinate 2,939,367 of OX346275.1, read as the reverse complement.
AACGGTTTATAGACTGTTACGTATCTAATTACACAACCAGTTATTTACTCGAATCCAAGTTAAAATCAGATTTATTAACTTGCATAAAATTACTTGTTTTATGCATTTGTGGTAAAATATAGTAGGTACAGTCGAGTTCTCCAACATCTACACAAACAACCTTTCAAAAATTTCTATACAGAGACTTTATTGTAAATGACATAAGATACATGTGTAGATATTTTTGAAAGGTTGTCTGTATAGTTATTGGAGAACTTGACTGTACTGAAAAATGAAATTGACAAATCGAATTGTAATTGACAATCATTTGGAACTTTGTAAATATTTTTTTATGAATCAACGTTGCTCATTTGTTATTTAGCGAACGCAGACTCTTTGGGGGAGGCCTATGTCCAGCAGTGGACGTCTTTCGGCTGATATGATGATGAAGATGATGATGAACGCAGACATCCTTTAACATTAGTTCAAACACCACCACAAAAATAATATAAAGCATAGCTATTAGTAGAAACGTGGATTAGTAATTATCATAATAAGCAAACAAACAGAAAATATATACATATAGTATTTATAAGTAAATGAATATTTGTAAATCGAATGAATGTCAATTGACATTTTAACAACCAAGATTCTCTAAAGCCCGTACTGAAAAATCGGTCCTCAACTTGAATTATGTAGCTTCTAAAATTCTAAAATCATACCTACAGACCACAATTTGTCAGGTTTACTCAAAGGTACACTGGTAGAGAATGCTTGTGGCATTAAGTGTGCCTCTTGTTTTCTTCTCTGCCATAAACATTTAAAATAAACATTTTGTATCTAAACTGAGAAGAGTACGAAAATTAGCACATATCACACCATTATTCATAAAACTAATCCAACCTCTGTTAACTAAAATAAGTTTCGCTCTTTCTCTCAGACACATGACAAGGTGAAAGATAAAGAAACGATTTTTATAGCTTTTAAACAAAAATAGGTTTGATGAACGTTAATGAATAAGACCATAAATATGTACATAATAAGCTCGTATCTCACTGGTAATTAACTATTTAGATACGAGGTTTTGAAGAATAGTGATAAATTTTAGTGAATGTTGGTATGTCAACTGACGGATTGCAATGATGCAGAACACACTAAAACGGACTTACGTCGGCCTCTCATCGTCTGCATTAAGTCATTGGAGGTTTTTCTGCAACATTCAGCTTGATTGTACTATTTTATAGATTTTAATGTGCCATGATTTATAGATTTAAACAACAATTTTAATATAGAATACATTAAAATGACGATAACGCATTTTACAGCGGAACATAGATTTTTGCTTTATATCAAAAAATCCATACTAGGAGATACTCGATTAGGTGTTCCATCAGTGAGATCTCTTATCAGCACGGCTATCACAGGACGGCCTGCGAGCTGTGTCGCGGCGACATAGACTAACCGTCTCTTTCTGAGCGTTCTAATTAGAAAGAGAAGGATAGTCTACGTCGCCGCGACACACCTCGTGAGCAGTCCATAGACTTATTTATAATATATATGGGACTTTACATATAGCCCATGTAGAGACTGCTATTTAGGAAAAGTGTTTTTTTTATTTGACATTGGCCTTTAAAATTTATTACCGAGTGTTTTCTGATAAAAGCTTGAAATGATATGAATACTAAACAACAGATAATTAATTTAAATATTATATCTAGATTTTTATTATATCAGACGTAACAATAGCAACAAAAATAACTACAACAATTATTTTAGCTAGGTTAATACCTACTGGTATTTGATGTATTTGAACCCAACGTAATGTATTTAATCTTCTATTCGAAATAACACGTCTAGTATTTTTTTATGAAAATGAGATTAAAATCTCAATATTAATTATCAGCCGAAAGAAGTCCACTGCTGGACATAGGCCACCCCCAAAGAGTGCCACAGTGGCCGGTCCTGCGCCACTCTCCTTCGACCTTTACCAGGTCATCAGTCCACCTTGTGGGGGGCCTACGTCTTCCGGCTGATATTATGATGATTTGATGATTAATTATTAGAGCTGGCAATGAATTACAAAATAACTTTAATTTTAATCTCATTTTCTAATAAAAAAACTTAACTTGTGCTTTCCGTGTACGATTTAAATAAGTTTTTTTTCTATAGCGGGAACAAGAATCACACGCATAGCACAATCAATTTATCAAACGTGGTCGTTTGACAATATCATCATAAAATTAAACTACGCCACGTCAGCGACATCTGGTAAAATTATTACGAACTACAATGTATTTTTCCTCCACGAATTCTTCCCCAACTTTGCACGTGTGTGTCTCGCTCTGTGGTAAAGCCCGATCGTGTCGAAAGGATAATTATCAAGCGGGCAAAACAGTTTGTAAGAATGTACACAGATGGCGCTGGGATAAACATATTATATGATTGATATGACTTTCTTTTTATTTATAATAATAAATAAATTACTGTTACTTATATACCAGTTACTTACTCAATAGCATGGAATATCTTTTCGGAATCCTTCCCTCCAAGTAGCGGCTCCATCGCAATCTCTTCGTCGCTCGCGTGGTGGTCGTTGTATTTTCTGTCAAAACAACAGCCCTTTAATAGTTATTGAGCGAGAACAAGCGATTGTGCATTTCAACTCACGGCGATTATTATATCCTACGAATATTATAAATGTGAAAGTTTAGATGTTTGTTATTCAATCACGCTTGAACGCCTCAACCGATTTGATTGAAATTTTGCACGCAGTTAGTTTAAAGCCTGGATTAAAATATAGGATAGTTTTTATCCTGGGCGCACGCAGACGAAGTCGCGGGCGGAAGCTATTATATATAAGTAAAGTTTTTTCTGTCGCTAGTTGACACAGTTACGTATCCTGAGTCACTTCTTAGAACTGTTATTGTATGGGTTCGATAGGGTTGTAGACTCAAAATTTGTTATTTCCCCAAAAAAAAGGCAAAAAATTATGCCTAGTGACGAAAATCCCATTTAGATATCTCAAAAAATTACGAAGCTACAACCGTTTAAATATGGATTGTTAGAGAGAAAACGCTCCCCGAGCGTCATAGTAAATGGCAATTGCTTCATATGAAGGTGCGTTATGTAGAAAAGGGACAGAAACCCCTTCTTTAAAACTTCGGACACTAAACTTATAACTCTATATTTAATCCTCTGCTTTACTTTTTTTTCTCCATTTGACAGCATTTTTAATCCTTTTTCGAAAAAAAACATCATTATTAGTTATGTTATTTGGAGTCTACACCCTTATTGCACCAAATTTGGGGCACGACAGTGCTCCCGCCAAGACAAGCCAATGTATTTATACTTACGATGTGTCTTCTTGCGGTATTCGCCCGTCCATTCCGAATTCTCGTCTCATCATAGTGCCTAGATCGTCTTTTTGATTAAGATCTGAAACAATTAAAAAAACAATGATTCGTAAACACAAACCATAGATGCCGTAGTACGAGACTGGCTGCGCCATTCGAGTTAGCGAGAAAAAGGGCGCAAACGCCATGCAATCCGCGACACACAATAAGTTCTAATTTGCAAGTGAAATAGTTTACTTCTGTCGCTACGGTATTCGTCGATGCGAAATGTCAAAATATTCAAGTTTTCACTTCTGCCGGCACTCCCGGAGTACAATGCAACCCGGTCTTTTATTTGTTTTTTTAAGGATGTCGGTATCGTAAATATATTGTCGAACTAGGCCCAAATGGTGGTAAAACTGTATGTCTCGACAAGATTACTTACTAATTTTAACAGACTTGGATGCTCTATCTGGTGGTTCGTGCATCTCAACTCGTCTGTGCCTATGACCCCTGAAGCTCTGCAGAACGCCGAACAGTGGGTGGGTGCGCTGAAATAGGATAGTTTTCGCTCGTTGTTACTTGTAATCATGCTGTGTATACATGTTTTTGATGGCATTGGCATAGGGAACAATACCTTTCGAGTACGACGTACTTTCAACTACGTACTCGTCCATACAAAAAGAGAAAATGTTTTTCCACTTCTAAATATTTTCCAATCTCAATGATTTTTTAGAACGTTAGTGACACGATGAAAGCCTAGGTTTATGGGTTTTTCTTTTTTCTTAATGTGCAATAAATTCAAACTTACAGGCACCCCAACAACAGCTTTAAAAAAAAACGAAACCCTTAATACTAGAATATATTATGCTGAAGCGAACGACATCAAAATCAAAGTGATTTGTTAAGATTTATTTAATTAGTTAGTGGAAAAAGTTTTCTCCCGAAATGGAAATTTCATCAAAAAAGTATCTATTATCAATCGCCAGCTCCTAGCTGCTGCAAAGCTATTCTTCCCTCTTAACGAGAACCCCTGATTTATTTAATATAATACATATATGTAATGAATGTTATCTGTTTTGTGTGCCTAATAAATAAATAAATGAAACAAAACAAGCAAATTGTCGGACTTCATTTTTTTCTGATATGGCTCACAACAAAAGCCAACTGTTGGAAATAGAATTCGTTCTGGTTATCAGTGCACCATGCTATTACTCATTTGACAGGCTAGAATAGCACCACTTTCTTTCATACCGCTCGTGCTGTAAGAATCAACTATAGGACAAGTGTTGAAGAAGCAACCATGCAATCTCACATCTCCATTTTAGAAGTGTCACTGAAAACTAATTTAAATTTCTCCTCCTGTCTCTTGCACAAATATTGAAAACTCCCGTGGGTTTCAGACATACCCAAATTATTATGAACCCTCACGTCTTCACATCCACGCATTTACGTTCTTTTCACGTTTTGAACCGATACGCGGTTCTTAACCATGAGCACCCCACGGCATCGCTCATGATTAAGAACGTGACGTGAATGACCCATTTCATAATATTTAAAAAAATGCAACTATTTTTATAATACAAAAGAAATTAAAACTCACTCGATGTGTAGGCTCCACCGCTTCAGTCACCAGGTCATCCAGGTTCCCTGATATGGCCCTCTTCAGCTCAGGCCCTGCCTCGTGAAGAGTTCGCAGACCAGCCTGTAGCGTCATCTGGTTGGTCTGGACGGACTCGGCCGCCGCTTGCTCCTTTCTTTTCCTAAACCTTTTATTAGAGAGCGGAGGTTAATATTGATAGAACTTGTGAAGCTAAAGGTGAGAGAAAATGGTGATCAGGATCAGACGATATGAATGAAGTAATTATTGAAAACACGAAGCCTATATTGTAGATAATGTGATATTAATAAAATTTAATATCGATAGAAGTACAAATAAAGCTAAAACTTACAGTAATTGGTAACCAAGATCAGACGATCATGAACAAAGTAATCATTGAAAACTCGAAGCTTACTGTTGATACCAATTGTGCTACAAATATTCATAAATTGGTTTATGCGAGACTATGAAGAATTACTAATTTATTCACTTTTTGGAACGAGTATTTTTATGGAACGTAACGGGGTAAAATTACCTTTGAGATCGTTGATGATGGACCTAAAGTTAGTGAACGCTTAACTATAAGAACTATAAAATCAAATTTATCACTAAAGGTTAATATTACTAAAGTGGATTAATATTATTTGAAAAGTGTTGATACATGTCTTCTCGGTGTCGCGTATTTACAATCAAATGCAAAATGACTAAATTAACAAACGATCAAAAATAAGCAATAAATTGGCATTGATTAAACATGCAGTAGAACGCGCAAAACTCAAAACACTCAAAACCAAAGAAAACATGAGTGTGTAGGTAAATGGAGAATGTGCAATTTGTAAAGCAAGTGATTGTAAACAACAAACAGATAACACTGAGAAAATATGCAATTGATGTGGAAGGAGCTGTTTGGGAATCATGCTATAAATTGGCTATGAATGAGTTCATAAAAAAAAGTAAAAAGGGAGTCACTGGATCAAAAATAAAACTAAACAAAAGTACAACATGTGATTGAGATGTTATCTATAAAAAAATAGTCCAACATCACATAAAGTGATAGTATACGAGTACTCAAATGTTGGAAGCGCAAAATAAAACACAATCGACTGATTTTAAAATGAGGTACTGAAAACCACCCGCAAAAATTGCAAAAAAGGTGAGCACGAAAGGGCAAATGGCACTCGCTGGCAATGAAAAAACTCAAAACGATGCGAGAAGTAAGCATAAATTACAGCAGATCGGTCTTCGATAAGTTGCTTAATACGAAATGGACTTACGCATGGTTCCTATAAAATAAAAATTATGTATTAATCATGATGTAAGATGAAAATTAAAAACATTGAATCTAAAATCTACACAAATCTACACTACACAGTAAAATAAATAGTCAACTATATACAATGCAAATAATGATTACCTTTTAAAGCGGTTACACACGGTGATTTTTAACAGCGATACATAAACGCGATACGGTATCGACGCAAGTGACTATAGCTGATCTATGATAATTATGACGATACAGTCGCCCGTTCGTGAAACGCGCGTTTTTATAGCTGCAAAAAGTCGTCATGCATAACCGCTTTTAAGAGCTGAAGTGTGGAAGCGTAAAGAATACCACTACCAGGGACTTACAGTCAAACATTTTCCACAAAAATTACATTACATACGTGATTATTTGCGGAAACACAGGACACAGTCTAATCACGAATTCAAGTGGAAAATTGAACAATGAAACGCTAACGCATTTGATAACTTAAAACAAAAGAAACTATGAAGAGAGACTGCTGCGATGAACAAATATTTGCAACAACGTACGTACACGCGTTGAAATCGAAAAGCGTAGATATCGAGTAGTCAATGTGCTGAGATTACTAAAAATATTAATCATAAATAAGTGGTTGAACAAAATATAAATTTACCTCCTAAAATAGTCTTGTATAAGGAATGTAGCGTAGAACTTCCCGACAGTGATCTCGTTGGGATCACCAGGGGGTGGCACAACCTGGTCGAGGAGCTTGTTGGATGTGCGTTTCCAGACACGTTTGATGATGGCCCGAAGCTCAGTGTTGCAGTCGTCGATGACGCCTGTTAGAATACAGTACGGATGAACTCACAGGGGGCTACACTTTGGTACCGTGTCGCTTTAACGTCAGTTTAAACTGCCACACGGAGTTGTCAAATGGTGAAAGCGACAAGGTATCAAGGTGTTCAACTAATGATGAGTTCGTCTTTAGATGTAGAGTGAAAAAACTAAAAACCTTTCCACGGTCAGGTAAAATTCAATGTTATATTTATATCTGCTGAATTCTTAATGGTCACAGAGATGATATGGGTATACAATAATCAGATTCATACACGAAATTTTGATTTGCATAAACACAAACAAGTTTGATAGATTTACCAGACGTTTGAATCCCCAGCTGCGTTCTCACCACTGCAAATAGAGTGGCGTTGAAGTTCACAGTTCCATCTGAGTTCAGTGGCATGTTCATCGAGACGAGACGCTTGCAGGCCGTCCGGTGGGGACAGAGCTTTCCGAAACCTGAGGAGTTCAAGTTTGAGTTTACAAATCAAATCAGTTACCACCCGAGGAAAGGCTGATTTGCTTAATTTATTCCCCAAACGTAGAAGGCTACAAAACACATACCGAAACCCAAATAGTCAACGGCAAGAAACCTGATGTAAGCAAGTACGGTTTTGTGAGTTAATCATACCTATAGCCCAAGAGCCCTTTGTCCATGTAACTTCAAAATTCATGCTGAAGTATTTTTTGTTTTTATTCAGTATAACTAACTCAAACAACTTAAATATTCGGAATATTTCCGTGTTTCCGTTTAGCATTCTATTCGACGATTGGCTGTGAAAAGAAACACTGAAAATCAGTGTTTCTTTTGACAGCCACTGAAAGTCTATGCTGTCCGACCGCTTAACTTAGTCTTCGTCTGCTTGCACGCTCCCCCATTATTTATTTATTAAAAACATAAATAGACATATTTAAAAAGTTAAAATAAATATAAAAAAATAAAAAACACATTACATTAGTACAGTTGATTGCCTGTCATCCATCTTCATTACAGAAGCTCAGACACAACATTTGGCAGAGTTCAAAATAAATTTGTTATCCATACTCCACCGGAAGACTGGTAAATATGAGACAGGGTGCGAGTGAAACGAACGCTGGTCGGTAGCACACTGATTTATTATATAGATGAATCGTGGACGCAGCCACGCACACATGCATGCATACGTAACACTCCTCCCCCATTTTAACAAAATCTCTTAAAAGTACTTCTTAAAATCTACGTTTAATCGGGAACGACGACGTAACCGACTTGGCACACCTTCGCGTAAGCGTTGATCCTCCGGTTGCTCAGCCTCTGTGGGAACCATCTCCTCGTCTGTGCCTGTGTCATCCACATCATCCGAAGATTCTGCCTCTTGAAACTCAGCGTCACTCGGCACTGACCCTTCTCCCTCCGGCAAACGCTCAGCGGTGCTTCCGGTCAGACCCTCCTGACTTGAAGGGGTGTCACCACTTCCATCTGGTACTGGCGGCTGGGGCGGTAGTGGTGCTGGCTGTGTAGGTGTTGGTGAGGACGGCTTCTGGGGTGAGCGTGGTGGGCGGATATCTCCTGGCGACATCTGCGACGACGACGGCGACGGCGACGGCGACAGCGACAGCGACCGCGGCAGCGACGGCGACGGCAGCAGAGGCGAGTGAGGCACAGACTGTGGTGAGTAATCATCTATATCTTTAATTTTTTTATACCCCTGGTTACCGTTGTTTAGTGTTCCCTTATACCTATTTGATTTTTATGTTTTTTTTATAATCACCCCAGTCACATAGTCTTTAATTAGGTATAAAACCTTTCCGATCCTTTTATTAATAATCCCTTTACTCCAACTATATTTATCTTTGTTTATATACTTTTTATATAGTACCAGTTCAGCTTTTTTAAAGTTACGTGATTCTAATTCTTTAACTTGTGAACACTGTTGAGATTGTACAGGTTTGATCATCGGTTCCACGGATAGTGAGGGCGATAACTCCGAGTGAGGACTTGCCACATCTAACCTACATCTTAATTTATGTCCGAATATAATTTCCGATGGAGCGCAGCCTGTGGTTGAATGTATCGAGTTGCGATAATCCATTAAATATCTTAACAAAAGTAGCCGTCTCTGTCTTTCATTATTACCTGATAACATGCTTGACTTAATACCCTTTTTTGTAATCTTAACGAAGGTCTCGGCCTGCCCGTTACTGGCAGGATGGTAAGCTGGGGACGTAACATGTTCTATGTCGTTAAGGTTGCAAAATTTAGTAAATTCTCGAGAGCAAAACGCGGTACCATTCTCACTCACGATTGTTTTTGGTAGGCCAAACCTAGATATAAATTCGCACAGTTTGTCAACTACGGCAGTAGATGTGGTGGTATTCATGGTGTACACTTCGACCCATTTACTATATGCGTCCACCACAACTAGATATGACCGTTTAGAGGCCCCAGAAAGTATATGCAATCTCTCGAAACAACGCGTAGTGGAAGGCCACGGCGCGGGCGACGCGCGGCGCGCGGGGCGGGGACGGCCGCAGCTGCTGGCACACCTCACAGGAACCTAAAAAAATCTCCAAAGCCTCGTCAATTCCTGGGAACCAGAACCGAGAACGAGCCTCTGCTTTGGTCTTGACTATTCCTAAATGTAACGTATGTAATTCTGATAAAACTTTTTTGCGTAACGATTGCGGAATTACCACTTTGTGACCTCGCATAATAACCCCATTTTCTACAGCTAATTGAGTCCTGCACAAATGATAGGGCTTCAATCGCATATCGGTAGTTTTATTAGGCCAACCATCGACAATAAACCTACTAACTACATTCAAAGTTGCATCCCGTTTAGTTTCTACCTGCAGCTCGTACTCCGCGACGAAACAAACATAAGCGGCCTTATCACTATCGGCGCTTGCGGGAGCCGCGCCCCCGCGCCCCTCCGGCAGACTGGCCCGGGACAGGTAATCCGCGCTATTGTCCGCGCTGCGTACATATTCGATTATGTAATTGTAACCACTGAGAAATAGTGCATACCTTTGTAAACGATTGGCTGATACCTCAGGAATACCTTTGTAGGGGCCGAATATTGAAATAAGTGGCTTGTGGTCCGTTCGCAACACAAACGGTTCCGCCCGACCGTACAGATACTGATGGAAACGCCGTACTCCATAAATAATAGCGGTCGCTTCCTTCTGTATCTGAGCGTACCGTTTCTCAGCGGGGTTGAGAGTGCGCGACGCAAACGAAACCGGCCGTTCCACCCCGTCCGCATCTTTTTGAGATAAAATAGCCCCAAGGCCACTAGGTGATTCATCCACGGTCAAAATCAGTTTTGCTTTGGGATTAAAGTATGTTAGTACTTGATCGGAAACTAAATAGCTTTTAATTTTTTTTAACGCGTCATCATGCACCTTGGACCACTCCCATTTGCTATTTTTCTTAAGTAGGTCATACAATGGGCTGAGTATCGTCGAGGCGACCGGAACAAAATTTCGATAATAGTTACTTAGCCCTAAAAACGATTGTAACTGACTAACATTTTGTTGGCACGGGAGCTTCCACTATAGCTCAATTTTTTTCTGGTGATTTTTTTAAGCCACTTGTTTATAATATAACCCAAGTAGCTAATCTCTTCTTTGAAAAACTCACACTTATCCCGCTGCAAAACCAATCCCGCGTCCTGCAACCTTTGCAACACTACATGTAACCTAGCCACGTGCTCGGAGGCGTCGGCGCCCGTGATGAGTACGTCGTCCAGCAGACAGAGCACGCCGTCCAGTCCCGCCAGCAAGCACTCCATGGCGCGCTGGAACAGGGCCGATGCGGGGGCAAGACCGAATGCAAGTCGGGTAAAACGGTATAACCCCCTGAATGTATTAATACACGTCAACCTTTGAGACTCTTGGTCTAGTTCAAACTGGTTATATGCCATTGACAAATCTAACTTTGTGAACCGTTCCCCCCCGTGTAGTTTGGAAAATAACTCATTTATCGTAGGCAGCGGGTATTGTTTAATAATCAACTGCTTGTTTATACTCACAGAATAATCAGCGCATAAGCGTACAGAACCGTTTTTCTTCAAAACCGGCACTATAGGTGACGCATACTCGGAATGGTCAACTGGCTGAAGGACCCCTAAATTGACTAATCGGTCAATTTCTTCACCAACTGCGTCACGCAAGGCAAATGCTACAGGCCGAGTATTAAAAAAAAACGGGTTTGCATCGTCCTTGAGCCTTAATTTGACTTGGTATTTATTGAACAATCCTAAGCCATCCGAAAATAGTTTGGGGTACTGTTTCATTAACTTATCGCCTCCTGTAATAGAGATCTCTTTGCAATAATTAACAGGCATTAGCTGCAATTTAAATAACGAGATGAAGTCTCTGCCTAGCAACGGTGGGCCGCCGTCGCGAACAACAAACACGCTTAGTACGTGACCTGCGAATTCCACAGTCAACTTTAAATTACCCATGCATTTTAACTGCTGACCCGAGTAGGTCATTAACCTTTTAGACGTAGGTAACAATGGTACATCGTTGAAATGCATCTCTGCATCACTGCGGACCCACTATCGATTTGAAATTTTAATTTTAAGCCGTTAATTTTAACCGTTTCAACCATAGGCTCACCCATTACGGATCGTATGTGATATAACTCACCGTCGTCGTCGTTATCGCCCTGACAATCCGCGAAGGCATCCATGTAATTTACATAAGTGCACATCCTGCGTAAATGTCCTTTTTTATGACACTTTTTGCATGTAAACTTAGCGAAACGACACTGTGATGCACTATGGCTAGTATAACCGCACACGGAACACTTTGGCTTATCACTTCCTTCCTTCCGACGATCTCCAGGCGCGATCTTGAAGATCTCCGCGGCCGCGGCGCCGGAGCCGGCCGCTGCCACCGCAGCGCCTACCCGCGCGCACCGTATGTTTTCGGCGAGTTCTACCGCCTTTGCTAAAGATAACGCCGATACGTCTTGCGAGTACAACTTTTATTTTTCACCTCCCGGCAACATTCCCATAACAAAACGGTCACATAGCGCTTCTTCTACGTTTAAAAACACGCAATGGGAGGCTAGGCCCCGTAGCCTAGCTGCCCACTGTGGGTATGACTCATCTCGTAGCTGTGTCGCCGAATAAAAGTTGTGCCGCTCGCCAAAACCGGTGCGTTTTGGAGTGAAATGCTCATCCAGTAAGCTTATGATATCTTCATAGGGCACTTCCTGAATGTCCTTGGGCAGCGCTAAATGCGCTGTGAGCTCGTAGGAGCTCTCGGTGAGTGCGCTCAGCAAAATTGCTCGTCGTTTCTCGCCCTTCGCGTCCGTTGCTTGAGTAATATTGTTCGCAATGAACCACTGACAGAGCCGACTCTTGTAAATCCTCCAAACTTGAACATTATGGTCGAAAGTCGGCAGAATTCCAAAAACGGTAGTCATTTTTTGAGTATGTGGGTAGTTGTCGTCGCCACTGGTAAATATGAGACAGGGTGCGAGTGAAACGAACGCTGGTCGGTAGCACACTGATTTATTATATAGATGAATCGTGGACGCAGCCACGCACACATGCATGCATACGTAACATGTTGATGTCCCTTTGCAATGACTCACAATCTGTAAATTGCTCCACACCGTAAACTAATTTTAAATCATCTGCATAAAGGAGACATTGGGATGACTTAATAACTGTTGTGAGGTCATTTATCATTATTCCGAACAGGAAAGGTCCCAATATGGATCCCTGACTGACACCAGATCGGGTGAGATATGAAGCCGAAATAAAGCATACATGTCGAACATATTGCTGCTGACTACGCAGATAACTAGCGAAGAAAGATAGTAACTTTGGAGAGAAACCAATTTGGTTCAATTTATTAAGCAACAAATCAGCAAGCAATAAGATGCTCAGAAATTTTGTCACCCAAGAGCAGAAGATTTGTGTTTACAGAGCGGTTAGGTCTGAAGCTGTGTTATGCATCATTCAAGTAAGTTTAACCTGCGCTGATAAGGTCTGGTGGAGTATGGATTCAAACAGCTTAGCCAACGTGGAAAGATCAGCAATAGGTCTGTAATTGTCTACAATTGTGGCGTCGCCCCCCTTCGGGATCGGTCCCACCCTGGAAACCTTCCAAAGTTGAGGATATGATCCAGAAGTGAGAGCTAAATTAAAAAATATATTGTAACGGGAGTTTCAGGTCATCCTGACAACCCTTTACAACGTAGGATTGCAAGTTATCTAGTCCTACAGAACAACTGAACTTGAGCCGTTTTATCCCCTTCTCCACATCCTCTTGGCACTAAGACCCTGATCCCCGGTCGCCAGTAATTATACCCTCCCGCGCGCCGCGCAGTCGAGGACTGAGCCGTCGGACTATGAATTCCTGTTAGTTTGAAGCCCTATGTGATGAATATTCTTGTTGTTGTACCGAAATAAATGTATACATTCTATAAATATATTTTTGTACAAAATAAACGCTAAACATAACTCAGTACTTTACCTAGTGGCGGGTTTATTTTCCTGAGCAACTGAACGACGTCCAAATGCTTAATTCTGCCCTTCGCGTCTGGGTCGTATTCGCTCCACAATCTGCAATGATTATTTAGATTTAATATGTTATAAGTTCAAATGTTATCATCATCAATGACAGATATTTCCGTTGAGCAAACATCTTTCCAAATAATTCCGCATCGAAGACAATCAATCTTTGCGAAATCATTTGGAGAGAAGTTTGCTTAGGGAGTGTAGCACCAGTTTACGATGACAGACCGTTCAAACGATGAAGAAACTTGTCAAACTTTCCATACATTCAGATTTGAACTTACGATTATAGATGGTTTGGTGCAACCCACCCCTACTTGAAGCTTCCCTGAACTTTCTGAATCATGCGTAATCCGTAGCAATCTGATAAATTAAGTTTTTTTTTATATGTAAAAATGGTTGAATAGGGAAGATGCAATTATTTCATTTTGCTTTCATTTGAAAGAATCGTATGTAGAATAGACCACGAAAGTATAGGTATATATTTTTAAAATAAGGAGTGGTTCAGTAAAAAAGTAGCAGTGAATTATCTGGTATATTTTATTATCTTTTGCTAAATATGAAGCAGTATTTTTTTTTATAATCTGTATATAAAACAAAAATAAAACTATACAATAAAAATACTATAAAACACTACTATAAAATAAAAATAAAATCATATTGAAAAATATGAAATTGTTTGAGTTTTCTCATTTTTATTGAAATATACTTTGAAAGTTTTTGGCCAACGCCATTTTACAATTTTCACTTGCCGTTTCCCACAAGGCAACAATTTAATTTCCATTTTCACAATTGGTTTTATGCTTTTAGGAATATCATCTTACGAAGAATTGATACCAATTAACTGAATTTTATCGTGGGTAGTCAGGAAGTCTCTCTAATCTAACCTCTGACAGACGTTTTTCTATAGGAGACAAATTTCTGTAAAAATAGCAAATACACAAAAGTGGAAATTCCATGTAAGTAACTATCTCGAAGTGAAGTCAAATCAAAAAAGTTAAATATTATAGAAAAGACAATTTAGGAAGGTATTAAGTAGCTCATGAAACTTTAAAAAAAAACTATGTTTATAAGGAACACCTCATAAATTCTCACAGAAGACACTGTTCAAAGAGTATTAGGAGAGATGTAATATAAAAGGTGAAAACTTGAATTCGCCCTTTTATTTTAAATACGATTGTATTTAATTTTATAGAATAGTATCTACAAATTACTATAAAAAATACAGTTTTTAAAAATTATCACAAAATATAATGAAAAAACCACATATTGTGCTGCCACTTTTTTTCCGAACCACTCCTTACTACAATTTATAATCTTGTTACAAACGGACAATTTAAAATTTTGCGCCTAAACGGATCTGCAGTTCCTGTGACGTCTCATGTGTCGCTCGCCATATCTGTTTGTCCGTGGTTCCTAGATGTCATAGAGTTGCCTAAGTTTTGAATTTTGACAGGAGTGACGTCACCAGATGCTGATTGTTGGATTAAAACACGGTCCGTTTCACATTACTTCAAATCGTAATTATTTTTTTACAATTAATAATAGTGGCTTTTTTTTTTGAGAACTGCTCTTAACCGCAATAACGGCAAAATAGTTTTAATGGAGGTTTATGCACAATGGACTTCAACGCTGCACTTACCGATCCGTAGTCTCTACATTTTTAATGTCAGTAGAAAAAAATGGGTTGCAAATTACCTGACAAATTCGTCAAGGTGGTGCGGACCCAGGATTGACCAATCTCTGGTCAAATAGTCGAAGTTGTCCATGATGACGGCCACGAATAAATTGATGATCTAAAAAAGTAAAATTCTCACAAGTTAGGCTAACTGAATTGAGATACCAGCGCACTGCTGGCTCCAACAGCGTACAAATGGAAATTCTGCAAAACAATACATTCAGTGAGAAGGTTTTCGGTGAAATAAGGGGATCCTGCTACTGAGCTGACGAAGCCATGTGACCTACTAAAACAGTAAATGCTGGGTTTACACGTCAAGTAATTGCAAAGTAATTACAAAAAAAAACCAAATCGCTGTATGTGGGCCTATAAAATTAGAAGAGTTCTCTCTCTTCCTGCAGGATGCCATCATCAAATTCTAGCCTCACCACCATGGGACAACCTGGAATGGATACCCCTTCGCACAAAAAATAATTTCCCAAATCAGTCCAGGCCATTCCGAAGAATTGAGAACGTCCCCCTTTTATGAAGTCGGGAATACTCACCAAGAACGTGCATAGCAGCGAGAATGATATGAAGTACGGGAACGCCATCCAGTTTCCGCACCCCGTTCCGTCGACATCTATCTTACTGTACTCGAGGTCGTTCGGGTTGTAGCACTTGGCCGGCTCGAAAGGACGCTCGGCATTGTTCCGAGACAGAGCCATCATGATCTCCTGCCACGCTTCGCCTGGAAAATAATCATCACTTTATGATGTGACCATCATCAAAGACCTTTAAGGGGCTCCTAGCTCCCAATGAACTTCGATGTGTCTGTATTAATAACAATGAGGTTTGTCGAAATAGTATCCCATATTTACTTCAAAACCCACAGTTTTCGAGATATCTATATGGCACCAAACTTTGGCAATTTTAGGCTAGAACATTCTTAGGACGTAACTTTTGTGAAAATGGATTAAAATAATAATCTCTCATGGGTTGTTAGAGACGTCAATAAGGAACAGTTATATGGAGATTTCACATATAAAAGTGCATAATGTGGTTTAACATATTAAGTATATAAATAATATCGAAACAGAGCTGGGATTTGTTGCCCCCCCCCCCTTGGCATGGCTTGCATGAAAAGCAATAAGTAAACAGTAAAATTCCGATATCTTACCAGTGGCGGACCTGAAGAGAGCCATCAATGCAGCACCAAAGGTTTGGAAATTGTTGTGTTCGGTTATAATTTCGTCGTCTACATCTATCTTTCCAAACAACTGGAATACAAACGTAGGTATCATATATTATATTCTACATTCATCATTATGATATGTGTGATCATTTCATTTCAATTTACAAACAAAAAACCGTTATCGCCCGCAGTCAGCAGCAGAGAAACGTGATCCCCTCTGCATTGATATGTATGTTTGAGCTTATTTAATGGCCGACTTTTTATAAATGTCATTGTAATTGGAATCTTCAACTTTGGGTCGTAGTGTTGCTTTTGGAATGGACTACTTTAAAGCAAATTGGCCAACTCAAATAATCTTAAGTATACATTCAAAACGCGTCTTCCTCTCTTTCGAATATTCCAGTAAATAAATAAATATTAAATTATAGAGCTCATTCTAAATCTTCACTAAATTTATTCATGAATATACAAATACAAATAGTTACAGATTAAAATGACGAAAAGTACTTAACCCAACCATTCCCCAAATATTTTGTTTAATTGTTATCTTCAAGTAGGGTTGTAAAACAACTTCGCATAAACAACGGAACAAACAGTAGCTACTCCAGCCAGTTTTATGACATCTCTTTGTTATCTTTTACAGCAAAAGAAACTGTAAAATCCCTTTTAAGTGGATTGTCGACATTTTAAGTAAAACAAACTGTACCAACCTGCATCCCCACTACAGCGTAGATGAAGAATAGCAGCACAATCAGCAACGCAACATACGGCAGCGCTTGGAAAGACTTGATGAACGTCCACAAAAGGGTACGAATTCTCTCCCCTCTGGAGAGCAGTTTTATCAGCCTCATCGCTCGGAAAAGACGGAAAAACGCAACGTACTTGAGCACCGAACCTTTGTCTTTTGGGCGTTTCTAGAAACATCAGTAGGTATTTTAATATGACAATGCATGGGAAAGGGAAAGACTAAGACGAAGTGGTTAATTAACTCAAGAATATGGCAAACAACTTTTTAACACCTGCTATAAGTACAGTAAAGAGTTTGCTTGTTGCCTTCTAATGAGGCATCAAAGTTGTACTTTTCTTCGCTGATCCTGCTATTTAGAAAATAATCATTGTAGCCCACAAATGAAGTATTCAAATGATCCTCATTCAAGGTGTGAAAAGCAGTGTGTGTGTCTCTCACAAATATTTTATATTTTTCCGTCTCTGACTTAAGCACTTGAAGCCCTCGTTACGCCCAAGACTCTGCTTTAAAATCCCTAGCTAAGCTCAGGATTTTATTGTAGAATCTTTCGCTTCATTCAGGATTCAATATACCGCCATCGCCGTAAATAAAATCATTTGCTACCGAGTGACACACTACTATTTACATTTATGCCAAGGTTTTGGAGGAATCAGTCAAGTTAAACCTACTTAAAGATATATAAAACGTATAATTCTGTGACACAAACTAGCTCGCAATGTGGATTGAAGGGATTTCTACTTACATCAGGATTCACATCATTGACTTGCGTCACAACAATATCGATAATGCTGCCAACCACAATGATGAAGTCGAATGTGTTCCATGCGTCACCGAAGTAGTTCTAAAATGATACATATATACACCATAAGAAAAAATAAAATCATAATACACTACAGGTGCCCAGTTCACGTAGCAACAAGTTACAATCGTTCCAAGTCAAAACAGGTAACAGAGGTCAAAATACTTCTTCCTTTTTCGTCGTTTTCACTCTTGACAGTGGTCATGGTCATCGTTTCAGGTGTTGGTAGCAAGCTTCAGAACACGCCACCATTCCTCTCGGACAGTCGCCTTCCTTATGCTTGCGTGTAGTGATGCATCTACTGCAGCCTTAATCTGGTCTGTCCACCTCATTGGTGACCTGCCTCGCGGCAAGGTCTAAATCATCGTCATCGTCATGTCAGCCGAAAGACGTCCACTGCTGGATACAGGCCACGCCCAAATGTCAAAATAGCCAGTCGTTATTAGTTAGGCGCCTCTGCTTTGCCAGTAGACTTGTGAAATTGCAACTTGTAGCATCGTAATATGGAGCCCAAACATCGGGGCTAAAAGGACTTTAAAATTCAAACAATTAGTCGCTACGAACAATTATAAATCACACGCACATGATGAAATAAGATGGTATAGGCCTTATCACGAAATGGACCCAACTCAATATGATGCTAGCTTAACAGCCAGCGCTGGTCTTCAGTGGGGTCGATTCCGTGAAGACACGTTACGTAACACTAGTAGAAGGACACTGACAACCTGGACTGTAGAATGAGACGGTTAAGCACTAATTATGTGAATGTCACAAAGCCGTCTGACAAGGAATCCTCGTTTGAAAAATATCACTGGTGGCTTTGGCAATGGTTACCCAAAATCAACGGAGCTCAGAGATCAGCCGCTGAGCTTCTTCATCAGATTTATTCCATCTTTAGTTACATTTGATGCAACGACCTTTTAGTAGACCTTTGTAGCACGATAGAGGGCTGTGCACTACAAATCTCATTCGGGCGAAGTGCATCTCCAAGTTCTCCCAAATTATTATAAGGCTGGCTTCACACTGAACGGAATTCAGTCACGTAGTCATATAATCAAGCTCACTGAAGAGCAAATAAAGCGGTACACTTGGTGCAGAATTTCTACTAAAGGTTTTACCTTTTTTGCTCTGGAGTGGGCTAGATGCTGATTTCAGTGAGTGATTCCAACTATGTGAGAGCAGCATAAGATATGAATTAAGATTAAAAAGTGAAGTGAATGATGATTAATTTCAAGCTCATACTCCCACGCGCTCCTGAGGAAATGGGTTTTTTACTGACAGACGGAGTGATCTTTTATGGATCCTATTTAGTGTTCCGTACTAAAATTGATCCAACAGAACACTTATGAGATCATTCGGAGTCTATCCGTCTGTAAAAAGGCTTTTTTATGTTGCCTTCAAGTGATCCATCATAATATCAGCTAAAAGACGTCCAGTGCTGCACATAAGCCTCCCCCAAAGAATACCACAATGACCATTGACCGGTTCTGCGCCCTACCTACCCTAACCCCTACTAAGTTTTTGTCAACTATTATTACTTACTTTGAATTTAAACGCAGCCAGCTTGAACACAAACTCCAGCGTGAAGACCGTTGTTAAAATCATATTTAAGTAATCAAGGATCTGAAAGGGAGAAAAGGTTTTTATCTCGCAAGATCTATACATTTTTTTAAGTTAAAAAAATTCCTTCCAATAATACATATCACTCTTGTGGTGTTTTTAACCTTTTGTTCCCAACACAAGAGACCGAAAGAGGCATTATCACACCCACATAATTTACAAGAGAGTAAGTTTACGAGTAGAACAACTTTCTAGAACGGTATTTTCCTTTGCTGTTCCGCAAGAGAACGAGCAGATTTATTAGTATCCGGCCTGAGTCCATATAAATTGCATTTGTTATATAAGGACGCTACGTGCCCCGCTCACAGCGGCGCGGGCACTCAGGCTGTTCATTCGTTATAATGAGAGGTACCTGCCATGCGCGCTCCAGATGATGCCTTGTAGAGAAGCGAAACACATGTCAAGCACGTCGCAAGATTTTTTCATTATGGTGGTGGTATGTCATCTTTATTTGCATGTGCGCAGGGAGGGTGTGAACATTGACTGCATGCCAAAATACGCAAGTAGGTATGGTTTGTTCCAGTTAAACTGACAAAAATGTACTTAACGTGCTGTTAAGCTCTTTGATGCTAAATATGAAAGGAAAAGATAACAAAGGGATGTCATAAAACTAAACGAAGTGTAGCACGTGAACTGGAGTTGCTACTATTTTTTTATTGTTTATATGAATAACAATGAAGGGTTTGTTTAAAGTACTTTTCGTCATTTTATCTGGAATGGACTATACATCTTATTATGACTAATAATATAACCTTGCATATTCTGTACCGGTGTAGCAAAATAATATATTGTTCTAGAATCTAGTGATGATTATGATTAGCTACCTACTGTTCTATAAATGTCTGGTTCTTGGTAAAACTTCATCATCAGAGCCACGGTGTTGATCACGATGAACGCGAATATGAAATACTCGAAAGGCTCTGACGTCACGAACCACCAGGTCTTATATTGGATGCGGTGCTTTGGAATGTATCTGCACAAAAAATAACGTGTTCGATTAATTTAAATATCATCATCATCATCACGAACTTTGAACATCATTGAAATTTGTATGGCAGTTACTATTTCCACCGGGCGCGCGCGAAGAGAGAATTGAAAATTTGCCATACGAATTTCAATTCTCGCCTCGCCTCGGTGGAAAATCAGCTTAAGGGTACGCCACCCGTCCCGATCCTGAGCTAGACTTATCCAGAAACCGCGATATCGAGCTGGACGGCCGACGCCCCTTTTACCCAGAAGTGGCCGCCAATCTGACACAATTTTTGTCCACCTGCCGTTACTGCGCCTCGCAAGGTGACCTGCCTAATTCCACTTGAGTTGTGAATGGCATCTCCAACGTCGCTCACCTTAGTGCGACGTCGGATCTCAACATTCCTCACTCGGTCTTGTAGTTTAAAGTCGATCATGCGCGCTCCATGGCAGTGCTACTCGTATTTTGTGCACTAGAGTCCATAACTCGGCACCGTACAGTCATGGTACGTCATGGTGGACAGGACACATTGGTCATAGACGAGCCTTCAGGAATTGTGCAGGATTGATTGCAAGCATACCCCGTTATCAGTGTTGCAGAATCATTGAAAACGCTAGGGTTGGCACTGCACGTATATTATTTTTAACATGTGCCTAAGTATATATAAGCCCCCTTTTTTTAATTGATATAAACTAAGTTTTTAACAAAATAAAATCTCTTTTCAACCCGTGATTAAAAAAGGTTTTATTCTCTTTTTCGCTCATTGCGTAATTTATTTGTCAAAATTGATTTATGTCGTATATAATTCGTTCGTTTAGTAGGGGAGACCAGGGATGAAAGTAACACGGGATGAACGTAACAAATGAGTTTCTGAACGAATTATGTTCGCTGCACTGATGGCTGGATCACCGACATACGTCATTTTAAACCCCCCTCTTACCTCATTTGCGCTCACGGCGCTGTGCTGTCAGGTTGTGGGCGTAGCGAGTGGATGCCGCAAAAATACCTCGAAAGTAAGTTTTGACCTTTTTTTTCAATTGCGTTTGTTTTTACTATGGTTATTGTAACCTTGAGTGTCAAATCCCAGTAATGTCGCAAAACTGTTTATCTTCCTATTTTGTCGTTCGAAACTGTATCTTTTTAACGGTTTTCTAGGTAATAAGCTCGTGTTTGTCCAATTCGGGAAAATTTTAAGGTCGGGATGAAAGTAACAACTTGTTACTTTCATCCCGATTATCATCGTGATATCTTAAACTGTATTTTAATGTATATTTACATTTAAAAGTACTACAGATTATTTTTTATTATTTCAGAATGCCTAATATACACAAACGAACCACCAGTAGAGGTTTAGTTTCTGCAGAAATAATGGATTTGGCAGCAGACGAAGTACTTCTCAGAAACGTACTCGTATCATTTCGAGACGCTGCGAATTCATATCAGCTGTGCCACGTCACTTTATATATTTATGTGCAAAAGAAGAAGAAAACGCTTGAAGAAGGTTCAAAGAGTCTTCCAAATGTAGGCTACGTATCGAAAAGACGAGTTTTTAATGACGAGGAAGAAAAAATACTGGCCGATTATTTACTCCATTGTTCTCAAATTAATTACGTATTAACAACCAAAGAAGTACGAAAACTGGCGTTTCAATTAGCAATTAAATATAATAAAGACATTCCCAGCTCGGAGAGCATTGTAAATAAAAACAAAATTACTTTCATAATCAACATGTTTATTTATAATCATCCTTTTAAGTTTTACATTATTATCATAATTATGAAAAAATCCTAGAATCTCAGTATAATGCTTTAAATAAATCAACATTGCTTTGATTGACGTTGGTCGCTCGGTCAATACTTGTTGCTTGCGGAGCTCTTATTGATAATCTCGGATTACGAGGCATAAACAATCTCATCCAATCATCACCATCACACTCATTGGAGTTCCAATGCAATCAAAGCAATGTTGATTTATTTTTTCAGCATTATACTGAGATTCTAGGATTTTTTGATAATTGTGATAATAATGTAAAACTTAAAAGAATGATTATAAATAAACATGTTGATTATGAAAGTAATTTTGTTTTTATTTACAATGTTACAATCATCCCTTTGCACTGTTACAACCAACCCTAGGGGTAGGGATGGTTGTAACAGATTCCACTTTTTTTGTTTGAACAGTTTTTTCAAAATCTGTAGTATCAGTCGCATTTAAGCTAGTGTTGAAAGTTTGTCGATAGTCCAATCTATCATGTGTGATAGTTATAATTTTGATATTTCATATGGTCTCGAAGATATGACGAGAAAAATGAAAATTGTTACGTTCATCCCTGGTCTCCCCTATTCAGTTAAAACCATAAATTTCATTGATCACGCTTAATTTTCCCAGTTTAAAAGAGAGCTGATGGCGAAATTAGAAGTAACCCGAATGCGACGCGGAAATGGTTCGTAAATTTAGTACATATAACAACAAAGTATTTTTTTTTCTAATAAGTACTTAAGCATATCATAGTTTTCCTTTAAATTAATTTTTCAGTTTATTCTGTTACTGTTATTATTAAAAATATGATACATTTATGCCAATGCACTATAAATTTTAAAGTAAGATGCCTGAGATTCTTGTTAAAACATGTTAACATATATAAGTATGACGTTTGTTGGGATGAAGTAGTTAAAGTACTTATTTAGAAAATTTACAATAGAATGTGAAGGTGGATGATCAAAAGGGCGCTTTTACCGGCAGTTTCAAATTTTTTTGAAATGGCCATGTCAAACCGTCTGAACAACTTTTTTGAAAAATATAGCATTTATGATAAAAACCAATATGGGTTTAGAAAACACTACTCAACAACCTTAGCAGTCTATAACTATGTAAAAGAAATTTTAGCAAAAATAAACTTAAAACAATACGGAATAGGGCTGCTATTAGATATGACGAAGGCCTACGATAAAGTGTCCCATGGAATTTTGCTTACAAAACTGTACGACCTGGGGATACGGGGTAAAGCGCATAAATGGTTTGAATCATACCTGAAAAATCGAAAACAATATGTTCAAATAGAAAACTATGATTTCGAGACCCGGGAGATCGAGAAAATACCTTCAAAATGGACTTCTATAACCAGTTCCATTCCCCAGGGAAGTGTGCTAGGTTGCACCTTATTTCTATGTTACATAAATGATTTACCCAAAATGTTGGATGCAAATGTCAAGTGTGTTATGTTCGCCGACGATATCTCCCTACTGCTCAATGGTATAGATAGTAATGAATGTAACAAGAACCTCAACCACAATTTCCTTACAGTTCAAAAGTGGCTTGAGAACCACAATCTCGAGATCAACCTCAAAAAAACCAAAATTATGCAATTCAAACCCACCCAAAAGAAATCCTTAGAGTTAAAACTGAAAATAGATAATAATGAAATTGAAGAGGTTACCGAATTCAAACTACTAGGAACTACTATTGACTCCAGTTTAAACTGGAAAAGCCACATTCAAAACACGAAAACAAAAATAGCAAAATATATCTATGCACTAAGTATATTAAAATCGAACACTGATCTTGAATCTGCGTTGTCTGTGTATTTTGCATATATTTACTCGAGTCTCCGGTATGGTGTGATCTTGTGGGGAGCCAGCGTTGACTCTCACCAACTATTCACAATGCAAAAGAAATGTATTCGCATATTAGCTAACATCCATATTCCAAGCAGCTGCCGCCCTCATTTTACTAGACTTAGGTTGTTAACACTACCCGCTGTATATATTATGGAAGCAGCCCTCTTTGTTCGTAAACACCCAGACCTGTTCCCGACAAAACCGGAAACGTCAAAAACTAGAAGTCAATATAAGAACAAATTACTTTTACCTAGATCTTACTTAGCCATCTTCAAAAATGGGCCCCAATATAATCTTATTTCAATTTATAATAAAATTCCGGACATTATTAAATTAGAACCAAATGATAACATATTTAAAAATAAATTAAAAGACATGTTAATTAATCACTGCTATTACTCAATTCAGGAGTTTTTTAATGATGAAAAGCTGACGAGGTAGTAAAACCGAAAATTGAAAATTGTTATCTGCATGTAAAATATCTTAATTTAAGTTAACTTAATATAACTGACTAGATAATATGTATAAAGTCTTTTGCA
The DNA here is from genome assembly GCA_947049275.1 of Epinotia bilunana. Classification (NCBI taxonomy): domain Eukaryota; kingdom Metazoa; phylum Arthropoda; class Insecta; order Lepidoptera; family Tortricidae; genus Epinotia; species Epinotia bilunana. The sequence continues at coordinate 2,914,713 of OX346275.1, read as the reverse complement.
CGCCAGCTACGATACGTTATTTATGATGTAAAACAATTTTAGGTATTAAACTAAACTAGATTTAGCAAATATTGTGTGCCCTAACAGGGTGTCATGAACTTACCATCCTTAGTTATAAGACCTTATTATGTAAATGTGTTCATGGCTATACAATAAATGAAATGAAATGAAGGTAAATTCAACTGCACATGCAATAGAATTCAGAATTAGGAAAAATGCTGATGAAAATATCACCTCAACAAATGAAACCTTTTAGGATTGAAGTGGTTAATTTGATTGAAAAATATTAAATAAGTAGTATAGTTTATCCCTAAATAAAATGCGATTGTAAAGATACAACATAATTTTATTTCTCATGCAAGGATTCTTGAGATAAACCTTATCTATCAAATAAATTACTGGCCACTTGTTCTTACTCACAATGTCAAACTATTTACAACATTGTCTTTTTGTCGTTTTTTGTTTTTTGTCACATGTCACATTGACAATAAAATAGCTATTGTGCGACAACCCTATGACTTAGTTTCAATGGATCTGCAACACTGATAACGGGGTATGATTGCAAGGGTTCTCTTATTTTTCGCAGAAAATTGTTTGGCCAATTATTAGTTCCCAACCAACGTTTCGCAGAATATTATTTCGCCAAATAATCACTTGCCTTCTTGTCATAAGATTTCGTTTCGTTTCCCAACCTCACAGTTGCCAACTGTACGTTTGGTCTGATGATTATAAAGTAAACTTTCAAAATGCCAAAAATCGTTTATCAGAATGTTTTAGTTGGCTGAATAGTCATTTCGTTGTATAACGTTTCCCAATGTTTCACGCAGTAGGGTTCGTACAGTTACTATGTAATATAATTTACAATGTGGGTAAGCGCAACTGCTCACTTCGTTTAATAACTTTGTAGGTGAGTAAGAATAAACTGACTTATTAGCGATAAGTGTTTACGTTATTACTTTTTGAATATTCAATAAGGCGATTTTGGCACTCGCCGGCCGCTGCCGCGGCACGCTCGTTTCGCTCGCTCGGCTTCGTGCGCTGTAAGATCGCGGTTAACCTAACACGCTCCTCCTCGCTTCGCTCGTCGTCGCACCTATCTGGACTCTGTCACAGTTATTATTTCTGTTGCTATACTTATCACGAAACTGTTCTTTGTTTCAGGCAAGTTCAACAGATGGGTTTCGCCAAAAGATACGCAAGTGACGTAACGATTCATCGTAACTTTTAAGTTGGCTTATATGTTAAAACGTAACTATTGCACTGACGAAACGTTGTTCGTTAAATAGTTGTTTGGCCTAGTGAAATAGTTGGAAAGTGATAAGTTTTCCAAACATTTTTAGTCATTGTGATATTCTGCTTTATAAAAATTCGACCAAGTGTCAGGTTGTCATACAAAAAGTTGGTAATGGTTAGTTGTCAAAGTGAATCATTTTCGAAATGTTGGTTGGCAAGTGATGTTTGACCAAAGGAAATTCTGCGAAAAGGCAGAACACCGATTGCAAGATATAAATATTGGTCGTCCGATTTTACACACATTATTACAAGTAAATCCGAACGGATCTGGGGAAACCTATTACGAATCCGGTTAATGTACCTAACCCGCATCCACTGTATTTCTGTGACTTTTTAATCCATGCAAAAAGGAGCTGATACACTTGTGATGAGCATTCTAGCAAATGTTACATTACAGGTAAAACGTAAAAGCAACAACGAAATAAACAGAAGCGTTTGTTTCAACACACGAGAAGTAAAATACACTTGCACCCGTGTGTAACACAACACTTTTCACCTCACTGTAGCGAGGAAAGTGCAACATACAGAACAACTGCATTTAATTTAAATAAAAAATAAAAAATTAAATATATATTATATAATAAAATATATATTTTTTAACAGTAATAAAAAAGGTTAAGTAATATCAAGTAGAATTTTGGTCAAGTGCGAGTCGGATTTTAGTTTTCCCATACATTTTCAGACCCAGAGCCTAATGAAGGCAACAAGCAATTTTCAAAAGTTCTTAAATATTCATTTTATTCCTTTTTTAAGTATTTGTTGTTACCTTTGTTAGGAGTCCGCAGTAAGCTCGGCCGAATTTCACCTTCCCATACAAACGTAGTTACGCTCTCATTTTTAATATATGGGTTGGATTGTGACGAAACTTTGCATATACATTAACTTGAGGTATATCTATGTCTGTAATTAGTTTATATGGTTCCAGTTTATAAAACAAACGAAATACAGCTAAAACAAGTTTTGTATGAAAAACTTAAATTCGCTTTATTTTTTTTACTATGGTTTCTGAAGCTACATAAACTAATTAAAGATATAGATATAGCTCATGTCATTGTATATGCAAAGTTTCGTTACGTAGTTTTAAAATGAGAGCGTAACTACGTTTGTATGGAGAATCGATGAGCTTACTGCGGACTCTTAACAGAAATACATCATCTGTGAATTGTTTGTATTATGAGCGTTTTACGTTTTGTTATCTGTCAAAAGCTACTTTAACACGCTCCAAGATCCTTTCCCCACTAGTGGATAAAATGCGTTTTCCGCACTGGTTTTAAAGGATAACAGACGGCTTTCCGAGGCAGTGAGGGGAAAATGACATTTAATGCTTAGAAGAGTCCAAATCAGTACATTTGTGTCGTACCTTCGACTCGGTTTTGCTTTCAGAGCAAACTCCAAGCAGTTTCTTTGATTCTTCTCCAGGTTACTGTCCTTAAACTCTGCTTCTCCCTCCTTTTGAAATGTCACTATGACAAAACCTACGAAGATGTTTACCTGCAACATAAATGCAGAATAGCATTTTACATTATCACCGTCTCTACGTCTTCATCAGACGATTCAAGCAGCGCTTTAAGAATATCTAGTAGAGCACTTTTTTAAATCGCTATGTAGCAGCGAACGTAAAAACCATAGCAGTCTAAGTAGCGCCGAAAATTAGTGCCATTGTCATTATGCGGGGTTGGGGGCGGGGTGTCAATACGATGCCAGGCAGCCGTTTAGTTCGAACACGCGCATACCGGGTTTTAGGCACGTGTTTGGGTAGAAATTTGTATAGTTGAGATTTTCTTCTTATCTTCAGAACAATAGTATTCAAGTCCAACAATACGACTGTGTGGTCGGACGCGTGCCATTTTTTGCAAGAAAAAGGTTAGCGCCACATAAAATGTTCATTATATAATGAACTCTATCGTCTTATTCAATAGATGCAAAATGGACTAAAAGATAAAAAAAACAGCTCCCAGCGAGCCAGGTGTATTGTTTTTTATCCTGTGTGTGGTATTTTATCTCGTAGCTATTTTGGAATCTATTGTATAAGAAGATAGAGTTTATTATTCAATTAACATTTTACGTGGCGGTAACATTTTTTTACAAAGGAAAAAAATGCAAACAAAGGCTATTCATGAGCTCAGTACCATGGCCATTCATGAGCTCAGTTCAAATGATCTTAATTATAATGCGAGCTTTCTATGGTTTTTTAGTTCGCTGCTTTGTAGCGCGGGAGCGGCATTGCCTTCCGCAAAGGTGGCAGGAGAAGTGTGCATAAGACAATGACGGGGGATTTAATTGTCTTCTCCTTCTACCTTCGAGAACATCAAACCATACTCCATAATTTATATTGGGTCCGTCCATGAGAGACTTTCGTCACTTAATTCCATCTTCCGGAATGTGCTCCCAACATAGGTGATTAATGCCAAATGCTGTCGTATCCAGCCATATCCCATGCAATCCATTGATTTACATACCTAGAGCGACAGTAGCAAATTGTGTCTCACGGGGGAAAAAATATATATTTACAGCGAGGGCTGTATATTAAACACTGAGTAAAGAAAACGATTCTACAATAGATCCTCGAGCGTAGCGAGGAGTAAAGTAGAATCTTGAGCGTAACGAGGGATTCAAGTGTTTACGCCCAAGACAGAAACGATGTTGCTACAGAGTGGCGCCTATTGCTTTTCACAACATCTATGAGGAAAATTTAAATATACACATATATATATATATATATATATATATATACATAAATATAAAAGTAGGAGAATTGGTAATTATGGGTATCGCTACCTACCATGAAGAAAGCGATGACAATTATGTAGCTGATGTAGAAGAAGGCGACTAAGGGTCTAGAGTTCTCTATGGGGCCCATATTCTCGGCGTGTGAATCCATTGATACCGACAGCAAACTGGAAATAGAAATAAGAAGCATTATAACCATTAAAAAAATGTACAATTCCATTATTTTTTACACTACAACGGTGGTAAACAAGCGTACGGCCCGCTAGATGATAAGCGGTCACCATAGCCTATGGAAGCTTGCAAATCCAAAGTCAATTATTAGTCGTTAACACAGTTCTGTGCTCGTTAACTACTGCCTACTTATCCGTGATGGTTTTCCTATTAAATTATTTTTTTTCATATACCAAGTGGCAACCATTTAGCCGGCAGAGGGGCTAAATTTTAGAGTCATGTGTCCAATAGCTTTTAGGGCTTTAAAGGCCAATATCACGCGAACGCATACATAAATTGGAAAATGATATTTAAAAACTCATCTCCTTTTTGAACAAGCTATCCAACGATATACCTACCACGCGATAGGTTTATCGAGAAAAATAAATTACATCACCAAATGATGTGTAGGGATAGGAACCCTAAAAATATTTTTATTCCAAATTTTATTCTACCAGTTGGCGTAAATGATTTATATACCCATGCTGAATTAAAGCTTTCTAGTAGTAAATGGTCACTGAGCTAAGCCGTAGACGGGCAAACGGTCATGGCGAAACCATGGGGGTTGCTTGTTAACTACGGAACCCTAAAAATGGCGATTGCTTGATGTTCTGTTACATGTGAATGCTGAAGTCTGTAAACACCTTTATTAGAATTGCATTTGGATAAAAAATAAAAAAACCGGCCATGTGCGAGTCGGACTCGCGTTGCAAGGGTTCCGTACATCACAAGATTTTAAACAATTTTTTTTACTAACGGAGCGTTTGTGACGTTTCATAAAAATAAGCTGATTTGATTTTTGTCAAATACCGTATTAAGTCCGACTCACGCTTGACTGCACATTTCTAATAGATGTCCTGTCATCTGTAGGTAAAGAACTATTTTGTGTATTTTTTTCAAAATTTTAGACTCAGTAGTTTCGGAGATGAAGGGCCCAATGGTCATTTTTTGGCTATTCTCTTAAATAATTTCTAAACTAATTATTTTAAAATTACAAAAAAATATATATTTTAGATGCACACAATGAGCTCTTTCATTTGATATGTAACACCATAGTATATGCAAAACTTTATTTTTTAATCGTCTCATTCCCCCCCCAAAAGTGGCCCCCATGTTTAAAATTCATTTGTCTGCGTTACATGTTCCTCTTTGGGTCACAAACTTACATATGTGTACCAAGTTTCAAAGTAATTGGTTCAGTAGTTTCGGAGAAAATAGGCTGTGAAGGACAGACAGACAGACGCACGTTCCGACGCAAGGGTTCCGTTTTTTCCTTTTGAGGTACGGAGCCCTAAAAATACTCGCTTGCTTCCCCACACGTTTTATGTCACTCATAATACCCAAATACCTACTTTTTTAAGTGCTCCCTGACTGTACAGTCAGCCGCAGAAGTAGCCACGCAAAATATCACACTCAAAATGATCGAGACTGTATAAATACACATACATATGTGGCGTCACTCCTGTCAGCTGTCGAATCTGACGTGTTCTGCATCGCGCTATAGAAGTTTCATAGATCACTTTGCATATATATAAAATCCAAACAACTCTCATTGGGACTTCGGTCTCTAAGAGATCTCTCTATTGCCGTGACTTCTACACATACATACTTACATTCACGCCTTTATCCCTAAAAGGGGTAGGCAGAGCAGTGCCACTTTTAGCATCAATGTGGGTATAAAAGATTTTACACGGGTCTAACGCGATATTTATTTGTATTTATTTCTGACGTTGTGACACGGGTTGCACCGGTCACGGTCGCAGATGACTGTCGTCCCGGCCAGTTGTCAACGTAGATATGGGTGCACAATATTTCGCTCACTACCCTACAAAAGTCGATAAAAATGTGGAAAGTAGACCCGAAACCTCCTCCCCTCCTCCCTTGCCCTCCTTTTTACCCTCTTGACATTAGAGTAGTGTGTAGGTCATTTTGAGCACTTGACCCGCTTACCTACTTTTGCTAAAATACGAACAAAAACATCTGACAGGTTCGAACGGCCCTAGAAATAGAGTCGCGTTAGATATTCATACGCGTGGCAAATATGAATGGTCGTGAATGCACGCTTGATTGCCGCCAATAGTTAAAAAGTATCAGGGCTTACCCAGGCCACCCCTCGAAGGTGGACACAGTAAACAATGTCAGCATTCCACTCAGCACGTCATCAAAGTTCCATTTGTTCTCTTTCCATATACGGTCCATTCTTGTTGGCTCGCCGTTTTCGTAAATTATGTATGTGCCCCTGAAATATTGGTTAGATTTTAGAGTTAGCTCAAAGGTGTCATCGTTATCATATCAGCCAAAGGACGTCCACTGCTGGACATAGGCCTCCCCCAGAGAGTGCCAACAGTGCTCAGTGTTAATAAATCAAAATTCGCTCTATAAGCCGAGAGACAGGAGTTCCCAAAGAGTAACACGAGTCTGGCCAGGGAAGGATCTAGAAAAGAGCGGCAAATAGGGAGTATCTCTGCAATGTTCTGCCGCCAGAGTGCAGCGCTAGCACATACCGTAACCAGTTTTTTGCTGTAGGTATTCAAATTACTATAATGTAATAGAGAAGATAATATTTTAATACAATACTATAATGCATTATTGCTGCGTATTTGATTGCACGAATTATTTGATACTAATATGACACATGATATGATGTGTGATTTGTTTACGGTATGTGCTAGTGTCGCCCCCTACTCTACGCAGTTTTGAGTAATATTCCCTTTAAAAAAAACTGGCCAAGAGCGTGTCGGGCCACGCGCAGTGTAGGGTTCCGTTAGTTGCCTGTCTGTCTTAGTTACATCGACGTGCGGTGCGGTTGCGTTGGCCGAATTTGTACGAAAATTGGCCTTTCCAAGAACATATTAAGTTGGTCGACTATTACTCGATAACTACTTATGCCTACTTGTCCGTGATAGTTTTCCTTTTAAACTTATTATATGTACTACTATGACAAATTTTTTCACATCCCCAGTAGTAGCCATTTAGCCGGCAGGGGGGGGACACACATGACTCGAACAAAAATTGGGCTTTAAGGTCCAATATCTCGCAAACGAATCAAATTTTAGAAAACCCATATTATTTTTGAACGAGCTATCCAACGATATATAACACCATGGTTTTAACGAGAAAAAAAATTACATCCCCACTTTAGGTGTATGTAGGGGAGGTACCCTTAAAAAATATTTTCTTAAAGACTTTGTTGTACTGTTTAGTTGGCGTGATTGGTTTATTTATATACCCGTGGCGAATCACAGTTTTCTAGCAGTAATGGCTACTGAGCTAAGCCGAAGACGGACGACCGGACAGACGGACATGGCGAAAATATAAGGTTTCCTTGTTGACTACGGAACCCTAAAAACAGCGTGTTGCGACATTGCGTAAAACGCGATAAAAATAATAATGAAACTTGAACAATTATAATTTTTCTTCAATTCACACAATGCATCTGAAAAAGCAGAAGGAAGTAAAGTTATATGCACTCTTTAACTTCATTCTACCAATAATCGAATCAAAACCACTCTGCAAAATTTCAAAATTAACGTGACCTAATAATTGATCTTATTACGATATTCTTCAATGTGAATAATATTAGCAGTAAGCCACCCTTTAATTCTGTTAAAAAGCTAAAACAGTCCATTTTATTACGGACCAGTTACTTTCTTAGTTAAGATATCAAGTATCGAGATTATTATAATATTGTTACTGTTACTGCATTAAAAAATGGCTCATCTATCCTTACTAATATTATAAATGCGAAAGTGCGTGTGTTTGTTTGTCCTTCTTTCACGTCGCAACGGAGCGTCGTATTGGTGTGATTTTTTGTATGGAGACAGTTTAGAAGCTGGAGAGTGACATAGGCTACTTTTTACTAATTTTATTTTATCTTTTTATTAATGTGTAACTAACATAGATATAAGTTCCTACTGTAACTAACCCGATATGGATATTAATCTGAAATAAAGAAATTTAATTTAATTTAATTTACAGCGGGAATACATCTAATTCCCACGGGAAAATTCAATATGTTACATTTTCCTATAGCCACGCGGGCGAAGCCGCGGGCATCAGCTAGTAAATTATAAGTAAAACATAAATTGAAGTTGGTTGGTCATACAATACACAATTTCATAAAGACTTATGTATGACTTGTTTACTTTGTATAGCGATTGTAGAATGATAAAAACAATTTCACAATGTTAGGTTTTTGGCCAAAAAATCCACAGTTATAATTGAAAGTAGGTAAATAGTTTATTTTCAAAATTTCATCATCATCCGTCAATTTATTTCGTCCATATTTACGAGGCTGAGTCTCGTACAATTTTCGTATAAGATGTCGCGAGATTGATCTTTCCGTATTAAACACAGCATGACAAAAGTTTCATCCGACTTACAAATTATTTACCTACTATTATTTGATAAAATTTGAATTACTTTTAATTATAATAATAATAAATCAGCCTGTATCCGTCCCACTGCTGGGCACAGGCCTCCCCGCCCTCATGGATGAGAGGGAACGGGCAGCAGTCCCCACGCTGGCCCCGTGCGGGTTGGGGACTTCACATACACCTTTGAATTTCTTCGTGGATGTATGCAGGTTTCCTCACGATGTTTTTCCTTCACCGAAAAGCTAACTTTTAACTTTTAATTATATTACTACCTTATGATTAAATAACTAATATTAATTATTATAAAACACTGCATGCAGTTTTTATTTTTATTTCAGGTTAACAGCGAACGAAAAAACCATAGAAGTCTAAGTAGCGCCGCAAAATGGCCCCACGGAATTGGTGCCATTGCCACTAAGGGGCATCATTGTCATTAAGGGGATGCCTTGATTCGAATCGACCACACCCCCTTGACAGAGACACGCTTATGCCTTCCGCGCACAAAAAAAATGCAACACTCTTCGGGAATGGCTTTTTTGGTCAAATTTCATTAAGTGAGATTTTAGATGATATAAAATACTATAGTATTAAATTGATGGTGTCGTAAAATAATGTATTGTTTCAGTAGGCTGAGTAAAAAAGAAAAATTAAGACCCGACTCTGTTTTTTTTCCTATAGAGGAAATTTTAGGCTATCATGTATCGATTAAATCAGATAAACAATAATATAATCAAGAATCATATATCTGAACATCAGACCTTATTGTTTCTTAATCTTGTCAGAACGGCGTTTCAAAGCAGGCGATAATTCCCAATGCACCCCCTTAAGCGGGGTTGGGGGCGGAGTGTCAAAACCATGCCAAGCAGCCGTTTAGTTCGAAAATGCGCATACCGGGTTTTAGGCATGCGTTTGGGTAGATTTTTTTAAGGAGCTGGCATTCTATGGTTTTTAATTCGCTGGTTAATAATCGTTACATGGAATTCATAGCATTCGCAACGTTTTCAGTGAAAAACGCCCAACCTTGCGAGATCTCATAAATCTATAAATATCGGGATGCTGGTTTCTAGTGGTCGGGCGAGATTGTATTTCCTAGTCAAGATGATTCATAGCAATGTTTGTTTGTATTTTATAATGTGTATAACTTACTGGCATTCATCTTCCCTCAGTTTCGTTGTATCGGTACATAAAAAGAATTTTCCCTGAAATAATATATAAACATAAGGTATTAAAATACAATTTCAAAAACATATATAAAAAAACATGCATTATGTAAAAACACAAAGAGCCAATACAAAGAGCAATTTGGTGAAATGTGTGCATGAGTTCCATTGAGTAAAAAAACGGTTTTTAAGTCTTTGCGTTACATCTTCGTTTCTAAATTTATAAAATGCGTTACATTCTAAGGTCACATGATCTCGTTTTTATAAGCCACAACACATATATTAGAATGTAGGCTAAGGGGAGGTATCCACCAAAACTGTCCGAAGTAGCTGAGCGGTGAGCGGGGGAAAATCCACCAATAGAATGAATCGCCAGCGAGGCTTGTAATGCTATTGGTGGATGTTTCCTCGCACACCGCTTTCTCTGATACTGACTCTAAAAGTCGCTAAGCATTTCAGTGTCCTGCAAGGCCAGGGATTTTTTTTCTGAATCTTTGTTGCACAGAAAAATAAATTACTGTACAACAAGAACGATATGGCAATATTTTCAGTAAAGGAGATGGGACTTAAAGATTTCAACCGGGCTATGAAAATCAAAACAAAATTTGTTTATAATTTACTTTAAAAACAAAGTTTTAACCGACTTCAATTTAGTACTCCGCCAAGCCACGAGAACGTTTCCACATTTCTTTTCCAATTTACCACATGAACTGGTTTCCGATACCAAATGCGTTGATTATTAGAGAAAAAAACCCAATCGCTGTATGTGACCCGATAATATTTGAGGACTTCCGTCGATTCCACAAGGATCACATTTGGCATTTCATTATTTGCTATTTCAACGGAATCTTATCAGAATCTATGGTCTTCATCATCAATTCCACGAGTTATAATAGAAAATACCAATATCACTACACGCGTGCCTAATATAATTGAGGAGTTCCCTCAATTCCTCATGGATCCCAACATCCAATTGAATTTTTGAAAAATGGAAGCATATACTTACAAACAAAAACAAATACGAATCGGCTCATCAATGACGGAGTTCTGAGGTAACGAATATTGAAAAAAAGTACAACCAAATTGAGAACCTCCTACTTTTTTTTAAAGTCAGTTAATAAAGCCTCCTTCTGTGATCTTTAAGGCCCGAGTCAATCTGACAACAGCTGTCAAAATGACCATTGACCACCACCGCAGGCTGCACCAGTCTGTGAGTGGCGGAACACCAGTACCTTTTTTTTAAAGGTTGAATGACTAAAAACATTGTTATAGAAACATTAGTAAGGAACTAAGGAAACAAAAGATATTTTAAGACCTTCTTGAATTACATTTACAAATAAATAAATGTTACCTTAAACAACTGAATCCCCACAACAGCAAACATGAATTGTAATATATGATTTATTAGAAAAATATTGCCAATTGATCTAATAGAAGCAATAACACATTTCACGACATACTACACAGTGAGAATGCAAAATACAAGATGCATAATAAAACATAAAGGTGTCACATAAAAAATACAAGATACGAGTCACATTCAACAATAACATTACATTCGAAGATAAATGTCACGTTCAATAGTAAAGATAAAATGTTAGTGTCACATTCAACATAAAATTTACCAAAATCACAGTGTTTAAATGACATTGTCAGCATGTGTTCCAATGTGTAGTGGTGGCAGCAATACATTATCGGGTAAAAAAAATCAAAAATATATTAATTTAAAGACATAAAAAGGTTACATACACGGCTCACGTTAGTCCTTGGTTTTGAAAAAAAAACATTCGTTTATTTTTTTATTTAACTTGCCAGTGTCCTTATCTGACTTGTAAGCTTAAAAAGACCAAAAACACTCAGTTAAACCAAGTACCTTTCTCCTAGAAAATGAGCGTAAATGTCAAGGTAGGGCGGTTTGGGCAAAAAAAAACACAAAAGCTCGTTTTGAGTCCAAAAAATCATTAAAATCAATCAAAACTGAACACCTTTGGGCTGGTTGAAAATAATTAAAATATAGCATGCATTTTGTTAGCAAATTTTTTGGACCCACACGCGAAGCGAAAAGAAATGTTAGTATTCTAATTTCCAAATGGCACAATTAAAGCCTCACACATAAAAAAAAACGAAATCAGGTGATTGTGTGTAAATAAATGAATTTTAAATAAACGGGAACATTGAATAAATTACACAAATAAATTTATTAGTGTCTGACCCAAAGGTGTCGTAAAAATTTTGCAAAAAAATCTTTTCCAGAGATTTTTCCGTGATTGTTTTTGTGAATGCATTTTACCATTACCATTTACCCTACCTTGAACATTTGCACACCCATGACAGCAAACATGAACTGAAGAAGGTTTGTCACCAACAAAATGTTGCCAATCGTTTTTATGGCAACGATCACGCATTGAACTACGTGCTAGAAATTTAAACATATTTAAAAAAATGAGTAAGTACTAAAAATTTAAGTAAACATTTTGAAAACCTATAATAATGTAGGACCAAGGAATTACATTCAGCCCATAAAATATTTACCGTTTATAGGTGTTTATGTCATAAAAGCGGTTTGCTCATACTTATGTACAAATGACAACACTGTTAACTGACCATCCAGTGTTTATATAGAACCTTATTACAATGCACTTAAGGTGCACCGATGGTCAGTTAGCTGTGTTGTCGAAAGTACTGCATACGCACTGCGTATCTGTGCGAAAACTCGGAAACGCCCATCGCATAGACATTCTACCTACATGTACAGTCAAGTGCAAAAATACGGGGGCATACGACTTATACAAAAATGTGTCTAATGGCTCTTATGCCACCAAATTGCGGTAATTTTGTTTACCTAAATATAATAACATATATGGTACTCATACTTACTGCCTAAGATAATAAATCAATTACCTGAACATGTACAAAACTTATATGTGAAAGGTTGTAAAATAAGAAAAATATTAAAGATGCACTTTTTAAAATGCAATAATGTAACCTATATTCTGTAAATTAAGCTGTACTAACTAACCTACTTAAAATACTTAGCTTTTAATTTAACTATAAATTAGATCAATAGAATACTAAGAACTCCCCATCGGCACGCAAACCTCTCCAAGGTTTTGCCTAGATGGGCTTTATAATGATATTCTTTGTTTTTGTCTTAATCAATAATTTTTTTTAAAAAACCTACATGATACGAGAGGATTAATTCGTTACATATTTATGCACTTCACTGTACAGTCAGCATCATATAGTTAGTAGCAGCCAAAGTAGTCAAATAGTTCTTTACACGTCTTTATTAGGTACTGTAAGAGTAAGATCATGTTACGATGTATTTAGCTACTTTGGCTGCTACCAACTATACGATGCTGCCACCCAGTTAACTGACCATCCTGTACCTATTTACATAGAACCTTATTACATAAAGTGCACGGATGGTCAGTTAGCTGTGTTGTCGATAGTACCTACATTTTCGGACATACACGAGATGAACTTTCTTTAGTGAGCTTCATTTTATCTACCACATAGAGCATCCCTCTCTTTCTAACTAGTGTTTAGTTTGAAAAAGAGATGAAAGTGTTGTAAATTGAGCTATGCTGCAGCAGCGCAGCTGAAATTAATTAAAATGTCGGCATAATCCCTTCGTCCTGTCATCAGTAAAAATAGAACAAAACTTACGGATATATACAAAAAGATTTTTCAAAAACGCAACTGTTTTTCTTTTCTAATATTATAGCTTAGTGAAAATAGAGAAAATACGGAGAAAACTAGTTTTCCGAGACATGCGACCTAGCTAGATCGATTATTTGCCCCCGTGTAGCCCTATATTCCAAATTGAATCAGTAATCAATATCATTATTGCTTTCAGAGGTACATACATAGGCTGCTCCAAAAGTTGTTAGCTGCTCCGGCTCTACTCATGCGATTACAATATTATTTATACCATTGTGTCCTCACAATGGTATAAATAATATTGTAATCGCATGAGTATTTAAGTACTTATTGAAGTGGTGTAAATACATTTTTAGAAAACCCTTAGTTTTTTAAATTATTTTTTACTTCCAAGCGTCGAAGCCTACTCATTAGTCATGAAAATCAGTAATTGAGACTCCATATGTGCTGTCATTTCATAAACAGTATTTGTTACAAAAAGCAATTGGTTTTTTTTTTAGGAGCTGCTAATTACGAATCTCGACGGTTTTTTTACGTACGATTTTCAAAGATGTCAATACGAAAGTCATTTAATTGTGCCTAAAGTTGCCGTTTTTTCTAAGCAATTCGTAACTCCATACATAACAGCTTTCAGTTAAAAATATATTCGCATTAATTTGTAAAAATGTCATGGCCAAAATTAGCATTGAAATATAGTACCCGTGCGAAGCCGGGGCGGATCGCTAGTTAAACATAAAAATATTCATAAGTTAAATTAATAACAATTATTGTTCGGCTGGTCACTTGCGTAACGATTTGTACGTACGTCAGTGTAATCTTTTGTAAGTGTCGGAGTCCTAACGTATGTTCGAAAAGTTACGTAATCACCCCTCTGAAAAGGAGATGACATAATAAAATCAAATAATTGATTCAATCAGGCGTTACTTTGCGGAAGTCCATGATAAGTTAGAATAAATAAAATAAATAAAAGTTACGAGAACAATGCAGGTTATACTGAGATGCACCTATTTGCATATTTTTCATTCACCCTCCCTCGACACATTTCTTATATCAATTGTATTTTCAAATCTCCTAAATTAGCATTTATACCATTGTGGGACAATGGTATAAATAATATTGTAATCGCATGAGTAGAGCCGAAACAGCTAACAACTTTCGGAGCAGCCCTCGTACAGAGCTGGGCAGAATAAGTTTATCTTATCTTATCTTCTTTTAAAAAATGGCTTCCATCTAAGTTAAGATGATTTCGTCAATGTCAAGTTTGCTTATAAAGCGACGTTCTTCGGTAGTTTGGTCAGTCGCCAATAATGCAATAATGCAAGCGTCAGAAGCAAGGCGTCCACCGCTGACCGCATCCCCGACGAAAGACCAGATTACGAGTAAGTTTAAAATTATGTGTCCTAGATCTCTTGGCTTTTCATTAATAATAGGTATGCCGAATTTTTAGTTGACACTATGTGTTAAAGATGAGTTTGTATTAAGCGTCTATGCAATGTCAGGCGACAGCATCGTATCTTTTGTTTTATGTATTTTATAACAATGGAAACAAAACGGGGAGTTCTGTTCCGACTGCCGTTGCGAGCGGACGCTGCTCTGGGAGCCTTCTCCGAGCTCTCGTTACGCCATAAAAAATTACAATAGTCCTCCAAAACAATAGAGTATAGCCCAGATGGGACAGCGCCGAGCCGCGCGCCCGTAGCCCGAGCCAACCACTCCGTCTCGTCTCTTTCAGTTCGCAAAGTGCCGGTTTACTCATAGTCATATTTGTTTGTTTATCGCATATCACATGGTTCCACAAGTGCCGGTTTATACAAACGTGCAGTGTGTTCACATATCGTAGGTACTAACAGTAAGTGCAATCAGTGACGGACAATCTGAATCTCCGACAACCGGCTACCACAGCACCTTACGCGCGGCCGCAGGCCGCAACCATCTTCGAGGCGAATCTGGTGAGACCGCTCCTTTTTGTTGAATGGACTTAATTTACAATTTCCCGGGTCCTTACTCTTAGGGCTACAAATACGAGTCCTATTTTAATCCCATATACCCAAACAAACAACAATTGCACCTAGCCCCACAGACTCGGGAATCCCCCAGTCCGTCTAGCCTATCCACGCTCACCTCTATGTCTAGACTACATGACCTACCAAACATGACCGGCTAGCTCTGCCCGCCTAGACCAGATATTCTTAACCCGTAGGACAAGGCCCGATTTTGAAGTGACACAACATCTGGACCTACAATATGTTACCACTGCACGCGCACATGTATTGTACCTAATTCCTCGCTATATAATCTAAATAACCACCAACGCCCGGACTAGACGCACGTGGACATTCATGTTTATTTATATGCTACAAAATTTTAAATAAGTATACTATACGTATTATCAACCTACCCGTCTATCAGCATAATTAGAGATAAGTCCTTACTTAGGTACCTATATATAAATACACAAAGTGAGCGGGGTTCATGCTCTGCCACGACACTGTATCCCCTTACAAACGGGCTATATTCTACAAACTTTAATGTAATATACCTACTACTAACATTGTATCAGTCTACCCCCATTGTTAGCGATAAGTCCTCACACATAATGAAACTGAGCGGGGCCCATGCCCAGCCGCGGCACTGTATCTCCCTACAAACGGGTCACTGACGAAACCGCAAAAATATTACTATACTGCGGCCCTACCCCTAGGTAAAAATATCGACTGAATCAATGAGCAAAACCCTGTGTAAGGCTCTAAATTACTAAACCCATACCTGCAACTTTCAAATCAATAGCGCAATCCCTCCCAATCTCCGACTCGCACAAAACATAGGTTCTGTTTTTTTGTCACTTTGTTTATACCAGAAAGCGCTCCCCGCGAAGGACACGAGTGACCGAACCCGAAAAGATAGGTACAAACCTATAAATAAAATAGGAACCAAAAGCCATTAGGTACATACACCTACACAAAAAGCCAAATTCACATCTCGAACAAACCAAAACGATTGCATCATTTTAACACATAAACTGAGTAGACCCCAACCAAATAACCATCAATCAGGTACAAAGTAACAAAAAAATACATCTTGGAATTTCCCTCCACGAGTCACGACACGCTAGCTATCTGGTACCCAATATACAGCGCTTCATGCTTTCTCCGGAATAGACACCATAAAAATATAAATAAAGGCATTGTCTTTTGCCTAAAAACCCAAATTGCGTCGAAACTCCCCATCATAAAATCTTGTGTTCTAAGTTCGACAAACTGACTAAAATAAAAATAACACCCATTACGTAAAAGTTCCATCGGTCCAACATCTGGCCAGCAGTTATTCGCCCTTACAATACCACATGGAATTTAGAAACGCCGCACACTTAACATCGGCCCCCTTACAATAGGTCATTGCCAAATAATAGTTCTCCGCGGTATCAATTGTATGCGTATCCTTATCTCAAACTTAGACTTACTGGGCCTAGAATTAAAATAAGGCAATTCAAGCGTATCACAGCTAACTACGGCAGGACCCGTGTAGTAACCAACCATAATTCCGTTGCTCCGTATTGCTGGCGCACGATTACGAGCCTACTAACATACAGGCTTAGGGGCCTGCCACATGAATAACTCAAGGCACTACTAACTAATCACCGCTGAAGGGACACCGTCTTCTCTCCCAACAGGTGGTCTAGAACAGATAGTGGTAGTCCTAACGACCCACACCCAAGTAAAGTCTTCTTCCCTTGCACCCAGTTCACTTTTACTAGGCGATAAAGTATACTGCTAGCGCATCGCCCCACAAGACAGCATCGGCCCCCAGCAACAACTATTATAGTTAGGCGAGGCTCCCAAAGGCAGAGCGTTGCCACGCTCAGCTACCTACACTTAATCAGAGCAACGTTAGGCTTACATATACGCTTGGGTCAAGTCAAGCCGGACTAAGTGTCCCTAACACAGCCGGGTCGACGAGTAACACTCAATCGCCCCGTATCGTAACTAATCGTCTAGGTAGTAAGATACCAAGGCCAATTACAGGCCGACCTCTGTGAGCGGCTACTCTAGTAGCCGCTCACACAACAATAGATTATAAGCCCTTTCTACAGCTCACCACCAACACTCAACAAAAGACTAGAAACATGAGTAGCGAGAACCCTATCGTCGAAATACCAGGAGATGGAAACTGTCTATACCGCGCGATAGCGTATCAAATTAACGATTTATATGACCTTACGTCTGACCATCACGCAATCCGTCGGGACCTTGCCCGCTACGTCGATGAAAACCAAAACGACAAGAATATGCACCTTGCTATTAAAAGTAACCTTGACGTGATAGCTCAAGACAGTGAAATCCAAAAACACATACATTCACAATACCAAGACGGTACATGGGGTGGCAGCGACATTCTGATAGCGGCGGCGGATTATTATGGCATGAATGTAAAAATATTCCAAAGAGACCCTTTAAGAGAAACAGCATGTTTTACCCCCAAGGTGCCGAGCGACGCTGTGGGCTGTTTAGGCCTTATTTTCAGCGGTAACCACTACGATTGTTTTGAAAACCACCTGGGAGCACTCACGTCAAAAGCCACGCAAGACAATACGATCTTGAGTGCAGGCAGCCTAGAAGAGATACCAGACGATACAGGTTATAGACTAACCAGGCCAAGGCCACATCTCACTGCACAAAACCCCATCAATAATAATAATATTAATATCGCCACATGGAATATAAGAGGCGCCGCCACACAGGGGAAAAAACGATATTGATTTATATCTCGAATCGAAATCAATACACATTGCATGCTTACAAGAAACTCACTTAAAAACAGGGACGTACCAATCAAAACACTACACGTGGAACCTTAGTGGAAATAATAGCAGCCGAGGCCTCGCCATTCTTATAAGAAAAAACAGCGGCCTCACGCTAAACAGGACAAAGGCAAACACGAGTAATATGGCAGCCTCAATCGAAATAGGCGACAAAATCGACTTGTTCGTTGTCACAACTCACTGGTCCAACACTGCGTCAGCAGCGACAAGCGACGTAACGCGCCTGCTCCAACTATTAAAAGAAAAGCCAAGGAAGTCCACCACAATAATCTCAGGGGATTTCAAAGCGCACATTGGTTACAAAGAATCGGGCAAGCGCCAACAGAAAAACCAAATAGGCAAGAACCTTCTCCACCCAAAAACCAACCACAACGGTGAAATCTTATTAGATTATTAGATCTGATTAGAAACGTCGCATGGTCGAAGAAGTTGCAAAGCCACCTGGAGAGCTGGCAACAAAACCTCCCAGATTTACCACTTGATGACACAGACTAATGGCAAACCACTATTCAAATACATCAAAGGCGAACACTCAAACTTGTCAGATCACAAACTCGTATAATAATAAATAATAAGACGGTCCCCACTAGATCAGACAAAAACAAAACATCAGACTCGTTCAACTATAAAACGCTTAACTACGAGCAACTGCAAAACACCACCACAGGAAAAGAATACCAAAAGTCTTTAAGTGAACTGATCACAGAGAACAGAAAACCAGAAGACAAAAAACGCCACTGCCATGGGAAACAATTACAGGCATCATGAAAACAGCGACCTACGAAGTGCTCAAGCATCAGCCCAATTACTCCAAGGAACGTAGAATTGCATTGGCGAACCTACAAAAGGCAAAATTCCATCAGAAACGCCGACCGCTAGACCAATCTACTAAAAACAAGTTAAAGGTGTGCAGACGCCTTCTACACAATCTGGAATCAGCGGAGGAGCAACAAGAATGCCGCGCCTTTTTTAGAGGACTAGCCAAAACCCCTCCGTCAATGAGAATAAAGATCACTTACGGCTTTTATAGAAGACACAAGCAAAAGGAAAGCCGACGGACCAAAAACAACTTTATCCGCATGTCTAAATGGGAAGAAGAATTGGACAAAACGGCAAATCCAAAGGGCATCAATGATTATAGACGCATCTCTATATGCAGCACAGGTTACCGAATCTACGCCAACTTTCTCCTCCTTAGGCTTGACGAAATTACCGAAGAATTAGGAAACTACCAGGCAGCATTCTTACGAAACCGGTCGACGCATGACCATATGTTTACCTTGCGACGAGTCCTTGACGAACAATGGAGAGCGGGCGAGAAAACATATGTCCTAGCAGTGGACGTAGAAAAAGCGTTTGACATGGTAGATCTAAATACACTGAGAGACATTATACTATCGAGAACTAATACAGCTATGGCCAATCGGATAGTCGAAGCCACAATGAACGAATCCACCTGCATCAAATGGTGGGGGCAACAAACAAGGTGGATTAAAAAAGGCAAAGGAGTCAAACAGGGCTTACTGATGGACGATGTCTTTCGCACCCTCGAGGACCAACTCCCGTTTGTTCAATTAAAGCAGGATGACCAAATACATCTGCCACTAAACTTGACGACGTAATTATAGTGACTAACTGTCTTCAACAGATGAACGCAATCTACTCAAAGGCCAACGCCTCATTCGCCACTGTAGGACTAAAAGTTAAAGAAACCAAAATTAAAGTATTAGTTCGTGATCCAACACACAAGAGTCAAAGGAACTTCATAACACTAAATGGCACAATGGTTAGCCCTACCAGCGAAATCAAATACCTAAGGAACGTATATTACCTCCACACTGAGTAGAAAAGACACCGTACATTCGCGCTGTAAAAAATTCTTACCAGCTTTATTAAAGAATCAAGTATACAGTGGCAAATTACAAGGTTACTTTACAAAATGGTCATAAATGCGATACCCTCACCAAAGCCAACAGACGAAAACTCAGAAGGTACGAACGAATAATACAGAAAGACATGATCAACAACTCAGGCACATCACCCAGCCCTGGCAAAGTACACGACTTATTGGAAGGAAAAACGATTACCAAGAGGATAAAATGCCTTCGATTGTGCTACCTTGGACACATTCTCAGACGCCCTAACGCACACCTCTTAAAGGCAGCACACAGATACAAGGCAAAGAAACTAAAGGTAGGTCGACCCATATTTACATGGAAGATTTCCTGACACAGGATATGACGTACTACCACATTAGCTCCAGCGAATGGCCTAACATGGCATCGGACAAGGATAAAATAATAAAGCCGCCCGAAGTATCTAGAGATGCAAAAGAATGACAGCGAGTCAGAAGAGGAGGCCGAATCATTGGGAAATGAGCCTGACCTAACAACCACCTTTTTTTTTTTTTGACGCTGGAGAAATGTGTTACACATACCCCCCGACCTAACAACCACCTAGAAGAGCCACCTCCAACACAAGAAGGTACAAGAAGACTTCATACGAAGCAACGTGCATCACTTCACCAACGCTCACCCCCCGACGAAGTATCCTACCTCTCCTCTTTTCCAATATTGGCTTAAGGCTGCATAGCCGGTCGATTGTGGCCGACTGGTTGCGGCTGGTCGGTCTTCCCTTCCCATCCCAGAGCGTGTCACTCCTCACAAATTTGTGCCCCCTGGTATATCCGGCTTGTCCGGGTCAGGCTTGCTTCCTGGCTGGGTGCGGTACCTATGTTCATGTTCATGTTCATGTTTATAACAATGGAAACAAAACGTAGTTCGCGTTGTGTGCAATTACATCAACAAAATTTCAGACAGTGTGTGATACCGATATCTCACACTTAAATAGTGCTAGCGGTAAACCCTTCAATATTAAATAATTGATTTCTAATTAATTCAATCTATACTGATTTTATAACATAAGTAAAGCATATAAGTAATTCGTATATATCCGTAGAATGTCTTCTTGATTTTCTTTCGCATGTCTATGCGCCGAATATTCAGTACAACTATTTTCATCAGCCGTTCTATAAAACTGACAAATGCGGTGCTAAAAATTATGTTCATTGTTAAAATGAAATATGGACAATAAAGTCAAGTTAAAATCAATAAGGCAATGCATTGCATTACATCAGCCTAAAGACGTCCACTGCTGGACATAGGCCTCTTCCAAAGAGTGTCACAATGAGCAGTCCAGCGCCAACCGCATCCAGCGGACTCCCGAAAAGAAAAATAATTACCGAATATTCGGCGCATCTCTAAAGTTATAGAGATTCCTTCTCAGTTGTAATTGACGAACATAAATAATATAATAAACCTTTTAGAGAGTAAATGAGTACGTATTTTTGTTTTCTTTAATCTGGAATGAAAAAAGTTTATTTCAAATAATTACACCTTTTCCAAATTACGTTTGTCAATTTCAATCAAATATGGAAACAATAAAAGTTATAGTAACGTTTTAACCGCTGAACGTCATGTAAGGTTCTCACAATTTTCAACTTTGTCATACTAAATCAAGAAATTTACGTTTAAAGATGCATATTTAAACCCGACCCCAGACAGTGTCGCGGCGACTCGATTGGTTTCTATGTATTTATATGAAATACCTTTTGTAGCTAGCGACACGTCGTCTGCCGCTGCTATCTGCGGTCGAGTTCCAACTTGTACCTTAACACTTTCACTACCAGGAACCCGCCTAGCGGGCACCTACGCCATATTCGCTTTCCGATACATACGAGGAAACCCACGGGATCGGCTACGAGCGTAGCGCGTAGCGATTCTTGGTAGTGAATGTGTTCGCCTTGCCGGATATGTCAGACGATTTGCGGGTAATGGGTTAAAAAAGAAAAACTACTGACCTTTAAACCTTTTGCTCTGTTGATGGCGCGTAATGGCCTCAATACTCTGAACACTCTCAAGATCTTTATGAAGCCGAAAGATGAACTGTAAATGATACAAAATACATTTAAATATCACCCTTTTTATTTAATTCCAGCGTCTTCTGGATCAGATAGACAATGAAAGAATGTCTCTTCGGAATGTTGCGTATCCATACTAATATTATGAATGGGAAAGTGTATGTGTGTGTTTGTTTGTCCGTCTTTTACTGCAAAACGGAGCGACGAATTGACGTGATTTTTTAAGTGGAGATACTTGAAGGGATGGAGAGTGACATAGGCTACTTTTTGTCTCTTTCTAACCCCCCACTTCCCTAAAATAGGGGGTGAAAGTTTGTATGGAGCTACGATATAAACGATTTCCACGCGGACGGAGTCGCGGGCAGAAGCTAGTGTATAAATAATTATGATGATTTGAAGAAAAAAATTGTAAATCGTACTTTTATAGCTGCTGAACTTGCTGTTGGTAGAAAAAACGACACTAATTTCCTATTGAATTGTGTGTGACCTCAACTCTGTTGCCAATACCTAGACTACTCACCCAATCATAGACGCCAAAGACACGGCGACCACCAACAAATCGAGAAGATTGAAGGCCGATCTGCAGAATGCGTCTTTGTGGAACACAACCCCGTAGGTGATAAGCTTCAAAACTAGTTCCAAGGTAAATATAGCCGTGAAGAAGTAATCGATTTTCTTCAAAACCTGGAAATTCATTTATCATTACTATAAATTAAATCAGTATGTTTAGTAAAGTTGGCTCAATCAACTTTTTGTTGTTGTTAGTCTGTATTTCATTTTGGCAATAAATATTTGACAAGCGTTTTTTCATCTTTTTGTCGTTTGTCCGAAAGCTCACTCTCAATGTTTTCGTTTGGTTAGACATGAATAGTTTGTTTAATTTTTTGACAAATCAGATCCCCAATTACTGTTATGCAATTACTCCGACTAACGATTCCGTTTACAACTGGGGCAGAATCTTCTGTGATTTTAAGCAATTCCGACCAGCGAGTCGACGGAGCCCCGTCTAGCGGGGCTCCTCCTACTTTCCGCTCTGAGGGACTCAAGGTAACGGACGAACCTACCTGGGACAAACAACTGTAATGTTAAAATGTTAAATCAATTTTGACTCGCCTAAGAGTCAACGGAGCCCCGCTCCGCTTCATGGGGCTCATATTTTCGTCTCTCAGGGACTCAAAGTAACAAAGGTATCGACGTAGGAAAAAAAAAGAGTTATTGTTTGTGTAATAAAAAAGCTGTGGTTGCTATGACCTTTAATATTATGTAAAAACTGGCCTTATTATTCGCATTATAATTACTGGCCTTATAATTACTATGTGCAGTCAAGGGCACCAATTTGTATTCACTCAAAGTTTCATAAATATGTATACTACAACCTTATTGTTGAAGTAATAAGGTCTGCCTACATATTTTTGACACTTTGTGGTGTATATATATTGGTGCCCTTAAATGTACATACGTATCAAAAAATAAAAATAAAAAATGATGTTGCGTACCTATAATCGTTATGATAAAAACTATATAAAAAATATAAAAAAATATAGATATTACTAAAAGAGATACTTATGTTGAATGACATTATGAATATGGACAATTCGGAGTGAGGATAGTTATTAACCATAAATAATTATGAATAGAAATCATTATGATATAAAATTGTATGAGATACATTTCCGGAAATCCAGCAGTGAGCAGTGGACGCCTTTCAGCGGATATGGTGATGATGATAAACACGTGTAAAAAAACTCACGTCTGCTTTTGTCTGGTTCTCTTTCTTCGGGACTGGTTCTTCCATGGCCAGCATCAGAGAGGAGATCAGAATGCAGACAAGAATGATATTTTTGAACAGTGAGTTGTTCTGGATGTTGAAGCACATCACTCGGAACCTGTTGCATAAATCAACTTTAAACGTAAAGGTTTTCCGGTGAAGGAAAATATCTTGAGGAAACCGGTCTACTCCTGACAAGGTTTTCCATCTGGGTTGGAAGGTCAGAAGGCAGCCGCTTTCGTAAAGCCGGCTACTCACACACCTGCTGCAGGGGCAATATGGGAATTGGACCCTTGATTGCCTCCTTAATTGTGATGTGTGTAGGCAAGCAGGAGCAATTTTTAGATTGGGCCTGCGGCAGGGCAGCAGGGGCGCAAGCCCTTCCTAGCTCCCTAGATTGTGTCTACCGCCCTGCAAGGTTGCTGCGTGTGTAGTAGGATTGGGGCAATTCCAGTCAGTTAATTGGTGACAACCGAGCGGAGTGGACAAAAATGGAAAAAGAGCGTGAAATATGGACGCGAGTTATAGACGTCTATAAAGACCGGCCCCACATGTGGGATAAAAAACATAAACAATACTTTAATAGTTTCTAAGATCATCTACTTCCAATTCTTTCATAATATTCATGTGGCACAATTTGCTTCGTTTCTGCAACCAATTCTTCACCCAATATCTTCTCTTCCTTTTTTTTTTGGTAGCACCACAGAAAGTGCGAAGGAATCCTCTGGTGTTTCGACAATACAGGAGGCATTCTCGTGGACGTGCGTTCAGCGGGACTATCAGTTACACACTGAACGGCAGGCTAGTGCCAGCCTAAAATTGGTCCAACCGCCGTCCGATCGGTATTGCCCCTGCAGCAGGTGTGTGAGTAGCCGGCTTAAAACGCATAATCGTGGGACTAGGTGCCTAAATGGACACTGGGTTCCTTTAGCATATTCACTGCCAAGAATGGTTACGTATTACGCTCATAGCCGTTTTCCCCGTGTGTAGCGGAAAGCACCTACGATCGGAGCACCCGCTAGGCGGGTTCATGGCAGTGAAAGTTTTATGGTACAACCGAGAAAACGCTAGGAAAATGTTGAAGTCTTTAAGGACTGTAAAAAACTTTTGGACTGGAGAAATTCAAACGTGTTCGTAGCCTTTAGTTTGTACTTTGATCTTATGTAACATTTATTTGCTTAAACCTGTTATTGTGTACAATAAAGTGCTTACATACAATCATACTAGCACCACGGGTGGTACGCAAAAGCCGAGTTAAGCCAAACCGGCAATAACGACCGGCCTACTATGGGATCCAGTTGCTAAGTCAACGAATGTATCGAGTGTTTTTTTATTCCTGATCTTTATATTTTGACTTAATAGGGGAGTTTTAACCGCTCGGCATAATTCAACTCTTCATAAAAACAAATATAAGTTAAAAGGATGTACCTGCGCAGAAAGCATTTTTTGAAAACATTTTAAGCTATCATAAGGCGCCGCGTTTGCGCGGGTAAAATCTTCAACGCCCATTGGCTGAACTTTGGCGCGCGAGGCCGGCAGTCGGCGCCCGCCATTTTGTCTGGCGCCATGAGCGGGAAAGCACGAGTTCACCTGTCATTGCATATTGTACCTTACGTATAGTGCAACAAGGTCTTTATTAAAATGGCCATACGTTCGATTTCATTCGGTACATGTCAGCACTCGTCGGCGTGGACGAAGATTGCCAATGTAACTTATATTTGTGGTACTACTGTAGATTAACATGAAACTTTGAATACACATTAATGCATGGGGTCCACCATATCTAGAATTGAGGACCAAATTACAGTTCAAGGAGAGTCGAGCGTCCTGGGAACTCAAGGGCATGACAAAATTGCCCTATGCCGGATGATGCCGACGTCATGCGTTTCTTACGGATTGGTCTGCGAGAAGACGAAGAAGCTGGTGCCTTCAGGAATGGGCTTCTCTTGATCTTTGACCTCCACCTCAGAGAGACGGCGGGGGCGCGCCGAAACCGTCGCCTGCCGTTTCAAAGGCGATGGTTCTTTTTTGATATCCCCTGAAATACATGAAGATCTCATAAGTATTGGGGTTCTCAATTGTCACAGTAAGTTGCGTTGGCAAGCTATGGAGTGTACATTCAGGTAAAAATGGCCTCAGGAGTTTCATCGCAGATAGGATAATCGTAGACTACTTGCTCTGTAGTAGTGTTGTGTTCCTGGAGGTGAGCAAGGTCGCCAGAGCTCCCGAGGATGCGTTGTGTTGAGAGCGAGGGAATTTGTTCCTTCAGCTGTCAACACGGCTAATCCTCACAAACATATCAAGGGTCGGCAACGCCAATGTTACTCCTTTGGAGTTGCATAAGTCTATAGGCTGCGGTGTCCGCTTACCATCAGGCGGGCCGTACGCTTGTTTGCTACCGTCGTTGTATAAAAAAATACGAAAATTTGCTGTCAAATGCTATGAAATAAAAACTGTTTCTTCCTACGATGCCCGACTATGCGAACAAGGTTGAAGAGTGTGGTTAGACGATGGGCGACAGATATTTCCTTATTCGATTGCTTGAATTGGCACTTAAAGCTCCCTTGATCTATCATTATGAGCTGTTTTAATTACCCACCTGAAGAAGAATAGGTTATGTAAGGTATAATCCTTACTAATATTATAAATGCGAAAGTGTGTATGTTTGTCTTTCTTTCACGTTGCAACGGAGCGTCATATTGATGTGATTTTTTGTATGGAGATAGTTTATCTGCTGGAAAGTGACATAGGCTACTTTTTTCAGCGGGAAAACATCTAATTCCTACGGGAAAATTTAATATGTTACATTTTCCTATAACCACGCGGGCGAAGCCGCGGGCATTAGCTAGTTTATGATAAGTACATCCATGTAAAAATCTCATTAGAATTTCCTAACAGAAACTTCCTCCCCGATGTTTTGAGAATGGTCTGCAACTTGTACATTGCTAAATACACGTGATTTATTATACCTTAGTACAAACGACAACACTGTTAACTGACCATCCTGTGTTTATATAGAACCTTATTACAATTCACTTAAGGTGCACCGATGGTCAGTTAGCTGTGTTGTCTATAGTACAAGGGGCGTTCAATAAGTGCTCGGTATCAGCATTAAAGGTAGAAGTTGAAGAATGATACGATACGAACGTATCGTATCATTTTTAATTGCTAAATGGGCTCTTTCTTAATTTTAGTGCATATATTATAATGTGTTTATTCATATTTTAATTTAGCTTCATAAAAAAAGTTTTTCTACGAAATGAGGTTTATTTTTTACATCGACGCAATTGCACGGTTTTTTTATTAAGGAGTTTTCAATGTTAAAGAATAAGAATTAAAAGAGTTAGTTTAGATGACAGGGTATGTAAACGCGTAAGGCCAAACAGAAACCTCATAAAATTGGCTTTTTGGGGTTCCTTATTTATTAAATTTCTTAGATTACTCACCTCCTTTTATTGCTATAATGATTATCTTATATCACTCTCTCGACGTCAGAGTATGTGCTTCACCATTATCTTTGTTGAACTATTAAAGAAAAATAAATAATAAAATCTTTTTTTTACATATTTACTGTATTTATGAATAGTGGCACAGTATGAAAAGTAGTCTGAAATTATTATCATGAGACGTAATTATGCCGATACCAAGAACTTATTGAACGCCGTACTACAACATCATACCATTTTGATTTATAGTCTGATTCTCTGGAGGGACCAAGGCGATGCCAGCTTCTCCTCTCTCCTCTGCGTCTTGCTCGTTCACTTCTTCTTCTGACCCTGTCTCTTCGTATTCACGGTCTGACCTGAAATTAAGAGAACTGATTTAAAATGAAGCAACGACAACATTTATATAGACAGTGGAAAGGCAAAACCACTAATGCAACATTTTTTGAATTTTACTGGAGAGTGTTTGTTGAGCGTTGTAAGTGTTTTCTTTTTAGTAAAAAAAACATATATTTTTTTCAGTCAACTTAGAGAGTTGGGTTCTATGCACGTGTGATTTCAATTGTTATAGCTATTAATTAAAAAAAAAATATTCTCCAAAACACGGCGGAATCGAAAATAAATGTCGCTTAAATAAAGGTTACCGAACAAATAAGCGAACTTACACAGACAACTCCTTCCAATAGGAACGAACGAACGAATCAGAAAAGACGAAACCTGTGGTGGATGCTTTATCCGTGGAATGACGAAACCTGCGCTGTGGATCTTGATGGTATGTACTTAGTGGTTCAGTTTTATTCATTTTGTTTTATAATTTGTTTTTAAAGTAAATTATTTGTTTATATAATAAACTAGTAACATCAGAAAAGTCAGAACAGACCGTCAAAACTGAAAGACAAAAAGGCAGCGCCGGCGGTTTGGCAACGACGCCAAAATCGAAGTATCGGTAATCTTTAAAAAGCGGTTACTTTACCATTTTTCTTTATTTAAATCCTACCATTGCTCGACTGAAGAATACCATATTAAACATACTTATTAATCTTATTATAAGATACAGTAAAATATTATTTAACTCTCACCTTGGTATTCTCTTATACCTCTGGTAAGGCCTGCATTTCGATAATAACAAGTATAATTATTAGCAACGAATTCGTTATGGTATATATCGGTGTCTCGTTTCACAATATATGTTTTTACGTACCCCTCATCTGAATAAATTTCTTCTTCATTCACGTATTCGTCATCCGTCTCTCCTCTCTCTGTGTCTTCGTCAAGTTGTGGGTTGCCAGCCTCAGGATTGTCACCTGCTGCCTACAAAAATGATGCTGTATAATTTTACAATGTCACTAATGTTAGTCACGCTAAGTCTGCATTTAAATTATTTACACCACCTTAACCTTTTAATTACAATGAAAGAGTGGTGTTGCCACATTATTTGTTGCAGAGTTAAATTGGACGCACTCTAGCACTCGTTGCAGCGTAAAATAATTGTTTTTTTTTAAATTAAAAGACTGTTTATTGATTGATTGTGGTATAGATCATTAAAATCTAAACTTTAGCTAAAATTCGTAATCAAGATAAGGTAAACAAAATTTAGCACCTTAAGACAAGTTTATACCCAAAATGTTGTTTTTATTCACGCTAAGGCGTTTTTATTAAACAATGATTAGAAAAATACTTTTTATTCTTCAATATTTCATTTGATAGCGTTAACTTAAAACTGCAGACTAGATTGGACTGCAGGATTTTTTTCAATTTCATCATCCTCCTAGTGTTAATCCCGGTAATGCCCCTAAAGGAGCCCGGGGTCCGCTTTGACATCTAATCCCAAGATTTGGCATAGGCACTAGTCTTACGAAAGCGACTGCCATCTGACCTGCCAACCCACAGGGAAAACTAGACCTTATTGGCATCAGACGATTGGGTTTTCTCACGATGTTTTCCTTCACCGAAAAGCTAACGGTAAATATTTACTTATTTAATATACGGTTTTTTTTTAATTTGATGATTCAAATTGACAGACGAACAATGAAGTGATCCTAGAAGTGTGCCTTTCTGTTTCTTAATGTACGGAACTCTAAAAACTTAAAATTATAATTACATCTGCGTCCTTCAAAACTTCTTCTTCGTCCTCGTCATCTCCGAGGTTGTCGACGGCGATAGCCAAGAACACGTTTAACAGAATATCTGGTATTTGTTAAGGATATTACAGCAGGAAATCTCCTGAAGAGTTCGAATGTCGCCCGTACTGACATTTAATACGTGAGATTAACCGAATAATAAATGTATTATTACTTCCAAAGAAAGAAGGCAATCCAAAGAACCCCATTCAAAAAATTACGAAGGTACCATCATTTTAATGTTGCTTGTTTAGAGAGAGAAAACGCTCGGGGATCGTGAAGTCACGATCCTCAAGCGTCAGAGTATATTACAAACATTTCATATGAAAGTGCGTTGTACGGAAAAGGGACCGAACATACCCCCTCTTAAAACTTTGGACACTTATTACTTTATGGTTATTTACCCTCTTGCGTTGCGTTGCTTTTTTCTCCATTTGACTAAGTTTTTACTATTTTTCGAGAAAAAACAAGATTATTTTACTAAGTGTCTACACCCGTAAAATTAGGCAGGTAGACATAAAATAGGTTTTATCAAAAAAAATCGGCAAAGTTGACTTTATTGGTTAAAAATCCGGACTTGAAGTGCATAGTGTATGGTCAGTCAAAAACTTATAAATAAAAAACCTTGCCGGCTCGATTTTGCTCGACAACAATGTTGCATACAAACATTATTTATATGTCGAGCTACAAACTCTTTAAAAAGTTAAAACGGCAATATAAAAAAAGGCATAGATCCTAAACAGCCAAAACGGAAGAGAGCTGTGACGCCTGTGACTTATCGCGACTTTTTAGTTGTCTCAAATTACTTATGGCGTATTCAGAACAAAAATACACTTCCAACTTATTATACAAAAAAGGCAGCAATGTAAAAATTATTCTATTAAAAGAAGTTCAGTAATTGACAATTTGTTCCCTGCAAAGCCAAAAGACAAACATATCTAAAGGCGTACGACAATTTCATAAAGTGGCGAGGAGAAAAGCATGCCTCATCATTTTCAGGAAGTATATTTTTGTTTTCTTGCCCAATTTTTGAGAAAAGCACTATATTTGTCTCAGCTGGAAGGGCAATTGCTGGCTCCGTATTAAATTAAACGGACTCCCAAGGTCGTCCGTTTAATATGAATACTAAGCCAGCAATTGCCTACCTCCCTTTCTTCGACAATAAAGTACGGCCCGCTTGAAAAGGATACAGTTACCGCACACGAAGATGATGATGAAATAAATGGAAGCGATCATTCCAAAGGAACCAGCACCGCCGTACGCCTTGATACCCTCGTACATAACGACGTTCCAGTCTTCACCTGTCAGGATCTGTCAAATAATAC
This sequence comes from Epinotia bilunana, assembly GCA_947049275.1. Lineage (NCBI taxonomy): Eukaryota > Metazoa > Arthropoda > Insecta > Lepidoptera > Tortricidae > Epinotia > Epinotia bilunana. Next base: position 2,883,887 of record OX346275.1, on the reverse strand, counting down.
ACTTTGAAGTACAGTCAACTACCAAATACAGTAGACTACAAAAAGAAACCGTGTAGTCTCGGACAAGCATAGGTCTTCGGTCTCCCCCGCCTGTCACAGAAGGTAACTAAAGGAAGTCATCGGGGTCGCAGTGTTTCTGCCGGGGGGCGGGGCATTCGCCTCAAAACCCGAACATCTTCCTAACCTAGGACGAGCCAAATGTGGCGACACGCGAGGGAAGCTCCAGCGTTCAGTGGGCTCTTCCTGGAGTAGTCCGCATGAGAGCACAGATGCCGGCTGCTGTGGACTTTTAATGGATAGAAATACCACATAAACCAGTCATTTCCCGATGATTGGGTACCTGGTTGGTTCTCAGATTTTCTAAACGAAAAAAAAGAGGAAACGGATAACGAAGGATCTTATCTCAGGAACTAATGGCACTTACGTGTGTTCCTTTTGGTTTAAGAAAAGCAGTGGTTGAGCGAATTCTCTATCCAAGCAAGCATGTTAGTTGCTCTCTTAGTAGCTAGTGTGTAGGAACAAGTGAGAACGCTTTAGGTCCGACACAATCGCTATCATACTAGCTTGGCAGCAATCGACCCTAACATCATTAGAAAAGTGATTAAAATAGCAAAGATGTCTAACACTGGATCAAAATAAAGGAAATTAGTCATTCTTCACAGAAATCGTATAAAATGGTAAAGAAATCTCATTGACCATAAAAAGAACAAACACCGAATTAAGAACCTCTATTGAACTCGATCAAGGCTTTTCTTAGGACGCGGCCACGTCTCAAGCGTTGGCGGCACCGGTAGCACCCATAGGTGGGACCGAGATTCTGCGTTCTGATCTCTCCCTCACACGAATGTCGCACCGCTGTAGCCACCGCTCTGTCGTGGCCGAGTCCTAAGAACTTTAAGAATAGTATAGGCGATTATATAGGCTTAATAGCAGAATATTCAGACTTGGAATAGCATACCTGGAACATCGTCAACACTGCTTGCCAGAACGTGTCAAAATTATGTCGTTCCTTCGGCTCTTCGGGCGCGAAGCTCTCAAATCTTCCTCCGAAGACCTGCATGCCCAGCAGAGCGAAGATCATGATGAAGAGGAACAGCAGGAGAAGAAGGGAGAAGATGGACTGGATAGAGTTGAGCAGAGAGTTGACTAGGTTGGAGAGAGAGCGCCAGTATCTGGAAAGAGAAAGAGTGGTGTGAGCTGCATAAATTAAATTATAAGTCGACCGCTTAACCTTTTTACGCTTATTAGTCTACTAGTTTCTTCCCGCGACTCCGTCCGCGTGGAACTCGTTTGTATCGTAGGTCCACACAAACTTTCAGCCTCCGTTTGACCCCCTTTGAGCTTATATGATGATTTCCGGGATAAAAACTATCCTATGTCCTTCCCAGGGATTTTAACTATCTCCATACCAAATTACATATCAATCGGCCCGGTTTAAGGGTAACGATGTAACAGACAGAGAGACAGACAGACAAACAAACACACTTTCCCATTTATAATATTAGTATTTTTTTATTTTGACCCTCAACAATAAGTACACTGATACATGATAGTTATTACATTTTCACTTAATAGTTAAGCGCGTAATCACATATAGAAGATCACCACATGCACAGATACACACGTATTAACATAACTAAATTCAACTTACTTAATTTTAATTTATTCTAAATCTAAATCCAATCTATCAACATATCTTGTTATAATGAGTCCATAACCTCGCGGTGGCGAGTACTGCAGTGACCCGCAATGTTGGGAAGAAAGTCCCTGTTTATGAACTATTAATTTAATTCTTAAATGTCACTTAATATATAAGAGCTTCCTCTATATGTTTGAGAGTGAAGTAAAGTTAAGATCCGAGTCATGTTGGTGTTGTTTGTGAGGACAATGTCGCCTAAGATTACTGCGACAGGCCGGTACATTGGATAGCTTGAGATTGCACAACCACGATTGCAGTATGGATATACCTAATATAAGTCACGGAAGGGTTATGTTAGCTAGTTTTGTTATACTTTTCGCCGGTGCACGGACCAGCTTGCGTGAATAGAAATTCATATTAAAACGAATGATTATCAACGGAATCTTTTTTCAAAAGAACTCTAAAAATACCACCAAGAAGCAGCAGCAAATAAGTTGAGAGCAGCCTCATTTGTTTTGATAGCATTTAATGTTCTACAAGAAATTCAATCGATTGTGACGCCATGAGTCGAATATTCTGGCTGTCAAACATATTACACAGATGACCTTTTACGTAAGAACGACTCTTACGGTAGTGAGAGTGAAATTGATGCATACTTGGTAACTTTGAAGACTCGGAGCAGACGGACGCAACGCAACACAGAGATGCCTAGCTGCGGAATGGTGTCGGTGGCTGTCAGCACCAGCTCCAGGACTGAGCAGACCATCACGAAGCAGTCGAAACGATTGAAGAGGGAAACGAAGTAACCCTGAAACGGAACGATACCTTATTTAAAGAGCGAGCGAAAATAAATCCTACTAATATTATAAATGCGAAAGTTTAGATGTTTGGATGTTTGTTACTCAATCACGCTTGAAGGGCTGAACTGATTTGAATGAAATTTTGCACGAATATAGTTTGTAGCCTGGATTTAAGTATAGAATAGTTTTTATCTCGGGTCAACGCAGACGAAGTCGCGGGCGGAAGCTAGTAAATAATAATTTATGGGGGCAATCTTACACAAATCGATCTAGTCCCAAACTAAGCAAAGCTACAAATTAAATTGAAGAATATGAAAACAATGCATTTTATTCATTTCAGACACCATGTTTCATAGTAACATTTACTGCTTAAGGCCTACACAATCGATATCTAAACAGATATTGTGTTAGTTTGATTTATCAAAACAACCGGGTTAGATTCCCGAGCTGAGTACAAGTTCTTTTTTAAAGGTATGAATGCAGTTCGATGACATGGTTCCTATAAATTATAAAAAGAGATCTTCGTATGTCTTATAGTTTCATACTTTCCCATACTGACCGATCTAAATGTGCCTGTACGGTCTATACAATATTCGTCTTCTGTATCGTCTTGATGTCTGTCCAAGACTCACATGTCCGTCGGCTGTTTTTCAGTTCCTTTCTCGTATTTAAAAGCCTGTCACTTTCAAATTGATCTCTCAAGTTGTCGGCCAGTCTTAGTCATATCTGTCTGTACGAAGGTTAGACGCCCCGACAGTGCCATTATAATTATGTTTGTTCGACGATAACTCAGGTTGATTCAGGTTGCATTGAAAGATCGTGAAACTTGCTAAGGAAATTAATGATCCAAGTCATTAATGATCGTCGGCATCTTGAAGTTTAAATATGAAATAAATCGGTTAAGGGGTTTCTAAGATATAGGGGGTTGTAATATGTTGAAAACATGGTTTCTCTAAACGAGACGGTTCTGGATGGCTCCACGAGCACACTCAGCATTATATAGTCAGAATCAGCCAAGGTAGTAAAATATATCGAAACACATCCTTACTCCTATAGTAATAAAGACGTGTTCTGATATATTTGGCTACTTTGGCCGCTACTAACTATATGATATTGACTGTACAACGCAAGTTAACACTTCGGTGCTAACCGCTAGTAACTGATGGTGACAGTTCAATTCAGGGATGTTGCAGACATTCGCTTACGCAACCGCAACCGTGGAAGTTTCATATCAATTCCAACATCTGCATCCGCATCCGCAAATATCGATTCAGAGTTTTTGCGGATGCGGATTTAGTACAATTTGAGACAAGAAAGGAGGGGCATGTGGCGCTTGCCGCGCGCGTTATATATATTTACTTCATTAGCCAAAGATACCTTAGTTTAGTCTCAACGTGTCTGTCTACCCACGCTGCGCCTTTCGTTACGTAGTCACCATTCGAGAACCTTTCAGCCCCAACGGGCAGTTCTGGGTGCAATGTGCCCCGCCCACTGCCACCTAAGTTTAGCGATTGGGAGGCTATCAATTACTTTGGTTCTGCTGCGGATAGCCTCATTTCTGATGCGATCAGACAGAGACACTCCCAGCAAAGCCCTTCTCCATTGCCCTTTGGGTGACTTTGATCCTTCTATGAGGCCCATAGTAAGGGACCACATTTCGATGCCAAACGTCAACACACTGGTCATAGACTCTCGTCATGAGTAAGACACTGCGGAATATTGGAAGAAAAGACGTGCCGTAGCTTCCCGAACGCTGCCCAGCCGAATCGTATGTACCCGACCTTACTGTCTTCTGAGAGTCTTCTTACGTATAGTCTGTCCTGGTTAGGTTGGTGGGTATATAATATAATCGTCTACAACTACGAGCGTAATGTGTCCGATTGTAATGGGAGTTGGTATTACATGGACATTTGACATGATTTCGTCTGATCCATTTCATCCTTAGACCACTCTCGACTCACTCAGAATCTTTACTGAGGTCATAGTACTCTAGTTCTCCATGGTTTCATTCAAGACTACTATATCGTCAGCAAACCGAAGGTGAGTGATGTACTCGGCGTTGATGTTGATGCCTAGCTTTCTACAGTCCAGAGTTTTGAAAACATCCTCCAGTGCAGCGGCGAACAATTTGGGGTTTTTTTTTTTTTTTTTATAGCCCATGTTTCGATCGAATCGAAGGCTTTCTTGTAGCCCACGAACGCTAAGCAGAGAGGCAGGTTATACTCTTCAGTCTTCTTTATAACCTGACGAAGCGTATAAATGTATTCTACGGTACTAGATTCTTCGGAAACGGGCTTGTTCGGGAGGCTGCATCAAGCGTGAGTAACGTTTCGTAATGACTCTTAAAAACGGCTTTTATACATGGCTCAGAAGTGTGATGGGTCGGTAGTTCTTCAGCTGGTTGTTATCATCCTTTTTGAAGAACAGCACCACGTCTGTTCCACGCTTTTGGCGTTCTTCCTTCCAGTAGGAAGGAGTCGAACAACTTCTGTACCCCTAGTACAGTAGGTTTTATGTACGACGTAAAGCATTCGTCCCTCTTGCACTCGCATATTTGCCAGAATGGGACGAATGCTTTATGTCCGAGATAAAACTAGCCCCCCTGAAGGGCCGTAAGGACCGGTTTTCCACCATAATCTTCACGCTTGCGGGTTGGCAATCGCAGTCATTCCACCGAACTCCAGGGACGCTGCTGCCTATCTCCCGGTGGTCTTGGTCGTAGTTTTTGGACATACCCGGGTCTTTTAATTTTTAGTATACTCACTTGTAATCCGAGGGCGTACATTTTGACGAACATCTCTATAGTGAAGAGCACGACAAACAGATAGTTCGCGTAGTCCTGTACTTCGCCGAGCCAATTAGGTTGCCTGGAAATTAAAAAATAACGTTAAACATGGTACTGGTGGTGGTAGTTTCCTCATGTTGAAAATCATAACGTAGTGTTGCTATTATGGATAGTAAACCATCAAATTATTAAATAATGTTTAAATTTCCAAATATACTCAACATCATTAAAAGACATACATAGAAACGAGCCCTATCGCCGCGACACTTCGTCTGTTGCTGCTGTCTTCGGTCGGGTTTCAAATGGGGGTGTAGACTCGAAAATTATTATTACTCCAACAGAAAGAAGGCAAAAAAATATGCCTAGTGACGAAATTCCCATTCAGATATCTCAAAGAATTACGAAGCTGCCACCGTTTTAATATTACTTGTTAGAGAGAGAAAACGCTTTTTCCCCCATATTACTTCATTTTTAATCCTTTTTCGAGAAAATATGACACTATTGATTATTTTATTTAGTGTCTACACCCCTATAGTACCTTAAAAGCTTAAAAGCCGAGCTGTCAACATAAGGAATCCTCACCGATATAGTCCTCCGAATCGCTAAACTTAAGTGGCGTTGGACGGGGTGGCCCATTGCACGTTTGGGCAGAAAGGTTCTCTCGTGGCGACCACGTACCGAAACGAAAGGCGCAGCGTGGGTAGGCCCAAATGGTGGACTGATGAACTTTTGGTCGCCGGAGTCCGCTGGATGCGGGTGGTGCGGGAGCGGACATTGTGTCACTCTATGGGGGAAGCCTATGTCCAGCAGTGGGCATCGTTCGGCTGATATGATGATGATGATGAAAGGGTGCTTGTGATTCTTCTCGTGTCTTACCATCAGGAGCCGCCGTAGTTTAACGAGCGTTAGTTGTCTGTTACAGCTCGGGGTCAAAATTAATTTGTATGTCCAGAGGCTGTTCTCCTCTACAGGTTGCATTTTTGTCACAGGGTAGGTACACGGAATGGTTATGATTGAAACATTGTTATGGCCTTATGGCCCACCCCACTCTCGCGCGAGTCGACGCGAGGCCGAGATACATTGACATTATTACATTGACGTTCACAATCCGTCTCGTATTTAAAGACGGCAGTGTATCTCGGCCTCGCGTCGACTCGCGCGATAGTGGGGATGGGCCCTTATAGTTGAAACAAGCACTTTTGTATGAAATATGATTATTGATTATGCTTGATTTCTGCAATGATACCTGTATCGTTACATATCATAATTGCATTAAAACTACTTTGGTTGAGCTAAACGTATAAGGTAGCAGGAACAAAGAAAACTCTCAACCGATTCTCATGAAATTTTGTGAGCATGTTCAATAAAAAAGAACATTTTTGTCGATTCAGTTTTTCGAAATTAAAAAATAACTGCAGCTCTCAGGGTCACTAGTATAAGAAAACTTACCGAAAGTGTTCAGTAGCTAGCACCGCTGTGTTGAAGAATACGAGGACTATGATTGTCCAGTAGAAAGTCTGCGTCTTGACGGCTACGCGGCACGCCCTGCGCATGCGACGGTTTACCTGCCGAAAATGGATTTAAATGTAAACAATACAATACAATAGGGGTGTATACTCAAAATTTATCGTAACTTCGAAAGAAAGAAGGCAAAATAATTAAGCGTAATGACGAAAATCCCACTCAAATATCTCATACAATTACGAAGCTACAACCATTTTAATGTTGCTTGTTAGAGAGAGAAAACGCTAGCAGAAAGAAAAGTAGCTTGAACAGAAAAGTGGCGTTTTGATCCCTCTCGTCGTGGAGCAAAACTTACTTCTCTGAATGAAAGGTGTGAAAAATTCATTTCTAAAATGTATTGTTTGTCCAAATTTTCGTTTAAGAAAAATGCCGTTCCTTTAAAATAACATGAAATTTTCACGATTCTCATATAACTAACCTAGCCTAACCTAATGGGCTTTACAGTTCAGGCATGCGGCTGTCAAGCGGCGGTCGTGGGTTCAAACCCCAGCTCGTACCAAAGATATTTCGGAATTTATGAATGTCATAATAGCTATTTCCGTTAGCTTTTCGGTGAAGAAAAACATCGTGAGGAAACCGGTCTAATCCCAATGTCTAGTTTTCCCTTTGGATGGAAAGGTCAGATAGTCAAAATTAAAGGACTTGCTCCTTAACGACAAGTCGATATCAACAGATGGACATCCACAGAGTAAATAAGTAGATAGTCCTACTTATTTACTCTGTGGATAGATATCTGTACGTAGTAATTAGTTAGGTAAGCTGTTGTTGTCGTCCACGGTCGAGCCCAAATACGGTATTTTATTATTGTTAATATTTTTAATTGCCATTCTACCTACCTATCTGTAAAAAGTTTAGAGAAGAGATTAGGTAATAGTAATAAAAGCAAATTAGCTTAAGTTACAATAGTTATAGTAAATGAGCGCGTCTCGCCATTAAACTTAATAGTTTGGCGAGTATACAGGGTGTCCCGAAACTCAACGATAACCTGCTACTGGGTGAGAGGCCAAGGTATACCAGTTATGAAAAAAAAAATGAAAAAAAAACTATGTCACTTAGCCAAGCGGTAATAGACATTCTTCGAAAAAGTTGCAAATTAGACACCCTTGGTAGCATTTTTAAGTACTGTGATCACAATTTTCACAATTTTACAGTGATTTTTTTAATAATGTAATCTCAAATAACAGTGCTATTAATCGCAACCACAAATCAAAGTAATAAACATTCTTAACTAAGTAAAAAAGAAGAGGTAATGACGAGTTATGATTTATAAAATTATTGTCAGTCAACTTTGACACTCCATGTTGGAAAAAAAATGTACGACACAAGCTTGGCAAGTTATTTTAAAAGATGGCCTATTTAGTCTAGATTTCAAAATGGTACAATACTTGCCACTTTTCTTGCCAATAAAAGTGCTATTTCCAATTTTTTGCGAAGGGACCTCAAGGAAAACGTAATCAAAACAAAACAAACAATTATCGTAATACTTTATTATCCTCCTAAAACTAAAGTAGATGCTCAAATTGTTTCTCTTCAGCACGAATACAAGCTCTGCATCGCCTCAGGAATGACCTATTCACTAGTCGTGCAAATCTACTCGCATTTATTTCTTCTGATGCTGTATCAGGCGCAATTCTAATAGATTTCGTATTGGTTTTGAGTGGAATTTTTCCTTTATGCATTAATATCTTAGTCAAAAAAATCAAGTGGATTCAGGTCTCGGGAACGAAGGGGCCATAAAATTGATCCGCCCGATTGAGGCGTCCGATCAATCTCTCGGGATATTTTTCGTTTAAATATTCTCGTACAGACCGGGCATAATGAGCTGGGCAACCATCTTGTTAATACCACATCTCTCACTAGATGTTGAGTGGTACATCTTCTAACAATGCATGGGGATGCATAAAAGAAAAAGACTACTTACAATAAACCAAATCGGTTAGAAATGCGCCAAAAAATTTATGCAGCATCAGAAGAAATAAATGTGAGTAGATTTGCACGACTGGTGAAGAGGTCATTCCTGAGGCGATGCATAGGTTGTATTTGTGCTGAAGGGAAACAATTTGAGCATCTTCGTTAGTATTAGGAGAATATTAAAGTGTTACAATAATTGATTATTTTATTTTGATTACGTTTTCCTTGAGGTTCCTTCGCAAAAAATTGGAAATAGCACTTTTATTGGCAAGAAAAGTGGTAAGTGTTGTACCATTTTGAAATCTAGACTAAAATAGACCATCTTTAAAAAAAACTTGCCAACCTTGTGTGGTAGTTTTTTTTTCAACATGGAGTGTCAAAGTTGACTGACTATAATTTTAGAAACGATCTCGTAACTTATTTTTTTTTACTTAGTTAAAAATGTTTATTACTTTGATTTGTTGTTATGATTAATAGTACTATTATTTGAGATTAAAAAACTTGCCAACCTTGTGTGGTAGTTTTTTTTTTCAACATGGAGTGTCAAAGTTGACTGACTATAATTTTAGAAATGATCTTGTAACTTATTTTTTTTTACTTAGTTAAAAATGTTTATTACTTTGATTTGTTGTTGTGATTAATAGTACTATTATTTGAAATTACATTATTAAAAAAATCACTGTAAAATTGTGAAAATTGTGATCACAGTACTTAAAACGCGACCAAGGGTGTCAAATTTTCAACTATTTCGAACAATGTCTATTACCCTTGACTAACAGACATGGTTTTTTTTCATTTTTTTTTCATAACTGGTATACCTTGGCCTCTCACCCAGTAGCAGGTTATCTTGAGTTTTGGGAAACCCTGTATATTTGTAATTTATCATGTAACTTATATTTGGAAAAAAAAAGTGGTCGCTTTCGTGCACTAGTGCCCTTGCCAAATCTTGTGATTAGGTGCAAAGCGGATCCCGGGCACCTTAAAGCCTGCTCCATACAGTGGGCCATCACGACCCATCGTACAGGACGCAACTATGCGTTAGACGGAGAAAGACATCGCCGGGCCATAAGCCATCTGACACCACTACCCTCTCTACACGCTGGCCCATCGTAGTGGGCCATTAGGATGGGCCATCATGTAGAGGAGCCATTAGGCCACAGCCGGGAACAAGGCTATGAGACGGAAAAACCTAGAACCCCAGTATTGCATAAAACGAAGACGATATGTCAGTTACCTTGTCGAATCTTTTAAAGTAAACTTTGCATATGCCTGTCGGTTCTTGTGCGTTCACATTGGTCTGCGATCCATCGATACTTGTTCTCTCGTGAGAGTTGCCTGTAAAAGAAAACGGAAATTATTTCTTACCTACAAGAGTACGACTAGGTAATATGAGTTATTTTTTTTTAAATAATAATCATTTTACCACCTTCGACCGGATATTATTATAAATAATAAATAAAAAAGACCATTTAATCCTTAAACAAAGTAAAAGAAAAATAGTATTTATAAATAAAGGGGGGATGCCTTTGCTCAGCAGTGGGACATAACGGCCTCGATATGATAATCCTTACTAATATCCTTTACTTAATATTATAAATGCGAGAGTGTGTGTGTGTGTGTTTGTTTGTCCTTCTTTCACGTCGCAACGGAGCATCGTATTAGTGTTTTTGTATGGAGATAGTTTAGAGGCTGGAGAGTGACATAGGCTACTTTTTCCAGCGGGAAAACATCTAATTCCCACGGGAAAATTCAGTTACATTTTCCTATAACCAACCTTGGTGGTGATGGTGGTGATGGTGGTGGTGGTGGTGGTGGTGGTGGTGGTGGTGGTGGTGGTGGTGGTGGTGGTGGTGGTGGTGGTGGTGGTGGTGGTGGTGGTGATGGTGATGGTGGTGGTGGTGGTGGTGGTGGTGGTGGTGGTGGTGGTGATGATGGTGGTGGTGGTGGTGATGATGATATGAATGATGACTGGAGTGTTGTTGTTGTACTCTGGTGCGCTCTCATGTAGCTTGCATTACCTATCTCCTATTCATCATAACATCTGTATCTACAGATATCTATCTATCTAAACTTAGTTGTAAACCCACTGACCCTGCATGTCCTCTCCTTCATTCTCTTGCTTAGGGTCATTCTCGAGGTCCAGCGTCTCGGCCACCGTGATCCAGTTGAGGTATCCCTTCATGTCCTCCTCGAACTCTTTCTTCTCCCTCGATTTTTGGAAGTCGCCTCGGTTCTTCGCTTTGTTACTCGCCTTTGAGAATTCTCTAGAAACAGAAGAAGTGATATCAAAAGATTTTTCATAAAACCAAACTACTTTTTTAGGAATCCAATATGTCGAAAACCATCAAACGGTTTAGGCTGCAGGGCTTGCCAAAGAATAAGACATACATGCATGCGCTCGAAAAACATAACCCTCCTCTCCTTCGTCAGTCGGGTAAAAATAGGGAAATGGAATATTATTTTCTAGCCCTAAGCCTAAAAGGCATCCAATGGAATTTTCACACTTGCTATTCAGAAAAGAGTTATTGTTGCCCTCAAGTGAGGGAAATCACTTTTCTTCGTAAAAGTGTGAAAAGTAGTATGATTGTGTCACTCGGTAGCAAAATTATTTCCGTCCTGGGTGTAAACACTTGAATCCCTCGTTACGCTGAAGATTTCACTCTAGAATATTTCGCTTCACTCGGGAATCAATATACCGCCTCGCCCCTTCCTTGAGACACAATCTACTATTATATATACCAATTCTAAATTGGACCAGAGTTGCATTTGTTTTGTTCGATGCTAAACATAAATATCATTTCAGCAAGTTTTTTATTTTTTTGTAATTATAAGTTAGTGCTAGTTTTCCGCGTAGCTTCGCCCACGTATTGCAAAGCACGCAAGCAAACACGCGGGATAAAATATAGCCTAAATACATGCAGAAAGTACATTCTGTCCATAGGCGAAAGAGTTTTTGGATTTTTCTCTTTTGTATTATTAATTATTATAGATGCTGGCGGTAGTAATTTTAAAGTATCTTCGCACGTCAGACCTAACTTCGCTTAAAAACGCTCACTACCCAAAAAAAAATTATAACATCATGTTTTAAGACATTGGAAAAACTAAAATGTATAGAGATACAATTGTAACAGTGCAATGAATTTGTTAACTTACCCGGACAAAACACCAAGAATAAGGTTCATGACGAAAAAGTTTCCAAAGATGACCAGAGAAACAAAGTAGATCCATGGCCAGGATGACCCCTTGACATCTGATATCTAGAAATAAAATAAAAAACAAATCAGCACTTAACTAAGGTCAAGATAATTGAGAAATAGGTATTTTAAAATGTATTGCTGTCGCGCCAACCACAAGCCCGCCGCAGAGCGCGATAGAGACAACTGCAGCTTGGACCGAAAATACCTATTAAAATTACATACAATCAACGTTTCGTAGTCCCCTGATTTCTTCTCCAAAACTTGACCTATTTAACTATTTTTTTTATTAAAAATCAAAGAAAGTCTTTGGCCGTGTTCCTATGTTTTTCTTTTTTTTAAATAATTTAGTCAAAATTGTTTTCTGGATGTTTGAACACAGCGGAAAATCTGGCATTTTTTTAGGTTTTTGGAGGTTAATATCTCTTTTAAGAATAAATTTATGAAAAAAAGGAAAACATAGGAACATGTCAATAATAGCCATAGATTTATAGAAAAAAAATGATTGCTCTACTTCCATTATCCAGGAAAAAAACAGGGGACTACGTTTCTATGGAAAAACGGCCGTTGTGTTTCGTCTTAAGTGGCAGTGGGCGGGGCGGGCCATATTGCGCGTAGAACCGATGGCCGTTGCGGAAGGGTACCAGCGTACCAGCGCAGGGGCACAGAATAAGTAATAGTACAAGTACAGAGATTGCACTTCCTAGCAAAAACGGCGTTTAGGCATTAGAAACGTGCCTACTCTGTACATCTCTGTCTATCGTATAACTTGTATTCATTCACACACGGCAGGTATAGCGCTAGGGCTATCACGCCAAGAACACATTGGAAAGGTAGACATTATTTGGAAAAGTGCTGCATATAGTTTAGGAAAGAATAGGATATACAACAGATAGACTTGTTTAATAAAAATAATTTAATTACAATTGTTGTACTTTAATATAATATCTTGGGTTTTTTTCCGTCTTTTAATAGGCGATTATTATATTCGATGGTAGAAAAAAATTACTTTATAAAATATTCACTTCGAAGTAAGATAAACCACGTCCTTTTGGGTATTCAAACAATCATAAACAGAGCAGCTGTGGCCCTATTTCGTTTTCATCGTGCTTTTAAAAACCTCGTAATAAATAAGACAAGAATGGGTACGCGCGGTTCGTCGCGTTCAAGTCGGCGGCGGCGGCGGATCGCAGCACGACGCACGTGTGCTCGCTCGCGCGGTGCCGGCCCTCGACTGACTGGCGGCCCGGGGCCTCGCGAGCGTTAAGTATCTAACGCGCCCCGCCCCGCCCACTGCAAGCCCCCTGGCAGGGGGGCAGACCCCCCCAAGGAGGACTGATGATGAGAGGGAGTCCGCTGCATGCGGAGGACGCAGGACCGTTCATTGTGGCATTCTTTGGAGGAGGCCTATGTCCAGCAGTGGACGGCTTTTGGTTGATATGATGTGAATCATTCTATTCTTAATACTCATTTAAAAGCACATCCTGACTAGCCGTCTTCATATCATGTTAAGCTTGATATCATGATTTCGATGAAGCAGTATAGAGTATCTTAAGGGTCGTCAGGAAGCTCGACTCTCCATACAAACTAGTTAAGTTCTCATTTTAAAACGACATGCTAGAACAACATGAAACTTTGTATACACAATGGGATTCGCCATATCTAGGTCGAGAACTAGTTTTTGTTGCTAGGAATTAAAATATAATTAAAATTAATAAAATTAATAAAAAAAATAAAAAAAATAGGATAAGCGAGTGGAAGTTTCACATATCCTCTAATCGCTTTTTATTTCTATTAACTAGTAGTAGTTAAATTGTGTTTAAAAAGTTTGATGTCGTTTCATTGATCCAAACTACGTTTGTATGGAGAGTCGCATTGAATCGGCCGTCATAGGAACTCTAACATACATACAGACATATAATCACGCCTGTTTCCCGGGATTTCGAATTTCTATGATCTGTGCGAATGCCCTTATTTCGGGCACGAAAGTGAGACAGACACACCAACGTTTTTCTTTAAGTGCCAGCGAACGCTTTAATCCATGTAGTCGTTCTTGGTGCCACGGACACAACATGGAACACCTTTAGGTGTTCTTAGCGTCCAAAGGGTAGACCTTTCTAGACCTGCGCTCCCTTTACAATCAGTTACTGACTACCCCGACTCACTTTATTGTGAGTAGAGGATACAAACTTTTCAAGAAGTAAACGATTATGAATTGCAGATCAATGTGTTAAACCACCAACTTACCCAATACATGATATCAGTCCAACCCTCCAAAGTGATGCATTGAAACACAGTCAACATTGCATAGCCGATGTTGTCAAAATTTGTGATGCCATTATTGGGGCCAACCCATTTGTTCGCGCAGATCTCGTCGTTCGACGCGTCGCACTGGTGACCGACGTCGTCCAAACTGCAGGGCCTATTGTCGCCGATATCCACCAGTTTTCCAGCTGAAAAACACAATTTGGTAATCATCATCTCCGTGATCAGCCTATACGTTCCCCTGCTCGGTTTTCAGCTACGTGATCAGCCTATCCGTCCCCCTGCTCAGTTTTCGCTCATGGGTGAGCGAATGGAAAGTAGTCCCCGCGCATTAATAATTAATTTATACTCAATTTGGTCGTTGCCATAACATTTGTCCAGCAATGACATATTATAGGGTAATTGATTAAATTGTTTTGGGCAAAATCGATGAGTAATCAATTCAAATATAGCCGAAAATTGCGAAGCCACAACCGTTTTCATGTTGCTATCACATGTTTATGACATCATGAACCTCTAGCGTCATATTAAATGGCATTCGTTCCGTATACCTTTATACTGTTGTGAAGAGAGAATTGAGGAGAGAAATTGCCGCTTCTTAAAACTTTGGACACATATAAAACTATTATTATTCTCTTTATTCATATTTTATCTTACGTTAGGTTTGTACAATAATATTATAAAAAGTAAAATATAAAACTATACATACAAAACATAAAATCATTATAAAAACCTAACCTAGGGTGCAGCCGGCAGCGAGGCGAGGCCTAAGCTACCGGCGGTCAGGGCGACACAGAGACAGGAACCTGCTGACTATCCGCGCAGTATCCAGGAGTACCGCCTTCTGTATCTGACCCTTGATCCAGCCATCTAGCGAGAGTCTCTTGAGGTGATGGTCGAGACTCTTTGCTATTAAACCGTTCGCCGAAACGACTATCGGGACGATGATCGTCGAATCAACATCCCACATAGCGGTTACCTCGTGAGCCAGGTCTAGGTACTTGCTGGCTTTGTCCTTCTCGGCCTTCACAAGGTTCTCGTCATGGGGGATGGTGATGTCGACGAGCACTGCCTGGCGTTTCGATCGATCTGTCAGCACGATATCAGGCCTATTGGCAAGAATAGTCCTGTCCGTGATGACAGATCGATCCCGATAGAGCGTGGCACGACCATTTTCGAGAACTGGCGCAGATGTGTACTTATAGTAAGGCACTTCGGAGACCACAAGACCGTATAGCAGAGCAAGTTGCTGGTGAATAATTCTGGCTACAAGGTTATGTCTGTGCAAGTACTCGCCGTTAGCAAGATGACCACAACCGGAGATAATAGGCCTGAGTGACTCCCCGGGACGGCGGCATGCCCGACAAATGTCGACCGTACCGTCCTTCAGGATATACAATGTGACATACCAAGATACTTATAGGTTTCTGCTTCGGAGATAGATTTGAGAGACATTGTCTCAGAAAGTTGCAAATTTGTTGAATTTTCAACTTTCCCCCGCTGTACATGCATGACCGCACACTTATCGACACCAAATTCCATTTTGATGGCGCTACTGAAGACTTCTGTTGTTTTCAGTAGTTCCAACAGGTTATGTCCATTCAGTCAAATAGCTTAAGGTCATCCATATAGAGCAGATGAGAAATGACCTCACCCTCCCTCCGAAGCCGGCAACCTAGTCCCGAATCCTTCAGCAGGGTGCTAAGCGGATTCAGTGCTAGGCAGAACCACAAAGGAATCAGACTGTCACCCTGGAAGATCCCACGTTCAATCCTTATAGAGTCCTGCGGACCAGAAGGGCAATCTCCTCCCCCCGGTTGACGAAGGACTGTGGTCCACTGCCCCATGCAAGCACCTAAGAAGGATCTTAGAACTGCATCAACTTTATACAACTCTAAGATCCTCCTGAGCCATGAATGAGGCACCGAATCATAGGCCTTCTTGTAGTCAATCCAGGCGGCCGAAAGGGCCCCCCTATTCCGCCGGACTCGTTGGCAAATAGTCATGTCTATGAGGAGGAGCTCTTTAGTACCACGAGATCCAACCCTACATCCATTTTGAGCAGGGGCCAAAACGTTGATTGCAACGATGTGTGCGTTAATTTTTGCTCTCAAAATAGATGTAAGGAGCTTGTACAGCGTAGGCAAGCACGTGATGGGTCTGTAGTTTTTCGCTTCCGTGGTACTACCGGACTTATAGAGCAGTGAGGTGATACCAGTTGTCAAGAAAGATGGTAGGGAACCGAGCTCAAGGGCTTGCTGGAACTGAGTTGCCAAACGCAGGTGTGAGCATCGAAACCATTTCAGCCAGAAGTTATGTAATCCATCCGGTCCAGGACTTTTCCAGTTCGGGGCCAAACGGATGGCACAACTAACGTCCTCGGGGCTGATGGTAAGAGTCCCCATAGGCTCGATGAACGCACACTCACGTTCGACAACACTCATCCACTCACCTTCGGTGTGTTCGACTGGCACTGACCAGATACTACGCCAGAAGTCAACCATGGCATTAGTATTAATTTATTTCAGATAACTAAGGATCCATCATGTGTTAGTCTATGTCTCAAAATAATTAAATAATATGTTAGTAGTACTATAACTGTAATTATATTCTCACGCATTTGACTTTCCTATAGATAGATTAGGTTCCAAACCAAAACGGACCCCGGGCTCATATATGACACAACCGGGAATGACGCTAGGAGAGGGACGATTCACAAATATTGTTTCATTTCATTTGGTGTCAACGTCTATTCTAATTCGTAACTCGGCGAATCCTCAAACATATCAAGGGTCGGCAACGCCCATGTTACTCCTTTGGAGTTGCATGCGTCTATAGGCTACGGTGTCCGCTTACCATCGGGCGGGCCGTAAGCTTGTTTGCCACCGTCGTTGTATAAAAAACAAACTTACTCTTATTTGAATAACATGTATGATGCATAGCGCCGACGAACAGCTCAAGGCCGATGATGGCATAAATGATGATAACGAACAGCACCAGGAACGCGATGTGGCATAGCGGCACCATCGCCTTCAGGATCGAGTTTAGCACGATCTGGAGACCTGGAAATAGAGACAAGACCCAAGAAGTAGGAGGAATATTTTTTTGTCTAAGAGTGCGCACGCACCACAGCCACTAGTGACCGCCACTAAACGTGACGATTAACCGCACAGCAGCGTAAATCCTACTGATATTATAAATGCGAAAGTTTAGATGTTTGGATGTTTGAATGTTTGGATGTTTGTTACTCAATCACGCTTAAACGGCTGAACCGATTTGAATGAAATTTAGCACGAAGATAGTTTATAACCTGGAATATAGGATAGTTTTTTATCCCGGGTCTACGCGGACGAAGTCGCGGGCGGAAGCTAGTATAACATACGGGGCCCGTGGCGAAATCATCGGATGGGCGTCTTCGTCAAATATAGGTTTACTAGCTTCTGCCCGCGAATCCGTCCGCTCGGAACTCGTTTATATCGTAGCTCCATGCAAACTTTTACCCCCCATTCCACCCTATCAGGGAATGATTTCTAGGATAAAAACTATCCTTTGTCCTTCCCCGGCACTCAAACTATCTATATATTAAATTTCATCTAAATCGTTTCATACAAACTTAGCACCCCTATTTGCCCCGCTTAGGGGTGGATTTTTTCAAAACCCTAAAATTACTTTTCTTGTATTGTAATAAGGAGTCCATACACAAAGTTTCAAGTCTCTCACTTAAAATTTTACTCCATCCCCATACAAACTTTTAACCCCCTTTTTAACCCCTTGAGGGCGGAATCGTCAAAAACCCCATCTTAATGGGTATTTACGTTATATAAACTACATGGTACCGAAGAAGCGGACAGTGTTTCCAGGCTATATTGCATACCGATACGTTGAGGTGTCTGCGATTTTTCTGGACAACTCTTTGAAAAGGTCGTGGGCGCTAGGACCCTACGGGCCGCTGAGTGGTTCAAAGCAGTATCGCGTATTCTGATGAATAGGTAAATGATAAAATGTGCTTACTAGGAACACCGGAGACCAGTCGAAGCGGCCTCAACACCCTGAAGGCTCGGAGAGCCTTCACGTCGAACGCGTCATTAAAGAGGAATTGAAGAGACTGGCTCATTACACTGGAAACAAATAAAAATCATATTTATCAGTATAGTCGTATGGTTTCCAACTTTTGCTCGCAACTTCGTGCGATCTTCGATTTGGCAACAAATTTGCTTATATTAGTTTAACTGGCTGAACGGGTAGATTGCCCGATTATGCGACATTGGGAGGAATCACACACTCCGGTGCGTGCCTCTCCCCGCAGATATTAGGTTTAAAGATTATGTCACTAACACTAGTTGTAAGTAATTTGTTACTAACAAGTTATGGAACTAGAGTCCGAAATAAAGATTTTTTAATTTAATTTTTAATTTAATTTAATTTAATTTAAATTTAGATGATGGTAAGAGAAGAGGTAGACCACCCAGACCAAGATAAACGTGGATGGACTGCGTGCCAGACGATATGAATAGGGAGAAAGTGACTGAAGAGGTGACGGGAAATAGAGAGGTATGGTTAAAAAGACATGTACCGACCCCAAGTAAATGGGATTAGGGCAAGCGATTGATGATGAATTGGATTTCTCACCCAATAGTAACGATGGTAAATCGAGACTGTTCCACGCATTTCTCAGGTATGCTCCAGGCTGGAAGCTGATAATAGTGATCATGATGTGGCAATATAATTGTCAGTCTTACGCAATAGCGACGACGGTGAAATCGAGACTGTTCCATGCATTCCTCAAATGTGTTCCAGGGTGGAAGGTGATAATGATGATGCTGATTTGGCAATATAATTTTCTTTATCGCCCAATAGTGACGATGGTGAAATCGGGACTGTTCCACGCATGCCTGAAGTATGCTCCAAGGTGCAAGCTGATAATGATGATGATGATTTGGCAGTATCTCGCCCAATAGTGACGATGGTGAAATCGGGACTGTTCCACGCATTCCTCAAGTATGCTCCAAGGTTGAACCTGATATTGAAGATGAGGATTTGGCAATATAATTGTCTTTCTCACCCAATAGTGATGATGGTGAAATCGAGACTGTTCCACGCATTCCTCGAGTGTGCTCCACGGTGGAAGCTGATAATGATGACGATGATTTTGCAATATAATTGTCTTTCTTACCCAATAGTAACGATGGTGAAATCGAGACTGTTCCACGCATTCCTCAGGTATGCTCCAGGGTGGAACAGAAACCCGTACGCTATGATCTTCATCACGCACTCCCCCGTGAAGATCACCATGAATATCCATTCCACTTTTTCCTGAAATCAGTCATCAGTTCCGGTAAATTTTTGATTGTATTTGGTTTTTAATTTTTCTTGGTCGACTAATTTTCAACAGGTTCCCTTTTACCACGCCTTAGGGAGGCGTGTAAGCAACATCCACCTACATTGATCAGGCATTTTAACGGCAAGAACGTCTCATTCTGTTCTTGGAAACATTTGGCTATACTTAAAGACATTTTTCGCGTCCACAATCATATTTGATGCACCACGCAAATTATCGTCTTACTCAAAGTTCAATTCAATAGAATCTGCTGACACCATTTACTCAAATGTGTTTTTTGGTTGGAATTAAAGTGATGAGATCTCCTGGGGATAACTGGGTATAATCCTGGGGATAATCGACCTAAGATCAGACCCCGTATCATGGTCGGCCTTATCACGCGATAAGTGACAAGATAGAGCGTCCGTCGCGTTCTATTGAACGGTCAGCCAGTGACGGACGCTCTATCTTGTCACTTATCGTGTGATATGGCCGTCCATGCTACGGGGTCAGGTAAGGTAAGATAACTACTATGGAAAATCGAACACATAATTAATAGTGAACGTAAGGGATACTGATTCTCTAACCCCGGGGAAAAGCCGTTTCTCTTGCCCCATCTGACTTTACTAAATTTTTTGTCTCTGTGGCTGTCAACACACAACCATTACTTAGGCCTAAGTTTACTATTGATCGCCGCGCCCAGGCCGCGCCAGTGTGATGCGGGCTGCGGTGGCGGGCAATGGTAATCTTGACATTAACTGTCAAATTTACCACTGACCGGCGCCGCAGGCAGCTTCAGTGTGATTCAGGCCTAACGCATCTCACAGACTGGCGCGGCCTGCGGTGGCGGTCAATAGTATACTTGTCATTAGTTGACAAAACTATTGACCGACACCGCAGGCCTTGCAAATTCAAGCGACAGAGAGGGAGATATTCCGATATTCGCATTTAGTTTTTCGTCGTAGCGCCGCCAGTAATACGCTTGGTTAGGTGGCCAACGGCTATGGTGGCTTCATGGCATAAATGTGCTGTAACTCCTCAACAAGTTAAGTACTAGTAGGTGCGACAGAGCACACAATGGTCTTGTTAAAGCTTAAAGCGGAAATTACATTAAGTCTGTCGCCGCATGCAACGTGCGGTGATCGCAGCAGTGCAAAAACTACGGTAGTCGGCAGCATTCGGTGACCGACGGCTGCAATCGCGTATTATGTGACCGTAGATTAATGTGAAAACGACAGTCGTTGCCCGAAATAGTTGGAAACAAGTTCGAAAGTGGCATTAGGCGAACGAAGCAGTGTACGACGATTAAAATTACCACAAGAAAATTAGATTCTGCATTACTTACCAATATTCCGTTCGTGTTATTCGTGTCACCGGATGGGAACGGCGTGAAGACGGCCAGAGCTATGCAGTTTGCGAATATCGTCGTAAGAATCATGTACTCGAACGGTCTGGAATTTACTAGTTAAAGAAATCATTTCCATTAATACCATTATATATATAGCCTTCAACGGCGATCTCAGGTTAGACCGGTTTCCTCACAATGTTTTCCGTCACCGAAATGCCACTGTTAAATATCACATGATATTTCGTACGTAAGTTTAAAAAAAAAACAGTAGTACGAGCCGGGGATCGAACTCACGACCTCCAGATTGAACTCGGAAACAGTGCTACAGTGGCTCTTCAAAAGGTCATTGAGGTCAGAAGCTGACCAAAGTTTTGAGGTTAATTATCATGCAGCTCTGGAACGGAAAACTGCCTGAACACAATTTGTCTTAATATTTGTTATTTGCTCACATATTTTTTTAATATGTTTTTGTCTCCTCCTTCTTATTCGCAATCCTTCCTAACCCACTGTAATTTTTAACATCATATTAACCGTACCAACTTTGAAAACCATCACATTCAGAAGGAGTGTAACATCTGGCGTTAAAAGTTCCAAATGCATTACGAGATTTATTGTTGACATTTTTATCACACCTACCTACGTCGTTAACCTTGGTAAGACGAAAAACACTTATTTCTCTGCTTATTTGCGTCATGTTGACGTTGATATCATAAACGACAAGAATAGATCGTTAACAAATTGACTAAAAATATCTGGCCATTGTTCTGGAGCAAAACGTGCCGTACATTGTATTGTGTCCACTTTTATAATAAATTAAAGAGTTAGGGAGCAGATAATGTCATTATACTTGGGCCAATTGTTCGCCGTCTTCTATTGAGTTAGTTTAACTTCTACATGCCCATCATTCAAGGTAAATAATTATGGCAATGGAATTTGAATCAATGTAGTAGGAAATAGAAGAGTTCGTTTTGTTTTAAAATCGAACAAAACCAAAACAAATGGAACTCTGTTCCAATTCCATTGAAGAGGAGGATGCTTTTTAATAGGCCTTGGCTAGCTAGAGGTCAAAGCTGTAGCCTAAAAACTTCTTTTTTATGGTTTATTAGGTACAGGTTCGCTCGATCATGGAATATTTCTGACATCTGTGGGTTGGCTCCTCCAAGTATCAGTCAGCAGAGCCTGATTCAATAGAACGCCTAGCTCATAGACTCTTTGGTAATGATGCAGTTATTACGTCAAGTTACAGAGTTTTGAACGTCATCAAATCGCTTTCCTATCGGCGCTCTGTCCGAAGCATTTTGGAGAGTGTGTAGGAACTGCACGACTTATTTCCAACTTCACCGTTTCTTCAAGCCAATGTATTGTGGACATAACATACGAGTATATGCGCACGAGCCGATTTGCCTCGTCTGTTTTAATGCGAACTGCTAGGCTTCTACTAGATTTTGCTCCCGTCGTTTTTACCTGTTCCCTGACAATTAACAGTGATTTATGCCTTCAAAGCAAGACATCGACAAACAAAAACTTAATAATGGTCTTAATTACAATTCTACTCAGACACCGTCGGTTCGACTCCCATGCAAAGTTTTCAATAATAATATATGATGTGTTATCCGAATAAATTTATATTCTATTCTATTCTATTCTATTCTATTCTATTCTATTCTATTCTATTCTATTCTAATATACTAACTTCAGTATCAAAATACCCTGTTTCAGTATAGATTTGAACCAGCATTAATAAAGGATACTTCCACTCAACTATAGCGTAACACAGCCTCCTCAACGGGTTCTTCAGCCCGAGGCACAGGAGGCTGCTCTTCGGTCTATCAGGCTGGGGCTTGCCTCGCGAGCGCGCCTGTTTCTTCGGCGCCGGCGCAGCCTCGTCGCCCGGCGTACCCGGGGTGGGAGGCGCGGGGGGCGCGTCCGCCATTGCTGGAACAACAGTTGTATGTTACTAAAAACGTCGGAGAAAAACATTGACTTACTATAACAACGTGTGGACTAGCCACCTAGAACATTTTTCTTGAAGTCGCCGACTCCAGAGACTGTGCAAAGGTACTCTCACTAGAGTAGGTAACATGCGCAACTTATATTTATGCTAGGGGATCAATAAATTGTCTGCTCTATACGATATAACTTAATGGGGAAAAGTGAATCTTTCTTTCTTCGTCGTTTCATTCTTGACAGTGGTCGTGGCCATCATTTCAGGTGTTAGTAACAAGCTTCACAAGACGCTGCCAAAAGCATATAAATAAATAAAAAACAAAATAAAATATCTTTGTTTTCAGGCAACTTTAGGCCCATAGTACGTCAGTAAACAAATGATCTTAACAGCTAATGTTAGTGTTATAAATTAAAGAAATATTATGCATATTGCTATCGAGGCACTCTCACCGCGTGCATAGTGCTGTGTAGCTCGTTAAACCTAGCTAGTACAGCACTATCCAGCCTACCTGCGACAACCTGCATGAGAATGTTGGGGCTTCCCCTCACTCTATTCATAAGAGATGTGACCTTTTTGCGCATGAGCGCAAAAACGTCGTCAGTGTGCGCATCGGCAAACATGCACGAGGCACTGCAGTGACGGGGAATACAGCAAGGCTATTTTTTATACCAAGAGGGTGGTAATCATACGTCCTGCCTGATGGCAAGCGGATACCGCAGCCTGTCCAGCATGCAGTTCCAGGTTTGAGGATTCGCAACCAATTTTAAATACTAAGGCGGGTATCACCTACAAGGTTACAGACCGATTAACGTTATATATGACGCTGATCAAACTTTTGCATTTTCATTTGCATTATAAATATGGTGCTGGACACGAACGCTCAGAACTTCATGGATCGAGTGGTGCATGAGTTTACGGTTCCTCATTGCTGAGGAACCGTAAACTCCCCGATGTGAAAATTCCTTTTTTCCGCACTTTGCCTCCATCTGTTCCGGACTCCGGTCCTTAGCAGAGTGAAGTGCTTCATGCAAGTTAGTATCCGGTGTCGAGCGTTTATTATGTCAGTGTTAAATCTCCAAAAGTGCTCCAAACCTGTTATAAATTATGCAAGTTATAACGAATACGGCAACGTTAATTGGCCGCAGGCGAATGACGGCGTATTTTGAAAGGGATTACTGTATAATCGCCACAACCACTCAGTAAAAAGTAAACCAAACCAGAAATACAATCCCTATTTTGGTAATTAATAGGCCTGTTCATCTGGCCGCTGTGGCTAAACTCGGATCTCGCGCACTTCCGAGGTGCACTTCACCCGAACGAGGTTGACAGTCACGCTTATCGCCGCGAGGCCGGTGACGTACCGTGACGATGACGCGCAAACGTGACGACGCTAACTAGACGACACCCGTGCAATTTGGTAAAACGGAATGCCATGTGTAGAGCAGAACATCGAGCGTTTGCCGTTTTAAAATTTGTCGACCTGAACAATGAACAGAGCCGAACATAGCCACTAACATTTTCACGATCATTCCATCGAACACTATGTAGGTAAACGTCGCGCCGAGATGTGTGGGCGGAGATCAGCAGCAGCTAAAACGCTCCTGTTGATTTCGTGAATTTTCAACTGTAATGTTACATTCGCTAGAATGCTCGTCACAAGAGAATGTGCATCAGACGTCGGTTTTGTTCGATATTTTTCTGTATGTAACGTAAGTAGTCCAGTGTCAGTTCCCATATTCAGGGCAATGACGCGTAGCTGCAGCAACAGGCAAAAAATGTATGTAATAGTACATTACTTACCAAGGGCTATAAAAGAAAGAAAGCCCGAAATCGCAGGTATTTGTGACCCGAGCCGCAGGCGAGGGTTGTAAATATGCGATAGAGAGCTTTCTTTCTTACTACCCGTGGTGAGTACACAATTTTACGTCTGCACCTGGCCACAATGCGAGTTTTACCGTACGCACAGCGTGCGGTAAAACTCAGATTATAGCCAGGTGTGACGTAAAATATTTTTTTGACGCTGGCCAGCGGTTTACATAATGAAATGCTGTTTCAATCGAATACCTGGCGACAATTCGTTTTTAACCCCTCCCCCTCCTATTTCCGTCCTAGTCCAAGTTAACTCAGTTTAGGTTGCACAAGGCGGTTCCACAACGCTTCGGGAGCTTAAAATCCGCGAACCATCCGGTTGCCTCTCGGACACTGAAACTACGCGTCATTGCTACCTACCATGTTGCAACAAACGTTTAATTGTCATTCCTTGTAGACGCCAGCAATCCTAATTCGAGAATGGTACACGTTTACATTAACGACCGCCGTAAAGCAAGCGTCCATAAATTGAGACATAAATGTATTATTATCGGAGCGCTAATGTAGGCGAGATATTATGCGCAATGCCAGGGGGGAAAGATTTGAATTGATGTCTTTATAAATAACGAATTAACGAACTGGCCAAGGAAAACTGACTTCACCAATTTGTCAATAACAATTCTTTCACTTCCGTGAAATATTGAAAATGTTGGAATCATCATCATCGTTTCAGCTGAAAGAAGTCCACTGCTGGTCATAGGCCTCCCCTAAAGAGTGCCACATAGACCGGTTCTGCGCCACCCCCATCCAGCGGACTCCCGCGACCTTTACCAGGTCATTAGTCCAGGTGGGTCTAGGTGGTTAGTAGTAGTTAGTTTTGAAATAATTTCAGCCAATTATTATGAATTGGATAAATTATGAAGACGTCAGTCCCAAAATCATGGGCACCTTACGTTTCACAATAAAACCTATTTGAAAGTCAAGGTGGATGAGAAACAGATTGAAAAAAGTTACACACATGTCACAAATATGAAAATGTCAAAATTAGTTCCGTCGGTTATCTTCGCTTTGTTTCAATTGTAAAACACTGAAACTGTAAATAAATAAGTAAATAAAAAATCAAAAGAACTTATAATTACACAGAAAATGAATGGAAATATAAAAATCTGTAAAGCTAGTGGCGTTTGTTATTTCAAATGTTGATGTCTCTAAGGTAATTAAATGTGTGTTATTGTTATTACCAAACAAACAGTGCTACAACGGTCTCTGATGCAATTCCAACAACCGGTACGTATTTCAATCTGCCACTTAGAACACGGATCATATTTACGGCCATTCCCAATAATCAATCCACGGATAGTTTTCCTTACCAGCAGTTACATTTTGACACAATTTCTACGGGTAATCTGTCAAAATTTAACTGCTGGTAAGGAAAACTATCCGTGGATTGATTATTGGGAATGTCCGTTAGTCGACACAAAGAAATACTAGTTAAAAAAATGTGCGTTTTCTCGCACATTTTTGTAACTAGTTTTCTTTGTTAATATAGTCCTGAAAGATCATAATTTGACAGCCATTTTATATGCCTGTCTACGCTCCTCCTTGAAAATTCGATTAATAGCTTTTTTTAATACCACAAAGGTGGTAAACCCTCATACAACCTTTCTGATGGTAATGATAATGAGACATCGTAGCCTATGGAAATTTGCGAGTATCCGTGACATCGCCGTCGGACGACCGACCCTTCATCGTATTGCCAGCTAGAGAGGAAATGCAAGTGCTTTATTTAAATCAAATAGATAGAACCATGTATTTGAAAAGTTATTTACCCATATTTTGTTGAGCTCCTTTTTTGTAACTTCTCCTTCGGTTACAAGCGCTCCAAAATTGGCACACTAAAACTGAGTCAATTGCACCAACTTGCCCCAATTTCGCGTCGTCAATGGAAACGCATAAACGTGTCTCAGCTATCAGATTTGGTGGCCATTTTTAAACATGGAATGTCATGAACTAGCGAGATGACAAAGTAATCAGGACTCCAGTTATGGCAAAGTGCCTTGGCGTCCCACAGTTCAGTTCACCATGTCAACGTAGTCAGCTCACCTTCTAGAGAAGGTTTTTTTTTTTTTATGATATAGGAGGCAAACGAGCAGTCGAATCACCTGATGGTAAGCGATAATCGACGCCCATGGACACTTACAACACCAGAAGAGTTGTAGGTGCGTTGCCGGCCTTTAAGATGGGAGTACGCTCTTTTCTTGAAGGCTTGAAGGTTATAACGGTCCGGAAATACCGCAGGCGACAGTAGCAGGCGCAGGTGAGCTGGGTTGACTGTTAAAAGTGACCTGCATTTTCCTCTAATTGCCGCAACACTAACGATCCTTAAATCAATAACAACGTGCTGTGACTCGTCTGGAGTCGCAAACGTCCATAGGCTTCGGTGTTAGCCGCCATACGTTATCAGGCAAGAAGCTGCTTCGTAGTATACACGCACCAAAAGTTCAAAAACTGCGCCCCGGCTACGGAAAACTAAAGAAAAAGAAGCTGTTTTTTTCTTACATTATATCAACCCGAGCATCATTTCAAATCTATTGATACCTCAATCAGCAAAATTGGTTCAGTATCTTAGGTTGGGTACCTTCTTTAATCGTAAGCGGTATCGGTTCAAACCAGAATGTATAGAAAGTTTGACAACTTTCTATGGAATGACAGCTGCCGGCGTCATATTTAACGTTGATCGGTCTGTCATCATAAGATCGTGCAACCCGCCCTTAAACGCTACGATGTAACACAAGTAAATGGGTCAAACAACTATTTCTTGTTGTTATTCTGTACCGTTAGCCAGGAGACAATTTTACAGTTTCTTAAAAAAATATTACAATACGGACTTGTGACGTGCCTAGACGATAGTACATACAAAAAGGGGTCGAACTTGACAAGAAAACCCCACATTTGGTGAGTTGAAACCCAAAAGAATCACAGTTATAAGTGACTCAAGAGACGTAACCATGTAACCAACCACCGAACAAAAACAATATTAGACAATTTATTTTTGACGCTATTTAAAATTAATTAATATATTATTACTTTTTTGGTTTTTTAACTTTAAGTATCATAATCTAGGATTATGATACTTAAAGTCAGAGTCAGATTATTACTGTAATTTTCCGTTTTTATATTTCTTGCACGTTTGACATACGTATTTTTATTCATTTATTCGACATGAAATTGATGTGTTTTGACATCCCGACATTATGCTAGGAGACCCTAGATACGTATATTTTTATTTTTCTAGTTTCTGACATTTTATTATTATTATTATTTTGACATTACTACGATCAATATTGTTTTAAATTGGTATTTCTGTCTGTCCTTGTTAATTATTATTATTAGAAATTATTATTGTAACTTTATTGTATGTACCTGACGAGCTTTCTGTGAATGCATTTTATTTATATACAAAGAAAATTTGTAAAATATAATGTCAATTTTCAATCAGCAATAAAAATGAATCTGAATCTGAATCTGAATCTGAATCTGAATCATGGCAACTAGAGCTAGAAAATAATTGATCCACCCAAATACAAACACAGACTGCAAAAATTGTATCCCTTGCATTATGTTATACAAATGGATAACAGGAAAATCAATCTAGTTGCATAGGAATAGAGTCGCTATTCCAACGGAAAGCGTAGGACATATCCCTTCCATTAGGCTCTGTCGTAGTCTGACAAAATAGTACATTATTACTACAGAGGCCGGGAAGTAAGGGGTTGCCGGCCGAGTACATATAGACGGCCAAGCGTAGCGAAGTCGGATAGTTATGAGGCTGGCAGCCCACTTTCACGCTGAGGTATGTATAGTGCTTTTCACAAACATGCAATGAAATAAATAAAAAAACTCCAAGAAACCAAACTTTAATTTTCATGGCTGAACGCCGTGGTCCTGTGCCACAAATTGTGAAGTGGAAATTAACCCTCCTAATTTTGTATGAAATCGCCTGGTATCTCGTCTCGCTGCGCCCGAAACGTGACACTTCGAAGCCCATTATGAAGAACACAACGTCAATATTTCATTGCATGTTTGACAAAAAGAATTATAAGTTTAGCTAATGTTTTGTTTTAGTGTTGCCACTCGGCCGGAAAGTATTTGAATAGTTCGTATAGAGAAGTAGATACCGCCAAAAATACACCAAGACGATTAGCGATTAGCGGGTTTACGACCACACCGCAACAATCCAGTATAAGTTTCACCTCCAAACACGAACAGTTGTTATGCACCCAGGGCTCAAGTTATAGTCGTCTTTGGTGAGGGGAATCGAGGATCGTTGGGAATAGCGTAGCAGGTGCGCGTGCGTCGATCTTTGACGCTAATAGAATATAGGACATTAATGACAGGAACTATTTCTTTATTCTATTAGTATATTTACAGTAAAAAACTTAAGAAAGGCCTCTATTTTATGTAGGTGTGACCGGTCATTTGGAAGGCGTGCGTGGGGATATATATCCAATACGTAGAGGCCCTTTGGATTAAGTTTAATGTGATGTAATATTGCTAGAAGCCATTTACGGGTACATTGGTAGATACCCGTGAACCGGTTCCAACAGGCGTTGGGGCTATTGTGGGTAAAATGGATAGAGAACTTTGGTATTGCAAAGAGGTCCGGAAACCTGCCATAACATTGTTGCGCGCAAAGTTATTGAGGCAGGCGGTGACTAGCCGCTCATTAGATGGACCCCTGAAATTGCCGTCGTAAAGGCTTTATTATTATGAAATGCCTGTTGTATCCCACTGCTGGGAATTGCTCCCCCCTCCGTTTCAAGACTTCGCGTTCTTGAACAGTCTCTGGCCAATTCTTTAAAAAGGAGTCTAGCTCGTGCCGCCCGACGAGGTCTGCCGCGTCTCCGTTTTGAGCTGTCGGGCTGCCAGTCTGTTGCAATCTTGGCCCAAAGCTCGCTCGGAATGCTGCTGACATGACCAGCCCAGTCCCACTTCAACTTAGCCGCTGTTCAAATAGACTATATTATATTCAAATGCCTATTCGAACAGTTCTCAATGCAGTTGTGAGGACGTACTGTTTTTCTAGCTATACCTATCACTACTTGCTCTGTAGGTATGTGGTGTTGTGTTCCTGTCCTGGTGAGTGAGGTAGACAGAGCTCCCGAAAGTGCGCTGTGTTGAGGGTGAGGGTGCATGATAAAACTATTAATTGATCTCTGTTACAAAATAAATTTACATAGATTTTAATTTGACGGATAAAATACTTTTTAGGGTTCCGTACCCAAAGGGTAAAACGGGACCCTATCACTAAGACTTCGCTGTCTGTCCGTCTGTCTGTCACCAGGCTGTATCTATCTCAAGAACCGCGATAGCTAGACAGTTGAAATTTTCACAAATTATGTATTCCTGTTGCCGCTATAACAACGAATACTAAAAACCAAAATAAAATAGATATTTAAGGGGGGCTTCCACCGTTTTTTTTTTCATGCTGTATCTCACGAACCGCGATAGCTAGACAGTTGAAATTTTCACTAATTATTTATTTTTGTTGCCGCTATAACAACAAATACTAAAATCAAAATAAAATGAATATTTAAGGGGGGGCAACAAACAACAAACTTTTTTGCTTTTTTAATAGATAATGGTACGGAGCCCTTCGTACGCGAGTCCGACTCGCACTTGGCCGTTTATTATTTTCTAACGGGGTTTAAAATGTATGTTTTTGCATTTCCCTGTGCATCATCCATCCAGCGTTTTCCAAGTTCTACAGTCGCCATCAGATATATCGAAGCGGCCAAAGTGCTCACAAATATCTGAACACGTCCCTATTGTCGAGGCATTAGAGACATGTTCAGATATTTGTGAGCATTAAGCCGGAAACCAGGCTTTGATTAGTGCGAGTGCAGGTGATTAGTGACTAGGTGTGGACAGCGACTGATTAGTGCAAGTGATTAGTTGGCTGTGTAGTAAAGTGAATAGAAGCGTGTTCTATTTTTTTGCGAGTGGACTGCGAGTAGCCACGTCCCGCGCGCCCTCCCTTCCCCCTCACTCGCAGCGTGCCTACCACTAAACACTCGCAGTGAATTGGACACTACTCGCACTACACACCTGCACTCGCACTAATCACCTGCACTCGCACTAATAAAAGTGGAAACCAGGCTTTAGGGCCGCTTCGATATATCTCATGGCGACTGTTCCTTAAAGGAGCCGGGGTCCGCTGCGGTACCTAATCCCAAGATTGGGCGTAGGCACTAGTTTTACGAAACTGACGACACTGACCTTCCACCCAGAGGGAAAACTAGACCTTGTTCCTTTTGACTCGTATTCTCTCTTAACACTTCCACTGCCAGGAATGCGCCTAGCGCGCGCCTACGCCGTAGGCGCTTTCCGCTACTTAGCGGGAAAAATCACGGAATCGACTAGTGCCAAGAATCGCTACACGCTGCGCTCGTAGCCAATCCCATAGTTTTCCTCGTATGTAGCGGAAAGTAGCAGTGCGTATAGTCGGGTTCCCGGCACTGAGTGTTTATCTATGTATAAGTATGTGTGTATGTACAAACGCAGATATATTCCTTTGATCAATACGAGCTAGCAGTTTATCTCCCAAGTAAATAAAACAGTGAAATATAAACTAAATGCCGATGGTTCCACGCAACCGCGCTACATCCGCAGTCGTCTGCGCGTAGTAAACGTCAGAGAGTCTTTTGATTGTCCTGTATATTTACCCGAGTGCCGAAGGAGAGGAGGGTTATGTTTTTCGAGTGTATGTATGTATGTACGTAGGTGACCTTATTCTGTGGCACGCCCTGCAGCCTAAACCGTTTGACGGATTTCGACATATGAGGTGTCGTTGGATTCCTCTTGATCGTGGGAGTGACATAGGCTATAAAATTCTAAAAAGCCGTTGAGTTTTTGAAAAATCTTTTAGTTTCACTTGTTTATGTACCTGTTGACATTGTTTTTAATTCTTAATAATCTTATTATGATATTTATAATGTAATAAATGACAATGTATGGATTAATATGAAATAAATGAATATGAATATGAATAAAGAGAAATAGATAGTTTATTTCTGTGCATTGTGCAACTGATTGTTTTATGTTATTTTAATGTTCTTTTAAGTTTTGTGTTTTCTGTATTTTTTTTTCTCCTATTGTAATGTGTATGTATTTTAGCAAAACAAGTAAATGATTTATCTATCTATCTATCTATCTAGATACGGCATGTTGTAAACTACGTGTCGTGAGAGTTTGTACAAAGCATTACGATGTCACCAGCTAGCAGCACTGTCAGGCAGGGTCTACGTGTCAAAATCCCCCAATCAAATCAATACATCATCATTTTTATTGATGAATTGTAAAAGCTCCCGAGGATGCGTTATGTTGACAGCGAGGGAATTTGTTCCTTCAGCTGTCAACACGGCGATTCCTCAAACATATCAAGGGTCGGCGACGCCCATGTTACTCCATTGGAGTTGCATGCGTCTATAGGCTGCGGTGTCCGCTTACCATCGCCGTACGCTTGTTTGCCACCGTCGTTGTATAAAAAACAAAAGCTGCTGTCAAAAAGACCTCTCGCCACAGGTGCTGCCTGCTGGTGACATAATGCATTCTGGAAACCCTCATTTTCGATAGTCTTTAAGTGCAATCACATTTCGCCATCTTTAATTTAATTTATAAGAAGAAAATGGGTGTTATACGTTTAACGGGTGTGTTCGTTTTGTTATATGTGTATCTGTGTGTGTAATATGTTATGTGTCAATTGTATTGTATCTGTACTCCCTTTGTCTCTCTGTGTAGTGAATAAATGTCTTCTTTCTTTTCTTTCTTTAATATAGCTCCCAAACGAATGAACCGGTTAGGTATCCGTCGAGATGATTCTTAGCTATGTTCGTAATGTTAGCCCAGCTAGCATGATAGGTTTTATGGTCATGTTTTACATGACAACCATTTCGGCCGTAAATCGTACATTTTAGTAATCTTAGCAGCTATTGTGCTTGCTGGGCAGGAGTGTTTAAAATGTTTAGTCAGACCCAAATTGCTAGTCATTCTAGCTACTCTCGTGCTATCTATCCATTACAGCTCTTTGCAGACAGCAAGAAAGCTCAGTTATATGTAAACATGCTGGCTCCCCGGAGCGAGGCGTCCCGCCGCGACGTGATCGATGCCCTTGTTTTGAGACCGGATTATATGCTTTTCATTTTAAACATATCGTTGGGAATCTTGTAATTACATCATCAGGGCTTCTTATTAACTTAACGTAAATTGTAATACCTACAGGGTCCCTTAGCGACATTTGTTCCTTACAACCAGCACACACATATTTTGTACACACATTTATCCTGATCGTTGACGTGGTCGTGAAGGTTTTAAAAAAAAATCTGCATCATATCGTTTAAAGTTGGCAACGCACGAAACAAAAATATTATATAAAATAATTTGTTTTGTTAAGAGAGGTGTAATTTCCGTACATTTTATACTTTTAGATTTTTCGTCACTGTCCCATTTGGTGAATCCACCCTGTTAATTAACTTGTAGAAGTAAGAAAGTTCAGTTCCATGATTGTAATTATAAAAAATCCCCAGTGAGAGGCACTCCGCTGCTCAACTAAACGGGCAGTTTCAGCAGTGAGCTGCAACCTCGCCCCCGCGGCGTGGCTTTAATTTTCAGCTAAGGTGGTGACGCAGAGCCACTGCTTCAAACAGCGCACAGTAACAACACAAAAAAATCCTTGTATAAAAATACAAAAAGACAGCCAAAAACAACAAAAAATTAACACACAAAGTACTAATCAATAGCTACACTGCATGGATAATGACGATTTTTAAAGTCAGTCTGCTGTGTAAACGACAAGATGTTTGTCAGTTTAAATATGAAAATTAGTTGGGACAAGTTAAGCCGAAGAGGTGGGGGAATGTTGTTCCAGATTTTAGCTGCAGTGACTTTGAATCACCCTGTATATCCTTTGGTCTTTCCTGAAAAGGTATTCTGGTCGTTTTGTGTGCACGATTTTATGTACCATCGCCAACACAGTTAACTGACCGTCCGTCTACTTTATGTGCATTGTAATAAGGTTCAATATAAACAGGATGGTCAATTAACAGTGTTGGCGTTTGTACAAAAGAAGCCATTTGCAGTTCTCTACGAAAAGTCATCTTAAGGATTCCTTTTAATAGCTATTGCTCAGCTATACTAAACATACGAACAATTTCCGCGTCGAAATTGGTTTTCCAATTTCGCCATCAACTCCGTTTTAAACTGAGAAAATTCAGCACGATTTTCCAGGAAATTCATATTTTTACTGAATAATAAGATTATTTACATGACATGAAACATATTTTGACAAATAAATGACAGCTAAGTACCTACCTATTATGAAGTTTAACAATCAAATGAAAACTTTTTCAAGCCTGTTGGCTCAACATGTGTCATATGTCATCTCGCCTACGAATAAACCAAGTATATTCTTTACATAAAATTTTACAGGTTATAACTCATAATAATAATGTAGGTAATATTTATGTGCAGTGCTAACCCTAGTATTTTCAATAAATTTTAACGATACCCCATATGACAAAATCCATCAACCCGGTTGGACTGTACCCCTGAATTTTCTTGTCCACAATACATACATAAGTACCGCTCGAAAATCATAACCTTCCTTCTTATGCAATCGTGTAAAAAATAACAGACAGGGCTGAAACTTATACTTTTTGAAGACGAATTTATTGTTTTTCTTTTGATATTAAAAACATCATTCTTACAGATACCCAATTCTACATACTTCTGCGCCTAAGTACAGACTCCCAAGATTTATGTCTCCAAATTCCTTAACTCTACAGATTTTAATGATTCTCATTTGCACAGAATTCAAAAATAACATTCAATTGTTATTTTTATTCATTAAAATAGGAACTGCTAATTACTTGACGTATGCACTTGAAATCTGTAAGATTACTCAATTCACAAAATTTACAGATATCCATGACCCATAAGGAAGAAGGCAGTGCATCCTCTATGTAAAAGTTCGTTTGAAATAAGGAAGTAGGTACTAAAAGTTTGCGGGGGGGCCTCATTAACTTAACTAATTGAGTTTTTAACAGCTCATTTCAAGTCTTGTGACGTCATAGTTAAACCTGATGATTACTAAAATTACAACCATCGCCTTTTATACAAGGTGTAACAAAAATGGGGTATGAACCGATCAAGGACCTAACAGGTATCGTGTTCTGATAAGAAAAAACAGAAAAAAAAATTTTTGACGCGTTTTTTTTTGTTACTTTACTATGGAGCGTTGGCCGACTGGGGCGACAAGCTCCATAGAAATACAATACAATACAATACAAATACTCTTTATTGCACACCTCACACAAACAAAGCAGTTAAAAAGAAAACAATACAATAACATGTAGGTAGAGGTAGACAACAGGCGGTCTTATCGCTGAAGAGCGATCTCTTCCAGACAACCTAAAAAAATAAAAGAAATGTAAAAAAAACGCGTCAAAAAATTTTTTTTTCTGTTTTTTCTTATCAGAACACGATACCTGTTAAGCCCTTGATCGGTTCATACCCCATTTTTGTTACACCTTGTATATAGTACAGTCAGAACGAGATATATTGTATAGCAACCAAGGTGACCAGGCATACTATCACATATTTACGTCGATTGTTTATAGACGTGGTCCGATATTTATTTGGTGATATATTTTGTTAAAGCTTGCCTGATGGCAAGCAAAGCCTATGGAAGCCTCCCGACTCCAGGATTTTATAGAAAATGTATTAAGGTAATGATTAACTCTGCTCCGTGAAAAATTACGGTATTGAAAAACATTAATGTATTTAAATAGAGTTTAGTTTAATTTATACAAATTAAAACGATATTCTGAGATGCTTAATAAGGGTGTAGACACCAAATAAAACAACCAATAATGTTGAATTTTCCCGAAAAAGGATTAAAAATATTGTCTAATGGAGAAAAAAGTAAAGCAGGTGATTCAATAATCACAAAGTTATAAGAGTCCAAAGTTCTAAGAGGGGGGTATATTCTGTCCCTTTTCCGCAAAACGCACCATCATATGAAACCATTGCCATTTACTAGCGAGCGTTTTTTCTCTCTAAAAAGTAATATTAAAAAGGTTTCGTCACAAGGCATACCTATTTTTTGCCTTTTTTTTTGGAATAATTATAAATTTTGAGTCTACACCCGTATTTAAGAATTTATGTAGTTTGAAATGAAGCATTCATTGTCTTTTTTTGTATGATTTATCTTGAATATTATAGAGCAAATTAAACCATCTCTTCTCACTCCTCTCTCAGTTGAATGACCTTAGTGATATTTATACTAATCCCATAGGCCACAGCTTATCAAAGACTCTCAAGACAGTAGTCAGTAGACTTCAATCCCGACACCTGACACCAAAACGTCTTAAATCCACTCGAGGCTCACAGTTACAAATAATAGAGTCGAAAACTGGACCTCCTTCTTGCTTCAATGTGCTTACGTCTTTTTGGTATTAGTTCCGTCTAAAAGTGCCAGTTTCGGGTGACTCACGCAGACGTCAACAGATGAGGAAAATCCCCCACTCGACGGCTAAATATATTTACAGCTATATTTTGGTGAATGGGTAGTCAACGCACCAGTAACTCGCTTTTGTATGTCTTGAAACCGAATCTAGTTCGAGGACCTCTGTTCTCTGAGCTCCCGGGTTCGAATCACGGTAAGGTCAGTAATTTGTGTGATGAGCACGAATATTAGTTCCCAAGCCATTGATGTTTTGTTGAACGTTGAACAATTTTAGGCCAAAAAACTGGTTTTCTGGCCATAACTTTTGTGTTAATTAGTTTAAAAGGAAAACCGTGTCTAGTTTTTTGGAGACGTCATAGACGAACCCAAATATGTAGATTTCATATATGTTAGATCTTTCACGTCAATAGATACGAAATAAATGTTTTTTTAGACAATGTTTAAAAAAATCATATAAAATTAAGTATACATTCCTTTCAAAATCCGGTAAACCAAAATGGAGATACAATATTGAAGAACCGATAGCCGTTTGATTTATAATTCTATCTGTAGTGCAAAAGTAGGAGATACGATTCAAAACTCGTCAAAAATCGATGAAAACTTCGGGAAGCCCCTTAATATTTTTTTATTTTATTTCAATGATGAGTTGGTGTTAAGTTATCTTTCAGCACACTAGTAGTGTTTTTTTTCTGCTGATGGCCTATACTGTTATATGGCACTGTTGAAATATTGAAATCGCTATATGACTAGGAGTCCTAAATAGGCATCATGGTGACTAATTTTTTTTGATGATGTCATTCGAACCAGTTTCTGGAGAGGAACAAATGTTTGCATGGGAGCAACTAAAATTAAAGAACAAATACCCAAAAAATTGAGACAAAGATTGACCTCGCTGGCGGCAGCGCAAAACGATTCATACTGATTGACAGATAGGTATGACGTCACGACATTTGTTAGTACAAATTACATGTAGGTATCGTTGTATGTAAAATCAGGTAAATTGTTGTTTAGGTCGAGAAATATTGCGTTTAAGTACATAGTTGTCATGGAGAGGGCTATGTTGGGAGCTTCTCTGCGCGATCGCATCAGAAATGAGGCTATCCGCAGCAGAACCAAGGTAACCGATATAGCCCTCCGAATCGCTAAACTTAAGTGGCAGTGGGCGGGGCACATTGCACGTAGAACCGATGGCCATTGGGGCGGAAAGGTTCTCGAGTGGCGACCACGTACCGGAAAGCGCAGCGTGGGTACGGGTAGGCCCCCCACAAGGTGGACTGATGACCTGGTAAAGGTCGCGGGAGTCCGCTGGATGCGGGTGGCGCAGGACCGGTCATCGTGGCACTCTTTGGGGGAGGCCTATGTCCAGCAGTGGACGTCTTTCGGCTGATATGGTGATGATGATGACATAGTTGTCATACAATTTTATTTCTATAAAAGCGTAAGGATCCTATTGCTAACTTTAAATTTACTCTTGGACAATAAAAAAAATGCATATTTTTTCTAAACTTTCAAGGGTCATATCTTTTTACGATTTTAATTATATTTTATAATTTATACTTTATTACGATAATTTAATAGTTTACTATCCAATTACCACTTCGTTATCAATTTTAACATGAGGCACCATGCCTATTCCTCATAGATCTCACCATCAGAACTGGATTTCAGCTAACAATCTGAAGGCATATACATATACTAATAATCGGTTCATAAATGACACAACAGAAATATATGATATTAGATGCCCGTTTAGATTCGCCCGCGTACTGCATAGAACGCAGGCAAATCCGCGGGATAAAACATAGCCAGTGACAATTACCCCGGTAGCCAGGCGCCACTGAAAATCAGCGCTGCGAAATATAACCTTACGGCTTATTTCGTGGCACACAGCTGAGTGGCGACCATTTTAGCATGTTTTGATTATGTCTGTAATATCTTGTCTCTTTTATTTCTTATATGCTAAATAAACATATTTTCTTTCTTTCTTCTTCTTTCTAGCCTATAACCATCCAGAAAGTCCATTCTACAGGTAGGTGAAAGAATTTTGAAATCGGATTAGCGGATCAAACTTACATTTTACAAAGCTGCAATCTCATAGGCTTTACCTCTTAATAAGATTTGTATAGACAAACACCGAATAAAGAAATTCCTATTATTTTTTGAAGTCGTTTAAATGGTACAAATGCCCGCCGGCCGAATGCGTCAGAAAAACTTATTAAACTCTCATCAAACACTATTTCCAACACCATCTGTTTACGAAGAAAGCCGAGGCAACGGCAAGTACCCAAATAGCCCGTGTCTACATACATGTAACCGCCCGTCGGCTATTTATGGGTCTTCTGACGTGCTGTTTGAGAGTAAACATGGTTTACTACTTCTAGTTTGTAACCCATTCACTGCCCTTCTCTTGGCTGGTTCGCTATCAAAATAACCCGAAATCATGTTTTTTTTAAAGGACCGATGACCAGAGGTCTAATCACGTAACGGACGTAAGGAGAGTCCAACTGTCATTCTTCCATATATAAATTGACATTTAGATCTTACAACGCTTTACGTGATCGACCTGCTGGCAAAGGTATCGGGAGTCCGCTAGATGCGGGTGGCGCAGGAGCGATGTACCGGATAATAATTAATGGAGTGAATAAGACATTTAGGCAACATAAAGTCAAGATAAAGAAATGAGCAGCTCCAGTAGATAAGGTATTTATACAACTGGGCTACTCCAAATAGGAGCGAGAAGGTAGTTCGCCGCGCCCTGTCTCTCTGAAGACCAAATCCTGTAAAACACAATACATGTAAAAAAGAAAAGTCTGGAAACTCTTCCACCGTAAAAAGTTGTGAGATATTTCGTAGAGCCAAGTCTCAGGCATTCTTATTAATGCTTGATAAAATTCAGCAACTGGGCAATCACACAACATTACTGCATATATGGATTTTTGAATAACTAATACTGTGTAGTATTGTGAGATTGTCAAGTCACAAAAATTTATTTAGGAAACAAATAAAGATTAATAAGACTTGGCTCTACGAAATATCACACAACTTTTTACAGTTTCGAGACTTGGCCTCTTTTACACATGGAATGTTTTTATGGGATCTCACTTCTTTTTGTAGGTTATTGTGTTATCTGCAATCCTATATAATTATACTAGCTTCCGCCCGCGACTTCGTCCGCGTGAACCCGGGATAAAAACTATTCTATATTTTAATCCAGGCTATAAACTATCTTCGTGCAAAATTTCATTCTAATCGGTTCAGCCGTTTAAGCGTGATTGAGTAACAAACATCCAAACATCTAAACTTTCGCATTTATAATATTAGTAGGATGGTATTACAAAGTTATTTATTAAGTTGGTGTATCCAGAAAACTCGACCTAAATATCAAAATATTATAGTTTTTCCTTGATTTATACACTAAACGCTAATTGTACTCTAAATTTGAAGCTTCTGTCTGCCAGAAGTGAGTCAGTGAGTGAGTGACAAAATTAAGAAACTGACTAGTTAATAATTCTTAAACTACGGGTTCAAATTGAATTAATTTTGAAATATACCGTGTTTATACTCATATTCATATTCTTTTATTGCCTCGTGTGGTTTACAATGGTCTTACAGGATAATACAGTTCGCAGCATGAACCCTGCTAGGGCACAGTAATAGTAACTTATAAACTAGGTATATAATATTTAGTAGAATACAAAATTAATTATTATTAGCGGCAATTACATTATAACAATACAATGCCTGCTTGGTTACTGAAAATTCAGACTACTAGTTTTATCCACAACGAAGTTATAGGGGGGTCGAAAATGGCCGGAACTGCTTCCAGAAAAGGATGGTACGGCCGTGCCGCTGTTTTGCTCGACTTGGCGGGGGCAGTGCCGTGTCCCCAGATAAAATAATAGACTTCCTAACATTGACCTATCAAAGGAATTGCCAATTCGAACTTCCATTTATATATACTAGCTTCCGCCC
The DNA here is from genome assembly GCA_947049275.1 of Epinotia bilunana. Taxonomy (NCBI): domain Eukaryota; kingdom Metazoa; phylum Arthropoda; class Insecta; order Lepidoptera; family Tortricidae; genus Epinotia; species Epinotia bilunana. Next base: position 2,843,851 of record OX346275.1, on the reverse strand, counting down.
GCGACTTCGTCCGCGTGGACCCGGGATAAAAACTATCCTATATTTTAATTTAGGCTATAAACTATCTTCGTGCAAAATTTCATTCTAATCGGTTCAGCCGTTTAAGCGTGATTGAGTAACAAACATCCAAACATCTAAACTTTCGCATTTATAATATTACTAGCTTCCGCCTGCGAATTCGTCCGCGTGGACCCGGGATAAAAACTATCCTATATTTTAATCCAGGCTATAAACTATCTTCGTGCAAAATTTCATTCAAATCGGTTCAGCCGTTTAAGCGTGATTGAGTAACAAACATCCAAACATCCAAACATCTAAACATCCAAACATCTAAACTTTCGCATTTATAATATTAGTAGGATAGTAGGATATACTAGATTCCGCCCACGACTTCGTCTGCGTTTACCCGGGATAAAAACTATCTTTTATTTTAATGCAGCCCTTAAACTATATTCGTGCAAAATGTTATCCAAATCGGTTAAGCCGTTTAAGCGTGATTGAGTAACAAACATACAAACATGTATACATCCAAACTCCTGTACACTTAAGTGGGTATTTAGACCCCACAAGGTGGTCAACCTGGTAAATCTGGTGATCGCGTGAGTCCGCTGGATGCGGGTAGCGCAGGATCGATCACTTTGGCACTCTTTGGGGGAGGCCTATGTCAGTGGACGTCTTTCGGCTGATACGTTGATGAAAATGAAAAATGAAACAATATTTATTTGTACCAAAGTTGTAGCCTAAACAATAATTACAGTGGTAGCTTATAGTAAAGTAACTTGCAGATGAGGCTTAAGAATGAATTCCAGTTCCCTAAACTAGGTAAACCAGTCTTATAGGAAACCGGAGGGAATTCCGCCACTATTCTGCGTTCCGCCGTCAAAGATGTTTGCTACTTATTTTGCTAGATAATTAATTAAGTAGATAGTAAAAATTCGTTTTGTACATGATAGTAGCTTGTTACTTATTATTCAACAAGATTAAAAACAAAAAGAAAATCTAAGTAAGAAAAATTATTACAAATGTTTTGAGTGTGTGCCTGTGTGTGTGCGTGTGTGTGTCACATGAAGTTATGATAGAAGTATATTGCATTTTTTTTTTGATGATATTGATACAGACGGGAAAATCGAAAGGTCTCCCTTATGTGTTAAACAACAAGCTCTCTCTCGATTTTTGTCGCACTATACGTCTCTTTCTAAGTTGTCTAATAAGAGAGAGACGGATAGTTCGAGAAAAATCGAGAGAGCTCGCGATAAATCCGATAAGAAAACTCTCAAGCAACCTCATTATACTACTTAGTCGACAGATATAACTGTACATAAATAACTCTCATACTAATCGCTTCCTCCTCTGATAAAAAAAAGCTAAAAGCAAACTGCAATAAAGCTGTTTTTCCACTAAACTTCACAACGTCGTAACTTCATACGAGTTTCTCCGTGGCATACAACTTTTTTGGTTAACGAAGGAGCAATATTGCTATCGGCCTTTAACTAGGACAGAGAGATTGAAGCTTTTGAACTATTGAGCTTTATGTATATAAAACGTCTGCCGTTTGTCTGTCGGTACGTTTGTATGAGCTCAAGAGTGCTGATTATAATTGGAGTGGATAAAATATTTGAACAGTATTGTTACATCACTCAGATCTTTAAATTAGCATATAAACATAGATGTTTTGTTTTATATTAAAGTGGTATTGATACTCGTAATATTAAGTGTATGTAGTGGTGACGTATTCGAATAGACATTACGTATTTTTTTTATATTTGTTTGAATAATAATTTATTTTTTCTCAAACATGCTCGGAAATGTATGCGTTAATACCACGAAATGAAGAAATGAAGTTTCTTGTTTAAGGCTCTCTACATTTCTTCTTGGCCTTACGCCAAGAAGTAATGTATGAAAACCCCAAGTAAAACCATTATTGTCCGCTACTCGAACTTTTTAAATTTGCTTACTAATATTAAACTGACAAAGGCAAAATTACATACTGCCAACCACCACTAGACTGTAAGCATGCTTGCGACATAAAAAAAAAAAAAAATCGATGGTACTACTATACTTATGTGCGGTTAAACATGGTGCTCGAACGGATTGTTCAAATGGCATTTAAATAATAAAAAAGGCGACAAATTACCTATTATTTAATTGATTACCTTGTATTTATTTTAATAGAAATATTTCCTCACATCGTTTGAAAAAAGCACTATACAATCCTCGGCCGGAACAGGGATTGCTGGAATCGTTGTATCCGGCCTCGTCTACGACTCGGCCGTCTACTCCAAACTCGTCCAGCAATCCTTACTTCACGGCCTCTGCAGTAATGTACTATATTCATAAACATCACGTACTGTAAGTGCCTTAGAATAAGAACTTTGCTCCCTAAATAAGCCTGTGCGTGTGTGTGTAAATTTCTGAGTTGTAAGTGTGCAATAAATCTATATAATGTTATAATGTCTATTCGTTTTTCTGTGCAGTCCTGGTTTTTGTTTATAGCCGATCCGTTAACGTTATTTTGCATGTTCTTTTGGTCATGTGGCAGATATTTAGACATTTATTTATTTTGCTATATATATGTGTGATTCAATCCTCTAACACAAACATAACAAATGCCTATTCGAACACGTGTCACCCTACATGCAAGAGGCTTTACTTTTTTTACCTATACATGTTTTTCTGCTGTAAAAAGGGATCGTTTGTCTCCTAACTCACAGTTAATTGATAGTCGGCTCTTATTTTTTGCGATTTTGTGGTTGACCCCATGAGATAAGTTATTCAGTATGAACATCTTATTCGCATTTGGTCATTCCGGATCATGACCCCGAAAACGCCAGGGTGTTATACTCTAAAAATAGAACCTTCCCTTCTGCGGCAACCGGTTAAAAATAAAATTCCACGCGCTACGTCTAATGGAATTCCTTGTTCCTATCGCGCAGTTCATTTCAACTGACTACGACGCCAGTTGCTAAATTAACAAAGTTACGAGTAATGTACTGTTTATATAGTATGTGGTGTTATATTATTATTAGTATGAGGAATGAGATATATTTTTACGCTAGTTCGATCAAAGGGCACACTAGTTTAACCAGTCAGCGATATAAATAAACAGCTGTATCGGCCTCTTCGCTTTCGTTCAGCGACTACGAAACTCAACTTTTTCACAAGCTTTTATTTAGTTTCACCTGTCCCGTTGTCTGTCTGTCTGTCTGTAATCAAATCTTGCAAGTTAAATTTGATCCACTTCCCGGTTTCCGATTGAGGTGAAATTTTGCACGAATATGCAAATCGCGTGACAATGCAATATTATGATGACGTGGAGCTAATCTGCTGCTGATGGAGCTGGAAGGTGGCCATAGGAACTCCGTAATAAAACCACATTACCCCATCGAGTATGGGCTCGTTAGAATCGTCTCAATGAGTAGTTGATGACGGTATACAGAAAAGTACAGTCGGCAATAAAAGCTTGTACCAAAAATGAAATTTTTGACAGAAACTTATTATTGGTGATTGTTGGTAGGTACTGAGATATCCCACAAAACTCCTTGTCAATTTCAATTCAATTTTTTTAGCGATTTAATAAAAAAGTGATTATGATTAAGTGGTCCAGTACTACGTACATTTGCCTGCCATAACGCATGTACCTAGTGTACGTTTGTATGTAGATACGGCAAATTAAAACAGGCGGTCGACCGATAAGAGATAAAACACGGTCGATACTGACACTTATTGCGAGATTAAACGACGACGTGGTATAAAAAAAAAGTTTAGTTAGGCCAAATAAACGAATACATCAGGCATAATGTCAGGCTCCACTTTTCCTTTTAAATTCATTATATGTACTACTACCACGATTTTTTTCACATCCCAGTAGTAGCCAGGGTTCATGACTCAAACTAAAATTAGGGCTTTAAAGCCCAATATCTCGCAAACGAATTACTGATTTGAAAAATGGTTTTGAACGAGCTATCCAACTATACCCCACACGATGGGTTTGATGAGAAAAAAAAATTACATCCCCGCTTTAGGTGTAGGGGAGGTACCCTAAAAAAAAATCTTTTTCTAAATTGTATTGTACTGTTTTGTCGGCGTGATTGATTCATATACCAATGCCGAATCACAGTTTTCTAGTAGAAATGGTTACCGAGCTAAGCCGAAGACGGACAGACAGACGGACGGACATGGCGAAACTATAAGGGTTCCTTGTTGACTACGGAACCCTAAAAACTACTATTCAACTCACATACAAACTACAAAACGAAATAAAATTAACTATATTTAGGAAAATAAATTACACAAACCCAGCAGCTTGATGGCCTGTTAGAGATGGAAACATAATAAATATTCACATGCAGCGAAAGAATCAGGATAAGTAGGCTTGTTGCATTGCGTTATTCCTTAGCTCGTTTTTACGCCCTCCAAGTCCAAAGAGTCATTTTATCCCTTCCAAGGAATTACTTCTCAAGCATCCTATTCCACTTTTACTATGATTTAAAGTGACTGTAGCCAGAAAACGTTGTCACGTTTGCTCGCGATATGCTATGCTATTGTGCTCACGCACAGGTTTGCCAAATTGTAATAAATACATACTGTTAAAACGAATATTTATATAGGAAATCGTCCAGATTTAAGTTGAAATCAGCCTCATTTTACAAGCTTTTATCTACTTTCAGCCCGTTGTCTGTCTGTCTGTCTGTCTGTAATCAAATCTTGCAAGTTAACTTTGACCCACTTCCCGATGACCGATTGAGCTGAAATTTTGGGTATATTTTGGATGACAATTCAATATTATGGTACCATCGAGCTGATCTGATGATGGGGACTGAAGGTGGCCATGGGAATTCAGTACTTAACCGACGTAACCCCGTTGAGTTTGGGCTCATTAGAATCGTCTCAATGAGTAGTTGATGATGGTATACAGAAAAGTACAGTCGGCAATAAAAGCTTGTACCAAAAATGTAATTTTTGACAGAAGCTTTTAACCCTGTTCTTCGCCATAGTAGGTACTCAATGTTCTACACGAAATCACACTAGCACCGTCCCACCTCCAACGGACTACTTCTAAAGCGGGTGCAGCGGGGGGAAATGCCGAAAATCTGAAACGTATTAAATATAGAGGTGTCGGCAGAGAGCACAATTTTGTACCATTTGGCGTCGAGTTCCTCGGTCCGTGGGGTCGTGGTGGGCAAAACTTATTTACGGAAATCGCGAAACGTCTGGTTGACGTAACTGGTGACCGAAGAGCTGGCGGCTTTCTCGCGCAACGCATCAGCATTGCAATTCAGTGAGGAAATGTCGCCAGCATTCTCGGTACAATGCAACTTAATTTTAATTTAATTTAGTTAATATTAGTTATCATCTTGTATATACTTACTTTATATTATAAAATAAATGAAGTACTCGTATTATAGTCCATACTAATATTAAAAATGCGAAAGTGTGTCTGTCTGTCTGTCCGTTACCTCTTCACGCTTAAACCTAAGAGATAGTTTGAATCCCGGGGAAGGACATAGGATAGTTTTTATCCCGGAAATCATCCCCTGAGGGGGTGAAATAGTGGATGAAAGTTTGTATCGAGCTACGATATAAACGAGTTCCATGCGGACGGAGTCGCGGGCTGAAGCTAGTAATATTATATTTCTTCTGCAAATAGGGCATGAACTTAAAACGTTCAGCTTATTACGGAACGAGTGTATATAAAAAGAGTGGAAGGGCAAGTTGGAAGGGAAAGACCTAGGCGAACTTTCTCCGATCAAATTGGAGAAATATTACTAAAAGGCCAGGTCAAAAGTACCCTAAACCGACGAGCATGTATGAGAAATGTTATGAAAGTGAGTGAAGCGAAAGTGGTTTGTCAGGATCGTAGCAAATGGAGATCCGTGATCTCTGCCTACCCCACTGGGAAAGAGGCGTGATTATATGTCTGTATGTATTATGTATCAAAGGATAATATTTTTTAAAATCTATTCACCAGTCATTGAATAAGTTGGAGTTAGACATTACAAAATCTGAAAACCTTGTTGAAACGTAGATAACAATCATCTTGATCACGGCAGCTTTTGGACATGAAAAACCGCATTAAATCGGTCCATTCGTTTAGGAGCTACGGTCCTACAGACAGAGACATAGATACAGAGACACTTCAAACTTATAACACCCCTCTTTTTGCGTCAGGGGGGGTTAAAAAGCTGCCCGTAGACGCCATTCTATTTTTATTTCAAGTGAGTAGTGTCCATCAACGTGCTAAGAGCGTTAGCATTTCAAAACGATCGTCTAGCGTTGGCGTAGCTGGGGAGCTATTATATATATTCCATAGCTATGTGGGGCATAACTATGGAATATGGCCCATAATGATGGAGTATGAACGCATACCGCGTACCTCGTAAAGCGTCGCCGTCTAGACGGTCTATTATAGTTTAAGATTACAATAGGGTAGTGTGCTGGGCTTTGGAAATATGGGCTAAAATGTCAATCGATTGACCTCGAAGGTTCTTAAGGCAAATTGTTTTGTTCATTTGGTGTCGTATAAGAGCAAGTGAACTACAGCGGCGCTACCACGAAAATCGAATCTCGATGTTAGCATGTCTGTCTCTGTCGCTCGCTCGTGTGATAGAGACGGAGATATACGAACTTCGAGATTCGATTTTCGTGGTTATAGCTCAGAGCAGTGCAAGACATCCAATAGCATAACTGGGCGCGCTCGCGCATGGCTTCCTATTGGTGCATTTTTTCTCTCTCTCACCGCCTCGCAAGTCGCACAGCTCTCGTACATAATCACCTTTAACCCTTTTCCAGGCTGTCCGTTGAAAAATTACAAACTAATGTCAGTCTAATTATATTGACATTAAGATACATGTTTGATGGACTGTAGCTTCACGTGTCCCGGCTGCACTACGCTACGAAGGCAGAGAAAGTAGTGGTGCGCGTGAAGACCGGATTCATCCTGAGCGTCGTGAGGTTGGAGTCTGGCCGTAACGTGAATTTTAGTTTCTTTGTAGTCAGAGTTCCAACAGACCATCTATCGACCTAGTATTGAAGAATATTGGCCGAAGGGAGTCAAGTTCCGACGTTTTCGCGGTCGGTAACCTGACAACACGTAATTGGGCAACACGTCGCAGTCTTTTCTTTATCGCATGGCAAATCAGTGTATTTAGAACCGTGAGATCTTCGAAAAGACAGTACGGTTGCTAGGTTGCCGGCCAGGGGTCACGTGTAGGGTAGCGGTGGGTAATTCCTACGGACGTGGTGCAACTTCGACCCCGCAGTAATTCTGTGTTTTGTAGTTATTAATAAGTTTATATTGATATGTATGTTAGTCTTTAAGGTATTTGTAGTATTAGTATTTGTTGCCTGATTTAAATAAGTAAATAAATAAATAACGGTTCTTTAGGTAAATATCCGGTGGCCGTAACTAGTTTTGATATTTAATAGCGTGTGACACAAATTCAAATTTTCGTATATTACTTACTATCTATCGCTTCTGAACTCCTGGTTGTTGCAAATGGCATTTTAACGTGCCATTCATTGTCAGTTATCACCTGCACAGCCATAAGGTATCGAATATCGATAAAACGCTCTTTGATGGCTGTTTATGCTCTTCCAGTGCCTTCAGGTGATAAAATGTTAACATATGCTAAGTGGATTTCTGAAAAGTTGGGTTTTCCATTAGTATTGTTTTGGAGGTTAAATACTTAGGTATATACTAATGCGATGTTTACGTTTCATAAACCGACTAGCAGCCCATTCGAGGGTGTTTCATCATCATATCAGCGTTAGACGTCCACTGCTGGACCTAAGCCTCCCCCAAAGAGTGCCACAATGACCAGTCCTGCGACATCGACATACAGCGGACTTCCGCGACCTTTACCAGGTCATCAGTCCACCTTGTGAGGGATCTGCCCAGGCTGCGCCTGCCGGTACGTGGTTGCCACTCGACAACCTTTCCGACCCAACGGCCATCGGTTCTACGTGCAATGTGGCCCGCCCACTCGTAATCATCCTCCTAGCGTTATTCCCGGTTGAGCCCTAAAGGAGCCCGCGGGGTCCGTTTTGACACCTTATCCCAAGATTTGGCATTAGTTTAACGAAAGCGACTGCCATCTGACCTTCCAAACCGGAGAGAAAACTAGACCTTATTGGGGTTAGACCGGTTTCCTCACGATGTTTTCCTTGACCGGAAAGCGAATGGTAAATATTCCGTACATAAGTTCCAAAAAACTCATTGGTACGAGCCGGGATTCGAACCCACGACCGCCGCTTGACAGCCGCATGCCTGAACCTTTAGGCTACCGTAGCTTGTATTATGTGGCTGTAATGTGCCCCGCCCACTGCCACTTAAATTTAGCAATTCGGAGGGCTATATCGGTTACCTTGGTTCGGCTGCGGGCAGCCTCATTTCAGATGCATCATGCATTCACGCTTGTAATTAGGCCCATAGCGAGCGACCACGTTTCTGTACCATGTCGTCGATCACTGGCAGAGTTAACATATTTGTTATTTTCAAGTTATTAGCACGCTATTAGTCTTAAACTGAACACACATATGCAGTTACACACACATACGTACAACATATATTTCATGTCGACCATTGTGTGTTTCATTCCAAAAGACGTTCGTGAAATTGACTGTAACTAGGACAATATTACGGACATACAATTATGCTATAGGACTATATGACACTGGCGTACTTCAACTCAATAAGAAAATATGTCTCACACAAAAATAAGGAAAAATATCTCTACGCCTATTTGTCGTGACGTCTGATGGCTTGTATCATATAAATGCTAATATTATGAAGACGTCTGTCTCGTCCAATTTCAAAAACTCTTTCAGCAGTAATTGTAACCTTTAAATAAGGAGAAGGTTATGCATGTTCCCCGATTGCTCGAAGACGCCGGGACCGATTTGGAAAACTATTTTTTTTATTTGAAAGGGTGTTTTATCCTTCCCAGTTCCCATGGTCATCAAATCAGTATCTGTTGATATGATACCGGAGAAATCGAAGGAATTCCTTAAAAAAAAATGCGCAAATTAATTTTGTACTTGAAGCAGTAACGAAATGTAGGTACACATTTCAAATTAAAGGATAAATTTCATGCTCTGAGCCGGATTCGAACCAGCGACCACAGGCATGCATGTCACGTCGCTACTAACCAACTAAGCTATCGGAACAATCTGTCTCGGCCATTAAATCTTTCAATCAGTTCCTTCTTACAACGCCATAAGCCACTCGCCTAATAGGCATACTTGAAGCGATTTGGGTACTGATTTTAAATTGGTTAAAACTTAGTTTTTAAAGTAAATTATATACCGCAGCTTCGCATGCGTTCTTTGTAATATGGAAATAATGTCAGTCACCGTGACACTAGTCCGTGACGTCATATGTTGCAGCTGCGTATTTTTTTTAATAGTTGAATTGGATTTTATTATGAGACGTTGTTTTTGGCCTTCTATCTTTTGAGGTACTGATACTTGATCAATCACTTGTCTAATGAGCATACCAGCGAATGTTACATTACATTCGTAGATTAAACAGGAGCGTTTTAGCGAGCTTTCTAGTGAGCATTCTAGCGAGCATTCTAGCGAAATGACTGTATTGCTTTAAGATTTTTCCCGAGTCGAGCAAGTATGTTACGCAACCGTTTTCAGCCAACCGCTGTTTCAATTGGATGCCTCACGACAAAATTAACTTTTTCATATTTTTTTTCAATTTCCGCCCCAGTCCAAGTTGGCTCAGTTCGGGTTGCACAGGGCGGTTCCACAACGCTTCGGGAGCTCAAATACCGCGAGCCATCGTTGCCTCTCGGACCCTGAAACTTGGCGTCATTGGTTTAACTAAATACTAGCAGTAATAACATTTGGGTCACTTACCCTTCTCTACCTACTCGTATTAGATCAGTATAGAATGCACTTCGGAACAATTTTACCATATCACGTTTCAAGCTAACGAGCTACATACAGGACTAAAAATACTTTTCCAATAATTCCAGAATCTAGATTAAGAGTGGGTTGCTGCGCCGCAGCGCATTCAGCTCATTTTGTTATCCTAGGGCGCACCCTAGGATAACAAAATGAGCTGAATGGGTCTTTCCGCTACATAGCGTCGAAAGCTTCAGGATTGGCTACGAGCGTAGCGCGTAGCGATTCTTGGTTGCAAATGCGCTTGCGATCGCCTACGCCGTAGGCACTTTCCGCTACATACGAGGAAAACCACGGGATAGTGTTGCGCGTAGCGATTCTTGGCAGTGAACGTGTTAAGTGGGGTCAACCTCTAGGCCAATCTATCGTTCAAACATTACCTACGTACTTTTGCCTATGAAAAGCATCCATCCAACAACATGTATTGTCACAATTAAGAATGCATTCTGAATCTTAAAACAACGGGGTAAGATTCAAAATCGTGTACATATTTTTAGACGCAAGGACGATCGATAAGCGAATTAGTTGTGTTATAGATAAGATACGATGAACAAACAAGGCTTGGAGGTCCATTTGGACCGACATAACGCATAGGCATATGACGTCAATGTGTTCTACCGCGCCAAGATATCTTGGTATCTTCTTCAAACGCCAAAATATAATTATATGCAATATATATAAACGTAAAAGTCCTGACTTAACTGACACTTAAATCAACGCCCAGCCCAAGTCTTTAAAACTGTTTTTTTCACAATAGTTAGTTTATATAACGTTAGTACCAACTAAGAAGGAGTTTTTATTGAGCTACAAAATTAAAAGATTATGAAAAGTTTAAGTCCCGGGAAAGGACACAGGATAGTTTTTATCCCGGAAATTATTGTATGGAGCTACCATATAAACGAGTTCTACGCAGACGGAGTCACGGGTAGAAGCTAGTGTGCAATAAAATATGAACTAATAATTTCACAGGGTGCCAAAGTTCACTCATCAGTACACGTTCACTGCCAAGAATCGCTACGCGCTACGCTCGTAGCCGATGCCGTGGTTTTCCTCCTATGTAGCGGAAAGCGACTACGGCGTAGGCGCCCGCGGGGTGGGTTCCTGGAAGTGTTAAAGTGCTGATAGCGAATGTAACATAACAGGTAAACGCTCACTTAATAAACAGTGAGCGTTATAGCGAGCATTCTAGCGAAGCTTCGAGCTTTATGCCGAACCGAGCAATTTTGTTATTGTTCCACTGTCGTCTCTCTCTACCCACACCTTCCACACAGCATTTACAGATGAATGATCGTAAAATCATTTGGCTCTGTTTGTTGTTCAGTTCGATAAATTAAAAAAAACCGGCCAAGTGCGAGTCGGAACGCGCACGAAGGGTTCCGTAATCATGTCTGTTGTATGGGAGCCCCACTCCGACTCGCACTTGGCCGGTTTTTTAGTATTTGTTGTTATAGCGGCAACAGAAATACATAATCTGTGAAAATTTCAACTGTCTAACTATCACGGTTCATGAGATACAGCCTGGTAACAGACGGACAGACAGACAGCGGAGCCTTTAGTAATAGGGTCCCGTTTTTACCCTTTGGGTACGGAACCCTAAAATTGGTGAATGCTCCATGTTCTGTTATACTTGAATGCTCAATTAAGGCTATCACCACCTTTAAATATATGCTTTGAACTTCAACTACGCGAAATGTCATACTAAATTGACTTCTTGGCATAAAGCTTAGGAAAAGTGAAAAATATGACGGCAATAAATTAGTTTGTGAAAGCAGTATGGCCGGGACCGTAATGGGAATCGATAGTTATTTTCTATTGATGGCGAAAGAAATAAAGGAAGGTGAACCTTTAGCAATAAAGCGAAACTATAGTTCGTCAATTCAACTAGAGGTTTAATTTTATTACGCAACCGCAACGCGCTATGACGAATCAACTGTAATTTTCCCATACAAAAAATATCATATATCATATCATGTTTACTTTAGACTTCGTAGTATTTATTCAAACTTATTTAGCTCTGAATTCTTTAATTGATAAGCGAACCTCTCATTCTCATTAAGCAGGTTTTGTTAAGAATAAGTTATATTTTAAGTCCGCAGTAAGCTTGATTCTCCATACAAACATAGTAACACTCTCATTTTAAAACTACGTGTTCGATTTTAACGAAACTTTGCATATGCAATGACATGAGGTTTATCTGTCTGTAATTAGTTTATGTAGCTTCAGATACCATAGTAAAAAAAATACAGCGAATTTAAGTTTTTCATACAAAACTTGTTTTTTATAAACTGGAATCATATAGTAAACTATTTACAGACATAGATATGCCTCATGTCATTTTATATGCAAAGTTTCGTCACAATCCAACACGTAGTTTTAAAATGAGAGCGTAACTACGTTTGTATGGGAAGGTGAAATTCGGCCGAGCTTACTGCGGACTCTTAAGTTCCTTATCTCTCTGGGTGCTCTGAAAACCAGCGCTTTCAGTATTTATTTCTTCTGGCGTATGCTGAGTGGCATCCATTTTGGTACATTTCTATAGTAGTCATTTAGACACATTTATTAATATCTTTCAAAACAAATAGATTATTCCTACTTTCCAACTAACTAACGTTACTTACGTCGTTACGCAATCGACCAGCAGGGTACGCTTTACTCATTTCCATGACGTATCTGCGGGGCTATTCCGTCAGGGTGGTAATTACATCAAACAGTTGCAAAATATTCCTTCCCGTTCCCATTTCCATATTGTCACCTCTATAATTACCTATTAATATCATCATCACCATACTGGCTGATTTCGACCACGGCGACTGGAAAAATATTATTAATGTAGGTAACTAGTTTGTTTGGAGCTACGATATAAACAAGTTCCGTGCGTACGAAGTCGCGGGCAGAGGCTACTAGGCCATATTTTTTATTACGAAGAAGTCTCTCAAAAAATGTGTATAATTGACGAAGTTGCTCACAAAATTTCACGAAAACTGTAGAGGAGAAAAGCGGACATATCAAGAAAGCCGGACATCCGGATATTTTCGGCTCAAGCTGAAGCATAGAACTTCGTTCCCCTTCGTTTCCCCCTCGTTCGATTATTACCATAGCTCGTCCTGAGTAATCATAGGTTCATGTTTTCTTTAGTTACAATCAACCCTATTCAATCAGGCGACAAGACACACTCATATATGTATAAGTAAACGGTTTGATTCGCACATAATGCGCCGCCTTATACAGATGCGCGTCAGCAGACGGTGACGCCGTGCGCGAATATTTTGTATTTTAATTAATTTAATTTCTTTTAAATTTCATTTCAATTTATTAAAATTAATGTAACGTAATGAAACTAATGTATTTTAATGTATTAATGTTATTCAATTCCATACTAACAGTTTCTTAAGCTGACTGTTACTATGGACCACCGAAGTCTGAAATAAATGACTTTATTTATGTACATGTCCCGTAGTTTACCCAGTTAGTTTTGAATCAAGTCGCCGATAAATTGAAACCATCTTCCCCATTGAAAAATGATCATTAATATGTAAACAAAGCGCGAGCATTTAAAAGCCGCCTTCAACTTTAAAAATAGGAGTATAAATTGCTCAACACCCTTGACGAAATTGCCCCGCTTGACGTAAGGTGAAAGTACTTCTCCAGTTGGGCTGCTCCAGATATGAGCAAGATAACATTGCTTGCACCCCTCTTATAGTTTCAATCAACCCTATTCGATCAGGCTACGAAGGCGCACTCATATATAAGTAAACATACACGGCCGTTGTTTACCCAATCAGCTCAATCGCCGTCGATAGGTAAAAGTTTCCTTGAAACGGCAAACTTGGACACTCGGCAATATTATAGAGAATCGTATCAGTGCTCAGGAGGTATCACAAGGATAATGTCACTTTTCCAATTATGCCCAATTTGGCGTGGAATAATTCCCAACAGTGAGTTACTTATCGTAGGAAACACGGTCTTAATTCTGTGCGCATTCTCTACCAGTCGACCTTTGGGCAAAGCGGAGATACTGTGATGGAACTTTTGATTCATATAGATATCTGGTCCAAATAAACGGCATAAACGGCGTATCTTTTGATTTGATTTTTCACAGCTCCTAGGGACCTGAGAATTTGATATTATATTTTTAACCGACTTCAAAAAAAAGGAAGAGGCTCTCAATTCGGTTGTAATGTTTGTTACCTCAGAACTCCGTCATTGATGAGCCGATTTGTATTTTTTTTTGTTGTTAAGTATATGCTTCCAGGTGGGTCCCTAAAATTCAGTTGGATGATGGGATCCATGAGGAATTGAGGGAACTCCTCAATTATATTAGGCACGCGTGTAGTGATTTTGGTATTTTCTATTATAACTCGTTTATTTGCACCCGGAAATCATAAATTTGGTGGAGTGGAATTGTTGATGAAGACCACAGATGACTTATGGAATTCCTCAATCATGTACTTAAAAGTACAAAAGTATATCACAGATTCTGATAATATTCCATTAAAATAGCAACTATTAGAAGTGCCAAAGGTGATCCTTGTGGAATAGACGGAAGTCCTCAAATATTATCAGCCCACATACAGCGATTCGGTTTTTTTCTCTAATAATCAACGCATTTGCGCTCGGAAATCAGTTCGTGGTAAATTGGAAAAGGAATGTGTAAATGTTTGCGTGGCGGAGTACTAAATTGAAGTCGGTTAAAACTTTGTTTTCAAAGAAAATTATTACTTGACACGTTCACGTGTTCTTGTGAGAAAAGATCTTGATATAGACAGACCAACAACAAAATGATCTTGATGAGTTCCCATTATTCCAAAGTTGAGAACCCTAAAAAGGAATACAGATAAAGAAAAAGTTGTCAATCTAAAAGTTGACTGGCCCTTTCATAAAACAAATGCAGACGAACTGTGTCGGATGAGTCATTTAAATCAATCATGGCGGAGCAGTGAACCCTGAATGCGTTTAGGTGTAATCGCATCCGCCGCTATTGATTTTAAGCGGAGACTGTCTGGAGTGGACAGGAATGGCTTCAATGCAAAAGAGCTGGGATTATGGGGGGGACTTGACACCGTTTGGGGGGATGGACCGAGCAGAGGAAAGTATTTAAATAGCAATACAGTTAAGTAGCACACTATGTCTATGATTTTTAGGGTTCCGTACCTCAAAAGGAAAAAACGGAACCCTTATAGGATCACTCGTGCGTCTGTCTGTCCGTCCTTCACAGCCTATTTTCTCCGAAACTATTGAACCAATTACGTTGAAATTTGGTACACATATGTAAGTTTGTGACCCAAAGAGGAACATGTAACGCAAATAAATGAATTTTAAACAGGGGGGCCACTTTTGGGGGGAAATGAGAAAATTAAAAAATAAAGTTTTGCATATACTATCGTGTTACATATGAAATGAAAGAGCTCATTGTGTGCATCTAAAATATATATTTTTTGTAATTTTAAAATAATTAGTTTAGAAATTATTTATGAAAATAGCCAAAAAAATACCATTCCCCCCCCCTTCATCTCCGAAACTACTGTCTAAAATTTTGAAAAAAATACACAAAATAGTTCTTTACCTACACATGACAGGAAAACATATTAAAAATGTGCAGTCAAGCGTGAGTCGGACTTAATACGGTATTTGACAAAAATCAAATCAGCTTATTTTTATGAAACGTCAAAAACGCTCCGTTAGTAAAAAAAATGTTTAAAATCTTGTGATGTACGGAGCCCTTGCAACGCGAGTCCGACTCGCACTTGGCCGGTTTTATTGCTGTTATTTCAATAATACGGTTTTGTAGTAACTTTCTTATATATTCACTTAACCACTGAGAGACCTTACATTTGTTTTTAAATGTTGACTGCCAGTTAGGTTTATTAATTGCAGTTAAATGCTTTTTTCATTGGATTACACAACTTTATAGCGGCTAACAAAATACACCTATACTCAAAATTTCATTAAAATACACCTCGTAGTTTTTGAGTAAAATGCCTGTGACATACGGAAAGACGGACGTGACAAAACTCTAAGGGTTCCATTTATTCCTATTTGCCTACGGAACCCTTAATAAGACTAGCCCATTAGACTTCCCCCCTAGATCCGTTAGTGCTTCAATAGGTACATAGCGTATGCATGCATTACTAAATAGATGATTGATTGATTAACCCCTCGTATGCTTAGACACGGGTCCGTGCCAAGCATTTGAACCTAGTTTTCAATCTCAAGGTCATATTTTGATTAGCCATTTTTGACATCCGCAAACGATGTGTTAAGGCGTTACTTTGCGGAAGTCATGATATGACAACAATATTCCTTTGGGTGGCATTGCGTCTCACTCACTATTTATGCGAAATGTGAGACGCTAATACACATTGGATAAAGATCTTGGACAAGTGGAATACCACCCTTTGCTATTCTCCTAAAAGAAATGTGCAGATATTAGTGTCGATCGCGTAGCCTTCGCAGAGCCCGTACTTTTCGTGCTGATGACGTCAAATCACACACAGGATGATTTCAAACGGTTACGACTTATAAACCTCTTCAATTAAACGATAGTTGCACTTAAAATGATCTTTGACTGACATTGTCATTCAGATAAACAATAAATTGACGCTGTAGGTAATTGTTTAGTTATTGCATTTTCACAATTATATTATGTAGTATTTATTTTACTACTGAATCAAAAATATGTCATATTTATGATTATATATTTTTACAGAGCAAAAATAATCGCGTAAATTTTCCAACGCGGGTTAGGGCATAATATTTGGCCCAACTTCCATTAAAAAAAAACAATTGCCCTGCAGCACGGCTATCACAAGACAAGAGAGAGACGGATAGTGCGAGAAAAATCGAGAGAGCTCGCGCGCCGTCTTGTGATAGCCGTGCAGGACGCTACGCAAGCGGTGTTTGTGCAAGCTGTCTCTCTCTGTCTAAGCGTTCTAATTATAGTCTATCTCGCTGCGACCCAACTTATGTTTTGAGCCTCTCAGCTTGTATCTTTTAGCTCAGTTAAATACTAGACATTGTCAATTTCCTAGATTAAATATAGTCCTGTACCTAATTACGAATTCTGAATTTTGAAAAAAAAACCGGAATGATCTCGAAGCTATACAATGTCATCTTTACAAGAATACGAGTATTGTTACGATTTTCCGTTTCTGGAGGTTCGGTAACAAGCTTACTTTATTTTTCACAACATCCTGTGTGCAAAATGACGTAATTTTGCGCCACGTCCACTGAGCAAATCAAATTGATTTGCTATTCTAATTTAATGTCGCAATCTTACGGGAGTTTTCGCGGGAGGTTGCGTAGACAACATCTAGACCAGAGCCCCTGGCATGAATTTTGTTTGCCAGAAATGTGAAAGACCATGCCCGTCTCGCATCGGTCTTCACAGTCACCAAAAACGATGTCTCCAAGGCAATGCTTAAATCTTCTGAAATGTACGCAAAGGTCACGTACCGGAAGGCGCAGCGTGGGAGGGAAGTTGGACTGATGACCTGGTAAAGGTCGCGAGTCCGCTGGGTGCGTGTGGCGCAGGACCGGTCATTGTGGCACTCTTTGGGGGAGGCCTATGTCCAGCAGTGGACGTCTTTCGGCTGATATGATGACGATGATGACAGATATCAATCTTAATCCGTTTACAGCCCTAAAAATCAGGGGAAACGACGATAGTTACTAAAACCAAGGTCAATAGGCACACCGTCTATATTTCCGCATCTTCAGAGATTTTTTTTAATGTATTTACACAGTTTTAATTGCACGGAAAAGCCATAAAACACTGGCTACCAGGCAGCCTTCAGGCAAAGCAGATAAATTAAATATGATATTTATTCATTATATTTCAAGTTCACCTCGCCATATGGCGACTATAAACCAACTTTGTGATGTCACCAACCGTGGTGATGTCACCAACGATCTGTAAAATCTATTCGAAGTGCATTTAGTCATAGACGGATGACGTGAGATTTCAGGAAATCAATGCGATATTCCGAATTGACCACAAAACCTCATCAGCCCAGTAGTGGGGCAGAGTGCTCGAACAAATTGTCGTAAATGTGGACACGCTGTACAAAAGCACCAATTTTTTTCAGGCACTTGTTAGGTCCTCATCTTTAAGTTTTTGATAGGAACCAACTCCTCCGTCGGCCATATTTATTTTATGGCGGCCATTTTTAATTATAGTTAATTATTATCTCGAGTTCTAAGACACTTAGAATCACAAACTTGGTGACTCAGTTTGTGATTCTACGTTATTTAGAACTCGAGATATACGTACAATTCAAAATGACCGCCATAAAATTAAGGAACTGAGCTGAGCCAACTTGGGGCGGAGTAAGAAAAAATGTATGAAAAAGATTGTTTAATCATATTATTAAAATCTCCATGTCTCGCCACCCCCAGCTACTCTCTAATATAATTATTTCACTCTAGTTAAAGTAATGATGCGTAGTTTCAGTATCTGAGAGGCAACCGAGGCTCGCGGTATTTGAGATCACGAGGCGTTGTAAAACTGTGCAACCCAAACTGAGCCAACTTGGACAGGGGCGGAGTAAGAAAAAAAATTATAAAAAAGATTTTTTAATCATATTATTAAAATCTCCATGTCTCGCCACCCCCAGCTACTCTCTAATATAATTATTTCACTCTAGTTAAAGCAATGACGCGTAGTTTCAGTATCTGAGAGTACTGAGAGGCAACCGAATGGCTCGCGGTATTTGAGATCACGAGGCGTTGTGGAACTGTGCAACCCAAACTGAGCCAACTTGGACTGGGGCGGAGTAAGAAAAAAATGTATGAAAAAGATTGTTTAATCATATTATTAAAATCTCCATGTCTCTCCGCTCCCAGCTACTCTCTAATATAATTATTTCACTCTAGTTAAAGCAATGACGCGTAGTTTCAGTATCTGAGACGCAACCGAAGCTCGGGGTATTTGAGATCACGAGGCGTTGTGGAACTGTGCAACCCAAACTGAGCCAACCTGGACAGGGGCGGAGTAAGAAAAAAAATTATAAAAAAGATTTTTTAATCATATTATTAAAATCTCCATGTCTCTCCGCCCCCAGCTACTCTCTAATATAATTATTTCACTCTAGTTAAAGCAATGACGCGTAGTTTCAGTATCTGAGAGGACTGAGAGGCAACCGAATGGCTCGCGGTATTTGAGATCACGAGGCGTTGTGGAACTGTGCAACCCAAACTGAGCCAACTTGGACTGGGGCGGAGTAAGAAAAAAAATTATAAAAAAGATTTTTTAATCATATTATTAAAATCTCCATGTCTCTCCGCCCCCAGCTACTCTCTAATATAATTATTTCACTCTAGTTAAAGCAATGACGCGTAGTTTCAGTATCTGAGAGTACTGAGAGGCAACCGAATGGCTCGCGGTATTTGAGATCACGAGGCGTTGTGGAACTGTGCAACCCAAACTGAGCCAACTTGGACTGGGGCGGAGTAAGAAAAAAATGTATGAAAAAGATTGTTTAATCATATTATTAAAATCTCCATGTCTCTCCGCCCCCAGCTACTCTCTAATATAATTATTTCACTCTAGTTAAAGCAATGACGCATAGTTTCAGTATCTGAGACGCAACCGAAGCTCGGGGTATTTGAGATCACGAGGCGTTGTGGAACTGTGCAACTAAAACTGAGCCAACCTGGACAGGGGCGGAGTAAGAAAAAAAATTATAAAAAAGATTTTTTAATCATATTATTAAAATCTCCATGTCTCTCCGCCCCCAGCTACTCTCTAATATAATTATTTCACTCTAGTTAAAGCAATGACGCGTAGTTTCAGTATCTGAGAGGACTGAGAGGCAACCGAATGGCTCGCGGTATTTGAGATCACGAGGCGTTGTGGAACTGTGCAACCCAAACTGAGCCAACTTGGACTGGGGCGGAGTAAGAAAAAAATGTATGAAAAAGTTTTTTTAATCATATGATTAAAATCTCCATGTCTCTCCGCCCCCAGCTACTCTCTAATATAACTAATTCACTTGAACGTATATTTGAGATTTTTTAAATGTGGCTGACCTTATAAAACTGACATTGGAATTTCGATCTTCTTCCGTAGACGGTAGAGTTGCTTCTTGAATGGACAACTTTGAATTCGGCCAACTCAAATAATGTCAAACAGCCAAAACACATGCCAATACTATTAAGTAGGTCAAGAGCTAAATCAACACAATCAAACTGACAAAATTTTGACCGACTACGGCAGAGCTGAAAGGAAGGGATATGAGTTTGTATTTACGTATGCCCCCGGAGCGTTAAAGAAACTGAACCGATTTTGATGAATGAGGTATCTCCGGGTAACATAGGTGGGTTTTTGTATATATATATATATTTTTTATTTATGTTCCGTAGTCGGGTGTTTTTTAACTGTTTGTGGTTGTATTATACAGCCTATGGTAATAAAAACATACTTAGGTATGTGTGAATCGACTTGTTTCTGTCGCTAGTTGCTATAGTTTAAATCCTACATTATTAAACGAGCAATATTTGTATATTTATATTTGTAATCACGTTCTCGGAAACGGCTCTAACGATTTCGGTGAAATTTGGCATATAGAACCCCCATATGGCATAAATAGATCTTCCTATGTCTGGGAAAACTAGTTTTCTCCGTACTTTCAGTTTTCTCCCGAGCAGAGCTCGGTCGCCCAGGGACTTTAATGAAAGAAACTACCATATTATTAATCCCAACCAACGTAGGGTTTTTATATCTTAAACCCCTTTTCGTATAGCCATCCTCTTAGCATGTTAGAAGCCATATTGTAACATTTCCAAGAAACTCTGTCATGATGTCTCCTCGCTGACGGAACAGAACAACAAAGCTGATTGATCCATTTAAATCTCACCGAGCACAACTCATTAACCTCCTTTTCATCACAGCAAATCATATAAAAGCACTTTAATTAACTAAGTGAGGCAACCTTCTAATAATCAGGACAACCCCCCCCCCCCCCCCCGTTTCACCCCCATCATAAATATTTAGCGCAGACATGCCAACTTATATAAATAAGAGATGGAGTTAAGGGTAGATTGGGATGCGGTTTTCTGATATTGGAGATTTAATCTTGAACACGGAAGTTAAATTAATATTTTTGTGTTTTTTTTTTGGTGATAAGATGTCAAATCTATTCCCCAGTATTTTTTTTGGCACAGATAGGTTTAAAAATATGGGTGCATACAATTTGCTCATAAATACATGTCCCGCGCCCGGCTTCCATGCGTACAGAGTGGAGGAATCTCCAAATAGGTACAAACGACAACACTGTTAACTGACCATCCTGTGTTTATATAGAACCTTATTACAATGCTCTTAAGGTCAGTTAGCTGTGTTGTCGATAGTATGAGATTTAAAAAAAACGTGTCCCATAGCTCTGTCACGGATTGAGGTTTCGGTAGATATTTATGAGAGAATTAAATCATACATAGTTATGCACTTGACTGTACCGTTCGTTGTTAGCCAAGCTTGCGGCCGGCCTGATGGAAAGCGCTTCCTGTAGCCTATGGACGCGTGCATCGCTAGGGATGTTACGTGCATCAATTTAGAATAGCATCCCCTTTCCTCCCGTATAACAAACAGTGTCGTGGGCGATCGGCAATAACGATTTCTTCCATCTTTTAAAAAAAATTGCTATATTTCGTATGTTGACTACCTTTTTTGGCAATACAAACGTACGTATATGTATGTGAAATAAATGTATTTGTCAAAGAATATAAAATTTAAGTAATAGTAAGCGAGTAAAAACTAAAAAAAATGCAACATGAAAAACATTTTATCTGCTTTGCCTTAAGGTTGACTGGTAGAGAATGCTTTATAGCATTAAGTCCGCCTTTTGTACTATAAGATATTCTTTTGTGCAATAAAGATTAAATAAATAAATAAATAAATAAACAGTAAATCGCGTCGAGTTTACTCGTTTCTTGGTAAATAAAAAAAAGTAAGAGGTCAAGCCTCATTTGTGGCTCAAACTCTTACTAAAAATGTCTGCAAATATCTATAAGATACAATGTCAAAACAGAGTAACGGACGCTTACAGTGGAACAGGTGACAATCATCAAAATGGGATCGATCAATTAAATTTTTCTTTCATTTTATTTTTTATTCAAGCATACTATATAGTATACTGCGTGGAACGGAACGATGGACTTTCCCGCAAGAGGGGGATTATTGAGCGCTAGAACGTCACATTTTCCAGATAAACTATGTTTTTTGACGCGATTTTTTTTTACCTTTTTATGGAGCGTTGGCTGACTGGAGCGACGAGCTCCATACAAATGTAAAAAAAAATCGCGTCAAAAAACATAGTTTATCTGGAAAATGTTCGCTCGATAATCCCCCTCTTGCGGGAAAGTCCATCGTTCCGTTCCACGCAGTATACGTATTAGTAGAGTGATACGTTGATACGGAACGCGCCTACGTCTAAACATTGGCCAAATAAAATAAAATCGTGCTTTCGTTCAATTGTTTATACTGCATTGGTCGCGCAGTATAAAATAATCGTTCGTAAAATAAATTAATACAAAAATGTGACCAAAGATGTGTGCAGTTAGACACGGTCAGACATGGAGTTAACAAATATTCGTTTATATATTCCGGTTTGTAAAAGCAATAATATTACTGTTCTCTTCCCCATTGCGTAGTGTATATTTTTAAATTGTACACGCACATAGTAGACCAACAGCGGGATTTAAACTAACACGAAAAATATTATTTAATTTAACTGAGAACAGTATTTTTTTGGAAACAGCATTGCTATCTCTCTGACCATTGCAGTTTCCTAATTCCAATGTAATGTTTAAAATACAAAAAAACAAATACGAATAATAACTGCAAATTTATGAATTCATTCATATCCAATAATGTTTTTAAAAAAGACGACAAATATAAAAATAAAATAAAATACACTCACCAATTTATTATCCTATTCACGATACACTTTCACATATTCTCATTACACTTTTCCAGAAAAAAAAAAACCAATTAAGCCATATTCAGGACGGCCCAAAATGACAACGGCCTCGGACCGCTATTTGTCACCGAAATACCCGCACGCCTGCACTGGCACTAAAAATAAACATTACTAGCACTACCACAGACACATTTTCAAAAAAAAGGAATATGTTTTTTAAATGTTCAAGCACTGGCCAGTTGTGAAAAAAAAAGTTATTTTTAAATTGGGAACGGCGGCCGGGCGCGTCCGTTGGAAACGATGCAGGGCTCGGAATTCGAATTTAGGTTAGAATACGCGGGATATGGCGCCACACAGACATGCGCAGAGTATTGTTGTACAGACGGAGCAAAGATGGCGTCTGAAAGACGCGACAGAGCTTTGACGCGTGAGCTTTTCAGGATTCTGGTCTTATTCATGATTTCCACAAGTGCGGCTGAGGTCTAAAAAGCATTCAAGCAACTTGCGGTTTTTACTTTACGATAAAACTGATCATGTCATCCGGTGAGACAAAATTATATTCGTTGATTAAATTTTGCGACCGAATTCCGTAGGTAGTCTTATAAAATCTATGGCCCTGTCACACGCCTCTGCGTGTTACTGGACCCGCCATATACAAGTAGAATTCATCCGCATCTCTATGCGGATGAATTCTACTTGTATATGGCGGGTCCAGCAGAATTACACGACGGAATTCAGCCACGGAATTCCGCTAGCATGTGGCGACCCTGACGGGCCTGATGATGATAGTTGTACGTCTTAAAAAACAGTTGATCTTTGTCTAATTCGTCAACTAATCTATGACAAACATACACACATATATCTTCCCTGGCAGACTCGACGGCGTTTACGTGCTCTGCTGTTTACTGAAATACTCCAAGACTGGGAGTGCTCTGAAGTTAGCAGCGCACTTCCCTGAACAGTATAGAAAGAGTATAGAGAACTTGACTCATAAAGAGGCGCCCCACTCTGAGATATTCCCACCTGCACGATTATCACATGGCGCGCGCGCTGTGTCGCGGCGAGGTAGACTAATCCGTCTCTTTCTAAGTATTTGAATTAGAAAGAGACGGACCGTCTACCTCGCCGCGAAACAATTCGCTCCGTCTGGTGATAACCGTGCTGTTCATTCCTAGTTTATTACGAGCTAAATATACAATATTACGGGTAATCCAGCGGAGATAGTCAAACCTCGAAATTACAGAAGTTTCGATGAAATCTGGTACGAATGTTCGTTGGAAATATTTCAATAACCTTGATAGCCCTAAGAAATAATACAATAGCTACAAAACGCGTTTCAAAAAAATGACTACTGTTTTATTGCAAACAGCAATTATTGCGTCAAATAAAACAGCGTTCCAAACAATTACCGATCGCGGCGAAATGCGACGAGGGTAAAGAACAACATGGAAAATAAGATGCTGTAAATTAAGTAAGTATACTTTTTATACTAAGCCATGAGAAAAATTGCTGCAGGTCTCTCTATTGAGATTTGGGCCTGCCGCGTTGAAATGCGACGCGGTGAATCGCTACAAGTAGGTAATTTATGCTGTATACTGACAAATGATTTTGGTCCCCCAAAAGTCCTCGCCGCCTTGTAGCGCCACTATCTTGGGAAACGAACTCCAACCGTTAGTTCTCTATGGCATTTGGGACTATTAAACTAACTGACTATTTTGCTCAGTGATCTAAAAAGGGTATTGGGCTCCGAAACGGGAGCACGCCACTTATCCCTGCGCCACTTCCTGCCAGCTTTCAGCTTGAAGATGACGCAGATCCGCCTGCACGCTATCCCCCAAAGATACCTGAGCCGCCCCACTGGCAACATTAAAGCTTAATAAATTCTGCATAAGCCTACACAACAACTTTGATAAAGAAACATGCCTCCATGAAAATAAACGCATGCACATGCTAGATATTCCCTCAATGACCTTGCAGGGGAGATCCTCTGAATGTGCAGCTTGGAGGAATCTACTTTACAGGCTGCATGCTTGTTTTTCACAACAGTTAGGTGACATCGAAATCATGTGGCCAATATTTTCCCAAGTCCCTCCCTAGTAACACATATATAAATAAACGAATATTAGGGGACAATCTTGCACAAATCGAACCAGCCACAAAGTAAGCCCAATAAGGCTTGTTATTGGTACTAGGCGACGATACATGCATAAAGCCCGACCAGGAAAATAAAAAAAACCTGGTCTAGGGGCGCTAAATTAGCAATAGTTATGGCAACACTAAGGCACTGGTCCCACCGCCGGCTAGTAAGCTAGAAAAGTTGGGCGAGTAGCATTACATTGCGGATCTGTAAAGGTCGATCGATCAGACTGTGCCTGGTCAACACGCAATGAACCGTTACTCGCCCAACTTTTCTAGCTTACTAGCCGGCGGTGGGACCAGTGCCTAATTAATTTCCACTCTGTCATGTTAACAACAAGGTCGGTGATGTTATTTAGAGGAATAGAGTCTAATCCTTCAGACTTTCTCTCCGATAAATACTTCGTCATATTGTAAATCACTTTTCTTCAATCACTTTTAATAGTTTTTGGCATTTTAACGCAATACAACACGTACCAACGACAACTCACTTTGATGGAAATTGACAGATGGCATTAATGACGTCTTCAAAGTTAAGCCGGGGTTATATTAGACCCACGCCGCGTGTCGCATCGCGCACTTTGTATTGAACGTGGCGACACGCGGGACTGAGCGGATGTAACCACGTTCATACAAAATGTATGTAACCGATTGCGTTGCGACACGCGGCGTGGCTCTAATATAACCCCGCCTTTACTGTTGCCAGTTGAGTAAATTAGTTCCAATAGTTTTCCGCAATATGGCGAAGTTTTTATTTTCCTGGTCGGGCTTTACATACATTTACGCCTTAATTTCCAAAAGGGGTAGGCAGAGCACATGAAATTTATGTTCCAGCGCCACTTTTTGCATAAATGTGGGTATAAACGATCGTCAAAATGTGTTATTGCAGTGATAGGTTGCTAGCCCATCGCCCACAACACACTACAACCCTGCTCCCTTAGTCGACTTTTACGACACCCACGGGAAGAAAGGGGGTAGTGAAATTCTAACCCCACACCACACGGGGACTAGACGACGATATAAAAATACTTATCTACATAGAAAACTTCCATGTCTCTCATATATACCTATTCATGCTCGTTACACAAATATTCGCCCTTACCGGGATTCAAACCAGGACCCAGGACCTCCATCAAACACTACCCACTCAGCAAACTTTTAAGACAGAGCCAGATCCCAGAAAAATTACGATTTTTCGGAAGCTCAAAGAGCCACAGTACCAAATTTTAGGGAAAATAATAATTTCAGGTGAGTCTGCAAAGTGAATATGCTGTTTTTGAGTTCGATAAAAATAACTGTTTTGCTATTTACGAGTTTTTTGTCTGATTTTCATAAAAAATAACATAATTTTTTTGGGAACCCTAAAGAGCCGCAATAAACCTTTCAAAGAGCCGCATGCAGCTCGCGTGCCGCGGTTTGCCGATCCCTGCACTAGGCTAACCAGTCCTCAGAAGAACACATGAGTTGTGTCAATATTATCATTTTACCCATTTTATTTATTTATTACCTAACAGCGGCCAGATCATATTTTCATAGACGGCTTTCTTTTCATCCTCTGGATGCGGGTGGCGCAGGACCGATCACTGGCACTTTTTGGGGGAGGCCTTTGTCCAGCAGTGGACGTGTTTTCGCTGATATGATGATGGTGAGGCTTTCAGGATTTTACCTGCGAGACCGATCAGCTGTGGTCGATGCTTTCGAAGACGAATCCGGCAGCCGGCAAAGCCACACTTGAAATTTTGCGAAAAACAGAGATCTATGTGGTTTTTTTCTATAAGTATTCGTTAAGTTCCCAGTATTCGCGAGAGGTGTTTTTGAAATAGCTGTCAATATCTACTATCTATTTAATTAAAATAGAAAGCTATGGATCTCGCAAATCTGCAGTATTTTTAACCATTTTTTTTACACTAAATTGACTAAAAAGTTACATGGACACATTAAAATGTTCGTATAGATTCGATAGTCACCTGGTATTTTTATTTCCTCAAAATAATATCGCTTTAAGCAAATAAATAATGGTTGAAATTTGAACATTATATATTCGGGCCAAAAAGGCAGCCGCCATTATCGTGACGTCATAACTGCAATAACAAACCACAGACTACTAAGAAGATACACGTCAAATGTGCATGTACCTTTACCTCTAATCTATGCCTTCTGATAGTTCTGATTTTTCATGGATTTTCACTAAAAATGAGCTTTCATACTCGTTATAGATGGTGTGTTGCGCCAACTTGTAATAGTTCAACGTTGAAGACTCCTCAAAACATGTAAACTTATCATCGGAAATATACAATATTATATTGTTCTAATATAGTTTCGGAAAATGAAACAGAATATACTTACAAAGCTGTTTTGATATTTCTGCATTCAGCAGAACAGAAACCTGTATTATACGCAAAGAACTTTGCAATCATTACTGCGTCTATTTTCGGTAGATTTGTGTTGTCAGCTTTTACAAACCCAACCTCCATCATCGTAGATGGCGTAAAAAAGCGTACCAAAGTCCAAATAAATACAATTTGCGTCTACAATATAAATATTTTTTAACTTTTTGTTGTTGTTTACACCGAAAACTGGTTTTAGTAGGTATTTGCTGTTCTGACGTCACTCACAGAAGACAAAATGGCAGTCAGCGTTTTTGGTCACGTGACATACAGATAATAAATATACGATTTTAATTTTGAAATTATAAATATTTCTTGTTTTTTTATAACGACATAGTATTATATTCGTATTTCCTAAAGTCAAAACTATAGAAATAACATACTTTCATAATTTTATTGTGATAGACGAAAATAGCCTATTATCGAACTTGCTCACAAAATATCACGGGTATCGGTTGAGAATTCGACCAGTAGAGTAGAACAGCTGGATATCCCCCAGACAGCCGGACAGACGAAAGAATTCTTGTCCAAGCTGAAATAGAGAACTTGGTTCGCTTCGCTCGCTCGTTTAATTAGACATACCTATTATGCCAATGAAAAAAAACTCATTATAACTAAGAGCTCAATACGTGTTACAAACTAAAGAAAACTACTTTTAATCAATAAATACGACATTATTTCAGTTTCACTGAAAACGTAAAGAGAATTGATGGTTTTGAATAGGTCAACGAATCAATAATGAATAGCATTGTCATCAATTCATCATTCGTATTAAAAAATATCCAACTATTATTTAGCTGCCACTCAAATCTGAACCTTATTTTATTTAGATAAGCCAGAAATTTCAATAGCGAAAAGAACAGCTGATCGTTTCTCCCCGCTTTCAGTACATGTTGTCATTGAGGATTGAACTCGTAACTTCTGAGAAATAAGGTATGTTTTGGAACGCTATAATTCTCTTTTACAATTCCAATATTCGTGTTCAAGGTCATAGAATAATCGTAGCTACTTATTATTATTATCAAGCTCTTTCTCCCGACTTTACTTTCGTGAAACGACTTTCTTGAAAAGAAAGAAATGTGATATCACGTCCTGACACTTAAGTTAGGTTGCATGAAATATGTTTTATCACAATAATCAATCCACGGATAGTTTTCCTTACCAGCAGTTACATTTTGACAGATTGCCCGTAGAAAAATTGTCAAAATGTAACTGCTGGTAAGGAAAACTATTCGTGGATTGATGATGAAAGTAGCCATCGAAAACTAAGTCACCACTGTCACCCAATAGGTCTAGGTGGTTTAAACCACAATTAGATTGCCAATTGAGTATTCTTTTTCATGTGAAAGAATCTAAAATCCATATTTTTTTCCTTAAAAGTTGTGAAAATCCTACATAATGACAGTTAAGGTTTAAAACTTTTGCATAGAGATGTGTGTACTTCTAGCATGATTTAAAGCATGATTTAAAATTTATAGCGTCGATATTCTATTTGAGTAAAGAAAAATAAATAACCTCTGTGACGCAAACGTGAAAATTACAAAATCTAAAACTAAGAATCAAGAAATTCCGTAAGTAATCCCAGAAATGAATAGCTGCTGACTTAATGCTGTTATTCGCTAAGCGCTAATACGGATCACCCCGCCGGTCACCCGTCACGAAACTAGACCTCTACCGACGCTTAGTTACTACGCATCGCGGTATCAAGATATATTTGTTTGTGAGCGTTGAGGTAAGCTTAAAACAAGTTACAGAATAGGGGGGCTGGTCATGGTCGCAGATGACTGTCGTCCCAGCAAGTTGTCAACGGAGATATGGGTGCACAATATTTCACTACCCTAAAAAACCCTACCTACCTAACCCTAAAATAATATTAGATATATGTGTATGAAGCGCGAGAGTTTAATGTGTTATAAATTCTATAAGGTTTACTAGAAAAAACACACTAGGTCTAATGATGCTTAATGAAACATTAGATCAAATGAAGCTTTTAGGTGTAACATGGGACAACCTTCTAAACCACTCTAGTGTTGTTTTCACGGGTTTTGGAAAAACCATCGATACCTAATTGATTTATCTAGAATCTGAAAGTTTGATATTGGCAAATAATCATTTGACAATATGATTTTTCATTAAAATTTCGCAAGTTGGTCCGTGCGCTGTCGAAGAGCGCCACTTATCGAGCGAACGAGCGAGACAGTATTTTAGGAGGGTACCAGTAAATATCGGACTTAAATACCGTATCACTTAAATACCGTGCGCACACACGCACACACACACTTGCTGTATGTCAACAGAACTTAGTTTATAATTTGTAACTAGCTACCTTTCCTTAACACCACTGTAAATCTTGTTTATTCGCACCGGCAGACTGCCAAGATACAGGCTTGGCCTAGTTTGGAGTCTGATGGATACACCCTATATCATGTAATAAGTGTTTTGTGAAATAAATCATTTTATTATTATTATTATGTATTTAGCCATAATATATGTGTAATTGTTTAGACAACCGCTTAAACTATAGTGGGTAGTGACACTAGTGACGCTGCCTACGAAGCAGTTCGAATCCCTGTAAGGGCAAATATTTGTATGTATGTATGTAAGCACTTTATTGTGCACAATAACAGGTTAAAGAATATGTCACACAATAGATCAAAGTACCAAGGCGAACTTATCCCTATAAGGGATCTCTTCCAGCTAATTTTTGAGCAATTGAGAGGAAGGAAGGTAGAACGAGATAGGCAAACTTATACTGTACAAAAACACACAGAGAAAATAAAAACAAAACCCAACAGGTATTCATTATAGAAAAATAAAAACATGCCAATTACCTGAGGTTCGTATAAAATTACATAGACACATGCACTTTCTTCTTCGAAATTCACGTCAGTACACACCGCAGCACATGCCATTTTATTTTTGATAGTGATAATTAATCATTAATTTCTCGACATTCTCGGAGTAGACAGTTTTTTTTAACACTATAAAACCATTTATGCACACTAAATGATCTTTCAACTTCACTCGACGTCAAAAGACAAATTAAAAAAAAAACATTGAATTGGTATGTTGTTCTGGCCCCGTATCATGGTCGGCCGTATCACGCAATAAGTGACAAGATAGATCGTCCGTCTCGTTCTATCAAACGGTGACAGCCAGTGACGGACGCTCTATCGTGTCACTTATCGTGTGATAAGGCCGACCATGATACGGGTTCAGGTTGAGTAAGTTTTTCAGATATTTCTAGTCCTATATTATTTTAAGTTAACTGTCGCGAAGTATTTTAAAATATTCGATAATAATACTCGATATCGATACGAAAATGTTTCTAACACTAGTAAGATTGCGACAGTCTTTTGTTTTGCCGTGAAAATTCCGGGCTCTGCCACTTAGGCTTAACACATTCAAGGTTACGATACGAGTATGTTATGATTATGATTTATGATGTTTATCGAAATGTGTGATGTGATGTGTGCTGAAGGGAAATCAATACACCTACCTTCAATACTTTCACACACAACCCCATATTAACCGTATGGAAACACGTCTATACGTTGAGATTATTTGAGTTGGCGGAATTGCATAAAAGCAGTCTTTTCCAAGCAGAACCAAGGTAACCGATATAGCCCTCCGTATCGCTAAACTTAAGCGGCAGTGGGCGGGGCACATTGCACGTAGAACCGATGGCCGTTGGGGCGGAAAGATTCTCGAGTGGCGACCACGTACCGGAAGGCGCGGCGCGGGTAGGCCCCCCACAAGGTGATTCCCTGGTAAACGTCGCGGGAGTCCGCTGGATGCGGGTGGCGCAGGACCGGTTATTGTGGTACTCTTTGGGGGAGGCCTATGTCCAGCAGTGGACGTCTTTCGTTTCAAAAAGCAAGTCTACCGTCCAAGATAGAAGATTCCAATTCCAAAGAAAGTTTTATAAAAAGTTGACGGTTACAGTTTTAAAAAAAGCAGACCGGACGTACGCTTGTTTGCCACCGACGTGGTTTAAAAAAAAACGACTAGTTATGGTTCTACCATGCTAAGACGTTGAGCGCGCTAAGTAATTTAAATGGAATTTTATTTAATATTATAATTTCATTTTTTGAGGCAGTTTTTGCAATGATAATGAATGTAGATAATGATTATTAAATTGACATCTGTGATACCTTTTAATTTAATTGTATTGATTTAATAGATATTAATTAGTGTGTAGAATTTTTTCCTAAATTACTATTTACACGCAATATTTATCTTTATATTAATAAACATATGACTACGACTATGATGTCACATATTCGTCCTTCATTCTAAATTGTTCAGCACATATCCGAGCCGTTGCCGCCATCTTTAATGTAGTGACCTCACGACCGCAACATAAACGTCGTTAACACGCATGGCCTGAATGAGGTGTGATAAAATTATAAACGGCCATTGTTTGGAAACTGTAAGACTGGCTCCAGACGCAACGATAAGTTGCAGCGCGCTGCGCAACATGACTCGTCGTTTGCATGGCACAAATTTCGCTGCGCAGCGCGACCTCACATGAAAGTTCTGACATTGAAGCGCTGTGCTGACCTCACGCAGTTCTCTGCAATGACTTGCGTAATTGCGTCAAGACTCCAACTGAAGGCTCTTCATTCAATATCCGTCACTCAATATGCTGCCATGATTGGAGAAAAACCAAAATTTGCCTCACATGGTTCACATTCATGCGTGGGTTTCCGTCACACATAAGTCATAGCCCATACTCGTTCAAAGGATTTTTCCGGAGTTGTGCATAAGGAGACAACGTAATCGACCTTACCTTGCTTGGTTCATAACGACCTCAAAGCGATGGGAGTTAGTCCCTGGAGAAAAATCCTAATTTGCTATAACTACTTATTCATCCTAGCATCTCAATGACTAATTGACTGTGGGTGCAATTGACACCGCGGCGTGACTTAAGACGAGAAAAACTACCCTCCTCTTTTTAATTTACACAGTATTAGTGAGACAGACGTCGACAGCACAGTAGGCGTACAGTGTCATGCCCACCAAGCACTGTATTTTTTTTCATACTACAAACCCCCTCGACCCTTCGGCAGACCTAAGAAGCGTTGGCTGGATGTCGTGAATGCCGACATGAGCAAAAACGGGCTCACAAAGGAAGACGCCCAGCCAGTCTAGCACAACTTGCTGACAAGTCGCTTCGCGCGCGACTGGGCGTCTGCTGTCTCACTCGCACCGTACAAATTCATAAGAGGTGGGTAGATCTTTCTTGACTCGAGTCGCGGCGCGGCGTCAGTTGCACTAGATCCCCAGGAACGTGCAAAGTGGAGGAAAGCGAGGAGGAAAGCGGAACCTGACAAAGGCCGGGATAACGCTAGGTAGAAGAAGAAGAAGAAGATTACAAAGGTCACCATTAAGCATACGACCTGCCTGATGGTAAGCAGATACCATAGCCTATGGACGCACGCGACTCCAGAAGAATCACAAGCGCGTATTAACAGATCCTCAAATTGATGAAGGGTAAATAAATAAATAAATAATAAATATAAGGGGACAATCTTACACAAATCACACTAGCCCCATAGTAAGCTCAATAAGGCTTGTGTTACGGGTACTAGACGACGATATATTTAATAGATATAAATACTTAAATACATAGAAAACATCCAAGACTCAGAAACAAATATTCATGCTCATCACACAAATATTTGTCCTTACCGGGATTCGAACCCAGGACCTTCAGCTTCGTAGGCAGCGTCACTACCCACTAGGCTAACCGGTCGTCAAAAGTCGGTAGTCGGTAGTTATACCGTTCATCAATTTGAGGATATGTTGTGTTGATACCTAGAGACTAACCTCCTCTCAACCTAACACTTCCTCGGAAGCTCTAGAGACCTACTCACCACCAGGAACACGACACCACCCATCCACAGAGCAAATATACGTTACTAGCTTCTGCCCGCGACTCCGTCCGGAACTCGTTTTTATTGTAGCTCCATAGGTACATACTTTCACCTCCCATTCCACTCTCTTAGGGACTGATTTTATTGTCACTGACAAGACACATGTGTAGATTTTTTTTATACAACGACAGTGGCAAATTAGCGTACGGCCCGCCTGATGGTAAGCGGACACCTCAGCCTATAGACGCATGCAACGCCAAAGGAGTAACATGGGCGTTGCCGACCCTTGATATGTTTAAGGATTCGCCGTGTCGACAGCTGAAGGAACAAATTCCCTCGCTCTCAACACAACGCATCCTCGGGAGCTCTGGGGACCTTGTTTTTTGAAAGGTTATTGTCTGTATAGATATTGGAGAACTCGACTGTACCAAATTTGTAGTTTAATTGTAACT
This sequence comes from Epinotia bilunana, assembly GCA_947049275.1. Classification (NCBI taxonomy): domain Eukaryota; kingdom Metazoa; phylum Arthropoda; class Insecta; order Lepidoptera; family Tortricidae; genus Epinotia; species Epinotia bilunana. Next base: position 2,810,171 of record OX346275.1, on the reverse strand, counting down.
GCACATTAATTGTAAATTCGCTGTAATGTCAGACGAACACGTGTTATTAAAACGGATAAAATAAATAAAATAAATTGATTATATGATGTCATTCTCTTCCATGGCTAACGGAAACTGCACCGATTAAAAAGTAGATTAATAATCTATGACTCGTCATCCATTTCGCGTGGTTCGTTACTTAGGGCGATGAAAGCGACTAATGGCGGCGATTAAAGTAACTGCAGGGCAATATTTCTAATAATGCTTGCTACAGATAGCTTCGAGCAATAAAGGAGGTACAGGGTGGAAAATAAGAGGTATACCTACATACATACATACATATAATCACGCCTATTTCCCGGAGGGGTAGGCAGAGATCACGGATTCCCACTTGCTACGATCTTGACAAACCTTTCTAGCTTCATTCACTTTCATGACGTTCTACATACATGCTCGTCGGTTTAGGGTACTCTTGACTTGATTTGGTCGGAAAAGTTCGACGAGGTGTTCCCCTTCCAACTGTACAAACGACAACAATTCAATTCAATTCAATTCAATTTCTTTATTTCGGACATACAAAGTATCCATAGAGTGTTAGTAACATAACAAATATCTTAGTCTAGTGTTAGCATTTATACATAAGCAATTGGGACATTTATACAGCTACTTCACAATAGCTAGTTTGCAGTATACACACTTAACTCCAGTAACGTATCTATACTAAGAACTGTGCTACGCTTTTAATTTGGTCGGACCACTGTTTTAGTATCGGACAATCAAACCTATCCGCAATTTCCTTTAGAATGCTGTTGGGACTATGCCTCACACGACTTAGTAAGGAGACTATATTTTTCCTAATTATGGTCTGAAAACCGCGCGCGCTTCCACAAACATGCCCGACGCAGAGCACCTTCTAGACAGTCCCATCAGCATTCTTAAGGCATTGTTGTATTGTACACGCAGGACTTTGTAGGCTTGTTTCGTGTACCGGATCCACAGGCTGCTCGTGTACAGAGATTGACAAAATTATTTAAATAATGTTATTTTTACGTCACGTGAGCAGCGACCAAACCTGCGGGCAATCATGTTACTCCGAACCGCCAACGCCCTGCGCTCCCTTTCTATATTCGAATCATCCCTTAGGTCACTCGTGAGAATGTGCCCCAGGTATTTGACCTTATCCAACACTGTTAACTGACCATCCTGTGTTTATATAGAACCTTATTACCATGCACTTAAGGTGCACCGATGGTCAGTTAGCTGTGTTATCGATAGTACCATCAACTTTTCTCTCATCCACTCTCTTTGTTAAGGGGCTCCACGCGCTGTTAGGCTAGTTATGACGAGTTTTGAGTTGATATTCCTCCGTCAAAGCTATAGATATATTTATGGCACAAGTACCTATCGGTTCTCCAATCCTTTATCTACGTTTGCACGAGAGTTTTTTGAAAATAATTAATATTTGTTATTTTATGATTCATTCAAACATCTTCCAAAAAAGCTCTGTTTTTAATAAGTATGTTGTTTATGCACTTTTACATATGCAATGGACATATAACTGTTCCTTATTGACGTCTCTAACAACCCACGAGAGATTTTTATTTTTAACTCATTTTCACAAAAGCTACGCCCAAAAAACTGGTTTTTTGGCCCAAATTTTGGTGCCATATATCCCGAAAACTGTGAATTTTGAAGTCAAGATGGGGGGGCGGTAAACCTCGTTGTTGTTAATACGATAAGCCATAAGAAACACGAAAAAACCGACAGGTTACAGATCGAAGGTCATTGGGAGCTAAGAGCCCCTTAATCTCCTTTCATCCATCCTCTCTACATGCCCATGCCAACTTAGCATGCCCTTCTCCTTTTTCGTCACTACATCTTCAGTCATTCCACCACATCTCTCTTTTTATCACACTATTTCTTATTCTATCCCGCAGACTCACCGCACACATACTTCGCAACGCTCTCATTTCCACTGCATTCACTTGACTCTAATGTTTCTTCTGCCACACCCAAATTTCACTAACATACATAAGTGTGGGGACTAACACTCCCTTAAGCACAGCCAGACGTCGCCCCATTTACACTATTTCCAGCATTCACTCTCCTTTCAAAATCTCTTTCAAATAAGAGGTATACAGGGTGTTTTTATTCATTTGCTTTAATTTTAAGGGCAGACTCTTTACATCTTATGTAGATAATTTCTCAAAGAAACGTATGTCCTAACTCGCACCGTTTTCAAAATATTTCAAATCGAAATTTTATCACTAACTTAAGTTAAACCAGTGTAAAATCTTCTTAATTCATAACCAAGCCCCGTACTTACCTTGTACGTAATAAGCAATTGCACTACCACTGAGCTTTTATTAATGAGCTGTCAATGCTGTCACGCAAAACGTTTAAGGTACTGACGTAGTTGACACCAAATTGACGCTAACTCTTCCTTAACTCTAAAAGACCTTTTACAATAGTCTACATGTAAATATTAAATTATTTTGTATGAAACCTGTTTTTTTTCGAACATCTTCGATGCAATTGTCTAAGGCAAAGGCTGTAATTATATGATAGTGCGAACGACTTCGAACGACTTATCTCAATTAACACATTCACTGCCAAGAACCGCTACGCGTTACGCTCGTAGCCGATCCCGTGGATTTCCTCATATGTAGCGGAAAGCGACTACGGCGTAGGCGCCCGCTAGGTGGGTTCCTGGCAGTGATATATTACCAGTGGCTCTGTGAACTGCAAAATCCGCGAGCCTGTCCTTTTTATTTATTTCAAAGTAATCACGGGACAAAAAAACTATAACTACGTATAATTATTGAACCGGCTTACAAAATTTCAACGAATCTTAATAATCGGTTTAGAAATGCGACCTGTACACGAGAACATTTGGGCATCTGGACATCCGGACATACGAAACGCAGAACTTCGTTCGCTTCGCTCGCTTTTTCAATTATAATGTCGCGGTTTCAGAATTCACTTTGAAAATTATCCAAATCCAAACTCTAAAGACAATCATTACCAGCCATTATTTACTCGTTGACATAATATTACAATAGAACCAACATATCTCTGCAGTTAACAGACACCGTAACTAGGATCCATGTTCTATGGTAGCGTCAAATCGACTGCATCAGATAACTTTGTATTTATAGATGAAGAAAACAAAAGAGAACAGCAGTCGGCCATTTGAATTCGGAAAGGTCGTCACTGCCATTATTTTCAGAGTGAGAAACCCGTTTTGACACCGACATGATTAAGACAATGGCCTTATAATAGATAGCGACAATGCGTTATGTCTTTTGTTTTGTTGACAAGTTAGAATTTACTACTTATCTTAGGAATACGCAACAAAACTATTCTCTTAATAATTTCATGAATACTAGACTAGAAAAAGCTTTTATCGTTAATCTTTTAAATAAAATGCAGTTGAGGACTCCTTTTCAGCCTTATAACATTTTCTCCATCTTGAATTTATCCCACAATACGGGTGTAGACTCGAAATGTATTGTTACTCCAAAAGAAAGAAAGCAAAAAATTATGACTAGTGACGAAAATCCTATTCAGATTATTTAAAAAATTTACGATGATATATCATTTATCAGTTCAGATAACTGACCATCCGTGCACTTTATAAGCATTGTAATAAGGTTCAATATAAAAATAGGATGGCCAGTTAACTGTGTTGGCGTATTGTACAGTCGAGGTCAAAAATATGTTTCAATTTTTGCACCTTATTACAAGGCAATAAGGTGCGAAAGTGTAAACATATCTTTAACCTCGACTGTACAGTCAGCGTCATATAGTTAGTAGCAGCCAGAGTAGCCTAATATTTCGTAACTCACCCTTATCCTTACAGTAATAATGACGTGTACCGAAATATTTGGCTACCTTGGCTTCTACTAACTATATGACGCTGACTGTACAACCGTTTTAATATTGCTTGACAGAGAGAGAAAACGTTTGAGACCCGTGACGGCACGTAGTAACTGACAATCGTTGCATGTGACGGTGCGTTTTACGGAAAAGGGTTTATTTTTATTTTTCGAGTAGGTATATTCAACATTAAATAAAATAAAAAATTATAAAATAAAAAAATAAGTATGTAAATGGGATTGGTACTTCTAATTTTTTCATTATGGTGCAGGCTGTTAAATGATGAATAAGGGTCTATTCATTTATTACGTAAGACGTCTTACGTAATAAATTCCCCCTAAAGAGGGAGGGGCTCCGAACATGTCTTACCTACTTTACAAGGAAAGTTTTCATCAAAGTCATAGAGTTTTTCTTACGCTAGGGGTAGGAGGTGGGGGTCAGAAGTGGTTAAGTTTGTCTTACGTAATAAATGCATAGCCCCTAAGGAACGTGGGATAATCGAATGTGGGTTGAATTGTTTTGGAATGGCGCATTATTAGACAGCAGTGTGAAGTGAAGGTATGGCCGAACGAGGCAGGATGTTATTGTGATTTAGTAAATAAATAATAATAAAATTAAATAACTGTTTAGTAATCTAAGCTTATTTTATTTAATACTTAAAATGTAGACTTGTAATTTTTATTACCTACCAATAAAAAATGGGTACGAGTATGATTTTTAAGAAGAAACTAATTGTTTCTACAAGGGTCCACATGTCCTGCGTTATTCACATGTATGTAAACAATGAATTATTTTAATTATTCATATTACTGAGAACAGCGCCATCTGTGCGCTATAGTTAAAACTAAATACACTCAATTATTTCTATACTCTGTCGCCCTCATTCGTTATGAAGCCCCAAGCCAAACTTTGAAGACAAAGGAGCCGCTAGATGTAGCTTCTTTAGTCGTTTTTACATGAACGATGTTTCGGGGTTGCACTACTAGATGTCTCTACTATGCACGTTCTCTATACTCTTTGTTATAATAATTATTCTATGGTTCTATAATTATAATATAGGGGTCTTCAAACTTTATTTAAGTCCCAGTTTTTTTACATTTTACTGTAAAACAGGATGTGGTGTTGGAGGAGGTTAGAAAGGATCAGTTGGACGCAAAAGAAAACGGATTAGAAGGTTCTGGAAATAGTAAATGAAAAAATTAATCTATTAGAAATAGTTTAAAACAGGACATATGTTACCCCAAGATGACTGGATGAAAACAATAATAAAGGGAAAAATAGAATGAAAAAGGAAAAGGGGAAGGTCGAGGATATCTTACGTTGAGCATTTACAAGCATGTATAAAACATAATATAAGCGCTTCATCTTAAAGAGAAATAAAAAAGGGCTAAATGTGGTATACGGTGGAAATACCTTCACCGACTTAAATAAGACGAAGACAGGCCGCATAACACATTACACGTACCTACTTAAGTAATATTTTTCGCATCACTATTACTTCACTGGCTTTATCGGCGGTTTCGCCCGCCAGGCTAAATTATAAACGGGCCGAATGTTGAACACACCTAGTATGAATTCTAAGAAAATGCCTCCAGTCCAGCTGGGAGATGTGACGTCATCGGTGGGAAAATCATGACTTATCGAGGATTATACTTAGGTACTTTAAGAAAAAGAAATAACCGCTTTTCAAGTATAGAGGTATTCGAAGCCTCGTGTGTCAATTACAGATGCTATATTAAGAAAAAAGTAGAAAAATCTAAATGTCGATTAGTCTTCCCGAATTTTCAATTAAGTACAGAGGAATTAATTGAAAATTCGGGAGGCCCCGTGTGGTGTCGGGTAAGAATAGCACCACCCCCTTTCTTCCTGTGGGTATTGTAAGAGTCGACTAAGGGTACACGGTTGAAGTGGGTTTTGGGCGATGGGCTAGCAACCTGTCACTACGATATCACATTTTGTCGATCTTTTATACCCACATTGATGCCAAAAGTGGCACTGGAACACAAGTTTCATGTGCTCTACCTACCCCTTTTAGGGATAAAGGCGTGAATGTATGTATGTATGTACAGAGGAATTTTGTTGCCATGAGACCGGGGCCTGCCATCTTGGTTAAAATTATAGAGGTTTCTCAATTAGCCAGTTTCGCTGTAGTACGTATAACTATATCTAGGTAGTATTTTTTTTTCCTTCACTATTCGAGGAATCTTCTTTTATAAAGTCTGAAGACAACTGGCTGTGGAATGAGCTATACAGAGAGTTTCCCGATGGACTACGGTAGGTATGCAGTTCTTAAAAAAAGGGTCGGCAAGGCAACGCGTCTGTAATACCCCTGGAGTTGCAAGGGTCCATACGCTACGGTAACCGCTTACCAGGTGGGACAGGCCTAGGGTTTGCAATCCGGATATCCGAAAGATCCGGATATCCGCCAAATTTCAGATCCGGATCTGACAGGCTCCTGGATCCGGATTTTTCGGATATTACGGATCCTTAAAACACAACCATGGAAACCGAAAATACCGCCGCTACAAAATGAAGTTTGTACCGATTCCACGCTAAAAATGGAATGATATAATGTAGATCATTCTCAATCTCTGTTTTTATTCGCCACTTCTTCATCCCAGATCAGATTATTTTTGTTTTTAATTTATTCGTTACAACATTGCGGAATTTGATGTCGAAAGTTGGCGTTGGTTTAAATGCACTAATCCACCGTAGGCACTAAGTAATCATATAAATCCAATATTACTTAGACTATATGTACAAACAACAACACTGTTACCTGACCACCCTGTGTTTATATAGAACCTTATTAACCTTAAGGTGCACCGATGGTCAGTTAGCTGTGTTGTCGATAGTACCTACCTACTTACTAAAGACTTAGTTTAGATGTACCTAAATAAATATTTAAGAAGTATATTTGACACATTGTAGTTTTTGATATGACACATGAAGTAAAAAGTAAATGCAGCAACAATACCTACGTTTTATAATTGTAATATTTTTTTTAGTATTATGGTCGACTTATATTGATCATGTAAAATAAGAACAGTGCGCTATATATAGTTCACCGTTTTGCCATATCTAGACATACCTAGTCCTATTAGCTAATGGAATGTCCCTTGCTAAACAAACGCCTCTTCCCTTGATTTTAAAGATTTCCGTGTTGGCTCTTCTTTCAATCGATTACTGAGTAAGGCGTCCAAGTCATCATGTCAATTTCTTTTACAACCCTATCGAATTAACTGTATACATAGAGGTCATTGAAATGTATGTACGACCACCAGGTACGGAGTTAACGCGACCTGGTTGTAGTTATTCAAGTGACAGCTTTCAGTGACTGAACTAACTTTGCTAGTTAGTTTGTAGTCGTAAGTTAAAAGTTGAAACAAAATAAAGTTTGACCCCTTACGACCTCGGGAATGCGTATCTATTTAAAATCTTTCAGGTATATAAATACGGTGGTATAACCGTTTTTAGTTTTTTCTTAGTTTGGCCTTACAATTCCTAGTTTATACCAAAAAAACCTTGTGGATCCGTTTTATCCGAAAAATCCGGATATCCGGATCCGTTCGATTTAAATATCCGAAATATCCGGATCCGAAATATTGGCGGATCTTGCAAACCCTAGACAGGCCGTAAGGTCACCGAAAAAGCATAAAAAAAAGCTTCTGTCAAAAATTTCATTTTTGGTACAAGCTTTTATTGCCGACTGTACTTTTCTGTATACCATCATCAATAACTCATTGAGACGATTCTAACGAGCCGAAACTCAACGGGGTTACGTCGGTTAAGTGCCGAATTCCCATAGCCACCTTCTGTCTCCATCATCAGATCAGCTCGATGGTACCATAATATTGAATTGTCATCCAAACTATACTTATACCCGAAATTTCAGCTCAATCGGTCACCGGGAAGTGGGTCAAATTTAACTTGCAAGATTTGATTACAGACAGACAGACAACGGGACAGGTGAAAGTAAATAAAAGCTTGTAAAAATGGTAAAGGTCAATTTTAGCCAATTTGGCGACTAGTAAGCTTGGCTACGAGATACTTAATAAATCATTGACCGTCTCTACTTAGACTGGGCACGGTGAAACGGACTACTCAAATTGTTTATGAATTCTAAAATAGGCCAACAATGCAGGTTATAAAATATTCTTGAAAACTCAGCCTACAACTTACCAACTTACAAATGCACTTGAATCTGGCGCCACCGTCGCATTTTTCAAATAAATTTATACCGGGCTTCGTTGTACCCGTTGTTGGCCAACGGTAAGAATAAATTTGACAGGTGCACAAGTGATTTGCAATGCACTGCCATGCAAGCTGCAGGTTTCTGGATAAAATTCCTTTGAAATTATGCTTGAGTGCAATGTGTTTTATACATACATACATACATTCAGGCCTTTATTCCCAAAAGGGGTAGGCAGAGCTCATGAAACGTATGTTCCAGCGCCACTTTTAGCATAAATGTGGGTATAAAAGATCGACAAAATGTGTGTAATGTGTATGTATGTGTTTTATAGCCTGAACCATTATTCACTGGAGGGGTAGCTTAGTGACTAATCCTATATCTTCCTTATGCTACCCTACCTCTCGCTCTGCTACCCTAAAATAATGAGAAACACTCGGCGTTTGTTTTCAAGTTTTATGTTCATGTCACGTCTGTGGCCAAACTATAATAAAAAAGAGCGAGCTAAGCGAACGAAGTTCTCCGTTTAGCTTCGCCAAATATGCTTTCATATGTCCGGCTGCTCTCCTCTGCGGGTCGCATTTCTCAACCGATTCTGAAACAATATTAATAATTACATGGTTTAAGAGCCCGCAGTAAGCTCGCCCGAATTTCACCTTCCCATACAAACGTAGTTATACCCTCTCATTTTAAAACTACGTGTTGGATTGTGACCAAACTTTGCATATACAATGACATGAGGTATATCTATGTCTGTAATTAGTTTATATGGTTCCAGTTTATAAAACAAAGGAAATACAGCAAAAACAAGTTTTGTATGAAAAACTTAAATTCGCTGTATTTTTTTACTATGGTTTTTGAAGCTACATAAACTAATTACAGACCTGGATATACCTCATGTCATTGTATATGCAAAGTTTCGTTACAATCCAACACGTAGTTTTAAAATGAGAGCGTAACTATGTTTGTATCGAGAATTGAGATGCGGACTCTAAAAACACGTATTAAATGTCACTATGGGCGACATGTTTCGAACTCATCGGAAGTTCTTCAGGATGAGTGTTTTCGTGGCGGTGTCTTTTGAATCGCAACAATCGCGTGACACCGCCGAGCATTATTTCAACATCTCATGAAAGTTTAAATTCGATTCTCGTGAAATTTTGTTATCAGGTTCAATAGTTATTTGTTTAGTTTTTGTTGACGATGAAATTTGAAACACTCATCGTGAAGAAGAACTCCCGAAGAGTTCGAAACGTGTCATCCGTAGTGACATTTATTACGCGAGTTTAACCCTGTAATTATTAGTATTATGTCAACATATATGTTCATGACTGATTAGATCCATTGACTGAAATTCTGAAAATCGTAGTTCCAAAACGAAAGTGAACTTAGAGTGGGTAAATACTAGATTTAAAAACCTTGGCGTTAAAAACAATGTTTTACAATAAATGGTAATATAATCCTAATCTTACTTCTACGATGCACGATGTCTAATAGGCATTCACAATTGGTACAGTACAATTACTGTTAGTTAAGACCTGACAGATGGATTGCCTTCATTTAATTTTCAACTTTAATTTCATATAGATAAAGCATTTTTCAGAATACTGTTACCCACATCTACCGATTTAGTAATAACTATTTTATTTGTATAAGATTAAAGTTGAAAATTAAATGAAGGCAATCCATCTGTCAGGTCTTAACTAACAGTAATCGTACTGTAATGTGATAATAATGGCTAAGGGTCTATGTTTCGTACTGCCCCGAAATTAATGGTAATGCTAGCTATTATCAGGACATTTAGGAAGCATTGTTAGTTGTAATTTTCTAGTTTAAGCATTTGTAACTTAACTATTTATGACGGGCTGTGGGTTAAATGAGTTAAATCTATCATAAAATGTACAAGTTGTATTACATTCTTAAAATATAAATTCAGAAACATTAAAATACCGTGTTTATGTTTTTCCTCATAGTATACGTACTTCTATGTACCTACTTATTTTCCTAAGCTATTTAGAGTATTTACACCGTCGTTGTTACGTACGCAAATCGATTGCTAAAACCATAACCTTCTTTGGTTTTGCCGTATTCATTCATTCATTTCATTTATTCATAACAAAGAAATTGTGTAGAATATAGGCGTAGGCGAGTAACAAATTAGAAAAGGTAATTCGTAACGTTTTTTCATCACTGGCTCCTAGTCTATTGCAGTCACTTGGAAATCGGAGCCACCGCTGCATTGCGCCAAACAAATGTCTGGATTTCGTCTACGTTTATGTTAATACGGGCAATAATGGTTCGTTACTAACCTAGGGCAGTAAAACAGGGAATGTCGCAGATCGCAGGTATTTGAAATATGCGATCGGAAGCTTTTTATTACCATCCGTGATAATTACAAAATTGTAAGTGTGTCTCCCCTTGGACCTTGGCTTGGGAAATTTGGCAAGTGTAGCTGGTGGTCACTGCAACTAGGCCGTACATATGGGACCCCTTGGTCAAGTCTGCTCATCAAGACTAGGACATGATGTCACGATCCTCAACATTGAGGGAACGACTGATGATCAGCTGGTGGTAATTGCCACTTTACGGCGAGGTGTACCATAAAAATAATCCTACTAATATTATAAATGCGAAAGTTTAGATGTTTGGATGTTTGTTACTCAATCACGCTTAAACGACTGAACAGATTTGAATGAAATTTTGCACGAAGATAGTTTATAGCCTGGATTAAAATATAGGATAGTTTTATACCGAGTCCGCGCAGACGAAGTCGCGGGCGGAAGCTAGTTAAATATATTTCTGAAGACTTGAAACAACATTCAAACATATCAAGGGTCGGCAACGCCCATGTTACTCCTTTGGAGTTGCATGCGTTTATAGGCTGCGGTGTCCGCTTACCATCAGGCGGGCCGCACGCCTGTTTGCCACTGTCGTTGTATAAAAAAAAGTTGAAATAAAAACTCGAATAAAAGAATAAAATTTGCAAATATAAACATTTAGGTACTACACGATAAAAATCTCTTTCTTTCTTATCTATGGTATCCATTGCAGTTACATTGATTTACATTTAGAAACATTAATAGATATTTAAGTAATAAAGTACCAAGCAAAAAACATTTTATTAACTATAACACAATAAGTAGACACGTAACTAGTCTCTTTTAAATCTGCAAAAGAAGAAGAACGTACTTGGGTATAAGGATTAACTCTCAAAAACAAAACACCGGAGGAACCCAACTGTTCCCACAGGTACACATTTTAACCCAACTTTTCACCTTCTCACATCTTTTTCATTCAGAAACGTAGACACACGTTATATAATCTCCAAAAACGCAATCAAATAAAAGAAGAAAAGCGATGAAACGTTTATTACAATGTCTAAACAAATGTAATGAGCAAATACATCATAATGCCGAAATAAAATCGATAAAACGATTCCCTAACCATTATCGCCGCCAAATGTCACTTTTCGCGCCGAAACGTCAAACGTCAGTCCGCCATCTTGAGCAACGTTATTGGCGCGTTCACGGGGGTTGTTTCGTGGTAGCGGGCGGATATAGAGCTGTCCCACTCTAGTTACATAATACGGAAGTGGGTGAGCAGTGTTCAGTTTTGGAGCGAGTTCCGCATGCGAGAAGCTTGGGGGCGATATTGATTTTCCACGGAGTTTGCGGCAGTGCCCCACACGCCGGTGTCAGCGCGAAAAACACATCTCCGCGCGTCGCGTGTAAAAACACTGTTTCTTTTTCAAAATCCAATTCGAAATACGAAATTCCAAATTGGACGACGGTACACGAAGACCGTTCGTTACTTAGTGCAAAAATAGTGCTGGGAATACATTTTCGTAAGTGTCTCCGTATTTTTTTGTTAATTCTAGGCTCCATTTTAATCAGTTTGCAGGGACGATATTTATATTAGACTATCCTTAATTCGCTAAGTGTTATTTTGCTGGAAAAGTGAGGGTGATTGGGCACATAATAATGGATTTTGCCGAATTCAATTAAAACAGCTGATTTGTTAACTGCTGATTAAACGTCATAACGTCATAGCCAAAGCAAAATACGCCTCTTTCATAATTTTGCACGTAATTTTCACTTAACTACTTACCATGAAAGTATTTCATTCGTTTTTTATTCATATAAATGATTAATACTTACCAATTACTGTGGACAAAGGTCACATGTTCTATTTTTAATTCATGATCGATTCTTCAGTAATTTAAATTCTTATTGAATCCGCCTAATCATGCACACTACTGACTATACAAATGCTGAAAATCGTAGTCTTCACAGGCACAGGCACATAATCAATGTTTTTTTTTCTTAATTTATTTTTAACGCGAGACCTAGCCCGTAGGCTGTTAATGGCAGGAAACTGGGGTCCTTCTAAGAAAGATCTAAGATGTCTTATAGGATGTGACGTCATGGATCGTTACTAACACCATAGGGTTAGGTGACGTCACTCGTCCTTGTAATAACCCATGGGTTAAGAACCTAAGATGTAAAAGTGCCCATGTGGCCTATTTGCAGAATAAATAATTGATTTTGATTTTTGACATGCACTAACGTCATATCAGTTATATGTGTCCCGAGTGAGCACGAAATAATAAGATATATTTTGGATATACCAGTGAAAATGTCACCACCAATTTTGACCGTCATCTAATAAATATTAACAGGTAAAACAATACTGCTTCGGTTTCTTTCTTCAGATGTGTAATGATTACTGTAGTTAATACAAATATTTTAAGAATCCTGGAACGGGTTTAAAGGAGTTTGAAAATATGAATAGAAAGATTTTTGTCTGCGATTATAGTTTTTACAGGATTGAGTAACAGAATAAGGTCTACTGAAACATTTTGAAGGGGATATTAATAATAATAATAAACCATTTATTTCAGGCATCTAAGGCCCATAGTTACAAATAGTTTAAAGGCTACATACAATTATAAAATTAAAAACCGATTTATTATTTAGGCGACGAAACAGTGTGACTCCGTTGCGTCGTCACGTCATCATATTACCTACATCCCTTAATTTCGCAATGTCCAGCCAGCTATACAAAGTCTTCGGCCATCTTTTTGTATTTTTGGTCTGACCAGAATCGTTGGGGCTGTCCTGCGGCACCGAGGCTTGAAGTATATGGACTGTCGTTGATTTTTTTGTCAAATTTGAGATCATTCAGATATTTTAAATGAACTGATTTGTAGACTTGCGATTTTTCGAAATAATACGAATATCCTATAGCAACACCGCACAAGTAAAATGACAGAAAATTTTTAGAGTAGGTAGAGTTTGGTATGTTTTACAAAGTCAACTCTATTCCAATTTAGAATGGTATAAATTTTTATGAATGAAAGAGGAAAACACCGTTTAACCTTTAATTTGTCAGCGTCTAGTCCAGCCAGCTGGACAAACTCTTTAACCGCCTTTTTTTGATTTTTGCTGACTAGAATTGTTACGACTGTCCATCTCTAGGTATGTGGTTATGGTTAGTGATGTCGTGAAAACTGGTGGCGAGTGACGTCGCAGAGGCCCCGAGGACGCTCGGTGTTGGGGTGAGGGACTTGCATTTATTCTGCTTCACTGAGGCTCGACTTAAACTATGTGGCTAGAGGACATACCGTTAGGCTGTTCTGTCTTTAGAAGTTTCAGAATAATCATTGAAACCCAAATTCTTATTAGCATATTCGTTAAATCACCTTCTAATAATTCAAAGAAATCGACCCAAGGTTAAGCTCTTTCTATGCCTGTCTTCATACGTCTACTGTTGAATGTAGGCCTCCCTCAAACTCACCTCCACCATTGGGCCTGCATTGCCTCAAACTAATTCCCATTCACCCGGAGTTGTTCGCCATCACCGAGCTACTTACCTCCCAGTTCTGACTAGTGACATGACGTAGAACATGGAGTTAATTTAGTTTTTCTTCAAGGGCTAGAGTAGATCAATTATATAAAGCCTGTTTAACCTGAGTTCTATGTACACTTCGCCGTTGCTTCACACTGTGAATCCACCACCTTAAAGAAGAACGCACCAATAAACCACTACTTGCTCTCTAGGTATGTGGTTATGGTTAGTGATGTCGTGAAAACTGGTGGCGAGTGACGTCGCAGAGGCCCCGAGGACGCTCGGTGTTGGGGTGAGGGACTTGCATTTGTCAGTTACTTTTTTGCACAGTCATCAACTGCTAATTGAGCGACTTTCCATAGCCCTATCACGACGGGCTATTGTAAAAGTTAGGAGTTGAGATCAGCTCGGTAGTGCTATATTGCGATGTCACCGAACTTACATCAGGCTGGTACCTAAGGCTAGTAAGCTAACTTTTTATGAGCCTATTCAGTGGCCCACTACTGGGCAAAGTCCTGTGATTTCCATGCGTCCTTATTAACTACGTGCTTCTTCCGCCCAATACGTAAGAACAGTGCAACTGAAATAAAAGCTTGTAAAGGTTTACCCACCAGTTCTAGACGTGGCCTTCATTATTGATACCTCGCCCATAAAATTGCGCAGTTCACTGAGCTCTATGGCCTACTATATAATATACCTACTATATACTTATACCTGTACTAATGTAATGTCATATAAAGAGGAAAAGTCTGTGAGATTTTAGCTTTGTAAGTTTGTATGCAATGGGTAATCTCCGGAAACGATTATCCGATTTCAAAAGATCTTTCATCTGCGCGGCCATTGTAGGTATGTCTATAAATGCATAGGCATATTAGTTGACGGCAACTTTCAAACTTTGGTCTGATTACATTGGGAGGGTCACGACAACACAAAACACACAATGTAACTTTCGTCCCGCTGGCTGTGTGAATACATCAACAACGACAAACGAGATATTGTGTTTTTGCTCACATTTGACACAGAAGTTGCTGAATTAAGTAACTGCGCGAAGTTGTGACAGTTTTTCCAGAGATACAGCTTATTTATGTTAAAAGAGGGAATACAACAATGATATCTTATCGCCTGCGGTTCTAGTCAGTTCTTGACTTAAAATGCAATTATAATTGTTTAGAAAAACCTAACTGGGCACTGAGTTAATTTCAATAGGTACTCCATATTACCAACACATTTTTAACCCCCGACGCAAAGAGAGGGGTGTTCTAAGTTTAACATGTCTGTGTATCTGTCTGTGGTATCGTAGCTTCCAAACGGATGAACCGATTTGAATGCGTTTTTTTTTATTCGAAGGCTGATGTGATCCCAAGTGTTCTTAGCCATGTTTCATGAAAATCTGTTCAGCCGTTTCTGAGATATTGGACTTTGAAATGAAAATGTGGGGGGTTTTTCAACTTTTCTAAGTTGTATGTTTTGTCTATCTTTGATATGGCAAAGCGGCCATTACAGGATGGCGGTGAAGGTGGGAGCAAAAACCGTTGGTGTTAAATAATGTTTAATGTTAATTTATAATTTTATAGGGCGTTTCTACTTGGTACAAATTACACTTTGCTAAAATTTGTATATGTTCGTCAACGACTAGTTTTGTCAGGTCATAATAGCAGTCGTATGCCCAGCCAGTGGGCTTATGATGATGATGAATTTACACTCACTACTAACTGCTGTAACAATTCTTTAGACTTGCATGATATTAAACAGCTATTCATTTGCACATCAGCATTTACAATACCATTAATTGTATAGAACAGACTTAGACAGTCAAAAAATTGTACATGACTACAAAGGCCGGGAAGGAACGGATTGCTTGCCAAGTGTGGTATAGACGGCTGAGCGTACCGAGACCGGATAGTATTACGAGGCAGGAATCCCTTGTTCCAGTCGAGGGGTGCTTTTCTCAAAAAAATGCTCGAAAATTGGAAAACTATAAGTTACATTCTAAAATTCGGTATCAAAACTGCTGCCACCTCACCTCTATGCCACACTCGGCAGGCAATCTCTTCCTTCCTGGCGTTTGTAGGAATGTACTACCTATTCCGCAAAGGTTCGCCGCCGGTAATTTGGCTTTCTTCCCGGGTCTACAATTTTTAAATTACTTTTATTGCTATCCTGACCACCCCTTGTGAACGAGGCATGGTTTGTCGAGCTTGGGAATTCAATCTAGTTCTTTTCTGTGTTCTGAAACCTCTTGACGAAATTTATTTTAAACTAGATTCTATTACTTTTCAAAAAAGGTCCTCTTTTAAAGTCCTGTGTTCTTGGGTTTTGCGGCTTTCAAGCAGACAATTTGTAGTGCAGTCACTGTTTAGGTTGATGCTTGTTTTGTATCTGACTTGAATCGGAAGTAAGTTAAGATGAGTATTATCGCCAGATAATCGTGTTTGAAACGATAACGTTGAAATTTTCGTCCGAAAAACTTGTAATTTGCTTCCAAACAACAAGTGGTTATTTCGAAAAATACTGATTAAGTATTCGAAAACTTCATTTATCAAAAATTTGAACGTTTAATATTCCGAAATAATCATTCGTTTTGAATAATATGAACTCGCTCAACACCGTTTGGACTCCTCACCACACTTATCTCCACTAATATTATAAAGAGGAAAGATTTGATTGTTTGTTTGTTTGTATTGAATAAGCTCCGAAACTACTTGACCGATTTGAATAATTCTTTTACCATTAGAAGCCGACATTATCCCTGATGAACATAGGCTACTTTTTACCGCGGGGAATGCTTCATTCCTACGGGAAAACGGGTACCTAATCCGTGCGAAGCCGGGCCGGGTAGCTAGTAAAACAATTAGCCCTCACTCTTCTTATCTGGTACTTTTTTATACTACGACGGCTATTATACTTAACAAGCATACAGCCTGCCACTTACTTACTGTGTTCACTTTTCAATTGATACCTATGTATTTTTAAGTCAGAATTAACGTGCCATTGTGTGTATAACTCGCACTTTAATTAGTTCGTACAAAAGTTTCACCACTCTTTGAATTCCTCGCCACGCTCAGAACCCACACTTCACCCACTCATTGCTATACTTTGTTTCAGCGGCACATGCGTAGCAGCCCACTGACCTGACCGTAGACCGCCCGCGAGGCAGCCGCCAGATGATCGGCTCATTTTGGAACCTGTGCCGTGCATGTCCGTCCATGCCCGTCGATAAGGTAGGTTGTAACTTAATTTTTTGAAATTGGGAGCCCGGGACGCAATCCCGGTTCACCGGGATTTTAGGATTTTGTTAAATTAATGTCTGATTCCATGCCCTCGATAGGGAAACCTAAAAGCTATGACTTGCTTTAAATACATCAGTTTTTCAATTTAAAACCTGCCAGCATTAGCTCATATTCATACCAGGTACATCCTTCCCGGTTTATGATGAAAAAACAGCGATAAAAATATTCCTATTCCTAAATGAATCCTTCATCCTTCTTTTACTACCTAAAAACTAAACATAAATGACCCGAACGCACTTTGGACAAATAGTGGTTATAATTCTCCGCACCTCAGAACCCTTATTCTGCAAAAACACGGAAATGGCCCATTCCACAGAACCGTGGCCTCGGGCAACCTCAAATTCTGTCATAAAAGGGCTAAGGTAAATCATTCCTAGAGGTTCGGGTCTGCACGAGGTGATTTGTCTTACGTCTGACCACTTTACGGCTTCAGATTGTAGGTTTTGAGCGTTTACATTATTACAGATATCGGAATCAGGTAAAAGGGTTTGTCTGGGAGTGTTACAGGTTTAGTGGTTAGATTTAAGAAAGAAAGAATGAACATAAATTATTTATTACAGCATGTGCTGTGACAGTAATTGCGGGCTGTACAGCGCTGGTTTTCAGTTCGTCCCCTTTTCATTCATACCACACTGACTGCTAGTGTAGTCGATGTAGAACAAAAAGAAGCGGGTTGTGTCGGAGATACAACCGTTAATTAAGTTTAAGTGGATACTTCTTTGTTGGCTATGGAACCCTAAAAAAAACCGGCCAAGCTTGCTATTACCCTAAAAATTATATCTGTATTAATTAACTAAAATCTGTATAAGTACAGATAAATCGGTACCTATACGAGTATAAGGCAACATTGACTGACGTAGCTCATTTGACTCGCGACTTACATTGAAAATGGCGGTCATTTTAGCATTACTTTCATGTCCGCCACATAAACTAAATAACATTTTGTGATTAACAACTAATGGCAAATAAAGAAGGATTAAAACATGTAACAAACAATTATTTGAAATCAGATTAGGTTTCTCTACAAAAAGTTATTCCGGAAGTCACGTGATACATTTTGAACTGTACCCCTATACACGCGAGCAAAGAAGTATCCACTTAAAAAAAAACAAAATACAACACAATACAGTAAAACACGGTCACAAAGAGCACTTAGCATGTGCAGGGAGAATACACTTTTAACTTACTTACTACTGAGTTCTAGTTCTTTTGGAACAGACAAGATTTATGCATTATGATATTATTTATCATTTTCTTTGAGAGGCAGGTTGTCTCCCTCATATTGAAAGCAACTGAGGAAGTACCACAGCCTTACGGAAATCATAATACTATAGTTATGTTTCTGAACGTAAGTAGTAACTTGCACTGTAGGTATGTAGTGTTCCTGGTGGTAAGGTCGCCAGAACTCGCGAGGATGAGCTTTATTGATAGTGAGAGGACCTGTATTTGTCTTTAGCTATCACAACGAATTCTCAAATCTATAAAAGGTCGGCATAGGCGACGGGATCTGCTTACCATCAAGAGTCAGGGGTTGTACGTTGTTTCATATACTACATTTTCGTAGAATTTTGCTTCAAAGAAAATGTTTCTCTTTCTTTTTATAGTTGAGATAATTAATGTTTCGAAATTCATGTCATAGAGTTTTAGGTCATATATTATTGTTCCTTATAATATTTAGTTAATATTATAGTTTTTTCTTAGCCTGTATATTCATAAAATTTTGTTTGTAATTTTATTAAGCTTAATATTTTCGTTTCATAGAAGGCTCAGTAACTCAATACTTTTTTTGACAAAAATTAATTTAAATAATAGATGATTGCTGAAGTGGGAGTTTTAATAACAAGTATTTCCGCTCTTTTATAAAAAAAAATAACCTCGAAGACGAAAGCAAGAGCTTTGCTCCGTCTTCTAACCTATCCGCGATCCGAGTCGGTATTGCCATAGAAACAAAGAATTTTTGAAAAGAAAATACTGGTACTAAATATAATATGATAGGTTTCCTATGAAACAACAATCTATGAAATTTGTGTCTGTAAAACAAGAATACACGAAACATAATTCTACTGTTTGAAAAGTTTCTAAAGTTAAAAAGTTTGATAGTAATATACATTGAACTGAATTTCTGTGAAATATGTTTCAACCAAGTGAAATAGTTTATGAAACGATAATATTGGAACTGTATGAACCAAATAATTTATGAAATAATTTCTGAGAAACGAAATTCTATGAAATTTCTGTCTGTGAAATAGGGTGACACCAGAGTCAGGCCAATGTCCCCAATGGTGGATAACCAGTTTATTATTCGTCTCTCATACACTTGTCAGATAATGAGACATATCGACGGCCAGGTTAGCCTACTTGGGAGTGACCCTGCCTACAAAGGTACAGACCCCTGGAGATGAGATAGATCCCGGAGGGCATTTATATTTATTCCTGAGTCATCAATGTTTTCTATATATTTAAGTATTTATTTAATCTATATAACTATGTTTTTCGTCGTCTAGTCCCATAGTAAAAGCTTTGCTTAGTTTGGGACTAGGTCGATATGTAAGATAGTTCGCAAATATTTATTTATTAATATCACACACATACATACATTTATCTATGCCAATACCAAAAGCTATAAGATATTCTTTTGTGCAATAAAGATTAAATAAATAAATAAATAAAAGCTATTATTCCGCCCGCAAAACCGACTATAGTGTAGGAAAATCTTGAAAAGCCCATTCGAAATATAGAGATATGAAACGTGGGCATTAATAAATTTTATTGCTCAATAAAAATAAAAATAAACCTATATTCAAAACTTCACTTTTGCATCGCGAGCAAATCCCTCCATAAAAATCACCAGACGCTTAGAATACGCCGTGTATCGTAATCATCCACTATCTGACCTTTAGACCTCAACCCATTGCAATAAGGCTCAAAATTTAACTGTCGTCGACGGTATGCCGAAATGACTCACTTCAGTGGACTCAGCCGTTTAGGTCTTGTGGGGTTTCGCAAATTGCCGGCGGCGTAGGTTATAGGTTACCTATATAGTTTCTGGATGGGTTGTTCGAGTGGCTGAGCTGATATTCCGATGCCGTGGGACGGTGAACGTTGTAGACCAGCTAAATTGAATTTGTAGGATCCTGAAATACGCTTAAATGGAACAGTATTTTTGTAGATGGGTTGTTGTCAACAGTAAAAAATAATTATATTCTCACGTTACCAATAAACAATAGTCGCGATAATACTCGGAAAACATCACACTTCAAATTATTATTGATGCAAGTATGTAAATACTTAAAGACAGGGTGCTGTTTGACCATAGAAAATGGAGACATCGTTTGTTCCTATTTACTTACATACATACATACATACATACATATACTGACGCCCGTATCCCATTGGGGTAGGCAGAGACTAAGGAACGCCAAATACTACGGTCCTTACATACTTCTTTCGCTTCGATCACATCCATACACCTCCTCATACAGGCTCGTCGGTTGCGGGTACTCCTGACCTGGCCTTTTAACAGTATCGCTGAAATTTGGTCATGATACCCTCGCCTAGGCCGCCCCCTACCGACCCTTCCATCCATCTCCTGGACGTATATCCTCTTAGTCAGCCTACTTTCACACATCCTCTCAACATGCCCAAACCACCGAAGCATACCTTGATCAATCCTAGTCACTACATCGTCTTCTATTCCACATTTTTCTCTTATTACACTATTTTTTATTCGATCATTCAAACGAGCTCCACACATACTTCTTACCGCTCTCATTTCAACTGCATTCAGTCTACTCTCATGCTTTTTCTGAAATACCCAAGTTTCACTTCCATACATCAGTGTAGGAACAAGCACTCCTCTGTGAACCGCAGGTCGAGCCTTCTTTGTTATATTTTGGCTGCTCACAAACGCGTGCAATGCTCCATTCACCTGATACATACAGTTTAAGTGTTACTTACATACAGTTTTTAATTAATAAATAATGTCGTTTGCAGATTGTAATACAGGAAACGCGGGGCAGCTAGAATTGTCTTGAATTTTTTTACATTCCATTGGCTTTTTTGTAGCCTGGTTACAAGTCTGTTCTTTATTCAGTTCGTTGCAAAATAATAATACCCTAATTAACCCATTTGAGACCAAGCAACGCTACGTGTGCTACGGCGTAGCGCCTAGCCGCAATTTTTCGCTTTGCATTGCAGCGGAAATCGCTCGCAGAGGCATGACTCATGTTCCTACGAAAACCCTTAAAACTTACATACCCTAACAATTGCGCCGTGTAACCCAACTCGAAGCTCGTAGTAGCGTACCGAAACTCGCAAACTGACCTCCTGTATCGGTACTGGCAAGTTTGGAGAGCTCCTAACGGGGTAGCTGAGTCGGGCCAATTAGCTGACATGACAGAGTCAATTATTGAAGTCACGAAGTAGTGCATCATGTGAGCCTATTACGGTGAACATCTAACAGAGCAACGCGAGGAAACAATAAACCAATAGCATTGCTAGCTGACGCATTTCTTCCTATTAAGATTTTCGCACACCGCTACGCTACCTCGCACAGCTCTTCCTAAGCCTTGGTTGTACTTAAGTATATTATATATTTAAACATATATCTATAAAATCCAACAATAGGAAGCGATACGTGAGCGACGCAATGGTGGATTTCCTTCGCACACCGCTCCGCTACCTCGCACATTTCTTCTGTAAGCGGTGTTCGTTAAAATTTGAATGTATGGAAAGTTTGACAAGGTTCTATGGAATGATAGCTGCTGGCGCCATATTTAACGTTGATCGGTTGTGTTCGTAAATAGGGGTGTAGACACAAAATAAAATAATCAATAATGTCATCTTTTCTCGAAAAAGTATTTAAAATGTAGTCAAATGGAAAAAAAAACGTCGCAAAAGGTTAAATAATCAGGAAGTTATAAGTGTCCAAAGTTTTAAGAAGGGGTGTGTTCGGTCCCTTTCTCGCAAAACGCAACTTCATATGAAACGATGACGCTGGAAGAGTATGACGTCATTAGAAGACGGCAACGTGCCGCGCCCCGTCGTGTTCGACGCGGCCCCCCGTCAGCATCCCGTAACGTGACGTCACACACTGTTTGCGTTTTCTCTCTAACAAGCAATATTAAAACGGTTGTAGCTACTAATTCTTTGAGATATCTGAATGGGTTTTTCGTCACTAGGCATAATTTTTTGCCTTCTTTCTTTTGAAGCAATAATAATTTTCGATTTTACACCCGTATTGGTGCAACCCCTTAACCAATCGTTCTTCTTTTTAGCCCACATCACACTGGCGCGGCCTGGCCGCGGCGGACCATTAGTAAACTAAACTAGTCATTAGCTGTCAAATTTACTATTGTCCGCCACCGCAGGCCGCGCCAGTGTGATGCATGCCTTTATTCGATCCGCTCTTGGTAGAACGGTCTTAAGCGTCAGATACTTTATTTATTTAATTGCTAACATGTGTGTTACAGGATGTTAAATGGAGGAAACAGCATCACAAGCACCCATTTTGGGTATTGCAATATACTTAACCTAATTATATTATGATTAGTGCCCGGAATTCTCGTAGCACTTTTGAGCTGTCACAGGGTTTTCTCGTTTATCGACTTCCGATTATACATATATATATCCATAAATAAAGAATACAATGAATAAAATATGATTATGAGTAGAAGTAAACAACACGCACTCTTATCGCGAATGAGCGATCTCTTCGATGTAACCTTTGGATACCAACTTCTAGGAAATTTTAAATAGAAATTAAAGAGGCTCTTTTGACAATTCAATGAAATGCAAGGAATTATTATTATTATGATTATCAGATCCCGGAATTCACGTAGCACTTTTGAGCTGTCATCATTTCTATTTATAATTTCCTAGAAGTTGGTATCCAAAGGTTATCTCGAAGAGATCGCTCATTCGCGATAAGACTACGTGTTGTTTGTATCTACTCGTAATCATATTTTACATATTGTATTCTGTATTTATCGATATGACATATGTATAATCGGAAGTCGATGAACAAGAAGTCCCTATGACAGCCCAAAAGTGCTACGAGAATTCCGGGCTCTGAATTTATGGTACAATACTTATGAGCTTGAATTACATTTAAGAGTAAGTGATTTAACAAAGCAAAATAGCAAACAATTAATTATAAATTAATTACGGTTAAAATTTTATACAAATCTTATTATTATTATTTTAACTAACATGACTTCATTAATTATATTTTTCGTTATTTTCGTTATGACACATATTCGTTTAAAGAATAATAACATTTTAGTAACAGTAATGATCTCAACTCCAAGTTCTCTCCAAGTTCCAACGGGCGTTGTCGTAGTTTCTCTCTTACTTAACTTCTTTCTCACTAAATGGAAGCACGGTTATCACAAGACGGCGCGCGAGCTGTGTCGCGGCGAGATAGACTATCCAATTCTTTCTAATTAGAACGCTAAGAAAGAGACGGATAGTCTATCTCGCCGCGACACAGCGCGCGCGCCGTCTTGTGAAAACCATGCTGTAATATAAATTTATTGATTAACCCCCTTATTCATAAAACTTTACATGCCTCTGCTAAATAAAATGTGCTTTGTCCCTTACGAACACAAATGTCAAAGTGACAGATAAGGACAAACGAATTTTAACGCCATTTTAGTTAAAACAGGCTTGTAGGACGTTTATGAATACGGCCGTGACTTTTTAAGTACAATACGTACTGTTTGTTGTATTCTGTTGTTTCGAGTAAAACAATTGCGAAACGAAAATCCCCTCCTGATCAACCGGAGCTCAGTTTGTTCTGACTGTACCACACGTGTTTATATTAAGTAGGTATGTGAACCTTTCGCCCTTTGAGTATATTTACCGTAAGGGATGTTTGCTGAAGTCAATGACCGTTTAACTTTGTGGAGGTACGTGTTGGTTCGGCTAAGTAAATAATGTCATTAAGTGAGTCTGAGAAATATGCTTTCAAGTTGATTGTAGTTTCTTTTTAACATTGTTAAGTTTCGTAATTTTATCGTGAATAATACACCACTCAGCAATTTGTAAGACTTCTAGCATCATATATGCAAGTTATTAGTCATCATCATCAGGCAAAAGACGTCCACTGCTAGACATAGGCCTCCCCCAAAGAGTGTCACAATGACCGGTCCTGCGCCACCCGCATCCAGCGGACTCCCGCGACCTTTACCAGGTCCACTACTGTTTACAGCTCATCCCTGAAACTAAAATATTGCTTATTTGTAGATGGCGTTACTAGTCTATGATATCAGCGTAGACCGGCGACAACATTCCATACTATAATTGGATTTTTAACAGCCGAAATTTAACAGCCGTCACCCCGGAAAATGAAATTTTACTCCACGGTTGGAGATGAGCCTCTCCGCTACGAATCGCGATTAAAAAATAACTTAGTCCAAACAACCTCCAAAGTAAACTTGCATAGTCACGGACCCTACGCGATGTCGATACGCCTCTATAATAAATTAGAAGAAAACGAACACAATATTAAAGTATTTACTAGGGCCCTTAAGAAATATTTGATAGGAAAGACATATTACTCTGTCCGTGACTATCTTAATTCATAAAAGTTATATGCATGTCCGTTTCTCCTACCTTTTAGTGAATTAATGTGAATTTGTATTAGGAAATAATGTGGATAAACAATTTTTTATACAATTCTTTACCTAGTTAAATAATGTTTTTCTAAAGAATATATTGTAATGTGAAATGTGATACTGATTTAAATTTATTGGATAACTTTTACTTAGACTAAAATTTTATCATTTTATACATTTTTAATTTTTAAACTATTATTTATTACAAATTATTTTACAAATTATTTTTACAAATTATTTTTACAAATTATTTTTACGAATTAATTTAATATTTTAGAAAGTGATTGTTATTTTATTATATTTTATATACTTTAACTTTTTTACTAGTTAAATAAATTTTAACTTATTTTATATTTTAAATATTTGTTAATTAACTGTAGCGTTTGCTATGCCCTAACGGGGTCCTGTGCATTGCCTAGCTTTAAGTTGCATGTGTCAATTGTACAAGGTTGCAAATAAATAAATTGAATTGAATTGAAAGTCAATGACGACATATGATGGCATAGATTGTACTGGGGTGACAGCTGTCATATATTGAATGTAAGGGCATTTTCACTATAGTAGCTCTGTGAGATGTGGAATTCGAGAGCATGTCTTTTTTTTCCAAAAACGGAGTCGACAAAATGTAACTATACCTACAATATGAATAATATTCATTTATTTTCTAAAGTATGCACAAGATGAAAACTAACATTAACGAAATTAAATTACAACTAAGTTAAATCTAATAAAGTAAAGTTAAAATATTAAAAACAAAGTTTTAACCGACTTCAATTTAGTACCCCGCCAAGCCACGAGAACATTTCTACATTTATTTTCCAATTTACCACATGAACTGATTTCCGAGATCAAATGCGTTGATTGTTAGAGAAAAAAACCCAATCGCTGTATGTGACCCGATAATATTTGAGGACTTCCGTCGATTCCACAAGAATCACCTTTGGCACTTCATTAGTTGTTATTTCAACGGAAACTAATCAGAATCTGTGACGTACTTTTGTACTTTTAAGTACATCATTGGGGAATTCCATAAGTCATCTGTGGTCTTCATCATCAATTCCACTCCACCAAATTAATGATTTCCGGGTGTAATACACGAGTTATAATAGAAAATACCAAAATCACTACACGCGTGCCTAATTTAATTGAGGAGTTCCCTCAATTCCTCATGGATCCAACCACATCCAACTGGATTTTTGAAAAAAATGGGTCCCAACTGGAGGCATACTTACAAACAAAAAATAATTACGAATCGGCTCATCAATGACGGAGTTCTTAGGTAACAAACATTGAAAAAAAAAACAACCGAATGGAGAACCTCCTCCTTTTTTTTGAAGTTGGTTGTAAAAGGCCCTCGAGGCATTGTACCGATGATGCCGGTGGCATTTCCTATATTCATATTTATATTTCCTCGCTGAATTGCAATGCTCTTCGGTCACCAGTTACGTCAACCAGACGTTTCGCGATTTCCACAAATAACTTTTGCGCCCTAGAACCCCACGGGCCGAGGGTCTCGACTCCAAATGGTACAAAGTTGTACTCTCTGCCGAGTCCTCTATATTTATATAATAGAACCCGGTCACTTAATTTCACGAGAATCAGTTGAGAAATGCGACTTGTGTGAGGAGAACAGCTGAACTGACGCAGGACAAACGAAAGAATTTGGGGCCAAGCTGGAATGGAGAACAATTTTATCGATGGGCCTAGCCTAGGTATGTTAGTCTAACGCATAGCCCATTTAATTTAATTTACATGCCCTCTTCTAGCGATAACTATTATATCATCACTATCATCAGTATGTTATAATCCCTGGCTCTGAAATGGTTCAACGTAAAGCCGGATCTAACTGTTACAATAACTGTATTATATGACAGGTGTAATTTGCCCCGGCTTAACCGCAAGGTCGTGGGTTCAGACCCTGTCGGCGGTTGCTTGTACATACTGCGGTTATTTTTGAGGAACGCTGAGATAAGGCGTAAGACGAAAGTCCAAGACATCTAAACAAAGGTTAGAAGGCTCAAATGGAAGTGGTCTGGACACATTATCCGGGGCGCAGACAAGTGGAGCAAACGGGTCACCCAATGGTACCGTAGAGAGGGAAAAGGAAAGAAAGGGACGCCCCAAAGAGATGGGAAGACGACATACGGCAAGTGGTAGGATGCACCTGGAGCCGGGTTGCACAAGACCGGAGCGAGTGGAGAAGGCTGGAGGAGGCCTTTGCCGAGTGGTAAACAGACACAAAATTTAAAAAGTGCGAAGAAGTGGAAAGGTAGAACTGTAAATCAAACTAATGTCTGTAAATAAAGGCTTTTTATTTATTATTTTTATATAGAAAACGAAGACCAATTTCCCCAAAGAAAAGTCAAATTATTTATTTTGCGAATAGGCTACAAGACTTTTAGTGCAGGTCATAATCTATATATTTTTCTGTTAATAATACAATAGACATAAAAATATACGCGTTGACTTGAGAACCTCCTCCGTTTTTTTCTTCGGTTAAAAAACTAATAACATTAATATGAACAGGTCGACCTAGTTGACCCCTTTCTAAGAAGCTGGTGGCCCTGGGTTCGAATCCAGATTAGGGCAATATTTTTAGTGATGTGCGGTCCTGGACTTTAAATTGTTGAACCATTTAGAGCTCACTTTATACTGGATACTTCGAAGCTTAACTATTGAAAACCAATTAAAGTTCGTATACGAGTATTGGTTCCTGAGCCTTTGATGTTTTTAAACATGTATGTAATTCTGTATTTATAGTACCTATTTATATCAGCATCCATAACACCAGCACGGCTATCACGCGATGGCGCGCGAGCTCTCTCGATTTTTGTCGCACTATCCGTCTCTCTCTTATTAGAACACTTAGAACAAGAGGTAAAGTGCAAGAAAAATCGAGAGATGGCGCGGCCGTCCCATGATAGACGACAGCCTTATTGAGCTTACTGCGAAACTAGTCTGAAAGTTGAAAGCGGACGAAGTCGCGGTCAAATGCAAGCATAGTATAACTACCTAGTACAAGCTTCATAATAAGTTACCGTTCTCACATTGAAATAGGTACCTATACCTATACATAAAAGAAGAAAAATGGAAATACATTTATTTACAAACACAGGACACACACCATCATCACCATATCAGCCCAAAAGACGGCCACTGCTGGACGTAAGCCTCCCCCAAAGAGTGCCAAAGTGACACATGTTAAACAATAATCCCACACCAAGCAACAACAGCAACAAACAACAAAATAAGCAACCACTCCACAACAAGGTATAACAAAGGTATAGACATAAAAAAAGATACCAAAAAGAAATACAACCGATTTGCGAACCTCCTCCTTTTTATTTATTTATTGATTTATTTATTTATTTATACTTAAGGAGTACCAACAGCTGCAAAAACATGATATAAGTCTTACATAGTAATACAAAGCCAATTAAAGGAACTCACAGATAGAAATGGCATAGAAATAAGTTTCTGTCAAAAATTTCATTTTTGGTACAAGTTTTTATTGCCGACTTTACTTTTCTGTATACTGTCATCAACTGCTCTTTGAGACGATTCTAACGAGCCCAAACTCGATGGGGTTTTATTACGGAGTTCCTATGGCCACCTTCTGTCTCCATCATCAGATGAGCTCGATGGTACCATAATATTGAATTGTCATCCAAACTATACTTATACCCAAAATTTCAGCTCAATCGGTCACCGGGAAGTGGGTCAAATTTAACTTGCAAGATTTGACGGACAACTTAATTACATACATACATACTTTTATACTTAAATACGAACAAGTCAAGTTAATATAAAGCTTGTAAAAAGAAAAATGTTTGACACACTTAGCACACAATATCGCACTAGGCATATGTACACTGCTAATACAGAATAGTGCACCATAAAAAAGAAAAAAATACGTACAGCTACATAACAACTAATTAACAAAGAAGGAACACGTGAGCATACCCGAACAAATCCCCACTTGCAATTTTTTTGAAGTCGGTTAAAAAATAGGCCTGCGGGCGTAGCACGGTTGCCATTTTATCACTTATCGTTGTGGATAAGGCATCCGTCACTCTCGCACTCGCATTGTCGGAGCGTGATGGGCGTCTTTACCACAACGATAAGTATTAAAATGGCAACCATGCTACGCCCACTGAGCAACAATCAATTAAAAGGCTCGAAATCGTTTATCTTATTTAATGAAATTGCCTCGATAAGTCCCTCTCCTAGCGCCTTTTCCTTGGAATAAATTACAGGGTACTAACCCCAGGGAGCACTCACCAAATGCGAGTTACATACATATTCCAGCTTAACGTTTTTATGTGAACCTTATATAAGCAAGAGACCGAAATTCTCGTAGCACTTTTGAGCTGTCATATGGACTTCTCGTTTATCGACTTCCGATTATACATATGTATTGGTTAAGCCGACAGAGCAAAATCCCTTTTGGCCTCCTTTCTTAAAAGCTACTGAGACTGCTTACACCGCCTTCATGTAATCATGTTATTAATAAAATATTTCATTTCATTTTATTTTTCATGCGTCAGAAGTAAAAAATTGTCTACTGTCTGTCAGCAATTTTCCAAGATGCCTGTCACCGCATTATATCTCCGCAATAATAATATATTTACGCCTAAATTAGTGATAATAATTAGTTATCATATTTGGTTTGCCTTTAAATTAATTCTACGGCGTGACCTTGCCTTCAGCTCCGCACCGCTCATTACAGCATAGTTAAAATTGCCTATTTACACGGCCCAATCATGTATATTGATCAATACAGAATACAATATGTAAAATATGATTAAGAGTAGAAGTAAACAACGCGCAGCCTTATTGCGAATGAGTGATCTCTTCGAGATAACCTTTGGATAGTGACTTTTAGGAAATTGGAAAAAAAAAATATTAGGGGACAATCTTACACAAATCGACAAATATTCGTGCTCATCACACAATTAAATGCCCTTACCGGGATTCGAATCCAGGACCTCTTGCTTCGTAGGCAGGGTCACTTCCAACTAGGCTAAAGCGGTCGTCAAAAAGATTAAGGGATAATTAAACGATTAGGGCATAACCCGGAAAAAACTAGGAGGATGAATAAATATAAAACAAGAGCATGATCGAACCCTGACCTTTATCTGCAGATGACGCGAATAAATAGGGACAGAAAGTTTTCCTTCTTTCCATCTTCCTTGCCTCGGTTTTCTGAGAATAAATTACTGAGGGTTACTAACCGAGGCTTTCGAATACCTCGGACATAGGAGAAAGAGTGGAAAGTAGGTTATCTTCATACAAACGTACGGCACGCGGCTTGTATGAGTGCGCCATATTATCTAGATGCGTCGCCGCACGCACACTCAAACAAAATCTCGACTGGCGCACTGAGAAACGGGTCGAGATTCTGTTTGAGTGTGCGTGCGGCGACGCATAGATACTATGGCGCACACATACAAGCCGTGCGCGGTGGGAATGTAGAAGATTTACTTGCACTCTTTCTACTATGCCTCGGAATTATGGGCCAACTTGTTTATTTTATTACGATACTTTAAGACAGATATCAAATTAAAACCTTGAGTTATTGTTTAAGTTTTATTACGGACGTGCTTTTGAAAGCTTTTATTTTTAACCACGTTTTTAAGTACCTAGTCAATGCAAGTATTTAAATACTATGCAAGATTTTAAAACTGTTTAGTCTGCTTGTTTTTATGCACCAGCACCTAAGAACGTAGATATGTTCAAAAGCACCAATTTGTCTAAAAATCTAGAACGAAAATACTCTAGTATAGTAACTGAAGTAGACTACGCAGGTCCACCCCTTACCCAATTTGTCCCACAAACACTAATGTGAATATATGAAGTACACTGAACATAATAAAATAATACTGCCTTGCCAGGTAAAATTAGACCTAAGTGCCATAGACATGTATTGAAAGTTAAATCTATTTAGCCTAGCACGACATGTCATTCCCAGGATACCCGTGAACAAAAGAGCATCTAGAAAAATCCAATAAAATTCCTGAAACAATACAACGTAGTGTAAACATAAAAGCATCTAGTCTGCTTGAAAATGGCCGTACATAAGCTCTTTTTGAAATTCGAGCGGTGTTTTATATCAGCCAATGAGAACGCGCCTCGCGGACGGTGATTGGTCGCCGTTCCATTATCGGCTTGCGGCGTCGCTCCTATTGGTTGGAGGGCGATGACCTTGTTGCCTTGAACTCTGTTTTACTCAACGGAATTATGCTGTACTGCAGATGATGGAAATCGTGATACGTTGCTGTATTTCAGGATTGCTTATCTTTAGGGGTCGCGGTTTAGACGCTCGCTGTATCTTCATCTCTGATATAGAAGTTTTGTATTGTATCAGTCCATTCACCTCTCATAATTAAATGAGCAAGCCCGTAAGTAATCTAATTTAAAGTTTCGTAAGTCATGTTTAAAGTTATGGACGACCTCTGCAGCCTAGTTAGTAGTGACCCTGCCTACGAAGCAGGAGGTCCCGGGTTCGAATCGCGGTAAGGGCATTTATTTGTGTGATGAGCACGAATACTTGTTCCTGAGTCATGGATGTTTTCTATGTATAAATACAGTATTTATTTATCTATTGGAAAAAGTATGAGAATAATTTTTTGACGCATTTTTTTTATATTAGTATGGAGCGTTGGCCGACTGGGGCGACCTGCTCCATACAAAAGTATTAAAAAAATCGCGGCAAAAAAAATCTCTTTCTTTTTTCTTATCTGAACACGATGCCTGTTATGCCCTCGGTTTTGCGTATTTTTTTAACACGTTGTATAAGTATGTATATCGTCGTCTAGTACCCATAATACAAGCTTTGCTGAGTCAAGGTCGATTTTTGTAAGATTGTCCCCAAAATATTTCTTTATATTTTCTTTATATTTATTTATAGAAGGTATAATTAACACGGCAAAGAAAAAGTATTACATTTCACTATGGGACTTTTTCGAACTCTCTCTCCTCTTATCATCACTTTCCAACCCAGAGGGAAAACTAGACCTTATTGGGATTAGATCGATTTTTAAGCTAACGGTAAACAGCATGGAACGGAACGATGGTCTTTCCCGCAAGAGGGGGATTATTGAGCGCTAGTACGTCACATTTTTTAGATAAACTATTTTTTTTTCACATTTGTATGGAGCTCGTCGCTCCAGTCGGCTAACGCTACATACAAAGGTAAAAAAAAATCGCGTCAAAAAAAAATAGTTTATTTGGAAAATGTGACGTACTAGCGCTCAATAATCCCCCTCTTGCGGGAAAGTCCTTCGTTCCGTTCCACGCAGAATATTCTGTACCTTCCGTAAAACTCATACGGTACGAGCCGGGATTCGAACCCACGACCGCCGCATGCCTGAACCAGTAGGTAGCTTATTTTTTCGAAGTCTCCCGAAGAGTTCAAATTACTTCACGCAGATATCTAGCCCTCAATTTCTACATTCTAAGTTAAAGCCAGTATAAGTGTTTTGTTGGTTTTCAATTAAATGCCACAGTATTTAAGTTTTTTCGTTACTTAGTCCAATAATAATACGAGGTCATACAGATGTGCAAGTTGCGGAAAGTTTCTATAAAATTCTATAAATTCTCGGAAATTTCATGAAACTTTTACTAGAAACATAGGAAATTTAGAAAAAAAGGAAAGTTTCAATTCCCATACAAAAATGTAAGAAATTTTCCGAATTTTTCCTACGTTAAATTTCCGAAACATTTCGCAATTTTGGAAAGTTTCCTCAGGCACATCAGTACGAGGTCAGTGTAAGCATTGATTAGATCTATCCAAGCATAAAATATATTACCAGCGAACGAAAAAACCATCTAAATAGCCCCACAGAATAGGAGCCATTGCCACCGGGTTTTAAGCACGTGTTTGGGTAAAATTTTCTAAGGAGCTTGCATTGTAAAGGCGATTGTGCACTACAATGATTTTTTACGGTCCGATATAAATGTATGTAAATGTCGGACGGTAAAATTCATTGTAGTGCACAAACTACTATATACATTTAATAGCGTGCCAAATCAGACCGGTAAAAAATCGGACTGCCGGACAGTAAAATTCATTGTAGTGCACAATCGCCCTATGGTTTTTTCGTTCGCTGATTATTACTAATTAGGGTATTTTTGCAAAGTAGTCCATACCTCGAACAATTCATGCGGATGACGTCAAACCGCTCGTAGGATGATTTCAAATAGTATTTTCATAAACAATTACTACTTATCATTTATCATCTTTAATTAAACGACATCGTCACTTGGAATGAGCCGAGTAAATGAATAGGATAAATAATAACATGAAATTGTCTTTTTTTGTTTTTTTTTTTATAATATATATACTTTTATTATAAATAATCGTACTTACGATAGCAAATTTCGTAACATTTATTTTATGCACGTCATCGTCCCGTCATTCTGTAGGATTTACTCACGATTATTGTTTTATTTCGTGCGATATGTCACACGAAAGTTTAATACAAACATCATCCTGTGTACAAAGTTACGTCATTTTTACGTCATCCGCATGAATTGTTCGAGCCCTGGTACTACTACTTCTAAATGCATCTATAAAAACCATCTATAAGTTTTATACGGCTTTTTTACCCCGCAAGCAGGCCCATTGTTTTATAAATAACAGCAAGATAGCTAGGGTACGTAGGTAGGTAACCTAAGCCTAACTGTGACCTAGGCAAGCGGGTAGCTATTGTTACACGAATACGCCTGTCTGCGTCGAGCGATGCGGGCGAAGCCTTTAAGCCTACAGAGAATAGGGGGATTCTCACGCTGTTCCACTAAAATACGCTCTTTTACAGGGTGTAAAGAATAAGTACATTTTTACAGGCTTTTATTTACTTTCACCTGTCCCGTTGTCTGTCTGTCTGTAATCAAAACTTGCAAGTTATATTTGATCCACTTCCCGGTTTCCGATTGAGTTAAAATTTTTCACGAATATGCAAATCGCGTGACAATGCAATACTATGATGACGTGGAGCTGATCTGATGATGGAGCTGGAAGGTGGCCATAGGAACTCCGTAATAAAACCACATAACCCCATCGAGTTTGGGCTCGTTAGAATTGTCTCAATGAGTAGTTGATGACGGTATACAGAAAAGTACAGTCGGCAACAAACGCTTGTACCAAAAATGATTTCTTTATTTCTGCGCCCGAAACGTGACACTTCGAAGCCCATTATGAAGAACACAACGTCAATATTTCATTGCATGTTTGAGAAAAACCTCTTAATCGCACATTTTATCCGAACGCAACGTTACCTACGCAGAACGACAACAACGCTCCCCTGTCTTTAAAATGGGCACTGGCTAAGCGACTGCAGCCGAGCAGTAAGGCACGCCAATTGAATTTTTAAACCTGGTGGTTGTGAGCTCTTGCCACTGGGTTTTTCAAAAAGGCTTATACCGAAATATCATTTTATATTTAACAGTAGCTATGCGGTAAATGAAAACATCGTGGGGAAACCGACTTAATCCCGACCAGGTGCAGTTTTCCCTTTGAGTAAGTAGGTCAGACGGCAGTCGCTTTCGTTAAACGAATACCTATGCCAACTATTGGGAATAGATACCAAAGCGGACCTCCGGCTCATTTTAACACTATCGGGAAGTAGCTAGGAGGAAAATGAAGTCAATTTTAGAACCCTCAAAATCGGAACTTGACTTCAGCTGAACGACAAAGACCCTTTCTCTTTTTAATATAATTAATTACCCACCATAAAATGGGAACTAGAGAGCGACAGTTTAATTTTAATTAAGCAAAATTAAAGTAAGAATCCCTAGAATGAGCTTTATAGTACTCATGGCATTTGAAATGCACATTTTACGCCGACGTTGAATATCGATTACTCCATAAAAGGAAAATTAACTTCCCGGCTGGAAACTTGTAATAGAAAGGCTCATACAAACCTTTAGGCTTAACTTCTTGCATGCCTGACGGCTGGAAGGATGGTGTTCTAGCGAGTTTAATTAGGAACGAAGTTTCCTGGAATACGACAGTAATGGCGGGGTTTGTAGCTTGTCTAGTGCTGCAAATTGAATTTTGTTCCCGTAATAAACTCATGTTATCTAGGTGGATGCTAACTTTGTTATTGTTTAGGTTTAGTTAACAGACTACCTACTCTGCTTAGCAAAAATATAAGTGGACATCGGGGACAGTCTTACACAAATAAGGTGGATTTATTATAAATATTGGTTGACGTCGTGTGCTATCGCTTGTACAAGAAGTTTAATCCAGGAAAAATACGGTTTCGAAAAACATTAATTTATAATAGCATTTTTTTTTGTTGATTTCATCCTAAAATATTATTCTAAGATGCTTTATTTAAGAATCCGACAGACTTTCCACCCGGAAGTAATTGTAGATTTAAATGAAGCATGAATTGTCTTTTTTTGTATGATTTATCTTGAATATTATAGAGCAAATGTCAATTAACCAAAATAAAGACATAAATATTTAGAAACTTTTCAGAAGCTAGCTTATTTATAATTTTTTTGATGTCTTAAATTTTGTCGGATTCTGTCGCCGGGTAACTAAGGCCTGATTCGTTACGGATTCGCCCAATTTAAAACGCAATTTTAATAAAATTAGTCACTATATTGTGTTTAATTATGGGTGATTACATGAAATGATATGTAAAATTTGACATTTAACGATATTTTCAGGGATTCTTTTTTTTATTCCACTCATGTCGTAGTTTCGGTCTGATGCCCTCCATCAACCGTGCGACAGTGTCTTTAGACACTTGTTTACATGCCCAATTCCATTTTTTAAGGAAATCCTTGTGGTCGCTTGCTGTTTTGCCTGATTTTCGTAAGATTCCTTTAACTAAAGCCCAATATCTCTCAATTGGACGGCACTGTGGAACATTTGGAGGGTTCATGTTTTTTGGTACGATTTTAATATTATTACGTTCAAGGAACTTTATCGTATCTTTTGCGTAATGAGCTGTTGCCAGATCGGGCCAAAATAATGTCAACATATTGTGTTTTCGCATAAAAGGCAAAAGCCGCTTCTTCAAACACTCATTTATGTAGACTTCCTTGTTGATGGTACCCTTTGCTACGTAAGCACGGCTACGATCACCACAGGGACAGATAGCTTGCCAAACTAAATATTTTGATCCAAATTTTTCGATTCCAATTGTGGTTTCCGAATCAGGAAGAGTTTCTCCGTCAGCTATTGTATAGTATTGGTCACCCGGAAGTGTCGAAAAATCGGCTTTTACATAGGTTTCATCGTCAAGAATTATATGAAAGCTTTTTGAGCCCAAAAAATCGTACAGTTTTCGAGACCTAGTTTTAATTGTTGCTTTTTGCTTTTCTGACGTTTTTGGTATCTTACGCTTTTTTTTAGACTTCATAGAAGCACGTTGCTTGACACGTCGAACCATGGATTGATCAGTGGATATTTTTTTTGCGATATCACGTTCGGACATAGTGCGATTCTTACGTATGGTCCTTAAAATCTTTTTTTCCAATGCGGGGTCACGAGGACCATTACGTTCTCTGGTTCTTGGCCTCTGAGCCGTAGACTGGGTCTCGAAGTACCGTTTTAATACATCATCCACAGTTTTTCTTGGTATTTTGAGGTCCCTGGCGATATAATGATTCGGGCGTTGAGTATTTTCTAGCCATCTGGTGATGATTAGTTCTCGGCGTTGCCGTTGATTCATCTTATTTGGTGTTTAGTCAATATTTAACAATAAACATCGCAATCGTCATATTCTTGTGACATTAAAGCTGTCAAAACTCGAAACCCCAACGAAAAAGGTTGGTATATAGTGGAATAAAATAATTTTGAATTTGGCGAATCCGTAACGAATCAGGCCTTATTTAATTGATAATTAAGGTATACCTATATCCGTTACACATAAAAAATAAGCTGTTATAAATTATTTCCAAAATTTACATTTTTTCCGTACAAGTGGTCAGTTCATTGACTGGACTAATTGTCCTCAGAAGAACTGTTCGACATGGGGTCCACGCCTGCTTTCTACTACCGCACTGCTCGCCGTCGGGAGAGTAATAGTTCATCCTTATGGTCGTTTACAGTCAGCATCACATAGCAGCCAAAGTAGCCAGATATATCGTAACACTTCCTTACTCCTATAGTAATAAAGATGTGTTTCGATATATTTGGCTACTTTGGCTGCTACTAACTATATGATGCGGACTGTACCGTACGGTTTCAGAGAAATTTCCTCCCTCGCACGGCGGTTGTGGAATGAGCTCTGCCGAGGTTTCTCCGACGGACTACACTATGTTCTTCTTCGAGAATGGAGTGTATACATTTTTAAAGGGTTGGCAACGCCCATGTAGAACCCCAGGAGTTGCAAGCGTCCATAGTAGCCTGTGTCCGCTTCCCATCAGGCGGGAAGTTGTTTGCCAACGACAATGGCATATACGAAAGAAAACTTTCCTTTGCATATAACCCCGTTGGTAGCCTGTAGCTCCCCAACTATGCTATCATATCTCTATCAAAATCTATGTAAAACCTTATCATGCAAGCAGTTACAATGGTAGCTGTATCGAGATTATAGAGGTGACATTTGTATTATAAGCATGGTTTGGTGAGGTAGGGCACAGCGAAATGTCATCCCGCTCGAATGTGGAGCAGCCCAACTGGGGAAGTACCTCCGCCTTGCAGAAGACCACAGCCATAATAACACTACTACTTGCTCTGTAGTAGTGTTGTGTTCCTGGAGGTGAGCAAGGTCGCCAGAGCTCCCGAGGATGCGTTGTGTTGAGAGCGAGGGAATTAGTTCCTTCAGCTGTCAACACGGCGAATCCTCAAACATATCAAGGGTCGGCAACGCCCATGTTACTCCTTTGGAGTTGCATGCGTCTATAGGCTGCGGTGTCGGCTTACCATCAGGCGGGCCGTACGCTTGTTTGCCACCGTCGTTGTATTTTAAAAAAAAGCACGGCTATATTAGTTCCGTGGAGACGTGGATGGCACGCAATGCCGTTTAGCATTGCCGCTTGACAGTCATCGTGATACTTTCGTAAGGAACTGGGTTGAATTTGCATTTTGCACGAGCAAACTTGACGTTTGGCACCTAGCGAAGGTAAAATATTGTAACTTGGAACAACAATCGGTTTGTTAAAGCGCTAATCATGAAAATTTGATGACTGATTCAATTTTGGGGTAATGAAACAAAATTTAGCTACTATTTATTATTTATCTTGACTGCCATATTTTGTTGTTTTCCAAGAGCCAAAGACGATTTTCTTGAAAGAAAAATAACCGAAGGTTGTGTTTTTATTTTCGCTTTTTTCCTTAGACAATACCTATACTCAATACTCAATCATTTATTGCATTCCACCACGGAATAAAGAATCCATGGAATGAATGAATTCTTTATTCCGTGCATTCCACAATGTTAGTTTACAAGGTTTTAGGTAAACTTAAGTTTTAGTTGCTAAGTGATGAGATTAAAACTTAATTGTGTTGGGCACCGCAAAATTAGCGAAGAGAAGACGACTTACATACTTATGTAAAGTTCTGCTTTTTTAAATTATTGCAATGTTCAAATTATAAAGAGCATTATATTTAAGTATCAAAATTTGTTTATTGCACATTTCTTTATACTTTTTTTTATAGGAACTTGGTTTTATGTATTATATTTGTGTGTGAAATGAGTTTAAATTTCCATTTTATTTTATAGTTTTTCTTCTAAGTAT
The DNA here is from genome assembly GCA_947049275.1 of Epinotia bilunana. NCBI lineage: Eukaryota > Metazoa > Arthropoda > Insecta > Lepidoptera > Tortricidae > Epinotia > Epinotia bilunana. The sequence goes on along the minus strand of OX346275.1, from coordinate 2,771,667 downwards.
TAATTTAGCAACATTTAATCATGTGATATGACGGTATTTTACCACATCTAAAATCTCATAGAAGCAAACATGATTAAAACTGCACAGATTTAGATATTTATCGTCGTTTGTTCAAAAGAGCCATTCTCGAAGTGTTGTGCTCTCTTTTCTCTCGCGCGGAAGACATAAATATGTCTCTTACACAGGAATGTGATTTACGACAATCGAGGCATCTTCTTAATTGCCGGATGAGTGTAGATGGCGGTTAATTTTCAGCCCAGTGGTATCGTCCCTATAGTACGTATACTCATTGTAAAACCCCAAAAACTCATACATACATACATTCACGCCTTTATTCCCAAAAGGGGTAGGCAGAGCACATGAAACTTATGTTCCAGCGCCACTTTTAGCATAACTGTGTGTATCGACAAAATGTGATATTGCAGTGATAGGTTGCTAGCCCATCGCCGACAACACACTTCAACCCTGCTCCCTTAGTCGACTTTTACGACACCCACGGGAAGGAAGGGGGTGGTGAAAATCTAACCCGACACCACGCAGGTACCAAAAACTCGCTGACATAAAATGCACTCGAAATTTTTAACAAAGCCTTATTTTCCCAGTAATTTGTCAAAAACACTCCCAGCTATTGTCCCATTTCCACACAAAGGCACCCTTGCGTAGTGGCTACATATTGGGCCAATGTCGGGACATTCGGGAAAGTGATTTATTTGATTACACTTTGGTTATTGATATACCTTTTTACTGTACAGTGAGCAACATATAGTTAGTAGCGGCCAAAGAAGCCAAATATGGAACGCGTCTTTATTACTATAGGAGTAAGGATGTGTTACGATGGCAATAAATTCATTTCTATTTCTATTATTTCATTTCTATATATTTGGCTACTTTGATCGGTACTAACTATATGACGCTCACTGTACAGGGAAAAAGGAAAGGGAAGTTTAGTATTGAATAAGCTATGAAATAGAGATAAAAAAGATATGAAGGTGCCGCCCAATCAGATAATAGAGGGGTAAGTAGTGCTGTGTTATTGGCGTTTCGTTTTACGTATTAAGGTGTTGATACACTAGAACATTCACTTGTAATGAGCAGGGAGGTTGCAGACATTCGCATCAGCATCCGCATCCGCTTAAATAGATGCGGAGTTTTTGCGGATGCGGATGTAATGCAATTCACGACAAGAAAGGACGATTACCGCGCGCGTTTTGGATATTTTCTCTATCAGAAAAAAAAACATTTCGTTTCTGTGACCAAGAGCAGACGCGTTTTCTATTTGTTCGCTACGATTGTAATTTAGTGAAACCGTGTTTGATGATTGCGTGGTATCATAAAATGGACGTTTTTTTTATGTTTTTTTAGTGTTTGACCCCAAAATCCGCATCCGCATCCGCAGATGTGTGCCCCCAAATATCCGCATCCGCGGCATCCCTAGTAATGAGCATTCTCGCTATTGTGACATTACAGGTAAAGCCTCCCAAAATAAACAGGTGCATTTCAGCAAGCATTCTAGCGAAATAACACAGTAGATTTGCTTCGAGCTTTTTGCCGAGCCGAGCAATAGGGGTGTAGACACTAAATAAAAAACCGGCCAAGTGCGAGTCGGACTCGCGTTGCGAGGTTTCCGTACATCACAAGATTTTAAACATTTTTTTTTACTAACGGAGCGTTTTTGACGTTTCATAAAAATAAGCTGATTAGATTTTTGTCAAATACCGTATTAAGTCCGACTCACGCTTGACTGCACATTTCTAATCGTTTTTCCTGTCATCTGTAGGTAAAGAACTATTTTGTGTATTTTTTTCAAAATTTTGGAGTCAATAGTTTCGGAGATGAAGGGGGGGAATGGTCATTTTTTGGCTATTTTCTTAAATAATTTCTAAACTAATTATTGTCAATTACAAAAAAAAATTTAGATGCACACAATGAGCTCTTTCATGTGATATGTAACACGATAGTATGTATATGCAAAACTTTATTTTTTAATTTTCTCATTTCCCCCCCAAAAGTGGCCCCCATGTTTAAAATTCATTTGTTTGCGTTACATGTTCCTCTTTGGGTCACAAACTTACATATGTGTACCAAATTTCAACGCAATTGGTTCAGTAGTTTCCGAGAAAATAGACTGTGAAGGACGGACAGACAGACGCACGAGTGATCCTATAAGGGTTCCGTTTTTTCCTTTTGAGGTACGGAACCCTAATAATCAATAATTTTTACTATATTTTGTCCAAAAACATCATCATCCTCCTACCGTTATTCCCGGTTGTGCCCTAAAGGAGCCCGGGATCCGCTTTAACACCTTATCCCAAGATTTGGCATAGGCACTAGTTTTACGAAAGCGACTGCCATCTGACCTTCCAACCCAGAGGGAAAACTAGACCTTATTGGGATTAGACCGGTTTCCTCGCGATGTACAATGGCCAAAGGTCAATCCATGACATGGAGACATTTCCTTATGGCGGGGAACATGTCACATGTTGAAAGTCAATTCGCGCTATAGTCTCATACCCACTCATAAAACGCGTATTATCGACGTATCTTCTACCCATAGGTATCGTAGTTTTAAATTATTTTATTACTTATCTCTCAAGTTCCAAACTAACAGAAACCAACTGTCAAACTAAACCAATCAAAGAAGCATAACATGAAAGCAAATCCAAATCCCGGCCAATACATTTGGCATCTCGCTTCAATCGATACCTACCGCATATGCTATGCGACACAGCCTGTCACCTCACCACTCAAATCCAATATGATCTGACACCAATGTTCCTTACAAGTATACGCGATCAGAGCTCAAGCTAATTCTGGTTGGTCCGACTTCGGTAACAGTTGCGAATCCTGGCGCTGGCACTTGAGCAGATCTGGCAGCGAACTAGCTGACTTTGCTGCCGTCAAGTTATATTGAACCTTAATGTAATAGTATAAAGTAGGTTTTTGTATAAGTTGTGATTCTGCATGGTGAGGTGAATTATTGGTGATATTAGAGTGGATCAAGTGTGATTGTTCTGATAACATCTGGAAGTTTCTGGAACGAAACGTTATTATATGATATATTTGATTAAGTTAGGTCAGTCCGTTTGGAAAAACTTCAATTTTTACAAGGTTTTTTTTTTAATTTTTAACTCACATTACAATGTTTATTTGGGTGAAATCTTGCAACTGAATTGCATAGCTGTTATCCTCAACCCATTGAGCTGTGTATACACCATTTCTTTTGGATGTCTATGAACCAGCATGATAATTCTGCTACCATAAAGCTCATCTAAATGACAGTTGTCATGGAAAGTCCTCAATTACACAGGAACTGGGCTCATACACCTCTAATTAGTAGTAGTCCAGTCAATGAACTGACAACTTGTATGGAAAAACTGTCAATTTTGGAAATAATTTATAATAGCTTATATTTTCTGTGTAACGGATATATTATCAATTAAATAGTTACCCAGCGACAGAATCCGACAAAATTTCAGACATCAAAAAAACTATAAATTAACTAGGTCAGAAAAAATATTAATCAATGTTTCTGTCTTTATTTTGTGGTTCATTTACGTTTGCTCTATAATATTCAAGATAAATCATACTAAAAAAGAAAATGCATGCTTCATTTAAATCTACATAATTACTTCCGGCTGGAAAGTTTTCGGATTCTTGAATAGAGCATCCTAGAATAACATTTTAAAATAAAATCTACAAAAAAAACGCTATTATGAATTAATGTTTTTCAAAACCGTATTTTTCCTGGAGTAGATATAGGTAGTTGATGGTTATGCCAAAAAGAACAATAGACAATAAAAGCTTGTATCAAAAATTAAATTGACATTTACTTAAAGTCAAGTAACAACCTCTTTAGCTCAGTTGGTAGTGACCCTCCCTACGAAGCCGGAGGTCCCGGGTTCGAATCCCGGTAAGGGCATAATATTTGTTCCTGAGTCGTGGATGCTTTCTATATGTATGTAAGTGTTTATTTATCTATATAATTATTTTTATAGACGTCTAGTATGTACTGTATAACCTGCCCCTCTGCCTAGCGTTCGTGGACTACGAGAAAGCCTTCGATTCGATTGAAACCTGGGCTGTACTACAGTCTCTCCAGCGGTGCCAAATTGACTATCGCTATATCGAAGTGCTGAAGTGTTTGTACGAGCACGCCACTATGTCAGTTCGACTCCAGGACCAGAACTCGAAACCTATTCCGCTGCAGCGAGGAGTCAGGCAAGGAGATGTTATTTCTCCAAAACTGTTCACCGCTGCACTGGAGGACGTTTTCAAAACCCTGGACTGGAGAAGGCTAGGCATCAACATCAATGGCGAGTACATCACTCACCTTCGGTTTGCTGACGATATAGTAGTCTTGGCTGAGACCATGGAGGACTTAAGTACGATGATCGATGACCTCAATAAAGCTTCGGAACGAGTTGGTCTAAGAATGAACATGGATAAGACGAAGATCATGTCAAATACCCATGTAGTACCAACTTGCTATGTTGCAACAACTTGTAATGGTACAATCGGACACACACTCAAAGTTGTAGACTTTTATGTATACCTAGGACAAACTATCCAGTTAGGTAGGTCCAACTTCGAGAAAGAGGTCAATCGTCGAATCCGACTCGGCTGGGCAGCGTTCGGGAAGCTACGGCACATCTTTTCGTCCAATATTCCGCAGTGTCTCAAGACGAGAGTCTTTGACCAGTGTGTGTTGCCAGTGATGACATATGGCACTGAAACGTGGTCGCTTACTCTGGGCCTCATAAGAAGGCCCAAAGGAGAGGGCTATGTTGGGGGTGTCTCTGCGTGATTGCATCAGAAGTGAGGCTATCCGCAGCAGAGTAACCGATATAGCCCTCCGAATCGCTAAACTTAAGTGGCAGTGGGCGGGGCACATAGCACGTAGAACCGATGGCCGTTGGGGCGGAAAGGTTCTAGAGTGGCGACCACGAACCGGAAGGCGCGGCGTGGGTAGGCCCCCCGCAAGGTGGACTGATGACCTGGTAAAGGTTGCTGGAGTCCGCTGGATGCGGGTGACGCAGGACCGGTCACTTTGGCACTCTTTGAGGGAGGCCTATGTCCAGCAGTGGACGTCTTTCGGCTGATATGATGAGACGACTAGTACCCATAATAGCTTTGCTTAGTTTGGGACTAGGTGGATTTGGGTAAGATGAATCCCAAAAAAAAAAAATCCTCTCGTAAATATACACCGAAACCTTAATCCGCTGATATTAAGACCGACGCGACATATTTATGAGTAAATTGCATGCACCCATATTTTTACACTTGACTGTAGGGTAGGTACCTATTCCATTCAAAATCGTATTTCAGTTTGATACCAATAGGTTGGACTTACAAAAAACAGCTGTTCTAGTGGATCCTTTGGGTTGAGAACTTAAATTATAAACAACTTAGAAAAGTTAAAATTCCCCGACATTTTCATTTCAAAGTTTATCTCAAAACCAACTGAACCGATTTCGTTAAAACGTAGCTAAGAACTATCTAGATCACGTCAGCTTTCGGACAAAAAAACCGCTTTCAAATCGGTCCGTTCGTGCACGATGCCACAGACTGACACACAGACAAACAGACACGTGAAACTAATAACACCACTCATTTTGCGTTTTGATTAGGAAAAGATACACTACGGTACGGGCATTCGACTGTATTAAAACATCAAATAAACACATTCACATTAATATGTATTTTATCTACGCACATAGGTATCATTAGTGCTCTAAAATGCGTTAAAAAACCGTAGGAAATGACCAGCATTATTACAACCGATTTTACTATGAGAACTTTCTTGTCTGTGGTAGTAAGTAAAATCTGTACTTTAATTTTATAACAGTACAGATTTTTGTAACGTTATGAGTTTACATTTGGAACAGCTGTCGAAGCTCAAGTGGGTCTCTATTCTAGTATCCATACATATTAAAACAGTTATGTATACGAAACGTCAATTCAGTATGTTTATTTAATATTTACGCACGACATTTGATCTCGAGTGACATGAATATAGGGACTTCATTCGTTTGTCTATGATTTAAAAAAAAACATTCGTCATTTTTTGTTGGTTTTTTGCTGTTACGAAAGCAGAATTGTGAACCCATTTAAGAGTACTTATGATATGTGTGTAGATAAAATAGTGTATGCAACTGTACATAATTAGGCCTTAAAACACTCGTGTGATCCTATTATGAAACTCGCTGAAGCTCGTTATAAAACCACACCCATATTTTAAGGCCTCTCATTATGGATCAGCTGCATAAACTACAAGACTACTATAGCATTCGCACTGCGGTAACTACCGGCCGAAGCAAGACGCACTAAAAATGCACTCACTCAATCCACTTATACGACTTTTCTACTCAGCAGCGTAATACGCTCGAAACTCAAAACGCGGCAAGTACACTGTTTTCATAGAAACATACTGGATTTTTCCTCTAATATAGAACGCTAGCCTAGCGGCAGTGCTGCAATGCACACACTTTACTTTTAAAAAGTCGTATTCCAGTATGTCACTCGTATAGAGATGCGACGTTCTGTTACGGCATGACTAGAGGTTGACAATCCTTTACTTTTAAAACGTCGTATTGCAGTATGTCACTCGTATAGAGATACGATTTTTTGCCATGGCATGACTACAGGTCGTTAATCCTTTACTTTTAAAACGTCGTATTGCAGTATGTCACTCGTATAGAGATACGACGTTCTGTTATGGCATGACTAGAGGTCGTTAATCCTGTCAGCTGATGCGCTCCTAGTACATAACGACGAATGTTCATACAGTTTTGTAGGCAGTTCAGACCTTTTAGTTATAGAGTGTTGGTGTCATTTAATAGGTTAATTTTGCATTTATGGATAATTAGGTTAGTCTAACGTTGCATACTTATGTAGAGTGAACTTAAGTGGCTTGGTCTATAATGGCTTAAGTCGGGGTTATATTAGAGCCACGCCGCGTGTCGCAACGCAAATCGGTTACATACATTTTGTATGAACGTAGCATGGTTGCCATTTTATCACTTATCGTTGTGGTAAAGACGCCCATCACGCTCTGACAATTATGCGAGTGCGAGAGTGACGGATGCCTTATCCACAACGATAAGTGATAAAATGGCAACCGTGCTACGCCCGCTGCAGTAGAATGAAGTTTCACCGCCCACGATTTATCTGCTTTGCCTTAAAGTTGACTTGTAGACATATATATGAGTAAGACAAACCATATTTTTATACTTTAGTGTACTAGGTATGTTATTCTTTTGCGCAATAAAGATGACACAAATGATGGGTCTGCGGAATGTAATTTTTGTCAGAAACTTGTTTTCCATAACGTTTTAAAGGTCTGCCTAGGAGCGCTGCGCCCGCGTGTAACGCACACCCTGGAATGGGTAAAGCAGCCCCTGGCTGATATGACAATTATGGTGACGGTCAATAAGCTCCACTGTACATAAACTTAATCCTCGTCATTTTCCGAGCTTGAAAATACCGCATACTCTACAGAGAAACAACTCGTGAAACATCGTAACGAAGCCGGTCATTAATACTTAATAACGCGATAAACCTTTATGGCTCACACCCCGTGTGTTAAAACCATAACACTAGAGCCCCTTTATGTGTTAATATCGTCCGGCTTGTGAAATCATTTCACTGTTACAGCGGTAGAAAGGAAATCTTTAAGTATTCCGTGTTTCTCTCACATGATTTAATAAGTACATTACTTACCGAGGGCTGCAAGAGCAATCAAGAGTTACAACCCTCGCTTGCGGCTCGGGTCAGAAATACCTGCGATTTCGGGCTTTCTTTTTTACTGCCCGTGGTGAGTACACAATTTTACGCCTTCACCTTGGCACAATGGGTGTTCAAACGCGCAGCGTGCGGTAAAACTCACATTATGGTAAATAATGATTAAGCCTTGTTACTTTAGGTTGGGGTTAGTGAAAAGTCCGATTTTGTGGACCTATAGAGGTAAACTTAAAAAGAGGGAACGGGCAGTAGTTCCCACTCTGGGCCAGTGCGGGTTGGGGACTTAAACTTAACAAGCCAATAAAATGTTTACCATTGGTAATTAATTTGATTGGATGAAATTTTGAATGGTTAATAAATACTTAGTATAGTTCAGTAGGTATCTGAAAGAAAATTGTGGAAGGCTGGGCTGCGTGTAATTTTCTAACCTATTTTACTTTGCGGTTAAAATTGGTTGGTCTGGAGTCACATTAATATTTGAGTATACAGGGTGTTTCAAAAATGGGGTGTACCTGTATGAGATAGATACATTTTAGTAACAGGGTTTGTAAAATTTTATGAATAATCTCATTAATCGACACGGTCCTTTAATGACACGGTAGATTAGATGATTAGACGTCGTCGCGCTCGACGCCTGATAATAAATGCGGCATAACCTGTATTAAAGGTTTTTTGCTATTACATTACTATTACTTCTAGTTATTTACTTGTTGCGATACAATATTAGATTATATCAAGCATATTTATTGAAATGCATGGCATTTATGGAAAACAGAAACTGGATATATACAAATATAAATCCGGTAACGACCCGGATAGGTTAGGTTAGCCTAGTGTGGTTAATAAGGTAGTGACGCTGCCTACGAAGCTGAAGGTCCTGCGTTTGAATCCCGGTAAGGGCAAATATTTGTGTGATGAGCATGATTATTTGTTTCTGAGTCATGGATGTTTTCTATGTATTTAAGTATTTATATCCTTTATATATATCGTCGTCTATTTCCCATAACACAAGCCTTACTATGGGACTAGGTCGATTTATGTAAGTATGTCCCCTTATGTTTATTTATTTCAGCCACTTGATGGCTCTGTCGGGGGTGATCAGGGGCCGTAGACAAGGTTAAAATCGGCAAGCGCTAACGCAAATAGAAAATAATAATATGATTGTAACCTTGTCTACGGCCCCAGGTCTTCTGGAGGTCCACCGGCGTAGCGCGTTATGGCGAAATCCTCGAATATATATGACGGATTGTTTGTCAAGGAGGACACCGCAGGAGCAAGTTGGGGAATCCCCCCATCCACAACGGTGTTTACCTATAGTGCCCAGTGGCCAGTATGTCGGTTATTTTTACACACGTACCGTCTCGGGAGATTGAACCCTTCTTTACTCCAGGGGGCCTAGACAAGGTTACAATCGACAAGCGCTAACGCCAATAGAAAACTAATAAAATGTATGGGAATGACAGATGTTAACGAAAAGTGTTTCGTCGGCACCTGTCATTCCCCTACATTTTATTATTCTACGGCCCCTGTATAGAGCCCATTTTCCTGTCATCTTGGAGTTCCACGTCTGCGACCGCTGAATAAGACAAATATCAAGCATATTAAATATGACATCATACGATTACGTTGTAAACCACACACGCACGCCGTGACCGCAGGATGGCATCGGGGCATAACCACGTTAGCGTTGACCTAAACAAAAGCCATAATTAATTTACTTATGATACGAATAGTATCTTCGCATGCCATATTTCATCTAAATACATATTATACTATATACATTCGCATATATAATATACTATCAGGTATGGACACGTGGTTGTACCTCTTGTACCTCAAAGTTTACTGGCATAATATTGGTTTTATTCAAGTTGTTCCCGCTTACAGGCTATGTACAAACTTTCGCTGATTGAGATGTATAGGTAACATTCATAAAGTTCCGTGTTTTCATACTGCGGCTACTATGTTACCACAAAATATAAAATAAAACATGACGCCACCGCTCAAATAAAACACGTGTAATACTCGTAATAATAAACACACAAAAAGTCATTAAACTATCTAGTTTTCCAGCAAACTACGCCTATAACCATACCAATGTAGAAGCGGTCAGTGCGTACGCCCCAGACCGTGGTATTGATCCCACCTCCACCACTCCCACGGCTCACTTCCAGTCGGCCGGCGCCACGCAGCCACACCACTCGAAAATTAAAAAAAAAACAAGAAATAAACACCGCGCGTTCCAAATTCGAACGATTTACTTTTTATGCCAGTGACGTTTTCAAACTGCCAGTGTTACGTGCGTAATTAAATGCTAGCGTGTCTATATATTACTCAATTTAAATTGTGAAGTGTAATGTGTAACACTATAATTGCAACGTGTGACTCACGACCCAGTTTACCTTGTTAGTGTACACGAAATTGGACAGAAAGCGGCCTGATTCCAATGTCAATAAAATGTTTTCAGCTTATCCGTGCGCAAAGGAAGATATTATCAACTGATGCAAATTATCTCGGTTATCGCGTCCCCTTGTCCTACTAAGCCACTCGACCGTCCGCTATCAGCTGATGTAGTCAGTAAAAGCGGTTAAGAAAACTAATTTCTTTGAAAAACAATAGATTTACATAGACTTGCCTCTCGGAAGGCGATTATACACATTACAGTGAGTCAGTGGTGTGCACGACCAACGGACGCTGGTAATTGCCGGCCAGTTTTTGCGAATGCCATTTTCTAAATTCGAACGCGTCTTCCGAGTTTAAATTACGAAACGATTTTTTTAAGACGCGGCGACGAAACGAATTCTTTTTTCGAATATCGATTTAGTTTTTCGTGTGTTTTTTGTCTTTTATTAGTACAGTGATGGTGTCGTGATTGGATATTTTTTGCTGTCTTTCTTATAATGGAAAGAAGCGTTCTGGCGGACACTAGGCACGTTTCCTGGGCTTCAGAAGTGAGTATTACCTGGTATAATTTTATAGACTGAACCGTAAAAATAGTCTTACCAAACCCAATTTTTTTTTTTTGTACAGTAAACAACGTTATACTTTATCACTTCGGCCTGTCAATTAGTTCAGCATCATTACTCTCAACACCTGGGTGAATTCTATTCGTACGAGCATAAATGAAATGATAAATGAAATAAATGATTTTTATTCTGCAAGTAGGCCGTAATGGCACTTTTACAAGTCCAAATTCTACCAGCATAGTCAGTTCATAATTAAAACATTATCATAAATTTTTAAAACGAAACACTACACTACAACTATATAATAACCTTTTAATAACTAATAATAATAACAAAATAATACCTTTTAATGTCACGAGCGTGTCCACCTTCACTAACGGATTAAAATATCTGCCTGTCATTGTATTACACCCTGTATAATATTTTACCCCATTTAGGTAGGTATATCATTATTATTGGACCAATATTCTCATTTTTAAACGTATTCACTTGTTTCTATCCTCCGTTTAATTTACCTACGTTAAAATAACTATTGATTTACGATTATTTTTGTTTAATAAACACATTTAAGTGTCATTTTGAGGTTATATGTCAAAAGTATGTTTCGGCACAGTTTCGGCCGCTTCTATTGAACCATTTCTAGTTTGCTCTAAACATTTGCCAGATCTAAAACCGTATTCAATCACACCCTTATCACACCCACGATCTCAGCCATTGTTTCACACCTCATATACAGTTCGATAAGTGATCAGGGTACGAATTAAGTGACAGCTGACTTAATTAAATTTGAATTTACTTATCCTAACCAGATCGCTCTCGCACTCTTGTGTGCCAACGCAAGTGAGAACGCTAATCATGGTTTTGATATGCCTAATACCAATATGTCAGTCCGAGAATGCTTCTTGAGCCATTTGCACAGCCAAAGCTAGCACAAACGAGAGGGTAACAAAGAACCAAAACAATTTCACGGTCAAAGTTGCCCGCTTTCAGAGCATCGTCGGTAACACGTGACAGAAATGTAAACAAGTTGTTATTGATGTATGGCATACATTATTTCGCCTTTAAAGTTTGTCACTTGACACGCGTGTCCCCTGGGTGGTGACCCAGGGGACACGCGCAAGGTTGTGGTGGTAGCAACAGTTGTCCCCTAGTGTTATTGATGTTACCGATGTGTGTGTTGCGTGTCTTGAGCTGGGTCTACGCTAGGCGAGCCGAGCATGAGCGAAGCCGTTCTGTTCGCGGCGTCAAGGGGCGTTCGGGGCTTGTAAGTCGGTCCACACTAGACGAATTGTGGAACCGCTCGTGCTCGGCTCGTGCTCGGCTCGCCTAGCGTAGACGCAGCTTAACGCCGATATTGGCATTTGTCACTGCAGTTAGTCATCCTATATTATACTTGAGATTATTTGAGTTGACCTAATTGCATCAAAGTAGTCCATTCAAAAAGCAACTCTAACTTCCAAGGTAGAAGATTCAAATTCCAATGACAGTTTTGTAAAAAGTTGGCGTCTTAGCAAAAACTCAACCGTATATTACACAATGTTCAGTCATTCGCCTTAAAGTAAGTTTAAAAAACATTCGCTCAAATGATCAATAGTTACTTTTGAAATATCGCATTACACACAGCAACACTGGCATTTTTGGGTAAGCGTGATCCGTCTTAAACCTTGTCTTAACTTTCCATCGGCTGAGACGAAGGTCAAAAGCAATTCTGTTTTTATATTTAAAAAAATACTTTTTATAATGTTTAAAAAAGTGATTTCTGCCGACTGTTCCATGTCACCCTGTATACTTTGCTATAGCATCACATCTAACTAGTTAAACATTCGTTGCCCCCTGACCTTCCCGCCTAAGCAATAGACATACTATTAGCTGTTAATACGCGATAAATCTGCGACTTTTTATCACGCGACAAATACACATCCCTTTCCGTTCAGTACAGTGTGAGAAAGACAGGTGGCGTATCGCGCGACAAGCGGAGTCCCTACTGCTTCGGAGAGGCACACATAGCAAAGCTCGAAAAACGGATTTGACAAAAAGAGACTTTATATTTTTAAATTATAAATAAAAATGAAATTTATAATTACCGAAACCGGCTCACAAAAATTCACGACAATCGGTTGAGAAATGCGACCTGCGGAGGAGAACAGCGGGACAGCCGGACATACGGACATACAAGCGATTTTCGCCCCAAGCTGAAGCATAGAACTTCGTTTGAATATATTATTTTATACTAGCTTCCGCCCGCGACTTCGTCTGCGTGGATTCGGGATAAAAACTATCCTATATTTTAATCCAGGCTATAAACTATCTTCGTGCAAAATTTCATTCAAATCGGTTCAGCCGTTTACGCGTGATTGAGTAACAAACATCCAGACATCCAAACATCCAAACATCTAAACTTTCGCATTTATAATATTAGTAGGATTTATTAAGGGTACTTTACGGTTCTTTTAAAAGACGCTCGCATGTACAGCAATCCATTACAATATGATGTTCAATGTTATCAGTTGAAATTGGCTATTGACAACTGATATTGCTTTATCAGATTGTGTAGATCGAAAAAAAAAAGAATTCCAAAAATACTTACTCTTCAATTCATACGCAAATCATATAACACGCAGCCGATGTAATAATAATAATATATTCTCCATGTGTATCCCTTTCCGCTTTAGATTATTTTAATTTTAAAGGGCCTCTGCGCTGTTGGCTTCGAGCCCACGCATGCCTCCCAAAAGTCCGGGACCCCATCATCCTGAGATATGAAAAAATAAAAAGTTAGATGGCTGGATCAAGGGTCAGATACAGCGCGGCGGTAGGTACTCCTGGACACTGCGCGGATAGTCAGAGCAGAGAGTGGAACCTCTGCCGCCCTGACCGACGACGGTAGCTTAGGCCCCGCCTCGCTGCCGGCGACGCCCCAGGTTAGGTTTTTATATATATATATACACGGTGTTCCCGGGAATTTCCGTTAAGATCGGCATATTGCAGAGTACATTCACAGAAACGTATAAACATAATTATTATCTACTTAAAAAAAACAAAATAACTGAATGTAGCATTAACAGTGGTTTAAACTGCAAATCTGATTAAATTAAAATATTGAATCTCTCGATAACAGTAAGAGTTAAGATACCTACTACTGTCTTTTAGAAATTAATCAATCAATCAATCAATCATTTAATCATTTATTTATTTCTGTGAATGTGGTACAATTCAGGTTATTATATCTACGTTAGTTCAGCACATCCTGCCAGTATCGGCGTAAAAATAGTTAATATACACAACACTAACTTAACTTTATTTGATCTAACTTATGCCCCCTTGCAATTAACGGAAATTGACAAAAACACGTAGTATATATATACATATCGTTTTATATTTTACTTTAAAAAACAAAACATCGTGAGGAAACCGGTCTAATCCCAATAGTGGCATGGCATGGCATGGCAGTCGCTTTCGTTAAACTAATGCTTTAGCTAAATCCTGGGGGTTAGGTGTCCGAGCTAGAGATGTGCCGGTGGGAATGTTCTCGCTCTCGGAAATTCCTTCTCGTGAGAATTTCCAAACTTTCTCGAGAACATTCTCTTGAACGGGAATTTCTGAGAAAGTGTATTAAATAATAGCAAAGTTTGGGTTTTTATTTTATTTATATTTTCGTTTAAGTGGTTACTAGGTGTCGGCAAAACCGTTAAACAAGAAAAGATTTCCGAAGGTTACTTTCTCTACGTTCTCAAGAAAGTCACGAGAATATTCTCGAGAATGTTCTCGGAACTTTCTTGATGAGAACGTTCTGGCGAAATTTTCGAATAAAATCGTTAGGAGATAATGTTTGAAATTAACAATTTGCTTGTTATTTTACATCAGAACATACGTATACTTTTAGAAATGAATTGTTTTGTTTTTCTAAGTATGTTTTTTGTAACTTTTACTTTTTAAGGACATGCGCGAGAAATAAAATATTTTATTTTTATTATTCATTTTACATACGTGGTAGGTGTAGGTATTATTTAGAAGAAATTAATATTACTAATATAATTTAATTATTATAAATTTAATTAATCGATGCAGCATGCAAACTTTTATCATTCCTTTGTTAGCATCAATTATCAATTTGCTTTTACTTCCTTCGATCTCCATGTTGTTTTATTACAAATATTTTTTACTTACAACCTTGTCTTAGCACATACAGAACTTTAGAATAAGTCATTTTTAGCATTTCCGCTTATAAATCATATCATAAGTGAGTAGGGGATAACCTTTACACCAGGTATAAAGAGATTTTAAACAATGTTTAAGACTCGGATTACTTCTTCGCTACCGGGGTAGGGTAACAGGTAATTTTTAAACAAAGAGATCCTTAAACCACACGTGGGTTTTGCGGTATAGATAAAGACAATTGACCACTTCAGCGATGACCCCACTCCATTCGCTTATTTTGTTCCCTTAGGATTTAGTTTAGCCACATTTTACTTAGTGTCATCAAAGCTCATACGCCGAATGGTTGTAATTTTACGTAAAATGGTATTCGTGTTTGCTACTAAAAATGAAGAAAAGTAAAGTTTTTGAATATTTTAGAACGTTAACAGACAATAACCGAGTAAAATATGTGTGTTTGTTTTGTGATTTAACTTATATGAACAAAAATGCAACAAGATTCGCGCGACACATAGTTTTGAACTGTAAAAATAGCCCTACTGAGGTAAAACGGGATTTAGAACCAAAAAAACATAAAGAAACTGTTCACAACCATGAAGCTGCTGAAGCTTCCGAAGAGCCCAAGGCCGAAAACTCAGTAGACAATGAAAGCGACACATTCAATGAGGTAAGCTGTATTTAATTATTTATATTGTGTTTGTTTGAAACTTAAGACGAAAGTGGACGACTTGCGCGAAATCGCTTTATCATACAAATAATTTATAATCCAAAAATAATAAATAAGTTATGAAAATACTTCAGAAATCAATATTGCAAGGTTGTCAAAAAGGGCGTAGTAAAATTTTACATATGAAATGACGAGCCGATCTTATCTAATAATTCATATCTTATCTTTTTCATTTAATCTTTTTTCAGAATGAAGTTCACAAAGCTTTAGCTAGAGCAGTTTATGTGACTGGCCAACCGCTGTCCATATTTGAACATCCTTTGTGGAAACAAGCGCTTCAACTTCTACGGCCAAATTTTAACCCACCTTCCCGCAAGATGCTTTCGACAGTACTCCTTGAGGAAGAATACGAAGACGTCAAACAAAAAGTAAAAAAAAAAATTGAAGACGCCAATGTTTTGCATATAGCAGCCGATGGCTGGACGAATATAAGGAAAGATTCAATCCTCAACATTATTATTTACACACCGAAGCCATATTTCCACTCATCGATTGATACCCAGAATAATCGACACACGGCAGAGTACTTATCTGGAAAGATAAGTCAAACTATGAACGAAATCGGATCTGCAAAGTTTCTTGGCATCATCACTGACAATGCTGCCAACATGAAGAAATGCGGAAAGCTGTTGACTGACCAGTATGAAAACACCACTTAGGTTGGATGTCTGGCCCATACTCTAAACTTGTTGATAGGCGATGTGCTAAAAATCGATTCAGTTCAAGAAACCTTCAAATCAGTTATTGCAATTGTAAAATCGGTTTTACAATCAAATATCTACAGCGCAGAATTCAAAAAGATAGCTCTCGAAAAATCATTGAAGGTCACGCTGTTGTTCCCCGTCAAAACGAGATGGGGTAGTTATCTACATTGTTTAGAAAACTTTCTAAAATCTAAAACCATACTTCAGTCGATGGTTGTCAATGAAAATAACAGAGACCTGCAGAAACATAAATTCAAATTATTAAGCGAGACTACTTGGGAAGATGTCGCAAACCAAATAACTTTTTTGAAACCGATTGTCAAATGGATCACAATCTTAGAAGGAGATAGCTGCTCAATCCATCTGGTGTATCGAGCTCTTAAAGAAATAGAAGAAGAACTGGAAAGCGACAATTCTAAAAGCATTTTTGAAGAATTGCCTTTAAGAGATTTGAAACTTAAATTCAAAACCAGAAAAGAAAACTGCGTGAAACCCATTCACCTTGCTGCAGTTATTTTGGACCCAAAAAACCAGGGTGCTACTCTCAACAATGATGAATATCTAGATGGATGTTCAACAATAATGACTATAGCACAATGTGACGCAGTGCTTCTTCAGGAATTATCAGACTATAAGTGCCGAAAAGGTCTTTGGGAGAGGCCGTTGATATGGCAAGCGACAGAAGATGTCGATCCAATATCGTGGTGGCTAACCTTCTTTCCCAAAACAGTGTTAGCAAAAACAGCTCAAAAAGTCTTATCGGTACCCTCTACTTCAGCTTCAGTGGAAAGATCCTTTTCTACTCATGGAAACATCCACACAAAAAAAAAGAAATAAACTCAAAACTGAAAGAGCAGCCAAAATCTGCTACATATCACATAATTGGAAACTTATGAACAAAGCGCTGAAGCTTGGGGGGCCAGCAAGATCGCCAAGATCTGATTCAAATACTGAAAACACTGAGAACTGCAGTCAAAATGTCGACGACGTAGCTTCCTGGGACTTATCGTTCGAATTGGAGAACTTTGATTTTAGATCTGTCACAGATCTGGATGAAGACACAGACTTGTCAGAATAGAATGATTTTAGCATTTCATTGTCTATTTATGATTGATTACTCTCGAATGATTCATTACTCATATTGTTGATTCAACACTTTTTGGCAAAATGATTGATGTCTTAACTATGTCATTATTACAATAAGTAAAATAAAACTAGTTAATAACAATCCACTGTTAACTAGATTATGTATTTAGTTATGTTTTAAGATTTTATTACAAGTTGTTGCTGATTTTTTGCATAATAGTCATTGTAACTGATTCAATTGATAGGGAGTTTATTTACTTTACTATTATTATTTTTTTACATTTACTAGATTTTGTATTAATCATAATAACTATACCAATTATTTACCTGTTTTAGTACCTACTGTTGTAGTTTATGTTTCTAATTGTTGATTTTTTATACAATAATCATTAAAAATGATGCAAAAATGTAAGACTGTATGTAAAATTAATATTATACAGCAATACAAAAATCATTAAAATACTTTTTTTATATGATACTATCTTTTATTAACATAAAAACTCCTTTGACACGATCCAGAGAGTCGCGGAGAAAGTTCTCCGGAGAACATTCCCGAGAACATTCTGGGGAAATTCTCGAGATCATTGAGAATTTTCTCCTAGAATATTCCGTGGTGATTATATGTTTTACATATAGCTATAAATAGTAAATATAACTAAATCTCAATAGAAAAAAATCAAATATTTTAAACATTTCGGTCACTTTCTCGGAAATTTCCGCCTGAGAGAATGTTCTCGAGAACATGCCCGCAACATTCTCACGTTCCCGCACTTTCTCGAGAACGGCACATCACTAGTCCGAGCCGACCCCGGGCTCGTTTCGGGGCACAACCGGTTATTCCGCTAGGATGATGAATTCATGAGTTGTATATTTACTTTGTATATAATTATTGTAAAAACCTACCCTAAGACCAAATATGAATAAAGACAATAATAATAAATTATACAATTCCCAAAACACTTGTTACATAACTACAACTTTAAAAAGTTGAAAAACCCCCGACATTTTCATTTCAAAGTCCAATATCTCAAAAACGGCTGAAGAGATTTTCATGAAACATAGCTATGAACACTCGGGATCACATCAGCTTTCGAATAAAAAAAACCGCATTCAAATCGATCCATCCGTTTGGGAGCTACGATACCACAGACAGATACACAGAGACACAGATACACAGACACGTTAAACTTATAACACCCCTCTCTTTGCGTCGGGGGTACATGATATGGGGCATACCAACAGATTCCAAACTAGGCTAAGCCTGTATCTTGGCAGTCTGCGAGTGCGAAAAAAAAGATTTACAATAGGAAAGGTAGTTATTTATTTTAGATAATAATAGTCCGGTATATAAACTAAGTTCTGTTGACATGCAGCATGTTTGTGTGCATATGTGTGTGTGCGTGTGTGTCCATGATCGACATAAAAACTAACGCATTTTTACCGCGTTTACACGTTCGACAAATTGCAACAAGACAAAAAGCGCATTAACACAGTTGCGGACTGTTACAACGCAACGGCAAAACGAGATCGCAAGGCCGTTGAGATGCAACACTGAACCATGTCTAATTGACAACATTGCTCAATTGGTTCTTACTTAGATTTACTTTATTTTTCGGTATTGTTGTGTCTCAGATATTATAATATTATCATTGTTAGCCAGTTTTTTCCGAACTTTTGATTCAGAAACTCAGATATTATTATCACAATTTTTAGAATGTCTAATAGGGGTGTAGGCACTAAATAAAATAATCAATAATGATGTATTTTCATTATGGAAAAAGCATGAAGAATGTAGTCAAATGGAGAAAAAAAGCAACGCAAAGTTATGTGTCCAAAGTTTTAAGGGGGGTTTGTTCTGTCCCTTTTCCGCAAAACGCACCTTCATATGAAACGATTGTCATTTACTATGACGCTTCATTTTGAAATATTTGAATGGGATTTTCGTTATCACTTATCAGGCATATTTTTGCCTTCTTTCTTTTGAAGCAAAAATAAATTTTGTAAAATGGGTACTAAGTGTACTAACTTCAGTCAGCCAGAAAGACCTCAGAGATCATCATCATCATTTTTAGCCATGCTGATTGACTATATTGATAGACGTGTGTGAGATTATTCGAGTTGACCGGATTGCCTCAAAGTAGTCCATTCAAAAAGCAACTCTACCGTCTTAGGTAGAAGATTCCAATTACAATGACAATTTTATAAAAAGTCGGCCACGTGAAATAATCACAACAATACTACGATTTAGAAAACCACTCATGCATGTCATAATGGAATCCTGAAAAACATTTGGGCATAAGAGTCCGCAGTAAGCTCGATTCTCCATACAAACATAGTTACGCTCTCATTTTAAAACTACGTGTTGGATTGTAACGAAACTTTGCATATACAATGAAATGAGGTATATCTATGTCTGTAATTAGTTTATGCAGCTTCAGATACCATAATAAAAAAAATACAGCGAATTTAAGTTTTTCATACAAAACTTGTTTTTGCTGTATTTCGTTTTTTTATAAACTGGAACCTTATAAACTAATTACAGACATAGATATACCTCATGTCAATGTATATGCAAAGTTTTGTCACAATCCAATACGTAGTTTTAAACTGAGAGCGTAACTACGTTAGTATGGGAATGTGAAATTCGGCCGAGCTTACTGCGGGCTCATATCATCGTTTCATCTTTTGTCATTCTGATATTTACTAATTTCTGTACATGTTGTACTTCATAATAAGTACCATCTTTATTTCCGATGTCCATGCTTATAGGGTGGAACTACTAGCCTCCAAAAAAACAAGTTATTTAAAAAAGATATACTGCGTGGAACGGAACGATGGACTTTCCCGCAAGAGGGGGATTATTGAGCGCTAGTACGTCACATTTTCCAGATAAACTATTTTTTTTGACGCGATTTTTTTTTTACATTTGTATGGGAGCTCGTCGCTCTAGTCGGCCAACGCTCCATACAAAGGTAAAAAAAAAATCGCGTCAAAAAAAATAGTTTATCTGGAAAATGTGACGTACTAGCGCTCAATAATCCCCCTCTTGCGGGAAAGTCCATCGTTCCGTTCCACCTTGTATATATACGTGTCGGTCTAATATCAAGAATCCTTAGAATAAGGTGTCATGATGTGTCGGATCGTTTCGCGGTGGCCCGTCAATATATATTATGTTTGTTTACCGATATTATGATACAAAAATTGTTTACTTATAAGGAAGGTATTCCTTCTTATAATATATGTCGGAAGATATAAATAGGTGTAGTAATCGACGAAAGCACTTCAGTTTACAGCCATTTTATGTTTACGTTTAGTTATTTAATGCTTCACAACGCCATAACTTATCTGTGGCAGCGGACGAAATTAGAACTAAAATGTTCACATACTGAATTGTTCGGATGAGCGCTAGTGGCGCCATTTCGGCCTGCATTGTTGAGTTGGCGGCATTGTTTTTGCTTAAATTTAATCTTGTTTTATGGCTATAAGTATAAGCGTCCCATTTCTTACGTGTACCTGCGTACACAAACATTACACAAGCGACAGTGTAAGTCATACATTTGTATAGTCAGCAGCAGACGAAGCTATGCGTACGGTACGGATAGGTCAAAAAGTTCTACACACTTCTATATTTTAAGGCAATAAGGGCTTATGTAGATAATTTTGAGGCCTTCGCCCGCTTAGCTTCTTCTGCACTGGTGAAAGATTTTTTGATACGGGTGAAGTAAGTAGTTCCGGAGATTACCCCTGCAACAAACATACTTACAAAGCGACAATCTTATAGATAGACTATAGCCTTTTCCTGTTTATTATATTTGTATAGATTATCACCTAAAAAAAACCTTAAAATAACCCTCCTTTTTTAAAAAATGGCCAGAGATTGCTCAAAATCGGGAGCTCTGGAAAAAGTGGGGGGAGCTTTGCCCAGCAGTAGGGCACTACAGGCTCACAATAATAATAATAACAGCTATAAAATGAACTCCGTGAATATTAACAAAGGAGCCAAGTGCTTTAACTGAATATAGGTCCAAGCTAAATTCATATTACGGTCTAATTTATATAAGGTTTAATTTTAGAGGTAACGGTCAGGTTAATTAGATATCCGCCATGCTGTCAGGTGATTAAAGTACTTTACTAAGTTACTGTATGTACGACCATGTAAACCTAAGTTTTGAGGTAGGTCAACTGTTTAAATAGGTCTCTAGTCGACTTTAAATAACTTACTTAATTCCATTAATGTTTTAACTGACTTTAAAAAACTTAGGACCTAATCATTTTGTCACTGTCATTTATCTAAGTACCAATCCATATAAATATTATAAATGCGAAAGTGTGTCCGTCTGTCTGTCTGTTACCTCTTCACGCTTAAACAGCTGAACCGATTTGGTATGAATATAATTTGAGAACCTGGGCCTTCCCAGGACAGGGTAGTTTTTATCCCGAAAATCATCTCCTAAGGGGGTGCAATAGGGGGCGGAAGTTTATATGGAGCTACGATATAAAAGAGTTCCACGCGGACGGAGTCGCGGGCAGAAGCTAGTTAAAAATAAAATAAAAATTGGTTTGAACCGTAAATGGTTTCAGAATTAGAATCATGCAAATGTGATTCTCCTGGAGTTGCTAGCGGTGGCCGCTTGCCATCAGACCGTACGCTTGTTTGCGACCAAAGAATTAGCAACTAAGTTTAGAATTAGAATAGGCAAATCGCGTGACAATGCAATATTATGATGACGTGGAGCTTATCTGATGATGGAGTTGGAAGGTGGCCATAGGAACTCCTTAATAAAACCACATAACCCCATCGAGTTTGGGCTCGTTAGAATCGTCTCAATGAGTACTTGATACAGAAAAGTGAAATTATTGACAGAAACTTTTTTCTTTTTTCTGTTTTTTCTTATCAGAACACGATACTTGTTAAGCCCTTGATCGGTTCATATCCCATTTTTGTTACACTTTGTATATCTATTAGGTAATATAGGTCTAAAATGGACCTTCTCTATTTCTTCTCGAATAAATAACATTCATTTCTGCCTGAATGGAATGCATATTCTCTTTTATTTATCCTTATTATTCAAAAATCCATTTTGAATACAATAAGACAACAATGACTTGCAATTATTTTTCTCATTTACTCGGCGACATTTGGAATCGAATAAAAAAAGGATGTGCCATAGACAAGGCAAATTAATAGCGCGCGAACTCTTGACATGGCTGACAATCCACCTGTTAGGTTGGCCAACATTTCTTTTTCAACGATATCACACTGTTTGCTTTATAGTTTTTGTCTGCAAATAAAACTAAAGGAAACACGTAAGGGAATAGGTAAAAAAAACTTCAGTACCTACAGTCCCTATTTCACATATAGTTGTCGGGGTGGGGTGTACAGTTTACAAAATCGCTTGTAATACATGACATGCAATAGACAACTGAATAACAATTTTCCACTGGCCAGCTGAAATTTAACCTTATCCTACTAATATTATAAATTTATAAATTTATTTTTCATTTTATCTGCTTCGCCTTAAGGTTGACTGGTAGAGAATGCTTTATAGCATTAAATCCGCCTTTTGTACTATAAGATATTATTTTGTGCAATAAAGTTTAAATAAATAAATAAATGCGAAAGTTCAGATGTTTGGATGTTTGGATGTTTAGATGTTTGGATGTTAGTTACTCAATCACGCTGAAACGGCTGAACCGATTTGAATGAAATTTTGCACGAAGATGTTTTATAGCCTGGATTAAAATATAGGATAGTTTTTATCCCGGGTCCACGCAGACGAAGTTGCGGGCGGAAGCTAGTAACTTATAAAGACTGGCAGACTAACCACTCACTCACTTGCTTGTAGCAAACACAGTTGCCAATTTCGCGCACCCCTAAACTGATGGTGGCAACTGTGGTTGCCAAGCGATGTACTTCGCGTGGGAATTAGATGTTTTCCCGCTGAAAAAAGTAGCCTATGTCACTCTCCAGCTTCTAAACTATCTCCATACAAAAAATCACATCCAAACGACGCTCCGTTGCGACGTGAAAGAAGGACAAACAAACACACACACACACACTTTCGCATTTATAATATTAGTAAGGATAGTGAGATTTTTCTGAAGTTCCTTTAAAACCAACCTATTATAGTATCACTTATAACCTATAGTATCAAATTTTATGTAAGATTCAGTTCATATGACGTTGAAAGGAACAGTTGAAACGGAACATCAAAAGTGACGCAATTACCTTGCTGCTTATGAAGCTAGCGATCTCTAATTATTAAACCCCGATCTATTTGAAGCTAAACTAGATACATACAAAACCAGGAATCAGTATAGAAACAAAGTGAAAACTCCAAACTCTAAACTAGCTATCTATAGAAAGGGGCCTCATTTTGTATGTATCCGAGTAGTAAACAAAATACCCAACGAGATCAAATTGTAACCAAATGATACCTAAACTGTTCCACAAAAAATTGAAAACGTTTCTCATTCATAAATGTTATTACTCAGTGGAGGAGTTCTTAAATGATGAAACTTTGTCGCATTATAAAAGTAGGCAATTTAGTAATACTTAGTAAGTAAATAAATTGTAATTGAGTAAACTATATAACTTAGACTTAACCTTTGACATTAAAAACTATTCAAATTAAAACTTAGGCACTTAGGTCAAATTATTCACTATATACATATATTACTTTTGACATAATAAATTAATGCATGACCCGGAATATAGAATTAAGTTACTTATAAGAACATTTGTGTGCCCTAACAGGGTGTCATGGAAGCCGTTTTGTATAACCTAAACACCTCATGTACATGACTTTACAAATAAACATTATGTTCTATTCTATTCATAATTTAGTTCAATGTTCGAAAGAAGTTACCTTTAGCCGCTCGCTTGATTGCGAATTTTAAAAAAGGTAGCCTAAATTCCTTTAAGTTTTTCTTAATCAAAGAAGCCCATACTTCGCTTAGCAACCACAGTTGCCACCATCAGTTTAGAGGTGCGCGAAATTGGCAACTGTGTTTGCTACAAGCAAGTGAGTGGATAACAATATAAAAACCGGCCAAGTGCGTGTCGGGCCACGCGCAGTGTAGGGTTCCGTAGTGGCCTGTCTGTCTTAGTTACATCGACGTGCGGTGCGGTTGCGTCGGCCGAATTTGTACGAAAATTGGCCTTTTCAATTACACATTAAGTTGGTCGACTATTACTCGCTAACTACTTATGCATACTTGTTCGTGATAGTTTTCCCTTTAAATTCATTATATGTACTACTACCATCACATTCCCAGTAGTAGCCATTTAGCCGGCAGGGGTGGGGGGGGACACATGACTCGAACTAAAATTAGGGCTTTAAAGCCCGATATCTCGCAAACAAATTACTGATTTGAAAAATGATTTTAGAAAACCCATAATATTTTTGAAGGAGCTATCCAACGATACCCCACATCATGGGTTTGACGAGAAAAAAAATTACATCCCCGCTTTAGGTGTAGGGGAGGTATGTACCCTAAAAAAAAATCTCTTTCCAAATTGTATTGTACTGTTTTGTCGGCGTGATTGATTGATATATCCATGCCGAATCACAGTTTTCTAGTAGTAATGGTTACTGAGCTAAGCCGTAGACGGACAGACAGACGGACAGACATGGCGAAACTATAAGGGTTCCTTGTTGACTACGGAACCCTAAAAATTACAATAACAACAATAACAACAACAGTAGCTAGAGATATGGCAAGGCTTATAAGAGTCAAGCCAAAACGAGAAAGTAAAGTCTGGCATGTAACAACTTAACTAGGCAGTGAATCTGACTTAACATTTCGCTTTCCGATATGATACTTGCATTAAATGAATTTTCACGTCAGTTGTTTGGTGACGTTCTCAGCATGCGCACGAGGTAGAGTCGCACGACTTTAATTGATAATATCATGTTGAACTCCGAAATGTCAACTCAGATTGACCTCTAACCCGATCCAAATCGGGGTGCGAACCGTATTCGTATATATAATTGTAGACCATGATACGAGTTCTAACATAAATATCACCTCATCACGCGAACCCGGCCTGACACAATCGCCCTAAATAGTATTAATTATCATATGCCAGGCTTTAGGCGTGCTGTTATTTGACTAATGCATGTGTATTGTCGTGCTGAATTTATCCGTGTCAAAATTGATTGACATAAAATGTACCTCCCAATAAAAGGTAGGGCATTCAGCTACGTCAATGACGCGTTTTTTGCCTTTCGATGGCGACAGCTGTGGCTAGTAGGCACGTATTTACGAACTCAAAATGTTTCTTTTCTCCAACGATGGTCATAAAAATGCCTTAAGATACTGTTACACATACCTTTTAATAGCATGCTTGTGCAATGTATACCTTTGTATGGAAATAGCATTTGCGAGAATTTGAACTTAATGTGTGTCATTATTTGTTAAATGCTGTCCAATACGTAATTTAGTTGCACTGATGAGACTTAGCAAAAATAAATGTCAGTCTCTAATAATCATTCCCATATTTTCTGCGTTAATAGCATGCTACTATTGCTTTTTACTGGCTACTTTCCAGATACACAAGCTATTTGCTCGAAACTAGCATGCTTTCGTGCCACTATAAAGAGTAGTAGGTACCTACCTTAAATTCCTTAAAGCCTCTCACAGACTGGCACACCCTGCGGTGACGCTTTTTACCGGGTGGTCCAAACAGCGACGTTAATAAGTTTTTTTTGGATTCCTCCCACCCAGGGGTACTCGAAAGTATGTTCCGCGATTGTGCAACAATTTTGATCAAAAGTGAATAGACGTTTCAGCGAGCTAGACTACAATTTTCAGCTTGCAGTAATGGTAAGATGTTAATTGCTGTACATGTGAAAGGGCAATTTATGAAGATTATGTTTCTGTAAAAAAAAACACAAAAATCACATCAGTTTTTTTTAAGTCCATCATACTACCGAAATTTCTTATGAAATCACAAAAAAACATAACTTGAAAACGACAAAAAATCGCGGAACATACATGAGGTATTTTCGGGTACCCCCGGGTGGGAGTAATCCAAAAAATATATATTGACGTCGCTGTTTGGACCACACAGTATACTTATATTCAATAATCTCTTTGGTGACAGTCAATAGTAATTTTGACAGCTATTGTCAACTTACTATTGACCGCCACCGCAGGCCGCGCCATTCTAATTCAGCCTTAAGGCCTATCTGACGTAACTTTTGGACGACTAGCGTTCTATTCGTTCTAACGTGTTATTTATTTACCTTTATTTCTGACGTTTCATCTGCGACCATGACCGGTGCAACCCATGTCGAAACGTCCGAAAAAAAGGTAAATAAATATCCCGTTAGACCTGTGTAAAATAATAATTAAAATATGTTATTGATATTTACCTCGAATTTTCTGTATAATACGCAGGCAACATTTCAACCATACGAATAGAACTCTCGAACTATGAATTCCCAGTGGATTCCCAACGCTCGCTTTCCAAGTGAAACTGCTCCGATTTTCCCACGTACAATATTCTCACACAGACAATGCCTTTCCAATTTATTGCGTGTATTTCACACCGTTAATCTTGTATAGTTTCGTTTTCAAATTGTATGACCCCTGTTTTACTGGCACTTAATGCTGCCACCAAATGGAATCAAATGGTAGTTTCATATATGTTCAGTGAATAACTCGCGATATTTATTATAAACTGTCGAATAACTGTCAATTTGTGGGCGGTAATACGGTACCTACCAATTTTTTTTGTTTGCGTACCCTAGCATGCCAATTTGAGCTCAGTTCACAATTTGACGATTTCACATTGATACATTATAAACTAACGTAAAATTACGCGTTAAATTGTGAACGCTTTTGACAGAAAGTTCACAATTTTTCGACAGTTTAAATAATAAATATTGCGAGTTAGTTTATAAACTGACGGTAACCTATACTTACCTATAAATAAACTCTCACAATTTTTCTACAGTTTATATCATCGCGAGTATGATCATAAACTGACGGTGTTCACAATTTAACGTTCACACATACACCGGTGGCAAGCAACCACGGTCTGATGGTAAGTAGATACCGCAGCCTATAGACGTTTACGATTCCAAAGGAGGCGTAAGCGCGTTTCTTTATTGTTGTGTGTTGTATGTGTTGTGTTGACAGCTAAAGACGAATGCAGGTCTCTCTGCATTCTCAACACGCTGTGTCCTCAGGAGCTCTCACAAACACACTGACACACACCTACAGAGCAAGTAGTGTTGCAATACGGTCTTCTGAAAGGCCGTGGACTGAACGCTCGCTGCCCGCTGGCGACCTGACCATAGCCTAAAGTGGAGGCACTTCCCCAGTTGGGTTGCTGTCATCTCACTCGTGTTTGGAGTGAGATGACAGTTATCCGCTGTGCCCTACCTCTAAGACAAGACATGAAGACACACATAAACGCATCTTAGCTAAACCATATGAGAAACTTTAATAACGTCTTAATTACCTCGTGAAAGGTTTATGACTCAGATTTATGACATCATCCAGTAGTTAGTTATCTTTTTATCAGGTGATATAAGTGCATTTCTTATCAAACGCCGTAAATGCCCATCACAACATAAGATACTTGAACCATGTACATATACGCGTTAGATTCAGTACCTACTATATTTTTTTATTTAATTTCATCTTCGTCGGTTCCTCAAGGCTGAGGGTCGTGACCAAGGATCGCAGTTCTTCACAACCGTTCTCCAAACCCCTCTGTTTGGAGCGAATATCGCGTGGTATCGCGGATCGAATCAATCCATCGTGTGTGTGGTCTGCCTTCCTTTTTTTATACAACGACGTTGGCAAACAAGCGTACGGTAAGCGCCTGACGGTAAGCGGGCAGCCTATAGACGCATGCAACTCCAAAGGAGTAACATGGGCGTTGCCGACCCTTGATATGTTTGAGGATTCGCCGTGTTGACAGCTTAAGGAACAAATTACCTCGCTCTCAACACAACGCATCCTCGGGAGCTCTGGCGACCTTGCTCACCTCCAGGAACACAACACTACTACAGAGCAAGTAGTAGTGTTATTAAAGTTGTGGTCTTCTGCAGGGCGGAGGTACTTCCCCAGTTGGGCTGCTCCACATTCGAGCGGGATGATATTTCGCTGTGCCCTACCTCACCAGAATCAGCCTCTACTTTCCTCTCTCTTTCCTTCAACGCAGCCAACCATTATCAACTCCAGTCCTGCTGGTCTCTGTGGGCCACGTTGCCAAGATTGTCATCATTCTCTGGAAGCATGTAGTTGAAAGCCCGGTGTTGATGTTGATACGCTCCTTGAGTAAGGACACATTACTGCGGCGTTTATTCAATTTAGCCTCTCATAAATGTAAAACCTGGGGTGGTTGGCTGAAAGTCAAATCAGCAAAATTTTATGAAACGTCAATATGTTGGAACCTATGACGTTTGCAGGGAAATAGAAACCAGTGACGTAACGATTTTATATAGTCCACCAGCGCCCATTTTGTAGATCTTTATAATAGCAAAAACTGTGATGATTTCTGCGTGTATTTATGAGTTTTGTTTATTGTTTAATATGATTAATTAATGTATGTGTAGTGTATTGTTTTGTATGATTAATTTACTTTTACTGCTGTTTTCACAGTTGCGGGGATATTTACTTTATACTTATAAAGATATGGATTTTAATCTAAAACAAATATAATTCATTCAACCAGACTGTAAAATACGCCCTCAATTATTCGTTATTTCTATAAAATCTTCTAATATAACATAAAAATTATAGCTAGAAATGTTAAGTAAGTATTTTAAAGAACCAACTTGGCGAGGTGAACCTAGGAACTATGTTGTTTTTACTTTCGAGACCCTTCGAAAGTAAAAACCATTTATATTCTTAGCTGCAGTAAAACTAGCTCCTCACTTACAAAACTAACATAAAAAAACAACATTAATGCGCTAAAAAGCACAAAGTAGAACCAGCCCATTAGACAACTTGAGCGCTCTAGGCCGTTCTACGAGAGCTCTCTAGCGCTCTACGCGCTCTAGAGCGACTAACGCGACACAACCGCTGTTGACCCAGTTCCGAGATAAGATTTGAATTGGATGATAAATGAAGTACAAGATGTGGGGAGATTGAGCACTGAAATGTTATCTTGACACTTAGTAACTTGGAACTTGCTAATACAGTTTTGTCAGTTTTCTAATGAAAAATGAATAGGTAGGGACGTTCACGTGACGTTCAGGATGCCTAGACCCCGTAAGATATTGCAAGTTAATCCACATTTAGAACCTATTTTGTACTATTTGGTACCTAATTAAACGAGCGAGCGAAGCGAACTTCTCCATTACAACTTGGGCCAAAATTCTTTCGTATGTCCGGATGCTCCGCTGTCCCGTTGTCCGGCTGTCTGGCTGACCGGCTGTCCGGCTGTATTCCTCTACAGTTCGCTTTTCTCAACCGATTCTCGTGAAGTCTCGTAAAATTCAAGTATAAGTATAGCTTTCTTTTGTCGACTCAGTTTCTAGTAAGTAAAAAATAAATAAAAATTAGACCGGCTCACAAGTTCTAGAGCTCGCAGAGCCTAGTATAATATAATATATGTACCTCGCTAAAATTTACGAAGTGGGACAAAGAAAGACGCTAGCCATTATGACGTCATTCAGGATTCTGGATGCGGATCTTTAGAGTTAGTACCTCAACATATATTATTAGTTTTTTTTTAACACGCTTATTAAAATATAGACTTAATTTCCAATAAATGAAGAAATGATTAATGATTAAAGATACTTTCTGATAAATTATCCATTGAATTCTGCGAGAAGTCTGTTCACGTTAAACTTGATAGACACGCGTATTTAACGAATTGATTACCTAATGATTACATACCTTCCGACAAATTATCCTTCGAACATATACATATGTTTTGTGTTTGTTTGTGTGTTAATACCATAAAACAAGCAAGCATGTTAAATAAACAAGCATTCCTATTCCCGTCAGTATAACCATAAAAAACATTCCATGTAAAAAAGAGGCCAAGTCTCGAAACTCTTCCACCCTAAAAAGTTGTAGATATTTCGTAGAGCCATGTCTCAGGCATTCTTATTAATCTTTATTTGCTTGGTAAATAAAATTCTGTAACTTGGCAATCACACAACTTTCCTGCTTTTATCGATTTCTGCATACCTACATCTAAGTAGTATTGTATGATTGCCAAGTCACAAAATTTTATTTAGCAAGCAAATAAAGTTTAATAAAAATGCCTGAGACTTGGCTCTACGAAATATCTCACAATTTTTTACGGTGGAACAGTTTCAAGACTTGGCCTAATTGTTTGTCCCATTTACTGCAAATATAACTTTATAATTATATATGTTTATAGGCATTAAAAAGTTATGTATTCAGTTGGTGTATCTAGAAAACTGGACTGAAATTGCATTCTTGATGATCGGTGAGTCAGTCAGTGAGTGACAAAATTAAGATACTTGGTCTAGTTGTAATTCTTAAACTACTGGTTCAAATTGAATTCAATTTGAAATATATCGTGTTTATAATAATGCGGGCTTGGTTACTGAAAATTCAGGCTTCTAGTTTTATCCACAACGAAGTTTTAGGGGGGTCGAAAATGGCCTGAACTGCTTCGAGAAAAGGATTGTACGGCCGTGATGCTCTTTTGCTCGACTTGGCTGGGGCACTGCCGTGCCCCCAGATATTGTGATCGACTTCCCCTCTTAATATAAGCACGGGAATATTTGCCCTCCCATTACACGCTAGTCGGGACTCGGCTTTCCGTGCACGTCCCTTATTTGTGACGGACAGACGGTAATACGATATTATGTTGGAATACGCTGACTGTTTTGTGGTTCTGGAAATCAATTCAAGACTGCAATAGCAGTGGCGGAGCGCCCATACAAACCGATTCCCATAAGCTTGCCTAAAATTTCATTCTAGGCAAGGCTACAGTTATATACTCTAAACTCTTTCATAACTTTTTTGTTCCTGGTTGCCCATCGAAAAATTCCACGCGCCGTGAGTACGCAGAAAACAAGCAAAGCCGAGGTATAAAATAAGGCTTCTGTCCATCCGCAAGGCCTATTCTATAGTGATAAAAAATATTGAGATCTGATGAGTAGTTCAGGAGATTGCCCCCTACATATAAGCTAGACACTTACGGCCTACAAGCCTGTTTTAATTAAAATGGCGTTAAAATTCGTTTATCCTTATATTTCACTTCGACATTTGTGTTCGCAGGAAAGGGACAAAGCATATTTTATTTAGCAGAGGCATTTTAAGTTTTATGAATAAGTGGTTTAACAACTTGGCCTCTTTGTATTATTAGTATAGAAGTGAACGGAGGGGCGAGAGATAGGAAACATTGGAAGGGGTTGGAGGAGGCATTTGCCAATCATCATCATCATCATCATCATCATATCAGCCGAAAGACGTCCACTGCTGGACATAGGCCTCCCCCAAAGAGTGTAAAGTGACCGGTCCTGCGCCACCCGCATCCAGCGGACTCCCGCGACGTTTACCAGGGAATCAGTCCACCTTGTGGGGGGCCTACCCACACCGCGCCTTCCGGTTCGTGGTCGCCACTCGAGAACCTTTCCGCCCCAACGGCCATCGGTTCTACGCGCTATGTGCCCCGCCCACTGCCACTTAAGTTTAGCGATTCGGCATTCGATTTGCCAATAGGCACACCGAACTAAGAGATATATAAACAAGAATTGGGGAAAAATAATGTTCGGAATGAAGGGCTATGTAATGTGATGTAATAGGCAACTTAACGACCTGTAAGCTTTGTCATGCGATTAAATAAAAAGATAACTGACACGCACCGAAAATGCAAAAAAAAATACGATGTCTGGTCATAATGATCAATATGATCTGCCTACTCCGTTTCGCGAATGCAAGTATGAATATTAACAGTTCGTCGATTACGAAACGTTTCATACATACGTTAGGTAAATCTAAATGTAATTTTTTTGCTTGGGAAAAAGTCAGTTGAGTTGACCTAACACGATTACCCCGCCCAAAACTCTCATGTCACATCAAAATGAAACCCTAGCACTGAAATCCGTAGCGCAGCCTGAAACCTGAAACCTAAAGAGCAATAACCCCTTATGTAAGCATAGCCTAGCTCGCCGGAGGTATTGCGGAGCGCCCTCTCCCCAGGGAGGAGAGGATATTGATAAAATTACTTTAGCGTTTTAACTTTCTTTGAACGTATAAGATATATACACTTTTATACCTTATTTAGTTGTAATAAGGCGACGTTGACGTCGCCTGAATTCCTTGGGGATGTCGATGAAAAATTGAAAAGTAATTGCGATATAGGGCATCTCGATTTAATACGCGCACGTTGACTCTCCGTAGACGGGTACACTACATAATTCCGAAGACTCATTTGTCCGAAAGTATATTTTTTTCCGAATTTCATAATATCGAAAACCGTGTTCCTCTGAAGGAAATTTTGATTTTTCGGGATATAATACGAACCTAACCTATTTACATCTTCAATTAAATCCTCTGCGTCCAAATTTTCATTAATTGCAAAATGGCGTTCGGAATTTGGAAATTTCGGAAAAATTATGGTTAACAAACGACTGCTCAGTTTTTTTTGTGTTCCTCCATAAACTAATGTTTTGTTGGTAAAGTTACAAATAAAATTGCGTCGGCTCTATTTTAGTTGGCAAAGATTTATTAAGTAGTGTTTCTTGGTGCGTGTCTAAAAAGACAAAAACAGTACAATAATTATGAAGAGACGAATACTACTTATTTTCGGAAGATTTCCTCGCAAACTTTTGCTCGTTATAATATTAATATAGATCTTCTTCGTGCAATTATAAGTCTTATGAAACCGTCTGAGTATTTTACTTTTGTAGTATTGGAAGAGGAGAGTGGCGTAATAAAGAAGAGGCCTATACTCAACAGTGGGTGGATAAGGGCTGAATAGATAGATAGATAGTATTGGAAGAAATAAGGAGCCATGGAAGATCCGTTGGAGCGACGCAGTAAAGGAAATCTGCAAAGGAAACTTGCAGACGTGTATCCGGATGGCTCAACAGCCTTGAGAGCATTAGTGCGCAAAGCAACGACCTCGTGTAGTCACGACCCTCAGTCATGAGGATGCGACGAAGAAGACTAGTATTTTAAATTATCGACGTGCAACTGTCCCATCCCTAGCGCTAGCGATCAATTTCTACAGCGTATCCTGTGAACTCCAATAAACAGGCATTTCGGAGTTGCCTCAATACTCGTTATATGAGGTGCCTTTCAAGTGAGATTATTTGAGTTGTCCATTCAAAAAGCAACTCTACCGTCCGAGGTAGAAGATTCCAATTCAAATGAAAGTCTTTAAAAAGTCAGTCACTATAATATAATCTCAACCATATAAAGTTAGCCTTATTGCTAACCTTAGGCGCGTCAAGCGGTTATTCTCAAATTTAGTGTCTGCGTCTAATTACCACGTACATACATAGATACATTCACGCCTTTATCCCTAAAAGGGGTAGGCAGAATACATGAAACTGGTGTTCCAGTGCCACTTTTAGCAACAATGTGGGTATAAAAGATCGACAAAATGTGATATCGTAGTGACAGGTTGCTAGCCCATCGCCCACAACACACTTCAACCCTGTTCCCTTAGTCGATTCTTACGACACCCACAGGAAGAAAGGGGGTGGTGCTATTCTAACCCGACACCACACGGGGATTAATAATTACCACGACTCCATATAAAATGTTCGTAAATGGTCGTGGTAATTAGATGCAACCAAAGACACAAAATTTGAGAATAGCCGCAAGCTGCTACGAGACGAGAGATTGTCCACTCTAGTTACGGCGTAAGCATGATACGCGCTATAGGGTGATATTGATATATTAAACTAGGCTCCCACTCGCTAGTGCTACATCTGTCGCGCCTATAAATTAAACTGCGCAACAATTCAGATCAGGAATTGGACATTCACCGTGAAAGTTTACATCGATTCACGATGAATTTGCTGTCTATTATCGATTGAAGAGCCTATCACAATAACTATATCAATCTGTATCAGCTTTAGACCCTCTTATTCGTACAACACAATATTATTATTAACTACTATCAGACTAAGTACTGTTGCGTATCTTACTGTCATGTTCTCTTTTTAACCGACTTCAAAAAAAAGGAGGAGGTTCTCAATTCTGTTGTTTTTTTTTTTTTTTTTTTCAATGTTTGTTACCTCAGAACTCCGTCATTGATGAGCCGATTCATAATTTTTTTTTTTTGTTGGTAAGTATATATTTCCAGGTGGGTCCCATTTTTTGAAAATTCAATTGGATGATGGGATCCATGAGGAATTGAGGGAACTCCTCAATTATATTAGGCACGCGTGTAGTGATTTTGGTATTTTCTATTATAACTCGTGTATTTACATCCCGAAATCATAAATTGGTGGAGTGGAATTGATGATGAAGACCACAGATGACTTATGGAATTCCTCAATTATATACTTAAAAGTACAAAAGTATATCACAGATTCTGATAAGATTCCGTTGAAATAGCAACTAATGAAGTGCCAAGGGTGATCCTTGTGGAATTGACGGAAGTCCTCAAATATTTTCGGGTCACATACAGCAATTGGGTTTTTTTCTATAATAATCAACGCATTTGCTCTCGGAAATCAGTTCATGTGGTAAATTGGAAAAGAAATATAGAAATGTTCTCGTGGCTTGGCGGAGTACTAAATTGAAGTCGGTCAACGCTTTCCTTAATGCATGCTTTGCAGGGGTCTGTGTTTGCAGGCAACTCCTTACTTTCCGCACCTCGGCAATAATTTATTATTACTACCACATATTGATCACCAAAGCATACTAATCATACACGTAGTATATAATCACTCACTACACATGTACCCGTGTAACAGAATGCACAAACAGATGTGTACGGTAATTAACCGCGTCGTGTTTGTAATTAGTATGGAGATGGACTCTGTTGCGCATGGTCGGTTGGGGACTAATATTATAGAAGAGACATAGTGTTAGACGTGACGGTAATTTTATTAGTGTCACACAATGGGGTCGAAAGAACAAGAAACAGTCAAAGACGTAGATAGAGCATTTAATAGATGGAATCCAAGGGAATCCCTAAAAGGGACGGAGGTAAATTCATCTTCATCATCATCTTATCAGCCGAAAGACGTCCACTGCTGACCCCGTATCATGGTCGGCCTTATCACGCGATAAGTGACAAGATAGAGCGTCCGTCTCGTTCTATTGAACGGTGTCAGCCAGTGACGGACGCTCTATCTTGTCACTTGTGTGATAAGGCCGTCCATGCTACGGGGTCTGGACTTACTGGGGCTGAGCCTGCCTGGACCCCTTGCCTGCCTGACCTTGTAGACTAGACCTAGACGGAAATCCAGCACTGATTGGAAGTTGCTGAAAAATGGGTTGAAAATTTTGAGGACAACTTAAACTTACATACATC
This sequence comes from Epinotia bilunana, assembly GCA_947049275.1. Lineage (NCBI taxonomy): Eukaryota > Metazoa > Arthropoda > Insecta > Lepidoptera > Tortricidae > Epinotia > Epinotia bilunana. Next base: position 2,735,844 of record OX346275.1, on the reverse strand, counting down.
CAGTGCAAGTTAATATAAAGCTTGCAATAACTACACTTATTTTCTTTTAAATAAAATCTGAAAACCCAACTAACATTTTCGTTGGCGTGTCGATCGCGGTGGTTCGGACAAGAGCCAAGCTCTTAAATTATAAATGGACACGAACTAAAATAGGGCGAGTGCGGACGTTTCTTCCTGTGTTTAATCAGTGTAATTACACCTATTCGTCTGAATCACCCGCAATGAGGGTCGCGAGAGGTCACTGGCACGATGCGGCTGCAAAAGTAACTAGTATTCTATCACAGTAATATTGTATTTTATCCTGTGGGTACCTATAGGTGTAAAAAACTGCATTTAGTTGTAGACGGTTCGATTAGACATTCCTTTTGTTTGTGTTACACATTCTAAACATGTAGGTAATGTGTATTCGAAGAGAAGCATGATTATTGTAGGTACCTTTTAGAACGTTTATGTCAGCTGTCATTTCCTCCTACTAAACTTCCCTTTTTATACTTAAATTTTTAGTTTAGCCAATTTTGATTTTTATTGTTTATGATTATCTTATATTTATGATTAAGCTGGCTTTAATTTATATTCTAACTATTAATGAATTTATCTCAATTAATAATTACTAAAAGTTAACATCTACATTTATTTGACGTTACGTACAATGCGTTACGCTATCGACCAGCTGGTTATAAATACATGCAAGAGGAGCCTTTCATCAGTCTTTTACCTACAAGTAGTTTTTCGAACATGGGTTAGGGTGAATATAGGACTGGTGGTGGAGATACTGAGCTGGCATCAAACTGAGCTGTGACAAGGAGATCGTTCGGAGGATTTGGAGAGCTTAGGGGGGCGATGCACCGGCTAGATAAGATATGGAGATCGCGCTATACAGAGACAAACAAAGATCAGGCTTATGCTCCCCTCGTGTTCTTTATCATTCATAACGGCTCAGAGACCTGACCCCGTATCATGGTCGGCCTTATCATACGATAAGTGACAAGATAGAGCGTCCGTCACTGGCTGACACCGTTCGATAGAACGAGACGGACGATCTATCTTGTCACTTATCGCGTGAAGGCCGACCATGATACGGGGTCTGGACTGTCCGAGCCAAAATGGAAATCGCATCGATGCTTTTGAGGTGTTGGCGTCGACTTCTACGGATACCTTTGGGCTTGGACTGCAATGCGAATGAACCAATGAATACTGGAAGAGCTAAGCTACATCGTCGACTATCCACAATATGTATCATCGATGCATTCGTGCGTCTCTTTGTCCCTGATCGGTACGTTCGCGCGCGAAGTCACCCCTTGCTGCCCGTGCCGGGCGCGCGCACGTGGGCCAGCTTGTCACAATCCCATTGCGCGCGCATTAGCGCACAGGCGCACGTAGGAACGCACAGTGTGATCTGTTTGCGAGTTCGACCGCGCGACTGATGATTGGATGCAGGAGGGTGGCAGAATGCGAGATGCCTGCGAGTACTACACACATTACTGCCGTACTTTTTTAAAAGGCAGTCTTCTTCATACAATTTACTTGTAGATGACTGCCTTTTTAAGAATGACGGCAGATTATGTGTCAATTGTATTGTATTTGTACTCCCTTTGTCTCTGTGTGTCTTTTGTGTAGTGAATAAATGTCTTCTTTCTTTCTTTCTTTCTTTCTTTCTTTCTTTGCTATAGTTTAACATACTTAAGAGTCGTAGTTGTTTATGTTTTTATTTTTCTTAATGTTACATATTTATAAGTTTGTACCGCTTTGGCCTTGCTGTTAAGGTATAAATGTTACTATAAATAAATAAATGTAAATTACATTTCCCTATGCTTTACCTCTCTAATCAAATTTATAATCCCCTAACAATTCTATCGTTTTACTTAAATCTGCTTGAATATTTACTAACATGAGACCGACGCAAGAAAACTTCCTAAACCACTGAAAAAGACGAAAATTCAAAGACATGTCGCTTAACGACTTACACCATTAAGAAACGATTTTTCATATATCAACGCCGAGAAGGCAAACATTTGTATAGAAAACCATCCGAACCCGCGCGTCACATTCGTCCTTCATATAGGCAATTCTCTTTAGGAACCTAATATTTATACTCGAGATTATTCGAGTTGGCCGAATTGCATCAAAGTGGTCCATTCAAAAAGCAACTCTGCGGTCGAAGGTAGAAAGAAGGTACCAATTCCAATGGCAGTTTTATAAAAAATCAGCCACATTAAATTATTTCAACCATACTGATTAAGTTTAATCCCAATAGGGGTGTAGACTCGAAAATTGTTAAGAGTATTACTCCAAAAGAAAGAAGGCAAAAAAATATGCCTAGTGACGAAAATCCTATTCAGATATCTCAAAGAATCACGAAGCTGCAACTGTTAGAGAGAGAAAACGTTCGCAGCCAGTAACGTCACCAACTGCGAGGCTGCCGAAGAGCGCGTCGCGCGCGCGGCAGGCCGCATCGATGGCGGCGCCGAACATGGCATGGGAATGGCACATTGCCATCTAGTAGTGACGTCACTAAGTGCGAGCGTCAATCGTCTCATATGAAGTTGCGTTTTGCAAAAAAGGGACAGAACCTACCCCTTCTTAAAACTTTGGACACATAACTTCGTGATTGTTTAACCTCTTGCGTTGATTTTTTCTCCATTTGACTACATTTTTAATCCTTTTTCGAGATTATTTTATTTAGTGTCTACACCTCAAAATTTGTCCTTAGATTGACCCACAATTAGAATACACACTAAAACAACGTCGAGATTATACGAATTTAATCACACTCCCATATAAACTTTCATCCCCATTTCACCCCCCTTTTGAGTTGATTTCCTGGACGAATTATACTAAATTTGATCTTTGCCGAGGCACGCAAACTTATTGATACCAAAATTTATTTATACGATTCTTATAAGAGGTAACAAGTACCTTATTTACAATACTTATTAGTACGTACTTGTATAAATTGTATTATAAAAGAATTAGGGTCGCTAGTATGTCGTACCCATACACCTAATTAACTAAATAAAAGTATATAATGACATAATCACATGCATTTTTAGTCTGCCTATACCAGAATCAGGCTATTAACACACGAGCATACAATAAATTCAGCCGGTATGAAAACCAAACACTTTTTAACATATAAATGGCGCAATCAACACTTGAATCCCGTCGTAACGACCAATAGGGATTGGCAATACCATATCGATAATCACTGCCATTTCCGGACTCAATATCCACACTGTTTATTAGGAAATCTTTCGGCTGGTTTCATGTATAAAACAACTGTTTATTCAGCCACAAGGTGTATTATAGTCATGGTCATAACTAAGATTTCACCCGTCACTTTATATCAAGCGTTATAAGAAGGTACCGCGAGTCTTAATCTAAGCTGCACGGTTACCACGATAGGGAGCGTGTGTCTCGCGGCAAGATAGTCTATCCATCTCTTCCCTTTTTGCAAGCTTTTATTTAACTTGCAATGTATATTTGTCCGGGTGGAATCTTGCAACTGAATTTTCAAGCAGATATCTAAAAACCGACTGAGCTGAAATTTTGGGTAAAGCTATAGTTTGGATTACAATTCAATATTATTGTACCATCGACCTGATTCTGATGATGGAGACAGAAGATGGCCATGGGAATTCAGTACTTAACCGACGTAACCCCGTTGAGTTTGGGCACAGAATAGATAATAAGTTCAGGGGCCGTAGATAAGGTTACAAGCGACAAGCGCTAACGCCAATAGAAAATAATAAAATGTAGGGGTATGACAGATGCCGACGAAACACTTTTCGTTAACATCTGTCATTGCCATACATTTTATTAGTTTTCTATTGGCGTTAGCACTTGTCGATTGTAACCTTGTCTAGGCCCCCAGGTTTGGGCTAACTACTCATAGACATACTAAACTACTCATTCTATAGTAGTTGGTGACGGTATACAGAAAACTACAGTAGGCAATAAAAGCTTGTATCAAATGTGTTTTTTTTGACAGAAACTTATTAAGTGTTCTAATTAGAAAGATATGGATATTCTTATCTCGCCGCGAGACAGCTCGCACGCCGTCTTGTGCTTACAGCGCTGGCAACACCGAGGTGGTGCTTTGATAACAAAGTGGCCATTTCGAACCACTGTTCGACCCACGGTTTGGTAGGACCCATTTTACGCAAGCGAATTATATAACAATTTTAAACTTGCAACATTGAAGCAATTGACCAATGAAAGGGGAATCTTTGACTAGTCTTGACCATCTAGTTCTTGATCTCTCGACTTTGAGATAGAAAGGCCCAACACGGCTATCACGCGACGGCGCGCGAGCTCTCTCGATTTTTCTCGCACTATCCGTCTTTCCTATTAGAACACTTAGAACAAGAGGTATATAGTGCAAGAAAAATCGAGAGTATGTCGCGGCCGTCTCATGATAGCCGTGCTGATGTAGACTCGTAAAATTCTAACCCCCTTATTCATAAAACTTAGAGTGGCCTCTGCTAAATAAAATGTGCTGTGTTCCTTTCTTACGAAAACAAATGTCAACGTGACGGATAAGAACAAACGATTTTTTTTATAAGGGCGTTAGTCACTAGTTTATATAATGGGCCGCAGCTCATTGTAATAATCAGATATATAAAGAAACTAAAAGCGTTACACAAGATGATGTACGCACAGTGAATCAGTTTAATTGGACCATTATTAATTTCCACTTAGAGTTTGTTGCTATCTCGAAAGATGTCTACGAAGAACTCGAAGTGGTTACTACTGATACATAACAGCCTTATGGATCAAATATTTCTTCTAAAGATTGTGAATGAATAACAAGATTTCTTAACCTTACTGTGTACAGTTACAGTAACCACTCTCATCTATCATTGCGGTCGTAATATTGTCAAGATTTAACTGGATTCAATCTATTCGGCCCATTTGTGGATGTTGTCCATAAAACTAGACAATATACTGTATTTAGAACATCAGCACTCCACGGTACAGTAACCTATCGAGCTATGTCATAAAGGACGTAATATCTTAGCAATTTTCAAGGCACTTACGCCATTATTCGAGTAATACTTGTAGTCAAACGTAAATAAACATTCGACACGTGCCTCCCATTGCCATTAATTATAACGTGTATCGGAAATCGAAAGTTATGGGTCAGTGTTTCAGTAGTTCGCAGTTACAGTCACTCATTCGGTTATGATATGAAATTATGATGTCAGCTAAGTTTCCATGTACGGTAAAATGCTTGACGTTCGAATTTTTTTATACTTTGACGTCAACAAACAAGATAAGCAGACACCGTAGTCTATGGACACTCGTGAGTCCAGCTATTCTGTAACTGGTTAAGCTCACTCCAACGCTCACCCACAAATAGGTGAATCTTGACGCCGCGAGTAACTAAGCGTAGGTATTCTACTTTCATTAGGCATGCCGGGTGGAGAGAGGCGCGTGAGCGCGTAAAGAATCACACCCCAGGAGAATCACAACCGCGTTACCGACCCTTTACTGATTTGGGGATTCGTTGTGCTGACAGCTAGAAACAAATGCAGGGCTCTCAATCTCAACACGGCGCATCCGCGGGAGCTCCGGCTACCTTACTCACCACCCCAGGAGCTCAACTCTCTTGAGTTGAGCTCCTCCAGTAGTGGTGGTGTCATGGCTGGGGTCTTCTGTAAGCTGAAGGTGCTTCCCCAGTTAGGTTGCTCCAAATATGAGCGAGAAGACGATGAGAATACTATCACCATTTAGCAAGGTTTGGTAAAGAAACTTATTATACACTAGCTTCCGTCCGCGACTTCGTCTGCGTGGACTCGGGATAAAAACTATCCTATATTTTAATCCAGGCTATAAACTATCTTCGTGCAAAATTTCATTCAAATCGGTTCAGCGTGATTGTGTAACAAACATCCAAACATCCAAACATCTAAACTTTCGCATTTATAATATTAGTAGGATTGTCGTGGAATTTTGTGAAGATCGATCGAATAGCACCCATCAAGGCGGAACGACATGCAAACGTGCTTTCTCAGTTTTTCATAAGATCAGGCTTCGTTTTAATTCGTGATAATAAATTCCGTGGCGAAGGACTTATACTAATGATCTATTTTGATATCCGATCGCGATCTCGACTAGAAGTGTAAAAGCAATACACTTCTTCAATGTAAATAGATACCATAGATATTCTTAGAAAATGTTATCCTAGATACAAACTAGGTGTAAATCTTAGTTTAAGTATGTGATCATTTTGTAATATGTACCAACGTTTAAGACAAGGATTTGCAATACCCTTACAGAGTGTCAGTCATGTCGTACTATAGACTGTAAGATATTTAAGACCTTATGTTAATATATCTACATGAGAGCAATAAAGTATTAAGTAAATAAGTATGTATGGTTTTTCTATGTTGTTTGACAACAAAAAACAAATTGACTACACAAAAGTATCGAAAATACTTACTTATTTTTGCTATTTTATGAAAGATTAGATAATAGACGGTGTCCCTTCCCTACAGACTGCATATTAACTGGGCATTTTTGACGTTTCATTAAAAGTAAATGGTCATTAAAAAAATACCACTTTTAGATTTTATTATTATTCCAAAGCCAAACGGTTGTAAACACTCATTATTCTCATAGAAATAGTAATCACTATTCGTCATACATAAATCTGCATCGCTAAACACATCGTCGGGGATAGTGCAATACCGCGTAACTAGCACTGGTAAATACTGCGTATCTACACAACACCCATAGGGCAAATCCGCGTAACTGGCACTGGTTAATACCGCGTATCTAATGTAGCCAAATTAAGATTTCCCGCCAACGAAAGTATAACGCCATGAAACTAAAGTCACTATCTTGTAGACCTCGTGATTCAATATTATCTTAAAAAGAAAAAGTATCTTTTCATCACGTTTTAAGCTTCTCCTGTAAAGTTACGTGTTTGTAGATACGCAGTATTTACAAGTGCTAGTTACGCAGTTTTGCACTATGGGTGTTGTGTAGATACGCACTATTTACCAGTGCTAGTTACGCGGTATTGCACTATCCCCGACATATACCTACCACTTCATCGCTAATAGGGAATGAGCTAAAATAAATGCATTCGACTTTCGTATTTATAGCTACATAAATAACTTCTTCTTATTCATATTGTGATGGATATAATTTCCTTTAAAAAAACTGTAATTAACACTTTTTATATTGGCTTGGACTTATAAAAAATCTATAAAAAGGCGCAACGGAATGGGAGCTACCGCAACTCAGTCTAAGCCAACAAAATTGAAAACGTCGATAATTCACTTTCCCATCACTAGCCCGGATAGAATTTTATCAACGACGCCAATATCGTTGCCGGGCTATCGAATTACGTTCGATAGTGGTATTAAGTATATGTTACATCACTAGTTGCCAGCTCGCTAGAAATTGATTTTTACAAGTACGAGTATCATTTCGAACTTAGTAGAACTCAGTAGGTTTAGGTTAAGTGTGTGTACTTATACTGTAAATATCATGTTGTCATTTGACATTGTTGTAAGATGTAGGTCAAAACAACTAAACAAGGTACTCATAAGCAACAATATGCATTATTAGTACTTATTATACATATTTGCTCCACAAGGTGGACTGATGACCTGGTAAAGGTCGCGGGAGTACGCTGGATGCAGGTGGCGCAGGACCGGTCACTTTGGCACTCTTTGGGGGAGGCCTATGTCCAGCAGTGGACGTCTTTCGGCTATTTTTGAAAGTATTTGTCGGTCCGACTCAGATGACTATAATTATATAGTATGAGCCCCGGCGAAGAATATTGATAATATATGTATGGTTATCCTGCTAGCATAACCTACTAAAGGCCTTGTGTGTGTTGTGGCTTGTTTGCCGAACAGATTTTGTTTGGTATTTGGAGTTAGTTTCAACTTCGGAAAAGGAGATACATATACTTATACTTTATTCCCCGTAAATCTTCCCATGGGAGCGAAAAAAGAAGGAATCCAGGATTTTGGTTTTGGGGGACTACGCTCACCTCAGATTAGGTTTTAGTCTTGTCTTCTAACCACCCAGGGCCTATTAAAAGCAGCCTCCTTGTCGATGGGATTGATGTCATTCTAAATTGGAACAGACAACGAATTCACGGCCAATTAAGCTACCGTGAAATATGAAGAACGATATTTTTTACTGTGTCACTAAATTACCCCACATTACTGTACTTCTAAGATTAACCGTCATCCAAGCTGATCTGTTCATAATTAATGTCTAATCTAAGATCAACACCAAACCTTTTTGCACGCGTGATTCCTATGTGAAATGGCAAAAACTAAAAACACCTCATACAGGTAAGTTAACAAAAGTGGATCCCAGTCAAAGCCTTCGTTACGTTGATATAAGACTCAGTTTCGCCTGGCCCGTGGAAAGGTTTTTTCTCTCAGTAGAATTAGTTTAAAAAAAAACTGTAACGTCTAATTACTGGATGTATATGGTTGAACGCTTCGAGAAAGTTCTATAGACAATGGATGATAGATTTCGCTATTTAATTATGCTAATAGTCTAGACTGGTAACTAAATACATATTGTGATATGTATTTAGAAAGTTATTGAGAAAATAGATATTTATAGAATATATTTTAAAAGGTTAAGTTGAAGTTCAATAAAAACATAGTAAAGTATCTATGCCGAGTTACTAACAACGCAAAACTGAATGCGATTTTTAGGTCATGAACGGGCTAAAATTGATTGAGGTGTTAATCTGAGATCATAGGTACGTCAAAAGACGCATTCGGGAATAAATTATATTCTTGTTTGGTTTAATCGATACAAACGAAAATAAGTGGGCCAACCCGGAGAAGTAGGTATTTTTTGATTGCAAGTGCATTTTAAGAAATAATTCTCAAATCTACAAACAACCAAATATTTTAAACGTAAGTATATTTAAAATATTTAAGAAGTTCCTTCAATTCGACATTAGAGGAGCCATGGGGGGATCAAGACTCCCACTCCCATTCCCACAAACCAAAATGCTGGAACAGCCACTGCTCCTGGTTCCCATCCCATCTCATCTGATGATTTCGCTTCAGGCAAAAAGGGGTGGACCCTTCCAATTTCCTTGAAGGAATTGATGCTTTTAAATACAAATTTAAATAAATGTCATCACATTTGTCAGCATATTTATACAGGCCTCTTTTCAGAGAAGATTTAATGTACCTAGAATATTGAATTTCAACATGTTCTTCTTTATTGTTGCAGCTGCACTCCGAGTACCGCAGCACGTACAGATGGCACCAATACCGAGAGCAGCAGGGCGTGGTGAAGCAACCGGCCGCGAGCCCGCCCTCCGCGCTACCCATCCCACGGGGTAACTAGAACACCATTACAGCCACTAGTGACCACTATGTGCGACCCCTCTGCCGCGCATTAAGCCACTAGTGGCCGCGACTAAACGCGACCCCTCTGCCGCACATTAAGCCACTAGTGGCCGCGACTAAACGCGACCCCTCTGCCGCACATTAAGCCACTAGTGGCCGCGACTAAACGCGACCCCTCTGCCGCACATTAAGCCACTAGTGGCCGCGACTAAACGCGACCCCTCTGCCGCACATTAAGCCACTAGTGGCCGCGACTAAACGCGACCCCTCTGCCGCGCATTAAGCCACTAGTGGCCGCCACTAAGCGCAGCCTCTCTGCCGCGCATTAAGCCACTAGTGGCCGCGACTAAACGCGACCCCTCTGCCGCGCATTAAGCCACTAGTGGCCGCCACTAAGCGCAGCCTCTCTGCCGCACATTAAGCCACTAGTGGCCGCGACTAAACGCGACCCCTCTGCCGCACATTAAGCCACTAGTGGCCGCGACTAAACGCGACCCCTCTGCCACACATTAAGCCACTAGTGGCCGCGACTAAACGCGACCCCTCTGCCGCGCATTAAGCCACTAGTGGCCGCGACTAAACGCGACCCCTCTGCCGCGCATTAAGCCACTAGTGGCCGCCACTAAGCGCAGCCTCTCTGCCGCGCATTAAGCCACTAGTGGCCGCGACTAAACGCGACCCCTCTGCCGCACATTAAGCCACTAGTGGCCGCGACTAAACGCGACCCCTCTGCCGCACATTAAGCCACTAGTGGCCGCGACTAAACGCGACCCCTCTGCCGCACATTAAGCCACTAGTGGCCGCGACTAAACGCGACCCCTCTGCCGCACATTAAGCCACTAGTGGCCGCGACTAAACGCGACCCCTCTGCCGCACATTAAGCCACTAGTGGCCGCGACTAAACGCGACCCCTCTGCCGCACATTAAGCCACTAGTGGCCGCGACTAAACGCGACCCCTCTGCCGCACATTAAGCCACTAGTGGCCGCGACTAAACGCGACCCCTCTGCCGCACATTAAGCCACTAGTGGCCGCGACTAAACGCGACCCCTCTGCCGCACATTAAGCCACTAGTGGCCGCGACTAAACGCGACCCCTCTGCCGCACATTAAGCCACTAGTGGCCGCGACTAAACGCGACCCCTCTGCCGCACATTAAGCCACTAGTGGCCGCGACTAAACGCGACCCCTCTGCCGCGCATTAAGCCACTAGTGGCCGCCACTAAGCGCAGCCTCTCTGCCGCGCATTAAGCCACTAGTGGCCGCGACTAAACGCGACCCCTCTGCCGCGCATTAAGCCACTAGTGGCCGCCACTAAGCGCAGCCTCTCTGCCGCACATTAAGCCACTAGTGGCCGCGACTAAACGCGACCCCTCTGCCGCACATTAAGCCACTAGTGGCCGCGACTAAACGCGACCCCTCTGCCGCGCATTAAGCCACTAGTGGCCGCGACTAAACGCGACCCCTCTGCCGCGCATTAAGCCACTAGTGGCCGCGACTAAACGCGACCCCTCTGCCGCACATTAAGCCACTAGTGGCCGCGACTAAACGCAACCCCTCTGCCGCGCATTAAGCCACTAGTGGCTGCGAATAAACGCGACCCCTCTGCCGCGCATTAAGCCAATAGTGGCCGCGACTAAACGCGACCCCTCTGCCGCACATTAAGCCACTAGTGGCCGCGACTAAACGCGACCCCTCTGCCGCGCATTAAGCTACTAGTGGCCGCCACTAAGCGCAGCCTCTCTGCCGCGCATTAAGCCACTAGTGGCCGCGACTAAACGCGACCCCTCTGCCGCACATTAAACCACTAGTGGCCGCGACTAAACGCGACCCCTCTGCCGCGCATTAAGCCACTAGTGGCCGCGACTAAACGCGACCCCTCTGCCGCACATTAAGCCACTAGTGGCCGCGACTAAACGCGACCCCTCTGCCGCACATTAAGCCACTAGTGGCCGCAACTAAACGCGACCCCTCTGCCGCGCATTAAGCCACTAGTGGCCGCGACTAAACGCGACCCCTCTGCCGCACATTAAGCCACTAGTGGCCGCGGCTAAACGCGACCCCTCTGCCGCACATTAAGCCACTAGTGGCCGCGACTAAACGCGACCCCTCTGCCGCACATTAAGCCACTAGTGGCCGCGACTAAACGCGACCCCTCTGCCGCACATTAAGCCACTAGTGGCCGCGACTAAACGCGACCCCTCTGCCGCACATTAAGCCACTAGTGGCCGCGACTAAACGCGACCCCTCTGCCGCACATTAAGCCACTAGTGGCCGCCACTAAACGCGACCCCTCTGTCGCACATTAAGCCACTAGTGGCCGCGACTAAACGCGACCCCTCTGCCGCACATTAAGCCACTAGTGGCCGCGACTAAACGCGACCCCTCTGCCGCGCATTAAGCCACTAGTGGCCGCCACTAGCGCAGCCTCTCTGCCGCGCATTAAGCCACTAGTGGCCGCGACTAAACGCGACCCCTCTGCCGCACATTAAGCCACTAGTGGCCGCGACTAAACGCGACCCCTCTGCCGCACATTAAGCCACTAGTGGCCGCGACTAAACGCGACCCCTCTGCCGCGCATTAAGTCACTAGTGGCCGCGACTAAACGCGACCCCTCTGCCGCGCATTAAGCCACTAGTGGCCGTGACTAAACGCGACCCCTCTGCCGCACATTAAGCCACTAGTGGCCGCGACTAAACGCGACCCCTCTGCCGCACATTAAGCCACTAGACGCGGCCAATAGTACCGAGCGCGAGCCACTCCCGTGGCTCCCCGGCTTGAGCTTGAGCTTGTGTGTGTGAGCTATGCAAAATAATAATGCAAAATCGTCCACAGTTTGTGGCCAGTGGCCGCCACTCGTTGCTCAATGTGCGGCGGCGCTAACCAGAATTAAGATTTCATAGGACTTTCACACCTCACCGACACTTCAGAGAGTTCAGAGACCTGTTTCCGCCGTGGCCTGGTTGAGACAAAAGTTTCCATTACAGTTGCGACTCTTTCAAGAATCGCTCAGGATCACTACAGCGTAAAAAGACGCTGATTTTCTCTTCAAAAACTTAGGAGCTAAGAGCTAACACAACATAATAATATCTTTGAATTCAATGGGATTACAACGGACTCCTTAAATATTGACTCTAAATCTGTTAACATCTATCTAGTGGCGAATGCAGGTGATGTGTGGTGTCCTGTCCTCTATTTCACCATCTTCACAAGTTACTTAAGAAAAATCATTCAAGGTGCACTGCTGGATCGACAAGTAAAGGGGGCGCTGGACAGCATCGTTACTAATCGTCCTGGCATTGTACGTTGAGCTATCGGTTGAACTATCGTTGTCACACAACAATAGAGAGAGAGAGAGAGAGAGACAATAGTCACACCATGAAATTGCGATTATCAGCGTTCCACGAGTCCCTACATTCAGTGAGGGTCCAAACCGCTAATGACCGTGGTCTGTCCACAGGTCCCATGGAGCCGGCGATGCCTCGTCGCAAGAAGTACCCGGGCGTGGCCTACCAGACCAATCAGCTGTTCGATCCAGCACCTATTGACGACATCCGCCCGCACCAGACCTCAGCCGCCGATAGGGCACGGGTAAGCAAGACACGTACTTAGATAGAGCGAGTTGCACCAACTTACGATTAGAGGCCGATCAACGTTAAATATGGCGCCGGAGCTGTCATTCCATAGAAAACTGTCAAACTTTATATACATTCAGATTTAAGGAACACTGCTTGTGATTACAGACGGTTTGGTGAAACCCATCTTTAGATATTTATATATGTAAACTGTACTCAAATAGCTTCGCCCTGTGATGTATATCGAAATCGAAATGTATATCAAAATTCATATTAACTTTCGCCTGTGTCGCGTATAAGATAAAGGAGTAGTCATAAATCTTCGCCACGGATCATGTGATCGTGATATAACACTGAAAAAGTAGATTGACAAAAATTGAGCACTAGTTGGGAATTCGGGGCAAGTCGAGAGACCTTGATATTTAGCGTCATAACCCCAGGGTAGGCCCTGACACTACACTGACCTTGTTTTGTACGGTTTAAAACTACCCGACGACTAAACTTGAGACTTCCTAAGTCATAAAATAACATACTAACATTACCAGTTTATCTGATTGTATCGATACATGATTGCTTAAAAATTCCTCGATAGAGAAAAATTCCAAAGTTGGGTCTGTATTTTCCTTTTTTTACTCAGCCTACTCAAACGATACATTATTTTACGACACAATCAAGTTAATACTATAGTATTTTATCTCATCTAAAATCTCACTTTATGAAATTTAAATAAAACGTCTCTATGTTAGGTATTTATCGAAATTTGTCCAAAAAAGCCATTCCCGAAGTGTTACATCTCTTTTCCTCGTGCGCGGAAGGCATCAGCGTGTCTCTGTCTAGGGGGCGTGTTCGACTCAAATCAAGGCATCGCCTTAATGATTCCCTAGCTGTGGATTATGTAGGTACTCTACTTCGGTTACTAAATAAATACTATACAACGTGTAACAAAAATAACGCAAAACTGTTTAAGGGCATAACAGGTATCGTGTTCTGATAAGAAAAAACTAAGAGATTTTTTGCCCCCATTTTTTTTTTCATTTGTATGGAGCAGGTTGCCCTAGTCGGCCAAAGCTCCATTTACTGGACATGAGTGTCTTCATTTAACATGTAATGCTTGTTGCAGAGCGCTCAGAGGAATGAGGTAGACCGCGCCGGTCGGCGCAGCAAGTCGGAGGGGCCGCGGCAGCCGCGCTGGACTGACACCGTCGAACCGAAGGTAGACAGGCTAATTGCGAGACTGGCTAACTGCCGGCCCATTTCCTTGACGTTTGAAACTGAAACTCAGGGATATATACATAAAAAATTGCCCTTGTAACATTCAACATACGTGGAGCAAGTTGTATCCCCTTTAGCCTATTCACCGCTACGCTACGCACGTAGCGCAAAACCGTAATCCATAGATACTCTACATAGGTATGCAGTGAAAGATGCATGTAGGTGCAGTGCAGGTGCATGTGTGTCGTGAATCATGATGGGTATTGCCTTCAAGAGCCGAGCCGTAGGTACCAACTTATTCCGATTTTAACATCGGTCGACGTTCTTGACATAAAAAAGTAATAAAAACTTCCTTATCGCATTGCAACTAAGTTTTTTAACTTTCGGCCTGTGGACGAGGGTTCAAAGAAGACATTCAAACTATGAAACTACCATCCCAACTAGCTTATACTTTACGAAACTTGGTCCATCTACGGATGTGTAAACACCAGTTCAAATCGTTTCACAACTCATTCAGTGCCAAACACTTCGTAGCGCTACGCTCGTAGCCATTAACACGGGAAACTCCGTATGTAGAGGAAAGCGCTTCGAGCAGAGCGACCGTCTAGCGGGTTTAATTAATTTATTATTTATTTCCAAATACTAAGTATCATTATAAATTACGAATACCTATATGCTCGCCAAACTATTAAGTTCCTGGCACTGAAAATGCCTACGGCCGTATTCATAAACGTACTATAAGCCTGTTTTAACTAAAATGGCGTTAAAATTCGTTTGTCCTTATCTGTCACTTTGACATTTGTGTTCGTCAGCTTTCTGAACAAAACACATTTTATTTAGCAGAGGCATTTTAAGTTTTATGAATAAGGCGGTAAGATTTCAATGTACTATTTATAAGAACATATCTGCCCGGCCCGGCTTCGCACGGTTAGTGCGTAGGAATGAGGCATTTCCCGCGGTAAAAAGTAGCCTATTTTCATCAGGGATAATGTCGCTTCTAATGGTAAAAGATTTTTTCAAATCGGTCCAGTAGTTTCGGAGCCTATTCAATACAAACAAACAAACAATCAAATCTTGTCTCTTTATTAGTGTAGATTAGGAAACAAAATATTACTATGTTTAGTTTCAGTCAATTAAAGACGACTCATAACTTTTTTACCTACAAATTTCAGCATAAATTGTTTTCTCCTCACAGTTTATTCTTCGAATTTTTAAACGTGAATTAAACAAAGTAAATAACGTTTTCAGGTAGGTTTCAGATAGTCAGTAGAAAATAGCGGGACATGCCATACTGGGATAAAAGGGTGCACAAAATCTACAATAGACCTTATCGATTTGAGACCCAAGAAAAAATTTCTAACCAAATTGCCTTTTCCGAAGTCTTCCTCTTCATCTGAAATCAATTCAAAAATATACCTACCAAGTAACGAACAAATACCAATTAAATCGTTTCCAAAGCACATAATCAGATTCACTCAATTATAAAATTCTTTTCACTCGTAAGCAATTCATTCAATTAAATACAAACATTACAATACATTTTCCACAAAATTAATTTAACAATACAAAGTGAGCAAAACTCCATGAAATGGAATAAATGGGTTATTTGTTCCGGATTACTATTACTATTATTGGCTAATTAGATAACTGTCACGGATTTTAGGCCACTGGCCTAATTGATTTTGGCACTGTTTGCGTTTGCCGGCCGTTTTCGTTGAACTGTGTCCGATCTGTATAACGTCATCGTATATGTTACTTTGTGTATACTGTACCTAGTTCCCATTCCATGAAAATTACGAGTCTTATCAGATCTATACAGAAAATTTACATTGCCTGGTGATAATTGTGAACCCATTCGCTACCACAGAAAAAAAAATTAGGTGGACGCAAGTCTTAAGTGTATTTGTATTTGGACTTCGTATGAAGTCAGTGGCAGATGGGTGGCAAGCTGGCAACAGTGACGAACTGGAGTTCAATTCAGCGGCAGTGAATGGGTTAAGATGGTAAAATAGGGGCCTGAATGGCCCTGGATGCAGCAATCTGGGCGAGTACGGTATACTGTCTTAGAGACTTATGCAGCAATACAAACACGCCACTGTTTCGATCAACACTCGGCACAGTACGCTGCCAAATGTCTTTGTGTGCAATGGTTCTACTTTCCGATCTATGTATGTCTTTCAAACTAAACTCCTCCTGCTTCCAGGGCACAACGTACTAATCGACAACACAGCTAACTGACCATCGGTGCACCTTAAGAGCATTGTAATAAGGTTCTATATAAACACAGGATGGTCAGTTAACAGTGTTGTCGTTTATACTTTACCGCCATAGTATCGCAACAAAATGTCGCCGCATTTGTTTTAATTACAAGCTTTTTTATACTCGTCGACTATAATCTTTAAATTAAAACCTCGCAAACCATAACGCAATTGAATACTTTTATTCGGATGCAAAAGTTTATGCTCTATGGACAATCTAAATAATAATTATTCAATCGTAAACAGAACTAAAATGAATTTCGACCAATCACGAGGCTCGATTTACAGAACGACATTAACGCGTTTTAAAATAAAGCGGTTGGCTGCACTTCGTTTCAGCAGGGCGATTTTCAATATATACCAAGTTTGTTTAATAAATTATTATTTCCATTGACTCATAAAAAAAATATTGTATGCAATAGTTATATAATTAGCTTTTTAAGTCTCGTACCTCAATTAGGCCACTCAGCAAGCTTCGTGGCCTAAACGTGGTTCTCGACTGAAAACGCATACATTATATAACGATTGCATAAAGTACTATTATGTAACTTGACCTGGGGCCGGAAGTCCCTTGCTAATAAAAGAAGTTGAAAAGAGATTTCCGCTTATAATACAAGTTACCAGTTGTTATGCAATGGGCCCCTGTTCGCTTCTTTGTTTGTTAGTTTGTTAGTTAGATGGGACAAATCTCTGAACTGAATTTTGAACCAGGGAACCTCAACCGATTGAGCGGAAATTTTGGGTATAAGTTTAGTTTTGATGACAATTCAATATTTTGGTACCATCGAGCTGATCTGATGATGGAGACAGAACTTAACCGACGTGACCCCGTTGAGTTTGAGCCCGTTAGAATCATCTCAATGAGTAGTTGATGACTGTATGCAGAAATCCTTACTAATATTATAAATGCGAAAGTGTGTTTGTTTGTTTGTCCTCCTTTCACGCCGCAACGGAGCGTTGTATTAATGTGATTTTTTGTATGGAGATAGTTTAGAGGCTGGAGAGTGACATAGGCTACTTTTTCCAGCGGGAAAACATCTAATTCCCACGGGATAATTCAATATGTTACATTTTCTTATAACCACGCGGGCGAAGCCATCAGCTAGTGTACTATAATATCTTGAATACCGAAAGTGAAATATTTGTCAGAAACGTATTGCTTACTCTCCTCGTATTTCTTTCAAATGCCAATCATGCTTCCAGGGTACAAGCGCGGCGCTAGGCGAGCCGATGGCCCCCAAGCCCGAGCTGGTGAGCACCGAGTACCGGAACCAGTTCGCGTGGCCGAAGGACACCGCGGACGCGCCCCGCAAGAGCATCTCCATGGGCGCGCTGAAGAAGGCCGCGGTGGCTGAAGGTGTGTGCTCACTAGCCCCCTTATTCATAAAACTTAAAATGCCTCTGCCAAATAAAATGTGCTTTGTCCCTTTCTTACGAACACAAATGTCAAAGTGACAGATAAGGGCAAACAAATTTTAACGGCATTTTAGCTAAAATAGGCTTGTAGAACGTTTATGAATACGGCCGTAAGTCTTTAAGGTGCGACCACACCGCTGCTCAATATACGCACCGTAAAACGCAGCAAAATGTATGAAGAATACGTGACGCATACGACACGTTAACGCGTATACGCACCGTTAAGCACCGGTGTGGTCGCTCCCTTAATGACGTCTTATATTAGTTACACGCTGACATCAAAAGGCGTCGTCCGATTTGGAGTTGTTAATCAGATTAACTGCTCTCGATGTGAACTTTGCAAGGTGGGGTCTCATCTTTGAATTCTAAGAAGTGTTCTCTTTTATAGCTAGTCTTTAGGTCTCGCGTACCTAATGCTAAGCACAGGAGGCTCTCATGTATGAAAGAGAATAGGAATGTTGACTGATAGTCAAATCAACAACTCTTCATGAAACGTCAAAAACTCTTTGTTAGTCTAATCTAAAGTATGTAGGGAAATAGGAACAAGTGACGTCACGATCTTCTATAGTCAAACAGTAATTTGTCATAACAAAAAATACGTTGAAGGGTGATGTTTTCCGAGTGTTTTCGTAAGTATTGTTTATTGTAAAGTAAGAAAATGTTACCTTTAATGCTTTCAACCACCGTATTGAAACGCTATCCCAGTGCGTGTTGGGAATTCCAAATTGTTGCGTGTTTAGCACTCTGCACGTTTGTTGTATGGTAGCCCACTTAAATATTTATTTTATTCTGTATTTTATTATTTGTTGTTTGCGGCAAAATTTCAACTGTCTAAGTATCACGGCTCATGAGATACAGCCTGGTGACAGACGGACGGACAGCGGCGTCTTAGTAATAGGGTCCCATTTTACCCTTTGGGTATGGAACCCTAAAAATGTGCGTCAGTGTCACTTTAGTGCGTGAAGAATGGCGTCCAAGAAGGCTGCCATGGTTATAAATCAGTCTCATTTTTACTACCAAAAGGTATCTTCTTCGTAATATTTTCGTCTACCTATAAGATATGTAAAAATTCTAAGACTCGGCTACTATCACTAAATCTAAAACCAATTCCTTCATCTTCAGAATATATTGTGTTCCAGACAGTCAATTTATATTCATGAGTAAATTCAAAGGGTAAACCTTCTCAATAGCTGTTGTTCTGAGTCATGTATTATTTAAGAAAGCTGCAGTGAACTCGTTGAAGTTTACTAACTTCAACGAGTTCACTGCAGCTTTCTTAACCTAACCCTAGCGTTTGACGTTGCCATCCAAGTTTGATCCGACGACTGATTTCAGATTCCGCCATTAGTATTAACACAATTTAGACCTTTGCAATGTACTCGTCCATACTTAACTACTTATGTTCGTGTAACAAAATACGGCTGACTTTTCTACTTCTTATCAATTCATGTAGAATTTTCGTAAGCAGCGGACTGTGTGTCATCAACGATGCTAAAAGTAAAGCAAGTTTAGGTGCGATATTAAAATTAAATAATATATATTTGTGATACTGAGAGTGAGAGGAAATATATCTTGTAAATATATTTTATCTAGATTACCTTACTTATAACATTGTCAGACAGACATTTTTTTAGTTTATTAAGGGCATATCAATTTCGGCGGGTAGTTTTTTGTAGATGCCTTGTGCTACAATAGGTACACATTGTTTAGGCAGATTTATAACTCGGCATCATGACTTGACCAATGAGTTCTCGTTATCTTTCAAACCTGATCGTAGTGAAGGTTCCAAAGTGTCGAGATACTAAAATTATACAAATAATTTCGGTCTAACTCAGATATTCTGAAACTTCATTCATCCAAGAAGTACTCCCGAAGGGATGGAAACATGTCGTCCCTATAGTGACAGTTATTGATAGAGCCATTTTAAACACGACTCGCGAAATTTTTAATTCAATCTCATGATACGAGGAGTAGATGCTATGCTAAAAAGTATTTTCCAAAAAAGTATCTTCCGCATCTTAGTTTGCATGAAACAAATGAACTGTTCTACAACTTTTGTTTTGGCTGCCAGACTTAATGCAGCCACTATGGCGATGCGCATTTCAAATTTATGCAGATTCCTTTATTGTTCGCGACAGAGCTCGCGAAATTCTGCTTCATTTGAATTTTTTGTGTGATGCTTGTCTAAACACACCTAGGTTTTGCCTTGTGCGATAATAATTTTGACTTTACCTAATGTACGAAATCTTGGTTCATACTTAAGGTACTTAACGGAGTTAGGGCGAATGCCCACCAAAGATATGCTAAGCTGTGTTTCCATAGAAATGGCACCTAGCCTAGCTGTCAAGCATGCGACGCGTCTAATATTTATATGAAAACCACAGATTAGCAAATCTCTGGTGGATACCTACTCACAATTTGCATCGAAAAAATCCGAGTAATTCCTATATTAACTTAACTGACTTCTAAACTTACATCCCGACGTTTCGAGCCCTTCCCAGCACTCGTGATCAACATACTCATAGACAGTTGAATATATATTTCCATTAATATCGTTTAATTTAATGAATAATAAGCGCGGCAACCGATGTCAATATTGAGAAAATTGGTATCTAAAATACCTACGTGTACAAAATGTTTTTTTTTATTAAAAAAAAGTTGTAGTGAGTTGACTAAGACATTTAGAAAATTTTGTTATAGTAATCTCCTGTCGAGAGGAAAGAGTGTGCATTTTCTACAACACAGTCCAATACCTTAACCTTGACCTTGATCTAACAAAGACTGGCATTAGCCTCTTGTGCCGTAAAGCAACAATGACAGCAATCGATTCCGCCGTATAACAAAGTCAATGTAGTAAAAAGTCAATGTCAAACTATATTGTATTCGGATGACTAAGAACTAGGCTTAGATGTTTGAACGTCTCAGATCAGGAATAAAGTACCCGGAAGACCCTGTTTTGCTCTGTGAAAATACTGACCGTGGGTACAGTCGGCTACAAAGACATCGATACGGACAAAGTTACAAAAATATGTATACACGACTCTATTGCCTTGACATTACAATCGTGGATACATACTTTTGTAACTTAGACCGTATCGATCTCTTTGTAGTCGAGTGTAGCTATTGTAAATTTCATGTTCGGTCTCGGGATCAAATCCCATAAGTAAATAAGGGCATTTATTTGTGTGATGAGCACGAATATTTGTATCATGCCCATCACTCATGAATCGTCGATCGTGTTGGATGGATATATTTAAGTATATTTATCACTATATATATGTACATCGTATCGTATTAAATTGTTTTTTATTAGTCAGGTATTAAGGTGCGACCACACCGCTGCTCAAAATACGCTAACGCACCGTAAAACGCAGCAAAATGTATGAAGAATACGTGACGCATACGACACGTCAACGCGTATACGCAGCGTTAAGCACCGGTGTGGTCGCTCCCTTACAAATGCCACATTACATAATATTTGCATGAAATACAAACATAACATGACAAAAACCACACAATTTTAAAATAAACTAACAAAGAATGAAAGTAACATACATACTAAAACCCAACTATAAAAAGAATACACCATCCATAATTAGAAAAGTTGAAAACCCCCCACATTTTCATTTCCAATATCAAAGTCCAATATCTCAAAAACGGCTAAACAGATTTTCATGAAACATGACTAAGAACATTCGGGATCACATCAGCTTTCGAATGAAAAAAAACCGCATTCAAATCGGTCCATCCGTTTGGGAGCTACGATACCACAGACAGATACACAGACACACAGACACGTTAAACTTATAACACCCCTCTCTTTGCGTCGGGGGTTAAAAAAGTCGGCCTGCGGCATGGTCCCCAATACCTGGCTGGCCGCGTTACCTCTTTGTTTGGCTAGAGAAATTATCTGCGCGAGGTAAGCGCCAACTCTGGGGTCCCTGAGGTGTCGACCAGCCGCGACGACAGGGCTCTGATAAATCCTGTACATCGTTGTCTAGTATATAAGCTTTGGGACTAAGGTCGATTTGTGTGTGATGGTCCCTCAATATTCATTTACTTATTTATTAATATACTATGCATAAGCCTCTTAGCGATTTCCCAGTACCTTAAAGGAGTCCGGTCCCGGGGTCCGCTTTGGCACCTATTCCCAAGATTTGGCGTAGCCAATTACGAAAGCGACTGCCATCTTACCTTCCAACCCAGAGCGAAAACTACCCGTTGAGTTGAGACCGGTTTCCTCACGGTGTGATCGTAGGTTTTTTTTTTTGAAAAACGTAATGGTAGTACGAGCCAGGACTTCTAGTTTGAAAATTTAAGCGTATCTTAAGGCTGTGCATTGGAAATTATCGCGTGCTTTGAAACGCCGTTCTGACTAGATTAAGAAACAATACGGTCTGATTTTCAGATATATGATTCTTGACTATATGATTGTTTATCTGATTTTATCGATACATGATTGCTTAAAATATCCTCGATAGAAAAAAAATCCAAAGTTGGGTCTGTATTTTCCTTCTTTTACTCAGCCTACTCAAACGATACATTATTTTACGACATAATCAAGTTAATAATATAGTATTTTATCTCATCTAAAATCTCACTTTATGAAATTTAAATAAAACGTCTCTAAGTTAGATATTTATCGAAATTAGTCCAAAAAAGCCATTCCCGAAGAGTGTTACATCTCTTTTCCTCGTGCGCGGAAGGCATCAGCGTGTCTGTCTAGGGGGCGTGTTCGACTCAAATCAAGGCATCGCCTTAACGCTCGGCGATAGTGGCTTGGCGTATTATAGTGATGTCTGTAAGCTAATTAGTATTTGTATTGTATGATGACTTCCAGGTCACGTGGAAGCGGAGCCGCTCATGAATCACGCGGACGAGCACGACGGTCGCTACATCGAGGACTACCTCTGGAACGGACAGAAGCCCGGCGTGCAGAGGTCAGTGCGCACACGCAGCTTCTAAATACGTTCTAAATAAAACTCGCCACATACGGGCTGAGTTGCGCCGCCGAATCCGTTCACACGTCTTAGTTAAAGCAATGACGCGTAGTTGCAGTTTCCAAGAAGCAACCGGATGGCTGCAGTTGTTGCGGTTGCTTGAAAGTGTGCACGCTGTTTATATAATGAAGTGTTGTTTCAACCGGCAACCTCGCGAAAATAAAAATCACTCTATTCCCTATTTTCGCCACAGGCCAAGTTGGCTCAGGTTGCCTCTTGGATACTGCAACTATTCGTCATCGCTCTGAAAATCTGTGACAGCGCCATAATAAGGTCACCCACATTCGTCTCTTGTTATCAAAACGAAGAATCCTCAAATAAAGAGTCGGCTACACGCTTGTGATTCTTCTGGAATCGCAAGCGTCCATAGGCTACTTTGTCTGCTTACCATCAAGCAGACAAAGTAGCCTATGGGCCGTATCCTTGATTGCCACCTTCGTTAAAAAAAATGTATGAAGTGGCTGGGAGGCGGAATCAGCCCGGTGGAATTGAACGGCTGAATTCGGTCGTGTAATACAACCCGTGTGTGGCGGGCCTAAGTCTATAAGGAAACAGTGCTCGTAATAAAACTTACACAATTTATGGTGGCTTGGTTTTGTCTTTCGGAGAATGAACAGTGATATAGACGTCATATCGTGGCGACTTCAACACGTGTAGTTTCAAAATTTTTACATGATGCCATTCGAATCAGATTAGAGAGGATTCAATGTTGGTATGGGACAAACTAAAATTAGAGCACATACGAGGGGTGATCCAAAAGTTTTGATAAGCAGCATGATTAGGTCTCGTGATGATAATTTGTGATTGTCATTCCTACTGTGCCACTATTCAATAATAACCTAAAAACATTAAAAAAACGATTTCATTCATTTGTTGTTCTTTAATAGCTAAATAAATATGATGGTATAGAATATATTCTGACGTCTGTAAAATGGGAGGATATTTTGTTACATGTTAGGGGCGGTGTTGGCAAAATTCTGGTGCGGTAATAAAAAAAGTTTATAATAACATTAGAAGTTTATTCATTTGGATGCCACGAAATTAATAAATCAAACTCATGTCATCATTTTTTTAAGGCACGGCTCACGTAACAAAGTTCAAGGTAGGTTTTTCTGGCCATCAGTAAATATTTTTTAATTTATTTAAATAGGGTGGACGTAGGTGACAAAAGTATGAATATAAATACGAAGGGAGAGTGATACATCATAATTCTATAGCAATTAAGCGAGGCCGTCTCAGAAAAAAACCAAAGAAATAAAAAAACAATTCTATGAGTTTTTTTTGGGTTGTTTTTCAGGCTTGTGAATTCTATAAATCTAGTTAGCTACCTTGTAATCTAGACCAACGCTTTTACTATTACTTCTTATTCTTAGATATGGAAAACTCCTCAATAAAATCGGTGCAATTGCGTCGATGTAAAAACTAAGCTTCATTTCGTCTATGCAAAGTTATTTTTTTTATATGTAGAAAAATTAAAACATGTTTAATATATTATATAGGTAAGTAAATTAATAAAGAGTGTATTTAATAATTAAAAATGATATGATACGGAGAACTTCTGTTTTTAATACCGATTATCAAAACTTTTGGATCACCCCTCGTAAAGAAACAAAACAGAGAGTCAAGGTCCGACCTCGCAGGCAATAGTTGAAAACGGTTCCTGCCTGACTTCAGTGACAGGCAATTTAATGGAAAATCCAGTCATTTACTATTTTTTTGTGGAATATTATATTAATGTAGGTACATAGTTAAGTAGTTGTATAAAAAAAACTTTTTTTACGAAAACGTAAGTATCCTATTGCATTTAGTTTACTCTCGGACAATGAAGAAATATGCATTATTATTCGAAACTTTATGTTGTACCTACTTACATTTAAATATGTGGAAGCTACCCAATTAACCAGTTATTACCTCAGACGGCCATATCATGACAGATTTAAGTCATTATTCAATCTCGCAATGTAGAACCACGATCCACCATAAATGGTGCAAGTTATAACAGACTGCACTCGAGAATTTCGTTAGAGGTAGCCGTACGATTATTAAGAATGCGTTGCTATTTTGACTGTTAAAGTACCGTGAAATCGTAATAAATAATATGGTATTATTTGTGATTGGAATTCATGTTTGTATTTAATTGTATTGTTACAATACAATACAATACAGAACAAAAAAGGAATTATACTTCGCGCTCACAAAATTGTTATGAGAATTAGAATACTAGTCGAATCGTAATGCATTCAAGATATGTTATAATTTTTTTAACGATCTGTACTATCTTGACTATGACTTTAGACAAAATTTTAAATTGTATTTATTACTAACATCCACCCGCGTAGTTCAATTGCCTACTACGTTAAAATGATAATCTTACTCTTAGGCACTGGTCCCACCGCCCGCTAGTAAGCTAGAAAAGTTGGGCGAGTAACGGTTCATTGTGTGCTGACCAGGCACAGTGTGATCAATCAACCTTTACAGATCCGCAATGTAATGCTACTTACCCAACTTTTCTAGCTTACTGGCCGGCGGTGGGACCAGTGCCTTAATAATGGCATCAGAAGGAATATTTATAAGGCTGTATT
This sequence comes from Epinotia bilunana, assembly GCA_947049275.1. Taxonomy (NCBI): domain Eukaryota; kingdom Metazoa; phylum Arthropoda; class Insecta; order Lepidoptera; family Tortricidae; genus Epinotia; species Epinotia bilunana. The sequence goes on along the minus strand of OX346275.1, from coordinate 2,710,459 downwards.
TAAACAGATATGTCTTGACGTGATATTTTGATGGCATTGTTATTGGTATGTTGTGATTATGTAGTAGACAATAACCCTGGAACTGCAATTTACTTCTAACACGAGTTCCTAACCTGTAGCTTCAGCTTTATAAGTACTATTTCTATATTATATGCTTTCATTATATTTCATTTTTCACAATATATTTGGATTGTTTCTTGTATAATTTCTGTCGTTAATCGTCCGTCAAACATCTGTTTATATTCATAGTACCTCTTGAATGTGCATGATATTTTTCATATTTTTTAAATTGTATGATTTATAAGAAACAATTTCGGTATTTTAAATATCTCACTCCACTTTCTATCCTTGTCTGTATTACATCAATTCATCCCAACAAGCTTTGCTTTGGCTAAAGCAGCTTATTCGCAACTTCATCGAAACCATTTGAAATCACTACTGGGTCCCCCCATACTAAACCCAGACTCAAAATTAATCAAAATTAAACACAAAATTCTGTATCAACACCAAAATCACAACACACTTAAAGCATACATTATATAAGTATATATTACCTGTCGAAAATCCGTTAATTTCCGGACATATTCATGTATTATATATATTCAAAACGGTTAAATAAATTGACCAAATAATACTTAAAATATTTTCCTTTGTAAAAATATTTAATATTTTCAATTCCAAAACTTTTTCAGGTGAAGAAATAATAAAAAGTCACTGCGCTAGCTTTCAATTTTATGTGTCTAGCTTTGTGTACTGATTTACTAACCCAAGCGTGCGGGAAGCCTTTTAAACGACTATTACATCGCCCCTAGTGCTATAGTGATCGTGTAATAGCTACATTAGTACAATAGTCGATACTTAGTGCGTCGTTAGTGCTATAGTCGTATACAGTGCTACTGTGACAAGCGCTATAGAGGTCGCATAAGAGGCTCCCCGCACCAGTTCTGCCCTATCTCCTTCTCTCAATGTACTACTGGGTACCGCAGAACAAGTCTAAATTTCGTTTTTGATATTTGCTTACAACTCTCGACACGGTGGCGGTTTTAGGCCGTTTAGTTTACTAACACTAGTCCGGAATGACAGCTAATAGTTACATTTTTTATCAATATCGTTGTGTCTTGCACTTTTGTCGATGTGAACGTTCATCAAAATTTTTGTTAGATTATTGTATGTCGATGTATCACCTAACAACACCTGTAACACGGACTCCGGCTGGCGCCCGGCGATCCTTCTAGACTCTTCTAGGACTGGCATCCTAACCTCACCATGCGAGCTTAACAATTATTTGAAGCATGTCTCCTTACTAACCTGGCTCGGCGCGAGCTCTTTCTTTTGCCGCATCATCATCGTAAACTCAATCCAAGCGTCTAAGACATAAAATGGAATTTTGCAGAAAATCGACGTTCCGTAGCGCGCTATCGGCCCTCATATCCAACGGGGAGGATCGTTCCAAAGATAATAGGAAACGTTACAAAAGCGAGTACAAAAAGAAATTTAGACCGTTCTCTCAGTACGTGTTCGAGGCGTCTAAAGGGACGTTTACGAAATGCAGGGGGAAAGGGAAGGTGAATGACGAGGCGAGCGAGAGGATGTTGAAAGAACCGGAGGTGGCGGGGGGGGCGGAGCCGGCGGGAGCAGGAGCTGGTACCCGGGCCGGCGCTGGCGCGGGGGCGGGGGCTCCCGCGGCCGCCGAGGACAGCGCCACCACTCTGCGGGCCGCCGGCCTGCAGCCGCTAGGACTCGGCCAGGGCGAGTCCTGGTACCGAGAGGTGCTGGACCTCCGCAAGCGCGCCGGCGAGTACAAGGTCTGCGACTGTCCAGGGGGATGTTCAGTTCATCGTTGAAAATGCCTGACGAGGCGAAGCACTGAAGACATCCGGGAAGCATCTTCAAAGGAACCGATGACATACCAACCACATTACGTCTAAATCGAACTGACTAGAAAGATGTATAACTGCCAGAGGCATTTTTAACCATGAAGTGAACACCCAGAATAGCAACAGCCTTTAAAACGACCCAGTAACAAAAAATACTAAATTAAATTTAAATAATTTAAAAGCAACAGTAATCTAAAGCGGTTATATGACCATTATACAGCCATTATAAGACATCGCCACGCAGTAGTGTCATGTTCATGCTTGTAATGTTGCCATTATTCGACAGTACCGCGGATGGGGGACCGAGCTAGCGCCAGAACACATCACACAGCTATACAATAAGCAAATCGAGCTCTGGTACCAGGTGTCGCGCCGGTCCTCCTTATCGGCGCTTTCACTCGCTTCCACCAATCACAAGTAAGTGATGCACTGAATGTGCACGTGTCACGGAGGACCACAAACCGTACAAGTTGGATAACAGCTGTATAGGAGGAACAACGCTGTATAGCGGTCGTGTAGGGGAATTCGGAAAACTTTAGGTTAGAGTTCTAAGCACATCTCAATACAACTTATATCTCAAACCAAAGTGTATAATACAAGTATCTAAAGTTTTTTGTATTGAAAGTTTTATATATGCTATTATATTGTTGCTTCTGGTCCTTCGTACCGGATTATACGCTTTTATATTTTTAAGTTCGCAATAAGGCTGATATAAAGCAAAAGGATGGCTTATTGCAAAGAGCCGGTTCACATGCCATGTAGCTTAGTTAATCATCAGCCTTGAATATTCAACTATCCTTTATGTAATCTTATAGCACCTTATAAACATTTTAAATGGCCATTATCGAAGATTCGGCATTCCAGAAACATTTCATAGGTCCAAACATGCATGGCAAGAAAGCAAAGATCTTTAAGCATGCATTTTCGTAAGTGCCTTTTAGTGGCCTAAAGCGGATAAGTAGTGTAAAGGTATTGGTGAATGCTTTTACACTTCAGTTATAAAGGTAAACTTAACTCAGCGTTTGGGACAACTTTGGCCCGTTGACAGCTGAAGCCTTTTGGATCCCAGTAACTTTGATCCTGGAACAGTGTTGCTCCTATTTTCAACCAATCTCTAACAAGATTAATAATAACGTCTTAAGCCTGCTGGAATGGTGCTGATCTGATTATTTTTGGAACCAATCTGAACAATAAAAGTAACCCGTTCAATACTGTGCAATCAATACATGAGCCTAAAGCTTCCTTTCTTCTCAGGGCACTACCTCGAGACGAGAAAGATGGCAAGGACTCGAAGAACCAGTCCCCGAAGAAGTACCGTTCATTCCGCTCAGCTCCGCATCAGTCCATTCATGCCAAGTTGCAGGAAACGAAGGCTTTAGAGCGCTCACCGCATAAGACCTCGCCACAGAAGCAGAGGAAAAAGCTGCAGGGGCATAGCTTCGATGACGGGGCTGCCCAAGACGGTAAGGGTAACCTTTTTTAATTTTATGAATGTAGCAAGCAAGCATATGGCCTGCTTAATTCTAAGTACTAGTAAGCGAACACCATCGCCTATGGACGCTTGTGGCACAAGAAGAATCACCAGCGGCCGGCCTTTTATTGGTTTGAGGATTCGTTGTGTTGACAGCTAGGTATACGACTGTGAAGTTCTAACACTCTCAATACAGCGCATCCTTACTTAGGAACTCTGAACTGACTGATCGCTTGAGCGTCGCAGTTTAATGAAGATAAAAGCAGTCATTTATACATCAAAGGAAACTGAAACATGTACCTTTTTAAACGATATGATACAGAGAACAAATGTAATGGAAAATAAACCATCCTCGTCTGAAACCCAGAGCAAGACTTGAACTTGCGACCTCTGTATTACCGGTTAGAATGAATGGATTAGAATAAGTCAAGCTCATAGCTTACTCATTAGAGTGGCCTAAAGGCTATAAGCCTTTCAGGGAAATACAGAGAGGTCGCTACTAGTAGCGGCGGAGAATGTAATGGAAAAATACGCCACCTCAGTCTATGTCTGGATAGCTCAGAGGCTAGAGCACTGTACCGGTAATAAAGTTCGAGTCTTGCTCTAGGTTTCAGACGAAGATGGTTTATTTTTCTATTATATTTGTTCTCTGTATCATATTGTTTAAAATTTGATCCTGGTAAATAAAAATATTTCATGATATAAGTTGTTTCGTTAGGAAGTATAATTTACCTTTTTATCCGTTATCCCCTTTTCATGTTCTAGAATTGAATAGCAATTACTAACTACTCAACACACACGCTATTTAAGAGCTTATACAGCCATCATCGCTTTTATCCATCCGGGCTTATTAAGAGCTGTTTTTTTCCAAAAAGCAGTTTTGTCATATTTGTATTGCTGAGAAAAGTGATAGACGTTAAGGTACAAGTTGGAACCCGACTGCAGACAGCAGCAGCAGACGACGTGTCGCAGCGACACCACTGGTTTCTATGTATTTCTATGACGGCGATGTGTCGCTAGCTACGAAAGGTATTTCATAGAAATACATAGAAACCAGTAGTGTCGTTGCGACACGTCGTTTGCTGCAGCTTCATGTCGTCCGCTACCAACTTGTACCTTTAAACGTTTTTACGCCACACACACGTCGCTTCTAAGTGGAAATTCGGGGCCAGGGGAGACGTTAAATGTTGTACCATCAATCATCATTTGGCCACAGCATCTATGACAGATGATTGTTGCAGCCCTTATATGCGATGCGAATGTGATCAAATACCTGCAATCTGAGACGTTCCATGGTTTCCCGCCCTAGGTGAGTAATGTCGTACTATTTGACCCCGTTCCAGGGCCGAAGCCCGGCGAGCCGCGCGAGTTCCGCTCGCCGCGGCGGCGCCCGCGCTCCGCCGACCCGGCGCCCGCGCCCCCCCGCCACCTGCCCAACGGCCACGACGCCCCGCGCCCCGTCAAGCCTACTGGTAAATTACTTGTAACACTATTCATACATGTTAGTTGTACAGTGCTATTAGTAAAGTTGTGCACTTCAACAGCCTTCGTCTCTCTTAGGCTACTGGACTTAAGGATGGTCTTAATCAGAAAGATACGTATTTAAGCGCGAATATCCACGAACCACGATGATTGGCAGTGTATGGTCTTAACCTTTAATTTGACAGCGTCGAGCAGCGGGGCACACTCTTTGACCTCATTTTTTGACTAGAATTGTTGAAATGTTTTGAGTCACCGAGGCATAAAGTATGGACTTTTGCAATTTTTTGTGAAATTAAGGGTTAATCATAGTGCTGCACAAGTAAATCTGTTACCCTATCTGTGCAAAAGAACTTCGGGATCTAGAGGTATATCTAGTGACATAATAACTAGCGCATCTGCTAGGCTTCTTAGAAAATGATGGACTTCCTTGATTGTGTTGTGACTATGATTGGAAGTAAAGCATGATTTTCTACATGTATTCTCAAACATGTTTTGAGATATGTAGCAATTAGAAGCAAGATACAAGTCTTAATAATCAGATAACGTCATTTCCATAGTTTGAGTTGTCTCTATACGAGTACAGTTTTGAAACCTGTCATTCTAACTATCATTTAATTACTTCGTTGTATACTACTAGGGAATGATTTAAGACTTCTACTTCAGTGTAGGTACTTATAGAAGAATACCAAATGTTGTGATCCTGCCTGATGCTCGTACCCTATCCTATGTGACCTCTATAATGAGAATATAGCTCTATAAACTTAACCATTATAATCCACTTGTCAATTATTCCAGCCCCATAAAATGATCATGAAATAACCTATATTTAAGTTAATTCGTTGGTATTGGATCCCATTTACCATACTTTGTTAAAATTTAGAGCCAATTCTCATTATTCAAAAAAACATGTTCAGTAGAAATTTCTTCTGTAGGTTTGCCGTTGAGTAGAGGGGCTAGTAGTAGAGTTAGGTCTGCGAGGGGCGGACGGTCGCCGTCAGTGCCAGCCAAGCCTGTCAATGGCGTCACAGGGGTTACAGGGGTCAGTGGGGTCAATGGGGCCACAGGAACACCAGGCCGAGGCCGCCGGAGTCGGAGCATATCGAAAGTGGGCATAAAATTGGGTGCGTACTACCTGCGGTGACTGTTGCGTCGACGCTCTCTTGTTCAGGCTAATCTGGCTTGTTTTTCGTCTGCTCTTTGTTTTAATCTGTCGCGAAAGATGTGGGCCCATGAACGACGTTGGTCTTTCGCGACAGGCTGTCTCGGTGAAGTTGATGTTTCGATGGTTGTCATTACTTTTCGACTAAGTAGTGTCCAATAAATTGAAATATTTCTCCAAGAATCGCAAGCTCCTCATGCACTTGCCAGCAACGGTACGGTATAATTTATAAACGCAAGCACCTTGTAAGCTGAATATCTGCGATTTTATTCATACTTTTTCAGTTATGAATGGCGTTTGGTGTAGTTTAAATCCATCGTCAAAAAGAGAATGTAATGACAACTATATTGAAATGGACGTTCACCTGGGTTTGGATTAAATTACCAATTGGATGGCGTGCGCTATACAGATGATTTTCAAGAGTGCACTTTACTTACTTACTTGTATTTAAACTGTTATTAAAATGTCTTAAGCCACGCCATCGAATTCTGCCTTATTCTGTTTGATTTGGTGCTTTAGCATGTCCGTTGCTTATTGTTGCTTGGATTTCAAAATTTTTGAACGAGATTTCAAGTTAGTGCGTCTACGCAACGTCGGTCACATTGGCACCGATTGGAATGACTTCACATTACCCGTGGTTGTGTCGGTTCCCATATAACACCTGTGCTCGACTTAGTTATGATGATGATCGAGAAAACGACCTCTACTTTTGTATAAGAGCGTATTCAGCTCTTATAGGGCTTGAAATAAAGAGATACGGGAAAGGCCGTCAAAATTATCACTTTTATTTGAGCCAAATTCAGGTTTTTGTTGTATTTTGATATGTTATTGGTGCTTTTGTGATACACTAGTGTTAACCATAACACAACATATGTGTTACAAGCAATACAAAATGTAACACAAAAACACTGGTTATAAAAAGAATATTGTAGCTTAGCCTTATAACTGCTGTAAAAAGTGCGAAAGAGTAAGTTTCCTTGATCATTACTAATCTGCACTCCATTCGCGCGTGTTATATGTGAATCGTACTTGTTTGTCCATCCATGTGTCACACCCCGAGCACCGTCACTGTATTAGATAAATGTTTGGGGGACACGTTATAAGTGTAAATATTATTAAATTAAAAAATACAAGGGAAAATAAATTATGCTCATCTAGTGATGGTAAAACTGCCAATAGACATTCAAGTCTTTTTTTTTCATAACCTGGTCAAAACTGTGTTTTAGGATTGTATTGAAATATTTTTAATGGAAATACATTGTATGATTTTTCTATATTGTAGTCATCATTAATCTGATGGTTACTATACGGACCAGGAATAAGCAGCCGTTTGAAACGCAATGTCGCGGCCAAACAAATGTGGTCAAACCTTAAAATGTTGGTACTGGTACACAATTTTTTTCTGTGTCACAAACATAAAAGACGAATGGTATTGTTTTTATTTGCATGCGATGTGTTCTGTTTTTAGGTACCTAAATAAATCAGGATGAAAAAAAACATACTTACTGGAATCATTTACAAGTTTTCTTCTTCTACTTTAGGACAAACAAATGTCTTTCATTAAAACTGGACTGTTGTTGACTTTCTTCATCTTGGTTTATAGACACATACTAGTGACAGTCGTGTTAGTTATATCTAGAACTTTGCAATGAAATTAATTTACACTGTTTAAGATTATTGTTTGTGACATTTTATTGAAGAGCGTTTGATGTACTTTCATATATTTAGTGTTTTAGTTCGTTTTACCTATTTTCTTTATCACTTCACCTGACTAATCCATGTAATCGAAGCAAGAAGAAGCGGCTGTGAACAAACGTATTGAAATAGGTGTCCTTGTGTACTATAACTAAAAATCTCTAAAGCCGGCAGAGCCGCTATCACCAATCTCATGAGACTATATGATAATATGTAGGTACCACTTTTTTTTTTATCCAATTCATTAAAAATTCTGCAACACATTCTACACGACCATTCACTGAAAATGTATATGCAAATGTAATGCAGTGTAATGTGATTGCAAGTAATAAAACCTCTAGCTCTATTAAAGCTGTATAAGAGCATTTCTGACTCCGCCGCCGACTTTTCCAGACAACGATATCTCCGCGCACCGCAGCGCATCCGTCGCAAAGGACCACTTCTTTGACGACTCCCCCGTGGTCAAGTCACCACCTGAGCCCACCAGGGTCAAGTCTCCTGAGCAGATGAACATGCGGTCACCAGACCCCGTCAACTGGACTGTTCCTTTGGACACTGGAAAGACATTTACGGTCACTCAAAATGTGAAAAGCGGTGAGTTAGGCTTACTAAGAGTGTTAGGTGGCAAGTGTAGTTAAACGTGGAACTGATTTTACGACTGCATTGATATCTTTATCAAGGCTAAGCGTGTACATTCTAAATATAGTCTGGCCAGCCAACCGTGCCACTGGAATAAAGCAGGAAACCAATCTTCTGAAATTAGTAACAGTGATGCGTTATTTGTTTCGAACAACAGAGTTGGAATATCTCTGTCTCTAGACTGAGAAATTCGTACCTACTTACTTTGTGGTACCGTCCATGGATTACTTACGAATCACTTGTACAGATCAGATGTATTGGAGCGGCCAAAGTGCTCACAAATATCTGAACACGTCTCTATTATCGAGGCGATAGAGACGTGCTCAGTTATTTGTGAGCACTTTGGCCGCCCCGATATATTTAAAGCCGACTGTACTTATAGAGCCGAGAACTTGAAATGTAACAGGGAAATTTACGTATCTTTGTTTTTACACTAGTATCACCTAGAGCAGGAAATTGGAATACTCGGGCGACTGGTTTTGACTTCAATATTCCAAGGAAACCTGATACTTACCGGTACCGGTATACCTTTATATGCACAATTTTTAGTCTCCTTTTTGCATTATTCAAGTTTTTTTTGTGCTAAGTACACAGTGCGGTGCGATCCACGGTTTTTTTGATAAGCTTGCTTTGAATTCTATTTAAATTGGTATGGATGGCTGACGAGATTGTCGAATATTGTTTTAAAAAACTAACTTTCAACAATAATCATCTTGTTTGCGCGATTTTTAAGTATGCGCTTGGACTTATACGACTCTTAACCGATTATTGATCTTTTAGATAGGTACTATTTTGGCAGCTTTTGTAAATAGTAAGTATGTTTAACTAGAAATTGGTACGTAAAACCAGTTTCACATAATTTCTGTACAAAAGAGTATCTTTTTCCCTACGTTTTTTTGGTGACGGGAAAATTGGAAGGGTATTTATATATTTATAGATACTTAAATATAATTTTTACATGTTATCCTAGACTATAAGGGCCTATGCAGACTGCGATTTTACACGCGCTGTCGACGCGTGTTCCCCAGCTACCATCCACTAATAGTAAATTCTGCCAAACGAACGCAAGCAAAAAACTACTTTGCGTTCTGACTACAAGATGGTTTTTTGCTTGCCTAATACTCTTACCGTTTCGTTACTAAGCAAAATAAATTAAGCAGCATATTTAAACTCATTGCTCTGATATCACATGAGACATTATTTTTTCCTAATAAAAATACAGATCTTCCATGGCTTTTACTTACGAAGGAGATACTCTTTAGAAATAAATACATTACGTAGTCGTTAGTTCATAAAGTACGTAGGCATAAGTATTCTAATAGACGAGGTTATACGTACCAGAGACAAATCATACCGTAACACATTCATTCCATTATAATTTTCCAATGTTTTATTTAAATTATGTATCTATTGTGTTTGGTCTTTTATTATTATTATACTTAAATGCTCGTGTCTTAAAGTGTCAGTTGGCCCGAGAAAGAGAGAACTTTTTTTTCTAGATAGATTTACGATGACATCAGTTCCTTTTTTAAATTAATATTGATATTAAACTTGCCAGCTAAAACGAATCATTCATTGTATGACGTGTGAATAGTAAAGTATAGCAACACTAGCAGGTAGAGCTTGCCACACACCAGTTGATCGAGACACACGATTCATATTTAGAACACAACACTCATTACAGCATCATCCATTCCGACTGACATCGCATCACATTGTTTGATTTCAGATCATCTTATTGAGCGTTTGATTTCATTCTATGTCCTCAAAATAAATTAGAATACTTTTTAAAGTACAGTGCAAATACTAAACGCGAACAATTTGACATTTCAACGGGCGATTTTTTTTTACCATAGACAAAATATGAAAAAATTAAAGTGCCATTTTGTTTTGCGGACATAGGACGTATCGTTTCTCATGTGTCACGTCACCGGCCATACAACTCGCTCACCACATTTCAGATGAGAACGTAAAGCGCCCTAGCTCAGAGTTTAAGGGCGCGTCGGTGGCTGAAGATGGTACCCCCAAGCCGGCAGGTACGACGACCACCGCCTAGTGCATCGGCCATCCACACGTTCAGTGTGACAGACAGCCATGCGACAGTGAACTCCCCTGACTCAAAGTCACGAGATCACTGCCACATAAGCACCACACACGATCGACACCAGAAAACTATAATCTGTTTTATATAATTATATTTATTCAATAGTTCATGATTAAATTGTGTTAATCCAATAATTGAAATGCTTTTATTCATTTATCCGTGCTCTGCTGAGGCGTCGAACACGTATGTATCCACTTGTCCGTGTGTGTGTCTGTTTCGATGTTTGCGTGCACTTCACTTGTTTGGCACTTTCTCGACCCATCGTTGGCGCCCAGGCTGTCAATGTGTCGTCGTCAATCTGTGACCTTATTCTCACACCAAACGCGATAAAATCCGTTCAAATCATTTCATTCAAAATACCAATAAATCCACGTATTAAATGTTTCTACGGGCGACATGTTTCGAACACTACGGGAATCATTCTTCCGGATGAGTTTTTCTGCGGCAATGTCGCTTGAAGCACAAGCTTGGATGTCGTTTAGCCGTGGATTAATTTGTATTATTTTAAACTAGCTACCTGCCCCGGCTTCGCACGGGTACTATATTAGACATATACATAAACCTTCCTATTGAATCACTCTATCTATTTAAAAAAAAAAACGCATCAAAATCTGTTGCGTAGTTTTAAAGATCTAAGCATACATAGGGACAGAGCGGGAAGCGACTTTGGATTATACTATGTAGTGATATGTCTCCCGAAAGTTTAAATTAGTTTTTATTCATGTTTAAATCATTCCAATTCTGATAACCCTGTAGTCAAGCAGTCTATAGGTACTTTAAATTATCTAAGATGACAATAAACAGTAGAGCTTGACGCTTGTCACAGATTGGCGCATCGACAGATCGGATTGAACGTCTGACGACATCGGTTTACTATTGCATGTTGCCTGTCTTAGCTATTGAATGATGTCAACCCAAAATCATCCGTTACATTTTTCATAACTTCTCGTTTGTATCATAAAAGTACGTTAATAATCTAAATAGGTGTTCCATTTTAGTCATTCATCGGTAGCCATCAAGACGATGCTAGTTAAACACGGGAATATACCTACTACTTATGGGGCCTAAACTAGTATGAATGTTAAGTAAAAGGCTTTGTACAAACGAACTTACTGTACTTCATCGGCATCTTTTTGATAAGTGATGTTCGTTCGACTGATCTTGGAAAATATATCAAAAAAACACTTCTTGTAACCTTCTATGAAATCCTACTCAATCCGTATGCAGTTGTTTTTGATATGAGAATTGATGGTGGGGATCTTTGCAATGAATATCATTCGGGAGAAATACTTTTAGCTCTGCTATAAATACATTCTTAGATAACCTAAAGCTAATTTAATCTCGCTCACCTCGATAGTATCATTATAGAAATTAGCTTGCATGTTTGTTACTACAAAACTACCAAAGAGAAACGAGGCTGTATTCTCACCATTGTTTATATTGTTCGGGCTCTCTATTAGAGACGCATGAATTACACATGTTTAGTTTCTGACCTCTAACGACATCTTTCTAGATTCTTTTACATCGGTATCGTAGGCCAATTATATAATTAGATCAGTAGGTAATACATTGTGCTATATACTGTGTGTGAAAAGTAAGTATATAGTAAGTATATAGTAGCACCACATGTAGGTAGTACGTCAATGTTGAATTAAAAATTGCTAGGATAGTGTATAAAAATAGATGTCGTTCAATATCTATATGTGCTTACTCTGTTACAATGGAAGTTTCACATCAGATATAGATGTACATTAAACCTGATGAAACAAAAAAAATATAGAATAAAATGTATGTTCGTACCAATAAACTAAAGAGAGACATCTCATTTGAAACTTTCTTCTAATTGCATTTACTTGATCACTTAACTGAACATTCAAAAACTGTTCCAGAAATCGCTCCAATCCACCACCAGCAGATGTCGCCAATCCGCTCGCTGAAGAAGAGCGATTCGCCCACTAGCCTGAGCAAGCGCATGGACAAAACCCCCACCACCCCTGTCAGTCTCACTCCCATCGACGAGACCAAGGCTCTCGACATGAACAAGCTCAACGGCGTCAACGGAGTCAACGGAGTCAATGGGGTCAACAGCAACCAACTGACCCCCGAAACCCCCGTCCAGGACTTTAAAGAGGTTGTTAAGAAGTCGACTGAAGCGACTCAAGTCGCGCCGGGGATAGTCGACACTACTGTTGTGAACGACGTACCGACGGATGGACTGAGTGCGACGGAGGTGCTAGACAGAGCTCGCACGAGATTTGACAAGTTCTGGGGAAAGAAAGAAGAAGACAATGTGTAGACGGATATGAATAGTTCGATTTCAATATTGGATTTGGAAATGACTGCGTTTTAATCGGCGAGCTAGCTTTGGTGGTTCTGGTTGGTCGAGCCGACATTTTAAGAATTGCGCTGCTCAGAAGCAGCTAAGGGGAGTGCTTCCCTATGGATTTATATATATTACAAAATGGTTTTGACATTTGTGCTATCGGGGCATGCGGGCAAATCTTCGGAGCATTTGAGATTAGTATTTTTCGTTCACTAAAAACGGTATTTACCGCTGGATATAGTTTTCCGAGGCAAAACCCAGTTAAATAGGTATTTTTTAATTGAAGGTCTAGGAAAGCGATGGTCTGGATTGTTTTGTAATATAGATTAAAATCTCAGCTCAATATTAAAACTTTAACTGTACACATGCAATATTGAACATTGGACAGGAATGTAGCAAAATTATTAAAAATGCAGTATTTAAAAACTGTTACGATTAAGATAATGCTTCGCTTTATAACGACGACTGTAATACTTACGTATGTATTTTAATATTTATGTAATTTACCGTGGATCACAATCTATTTAATAGGAGTGTGGTGGCTTGTGATAGTAGCGTTGAATATTGATTAATATTTAATTAAATATGATTTATATATATAAAATATTTAATACGTGTTAGGATATTTTTAAAAAGGCCACCTTCCATCAATATTTTGCAAGACCCTCGACCGATTCATTCAGTTATAATCACTGCCTATAAAAATACAAGTATGTATATTTATGTATAAATACAAGTTCTCATCACAGATAACTCAATACAGAAACTATATTATTTTGTATTTAAATAATTTTCTTATTTTTTTGTAATCTACATTTTTATTCGACTTTGTGATTGATATTAACTATGTGTTTAAATTGATTTAGAAATTGTTTGTAAGTATATCATACAATTTTATATAAAACGGCTAATTTCGAAATAAAAAATAAATAAATAAAATCATTATAAAGTAATCGTGATAAGTTACATTCTATGGTTAGCGAGTGGTAGGTACTATAACCTAAATGACGGATGTATCAAAATTTACTTCATTTAGGTCGATGTATAGCACAACAGAACCGTCCAACCCAATGTAGTATTCTTTGGCATTTATAAATTTATTTTACCATTTTTTAAATTGACATACAAATATTTTTTTAGTTTTCACCACTTGGAATCCGAACAAACCCGTCAGACGAATCAACCAATCGCATTTTGGCGCGAAGAACGCAAAAAAAGTTTGCTAATTTTATCTTTGTTTACTTTCCAAAAAGCATACGGAGTTAAATTTGATTGTAGAAAAAGTTTATAAAAATGGATCTATCGAGAAATTCCTGCCGCCTCTGTTTGTCTGAGAGCGACTTCAACGTATCTCTATTCGGCAATTACAGTAGAAAGTCCCACATTGTGGAAAAGATCCTAGTGTGTTTAAAAGTTGTAATAGAAGACACGGATCCGCTCACAACCATCTGCTACAGGTGCGCAGGCAACGTTGAGAGGTATTACGACTTTATCACTATTATAAAGAAGAGTCAAAATCGCCTGAACTTCAGCAAAAGCAAGGAGCGTCACCTAGGCTTGATGGATGAATCCTTCAATCGCCGTCAGGTCACTTACGTGAGGGAGCAGGTAGTAGACGCAGACTACACTTTCTCTTTTCTCGAAATGCCGGAGGAGAAAAAAGAAAAGTCCTCGAGTCCTTTATTTTCGTATGTTTCACCGCTGAAAACTCTCGTTAAAGAGGAGACAGACGTTTGGAAGACGCCTCGGCAGGTCAGCCAAGGGAAGAGGTTCGATCGTGATGACAGCTTCGGAAAGAAGAAGGCTCAGCGAAGGAACTGCTCACGAGATCTGTTTGAGACAGAGTCACAGGAGGAGGAACCAAAAGGGTTTGATTGGAAATTGACCCCTGACGACAATATAATAAAGAGAGTCCGAGAAAAGCTATTAGGCTGGTCAAAGTCGTGATGTAACGTAAAACATGTATATTTAATATTAATTTCGTTGATAAAATGCAAATTAACACAATTTTTCCACGAGAAATTGTTTAGAGTATAACTTAAATTGACAAATTGATGTTAATAAATGAATAGACTAATTTTGTTACTCCTTACATTCCGTAGACAGGGTATGAATATTTCTTTGTTTGTAATTTTAATTATGTTGATTGTAACTGCAGTTTAGATGCTATGCGTTGACTATTGACAAAATGTAACAAAGAAAACCATTATAAGACTTGTTTTAATTTCTACTAGTCATCGTCTTAAAGATCAAGTATATGTAGGTCATGTAGTACTGTAGTAAAAATTACCTTTACAATATTACAACGTGCAAACATACTACACAGACCTACGTGGCGTATAAAATGTTATAAAATAGCATTTTTATGAATATTTTAGTTCCTAAAATTTCATCAGTCAACCTTCCATTAATTTTTCCATAATGACTTGATATCGAAACGACGTAAGGCTTTAGGTAAGAATTGTAATACTAGGTGTACTCAATACATTGTTTAATTTTAATAATATGTGTAAGTACCCAAAAATTTTCATATTGCATCAGTTGTTACGTTTTTGTAAGTTCCTATTGATTATGATTGTTGATTATTTTTTCGCGCACAAACTGTTACTATCATCCCATAATTCCTAAAAAACTTGTTTGTATTTATTTAAAAGCAGGTTTTAAGTTAAACTATTTATTAAGCAAAGAAACTATAATTATTGTCTTGATTAAGGATACAATATGAGCCCTGCCGTGTAGACTCCATAGCTGGTAATGAATGATAATAGCTTTGCTACTGGTTTATAATAGCGTGTGTTTATTTTCAGTTGTTACTTCAAAATGAACACCTAAATAAAAAATTTGAAACTATGTAGTATTTATTTGCACACCCGCAGGCTCTGATGGAATAAATAAAAAAATTAATAGGCTACCAATTTCCCGATGGAAATGTTCCAAAATCGCGAAACTCTCAATGGCTATCTTGAGATTTTCTTAACCTTTTCACCGCCAATCAAGACATCCAGAAGAGACAGTCTCACGCCAGCATCATTATCACAAGACAGCAAATACAAACCTTACCAGAAACTGACGGTTGCTATGACAGCGTACGCCATAGTAGTTCTTCTTCTTATAGTCATTCTTGGCGCTGCGGGCTTGCCTAAAGGTGTTCTTGGCATTCAAAGGGTTAAAATTAAAACTTAATTCCTTGTGAGTTTCCTATTAAAACTTAATTCCTTGCGAGTTTCCTAGAAGTCTCATAGTGTATTTGGAATATTTCCGCAACTTGCACATCTGCACTGCAGGCTAACATACAAAGAGTACAAAAGAAACTTGTTGGATGCAGCATTTTTTTGGACAGAGTAAAACCAAAAAATTGTTAATTCATGACTTTATTTCATTTCCATATCAATTCATACACCGATTAGTCTAGAGAAAAATAACTCGTCGTTCCCTATAAGAAACTTTATTTATACACCTCACATTCATTTTACGCCAAGATAATTCGCAGTTCTACACAAGTTTAATACGACAGCGGACAGACCATTAAAATTGAAAATACACAAAATTTTCTTTTGATATTCAATTAGATCACGTCACACCTTAGAAAGAAAATATTTTCAATTTTACTGGTTCTATCCAATTTAACAAACGCGAGATAATACTACACTAAACTTTAAAGCCGGCCACAAACGAACGCGTCACGTCATGTCACACTGCAAGGCCGTCTGCCGACAACCTAACTTGACTTCAGTCATCAACTCGCTACCAATATGCTGATTCCCACTTAAGTTTAAATTCTAACAAAGCAACGCGTTCATGTTTAACATAAATCATCCGTCCCCCTCGCACTTAGGTACTTGCCAGAAAGGGACGAACTTTTATATCCGACATAAACGCAGTCGTCGACCTACTTACTTATTATTATAACTAACAAGCAAACTCATCAGTGACGCTCGTATAGGTTAAGTTCCATTTCAGACTAACCGCCAAGTTAAAATTCACATTATTACGTTAGCAACACTGAAACAAGTGCCCAACATCAAGATATACAACATAACCTCTTTTTAAAGCCGTGGTCCCGAAATCAACTTTATTATGCTCAAATAAAACTACACAAAATTCATTGTTATTATTGGTCTTTCAACGAGCAAAAACAACTTTAAAGGGCAAACACACAGTGACCCTGTACTACCATGCGTCAAAACTCAAAACAATTTCATCAATGAGTATTGCTAGGAAAATATTCCCATATTAAATACATACTAAAAAGGTACTAAAACGTTATACGAACTCGAAAAATACACTCATATTAATCAGTGAAACTTATTTTGACAACGTTTTTTGCTAGTTTAGTCTCAAATTCTGTAGTTTGCCCACCAATAGTCACAGTAACTATCTGGGGGCACGGTAGTTCCCCGCCAAGTCGAGCATCTCTATTTCATCATATTTGGATCACTAAACTTATACATTTTATGATAGATCATGGCTTAATACTTTGCGGGAATTAACAGTGATACAACCTTGTCATATCGTCGTGATATATACCGGGTGCATCTGAGCTTGGGGCTTTAAATGTAAATATCTAGTATGCTCTTAAAACGGGACAGCTTTTGTTCTATATCTGTTCAAAAACATGTTCTTTTTACATTTTCATTATTTCATACCAATTTAATTTAATTTTCAATGTCCATCATTCTTGTCACTGTCATGGATGTCAAATAATGAGGCCTTGTTTGCAATACATTGATGGTAAAGTTAAAGTTAAAACATTAATAAATGATAGAAATATTATATTACAAAGTTGCAGAACAAAAATGGTTCAGTTACACTAGCAGTTTCTAATCTTGAATTTAAGGCCCCGAGGTCAAAGGCACACTGTATAACCAGTACAAAATTAGTATGAAAACCAACGTTACGAAAGGGTTATATCACTGTTACATCATACAAGTATCCCAGACACACGACCAATCAACAATGTGCACGTTATAAGCTTCGCCCCAATAAGACAAATGGTTGGTCAGAGTACATCATCGATTATTGATTTACAACTCTTAGGCACTGGTCCCACCGCCGGCTAGTAAGCTAGAAAAGTTGGGCGAGTAACGGTTCATTGCGTGCTGACCAGGCACAGTGTGATCAATCGACCTTTACAGATCCGCAATGTAATGCTACTCGCCCAACTTTTCTAGCTTACTAGCCGGCGGTGGGACCAGTGCCTAAAGCTGGATCTACGCAGAGCACGAGCGGAGCCACAATTCGTCTAGTGTGGACCGACTTACAAGCCACGAACGCCACTTGACGGCTCGCCTAGCGTAGACCCAGCTTTACGGTTGCACCACACCGACTGTAATCATAAGCAGTGTTCGGTAGAGATGTGTCCTAAGGGCGGGTCGCACCAACTTGCGATTACAGACCGGTCAACGTTAAATATGGCGCCGGCAGCTGTAATTCCATAGAAACTTATCAAACTTTCACATCAGATTTTAACGAACACCGCTTACGTTTCAGACAGTTTGTTGTAGCCCACCCTTAATAAGTTAATTATATGAACCATTGACATTCAAAAGCGGTGTATTTTTCTACGTTAAACGCTCCATAGTGACATCAGTCTACGAAATTAAACATCGAAAGAAATACATTACACTAGTGCAGTTTTAAATTGCGCTCGAAGTATAAATACAAGTCCAGTTTATTATGTAATATACAGTTTACAGGGCAGTAATTCTTATACGTGCTTAAACAAATTTGGCTTTAGAAATATATTATGAATGCTTTTATACGACTCTAGTTTAATTTAAAATAACAAAGAGACAAGACAAACCTTGTCCTTGTCTGATACATTATTACTCGTATTTTTTTTCATGCAGTTTTTCGCTTTGCTTAAATATACAATTCGTGAAAAGCTATCATTTATATTTTCAATGTTTTGCTAAGTTTGCAACACTGGAACACTTAGTTATATTTATAGTTTATTACATTGATGAAATGAATAAAATCGCTTGTACATTCTTGCGCAAAATCAAGAATTCACAAGTAACCCTAATGGACAACTATAGAATTTTACGTAAAGTAAAATTATAAAAAATAGTTTCATATGGAATGTTAGGTGAATAATTAGCGATATATATTTACTAATTTAGACGTTACCTACTGTTTATTTAGAATAACGACGTAATATTAAATAAATGATCGTTCGATTTTTGATCGTAATCGTGATTATTAAACAGATGATTTAACAGATAAAACTCTAAGTGCACGGCATTTGTTATCTCTTTTCCACTAATAGAACAGAGTGAGAAAGCGGACTGTGGCCAAAGAATAATCCTTATTCGTAATAGAATGCTTCTCTTTTTTACATACACAAATGTCAAAGTGACAGACAAAAAAAAAGAGTTTTAGTTACTTCCAAGTTTGAAAGTGGTCTAGGAGCGAATAAGGGAGTACGCCTGCCTGTGTTTGATTATGAACACTGAGAGTGACTATAATAGTTAAACCAACATTTTCGATTATAAGTATTAACAAGTACCTAAATTCGGAAGACGATGACGGAGCCTTCTTTTGGAACAGAAATGTAGGTAAGAAAAGTGATACATACTTCTACGGCATCTTCAAAGATCAGGCAACAGCAAAAAAGAAGGCTCTACTCTATGGCACTATTGATCGATAATCCGTTGCAATTATTAAAACAAAACGTGAATAGGTTTGCCACGATTATGTACACGCATTTAAAAAACTAACTTATAAGTTAAGGTGGATACTTGTAAAAGGACAAAACAAAAAAACAAGACAAAAGAAGAAAAAAACTCGTCAAAACAAAACTAGTAAGAAGAGAGGCGTGGGCATGCTTAACTAACTAATAATATTGCAATTTCAAAAATCTAGACCGCATTAAAAATATATCACAATATTCCACTATACACTAAGTTACGAAAACATTCTACTTTAGAAAACTAAACGCTATGAGATTAAAACTGTTGTTAATGGGGATGGCTACGGACATGTGAATTTAGATCTTAAAGTCCACGATTTAAGGTTGAATCCGTTATCAATTTAGCTCATACTTTGTTAGGTTACATTATTCTACTAGGAACAAGCATCACTATAGACGGCCATCCCCCCATTCCTGACAACTATCTAAAACTTCCCCCTTTCAATAAAAATACCAATAAAGATTTGTTTACGCCTCAACATTGTAATACTGGAAAAGCAGCTCAAAGAAAGTGAGAAATAATTTTGTCTTTCTTCTTACAATGACTAAAGCTATACACAGTCTAAAGGAAGCTTACAGCGATTTTTTTTTTGTTTGATTTTTCAATTTTTAACTTTACGTCAACACGACACCAAACATTAAGACCACGTAATGTGAAAACGCCATCTTTGAAACACTCTATATAGCAAAAAGACTATCTTATGCATTTCCTCTCGTCGCACCTTACGTCTAACGTTCTCTTTCACGCATTAAAATAAAATCACATCACTCGGTTCCATTGGATTATTCTAAATTTAAATCAAATTCGTTTGAAGCGTCAGATGAAGCATACGTTCATCCCGCTCTTACTTCTCCTGAGAGGAGGAGCTTGAAGCGCGTCCCCGTCCTTTTCTCGTTTTCGTATCTTCGGCGTTGTCCTTTTCGTTGACTTTTTCCACGGAGCCTCCTGTTTCGCTCTGCTTGCCTGGTGGCTGCTGCTGAGTTGGCGTATTGCCGCCCTAAACATAAATTTAGACCGCATTTTACAACACCGTTTGGAACACTCATGTCTGTGAAGTCATAAAAAGTTTAGCAGTTTACAGCGATAAGCGAGAGATATATATTAGAATTGAGTAAATCGTCAATATCTGGCCACTTACGTCTCATTTAGTTATAGTTCGTTTTAGCCAAAATGACGAAAATGCATTTAACGTGGGATTTTGCAACTTCTTTTGTTGCTAAATATGACAAGAAAAGAACAAAGAGACGTCATAAAACTGGCCGAAGTGTGGCACGTATAGAGGAGTAGCTGCTGTTTGTTCTATTTTTTATGCGTAATTGTTTCCATACTTCTCTAGATAACAATCAAACAATAGATGTCGGTAATGGTTGGTTTTAAGTACTTTTCGTCAAATTCAAAATTATAATTACCACCCTCTTATCTCCGAAACCACTAAGGCTAGAATTTGGAAAAAAATACAGAAAATAGTTCTTTACTCAAATAATAAAGAAAACCCAATAAGAAGTGTATGTATGTAGAAGTGTATGGTCTTTAAATAAAATGGTAAATCCTTGAAATTGCAATGTTATGCGAATCAACATAAATTTTCAGTTGGTAAACATTTTTTCCCAAACTTTACGTATAACTATAACTTTATGTACATGTTTTGCAGTGTTACATTTGTAGATTCAAAACGGGGGGGTCCCTTTTAAAGAGAAAATTACAATAAAAAACCAAGTTTGCAAATTGTTCTAACCACAATTTTTTTTACTGATACTCTTATCACGAATACTATGACAATATGCTAGGTTTATAGCTCGGCTCTTTCGGTATTTGGTTATTATAATATTATTTCGTTTAAAAACTACCACCAGGAACACGTTTCACGAAGATTACAAAAGCGGAAGTCTTTTTCTATCAAAATATATTGAACAGAGACTTCCGCTTGTGACTTGTAGCTTCGTGAAACGGGGCCCCAGATTCTTTGCTTCCCACATGCGGTTGCGAATACGGGTGTAGACTGAAATTTATTATTAACTCCAAAAGAAAGAAGGCAAAAAAATATGCATAGTGACGAAAATCCCATTCAATCTCAAAGAATTACGAAGCTAAAACCGTTTTAATATTCCTTGTTAGAGAGAAAACGCTCGCAGATCGTGACGTCACTACCTGCAAGCATCCTTTCATATGAAGGTGCGTTTTGCGGAAAAGGGACAGAATATACCCCCTCTTAAAACTTTGTGATTATATTATACCTACCCCGCTTCACCTTTTCCTTTATTTGACAATAATTTGAATACCCCGATTGCCTGCCCCCCTATTCTGTAACTTGTTTTAAGCTCACCTCAACGCTCACCCACAAATATATCTAGACACCTCGATGCGTAGTAACTAAGCGTAGGCAGATGTCTAGTTTCGTGACGGGTGACCGGCGGGGTGAGCCGCATTAGCGCGTAGCGAATAACAGCCGTGGTCACTGAGGGGTGACCAGTAACAGGCAAGTCACCCTACTATTCCAAACACCCTGAACCCCTCACCTTTCTCCGACTGGCCTTCTCGGACTTCCTGCTGGGCTTGTGGTCGTCCTCGTCTCTGTCGCGACCTCCTTTCCGCCCCATGACTCCTAGTAGCTTGCTGACCATACTGTTCTTGGAGCGGCACTCGGCTTCTGGCTCTGGACACTGGGGAAAAGGTTTAGAGTAGCAGTTTCACGTATTTATTAATAATGATGGCGGGTAAGTCGCTTGCGTGTTGATGTTTCTTATGCTTATTGTCAACCAAAGCTGTAAATAAATAAATGATCAGTCATCAGCTACATGGGTACGGGTGTAGATTCGGAAATTAGCATTACTCCAAAAGAAAGAAGGCAAAAAAATATGCCTATTTCTTTCAGATATCTCAAGGATTTACGAAGCTACAACCGTTTTAATATTGCTTGTTAGAGAAAACGCTCGCAGTTAGTGACGTCACGAACTGCGAGCGTCATAGTAAATGACAATCGTTTTATATGAAGTTACGTTTTGCGGAAAAGGGACAGAACATACCAATTCTTAAAATTTTGGACACTTCTAACTTTGTGATTATTTAACCTGCGTTGCTTTTTAAATCCTTTTTCGAGAAAATACGACATTATGGATTATTTTATTAAACGTCTACACGCCTATTAAGAACAAATAAACGGAAGGTAACAAGTTTTATTTGCTGAATGTCCAAACTACGGCCCGCGGGCCAAGTTCGGCCCGCGAGCCCTTCTAATCCGGCCCGCGGAATGAAAGCGGAGAGTTCGGCCCGCGGTAGCGATGGGGTATCCCAGCCATGAAACCAAAGTCTTGGCCCGCACGAATTTATATTAAGTGCAGTGTGGCCCTTGAGTCAATAAGTTTGAAGACTTACTACTGGTTTAAAGGAATCCAATGGGCCCAAACATTATTTTATCAGGTATAGTTTTGGAGTTGCTGTGGCCACCTCCCCCTCCATCATCAGATGAGCACGGTGGTAACATAATATTTCACTGTCACCGAACTCACGTTATTATGCAACGCTTAAGGCCATCTTAAATTCTCACCCTGATTCATAAAACTTAAAATGCCTTTGCTAAATAAAATGTGCTTTGTCCGTTTTTTATGAACACAAATGTCAAAGTGACAGATAAAGAAAAACTAATTTTAACGCCATTTTAGTCAAGATACTCGTAGGTCTGTTGAACGTTTATCAATACGGACAGAACATACGAACAGTGCAAATTAATATTTTAAAAAAAATACAATCACTGGGTAAAGAGGAGAATCAAGCCCTAGCCCCTCTATAAATTTAACCACATCAGAAATATTTTGGCACTCGCCGGTAAATACAGAACAGGAAAATTAATTTCAAAGTAAAATAACACGTCTAATACCTTCATCGTGTCCACAGACTCCTGTCTCTTCAGCACCTCCTTCTTCCCCTCCGTCTTCTTCTCAATCTTCTCCTGCTTCTTGATTTCCGCCTTCTCTTGCCGTTCCAACTTCTCTTGCTTTTTAGCCTCCGCTTTCTCCTGCCTACTTTCCACTCTCTTCACAGAACCAGTGCGTTCCATTGCTTTCTCCTTCTTGTCTTCTGTTTTGGAAGCATCTTCTTTAAGCTCTATTTTCTTGATGGATTCCTGTTTCTTCAACTCTGGTTTTTCCTTTTTAGTCTTGTCTTTTTGTTTGTCTTCGTCTTTGAGGCTGGAGTCGGATTTTTTTCTAACTTTCTGCTGGTCTGCTGCGGGAGTTTCTTGGGGTTTCTTTTTATCTTCCGCTTTCTTCTGCTGTTTGTCGTCTGAGACTATTGAGCTGCTATCGGTACTGGAGCGACTGTCATCACGTATGTTGTCTGTAAAAAAGGCTGCAATGAGTTTAAAATTTTAATACCTCATTGAGAAACTGGTTACTCCTATCATCATATGTTCGCCTAATATTATCTAGCGCAAACGGCCAAGGTTTAAAGTGAATGAGTTGTCGGTACTGGCTGTCTCACCAATAGTCAAGTCTCTGGAGGTGTCCAGGTCCACAGAAGTATCGGGTGCGAAGGACTCGTCCGACAGAGAGAGAGATGCGAACGAGTTGGACGCGTCGAAGGTCTTCTCGAGGCTCGTCTTCGGCGAGGATGTGAAGATGCTGGGCGTCATCTGTTTCGCAGGTGTCCTGGGGATGTTGCATGTTGTTAATTTCTCAACACTAAATATGAATAACTACAACTTAGAAAAGTTGAAAAACCCCCGACATTTTCATTTCTAAGTCCAATATCTCATAAACGGCTAAACAGATTTTCATGAAACATGGCTAAGAACACTCGGGATAAAATTATCTATGACACGATCTCTATCTACGATACCACAGACAGATACACAGACACGTTAAACTTATAACACCCCTCTCTTTGCGTCGGGGGTTAAAAATATTAATAATTCATCATTTGAACGGAAGTTTATTAACCGCGCAATAAATATAATTAGGCTTCTTTTGGCTATTGTTATCACCGGAGCCTTGAAGAGAGGAAATGGGCAACAGCAAAGGAGAATTTATAAGTAAACTCGCAGATGAATGTACAATATTTTGCTGTACACTGGTGGAAATACAAAGTCAATGTTTCGTATGGTAGGAGAGTAGGTATCGTCCTAGAGGAGGTATTTCTGAAATATTTACCAGTGAACTATCAGAATTACAAGCTTTTATTTAACCTGCCATGTATGTGACTATTGTTGTTCGGGTGGAATCTTGCAACTCAATTTTGAAGCAGATATGTTGAACTGTTTGATCTGAATGTATGGAAAGTTTGATAAGCTTCTGTGGAATGACAGTCTCCATATTTAACGTTGATCGGTCTGTCATCGTCGGCTTGTGCAACCCGCCCTAACGGACCTTCGTGTCGGCGTGTAGAGGCTACCTGTGTACCGGCCGCCCACCGCGGCGCCCGACACGGTCACTGACTCCTACCTGTTGGGCTGCTTGTGGTGCGTGGGCGAGTCCTTCTCCTCGGCGATGCGCGGCAGGGGCGGCTCGTCGGGCTTGTCCTGCGGCGGCGGCGTGGGCGGCGCGGGCGCCGGCGCGCGCCACACCACGCCGCGCCGCCCGCCCACCGCAGCGCCCGACACGGTCACTGACTCCTACCTGTTGGGCTGCTTGTGGTGCGTGGGCGAGTCCTTCTCCTCGGCGATGCGCGGCAGGGGCGGCTCGTCGGGCTTGTCCTGCGGCGGCGGCGTGGGCGGCGCGGGCGCCGGCGCGCGCCACACCACGCCGCGCCGCCCGCCCACCGCGGCGCCCGACACGGTCACTGACTCCTACCTGTTGGGCTGCTTGTGGTGCGTGGGCGAGTCCTTCTCCTCGGCGATGCGCGGCAGGGGCGGCTCGTCGGGCTTGTCCTGCGGCGGCGGCGTGGGCGGCGCGGGCGCCGGCGCGCGCCACACCACGCCGCGCCGCCCGCCCACCGCGGCGCCCGACACGGACACTGACTCCTACCTGTTGGGCTGCTTGTGGTGCGTGGGCGAGTCCTTCTCCTCGGCGATGCGCGGCAGGGGCGGCTCGTCGGGCTTGTCCTGCGGCGGCGGCGTGGGCGGCGCGGGCGCCGGCGCGCGCCACACCACGCCGCGCCGCCCGCCCACCGCAGCGCCCGACACGGTCACTGACTCCTACCTGTTGGGCTGCTTGTGGTGCGTGGGCGAGTCCTTCTCCTCGGCGATGCGCGGCAGGGGCGGCTCGTCGGGCTTGTCCTGCGGCGGCGGCGTGGGCGGCGCGGGCGCCGGCGCGCGCCACACCACGCCGCGCCGCCCGCCCACCACGGCGCCCGACACGGTCACTGACTCCTACCTGTTGGGCTGCTTGTGGTGCGTGGGCGAGTCCTTCTCCTCGGCGATGCGCGGCAGGGGCGGCTCGTCGGGCTTGTCCTGCGGCGGCGGCGTGGGCGGCGCGGGCGCCGGCGCGCGCCACACCACGCCGCGCCGCCCGCCCACCGCAGCGCCCGACACGGTCACTGACTCCTACCTGTTGGGCTGCTTGTGGTGCGTGGGCGAGTCCTTCTCCTCGGCGATGCGCGGCAGGGGCGGCTCGTCGGGCTTGTCCTGCGGCGGCGGCGTGGGCGGCGCGGGCGCCGGCGCGCGCCACACCACGCCGCGCCGCCCGCCCACCGCGGCGCCCGACACGGTCACTGACTCCTACCTGTTGGGCTGCTTGTGGTGCGTGGGCGAGTCCTTCTCCTCGGCGATGCGCGGCAGGGGCGGCTCGTCGGGCTTGTCCTGCGGCGGCGGCGTGGGCGGCGCGGGCGCCGGCGCGCGCCACACCACGCCGCGCCGCCCGCCCACCGCGGCGCCCGACACGGACACTGACTCCTACCTGTTGGGCTGCTTGTGGTGCGTGGGCGAGTCCTTCTCCTCGGCGATGCGCGGCAGGGGCGGCTCGTCGGGCTTGTCCTGCGGCGGCGGCGTGGGCGGCGCGGGCGCCGGCGCGCGCCACACCACGCCGCGCCGCCCGCCCACCGCAGCGCCCGACACGGTCACTGACTCCTACCTGTTGGGCTGCTTGTGGTGCGTGGGCGAGTCCTTCTCCTCGGCGATGCGCGGCAGGGGCGGCTCGTCGGGCTTGTCCTGCGGCGGCGGCGTGGGCGGCGCGGGCGCCGGCGCGCGCCACACCACGCCGCGCCGCCCGCCCACCACGGCGCCCGACACGGTCACTGACTCCTACCTGTTGGGCTGCTTGTGGTGCGTGGGCGAGTCCTTCTCCTCGGCGATGCGCGGCAGGGGCGGCTCGTCGGGCTTGTCCTGCGGCGGCGGCGTGGGCGGCGCGGGCGCCGGCGCGCGCCACACCACGCCGCGCCGCCCGCCCACCGCGGCGCCCGACACGGTCACTGACGTCACGCCGCCCCCGCAGCACAGCGGCGAGATCGAACACTTTGATTCTGCTGAGCGCGGGTGCAGTCTGAAATTCAATATCTTTTAGTTTATGTGGTGCCGCCGTTCTGAATTGCTTATTTGGCAAGCGACATTGAGTGTCAGCACGTTTAAACGTAAAATGTTATTAAAGGATAAAAATCACTGCAGAAAAAATAAGCTTATAATTATAACTAAAGTTTAAATTCAGTCTCTCATTTTTTACAAACATATACATTTTCCCTCGCATCTACACGCACGCACGCACGCACGCACGCACGCACGCACAAGCACACACGCGCACACGCACACACGCACACACGCACACACGCGCACACGCGCACACGCACACACGCACACACACTAATTTCATAAGATAGCTGTGTACAGAACTAAAATTATTATTGACCAATCACGAGGCTCGATTTCCAGAAGACAGCAACGCGCAAAAAAAAAAAAAAGCGGTTGGCTGCACTTCGTTTCAGCAGGGCGAATTTCAATAGATACCAAGTTTGTTTAATAAATTATTATTTCCGTTAACTCGTAGCAAAAGTATTGTACATGCAATAGTTATATAATTAGCTTTTTAACTCCCGTACCTTAATTAGGCCACTCAGCAAGCTTCGTGGCCTAAACCTGGTACTCGACTGAAAAAGCATACGTTATATAACGATTGCATAAATTACTATTAATACTCGTAGACTTAAATGTTTGAATTAAGACTTCGTACACCAAACTATAATATCTCTTTTTTTATGGACCTCGCCACTCAACTAAAATAAAATATTATACAACTGTTTAGACAACTACAATGAATTTGACCAATAGAACATTGCCTTATTTATAGAAGAAAAGACATCAACAAACCGCTGAGCCGACAGGCTGCGCTTCGTTGAAACGAAGCACGGCTTAGATTTTCAATAGATACTTAATTATTACAGTCAACAACAATTACACAATTCGTTCTTAAATTCGCGAACCTTACCTCGTACCGTACACACGGTACTCGACTTTAAGAGACTTCATTGTATAACCATTGTAACTATAGACAAAATAGCTGGTAAAAGCCTAAATAATCGGACGAAGGAGCCAGCTCCAGATCTATATTGACATCTTTAATAGTGACATCTAAACTGTGAGGCGTAGCTTGACAGTGTTTCTTTAATGGGGCTTTTAAACGGGGCAACATTTTTACGGCTATGTGTGGCCGGCAAGTATGTGCATCTTGCTCTAGCGTACAAAGTCAGCGTAAGATAGCAATAGTCGCCGGTCAGAAATTGCAGGAAAATGTGGCCCGTTTAGAAGTCCTAAATCTTATGTTAATTATTGTAGCTGATGGTTTTCCGAATAATAAATAAATAAAATATGAGGCTTGCTGAGTAGCCTAAATAAGGTACGAGAATTTAAGAGCTAATTGTGTAACTATTGTATACAATACTTTTTGTACGAGTCAAATAATTATAGAAACTTGGTATCTATTTCAAATCTAAGCCCAACTGAAACGAAGAGCAGCCCACTGGCACAGCAATGTGATGCTGCAAGGTGTTGATGTGTCTTGTTCTATGACCAAGGCGACGTTCTATTGGTCAAATTCAATATAATTGTCTAAACAGTTGTATAATAATTTATTATAGTTGAGTTAGGAGCTCCATAGAAAAAAGTATGTGATTGTAGTTTGGTGTAACGTTAAAGCCGACGAGTATAAAAATATAATTTAAAATTGGTAAACGATAATGGAGACTATATCCGCAAGCAAACTGATAAAAATGCAAAACTGCAGGGAAATGTTTTATTATCAAAATCAAAAAATCAAAATATCTTTATTTCGTCATCATATGTGAAAAATAGGTGACAAACAGTACAAAATAGGTAGCAGTTCTATGACGTGCCTTTTCGCGTACGAATTATTAACTTATAATTTACATAATACAATTAAAATGAATCCCAAAGTAACAAATAGAAAATTTAAAATATCAGTATCTTATAAATATTAGTATCTTTGATTAATAAATAAAACAAAAAAGACAGTGTTCCTATATAAAAATTTAGCTTGTCATATCTATAATGCGTCACACATGAGCAGCCTAAGTCACACGAAGTCAAACAAACATCATCTGCCAAAAAGACCCCAAGATGTTGCTAGACCAAAACTAAAACACACAGTTTTTAAACATAAATAATATCTGTTTATATTGAAATTATGGAATGAAAACAGAAACATGCATAAGCTTATCATGATTGCATTGTCACGTAAAAATGAGAGAACACATTCGACATTCATTATCTCTTTTCCGTCTATGGAATAGTTTAAAGATACAATGAGATGATCATTATACCGAAATTTAAAAATTCCGAACGCTATTTACCGCTTAGCGAAAATTTGTACGCAGATTATTAAATGAATTACATAGGTTAGGTTAGGTTACTTTTATACAGGGTGTACCAACAATGGGGTGTGAACCGATCAAAGGCATAAGGCACTTTTTTTAAACTTATTTTTATTTCTTGCAAAATAACAAAGTTTTCACTTGCCGGTCTTTTTTTACATTTGTATGGAGCGTTGGCCAACTGGGGCGACCTGCTTCATACAAATGTAAAAAAAAAACGCGTCAAAAAAACTTTGTTTTTTTTTCTTATCAGAACACGATATCTGCTATGCCCTTGATCGGTTCACACCCCATTTTTGGTACACTCTGTATACTGAAAGATCAAAAAAAAACAGCGTAACATGGTTTTCGGAATTCTGAAATTCGGAATATATATGCTAGTGAACAAATTACTTTTCGGAGTTGTGTAGTGTACCCGAGATATGCAATAAGAGCTCGGCCCAATCCGCGTCCACTTTATATCTTTTAACCCATGCATATATTCCCCACAAGGTGGACTGATGACCTGGTAAAGGTCGCGGTAGTCAGCTGGTTGCAAGTGGCGCAGGACCGGTAATTGCGGCACCCTTTGGGGGAGGCAGACCAGCATTGGACGTCTTTCGGCTGATATGATGATGATAAAATCGTACTAATATTATAAATGCGAAAGTTTAGATGTTTGGATGTTTGTTACTCAATCACGCTTAAACAGCTCAGCCGATTAGAATGAAATTTTGCACGAAGATAGTTTATAGCCTGGATTAAAATATAGGATAGTTTTTATCCCGGGTCCACGCGGACGAAGTCTCGGGCGGAAGCTAGTAATATTATAAATACGAAAGTTTAGATGTTTGGATGTTTGGGTGTTTGTTACTCAATCACGCTTAAACGGCTGAACCGATTTGAATGGAATTTTGCACGAAGATAGTTTATAGCCTGGATTAAAATATAGGATAGTGGATCCCGGGTCCACGCGGACGAAGTCGCGGGCGAAAGCTAGTAATAACTCGCGTATTAAATGTCACTACGGGCGACATTCTTCGACTCCTCGGTAGTTCTTCTTCAGGGTGGAGCCTTTCCCCCGAAGAGTTCTAAACATGTTTGTGAGTTTAACCGCGAAATTATTAGTATTATTTATTTATTAGGAGAACCAACCGCTATATTCATAAAATAAACATTGACAGTGGATACAAAGAGCCAATTATATTATATGAACTCACAGGTAGTGACATTGTATTTTAACCAGGTTCTATAATGCTACACACAGCGCAAACGCACGAGTATGAGAAATAAACAAGATTAAAATTCCGCACGAGAATTTAGAAACATAACTCACCAAAGTATATATCCGTTTTTTTTTTCCAGTGATGGACCCTATTCTCACCTGATGGTAAGCGACGACCGAGCCTAAGATGAAGTTCACTGGTTCACTAATAGCCTATTCACTAATGATAATGATGATAAAGGGAAAGATACGTGGACGCGGATGACTCGGTACATTAACCAGACCCGACGATAAACACATATGAATAAATATGATGGCAGGTCACCTGTCAGGCGAGAGCGCGCGACGGAGCAGCGGGCTGGCGGGGTCGCGGCGAGCCCACGCGCGGCGCGTGCACTCGCGCGCGGCCAGCGGGGACGGGCTGCGCGCCTCGCAGCGGCTGTCAGTTGCGAGGTGAGGTTAGACACGAGCACGGACAATGAGACAGTATGAGGCAACACCAAGGACACTTTTGCAACACCTGTTCAAACACGGCGACGAATTCAAGCGGCGACAGCACCGGCACTGGTGCGCCCATTGTATGAGCGAGAGATCGGGCCGCAGCCTCTCGCTCGCACTCGCACACCCGTGCCACTTGAAGTCGTCGCCCTGGCGCCTATTTCACCAATTTGACACTTGTCATCTAAGGACATCTCAACGGACGTACATTGCTAGATCGATACGGAACGATGCTGATGCGAACATTATTATTCTGACAGAGAATTATACGGTCCACGTCAAAGATATGTTTACATTTTTGCAAGTTATTCCCTTAGCGAAAAATACATTTCTATGGCGACGACTGTACCATCGCCAACTAAGTTAACTGCATGTAATAAGGTTCAATATAAAAACAGGAACAGTTAACTGTGTTGGCGTTTGTACGAGTTATCAGCGTCACGTTACGATTGGCAATAGATGGTGAAATAGGAATCACACAGCTGCTGTTCTTATCGCTCCCACGACGAGCATTCGAAAATGACTTGTGAATATGGGGCCCCTTCCTTGAATTACAGAAGCTCAAAAAACGAAGCCAAGTATGAATCCAGGTAGTTATCATTATTGTATACATTAATACTCCAGGAAAAATACGGTTATGAAAAAAATCAATTTATAATAGCGTTTTTTTGTTGATTATTCAAGAATTCGACAAACTTTCCACCCGGAAGTAATTATGTAGATTTAAATGAAGCATGCATTGTTTTTGTATGATTTATCTTGAATATTATAGAGTAAATGTAAATGAACCAAAAAAGAGAAAGAAACATTTATTAATATTTTTTCTGACTCTTCAGAAGCTAGTTAAGTTATAATTTTTTTGATGTCTGAAATTTTGTCGGATTCTGTCGCTGGGTAACTATTTAATTGATAATATATCCGTTAAACAGAAAAAATAAGCTATTATAAATTATTTCCAAAATTTTATTTTTTTCCATACAAGTTGTCAGTTCATTGACTGGACTATAATGCGGACATTCTCAGTGGCAATGTATAATGCAATGGTGTATTTTGAAGTGGCATGAAGCATTAGTAGAAATACAGTATGTATACCGTGATTATGACACAGTAATTTGTGATGGCGATACTGAATCCAAATTTAAATTGTATTCGTAGATCAGGAGTTCTAGTTTCTATATGATAGTGGAAAATTGACTGCTTTCAATTATATCGTAAAAGGTAATGTTAAGCGACTGCAAAAAGTGAGACACAAGAGTGAAGAATACGTTTTGAACCATTCTGAATCGATATCTTGTGAGCTTCATTTGTGGCAATCGCGCTGCGTGTTGTGCTCGGGCACAATGAATATGGCGCGACACAAATAATAGTCGACCGAGAGGCTATTATTGCTCAACTCACGCGCCTTATTACTTGGGTCTTGCTATACACTACTTGGACGCTGCCACTAATCGCTCGGCGCACGGCGAGTGTGCAGCGGCAGCAGCTGCGGGAGTGGGTCTGGTCGCTGGCGGTGCACGTGCAGTGCCGACCGCTAGGTCTGCGACGCGGTACCTGGTGGGCGACTGCGGCGGCGGCTGCGGGGAGGGCGAGGGCGTGCGCGCGAGCGGGGACAGCGGCATGTGCTGCAGCGACGCGCGCCGCACCTCCGCGCCGCCCGCCACCAGCTTGTGCTTGAGCCCGTGGAGGGACGACGGGCTACGACACAAATTATGTGTAAGAAGGGTTATCTTCTCAGCCATTGGAGAAGTTAGTGCCGACAGTTTCAACAACTACATTAGCTAACAAATTACGATTCGAACACGAAAATCTTGCGTGACAGACGAACAGACTCCGAGTGGTCGCATAAGTGTTTCGTTGGACCATTTATGGTACGGAACACTAAAAGGTGCGTAAATTGGAGATTCACCTCACTGCGAAGCTGCGATTAAAATTATAACTAACAAGGTACGCTACATCGAAATCACTAAAATACCGCCCCAAAACTAGGAGTGAGGAACGTATGCCATCTTATGTAACTATGTTCTCGCAATAAAAAATGATTGATTGATTGATGTTATGTTTACCGTTGGTAATGGCGCTGGAATATACGTTTCATGTACCATTTATTATTGTTATTGTATTAATATTTCATTTTATTTTTGTACGCCGCAAGGCAGAACACAGAGGACCTCCAACCTAATTTAAGATCTGCAATGTATACTTACCTATGTTTCACAAATGAAAATTACTTACTTACTATGTGCTCTGCCTACCCCTTTTGGGAATAAAGGCGTGAATGTATGTATGTATGTACCGTTGGTAATGTGTGGTGGTGGCGGCGGCGTGGAGCGGGCTGTCCCCGCAGGGCGAGGACGGAGCGGCCGCGGGAGTAGTCAGCTCGACGCCTGACACCATCTACAACATGACACGTCAGTGACCACCTTGCAGTGTCAAAACCCCCGCCGGGTCGTGCCGGAGGTATCCCCTGGATTTTAACCAAGCTACTATCTCGTCACGTATTCCGATTCCGACACGAGTTTGAGGTATTACATAGTGTGTCACTTCCAATCCCAATCTATCTAATCTAAACTAAGGTGAGATGGGATAGGTTGAACACTGGGGCAAGACGAAAACTTATGAGATATAAGACTTAGGGGATGGGGGAACCTAAAATCCTGTTTCATTTTAGCCCATATCACCCGAGTTATATGTCGAGTAATAATCATGCACTATTAATGGACCCGATTCTACGTGCACGTGGCTTAACTAGCCTAAAACTAAAATTAAACACGACATATTTAGAATAGCATTTAGGCAGCTAAGTAAGTTGTATAGACCGCCTAAAATAAGAAACGTCAGATTCACATTAGCGCTGTCATTTGATTATGACAGCTGCTCATAGAATAGCAAAGTGTTTTAGCGACACCTAAATAAAATTAGGAAGATTAGAGGCCACTGTAGAATCGGGTCCAGTATATTATGAAATGAAACGAGTTAGTTCGTAAATACAATTACAAAGTAAATAAAAAATATAGTATTATTTATTGAGTTATCATGATGTGCCGTATGAGGACAACTTCCATAGCCAAATATCAGTTACGGTAGTGGGAAAAGAAAATATACATTGGAACCCCTTATAGTTTTTCCACGTTCAAATTAATAATATATTACACCACTCGCCCAAATTCTCTATCTATAATTTGACGCACAATGATTGAGGTGTTCGCACTAAGGTGCGTGACGTCGGAGAAGTCATAACCAAACTCAAATGGAGTTGGGCAGGACATATTGCCAGGCAGCGTGACGGTAGTTGGACCAAACGTTAACGGATTGGTGGCCACTACCAGGAAAAAGAAGCGTCGGTCGCCCACCAGCACGATGGGTTGACGACGTAAACAAGAGCGCGGATCATCTCTGGATGAGACTAGCACGGGACCGGGATAAGTGGCGTACTCGAAGAGAGGCTTATGCTCAGCAGTGGGCGATTAAAGGCTGAAAATGATGATGATGATGATCATGATGATGATTGAGGTATTACAGTTTTCTGTAATAGTACGACACGTAAATACTCGTATGACCGAACCATTCCATTGGGACGACCAATCAAGTTTTACACATACAGTTTTCTCGTCGTCCGCACTGCTGTTTTACGAAATTTCAAAATCATTCAATTTAAAACTGTGTCCACCAAATCAGTTAAAAACAATAGTACCCCGGAACTTGGCATGCCAGGGCGTGGTTCAACGTAACCCCCATCATACTGCCGGGACGTGGGTTCAGGCTCGAACTGCGGTTTATTGACACCGGGAAAAGAAAACGATTAACGGGATCATTAGAACGAGTATCCACATTCCGGCAGTGGAGCGCGATTCCGTGGATCCACGTATTGTATACTAAGGTCCGAACAACATTTCGATCACGGCTAATCTCGTACAAAAATCGTGCCGATATCTCGGGCTCGGTTCTCTGCTAAAAAGCGGCGAGATCACGTTTTTACATTACTAAAATACAATTATTTTATGAAAGAAATGCCAGCGTGACACAGGGGGATTTCTTGATGTGCAGCGAGAAATTTTAATTGTTCGGTTCGTATGCCAAAGATTTAGTGACGTACCGGGGACTGTTACTTGCGTCCGCAGGAGCTACCCACCACAACCCCGCACGTGTCCCCTGGGTGGTGCTAAAGAGTGACAAACTTTAAAGGCGAAATAAAGTATGCCATACGATTAGTACATTACGTAGGGCGGTGAATTCGTGAATCGCCCAGATCGCAGGTGTTTGTGGCCCGAACCTAAGGTGAGGGCCATAATTATGCGATCTGGGGCTTTACGAATTACCGCCTGTGGTGCGTACACAATTTTACGTCTTCTCCTTGGTATGAAGTGAGATTTGTCGCTGCGCCCGAGGGCGGTAAATCTCACTTACCGCCCAGTGACGTAAATAAATAAGCCCGGTACCTGATGCATCTCCTGCGAGGCCCGCTTGGTGGAGATGCGGCGGAACAGCGAGCAGCGGCGGCGCGGGCGCGGGCGCGGCGGCGCCGACGCGCGCCGGCCGCCGCCCGTGCGCCGTCTGCCGCCCGCCTGCGCACGCGCACACGCTCACGCTTCACGAGGGCCCGGCCCGACACTCGAGGGTCACAGCTCACTAGACCCGCCCGGCACACGCACCGCACCATACTACGTTACGTTAGCGACTAGCGCGTTACTATGGCGAGGCGGTGCGGTGCGTGTGCCGGGTGGGTCTAGTGAGCTGTGACCCTTACAGGGCACTAGTGCCCACCACTAAACGCAGTCCCTAGCAGGGATGTTGCGGATATTCGCATCCGCGTCCGCGGAAGATCCGCATCAATTTCAACATCTGCATCTGCATCCTCATCCGTGAATTGTTAGTGTTTTTTTTTTATTGTGATGCATGCGGCATGCGAATTAAAATGAACGAATGAAAGCTATAGGCAAAACACGGCGCAGTTATATGGACCAAATAAAGGAGGACGCTGGTGTCGTGTCGTATAAGCAAATCAAAGGGCTGGCGTACGACAGAGAGAAATGGAAAATATTCCACTTACATACCTAATAAGACCTTCATATGTTTGACAAATAAATATTTTGAATTTGAAAATTGTTGCCGAGTTTTCGCGGATGCGAATGCCGATGTAGGAGTCGCGACAAGAAACGGGCAAACACGGCGCGCGCCACGCGTATTTACGCCATTAGTCAAATAAGAATCATCATTTCGTTTCTGCAATCTGACGATTCCTCGCATTCACTTAGGTGGCAACAACTTAGATTAGCAACGATTGCAAATCAGTCGCAATGTGTTTTTAGTACTGCATGGCTACATGGACGTTGTTGATTCATGTTTTTGATTGTCCCCTAAAATCCGCACATGCGGATATGAGCCCTGTAATAACCTCATCCGCGGATGTTTAAAAAATCGCATCCGCAACATCCCTTTAACCTATTAGCGCGGCCTTCGGCCGCCACCGCGACCATGTTTCGCAACCAGTTGCAAAGGAAGAATTCTCCTCCTTTGTTGGCAACTAATTGCGTTAAACGAATATTTTGTCTTAATACGCAACCAGTTGCGAAGATGTAATCCATTTTCCATTATGGCAACTAAGTTTCGCAACCAGTTGCCAAACATATTTTTCTTTTCTGGCTACGCAACCAAGAAGTTATATGCGTCCCGACGCATATGACCAATAACGCAAAAGGCCATTAACAGCTATAGGCCTTATTCGCGTAGTTCCAAATACGTAATATACCAAATGGTTCTGGCGCTTCGCCGGCCGCTGCCGCGGCACGCTCGCTTCGCTCGTCGTCGTACCTAACGGAGACCTATGTCGGGTATGTCGAATTGGCCTTCCTAGCATCATTTATATGACTATATATATGGTTGCGTATTGAGAATGAAAAACATTTTGACGCAACTATACTGTTAAAAATATTCTTAGTTGGCCAACTGGTTGTCTATTCAAGTAAAATAATCTTAATTCACAACTAGTTGCCAACAAAGGAGGAAATAAATCCTTCCTTTGCAACTGGTTGCGAAACATGGCTGCGGTGGCGGCCGAAGGGGTAGCGCGCGCGAGCCACTCCCGCAACTAGTGGCTAGGACGCGGCCACTGAACGCGCGGTGTGCGCCGACGCTATGTAACATGTATGAAAGAACTGTTCTGCAGCTGGTGGCGGCCACTATCTACAGTAGTACCACAAATATAAGTTACATCGGCAATCTTCGTCCACGCCGACCAGTGCTGACAAGTACCGAATGAAATCTAACGTATGACCATTTCAATAAAGACCTTGTTGCGCTATACGTAAGGTACAATATGCAATGACAGGTGAACTCGCGCTTTCCCGCTCACGGCGCCAGACAAAATGGCGGGCGTTGGAGCTGCCGGCGTCGCGCGCAAAATTTTGGCCAATGGACGTTGAAGATTTTACCCGCGCAAACGCGCTGCCTTATGATTGGCCTTATGATTTTTTATCAAAATATGCTCTCTGCGCAGGTACGTCATTGTAACTTATATTTGCGGTACCACTGTATACCCTTTCTAGTGAATGTACATCGTAACCTGTACAATGTATAGAATACGTCAGCAATAAAAAAAACATCATTAAAATGTATGTGTCGCATGTACTTGACTTCGATGAAAGGTGTAACGTAAAATTATATAACCTTACCATCAGGCAAACCGTATGTTCATTTGCCACCGTCATAGTATTAAAAAGTAGTTCTCATTAAATCCATGCAAAATTATTTAAAACTTCGTTCCCAATGACTAAAGAAATACAATTCACCATTTTTATATAATCAACCGACTTCAAAACTAGATTTTGTAGACAAATACCATTTTTAATTGTCTTTAATGAAATAGTTTCTCGCTATCAGTGAACTAATTCTCAACATATTATTCGGTAAATTGAATATACCCCCATGAACAGGTTTTTGAAGTGAGTTATTATAAATGTTCAATTCTGACAAGACAAGAACCCTATTGATCCAGATATTCCTGATTAAATGATGCATGGCTTCCAAAATCCCAATAACTACTATATTATACTTTGTATGTTTACCTGTATGGTGGTCTGGTCGAGAGGCGTCGCGCGGAGCGTCGCGTGAGGCGCCGCTAACAGCAGCCTCAGAACCTGTTACAAAGCAGTTATATTTAGTACGGACACAGAAAAAATACTACTTACAGGCAGCAAAGTAGCCATTTGGCTCGGATTCGGAACACGTCTTTATTACTACTAACATCATACATTCACGCCTTTATGACATGCCTTTGTCACATGTGACATTAGGTACAATAGTCCTGTAAACCGGCCTAATCATAATTTATGCCACACCACCTGTTATTGGTCCCCGCGATACAGGCACGCCTAGTGCGGGTACCAACGTTAATCCACTGCTATTTTTAGCCGTAATATGTAATGCATGCTAGAGATAAGTAGGTATTTAAAATATATATTAGCTTAAGACACTGTATCAATGCTTATCGTTAAATAAATAATTTTTCATTTTTTTTCATTTTTCATTTTTTTTATTCCCAAAAGGGGTAGGCAGAGCACATGGAACTTATGTTCCAGCGCCACTTTTAGCCTAACTGTGGGTATAAAAGATCGACAAAATGTGCGGTGATAGGTTGCTAGCCCATCGCCCACAACACACTTTAACCCTGCTCCCTTAGTCGACTTTTACGACACTCACGGGAAGAAAAGGGGTGGTGAAATTCTAACCCGACACCACACGGGGCATTACTACTAACAGTGAAAATTAAATGTTTTTTTTTTTCATTAGCAGCAGATAAACATTACGAAAATACTCGGAAAGTATAAATCTTTCATTTATGTTTGCTATTTTAAGATTTTTAAATTCAACAATAAGTACGTTGTTTGATTGTGACGTCACAAGCGAGTATTCCCTACAAATTCTATACTAACGGAGCGTTTTTGACGTTTCATAAAAAGATGCTGATTTGACTTTTGTCAAATGGGTAAGGCCGCGGAGCGTTTCAGCCGCCGCACTTTTATGTAACGATTTGTCTGGCCTAGCGTGAAAAAAATCACCAAGTTTGAACAAAAACAAATAAGCTTGCTTTTCTACTTGCGATATATACTAAAACTAAATGCCACCATGAGGTTTTATTCGGCAATAAATCGTTACATAAAAGTGAGGTGGTTAAAATGCTCCGCGGCCTTACCCAAATACCGTATTATGAAGCCGCGTCTTTGTATGTATGTATGTATGTAAGCACTTTATTGTACACAATAACAGGTTAAAGAATATACATGTCACACAATAGATCAAAGTACAAAGGCGAACTTATCCCTATAAGGGATCTCTTCCAGCTAACCTTTGAGCAATTGAGAGGAAGGTAGGTAGACCGAATTGAATTTAGTTTCTAATTTAATTAATGTTATTAGTGTTATTAGCGACCCAATACAAACCATAATAGACACCTACTTGCGTATGCAACAGTCCCTGGACGGATTCCCCGTTGAGTTGCGTGATCAGATCGCCGGCGCGTAACCCAGCGGCCCAGGCGGCGCCTTGCTCGCTCACGGCCTGGAACAAATGTGAACTTTAATACTGGGGGATAAGGTTGATTATTGTTATGTTATTCAGAAGTAAACAGGAAGTGTAGATCGTATGGATGAGGCTAAACGAAAAAAAAAAAGTATAAATATTAAAACTGAAAATGATGGCAACTATTTTAATTTCAGTATTTAAACTCGGTTGCGGCATCATATTTTTTTTCACTCAAAAGCTTGTATACCTTCGGCGATCATCTATAATTCTGTGCTTTCTGGCTGGTTTAATGATGCAGAATTCACAATAAATACGATAATCATAACTCAAAATCAAAATACAAACACAAAAATGGGAAACAAAACAAACACTCCTAAATAAATCTTAGACAACTCGTACTAGCCATATACTAAGGAAATACGGCTTAATTCTGGATACTAGACGACGTATTTATTTAGTAGATATCATAATTACTAAAATACATAGAAAACATCCAAGTCTCGGGAATAAACAGTCATGCTCAGCACATATTTGCCCTTACCAGGGTTTGAACCCACCACCGCTAGCTTCACAGGCAGAACTACCCTTAAGGCTAGAGTGTTTGTCATAGATGCACTTGTAAATAATCTAATTTATTTAATACATAAGAATATATGATTAGGCACATACAAATATCCGCATCCGGCTTCGTCAACAATAAGTAATAACTTAAACTAACAAAAAGGACCGCCCCGGATTGTTGGTGAACTTGTAAATTGAGTATATTTTTTTAGGAGTCCGCACCCAAACAGTAAAAACGGGACCCTCTTACTAAGACTCCGCTGTCCGTCCGTCTGTCACCAGGCTGTCGTAACAACAAATACTAAAAAACATAACAAAATAAATATTTAAGGGGGCTCCCATACAACATACGTGATTTTTTCTTGCCGTTTTTATAGATAATGGTACGGAACCGTTCGTGCGCGAGTCTGACTAGCACTTGTTAATCTTCCTATTAGTCTATATGAGATTAACATAAGATTGAATTTCCTGGGAAAAGGGTTATTCAATCACTACCATTCTATGGTAAGGAAATAAAATAGCTTCGGCAGGTTATTTATTTATTTTTATTGTCAAACATGTTCATTTTATTCTATTCAATATTGATTTAATTTTGATTTTTTGGTCTATGATATGATCATCCTCCTAGCGTTGTTCCCGGTAGTGCCCCTAAAGGAGCCTGGGGTCGGCTTTGACACCTAATCCCAAGATTTGGCATAGGCACTAGTTTTACGAAAGCGACTGCCAACTGACCTTCCAACTCAGAGGGAAAACTAGACCTTATTGGGATTAGACCGGTTTCCTCACGATGTTTTCCTTCACCGGAAAGCTAACGGTAAATATTCCGTACATAAGTTCCGAAAAACTCGTTGGTACGAGCCGGGATTCGAACCCACGACCGCCGCTTGACAGCCGCATGCCTGAACCACTAGGCTACCGTAGCTCCGTAGGGTCTATGATATGATATCCGAATTAAATGATTATTATTTTATTTATTTTTATTCATTATTCACTATACCGGAAAGAACACAAACAACCGAATTTACCGAGACGAGATGGTGCATCGTGTAATAGTCCGTGTCCCCGTAGTACACGCGGACCGTGTGTATGGTGAAGCCGAATCCTCGGGGGCCGCGGCGGACGACAATGGGCGGCTTGGATGACTGGACCAACCTGGAACAAACATTTGTTTAGTCGAGTCACGTCAAACGATATATCTCATCCTGAAAACTGTCGCTGTTGAATAATATCTCGACCACAGATATAGATTTATTTATTTACTAGCTTCCGCCCGCGACTTCGTCCGCGTGGACCCGGGATAAAAACTATCCTATATTTTAATCCAGGCTATAAACTATCTTCGTGCAAAATTTTATTCAAATCGGTTCAGCCGTTTAAGCGTGATTGAGTAACAAACATCCAAACATCTAAACTTTCGCATTTATAATATTAGTAGGATTTATTGACAAATACATTTACGTGACATTACAGCAATAACCAATGCGTCACGAAACTAAAAACAAAAAAATATACTATTTAGGCGACGAAACGGCGTGGCCCCGTTGCATCGTCATCTCCGGTGTAGGATTCGGCAGATTGCCCCGGAACCGTCGAAACACGACACCCTTCGGCCAGAAGTCAGCACATGCGATGGTCTCCTGAGGCTCTAGTATAAGTTATACCGAAACAAAATGTTGCGACCGCGTTCGCATTTAGCTGTCATATCTCATACAAATTGAGGGTAAAACGCAAACGCGATCGTAAAATTTTGTTTCGGTAAAACTTATACTAGA
Organism: Epinotia bilunana; assembly: GCA_947049275.1. Taxonomy (NCBI): domain Eukaryota; kingdom Metazoa; phylum Arthropoda; class Insecta; order Lepidoptera; family Tortricidae; genus Epinotia; species Epinotia bilunana. Next base: position 2,668,718 of record OX346275.1, on the reverse strand, counting down.
GCCTCTGCAGCGGTCGCGGCACGATGTATATCTACACTAGATAACTTAAACACCTCAATCTGTATGAAAAACCGACCGTGTCACTTTTTTCTACCTGCCGTGACGTCACACGGGCGAATTAGTGATGTGAATTCCCCGTTGTCCGCGCAAAATCGATTCTGCAATAAGGCATTTTCTTAATATTCACGGACAACCGGCTACCGCAACAGACGCGCGCGGAATGTCAGTTGGAGTGCCAACTCGGACACGGAATTTGGACACGCGAAGTACATGCATTTGCGTGATCTATGTATATCTTTATCTGTGATCTCGACACACTTAACAGAAACAAATAACCTTTGCAACACGTTGAAAGTAATTTTGAACCTTGACACAACTTACAATTCGTTTATAGGGCCTATATCGGCAATTTCAAATTACATCTGAAACGATACCTTATGCAAATACAGCAGGCACTTCCTCCTGACAGTCGAGCTGATATGTAATGACCCTAAGATTTAAATTCATATATGAATTTACATTAGAGTACCTAGCAAATAACCCTTTATTTACGAAACAAGAATGATTAGGTAGGTACATAAAAATATCCACAACGCAGGCTTCGTCAATTGCGTACAAACAAACATCCCCCTAGGTAGGTACTTAACTGACATTGATAGAATCCGCAATAGGCTTCGTCGTTATAACCTAGTAAATTAAAGTAATTTATTAATAATAATATTTGCTTTTAGTTATTTATTTGGCCAAATACATTTACCTACTCAAATTTCATTCCTACAACACAATATCACACACTCCGTATTCCGTCAAGTCAAACACATACACACACTCATACAAATACACACACACTCACACTCACACGCACGCGCACACACAAACTGAGACATTTCGTTCCCGACAAACAGCGAGCAATGTAAAATGGATTAATATAACTGTAAGAACTAGAACTAAATGTAGAATTCATTTTCAATTTTATATGTTAAGTCCACTTTTAAAGTTCCCATGTAACTTGAAGTGTCATGTGGTGTTGTGATGTTCTATTCTATACTATTCTAAAAGGTCGGCCATGCGCTTGTGCAGATATCTATAGGCTACGGTATCTGCTTACTATCAGGCAGGCCATAAGTGTCGACGTCCAAATTACACTACCGCATCATAAACGCAGTAATATGTATGAAGAGACATGTCTACGCGTATACGCAGCGTTACGTATCGCTGTGGTCGCTCCCTTACTGTGTTAAGACTGAGACACATCTTAAATGTGAGTGTCGACTGAAGTTCATGCGTACAGCGTGGAGGAATCTCCAAAAAAGTATGTGAGACTAAAAAAAGTCGACTCACGAGTGGTTGTGGTGCGCGAAGGGCGAGGGCGGGTCGCGGCAGGGCGACGAGTCGCGCGACGAGTTGGTGCTCGACGTGTTGCCCGCGCACGGGGAGCCCGCGCCGCCCGGCTCCTCCGCTGCAGAGCGGAAACAATACGGGTGTACACTCGAAAATTATTATTACTCCAAAAGAAAGAAGCAAACAGTGTGTGACGTCACGTCACGCGACGCTGCCGGGGGGCCGCGTCGACGGCGGCGCCGCACAGTCTTCTAGTGACGTCACAATCTTCCAGCGTCATCGTTTCATATGAAGTTGCGTTTTGCGAAAAAGGGACAGAACACTTTCTTAAAACTTTGGACACTTAAAAGTCCGTGATTATTCAACCTTTTGCGTTGATTTTTTCTCCATTTGACTACATTTTTAATCCTTTTTCGAGAAAATATGACATTATTGATTATTTTATTTAGTGTCTACACTCCTATTGCAGTATTACAAAATATATCATCATCCTCAGCGGCTATCAGCCGAAAGACGTCCACTGATGGTTAGAGGGCTCCCCCAAAGAGTGCCACAATGAACGGTTCTGTGCAACGCGCAACCTGCGTCCAAAATCAGTTTGTTTATTTTGTTATTGAATCATAATTTCGGCCCCATGTGCATTACAATCAAGTTTACACTACAATGGCATTCGAACCTCTCGTAAAATAAAAACAGTTGCATTTGATTGGTTATACATTTCGTAGATTATTCTAACAGAATTATATCCGATTTTCCATGCAAAGTGTTCTCGTAGTCCAGTAAACTTTGTGATCTAATAACTCCATTTGGCTAGCGGTCTGGCAGGAGCTCGTCTACACTACTTCTATTCGAGGCAACTGGGATGCGTTTATCAATGAGGACATAAATATTACCTGGGTGTATAACAAGCGAGAGCCCACTAGTGGAGGCAGAACGGCGCATCGCCTTCGGCGCCACGAGCGCCATGGGCTTGCTTTTCTCCGGCCGGTCAGGCTTGTCCACACTCTTCGTCTCCTTCTTGGGAGCGTCAGACCTGGAGGAAAGAGGAGTAAAGTTTATGTGCAAAGTTATTGTGAGCAAACTAACAAGGCCCTTGGTTTTGGTAAGATATTTATTGGGATTAAAATTGATTCGTATATAAACGCGGTTAGCGCTTTTTGTGAGCAAACTAACAAAGCTCTGCTCTTGGCTTTCATGCTCGAGTTTCAACATGAAGATATATGTTTGATAAGATATTTATTGGGATTAAAGATTCGTAAATAAATGCGGTTAACGCAACAGAGAATATTAAGCTAGAAAAGTACAACTTCGATCCGTTATTTGGAGGCAGGAACGACTCTTTTCTGGATAGCAGTGTGGTATAAGCTTTTAATTGACTTGCAATGTATGCTTGTTCGGGTGGAATCTTTCCACTGAATTTTGAAGCAGATATCTTCAATCGATTGAGCTGAAATTTTGGGTAAAGGTATATTTTGGATGACAAATCAATATTATTGTACCATCGACCTGATCTGATGATGGAGACAGAAGGTGGCCATGGGAATTCAGTATTTAACCGGCGTAACCCCGTTGAGTTTGTGCCCGTTAGAATCGTCTCAATGGGTAGTTGATGACAGTATACAGAAAAGTACAGACGGCAATAAAAGCTTGTATCAAAAATGAAACTTTTTGACCGATTATTTTTTGTAATATTAGTGTCGGCTCTTCTTATGTGTTAGTATAGTATAGTATAGTGTAGTATAGTATAGTATAGTATAGTATAGTATAGTATAGTATAGTGTGTATGGTATACTGACGCCCGGGAGGGCTGCGCCGGGTGCGGGCGCAGCGCGGGCCGGCGGCGCGCCGCGGGCGACACGTCGTCCGAGTCCGTCTGCGAGGACTCCGCCGTCGACGCCGACCCGCCGGGGATTATCATCTGCTCATTCCAATTTATATTACACATGCGAAACTAACGCTGTCTTTCTGCCGTCCGCTGAACCGATTAAGATGAAAATTAGTAGAGATTGTTAAATTCCGGGGGGATTGCAAAATTATGGGGAGTGCAAATAATTATTAAATAATTAATATTAAAGGGGTGAAATTAAAGTGGAGGGGGGGTTACGATATAACCCACGCGGACTAAGTCACTGGGAAAAGCTAGTACGGGCATAATTTAGATATTTATAATGTACCATCATAAGAAACATCAGACAAAACGATATTGCTGATGACTTAACTTACCGGACACCTCGGGTGGTGATGGAGAGGTGCCGTGGGCGTGCTCGGGGGGCCGGCGCTGTCGGGAGTGCCGGGCCAGCTGTCGGTACTCTGTGGAAGACACATCCATTAGTACTTTAATGTAAGCTGTAAGCTACAATAGATTTTATACATTTTTAAAATGACTTCACAAAAACATACTTGTATACAATACACTAGTTGATAGCTGAAATAAATATTTTTGATCTGCGGGATTAGATCATTGCAATCGGATGCTATATACCCAAAAGGAGTTCGAGTTATAATTAGAGTTCTTTAACAACCGGTATTTGACAGCCGTCACCTCCGTACAATAACCGTCAATGATGAAATAATTTGTACTGGGATGACAGCTGTCAGACATTGAATGCAAGGGCATTTTCACTATAGCCCATTTGTACTGTACTGGTACAAAGTCACTGTCATGTTGGTAAAGTTTATACACAAATAAAACGAGATTGAATTGTTTGATAACGAAGACAGACTATGCCTTTCACATGCAGGTCACTGCGTTGCATATATTTACATTGTGTTATATAGTGTAAAGCAAAAATTCCCTAGCATAAGTTTGTGCACGATAGTCTAATCTCATGGGATTACCTTCGCATCGTCGGGGCCTGGCAGGCGGTCTCTAAATATTACTGAGGCTTTTGTATAAGTTTTACCGAAACAAAACGTTACGACCGGGTTTACGTTTAGCGGTCAAATCCCATACAAATTGAGGGTAAAACTAGAGCCTCTGAATTCCAAAGGGGCGGTCATGTGAAGACGTGGAGAGAAATGTTCTAGGTGGCCAGTCTTTGCGTAGTATTAGTGAGTCAATGAGCGTATCTTTGTCCAGAACCCTTAAAGGACTCACCCTAGAGTCGTGCGAGACGGCCGAGGTGTGGTAGTGACGGCGCCACTGCGGCGAGGTGGAGGAGAAGGCGGCGAAGAGGCCGGCCTCCTCGCCCTCGGCGGCGGCCTCGCCGGCCTCGTCCGTGTCGGCCTCGCTGTGGTTGTAGCGGTCGCATCGGCCTGCACAACACACACACTGTTACACAATGTACACGCAAACACAACTGAACTCAAAGTACGCCAAAGCGTTCGTAGAATCCCATCAGCTTGCCTAGGTGGTATCAATTGAATGCCTAATACTAGAGCTTATGCAGAAATAATAAGTCAAATTATCTCCAACTTGCATCTGAGTATATTCAAAACTCTCGACACTAATTCACATAAAATAGAGCCGTAAATCTACCATAAAAGGAATAAATAGCCCGCAGTGGCAAAGCTGCTATAAAATAAAAATAAAAAAAAACAAATAATTTATTGATAAGACATAAAATAGAACCCGATTCCTACTCAGGTGCTAATTTTAAATTAAGCATCATGTTCAAGAGCCCTTGCAAATAACGAAAAACTAATTTATGTACGACAAAAAAAAACAAAATCACCACGTTGAGACACACGTGGGACACTTAAGGCTCTTAATAAAAAATAATAATAATAATCTGTTCAGGGAGCTAAGCTGGATTTGAAAACATATCGTAAAAATGTCTATGACGTATCTACACACAAATTCTATAAGTTATCTCCAACTAAAACTCTACGTCTTTCGCAATAAACTTTCAAACAAACAGTCCAACGAAGGAACTAATTATTATATCAAATGTCGACTCACTGTCGAAGTAACTAGTGTCCTCGTCGTTTTCCAGCTGGGGTATGAACTCCGCTTTCCGTCGCAGGAGATTGTTCCAGTCCAGACCACAGAAATACACATGCTCCTGTACAATGAAACAATTAAAACAACATTAGGCCACAATTAAATACAAAATTAATACATTCCAAATCACCATCATCCTCCACGATTCAACCCTAAGCGAGCCCTAATCCCAAGATTTAGCGTACGCACTAGTATTACGGAAGCGATTGCCATCCAGCCTTCCACCACCAGAGAAGAGTTTTCCCTCTTGATTGGAATAAGAACGGTTTCCTCGCGATGTTATCCTTCACGGAAAACCTGTTAATCGACTAATATTACTTACATTCGTTTTTTTTTCAACCCTTTTTAAGAAAGATTTATATAATATTTATAAGATACAATGTCAAGACATTGTATCTTATAAGATACACAATTTTTGATGTTCATTTTGTATTTTTGTAACAGACAATTTTTTTGGCTCTACAAGGCGCAAACGAGACTAGAACTCCCATTTTTTATGTTATTTGCCAAGAAAAGGGTATACCGTACAGTGACATGAGCCGGTTTTCGAACCCACGACTGAAAGATTCAGATTAAAAAGTTACGTGCCTTACCGCTCGGCTATAGTGACATTTTTCATTTCTGGCACTAATAGTGCTAAGGTTTAAAAGTGATAGACCACTCCACTGAAGTAATTTCTAATGCACAAAGAAAACTAACCTTGACTTGATGCGTCCCGCCGGTGCCGAGCCGGTCTCTCGGATTCCGCGCGAGCAGCTCAGTGATGATAGCTCTCGCTTCCACTGCTATGGGGAAGTCCTCTTCCGAAGGCCACTCTATGTCATCTGCAGATAAACAAATGAACGTTATAATTAATTTCAGTCGATCGATTCATAAAATTTCATCCCCGAATATCACGGTAGAAATCGGTTGCGACTAACACAGAAATTAATGTTATCCTACCGACCGCGCCAAGTTGAGTACGATAGAAACCAAGTTTATTATGGGTCAATCAACTTTTTTTATTTTTTTTGCTATTTTATCCCAAAAGACAAGACAATATGACAGAGTTCATAAAAAAAATGTTACAAAATGAACTTCAAGCATGGCGTCCCATGGAAACCATAAAAAGGGGTTATAAATGTCAACAAACCCCTAAATTTGGTGGATTTTATTCATTTTAATTTAATTTATTTTCATGTCAACCCGTATAACAGTTTAAACAGTGGCCCAAGAGATGCAATCATGGCAACTACCAACCGAAACAGTTGATTCACCATAATCATTAGCAGTGTTGTTTAAAATTTTAAAGTATACCTATGGAAAGTTTGTCAAGTTTCTATGGAATGACAGTTGCCGGTGCAATATTTAAAGTAGATCAGTTTATAATCGTTAATTCGTGCCACCCACCCTAAATATTCTGTACTTAACTGTCAATATTGCAATAACTAATAATAAGTCAGAGGCTCTAGTATAAGTTTTACCGAAACAAAACGTTACGATCGCGTTTACGTTTTACCCTCAATTTGTATGGGATTTGACAGCTAAACGCAAACGCGGTCGTAACGTTTTGTTTCGGTAAAACTTATACTAGAGCCTCAGTAATCTTACCGTTGACGGTGTGAGCGAACAGTTCTTCAGGTGTGTCTCCGAAGAAGGGCACGCAGCCGACCAGGAATTCGTACAGGATGATGCCCATCGACCACCAATCCACTGGTTTTCCGTAGCCCTAAAGACATAACGTTCGTATTGAAATTCTTCCTCGTCAGCCTATACGTCCCACTGCTGGTCACGGGTGTCCTCTCGTGGATAAGAGGGCGCGTAGTATCCACGCTGGCCGAGTGTGGGTACAGTCAGCGTAGTATAGTTAGTAGCAGCCAGAGTAGTCAAATATTTCGTAACACACCCTTATAAAAAAAAATGATACAAGCGAGGAAACGTTTAAGCGTAATTTGAAGAACCTTTTATTGAAAAGGTCATTTTACTCAGTCAATGAATATAATGAAATTGTACAACAATAGACTATTTTGAATTATTATTTTATTTTTTGCATTAGTTATTAATTAGTATTAGGATTTTGACATTGGTTTATATTTTTCTATTATTATTTGATTGGTACTATATCGATTGACATATACTTCTTTGACATTGTGATTTGATTATACACAGAAATAACATGACAGAATTTTTGTATACGAATTGTATTTGAAATTACGTTTTATTTTATATTAATTTAATTTGAATTGTAGGTATATACATTTATTGTATATACCTTATCATATATATAATTTTCATTATTATTGCATTCCTCGACGATCGCTGTACGATAAGTAATATAATTTAAGTCAAATGTACTGTATCATGTGAAAATTGTACAACGAAATGAAATAAACTAAACTATTCTTACAGTAATAAAGACGTGTACCGAAATATTTGGCTATTTTGGCTGCTCCTAACTACGAGGTTCGTTCAATAAGTACTTAGCCTTACCGCACCATGGCGATGCTGTTACAAAAAAGTTTTATCATCGTGCAGTACATTCTTTTTGGAACATACTGTCAAAGTTTCAGTCAATTACCTTCATTTGTTTTGTTTTCATAGCCTTCGGAATCGAGCGTATCGGTCGATTGTACAAAAATGGAAAAAGAGCAATATCGTTCTGCGATTCGGTTCTTGTTTTTGGAAGGGAAGACACGCAGCGAAATCAAAGAACGCTTGGATGCTGTATACGGTGACTCTTCTCCTTCGATGGCGACCGTTAAGAATTGGTACATCGAGTTTCTTCGTGGCCGCACGTCGGTTTTTGATGAACCACGCCCAGGTGCCCCGAAAACGGCTACTACGGAGGAAAATGTGAAAAAAATCCACGATCTCGTATTGGCAGACCGCCGATTGAAGGTTCGCGAGATAGCTGAGACTCAGGGCATTACAGAAGGAACAGTACATCATGTTTTACACGAAGAGCTGGGCATGAGAAAGCTGTCGGCGCGATGGGTGCCGCGTTTGCTTACACCAGACAACAAGCGCGTGCGTGAGACCCCATCGGAGGCGTGTTTCGCGCGGTTCAAGCGGAATCCGGCGGAGTTCTTACGTCGTTTCGTAACTGTCGACGAAACATGGATTCACTGGTACACTCCAGAAACCAAGGAACAGTCGAAACAGTGGATTTTACCCGGCGAACGTGCTCCGAAGAAGGCAAAAACTGTTCCATCGGCCGGAAAGGTGATGGCCACCGTTTTCTGGGATTCACAAGGGGTGATCCATATCGATTACCTAGAGAAGGGTAAAACAATAACGGGGCTCTACTATGCCGACTTATTGGGCCGATTCGATGCCGAATTAAAGAAAAAACGGCCGCATTTGGCAAAGAAAAAATTGCTGTTTCACCACGACAACGCGCCGGCTCACACCTCCGGCGTCGCCATGGCCAAATTGACCGACTTGCGCTACGAATTGCTTCCTCACCCACCGTATTCTACAGATTTGGCCCCCTGCGACTTCTTTTTGTTTCCGAACTTGAAAAAGACCCTCGCCGGGAATAAATTTGGGTCGAATGAGGAGGTCATCGCTGCCACGGAGACGTATTTTGCCGACCTCGGTAAAACGTATTTTTTGGACGGGTTGAGAAAGTTGGAGCATCGCTGGGAAAAGTGTATCGAGTTAAAAGGAGACTATGTTGAAAAATAAATCGCCATTTATCCAAAATTTTCATTATTTTTTTGTAGGCTAAGTATTTGTTGAATGACCCTCGTATATGAGGCTCGCATATTAAAATGATGACTGGAATATTTGAAAATGGATTTATAAGTGAGGCATTGACAGCTCTCAACCATCTTTCGCTCCCGCTCTAAGGGCCCAGTCACGAGTTCGGTGCACCATAAAGTGGCCGTCAATAGAATTTGCTAAATATGTAAACAAACCGCCATATTAACCTGAGGGGCCCCTTGACTCCCGCGAATATGTCTCCGACGACTCCCTCGGCCTGGAATTCGAGGCAGATTTATTGCTACTCTTCGTTCCCGGTCACGTGGTCACGTGGGGGCCCTGCGAGTCCCGAGGTAATTTGAGCTGACGCGAGAAAACCACTTAGAGACTCGGCGTTATCGCTCGTATGTCCGTAGTGTTTATACTTAGGAATGTAAATGTTTAAATTTTTACAAGGGCATGAAACAGACTTCATTGTGTTACATACTCAACATATTACAATGTAGAAACCATGGCTCTTTCACAGGAAGGAAAAATAATGGTCATTCTCCAAAGATACGTTAAGAAAATAAAGATATTGAAGTATAACTATAACGTTTTTTATTTATTCTGGGTCTCAAAGATACATGCTATCAATAATTGGAAATTACTAAGAAATACCCGTAAAAATATAGTTTTATTCGTCTTAGAAAACCGTGAATACAGAGTAACGGTTTTTCAACTCGTCATAACTTGGCGTCAGTTTTGACAGTCAAGCTTCGGTTGGTACCAATCTGTTGCTAATTTCATTGCGTTTAAAGTAGAAATATAGAATAGGAACTGTATGTTCTTTACAATAAAGTCTTTTTTCAACTGTGGGAACCAAGACAGGAATTCGTGGCAGCGGGGACCGACAGGTGCAAACATCGTTGCCACGAATTCCAGGTCGCGGGGACCAACGGAGACATCTGTGCATTTTTCTTGGGAACTCTTTGGAGCGCCATTTTGGCCTGGAATTCGAGGCAGAGGGGACCCTCAGGTTAAAATTGTCTTTCACTATGGCGGTTTGTTTACATAGTTAGCTAATTCCATTGACGTCGATTTTAAGTCGGCCCTCCAACCGGCAAACGAAAAAAACCATAGAATGCCAGATGCTTAAATGTGCTGACCTGTCGGAGGATGACCTCCGGCGCGATGTACTCCGGCGTCCCGCATACTTGCTTGTCCGAGAACTGCCTCGCTTCTCTGTCCGCGTACTCTTCGTACAAGTTCGTCGCCACTGCGAACAAATAACCATGACGGTTACCGAGCCACCGCTAATAGACTGTAGTCTGCTAAAAGAAACACAAGGGCCTAGCCGGCCAAAGGGATATTAAGAGGTATCCTCATCTTCAATGAAATGTATACCATATTATATTGGAGCATTTGCATTGATTCTTTCTATTTTGAAACCGAATAAACTACTATATTTCCTATTCCAGTTTATACAAATTCCCTTGCTATTTTATTGGATCGTGGGCGGCTAGAGGCGAACGAAGGCTAGTCGTTATGAACGATTTTGAGAATTTCGAACACTCATAAATTAATAAACAACATACAAAAAAGAAAATAGAAATAGCTGATACGACTTATATTTTAAATATCACTAGTGGGAATATTGATTGTCCGGATTTACTCAATAAACTTTCATTTAATACGCCTACTCGATCTAAAAGACACTTTCCCCCTATCTCTCTTAAATGTACCTCGTCTAATTACAGGCAAAATAGTTTCCTGAGTCGCGCTAGTCGCACTTTGAATAGTTTGTCAAGAGAGATGGATATTGATGTATTCAACTGTTCGATTCCTTCTGTGAGGCGAAAACTAGCATGTCGTTTTTTTTTCATGATAACAATTCTCCAATCTAAATTTGAAGATAGATAAAATGCAAGTGGTGATTTGATCGGGTACGTGTGACTGCTCACGTTTTCCTTCTTTGTTAATTAGTTGCTATGTTTTTTATGTATTTTTTTTTCTTTTTTATGGTGCACTATTCTGTATTAGCAGTGTACATATGCCTAGTGCGATATTGTGTGCTAAGTGTGTCAAACATTTTTCTTTTTTCTATGTCATTTCTATCTGTGAGTTCCTTTAATTGGCTTTGTATTACTATGTAAGACTTATATCATGTTTTTGCAGCTGTTGGTAGCCTTAAGTATAGATAAATAAATAAATAAATAAATACAAATTACTAAGAATCACATGTTCTGCGATATACTTACATGACATGAGACCCATCTTGCTGAGACCGAAGTCTGTCAACTTTATGTGTCCTGTCGCAGTGATCAATAAACTGAAACAAGAATAGGGGGGTTCATAAAGGTGCATGGTTTTAAGCTGGGTTCAAAAAACGGGAATATAAACTTAATCAATAGATTACTCCCGTATTTGATTTCTCAATGAGGTGGTTATCACAGCGCCGCTTCATCGCGCTGCGGTGTGCGGCGCGACGGTTTTCTCGTTGTATGCAAGTCCCCCAGTTCGGATATAAATTCCGCACGGTACCCCACACTGCACCGCACCTAAAGGCTGGTTTCCACTTTGATTAGTGCGAGTGCAGGTGTGTAGTGCGAGTAGTGTCCACAAGTGTTTAGTGGCAGGCACGCTGCGAGTGAAGGGAGGGCGCGCGGGGCGTGGCTACTCGCAGTCCACTCGCAAAAAAATAGAACGCGCTTCTATTCACTTTACTACACAGCCAACTAAACACTTGCACTAATCAGTCGCTGTCCACACCTAGTCACTAATCACCTACACTACGCACCTGCACTCGCACTAATCAAAGTGGAAACCCGCCTTAAGAGCGGCCAAATTTGTACGCGTCTCCGCACACCGCAGCGGGACGCGGCGGCACTGCGCCGCCTGAAACCTCCATCACACAAGTCTCTTCCATTCATGATCCGAACCGAACGGTACTCCGAGCCGTGGAGTGGAGTGGACTCACTTGTCAGGCTTCAGGTCTCTGTGGACGACGCCGTACGAGTGCAGGTACTCGACGGCGAGCACCGCCTCGGCGAAGTAGTGGCGCGCCATGTCGGGCGGCAGCGGCCCGGCGCGCAGCAGGGTCGCGCAGTCCCCGCCCTCCACGAACTCCAGGATCCGAGCGGTACTCCGAGCCGCAGAGTAGAGTGGACTCACTTGTCAGGCTTCAGGTCTCTGTGGACGACGCCGTACGAGTGCAGGTACTCGACGGCGAGCACCGCCTCGGCGAAGTAGTGGCGCGCCATGTCGGGCGGCAGCGGCCCGGCGCGCAGCAGGGTCGCGCAGTCCCCGCCCTCCACGAACTCCAGGATCCGAGCGGTACTCCGAGCCGCAGAGTAGAGTGGACTCACTTGTCAGGCTTCAGGTCTCTGTGGACGACGCCGTACGAGTGCAGGTACTCGACGGCGAGCACCGCCTCGGCGAAGTAGTGGCGCGCCATGTCGGGCGGCAGCGGCCCGGCGCGCAGCAGGGTCGCGCAGTCCCCGCCCTCCACGAACTCCAGGATCCGAGCGGTACTCCGAGCCGCAGAGTAGAGTGGACTCACTTGTCAGGCTTCAGGTCTCTGTGGACGACGCCGTACGAGTGCAGGTACTCGACGGCGAGCACCGCCTCGGCGAAGTAGTGGCGCGCCATGTCGGGCGGCAGCGGCCCGGCGCGCAGCAGGGTCGCGCAGTCCCCGCCCTCCACGAACTCCAGGATCCGAGCGGTACTCCGAGCCGCAGAGTAGAGTGGACTCACTTGTCAGGCTTCAGGTCTCTGTGGACGACGCCGTACGAGTGCAGGTACTCGACGGCGAGCACCGCCTCGGCGAAGTAGTGGCGCGCCATGTCGGGCGGCAGCGGCCCGGCGCGCAGCAGGGTCGCGCAGTCCCCGCCCTCCACGAACTCCAGGATCCGAGCGGTACTCCGAGCCGCAGAGTAGAGTGGACTCACTTGTCAGGCTTCAGGTCTCTGTGGACGACGCCGTACGAGTGCAGGTACTCGACGGCGAGCACCGCCTCGGCGAAGTAGTGGCGCGCCATGTCGGGCGGCAGCGGCCCGGCGCGCAGCAGGGTCGCGCAGTCCCCGCCCTCCACGAACTCCAGGATCCGAGCGGTACTCCGAGCCGCAGAGTAGAGTGGACTCACTTGTCAGGCTTCAGGTCTCTGTGGACGACGCCGTACGAGTGCAGGTACTCGACGGCGAGCACCGCCTCGGCGAAGTAGTGGCGCGCCATGTCGGGCGGCAGCGGCCCGGCGCGCAGCAGGGTCGCGCAGTCCCCGCCCTCCACGAACTCCAGGATCCGAGCGGTACTCCGAGCCGCAGAGTAGAGTGGACTCACTTGTCAGGCTTCAGGTCTCTGTGGACGACGCCGTACGAGTGCAGGTACTCGACGGCGAGCACCGCCTCGGCGAAGTAGTGGCGCGCCATGTCGGGCGGCAGCGGCCCGGCGCGCAGCAGGGTCGCGCAGTCCCCGCCCTCCACTAACTCCAGGATCCGAGCGGTACTCCGAGCCGCAGAGTAGAGTGGACTCACTTGTCAGGCTTCAGGTCTCTGTGGACGACGCCGTACGAGTGCAGGTACTCGACGGCGAGCACCGCCTCGGCGAAGTAGTGGCGCGCCATGTCGGGCGGCAGCGGCCCGGCGCGCAGCAGGGTCGCGCAGTCCCCGCCCTCCACGAACTCCAGGATCCGAGCGGTACTCCGAGCCGCAGAGTAGAGTGGACTCACTTGTCAGGCTTCAGGTCTCTGTGGACGACGCCGTACGAGTGCAGGTACTCGACGGCGAGCACCGCCTCGGCGAAGTAGTGGCGCGCCATGTCGGGCGGCAGCGGCCCGGCGCGCAGCAGGGTCGCGCAGTCCCCGCCCTCCACGAACTCCAGGATCCGAGCGGTACTCCGAGCCGCAGAGTAGAGTGGACTCACTTGTCAGGCTTCAGGTCTCTGTGGACGACGCCGTACGAGTGCAGGTACTCGACGGCGAGCACCGCCTCGGCGAAGTAGTGGCGCGCCATGTCGGGCGGCAGCGGCCCGGCGCGCAGCAGGGTCGCGCAGTCCCCGCCCTCCACGAACTCCAGGATCCGAGCGGTACTCCGAGCCGCAGAGTAGAGTGGACTCACTTGTCAGGCTTCAGGTCTCTGTGGACGACGCCGTACGAGTGCAGGTACTCGACGGCGAGCACCGCCTCGGCGAAGTAGTGGCGCGCCATGTCGGGCGGCAGCGGCCCGGCGCGCAGCAGGGTCGCGCAGTCCCCGCCCTCCACGAACTCCAGGATCCGAGCGGTACTCCGAGCCGCAGAGTAGAGTGGACTCACTTGTCAGGCTTCAGGTCTCTGTGGACGACGCCGTACGAGTGCAGGTACTCGACGGCGAGCACCGCCTCGGCGAAGTAGTGGCGCGCCATGTCGGGCGGCAGCGGCCCGGCGCGCAGCAGGGTCGCGCAGTCCCCGCCCTCCACGAACTCCAGGATCCGAGCGGTACTCCGAGCCGCAGAGTAGAGTGGACTCACTTGTCAGGCTTCAGGTCTCTGTGGACGACGCCGTACGAGTGCAGGTACTCGACGGCGAGCACCGCCTCGGCGAAGTAGTGGCGCGCCATGTCGGGCGGCAGCGGCCCGGCGCGCAGCAGGGTCGCGCAGTCCCCGCCCTCCACGAACTCCAGGATCCGAGCGGTACTCCGAGCCGCAGAGTAGAGTGGACTCACTTGTCAGGCTTCAGGTCTCTGTGGACGACGCCGTACGAGTGCAGGTACTCGACGGCGAGCACCGCCTCGGCGAAGTAGTGGCGCGCCATGTCGGGCGGCAGCGGCCCGGCGCGCAGCAGGGTCGCGCAGTCCCCGCCCTCCACGAACTCCAGGATCCGAGCGGTACTCCGAGCCGCAGAGTAGAGTGGACTCACTTGTCAGGCTTCAGGTCTCTGTGGACGACGCCGTACGAGTGCAGGTACTCGACGGCGAGCACCGCCTCGGCGAAGTAGTGGCGCGCCATGTCGGGCGGCAGCGGCCCGGCGCGCAGCAGGGTCGCGCAGTCCCCGCCCTCCACGAACTCCAGGATCCGAGCGGTACTCCGAGCCGCAGAGTAGAGTGGACTCACTTGTCAGGCTTCAGGTCTCTGTGGACGACGCCGTACGAGTGCAGGTACTCGACGGCGAGCACCGCCTCGGCGAAGTAGTGGCGCGCCATGTCGGGCGGCAGCGGCCCGGCGCGCAGCAGGGTCGCGCAGTCCCCGCCCTCCACTAACTCCAGGATCCGAGCGGTACTCCGAGCCGCAGAGTAGAGTGGACTCACTTGTCAGGCTTCAGGTCTCTGTGGACGACGCCGTACGAGTGCAGGTACTCGACGGCGAGCACCGCCTCGGCGAAGTAGTGGCGCGCCATGTCGGGCGGCAGCGGCCCGGCGCGCAGCAGGGTCGCGCAGTCCCCGCCCTCCACGAACTCCAGGATCCGAGCGGTACTCCGAGCCGCAGAGTAGAGTGGACTCACTTGTCAGGCTTCAGGTCTCTGTGGACGACGCCGTACGAGTGCAGGTACTCGACGGCGAGCACCGCCTCGGCGAAGTAGTGGCGCGCCATGTCGGGCGGCAGCGGCCCGGCGCGCAGCAGGGTCGCGCAGTCCCCGCCCTCCACGAACTCCAGGATCCGAGCGGTACTCCGAGCCGCAGAGTAGAGTGGACTCACTTGTCAGGCTTCAGGTCTCTGTGGACGACGCCGTACGAGTGCAGGTACTCGACGGCGAGCACCGCCTCGGCGAAGTAGTGGCGCGCCATGTCGGGCGGCAGCGGCCCGGCGCGCAGCAGGGTCGCGCAGTCCCCGCCCTCCACGAACTCCAGGATCCGAGCGGTACTCCGAGCCGCAGAGTAGAGTGGACTCACTTGTCAGGCTTCAGGTCTCTGTGGACGACGCCGTACGAGTGCAGGTACTCGACGGCGAGCACCGCCTCGGCGAAGTAGTGGCGCGCCATGTCGGGCGGCAGCGGCCCGGCGCGCAGCAGGGTCGCGCAGTCCCCGCCCTCCACGAACTCCAGGATCCGAGCGGTACTCCGAGCCGCAGAGTAGAGTGGACTCACTTGTCAGGCTTCAGGTCTCTGTGGACGACGCCGTACGAGTGCAGGTACTCGACGGCGAGCACCGCCTCGGCGAAGTAGTGGCGCGCCATGTCGGGCGGCAGCGGCCCGGCGCGCAGCAGGGTCGCGCAGTCCCCGCCCTCCACGAACTCCAGGATCCGAGCGGTACTCCGAGCCGCAGAGTAGAGTGGACTCACTTGTCAGGCTTCAGGTCTCTGTGGACGACGCCGTACGAGTGCAGGTACTCGACGGCGAGCACCGCCTCGGCGAAGTAGTGGCGCGCCATGTCGGGCGGCAGCGGCCCGGCGCGCAGCAGGGTCGCGCAGTCCCCGCCCTCCACGAACTCCAGGATCCGAGCGGTACTCCGAGCCGCAGAGTAGAGTGGACTCACTTGTCAGGCTTCAGGTCTCTGTGGACGACGCCGTACGAGTGCAGGTACTCGACGGCGAGCACCGCCTCGGCGAAGTAGTGGCGCGCCATGTCGGGCGGCAGCGGCCCGGCGCGCAGCAGGGTCGCGCAGTCCCCGCCCTCCACGAACTCCAGGATCCGAGCGGTACTCCGAGCCGCAGAGTAGAGTGGACTCACTTGTCAGGCTTCAGGTCTCTGTGGACGACGCCGTACGAGTGCAGGTACTCGACGGCGAGCACCGCCTCGGCGAAGTAGTGGCGCGCCATGTCGGGCGGCAGCGGCCCGGCGCGCAGCAGGGTCGCGCAGTCCCCGCCCTCCACGAACTCCAGGATCCGAGCGGTACTCCGAGCCGCAGAGTAGAGTGGACTCACTTGTCAGGCTTCAGGTCTCTGTGGACGACGCCGTACGAGTGCAGGTACTCGACGGCGAGCACCGCCTCGGCGAAGTAGTGGCGCGCCATGTCGGGCGGCAGCGGCCCGGCGCGCAGCAGGGTCGCGCAGTCCCCGCCCTCCACGAACTCCAGGATCCGAGCGGTACTCCGAGCCGCAGAGTAGAGTGGACTCACTTGTCAGGCTTCAGGTCTCTGTGGACGACGCCGTACGAGTGCAGGTACTCGACGGCGAGCACCGCCTCGGCGAAGTAGTGGCGCGCCATGTCGGGCGGCAGCGGCCCGGCGCGCAGCAGGGTCGCGCAGTCCCCGCCCTCCACGAACTCCAGGATCCGAGCGGTACTCCGAGCCGCAGAGTAGAGTGGACTCACTTGTCAGGCTTCAGGTCTCTGTGGACGACGCCGTACGAGTGCAGGTACTCGACGGCGAGCACCGCCTCGGCGAAGTAGTGGCGCGCCATGTCGGGCGGCAGCGGCCCGGCGCGCAGCAGGGTCGCGCAGTCCCCGCCCTCCACGAACTCCAGGATGAGGCAGAGGTGGCGCTTGCTCTCGAATGAGCAGTACATTGTTACCTGGCGAACATGACAAATTAACGGTTATAATATAACGGCACGCTACAATACCAACATGAGCGCTTCTTTTAGGACACGCATAGCTGGGTAAGGCCGCGGAGCGTTTCAACCGCCGCACTTTTATGTAACGATTTGTGGACGGCCTAGCGGGACAAAATCACCAAGTTTGAATGAAAACAAATAAGCTTCTACTTGCAATATGTATAAACTTAATGCCACCATGAGGTTTTATTCGGCAGTAAATCGTTACATAAAAGTGTGGCGGTTAAAACGCTCCGCGGCCTTACCTAGCTATGCTTTGTCCATCCGGAAAGTCCATTCTATACACTAGTGAGTGACTTTTCCTCTTTAAAATATTAGTATAGATCAACGCGATAATGGTGAGCGTTCTAAGTAATTACTTACCACGAAAGGATTGTCAGCAAAACTAAGTATGTCTCTCTCGGCGAAAGCCTGCTCCACTTGATTTCGAAGTATCAGATTGTTTTTACTAATCTTCTTCATCGCGTACCTGGAATAACAAGAATTTAGAAAATCTTAAGATCTTAAAACATGTAATTTTGCAACAAACCAAAAACCTTATCCTACCGACTGCGCCAATAAGAGTTGGTGGAAATATCCCCAAAAGCCACATTTATTATTGATATGCATAAGTTCTTATACTACAGTATTCATGTTATAGAAACTAAACATTTATATTGAATCAATTGTGTTAGATAGTAAAGTCGAATGTCTTGATTTGCACTCCAATCGACTGTAATTTGCATTGCTGAATAAACCCTATTTTAATTTGCACGGTTGGTAAGTTGCAACACAGCTGAGTCTTTATACACACCCCTGTGAACTTGTATATATTGTTTTCTAATTTAAATCCTATTGTACGTGCTCTTACTTATCTTATCTTATCTTATCTAGATGAGGGCCCTTTCGGATGCACTTCGACCCAGCGGGATCTTTTGTGCATTTGCCCTCTCCTTTATGCCTACTCCCAAGCTCGCTCCATCGTTTCCACAAAGCGGATGATGCAGCTCAGCGGGAGCACCTTGAACTCCCTTGGTTGCGGATAGTCGCTACCAAAGTAATTGATTCTTTGTCTGGCAAGGGCATGACATTCACACAGTAAGTGTTCCATGGTCTCATCCTCCTCGCCACACATTCTACAGTCTAAACTGTCCGACAGTCCCATCTTGGCCAAGAGATCCTTGACCCCGAAGTGACCTGTGAACACCCCAGATATGATTCTGAGTTGCTTCCTACTGGATTTCCAGAGTACGTGCTCAGTAGAATAAATCGTCAGGCGACAGACGAAACTAACTTATTACACGTAATAGGTATAGGTAAACTCAACCGTATTACTACTTGGAAGTATACACAGTTGATATTTCTTAAAAACTTTTACGTCACTCTAGGCGGTAAGTGAAATTTACCGCCCACGGGCACAGCGGCAAATCTCACTTCACACCTAGGAGAAGACGTAAAATTGTGTACGCACCACGGGCGGTAATTCGTAAAGCCCCAGATCGCATAGTTATGACCCTCACCTTCGGTGCGGGCCACAAACACCTGCGATCTGGGGCATTCACGAAGGGATCCAATTAGATCGCATAATGTTATTTTCAACACAATTGCTCGTAACGTACCTCTTATTGTGTCGCTTTTAGGCTCATAACCCTGGATATTAAACACGCGTGTTTAATAACATTACGATACTTGTGTGTTATGGTTATATCCCGATTAAGTCACGTTGCCACCTTGCAGCAAGATGTATGCATGCACACGGTGCATTCTTAAACTAACCTGGTTGTACAGAATGTACAGTTTTTTTTTTAATTCTCGGCAAATGGATTCTTACCCGACTAAACAAATTAAATCCTTTTTGTTAATTAATTGACTATTTCTTTTTGGATATGATATAGAAACGGTTAATTTAGTAAAACTATTCACTTTTGATAACATTTTACATGAATTAATAAAGATAACATTTTAAAACGAAATTATTTATTTAATTTTGTATTGGCTGTTTAGAGATTTCATCTAATGCGCGCGCACTGCGCAAACTTCACAAAAGAAAGGATTTTTTCCTCGCAAAATGTGTTGAAAAACGTCGTATGAAACGCGTGAGCTTTGATAATTACAATCCTCGGCTCTCTTATCACGCTCACCTGCGGTTCGCGTGATAATTCCGCCTCTGTTGTAATTATCAACATACCTCACTTGTATCACAATGTACTATTAGGCTATTATTGCTTCGTATAATTAGTTTGGCATAATTTGTTTTGGCATAATAGTACTTTCGCATAGTAATACTTTGGCCTACTACTTTTTTGGCATACTACGCTATTATTATTTAAAAAGTATTACTTATGGGCTTAGCGTATATGGTAGAACTTTCCAAACATATTTAGAAGAAATCAACAAGGTACAAACCAGATCCATAAAGTACTTAGTAAATAAAAATACCAAAAACAAATATAAAAGCAATTATGATAAGTTATACAAAAATCTGTTAAATTCTACCTATACATGAAAGGGTTAATTATCTAATAGGTGTAGAAAATTATTTTAATGATGAGTTTAAGGTGCTGAAGCAAAGTAAATATAAAACGAGAAATATTAGACTAGGGAAATATGTACAAAATTATGTTAACAATTATTATGGCAGACGAACAAACAAGTTCATGGTCCCGACCATTTATAATGAATTTAACTGGTTAAGAGAAGAGTCAAAAATAGTTTAAATGTAGTGAAAAGCAAGCTAAAACAGACCTTCTTAGAAAAATTACCTTAATTTTATTGTTGCAATTTCTAGTACCTTTGTTGGTCAGATTTATATTTGTGTTTAAGTAGTAAGTAACTTAGGAGCATATACATATGGTTATATACCTGTAAAAAATGAGCGCGGTCTCGCCAACAAACTGTTCCGTCAGTTTGGCGAGTAAATTTGAAATTGAATATGTGTGTATGTACCTTCTTGAAAATAAATTAAAAAAAAAGCATAATTTCAGTTGAATTAATCTGTATTGGCCGAATATACATTACGCATACTATTGTTTGGGCTAATAATTATTTGGTATATCTGTCATTACATTATCCATAATTACAGTTTTCTAAATGAATAAAACTCAGTTTCGTTGTTACAATGCCTTTATTATTATTGTGAAAACATTTATTATAATATTGACTTATTTTCTTAGATTAATGATAGTTGCTAAACCACGTTGCTATTGGTCCTGGAAAGACCCGGGGGACGGGGGGGTTCGGTGGGCAAAGCCCCCCGCAGTAAAAAAACCCAAATAATCGTAACAATAGGATCATTAGTAGGTTAGGTTAGAGTCTGCTTGTGTCCCTTAGAACAGAAATAGGCACCCCGCGAAGCGGGGTGACGTCGACACGCTCTGGCGGTTAGGTTAGGTTTACATAACTTTTGTTTAGGACATTACTGTTATGCATTTTGATATAATGCCAATTGATTATTATGCCTATTTGTGCTTACTTATGATTTTTGTCATTAGTCTTCATGAAGATTATGCTTACAGTATTTATGCTTTTTAATGTTATGCGTATATGCACATCACTATTTCGGCGAAAAGCAATAGGGTATATTCATGCATTTTTTTAATTTTTTAAACTATTCTATAAGTAATTATATAACCGGAAAAAAATATAACACTCACAATATTATTGAATGAGCTAAAAAATAATAATTAAAACTACTATCATTTTCGGACGATTAAAACGCCGCCATTTTGGCGCGTTCATTTTGTGACGTCACCGTGCACTTAGAATAAATAAACAACGAAGTGTTTGATTCACAGTTTTAGTAAAAGTGAGTTATTAAAGCTTGTAAGATCAACTTATTGTAACGGAAGAGCACACAAAAGCTTATTATAAATATTTTATTGCCCCTATTTGTGAAAATAACACTAAAACTGCACCTGACATGATATATTTTCATATGCCCAAAGATGCAACATATAAGGAAAAAGGGGTGTAAGGCGATGAGGAGATATAATGTATCGTGTTTGAGTAGTTTATATTGTTATGAACTGCATTTCGAAGTGATTATTAAATATGTTTGTACCTAAAAAAAAATGATTAGGGCTCCCGAACAATATAAACAATAAACTAACCTAAAAATGTATATCCCATTTTTTTAGTTATTAATGTTACAAAATATTATGATTTTTGTTGATCAACAGCTGACTACGAGTGTTAATTTTGATCACGAAACGTTTTAGTTAAGTTTCTATGTTTCACTGTTGATCGAAGTTGAAAGAATTTAATCCTTTCTACTGAGTGTCCTACACAAATTTGTTTTATTTATAAGCCTTGACGAAAACAACATAATTTGTTATGTTTATAAAGATGTTCTCACCATGTAACGTTCCTAATACCAACATATCTTTGCTTAGGTATATAATGAACATATGTACTAGTTTTTTATTCCACTTATTTAAGAAAGACGCCTACGAGGTACGTACTTAGTCATCATGAACACATCAATTTCAGGCAGATTATCCGACTTTGCCTTGACAAAACCGCTTCCAGTCATTGTGGCGAGTCTTTTTTCACAAGGAGTCACTGCTTTCAGTTAATAATTCCAAAAAACACTGATTGTTTATCATAAACAGCGGCAAAACAATGCGAATAACTTTCAATAATCATACAAACGACCTGTTAACAGTAGACACCGAGTGCACGGTGACGTCACGATTCGCTCGGCCAATAGCATTGCGTTTTGAAAATTTGCGAGGGAATTTGAAAAATACTACTTTTAAATAATTAAGTTTGTTAATAGAAACATGATCATTTGTAAAAATAATCATGCGAGTATATTTATTAAGCAATAAAGATTACTCATGATTTTTTTTGGCCATTTCTGAATCACATGCATATTCCCTATTATGCGTAACAATAATAGTACAAATGACTTTATGCCTTCCAATAGTGAACCTTCACGAATTCACCGCCCTAGGTACTTAATGTACTATTTCATCACACTTGCTCGAAACGGGCTTCATAATGCGCAGACATACAGCGCTGTAATAGCCTATGTTACGCCCACGGGCGTAATGATTTTTTTCTTAAATTGTATCTGTCACTCATGCGGCCGTTACAAAGCAAAGAGGTTTTATATCAAATACGATGTCTGAAAACGTATTTATAAATATATTTAAACTTAAAAACACTACTAAAACATGTTTAACAGATTTATTTACAGATTTAATATGTAGTTCTTTATTGTCTATGTAAAATATTTTTAAGTGTTTTCAAATCGTGGCTGTATACCGGAGGGTCTTTGCCATACGCGCCTCACGTCAAATTCAACAAAATGGACAACTGACATTTCGCAGTTTTTATTACGATTTGTATTCATTTCATCTAAAATGTATTTGTTTCCTCGTAAATGTGATGAAAAACATTATGTATAAAAATAAAAATAAAATAAAAAATAAAAACATTTTATTTCAGACCTGGTATGATCCATAGGATGTTGTTAGTTTTAGTAACACACACACACACAACACGATTCTCGTATAACACGATTTCTGCACTTAATGGATTTTAACATGTCATCCGACGAAATGATCACGTCTCCTCCTTTAATCTGCGTTTTCTACGTACCTGGTGCGTGTCTGTTTGTGCTTGACGAGGTATACGGCACCGTAGGCCCCGTTGGAGATGAGCTTGATCACCTGGTAGTCGTTCTCCGAGGGCGGAGCGCCCCCGGGGCCCCCGGGCGGGGACTGGCGGCCGCGCGATCTGGAATTACAGTTTACTTCAGGGGGGCTAGTACGCTAAGTTTTATGTCGGACATAAAGCATTCGTCCCATTCTGGCAAATATGCGAGTGCAAGAGGGACGAACGCTTTACGTCGGACATAAAACCTAGTGTGCTAGGGGGAAAAATGGTGTTTTGTTTGTGTATTCATATCGGCTTCGCTAGTGCTTAATCAATTATTGGCAACTTAATCCCCTCATCTTAGTGAGGGCTTTTTCGTATCTTAAATCCCCTACTCATAAAAAAGTTAAAGTTTTGGACATATTTTTTCATTTATTATACACGAGACTCTTGTCGTATGAGAACTAAGATCTCACATATATTTTAATATGCTTCAAACAGATTCCGTTGCCTAAAATGCTGCCTCACTGTTCTTACAGCTATCAGAAAATTACGGAAGGAAAAAAAACTCTAAAAACTAACAAATAATATTTTAAACCCATTATAATCGTCACATATATTATGTAAGTTCAAATATTTATATTTTCCAAGCGTCGTCGCGTCGGGGGACCGCTTCAGTCGGCCGACGGTCCCCCGACGCGACAACGCTTGGAAAATAAAAATATTATAGGTTATAGATAATAGGTTTTAGTACATTACTTACCCAGGGCGGTGAATTCGTGAAAGGCCCAGATCGCAGGTGTTTGTGGCCCGAACCGAAGGTGAGGGCCATAAATATGCGATCTGGAGCTTTACGAATTACCGCCCGTGGTAAGTACACAATTTTACGTCTTCATCTGGCTACAATGCGAGTTTTACCGTACGCGCAGCGTGCAGTAAAACTCGCATTATGGCCAGGTGTGACGTAAAAAATATTATTTGTTAGTTTTTAGAGTTTATTTTTCAACCACAAAATTCGGCAAGAAAATAAAACATACTCATCCACACATTAGCATCGAATCCATATGTTTTATGAAAATAACTATCGTTTAAATTAATAGTCAGGCCAAACTTAAATAGGTAAAGACGAAGTGTCAAAATTGTAGGACCTACTTTCTACCGATAGAATTGAAAACGAGTGGTCAATACGGCTTAGGCTCGTAAAACACACTTTCCCGAAATGTGCACTTTCTTGTAAAGGTGTTTTTTTTTTTAAATGATAATTTTTTCGGAAAGTACACTGTCTCTAAAAGTGCACTTCCCGATATGCACACTTTGTCAATATATGCACTTTCGCAGAAGGTATATTTTCCCGGAAAGCACACTTTAGGGGTAGGGGTGTCCCTGTTTATAGCACTAAGAGTTTGTATGAAATAGTGCAAATGCCAACAGACGGACAGACGGACGGACAGAAATAATAAATGTCTAAATAATAAATGTGTACCTTTTGAGAAAGTGCCCTAAATGGGAAAGTGTACATTTTGGGAAAGCGTGCGTTTTGGAAAAGTGCACTATTTGAAAAAGTGCACATTTCGGGAAGTGTGTTCTACGAGCCTAACCCGTCAATACCAACTCTTTTTTAAATTTTCTATCACTCGTATTTAAGAAATAGCATTTCATCGTTTCTGACCGTTTTTGAGTGAAAGAGTCGAGCGCTCGAAAGTCAAGAATCGGTCCCCATGTCTGTTGTGACTCACTTGGAGGGCGAGGCGTTGAGCGGGGGCTGCGGGGGCGGGGGCGGCGGCGGGGGCGGGGCCAGCGCGGCCAGCGGGTCGCGGGACAGGCCCAGCTTGTGGATGATGTACTTCGGGATCTCGGACGTCATACCCTGCAATAACGTTCACATTACAATGGCACGGTCAAACATATACAGTACGATTACTGTTAATTAACCACTGACAGATGGATTGCCTCCATTTAATTTTCATCTTTAATTTCATACAGATAAAGCATTTTTCAGAATACTGTTACCCACATCTACCGATTTAGTAATAACTATTTTATTTGTATAAGATTAAAGTTGAAAATTAAATGAAGGCAATCCATCTGTCAGTGGTTAACTAATAATAATCGTACTGTAACGTCAATACTGCATTTGCAAGCGCTGCATAGTACCATCGCCAACACAGTTAACTGACCATCCGTGCACTTTATGTGTATTGTAATAAGGTTCAATATAAATACAGGATGGTCTAACTGTGTTGGCGTTTGTACAACTTGAAAACGGAGCGAGCCTGATTGATGAATACGAATTAGAAAACCGTAGTCGTCGGTCGATTTGTACTGTCAGCATAGATTACCACACTTTACTGACACAACGTACAGTTGCCAGACAATCAATATCTTCCATAACAAAACGGGTAAAAATATCTGACACGTCCTTACGACCCAGTGTGATTTTTTTTGTATACATTTCACAATTAAATTTGAACTTTCACACAACGTCAAAAAGTTGTTACCTAATTTAAAAACAGAAAATGCGTACTGTCGGTCTCAGGAAGCTAGATATAGAGTCGGTAATCAAATAACTCCAGTAAGGGGGCGGGCCGCGCCGTGGCTAGGATCAGCCGGGTGACTAGCCGCGCTAATATAGACCCTATCGCGACGGCACAAGGTCGGTTGTACCTGCAAGTGTCTGGCGTGGCCCTCGGCCCCCTCCAGCAGCCGGTAGAAGTGCTCGGGGTCGAACTCGAGACACTCCAGTAAGCGGGCGGGCCGCGCCATGGCTAGGATCAGCCGGGTGACTAGCCGCGCTACTATAGACGCTATCGCGACGGCACAGGGTCGGTTGTACCTGCAAGTGCCTGGCGTGGCCCTCGGCCGCCTCCAGCAGCCGGTAGAAGCGCTCGGGGTCGAACTCGAGACACTCCAGTAAGCGGGCGGGCCGCGCCATGGCTAGGATCAGCCGGGTGACTAGCCGCGCTACTATAGACGCTATCGCGACGGCACAGGGTCGGTTGTACCTTCAAGTGTCTGGCGTGGCCCTCGGCCGCCTCCAGCAGCCGGTAGAAGCGCTCGGGGTCGAACTCGAGACACTCCAGTAAGCGGGCGGGCCGCGCCATGGCTAGGATCAGCCGGGTGACTAGCCGCGCTACTATAGACGCTATCGCGACGGCACAGGGTCGGTTGTACCTGCAAGTGTCTGGCGTGGCCCTCGGCCGCCTCCAGCAGCCGGTAGAAGCGCTCGGGGTCGAACTCGAGACACTCCAGTAAGCGGGCGGGCCGCGCCATGGCTAGGATCAGCCGGGTGACTAGCCGCGCTACTATAGACGCTATCGCGACGGCACAGGGTCGGTTGTACCTGCAAGTGTCTGGCGTGGCCCTCGGCCGCCTCCAGCAGCCGGTAGAAGTGCTCGGGGTCGAACTCGAGACACTCCAGTAATCGGGCGGGCCGCGCCATGGCTAGGATCAGCCGGGTGACTAGCCGCGCTACTATAGACGCTATCGCGACGGCACAGGGTCGGTTGTACCTGCAAGTGTCTGGCGTGGCCCTCGGCCGCCTCCAGCAGCCGGTAGAAGCGCTCGGGGTCGAACTCGAGACACTCCAGTAAGCGGGCGGGCCGCGCCATGGCTAGGATCAGCCGGGTGACTAGTGGCGCTACTTGGGCGCCTGCTTCCGCTGATTTTTCTCGAGTCTGTAGACAAGAAAGTTATATAGGCTCTGCTCTATACTTCATATATTGAGGTTTGCAATAAAAAGTAATACGGGTGTAGACTCGAAAATTAATATTACTCCAAAAGAAAGAAGGCAAAAAAATATGCCTAGTGACGAAAATCCCATTGAGATATCTCAAAGAATTACGAAGCTACAACCGTTTTGATATTGCTTGTTAGAGAGAGAAAACGCAAGCAGTTTGAGACGTCCCAATATACGAGGCTGCCGCGTCCACGGCGGCGCCGAACTTGATGCGGCACGGCACGTTGCAGTCTTCTAGTGACGTCACCAACTGCGAATGTCATCGTTTCATATGAAGTTACGTTTTGCGAAAAAGGGCCAGAACATACCTCTTCCTCAAACTTTGGACAATTACAACTTCGTGATTATTTAACCTCTTGCGTTGCTTTTTTCTCCATTTGACTGCATTTTTAATCCTTTTTCGAGAAAATACAACAGAAACAACTTGATTATTTTATTTAGTGTCCCTACTGTATTATATCGTATTGTATGTCAACGTCAAAATTAAATTTACACGTTTGCACTTATTCCAGTGCATAAGGCGAAAAAGTAAACATCTCTTCGACGTCGACTGTACGTAAAACAAAAGGTGGTGGGCGGGCAGATAGAACGAAGAGTTTCATAGGGTAGTATTTTTTGAAGCCCTAAATATTCTATCGGTACAAAAAGTAACTTACCTCAGCTAGTAACCGGTCTAAACTGTCCGCCATATCGTAGAAATAGCTGCTGGTGACCTGCTTTGATTCTGACTTGTGGAGACAGTCCCGCGCCATCTCCAGTACCTGTGGAAACGGATTTAATTAAATATTAACGTACATACATACATACATACATTCACGCCTTTATTCCCAAAAGGGGTAGGCAGAGCACATGATACTTAAGTACCAGCGCCACTTTTAGCATAAATATGTGTATAAAAAAGATCGACAAAATGTGATTAAATATTAAGTAGTGCGAAAAAGGCGGGCGCGCCTTGGGGCCGAAGTTTGATGCACGGAGCGTTTTTTTATTTAAACTGGGCCATTTTATGAAAATGTACTGTACTTCCACTTTTTATATCAGAATTGTGAAATTTGATCGTGCATCAAAAACTCCTTTCGTCCAAGGAGAAAAAAATGTGCAAAAGTAACAGAATGGAAACATACAAATATGGGACACTTTTTGCACTTTTTTTCTTCTATTATAGCAGAATTCAGCACAAGCTGAGTCAGCTTTTCAATACTACGTAGCTACGTAACTTGACATTGATAAATTCTGAGAAGATAAGTTGGTGTATTTTTTTTTATAAAATAACCCAACCGATTTAGAATAGAACACAATTGTAAGTGGGTCATTGTCAGTGAGTAAAACAAAAATCGTCTTTTCAGTGGGCAATAGTTAAGGGCTTATGCTTATATATAATATGTTTTTATCGCATAGAATTATAGAAGAGGCGACGCCGTTTATGCGCTGTTTGGTTGAGCCCTTAACGAACAGACGCGAACCTAAATCTGACAATGACCCAATGTATAATATGTTTAGATGTTTTACCTGTCTAGCAACGAATCTCTCTATAGGCGGCCGGTCGGGTTTCTTGTCCAGTTCAGTCAACTCTTCGATTAGTGATCTTAATCTGAAAAAATCATAAATCAGTTTCTGTAAAAAATATAAAAAATGGTACAAGTTTTAATTTGCGACTGTATATTTTTTTGCACAGATCCATGATATCTTCTTTATTAAGCATTCAAACATTCTCGTACTATGTATGATTAAAAAGTTTTTTATTTGTGTCTATTATATAATTTTTTCGGTAATTACGTGATGTGATTGACTAAACAAATGAATAATAACATAAAAATGTTTTGTGATTAACGGCCATTCCCAATAATCAATCCACGGATAGTTTCCCTTACCAGCAGTTACATTTTGACAGATTTTCTACGGGCAATCTGTCAGAATGTAACTGCTGGTAAGGAAAACTATCCGTGGATTGATTATTGGGAATGGCCTTAAGTAATGTAGTCCATACAACGTTTGAATGGAAAGTGCGTGCTATCTTCCCACTTACCCATTCGAAACCGAGTAACGCTAGGTGCTACAGCGTAGAGGCATGAGTCGTTTGTGTGATTGGTCTTGAATGGTTAAGGCCGTGCATTGGAAATTATCGCGTGCTTTGAAACGCCGTTCTGACTAGATTAAGAAACAATAAGGTCTGATTTTCAGATATATGATTCTTGACTATATGATTGTTTATCTGATTTTATCGATACATGATTGCTTAAAATGTCCTCGATAGAAAAAAAAACCAAAGTTGGGTCTGTATTTACCTTTTTTTACTCAGCCTACTCAAACGGTAGACTATTTTACGACACAATCAAGTTAATACTATAGTATTTTATCTCATCTAAAATCTCACTTCGTGAGAATTCTTAATCTTTATTAAATTTAAATAAAACGTCTCTAAGTTAGGTATTTATCGAAATTTGTCCAAAAAAGCCATTCCCGAAGAGTGTTCCATCTCTTTTGCTCGTGCGCGGAAGGCATCAGCGTGTCTCTGTCTAGAGGGCGTGTTCGACTCAAATCAAGGCATCGCCTTAAAGTACACTCACTTGTCATCCATAGCGCGCTGCGCGGCGGGGAAACGCGCAGCGAACAGCGACGACATGGCCGACACCGCGTCGTCCTTGGAGCCCTCGCCGCCGCTCGCCGCACCGCCGGGGGAGCGGGACGGGGAGCTGAAACGACGAGGGTTAGATAGAGACGGGGCAGAGAATGTAGAGCGTGGTGATGATCTCTTAGGTAGAGTTGTTAGGGCAGTGTGTTCTCACAAATATGCATGGCATCTTGAGCGCCTCAAATCAATCAATCAGTATAATTTATTTGCCAGAACACAGTATATAATGTAGATGGTAATACAATTTAATTGCACAGTTTATTTAGCATCTACGTTCATGGATGCAATTTTTTTATTTCGTTTAGATTTAAACTAAAAAAACAAAAAAATATATGTATTGGTTCATAGCATTAAAAGCTTGTATTAATAAAACCAATGTCAGGAAAAGTTCCCTTGCTATTAAAAAAAATCTCTCTCTCAAAGATTCAAAGATTTTTTATTTTACTCGGAATGCAGTTACCTACATAGTTGCTAAAAATTAAATATAATAGTCCAGTGCATTCAGCCTGCGTGCAGGCGTGCAAAACATTTACGAGGAGTGTTAAAGTCATTAATATTAGTTATATAATATAGCATTTAAAGGTCAAAATTATAATAATATTGAATTAAACTCTCTCTCTCTCTCTCTTTCTCCTCCTAAGCGTTAATTATGTGTACTACACACCTGAGGCTGCGGCTGCGCACGCGCCGCTTGGGGCTCTGCGGGCTCGGCGCGCGCGCCGCCGTGTACGCGCCGCCGCTGTCCGACAGCGACGCCCAGTTGTTCATGCCGCTGCCTTGCGAGCTGCTGTAGGTGAAAGATAATTTATTCGTATTGACGTTGGGTTCCAATTCGAACGATCAAATATCTGTAACGCTGTTGCTGCTCTGTGAGCTGCTGGAAGGGAAATAAGGCTATATTATCGCTGGCGTTGGGTTTAAATAGGGGCGTAGACTCGACAATTATTATTACTCCAAAAGAAAGAGGGCAAGAAAATATGCCTAGTGACGAAAATCCCATTCAGATATCTCAAAGAACAACGAAGCTACAACCGTTTTAATATTGCTTTTTAGAGAGAGAAAACGCAAACAGTGTCGTCGTGACGTCACAATATGCGAGGCTGCCGCAGAGCGAGCCGCGCGCGCGGCGGGCCGCGTCGACGGCGGTGCCGAACACTACGGGGCACGGCACGTTGCCGTCTATTAGTGACGTCACAATCCACAAGCGTCATCGTTTCATATGAAGTTGCGTTTTGCGAAAAAGGGACAGAACATACCCCTTCTTAAAACTTTGGACACTCAACTTCGTGATTATTTAACCTCGTGCGTTGATTTTTTTTCTCCATTTTACTACATTTTCAATCCTTTTTCGAGAAAATATGACATTATTGATTATTTTATTTAGTGTCTACACCCCTATTAAAACAAGGGAATATCTATTAGACTTTTGTCAGCGACGCCCGATTGGTCATTCAGCTACCTTGTGAGAGGGTAGGGGAAATGTTGGTGTACAGCAGGCTTAGTACTAATGACATACCTTTGTAGTCTAAGGGCGGGTTGCACCGACCTACGATTACAGACCGATCCACGTTAAATATGACGCCGGCACCGATCATTCCATAGAAACTTGTCAAACTTTCCATACATTCAGATTTCAACGAACAAGCCTTACGGTCGCTCGTTGCTAATATACCGCATTCCCGAAATACCAGATTTTGCAAAATACCACATTCTTGATTCATCACATTACCAATATACCAATTTTTCTGTCTAGGACATTCTAAAAAACGATTTAGTTTCATGAGTACCTTACGATTTTATAAACTGGTGTAACGGGAATGTGGTAAGCTAAAAGTGCGATATATTGATAATCCGATATTTTGCAAAATCTGGTATTTCGGAAATGCGGTATATTAGCAACGAGCGCTTACGGTTATAGAAGATTTGGTGCAACCCACCCTAAACCTTGCCTTACACAAATCGCTTACCTAAGAGAGTTCTAATGCTATAGGCTGTGTGGTGTGGGTAAGGGGATGATGGTGGCAGTGCGAACGAAATTGAACCTTAACTCGCTTGCCACAAGGATCAACGTGTGCTATATTAGCGCTAATGTTAATGCAATCAGTTACACTGCAATATCAACCTTATTCCTATACTCAGAAGGTGGTTACT
The DNA here is from genome assembly GCA_947049275.1 of Epinotia bilunana. NCBI lineage: Eukaryota > Metazoa > Arthropoda > Insecta > Lepidoptera > Tortricidae > Epinotia > Epinotia bilunana. The sequence continues at coordinate 2,637,212 of OX346275.1, read as the reverse complement.
TGAGCGGGACTGGGTGTTGATGGCATGTTAATATTATCAGCCACCACTGCATTATGAACCTTATTCCAATTATCACATGGTGCTTATTTGAGCGGGATTAGGTGTTGATGGCATGATAATATTATCAGCTGCCACTGCAATACCAACCTTACTCCGATACCCATAAGCTACTTACTTGAGCGAATTCTGGTGTTGATGGCAGTGAGGACACGGCGCGCGCGGCGGTTCGCATACTGCAACGGCCAGCAAGCGCTCCTGGGACGAGCATTGCGACTGCAACAGACAGACATACATACATTAACATGAGACAGGATGGTAAGGGGCAGCTAACGTGCTAGTAATATGACTGAGATGTTTTTGGTAATTAGAGGTGCGCCGAATATACGGCACATTGAATATTTGTATTCAGCGAAATATTATAATACAGTTCAACTGTACCGAACAAAAGTGTGTTGTAATATAATCATTGATTTAAAAGTCTTTAACGGATAAGTACCTATTTTTATTTAAAGTATGTACTTTGTCCATATAAATATAACTTTGACTATAAAATGAACTTTAAAGTTGAAATTCTCTAAACTAAGCCCGTGCCACATGTATAATGGCCATTATACTGAGCTCGTGAATGCCTTTGTTTGCGGTCCGAACAAAAGCTAATCATGACGCGCGCGGCGCGTACCAAATTTGCAAAGAAAAATTAGCGCCACATAAAATGTTCATTGTATACAATGAACTCTATCGTCTTATTCAATAGATTCAAAATGGACTAAAAGATAACAAAACCCCGCTCCTAGCGAGCCAGGTACAAGGCGCTATGGTAATTTGGAATATATTGTAAAAGAAGATAGAGTTCATTATTCGAAAAACATTTTATGTGGCGCTAAATTTTTTTTGCAAATTTGTTACGCGCACGTCTTGAATAGCCTTTGTTCGGACCACAAACAAAGGCATTCATGAGCTCAGTACAATGGCCATTCATGAGCTTAGTTTAGAAAATTTCAACTATACCACTGAATCAGCCCTTTTTGGAACGATTGACGAACACCGTATTCGGCGCGCGCATCTCGAGTATGTTTTGATCAGAGAGTATTAACATGTGCCTTTTTATGCATTAAATAATCTGAATTTAATTGAATAGTAGTAAGTACTGTACAGTACAATACAGTAAGTACTTACATGATAGACAGGTAAAGATTATTTCGAACAAGGCCAACCCAACAGGGACAGAAAAATAATAGGTTCCTAAATGTGACAGAAAATTCCCCCTTATTGCTGTAGTCAACAAAGTGGAGAAATTCTTATAATGAAAGCTATTATTTTTACTTCTGTAGGTAAATCTCAATCTTTCTTGTCATTTTGCCTTAGGTCTAAGTTCCAAATAATCTTTACCAAAAAACCTTAAAATATAAAGAAAAAAAGAAAGAAATATACTAATGGATGCCACTCAGCATAGGCCACCAGCAAATACATGCTAAAGGCGCTGGTTTTCAGGGCACCCAGAGAGATATACAGATAAAGATCTTACTATATCACTTATAATTGTAACTTAAACGTAACAGAACTTAGAATAAATGGGAGAAAACCAAAAGCGACGCGTTTTGATCTACAAAAGCATTCTAGATAATCGGTTTTGCTTCGTATAAAAACATGCTAACCACGTTAAAAGGTCGCGATCGAAATGATTAAGCGCTGACTTTTCGTGTAGTACATTCTATATGCTATAATATAACAAAGTAAAAGATGACAAAGGTATTCAGAACCAGCAATGGCCAGTTTACTTACGAGTGGCACTGACAAATGCACCAGAGGCCCTACCGCGAAACCAAATCGAATTTCGTTTGTGTATCTCCCTCTCTGTTGCACTTGCTAGTTGGAACGACTGAGAGGGAGATACTCGAACAAGGTTCGTTTTCACTTCGTTTTTAAACCTGAGGAGCTACCCTCAGGTTTACAAACCACAGAGTCGACAGATCGTCGATCATTTACTTCTGTATCGACCATCTATCGACGAATCATCGTCCTCGCATTTATGCCGGTGGTATCCTAGGAGCCCGGGGCTTTGCCACCTAAGCCCAAGATTTGGCGCAGGCACTAAACTCTTTGCTAGTCCCTTTGCTACGACATCATCAAATCTACTTGCACATAATTTGCTCATATCGGAGCAGAGCCACGTCAACTCACCTGTGCAGTGGTGAGTGGATTCATTAAACTAGAGCCTCAGTCTTGAGGTTGTGAGGTAGTTATGACCCGCAAGGAGATCGCTGAACGGGGACGGGAGAGATTAGACCACTTTCGAAGAAGACGACGTCGAGGACCGCCGTATACCGTGTAGGCCCGGACAAGAATAGGTCTACGGTCTCCCCCGCCTGTCGTAGAAGGCGACTAAAGAGCGTCATTGAGGTCGCAGTGTTCTGGCGGGGGCCGGGGCACTCGCTTGAGAACCCCAGGGAAGGCGACAACATATCTTTGCCCTAGGACGAGCCAAATGTGGCGAGGCGCGAGGGGGGCTCCAGTGCGTTCAGCATGAGATCCTGCAGCCCCCTGCATGAGAGCGCAGATGCAGGGCACCGTGGAGTTTTTAGTGGATAGAAATACCACATAATCCAGTCTTGCCCGGGGGCAATCACTGGTGATTGGGTACCTGGTTGAAGGTTCCAATCTCACGAGAGCCAATCTTTTTATGAGTTATGACTGTTATGAGTGAACAGAGCCACGCCGTTATGTCGCCTAAATAAAGTCATTTAGATTCGTTTTTTATAATTGCATGTTAATCTTTAACGTATTTGCTATATGGGAATTAGATACCTGAAATAAGTGCATTTATATTAATCCATACTATATACTATAATGTCTGTCTGTCTGTCTGTTACCTCTTCACGCTTAAACCGCTGAACCGATTGAGATGAAATTTGGTATGAAGATGATAGTTTGAATCCCAGGGAAGGGCATAGGATAGTTTTTATCCCGGAAACCATCTCCGGAGGGGGTGAATTTGGGGATGAAAGTTTGTATGGAGCTACGATATAAACGAGTTCCACGCGGACGGAGTCGCGGGCAGAAGCTAGTAATTAATAATAATTGTAAACAAGAACTTGGTAATTATGTCTAGGCTTGATTTTATGTTTCGTCGTTGCCTATTTGGTACGAGCGAATAAAAATGAAAATCAATAACTTTCATGTGGGATCCTTTTTAAAGGTCTACCACATCTAACGTACATTTTCATAATCTCACAGACCAATAACCATTAACTGAAGTTATTCGCCAGTTATGGGATCATAAAACGCAACGATATCGCTCCTAACTGACTAATATGCCAATTTATATATACTGCCACGTTCAGAAATTGGCACTTTAATATTTTTCTACACAGAAACCAGCTTTCAAGAGGCACACCAGTTCACTAGAGTCTGGCTAGTAAAAAATGAGCCTAGAAAAGCGGCAAATTAAAAAAAACAGCCGGTTGCAACACCTTCTATAACACGATAAATTAATAATGATACCAATTATTATTTTTCTTCAATTCACATAATGCAACTGATTAAGAAGAAGGAAGGAAAGTTATACGGATTAAAACTAAATAACTACTGAAGGTCCATTTCAGTACCTAATAGCCTTTTATGGCCAGGTGTGACGTAAACCTAGTTATTTCATAGCTGCATAGCTATTCAGTCTTAGCTTACCAAGAGCATATCTAATTTTCAAGTGCTTTCCTATATATTTGCATAACCTGTTGATTTTCTCAGTACACCTGTGTACTAAGTGCTCACTGTTTTATACAGTGACGTGTTTTACTTCAGAAGCGAAATGAAGTCATTGAAATAACGGTAATCACCGAATTCGACCCCGTGACATTGTGACTTAAAGCTATTGCTATAAGGGGTAATAAGTTAATGAAGATACTATATCATTACTAGATGGGCATTTTCGCATTTATAATATTAGTATGGAAGTATGGATTAAATACGCCTTTACTTTGTCATTTGTCATCTGGGCATTTTAGCGAGAAGATGCATCGTTAGTGACGTCACCGAGTATAAGTAAAAAATGTTCCATTTTGTAACCAAAGTTAACCATACAATTTGTATGACAAATAAAAGTTACCAAATGGAACACTTTTAACTTATACTCGGTGACGTCACTAACGATGCATCTTCTCGCTAAAATGCCCAGATGACAAAAGACAAAGTAAAGGCGTATTTAATCCATATTTCCATTATAATATTATAAATGCGAAAGTGTGTCTGTCTGTCTGTCTGTTACCTCTTCACGCTCAAACCGCTGAATCGATTGAAATGAAAGGTATGGAAATAGTTTGAATCCCGAGGAAGGACATAGGCCTGTTTTTATCCCGGAAATCATCCCCTGAGGGGGAGTAATAAACATAAACATAATTTATTGATAAAACATAAAGTACATCAGTTTTACTATAGACTAGGAGCTTACTATTAGAGATAAATAACACATGTGCCTGGGCTAGGATACCCTGTGTTTCAGGCAAAAAGAACTAACAATTGAAAATCAAGTTATTCATAATATAATACAATATCATTCTTATTGGCTAGTATAAAATAGTTAGGAACTTATAACCTAGGCGCTAACTATGAAGATAGAAAAAAATATTTTTTTATTTTGAAACGATAAATAATTTCTCTGTATCGTCATAGGACATATTCTGTAGGGCTTCTCGTAACGTTGATTTACATTTCATGTAGTTTAGAGGATATAAACCTAGCCGCGCATTAAGTCTATTGTAAAGAAGTGGACCTAGGAAAAGAAAAATCTAGAAGAGAAAGCGTGTCGTTTTTGCGTATATTTAGGACAAACAAAATCTTTACGCCTTTTACTGGCATGATCAGTGTTGTAAGGGGTTACAGCGTGCTGTTTTAGAACTGTGTGCAATATAAACAATTGGCGAACTGTTAAAACTTCAGATAATTTATACAGAAGGTTAGTGGGGAATTGATAGGGGCGGAAAGTAGAAACCTTGAGGATTGCTCTCTGGGCTCTTTCTAGGTTTAGTAAAGTGGTTTTAGCCAAGCCACCCCACGTAGAGATGCAGTAAATTAATACAGATTGACATAACGCAAAGTAAACTTGTTTGATTATGTGCGAGTCTGCAATCTTACGTAATTTTTTGAAAATAAATATAAACTTACGAACTCTAGTGCACAACGCTTCCACATGATGCCGAAAGGAGAGGGTCTCATCAATTATGATTCCTAAATACTTTATTTTGCTTGTGGTAGCAATACCCGGACATGCACACTGGTTATTTGTGGGATGTTTACAATTGTGAGCTACCTCTATGGTTAAGGTTAGTCGGAGCTAGTTTCGATTTGCGCATGGAGAACTTTATAACATTGGTTTTATCCGAATTCAGGGTTAGTAGGTGATGTAGAAGCCAGCTACTTACAATATTAAAGCCGCGCTGTGCATATTCATAGACTTGCTCTACTGAGTTTGCAGAAAAAAGTAGGACAGTGTCATCAGCGTATGAAATTATTTTTCCACAGTCGATTTTAAGATTACAAAGGTCATTTATATAAATTAAGAACAGCGTAGGACCTAGAATACTTCCCTGTGGGACCCCAAAAGAGGCATTATTAAGGTCAGAACTCATGACATTGTCTAGTTTTGTGCGTTGCGTGCGACCATCTAAATAGTCTGCAAATAGCTTGAGCTGCGTACCTCTAATTCCTAATAATTCAAGCTTGTGAAGCAGGATGGGAACGGCTTTAGCAAGCTAAAAGCTTTAGCAAGGTCAAGGAAGATTCCCAAAGTCTGATTACCCTTGTCTAGTTCTTGCACTAAGTAGTCGGTCAATTCGTGTACGGCGTCGGCAGTTGATAGTTTCGACCTAAATCCAAACTGACTTGTAGACAAAATACCGTGGCTCTCTAAATATTGGACAAGCCTATTATTGATGTTTTTTTCTAATATTTTAGACGTCGAAGGTAGTATAGAGATAGGTCTATAATTTGACACCTGGTCTTTGCTACCAGATTTGTATACAGGAACCACAATAGCTTTTTTCAGACATTTAGGAAATATAACTTCTGAAAGGCATTTTTGGAAAATGAAGGTAAGAGGAGGAACCAGGATGTGTCTGAATTGCTTGAGTATTTTATTAGATAGATTAGATAGAAATGGAGGATGAAAGTTTGTATCGAGCTACGATATAAACGAGTTCCACGCAGACGGAGCCGCGGGCAGAAGCTAGTCAACCATAAAGTTTCCTTCTCAGATTATATTAAAAAACATCATTCTCCTAGCGTTATTCCCGGTTGTGCCCCTAAAGGAGCCGGGGTCCGCTATGACACCTAATCCCAAGATTTGGCACAGGCACTAGTTTTACGAAAGCGACTGCCTTCTGACCTTCCAACCCAGAGCGAAAATTAGACCTTAGTAAAGTAAAGTAAAGTATCGTTTATTTGCAAGAATATGTACATTAGATGTTAACATTATATGATGAGTCTCAGTATTCAGCCTTCAACGGCATGCAAATATTAGCCTAGTAGCCAATTATAAATAATTTCAAATAACACAATTAATAATAATAGAAGAAAAAAAAATACAGTAATGTCAATAAATTCACAATTTACATTCAAAATAGATTAATAATTACAATTTAAGGTTCTAATAAATTATTTTCGTGCAATGTCCAAATATTCCTTTACAGAATAAAAACAACGTTCATGGAGCCATCTCGTCAATTTTGTCCTAAATTCTAAATTGCGCAAAAGTTTAATTTCGTCTGGTAGGTTATTATATGTTGTTATGCAAGAATAGTAGGCATTGCGTCTATATATATCAGCGCAGCATCGAGGTTGGTACAAAAGATTTCTGTACTGTGCCCTTAGTATCCCGAAAGACACATCGGAACGTAGTTGAAAATAGTCCCCATGAGCCTTGACAAACAAACAAGCCTTCCTGATGTACATACATGCTAATGTTAGTATATTGTATCTTTTAAAGAAAGGTTTGCAACTGTCCATTAGCCATGTGTTGCTGATGGCACGTATGCACTTTTTTTGTACTTTAAATGCCCTCTCAACCTGAACCGTGTTACCCCACAATAAGAGACCATAATCTAAAGTAGACGAAACGAATCCATAGTACGCTGTTATTGCAGCTTCAGTAGAAACTGTTCTACTGAGTTTTCTTAGTGCAAAAACAAATCTATCCAATCGGGAGCAAACGGAATCAATATGGTCTTTCCAATTCAGGTGGCTGTCAATGGTTAAACCTAAAAATTTTATGCTACTGGTTTCCTCTATTAAGGTGTTGCCATACCTAATATTTAGCTGTTTAGGATTAGATTTGTAAGAACGAAATTGCATGTATTTGGTTTTAGTCAAATTGATGTTAAGATTATTATTGCATGTCCATGTATAAATATCTCTTAAGGCTTTGTTTATATTGGTCTCGTATTCATTGACGCTATCACCTTTTACCATGAGCGTCGTATCATCAGCAAACAGAATGCACTTTTCATTTGTTGCTTGTGGTAAATCATTTATATAGAGTAGGAATAGCAATGGGCCCAAATTGCTCCCCTGAGGTACTCCAGAGTTATTTGAACGGAACTCAGATCTGTAGGTTTTCTTAACAAAACGATTATTTTCGGGGACCACTCTTGTTATTTCCGTGCATTGCTTCCTATTTCCTAAATAACTTGTAAACCATTCCAAAGCTTTTCCTCGGATTCCATATGATTCAAGTTTGGAAAGGAGTATAGTGTGGTCAACGAAATCGAAAGCTTTACTCATATCTAGGAAGATGGACATAACAGGCAATTTGTGATTTATTGCATCTGTGATGAATTTAACGAAGTTAAAGCTAGCTAGTTCTGTCGAAAGACCCTTTCGGAAGCCATACTGATCAGAATTTAACAAATTATTTTTCGTTAAGTAGTCGGTTAATCTGACACACATAGCCTTTTCGATAACTTTTGACAGAATTGGTACAATCGTTATTGGTCTGTAGCAATTAGGATCATCACGGTCACCTTTCTTATGCAAGGGCTTTACTATTGAGAGTTTCAGTTGCTCTGGAAAAATACCTTGACTAAGTGACAGGTTAATCACATGGGTCAAAGGTCGACTTAAGTTCAAGGCATTTAGCTTTAAGATATCCGTCGATAAATTATCATAACCACATGTTTTACTATTATTTAATGACATAATTAATTTGTATACTTCAATTTCAGATACTGGTTTTAAGAAAATCGTATTAGGGTGGTTACATAATTTAATCTTGGAATTAGTATTAGTTTTAGGAGGGATATTGTAATTAATAATGTCAATGAAAAAATTATTCAATGTATTACAAATGTCTTGTGGATTTTCATAAGTCATGTCATTGAATTTTATAGATTGGATGTCGTTTTTGTGGACTTCATTGCCAGTGGACGATGATATAACATTCCATGTAGCTTTACATTTGTTCTTATTCGTAAGTATGTACTTGTTATTATTAATTTTCCTAGATGTGCTTACACAATTCCTTAAGATTTTATTGTAGTTCTTAAGGTAGTTTTTGTTCGTGTTTTTGTTTATACCAGAATTCCTATAGTTTAGATATATTGCACGTTTCACATGGCATGACCTTTTTATCCCCTTTGTTAACCATTTCATATTTTTGCGTTTGTTATTAAGTTTTACCTTAACTATTGGAAAACATAATTCAAAAAGCAAACATATTAGGTCATAAAAAGTTGAGAAGGCATCATTAAAGTCATCCAATGTTGAGACTTCAGAGAAAGAAAGGGCTGATATACACTCACAAAATTTACCAATGTTATAGCTACTATAGTCTCGTTTATATTCGAACCAAGTGACAATTGTTTTATTTCTGTTGACATTGATAGTCAACGTTTGCGCCATTTCATGGTCTGATAGGCATAGTTTATGATTGTCAGGCTCGACATTATTAATATTGCTGGCCATTTGGTCCAGACATGCATTCAATCTTGTTGGTGTTCGAATGTGCAAGGAAAAGTTATGATTTTTTAAAGTACTAGCAAGTTCTTTGGAAAACTGACTATCCTTAAGAATATCTATATTCCAGTCTCCACATATAATGATTTTTTTATTCTTATTCTTGTATTTGCTGGTTAAACGATATACCAGGTTATCCATTTTATGTATAAAAGTTCCGACATGAGATTGAGTCTGCTCTGGTATCCTATAAATGACTATTACGATTAAGTTTATTCCCGTTATTTCGACCCCACAGCATTCGAAATAACAGCTGGTGGATAAATCTGACGTACATTGTACTGGTTTAACCTCTAAAGTTTTTTTCACAAGTATACAAGTTCCACCTCGACTTTTATTCCTGCAAAAAGACGCAACCAGCTTATAATTGTCAAACTTGATATTGCTTTCCGACCCCCGCTTGACAAACGTTTCACTAAGACACAGTACATCAATTTCTTGTTTCTTAAGACTAAAATTCTGAAGCTCTATTTCTAAAAAATCTATTTTATTCAATAACCCTCCTACATTTTGATGCATAACTCTAAGCTTATTTGTAGGAGTAAGATTACAAGCATTTAACCTATCGAGAGTTCTAGATATGTATACAAGTTTCTTAGAATTATTGTTAGTATTACCAGATATATCCGTTTCATGGTCGAAAAAAATAGAGCCAGAGATTAATTCTATAGAACGACCAGACTTATTGTTCACGAAAAAATGTTTGTATATCTGTAATATATTTTTTTAAGGTTAAGAATACGTTTTTAGTTCCATGTTTATTAATTTTTCCAGAATAATTAGAGAACATGTCAAATGATAACTCTGAATTGGTGTCAAAAATGTAACAATAATAATCTTTTTGCATGTCATGAATTAATGCTTTACCAAATGCCTCTACAATAAAGTTATATATAGGAGCTCCACAAATGTACGTAGGGAGGCAAATAATTACATTGGTGTTGGTTATGTTTTGTACTTCAGACCTTATATTGCGAACAAGCTCATCAACATCATGGTCGTTTTTAAAATCTACTTCGCCTAAAAATATTGTACAATAATCACTTAGCGTAAAATTTTGTAATTTACTACTCAATGTCTTTAGTATGTCGCTTATCCCACAGTTTGGCACGATATGATGGCAATAATCTACGTCACAATCAAATGCATTTTCTATCGCTGTAAGGGTTCCATTGTACGTCTGATTGCTAATTATACACAGTTTCGTCTTTGTTTTATGAGTTTCAGAGAGCTGTTTGGCACCTTCCTTTGGATTTTCAGATGCGATGAAATTTTCACCCACGAGTTTATGCGTTACGTGACTGCAATCTGCTATACGAGTATCTATTGTGCTTGTGCTCGACTTGCTCAGTGGTGATGTTTTACGTTTTTGTTTCGGTGATGTCGCAGGCAAGGAATCATCATCGCTATCAATAATATCTGCTTTTGTTAATTTGTTTATTATCATTAATTTTTCTAGAGGCGTAGTTATTTTTTCCGATTTTGAGGTATTTGTTTGAAGATCTTTTTCGAATAACAGTCTTTTTAACGATTCATTATTTTGCCGTTGTATTTCGAGCATTTTTTTGAGTTCCCCGACCTCCAATTTGAGACTGTCGATTTCCTCGTATGCTCCAACTAATTTTATGGAAATCCTGCTGATTTTAATTTCGATGTCTTCTGTAGCATTCATTGAGGATTCTGATGAGTCGCTAAGTAAAGTTATTGCCATGGATTCAGGTTCCTGTTCGGAGTCCGATATGATTTCTGGGGTCAATGGTTTTCGTCGGACTGTAGTGTTACATTTCACTTCCGGTATTTTTTCTAATTTACTCGCGGTGTGTAGCAGTTGTTGAGTTGGTTGATGTATGCCCATTGGAGACGCGGGTGTGTCATCATTACGGCAGCGGCGTTTTTTTTTGGCCTCACATGAAGGACATTTCCATGATTTTTGTAATGTAATGCGGTGTTCTCTATAGAAGGCTGAAGTTATACAAACACATGCAAAATGATAGGTCCCTTTACAATCTGTGCAGTTGAGCAATTCACCTCGGTCAATTTTCAAACGGCATGCAAGGCAAATCATGGCAGAGCTTTATTGAAATTTTGCCCGTTTTTGAACGTACCCCCGTAACACGCGAGTCCAATTCGGACCGTACTTTTTCGCAAGCACGCTCGAGGTTGACACGTTCTTAAAAACTCCTTAATTGTGTCCTTGTGTGTTTAGATGTGCGGGCGCTGATTGGTGCGCGATAAAAACACATTCCACAGAAATGTCAATAGAAGTTGAAATCTTAACGGGTATATGAATTGTTTTGATCAGAACTCACAGTTTTTCTTGTAATCCGGGGACGTTAAAACACTTATTCATATCACATAATAATTTCTTAAACATTTCGTTATTTCTACGATAGCACAGTTCTTTAAAAACACTTTTACTATTTAAAAACCGGGAAGTAATCAAAATAGACGTCTTGGTCGAATGAGGCCTCTTAGGCGTTTTTCTTATAGGGATTAGAACGGATTCCTCGCGATGTTTCCTTCACCGAAAAGCTACGAGTATCGGTAAATATTCCGTACATAGGTTCCGGAAAACTCATTGGTATGAGCCGGGATTCGAACCCGCGACCGCCGCTTGACAGCCGCATGCCTGAACCACTAGGCTACTATAGCTTATTATGACGATGTTATATGTATATGTATATGTATATGTGGCGTTATCTATGAAAAGGTACCTTGTTGTGGCTAACGCTTATAAATGCCATTATTAACGACGCGCTAATATAAATACCTACGATGATTAACGGCGAAATAATGGCAATAGGTAGCTCCAACAATCCATTTACTCTGAGAACGACACATACTGTTATAGTTGAGATTTTCTGAACTGGACTGATCTTCTTATTTTCAGAACAATAGCATTCAAGCACAACAATACGACTGTGTGGTCGGACGCGTACCATTTTTGCAAGAAAAAGGTTAGCGCCACATAAAATGTTCATTGTAGAATGAACTCTAGTGTCTTACTCAATAGATTCAAAATGGACTAAAAGATAAAAAAAACCCGCTCCCAGCGAGCCAGGTACAAGGAGCTGTGTGTGGTATTTTATCTCGTAACTCATTTGGAATCTATTGTATAAGAAGATAGAGTTTATTATTCCATGAACATTTTACGTGGCGGTCACATTGTTTTACAAAGGAAAAAAGGCAAACAAAGGCTATTCATAAGCTCAGTACAATGGCCATTCATGAGCTCAGTTCAAATAATCTAAACTATAATGATCATGTTATTTATTTATTATTTATTTAATCTTTATTGCACAAAAGAATATCTTATAGTACAAAAGGCGGACTTAATGCTATAAAGCATTCTCTACCAGTCAACATGTTTATTTGTTCCGATTTCTATAAGCTTTTATTTAGATTCACATGTCCCGATGTCTGTAATGAAATCGTGCAAGTTAAATTTGCCCCACTTCCCGGTGACCGATTGAGCTGAAATTTTGGGTATAAGTATAGTTTGGATGACGATTCAATTATGGTACCAACGAGCTGATCTGTTGATGGAGACACAGGGCGGCCATGGGAATTCAGTACTTAACCGATGTAACCCCGTTGAGTTCGGGCTCGTTAGAATCGTCACATGACGGTATTCAGAAAACTGGTCGGCAATAAAAGCTTGTACGAAAAATGAAAATGTTGACAGAAACTTGTTAACATCAAAATGTTAAAATAAGAACGCAATTTGAATGTATGCCTAAAATAATTTTGAATTGTTTACATGCGTAAATGTACGCCTAACAGAGGATTTGTGTGAGTAATTGGTTGTTTGTCATTTCAAACCGCGATAAGTGCCCCACTGCCCAAACCCGTGGATTGTCTCATTTATTAATAATTATCACCAGTGCAATGTGGTGATGTGGTTACATCATTATGACTGAAATTGCAATCTATGTAATCTATATATGGTTCTACCAAAGTGAGCGTTTTCGAACCTAAGAAGCTAGGGGGCACATATACATCTTTAATATAATAACTAAAAACAGTAATAACGCTCTGCAGGCGGGTACTTTCCCAATTGGGCTGCTCCAAAATTACACATTACTCGCTACAGAAGGCTATAATGACGTTCTGTAGGCGGGTACTTTCCCAATTGGGCTGCTCCAAAATTACACATTACTCGCTACAGAAGGCTATAGCTAGGGATCTATGCTAGTGGAACTATTACCCCCGCTGTCATTGTACTACCTAATATTTTCTTTTTTTTCTGCTAAAAATAGCACAGAGACTGAGCTCTGTCTACTCCTTTTTGGGAAAATAGTCGAGGAGATACACATCATCAGCCTCGTACTGTTATTCCCGGTTGTGGCCTAAAGGAGCCCGGGGGCCGCTTTAGCATAATCATAAGATTTGGCATAGGCACAAGTTTTAAAGCGACTGCTACTGGCCTTCCAGCCCAGAGGAAAAACCAAACCTTATTGGTTAGACCGGATTTCTCACGGTATTTTCCTTCACTCAAATGATAATAATAATATTAAGCCACTGTTAAATTCCTAAAGATGTTTGCAGATAAGCCCGACTCCCCATTATATGTTCACATCAACCAATTAATGGTAAGGGGACACTGTACAGCGTAGTTTAATTAGAGTCTAGATTTAAAATATGTAATTTGTGTACCTACTAATAATAGACATATAAGGATGTAATACTAACAACTTGGATCTCAGTTATCTGAATAAAGAATTTATATTATTATTATTATTAAATATTGAATGATGTACATGGAAGTAAAATACTTTGTCTACATTCAGCACACGATCAAGTGCATTCAGTCCTTCAAGTGACTATCATCACTTATCGCGCTAACACTCCAACAAAACTTGGATCGCAATCAAAACAATTGATAACAATACACCCATTGAAATATCTACCCTAGAGTCTACTCGGTAAAGTTCAGTTTTGAATGCGCGTCGCATGGCCAGCGACGCCAAAAAGCGCGTTCTAACACTTACTCTATAATATTACTGATAACTTTCAATTTTGAATGCACGCCGTGCAGCAATTAGCTGTCTGAAAGTGCATTGTAATACTTACTTTATCGTATAGAAATAAAGTTAATTTTTCAATGTGTACCGGACGGTAAACGATGCCAACATCGCATCGCGTATACGATGTTATTTTCGATTAAATTTAGTGCATATTTTGGCGGTAATTCGAGATTCCGAATAGATTTTCCGGTGCAAGGTTTATTTAAACAAGAGAAATGAAAGATTTTTATGAACCCAACTGCTTTTTTGTTTCAAATATTATTAGTTAAAGCAATGACATCGTAGTGTCAGTGTCCGAGAGGCAACCGGGTGGCTCGCGGTATTTGAGCTCCTGAAGCGTCTTGTGCAACCCGAACTGAGCCAATTTGGGTAAAAAAAATACTGTCGCTAGATATTCGATTTAGACCAGCATCTCATTATATAAACAGCGTGAACACTTTCAGGCAACCGCTGTTTCAATCGGCTACCTCGCGACAAAAACATTTTTTTTTCATACATTTTTTTTAGAAAGAAAGAAAGTAAGAAAACATTTATTCGTGGACAAAACAATGGGTATACAAAACAAAACACAGTAAAGAAAAAGTAGCAGGGTCCACGAAAAGTCCCCAGTCCAAGTTGGCTCAGTTCGGGTTGCACAGGGCGGTTCTACAATACTTCGGGAGCTCTAATACCGCGAGCGATCCGGTTGCCTCTTGGACACTGCATCAGAACTACGCGTCATTGCTCTGAACATAGCCTATGCCACTCTAACGATTACGAGGAATCCAACGACACCTCATATGTCAAAATCCATCAAGCCTGTAGCCCGTGAAATAGATTTTTCTTGTCCACATACATAAATGTACCAAAAATGGGGTGTGAACCGATCAAGGGCATAACCTTATCGTGTTCTGATAAGAAAAAAGCGAGAGATTATTTTTACGCGTTTTTTTTTACATTTGTATGGAGCGTTGACCGACTGAGGCGACCTGCTCTTCTTTCTTCTGTTTTTTCTTATCAGAACACGATACCTGTTTCACCTGTTGTTGTAAGTTTCCAGCGTATGTACAAACGACAACACTGTTAACTGACCATCCTGTGTTTATATAGAACCTTATTACAATGCACGTAAGGTGCACGGTTGGTCAGTTAGCTGTGTTGTCTATAATATGTATATATATACGTACGCTGGAAAAACAAACTTCATGGCGCACTTCGAATTTAGGCGAGATATGACAAGAAATTCAGCGACCTATTTAGCGAGGTCTACTTGCAAAGGGTTACCCGGGTTACCAGTTACCACACCCACACCAAACGTTTTGACTTGTTTAGTATCAGTTCATCATACGATGCGTGACGAGGATGTATGACAAATTAACCGAAACGAACTTGAAAGTGTTATGCGATAAAGAGGAAAGCATGACACAATAAATTTTCGTGTAACATCGAGTTTCATTTAATTCTCGAGACATCTCTTTGTACCATTATTTTTGTTGTACAATCATAAACATGTATACACTGTTCAACCTTATATCTAACCCATACAGGTTTTAGAATCACAGGAGCGTTTCTAGAAAAGTTTATATACATAGTTACCTCGTCAATTAAGTTAACTTTCATTATTCCTTTTTGTTGCCTTTACGAATAATGTTGAAGTAATTATTTTTATATTATACTTTCTTAATTGTAAAGGCTTTAAACCCATTGTAAAAAATAATAATCCGTAATTATAAAATAATGGTAACAAAAAGTGTGTGTTGCCAGTGATGACGTATGGCACGGAAACGTGGTCGCTCTTACTATGGGCCTCATAAGAAGGCTCAAAGTCACCCAAAGGGCAATGGAGAGGGCTTTGTTGGGAGTTTCTCTGCGCGATCGCATCAGAAATGAGGCTATCCGCAGCAGAACCAAGGTAACCGATAAAGCCCTCCGAATCGCTAAACTTAAGTGGCAGTGGGCGGGGCACATTGCACGTAGAACCGATGGCCGTTGGGGCGGAAAGGTTCTCGAGTGGCGACCACGTACCGGAAGGCGCAGCGTGGGTAGGCCCCCCACAAGGTGGACTGATGACCTGGTAAAGGTCGCGGGAGTCCGCTGGATGCGGGTGGCGCAGGACCGGTCATTGTGGCACTCTTTGGGGGAGGCCTATG
Organism: Epinotia bilunana; assembly: GCA_947049275.1. Classification (NCBI taxonomy): domain Eukaryota; kingdom Metazoa; phylum Arthropoda; class Insecta; order Lepidoptera; family Tortricidae; genus Epinotia; species Epinotia bilunana. The sequence continues at coordinate 2,621,056 of OX346275.1, read as the reverse complement.
TCCAGCAGTGGACGTATTTCGGCTGATATGATGGTAACAAAAAAGGAATAACGAAAGCTAACTTAACTGACGTGGCAAATAACTATTGTACAAATGTTTCTAGGAATGCTCTTAGAATGTATACATTTTTATGATGCTGGCTGTACCAATATATTTATTGTACTATCGACAACACAGCTAACTGACCATCGGTGCACCTTAAGTGTATTGTAATAAGGTTCTATATAAACACAGGATGGTCAGTTAACAGTGTTGTCGTTTGTACAAACATCTTATCTGTGATAAGACGGGTTTCTTGGTTACCTTCAGCACAATTTTAACACCTTTTCAGACCATTAACAAAATTCGTAGATTAGAAGGTCGCTCCAGCCATAACTGGCATCTATGCTAACGAAATCCGTAGGAGGAACAAGTTCGAAGCTAAACTTTAACGTCTACGTGGGTGGTAAACAAGTATACAGCCTAGTAGAGATTAAGCAGCTATTTTGGTTAGTGTGCGTTTATGTTACGAAATGATCAATACTAATATTATAAAGAGGAGAAAGTTTGTATGTTTTGAGTAATCTCCGGAGCCGGTTATCCGATTTCAAAAATTATTTCACCTGCGCGTAGCGTGGACTTTCTGGATCATGCCGCGCGGGCATCTACACGTTTCATATTTGCACGACTACCTACTTTATTACGTTTTAACAAGTTTTTATTTAACTTGATGTTGATGGTTTGTTTGTAATTCGGCATGTTAATAACTTGCGAGTTAAATTTAACCAACTTCCCGCACTTTAATTAAACAACTGAGCTGAGTTTTGCGTGTATGTAGGGCACAATGCGGAATTCGGTTTAATATCACTCGCACTTTTTTATAAAGTTAGGCTCGCTAGTTTTACAGCCTACAGACCCACTAGTTTACTCTGTGTCATCATTAGACCCCGGATTGTTGTGGCACTGACGTCACAATAGGGTGATTTGGGGAGTAAATGGAACAGTATTAATTAATACGGATTTATTAAGATAAGATAATATAAAAAATATCATATAGTGTTAATGAATACGAAATTGTAGTTATTATTTTTTGGTATACATATTATTGCGAATCTTCCTATAAATAAATTGTCAGTTGATTAAACTATCGCCGTTGCTCTTTCGTTAACGGACTCTCCGTAACAGATCAATAGTTGTTCTAAATGACTTGCGGTTAGGCTACGTCTTCTAGCAGAATATATCCACTTCAAAAAAGAAAAGCTTCTTTCCACTGAGACTGATGTTATTGGAGCATATTTGAAAAGTTTGCGGTTGTCAAAGCAATATTTGTAACGATTGCTTGGATTTATTTGTATTTCTTGACCGGTATTAAGTTTGTTAATGTCACGCAATGTGTTAAATCCGTAATTAATTAAAATGTAATATCGAACGATTCACTGGGAATGTTTTATTGTGACTTTATTAAATTTTATTCGATTACGTACCGTAAATGAAATTATGTTTTTCTCTGGTGAAATGAATATACATTTTTATCTTATCTTATAATTTATGTATCATTTTGTTCTACCATTCCATTTACTCCCCAAATCACCATATTGTGACGTCAGTGCCACAACAATCCGGGGTCTAGTCATGACTTTACTAGTCATGGTTCGAGACTTCGAGCACACCAAACACACGCGGCTGAACAAAGGGGCATAAATTAGGGCGGGCCTCGCCCTGCTCGACGACCTAACCACTCCCATGCACGGGAGTGTTACTATGTCATTATTCGCCTTTGAGGTAGGTTGAGGGGTTTCGCATATATCATCATAATGTTTTATGAGCCTGGGTCTTGTTTGAAGTGTAATGCTTACCATACTGTGCTTAACATACTGGGAAGCCTATATACATACATACATTCACGCCTTTATTCCCAAAAGGGGTAGGCAGAGCACATTAAACTTATGTTCCAGCGCTACTTTTAGCATAAATTTGTGTATAAAAAAGATCGACAAAATGTGATATTGCAGTGATAGGTTGCTAGCCCATCGCCCACAACACACTTCAACCGTGCTCCCTTAGTCGACTTTTACGACACCCACGGGAAGAAAGGGGGTGGTGATACACCACACGGGCCTAGCCTAGGGCGGGGCTAACCCTCTATAACCCATGTTTATTGCAGAAAGAGCGAGCGATGCGAACAAAGTCCTCCGTTTCAGCTTGGGCAAAAATGCTTTCGTATGTCCTGTTGTTCTGTAATAATGATGACTTCAGCACGTAGCCGTCACAATGGGCCAAATATGAAAACTCAAACTCACGCAAAAATAATTCAAAATAAAAATCATAATGGATTTGTTGGTGATTTGTTAATTGGATCACTTTCCATTTCCAATTCCAATCCTGATATGTAGAACTTAAAAAGGTCACGTTAATCTTGGAAACAGCAATATAAACGCAAGTGTTTTTATCAAAATTGGCAAACAATTACATCAAGACGCTTCCAAGTATCATTAATCGGACATGAAACACTTACGTTTCTTCGTAACTTCATTAAATGCAGATAAAAAACCGATTAGTTACCGTACAGTCACGCCCTGAGATACCTAAAAATGTATAACACCTTGTCGCTTTAAGAAACGTACGCGCTACTAAGTATTAAAACACTTTAATCGGATTAAAGCGGTAAAGTTCTAACTTGGACGCCAAATAAGAAACGAACAAAAAGTATAAAGGTTACCGTAATTTCCGCAAATTATAAAAAAGTTTCTCCATGCCTTTCGACCTTATGACCATGTATATAAGGTTGATTTTTGATCACTAGATTTCGCGATTGTTCACCAGTGTTGAGCATTATTCTCAGGAAGTGATTCAGTTTGTCTCACACATGACTCTGTGGATACACGCTAACACACATGTAATGAAATCATCGTTCGTATTAGGTTCGTTTATTAATGCATGTCATAAATTTATAGCTTGTTAACTTTTTTACAGAGTACGCAAACAATCAATCAAGTTGAATATCAGACATACAATTCCAAGATTGAATCAAACTATTCTGCTGGAGTATTTGCCGTCTCTGTCGCGCCAATCTCAGCAGGTGAGTGTATAACAGAGCGCAACAGAGCTGTCTTGTTTCCATCTTATATTGCCTCACGCGCAGCGATTGTTTGGAAAAACTCTATAATGTTCTATCGGTAGTTTTACAAAGCTGACTGAAGAATTTCCGGTAAAAGAGAAACAAGGTCTCTAACAACTTAGAAAAGTTGAAAAACCCCCGACATTTTGATTTCAAAGTGCAATATCACAAAAACGGCTGAACAGATTTTCATAAAACATGGCTAAGAACACCCGGGGTCACATCAGCTTTCGAATAAAAAAAACCGCATTCAAATCGGTCCATCCGTTTGGGAGCTACGATACCACAGACAGATACACAGATACACAGACACGTTAAACTTATAACACCCCTCTCTTTGCGTCGGGGGTTAAATAGTAAAACTACTTATCTGTAACCCACAAACACTATGAGAGTATTAAAAAACATACAGACGCGACTGCCAGTGCTGTCCATTGGGCATCTCTTACTTACTTCAGGAACCCCGACAAGAAGAATAAAAAAGAACAAAGAATCCCTCACTACGCTAGATTCCACACGTACCACCTATACTAATTAAGTCACTATCATGAGGAACGGATACGGGTGTAGATTCCAAATGTATTATTAGTACTTACTCCAAAAGAAAGGAGGCAAAAAATATGCCTGATGACGAAAATCCCATTCAAATATCTCAAAAAGTTACGAAGCTACAACCGTTTTAATGTTGCTTGTTAGAGAGAAAACGCTACGAGGTCGTGACGTCACGATCCGCGAGCGTCATAGTAAATGACAATCGTTTCATATGAAGGTGCGTGAGGAAAAGGGACAGAATATACCCCCTCTTAAAACTTTGGACACTTATAACTTTGTGGTTAACTTGCGTTGCTTTTTTCTCCATTTGACTACATTTTTAAAACTTTTTCGAGAAAATACAACATTATTAACATCTATTTTTAACTAAATAAATCAATATTTGGGATTATCTTACACAAATCGACCTAATCCCAAGCTAAGCAAAGTTGTACAAGCTATGAGTAGTAGACGACGATAAACATACTTATATAGATAAATAAATACTTAAATAAACTGACATTTCATGTTCATTTGCTAACTATGTAAACAAACAATGTATTGAAATTGACATTTAATGACAATTTCAGTATGACGGTTTGTTTACATAGTTAGCAAATTCCATAAAATGACAGTTTACATTGAACTATACTAAGATGGTGTAAGTATTTTTTGTAACTAGCTGCCCACCCGGCTCCGTCCGGGTAAAGCCCAGGCAGAGCCGCGTGATAAAATAAAGCCTATGACGATACTGAAGGCCCATTTTGACGACCGCTTTAGCCTAGTTGGTAGTGACCCTGCCTACGAAGCAAGAGGTCCTGGGTTCGAATCCCGGTAAGGGCATTTATTTGTGTGATGAGCACGAATATTTGTCTCTGAGTCATGGATGTTTTCTATGTATTTAAGTATTTATTTATCTATATATGTATGATTATAGTCGTCTAGTACCCATAGTACAAGCTTTGCTTAGTTTGGGACTAGGTCGATTTGTGTAAGATTGTCCCCTAATATTTATTTTTATTTAATTTTTTATTCTACATACTGGTGATTTATTACATATTTGGAACACGGATGAGTAGTTCCGAAGATTATCCCCTACCAACGAACTTACAAAGCTTTCCCTCTTTATAATATTAGTACTTATAGATTAGCCCTCTTACCTATTCATAAAACGTTAACTCAAATATATATCCATGTCTCACAAAAAGGACAAAGTGACAGATAAAGACAAACGATACGGCGTTTTAACTAAAGTCGGTTTCATGAACGTTCTTGAATAAGACCTCTACTCTCTTGTATACTGGTAAAGATAGTAATAGAGAGCTATCTATAAAAACTATTTAGTGTTTCACAGACCACACAAGTTGAAACTTTTAAGTGCTACTGTGGGGTGTGGGCGGCATCGCTTTCAAGCAGGACGATCGAATTTCGAGAGATATTGTTTATCTTATTTCTAGTACAGTCGACTACAAAGAGATCGATACGGCCAAAGTTACAAAAATATGTATACACGACCTTAATGTTAAGGCAATACAGTCGTGCATATTTTTGTAAATTAGGCCGTATCGATCGCTACGTAGTCGACAATGAAAATGGGCCCAAGAAACTGGAGGTTGCACGGATAAGTGACGTTTTCCATTTATTTGTCTATTACCTGATAGACAAATTATTTAAGACTACCTAGTCTTCACTTCACGTAATTTTCCGCCAATGCTTATACTAGTCGCGTTCGAGAAAGACAAACCCGAAGAGCGTTGCATCTCGTTTTTTTTTCGCGGAAGACATCAGCGTATCTCTTACACGGTTGCTTCGTGCAAGTACCCGAACCGTATTAAAAATAAAATCTTAGTCTGTTTAGAGTACCACTGCTGGGCCTTTGCCTAGTCCATTAGTCCCTACTATGCTTCTTCTGCCCACTCGCTGAGGAATGCATCCGGGCCGTCCCGCCGTCTCCGACTAGGTCGGCCCCGTCTGCGCTGCCCGTTATGTGGCACCCAATACGGGTGTACTTGAAAATTATTATTACTCCAAATGAAAGAAGGCAAAAAAATATCCCTAGTGACGAAAATCCCATTCAAATATCTCAATGAATAACGAAGCTACAACCGTTTTAATATTGCATGTTAGAGAAAGAAACAAAAAGTGTGTGACGTCACATTATAGGATGCTGCCGGGGGGGCAGCGTCGAATACGACGGGGCGCGGCACGTTGCCGTCTAATTAGTGTGACGTCACAATCTTCCAGCGTCATATGAAGTTGCGTTTTACGAAAAAGGGACAGAACATACCCCTTCTTAAAACTTTGGACACTTATAACTTCGTGATTATTTAACCTTTCGCATTGTTCTTTTCTCCATTTGACTACATTTTTAATCCTTTTTCGAAAAAATATGACATTATTGATTATTTTATTTAGTGTCTACACCCATATTGGTAGCCATATTAGCCATCCAGACGCATGTGACAGACGCGGCCGGCCCAGTCCCACTTTTGCCTATAATATTGTTATTATAAAACGCATATTAACTGCCAAGCCCATCAAGGGTTCACCACGATACCCGTTAGGGGTCCGTGAGCATGGTTCTCCACTTACAGATAGACTGGAGCTGCCCGGAGTCGTCCCGTAGCCCGAGGAAGGGAGCGACGCCACCGACCACCTGCGACCATCGCTGGGGAACAAAAGAAGATATGAGTATATAACTAATGATGTAAAAGGTGAGCTGGTTTTCCATTTAAAGGCTCCACCACATAATCGGCCATCATTGCCCATGCAGGACGCAACTATGCGTTAGAGAACACGCATTACAACGCATAACTGCGTCCCTTTCCTGCGCCATGATGGCCCATTGTCTATACAATGGGCCTTAAGATGTACGTATTTGTATGAGCGCATCGTTACTAATGGCATTTTAAGCGTCAATGACAATAAAGTCCCTTTTCGTTGAGAATATATAGTCGGAATACCCACGATATTTACACAATTACAAAGTTCCCTAAGATCTTATTACTTTCGAATTCCCCTGGCTGACCAATTTGGATTGCTCAGTGCTCTTGCAATTTCGACGATGGTTAACTTGCTTGGCAATGTTAGTTTTCTGGCCTAATGGCCGAACTTGTTCTTAAGCACCACTTCGCATGCCGTCAAGTTGTTCTGCCGAGTTCAGCGAACAGCCGACGAAGTATAAATTTTTCGCCAGTGGCAGATACCGCTGTTAATAGATTTTACTTAGGGCTCACGCTTGGCTTGAGCCTTTTAGCCCTATTTGAACTAAATAGCCTAACTCAATACCCACAGAGGGGCTACCACAACTTGCTGCCGAGTATCTGCAACTCTTGTCTCACTCGCACTGTGCGAATTAGAAAGGGAGGGGTAGGTTTTCTCGTCTCGCATCGCGTCGCGGTGTCAGGTGTGCTAATCCCTCAGGAAACTCATAATTGATGTACATCTCACAACCTCTCCCCGGTTCTGTTTCATCTAATTTGACGTGGAACAGTCAGCCTCAAAAGCACAATGTGATTATTTGAAACATATAATAACAATCCTCTAGTTTGCCTATAACAATATTGGGGTACTAACATGATTCGATCTCTTAACACACTACGATCTGCAAGGCTAGCATAAAACCGCACGCGAGTTAAACTACCCGTCTCTTTATAAAGAGTTCTAAATTTAAAGTCTATCTCGCCTAGTGCCACCAGCCCAACTGACAGTCTTGGCATCTAATCCTAGTAACGGCAAGTATTAGATGATGAATATTAAAATCTATAGTCCAAGTGATCCTGAAATACGTTGTCATGGAAACCAAATTCTTCTCCATACATTTTAGGAGCTGGATCTAAATTGTTATCTCTAGAACCGCACAAAAACATATAGTTTTATCGTTACTTCCTCAGCTGTCACCATTTTTAATATTTTTTGTGGTAGGGTTCCAGGTCAGATTGGTGGTATTGTGCACCAAATTACCTATACCAAAAACGAGTCATAATAACCAAATAACAAACATAGACTAGGTAAGTACATCGAATATGTCTGACTGATAACCTTCTTGACTATCGGCCATATTTTTTAAAACAAAAGTTATTTGCAATATAGTTTATATTGCCGAATATCCCCACGATAACAAAAATAGGGCGTTGCACCATTGAAATATTTTTATCATTTTTATAGTCACATCTGGTTTCCAATCAAATTAAATATGTTCGATTAAGGTTGGAGGCGGATATGCCCCGAGGCAACTGCATTCTACGTACAATGAGTTTTGTTTGAGATTATTTAATGTGGCCGACTCTTTAAAAAACAGTCATTGTAATTGGAATCTTCTGCCTAGAACGTTAGAGTTTCTTTTTGAATAGACTTTGATGCAATTCGGCCAACTCAATTAATCTCTTAATAAAGGCTTGATTACATCGGATCAACTGTCGACCTCGTCAACAACCCTATCATAGACAGAAGAATTTAGTTTGTGGGCAAAAATTATGTTCTTTAGATTAGCTTTAACGGTAGTTTGCCATCTTTGAGAAGTTTACGCGTTGCCATCTTAAATTCGGTGTTGAAGGGGGATGGTGAAATGAAATGAAGAAACAATCGTATGCGACACGCCAGAGCTGTTATTCGCTATGCGCTAAAGCGTCTCACCTTGCCGGTCACCCGTCACGAAACTAGACCTCTACCTACGCTTAGTTGCTACGCAATGCGGTGTCAATATATATTGGTGGGTGAGCGTTGAGGTGAGCTTAAAACAAGATACAGAATAGGGGGGCAGGGGTGTGGGCAACGTATGAGCGGCGCGGGTACTCACACACACACACACGTCGCGTAAGAGCGGCTTCCGATAAGTGGTACAGCAGCACGGCTATCAAGGGACGGCCCGCGAGCTGTGTCGCGGCGACACAGACTATCCGTCTTTTTTAAACGTTCTCATTAGAAAGAGACGGATAATCTACGACTCTGAGTGCGCCGATGCTATGCTGTATGAGAAAACTCGTCCGCAACTTGTGGCGGCCGCTTGCGGCTCAATGTACGGCCACTCTTACTGCTAATAAAACAGCGAGTACCAAAACTTTTAAGCGAGAAATGGAGATATATCTTCAATACTTACATATCCTTATTCCTAGCATGGATAGACATGTGAATTTAGAACAATAGCGTTACAAATACTATATTTAAACAGCCTTAGCTTACGACGTATCCAAAACTGTTATAATAATGACTCATGTATGTGCATATTGAACAAGCTATGAATATATGTTGCATTATGTCGCATGTTGTTTATTCGATACTGAACCTTTAACTAACATAACAAGCTTGATTTTTGTAGTAATTATTGCTAATGTTACGATAATGTGAAAGTAAATTTCGATAAATTTTGCGCAATACATTTGCTTCATAAAATGACTTATCTGCTATGAAATTTCTAGGTTTTTAATCCCCGTCTATGTAAACATAAGTGATTTGTCCATAACATTGGAATGTCAATTGACGTGTATCTATATTTAATTAATAATTCATTTATTATGTGTATTGTTCTTTCAGACTCATAATAAGGCGCCATGTTGTGGGGTAAAACTTTCGTACAGTTCTGCTTCCCTGCTAATTAATTCCAAATGTTTTACTTGTGTTACAAAAATTAAAGGCAAAGAGATGAGTTCAGGTTCTCGATGTCATGTTTAATATATAATTTGAGGTAATGTATACATTTATTTATAGGCATAAAATCGCAGCAGAACCTACTTTTCTAAATACATTCGTCGTATGATCGTGTTGGCTATTCTTGTAATCCGAACGATAACTAGGCTTGTTATAAGTTTAAGATTCGTATCTATGTATGTCTCTGTGACATCGTAGCCCAAGCGGATGGAGTGATAAGTTTTTTTGTTCGAAAGTCTTGTGTCTGTCGAGATGGTTCTTGTCGTTTGTTTTTAATTTTTAATTGACTCCTTGTAACAAGATATCCAGGGATTGTGTTTCATGCTAAAGGTAAGTGTATGTATGAATACCTACCATGCGTATGTACTGTCCATATGCATGTTATGTACTACTTACATAAACTAATATACAATGGCAAGTGCAAGGATGGCCAGAAATATGTATGGTTATTCGTATTCTTCACATGACATTCAAATCTCCTTGTGCAGTGAATGATTCTACATTACCTGTCTTTAGCAATGACATCAGCAATGCTAGATTAAAACAGTCATTCTATGATGATCATAAGTAAAGAAATGTATACTGGAATCATGTCTATTAAAGCTAAGGTATTCAATTATCTACACTTCAATCAGTTCAAGAAAGCGACGACAATCGTCTGTCTATGCTTGATGAGTACATTAAAGAATCAAATATGTAACGATCTGTCAAACTTTTCCATTTCATAACGCATTCATATTGGAATAAATCGCGGCAAAATCCTAGTCACGTGACTATGAGATGAGATTCCATTTAGCTTAGATAATTGTTTGATAAATAATACTAACATTTTCCACCCAATGCACACTAATTGCGTTACTAATCATGACGTAATTAAAGTTCGAAAATTAATTACGACCAACCACGTGATGCGATGCAACCATCGCATCAAGTTCATCATTTCTTAAGACTGATCCGTCGCCCTCAGGAGCCCTGGTGACATTACTCACCACTAGGGACAACACCGCAATCAGGCCAGGAGTACTGTTTGGCTGAGAGCTTACAGAAACGAGGAGATGATTCTCCGATGATCACCGTCGTCTATTCGCAGAGTCAGTAGGCCGAGGATAGGGGCTGGGGGGGCCTGCTCGCTACACACACAATACCTGCCGCACTTCAAGAAGAGAGCAGGGCTTGCAACGGGTGTGAGAGCCCCCAGTTGGGGTCAGGGGTCTCGCTACACACACAATTCTTAGAACTCCTTGCCACGCTTCAGAAGAGAGCAAGGCTTGCAGCGGGTGTAACGTGTAGGTGACTAGCGTGGGCTTTCCGGTGGGGATGGGGGCCTAGATACACACACAATAAGCTCCTTGCTATGCTTCAGGAAGAGACCGGGGCTTGTAGTGGGTGTAAGGGGCCAGCGTGGGCCTCGACCAGGGACAGGGGCCTCGCTACACAGACAATACTTACAGCTACTTGCCACGCTTCAGAAAGAGCTCTCTTTGCCAGCCCTCCCTCTCTTTCTTGCAAGACCTGCAGTTTGCAGTGCAGCGGGAGTAAGGGGCCATCGCGGGCTCTCGGCCTGGGGCCTCACTACACACAATACTAACAGCTCCTTGCCGCGCTTCACGCTTGATGAGAACAGGGCACGGTGCGGGTGGGTGGGCCAGCGCGGACCCTCGGCCTGGGGGCCTCACTACACACAATACTTAAGGCTCCTTGCCGCGCTTCACGCTTGACGAGAACAGGGCACGGTGCGGGTGGGTGGGCCAGCGCGGGCCCTCGGCCTGGGGGCCTCACTGCACACAATACTTACAGCTCCTTGCCGCGCTTCACGCTTGACGAGAGCAGGGCATGGTGCAACGGGTGCGGGTGGGTGGGCCAGCGCGGGCCCTCGGCCGGCGACAGAGGCCCGGTGCCTGGAGAGCTGCAGCGGCCTGAACCGACCTGGGGACAAACACGTCGATTAGCATCTGGCTGTAACTTGTGTCTCATCTTCCGTCTTCAGGTTAGAGTGTACGTTTTAGGCAAAACGCGTCACGAAGTCAAGCTTTCTTATGTCGAAGTCTTTATGACATACATAACATTAGATCGTATTTGAAAGAAAGGTTTTTCGCAAATAAATGGAAATGCCTGTCGCCTGAATCACGGGTTATAATGCTATCTCTTTCGCATTTGCGTGGTTCTCTTTTATTAAACCCCCATGCAAAAAGAGGGATGTTATGTGTTTGATGTGTCTGTGTATCTGTGTGTCTCTCTGTGGCATCGTAGCTCCTAAACGAATGGGCCCATTGTAATGCGGTTTTTTGTCCGAAAGCTGACGTGATCGAGATGGTTTTCAGCTAAGTTTCAACACGATGACGATGAGATATTGAACTTTGAAATGAAAATGTCGGTGTTTTTTTTACCTTTCCTAAGTTATTAATGGCCCCAGTAGTCAGATTTGTTTCCGGACACAATAATATCACGATAGAAGTACCTGCATCTAAAAAATCCTTCAAGACGACCATAAGGAAGTTTTTATAACAGGTCATGAATATAGATTAAGTATGCAGTCAGATCAATGACCAGGAAGGATTGGAGGAAACTGGTTCCCGCGGCGATCTTTGTTTGTATTACGTAACACAGTCACGTCCAATAATATGTATACTTTATTTTTTGCACCACCTACTAGTTTTATTATTCATTTCTCCACTACCCAAAGGTTATTTGGGAGAGATCGCTCTTAAACGATAAAACAACAAGAGGTATGGTGTCTCTCTGTGGTTTCTTTTCTAACTGCTTTATCTGTGTGAGGAGTGCATTAAAGAGCATTTGTATTGTATTCAACAGATAACAAGATCCTTTATTTGCTAGTATTATCCTTAAAAAGACTATGTATGTCTAAAAGACTATGTCTATGTATGTAAGTATGTATGTATTGGTAACCTATCGTAATCACAAAATTTTCTTGACCGAATATTGTTTGTCCCAAAACTTTTCGTATTTTTATGACTTCTCCGAATAAAATAAATTCATTACTTTTTTCATATACTATTTGATGTATCAAATGTATCAGTTGTCCGAATAACTTTTACCGCTACAGTCGTTTGAGCTTTTGCTTATTACAACTTTTGTTTCACAGCCAATTTTCTTTCCGCATTTCATACGTTTAGCCAAATGTTCATTTTGAGTGAAATTCTAAGTAGTTTCAGAGAGACTCTTAGGCAGGTCCGTGTAGGTACGACGACGAGCGAATAGAATAGAATATAATAAGCCTGGTGCTGCCTCACGCAGCCCCGCTCCTGGCGGGGCATCAATAAAGTAGCAGCCTCGTATGCGCACGTGCGTTCGGCCTGAATGCCAGCGCGCGACCCGACGAGCGAAGCGAGCGTGCTGCGGCAGCGGCCGGCGAAGCGCCATAACCGAACACTTTTTACTACCTAATACTTAAATTTGTATTATATAAGTATAATTTTTAAAGCGTGATGTGTCTGACTTTTGTTTAAGTAGTCTGCCCTTTACCTATCTTTAGCTAAATTTCCCATTCGCGAATGCCTAATTCATAATATCAATATTCAATAGAGATGAAAAAACAGAAGTTGGAGGATTATGAATTACTAACATATTATGTTTTCTGCGTATAAATAATAATATGTCCAATATAAACAGCCGATTTGATAAAACACGAACAGATTATCCACAGAATCGTTACGCCGGAATAATGACCTTGCGGGGATACCAACAATTGGGAATCATTGATTTCTCAAACAATTAAAAAAGCGAAACCACAAAATTACCAGCCGCTGTAAACGTTCCAATAAGCTTCGGACGAACGAAAAAAAGGTGAAAAATATTGACGAATACTTAATGCCTAAATGCAAAAAGACAAAAATGTTATGATAGATGTAGTTGATAGCGTCAAATTTCTTGGTGTACGTATTGATATAGGCCTGAAATGGAAAGAGGAGCTGGATGCCGTTGAGCATTCCATTTCTTCAGCCTGTTATGCTCCTAGGAGTCTGAGGGAGGAACCCACTATAGAACAACTTAAAGTCATATACTATGCGTTAGTAAAATCTAAGCTTAGGTACAGTATCAGGCTCTGGGGAAATAGCTTTGAGTATAACCTTAACAAAGCTTTGGTTGTTCAAAAAAGGGCCATCCGTACTGTTGTACGCATTCCTCAATGGATATCTTGTAGAGAACACTTCCTGGATTTGGGCATCCTAACAGTTCATTGCTTGTTTGTACCCGTGCTGCTTACTGATTTTGTCATAAATATTTTAAAATATGAGTATCGAAGAACAAGATTTGCGGTTATCTTCTTGTTAAGACCAAATGTTTGTTAGAGAAATTTTATCCTGAATGATAATCCTATCGATTAGTGTAATAAAATAGCGAGTGTTTGCAGTCCCGAGAGAGTTTTCGAAAACCTTTGAATGCAGTTTTGTTTCTTTTTAAAATAAAGGAATGTCTCCTTTAAGTAAAATGAGCCAACTTAAGGATTTAAGGTAGTTTCCCTCCAGGGCCGACTTATTTTTCCACACTGTACTTACCGGTGAAAGGATTTTTCAAACCGAATGAGATTTTTCGGAGATTATTCTATTCCATTCTTACATGTCCTATCGTGTAAACAAACATGGCGCCAAATATGATCATAGACAATAACTAGTGATTGGAAATAAAGATAAAATATATATGAAGTGTCATTCATAGACAATCTAGACATTGTTGTCAGATATTTTGAGGTCATTTGTTCGTTACTTCGATTATTGGAGATTCGAGAAGTGTTTGTTTACATGATACCTCCACAAACATACTCACAGACCTATTAGAATTTTGAAGACAGTTGAGACGTAGTATTGTGAATTTGAGCTATCTAGGCCCAGGATATGTGGGCACAACGGAAATAAAATTGCGCAAACCTCACTCCCACGCGTTTTGTCCTTTCTGTTATTCTCTTTGCCACTCACACAGCTTAGTAATTCTGGCAGAGGCACGATTCAATCGCCCGCGCGGCTCCGCTCGATTAAGGGCTTACGTTATTATGATTAGATTGAATACTAGTGGCTCTGTTCTGTGGTCTGTATTTTTTAATATTTTTTTTTAAATTATTTTTTTCAAAAAAGTGGATCGGCAGAAAAATTCTGTTTAAATAACGAACCTACTCACAAATCACAAGAATCGCTTGAGAAATGAGACGATTGAGAAAAATGCGACCTGTGGAGGAGAACAGCGGGAAAGCGGGACATCCGGACATACAAACGATTTTCGGCCCAAGCTGGGGCCATAGAAGTTCGTTTCGTTCGTTCGCTTCGCTCGTTAAGTACCTTAAACGGGTAGGTAGTACATAATTCCGAAGGGTCATTTGTCCAAAAGCATATTTTTTCCGAATTTTATAATTCCGAAAACCATGTTACTTTCCGCTGAACGTTTTTCGATTTTGCAGAATATAATATTTAAAGATGTTCGTCCAAATTATTAATGGTGTTCGGAATTTTTTAATTGCAGAATGATATTGCGTGCGGTCAAATGGCTCTTCGGAATTTTTGTGTGGTTAACCTTAAACTTGATTTTTCCGCGTAATACTTAGGTGCATTTTCCCCATGAGAGTTTTTCATTAGTATCTTCTGATTACCGGTATTATTCGTTGTCGTCATCCTTCTAGCGTTTTCTGCACGGCTATCATGCGACGGCGCGCGAGCTCTCTCGATTTTTCTCGCACTATCCGTCTCTTTCTTATAAGAACACTTAGAACAAGAGATATAGTGCGAGAAAAATCGAGAGTATTTATGTCGCGGCCGTCGCATGATAAAAGTGCTGGGAGCCCGGGATTCGCGTTGTCATCTAATCACCAGATTTGACGTAGATGTACGAAAGCGACTGCCATCTGACCTGAGACTAAAGGCCGGTCGCCAAGCACAGCGAAAATCGTACGTTGACCTTTGCATCAGCAACCAGTGGTCATCAACATTTTCATACTGTGTTAAGTCATTAAGTGAATTGTGGCAAATAAACCAAAACAATAAAATGCAGTATTTTCTATATTATTGTAGAAACATTCATGTGTGTATATAATATTTTTTAAATGTAATAGGAATTTACATTAAAGAAGTCTTTTACTTATTTTCATTGAATTATATTGTTCTGATTGCCATTCTAACTAATTAAGGTACTTTATGGCGGCGAAGAACTAAATATAACAAAAATTACTTCTTGCGTTCGAAAAAAATGGCACAATCGGTAATTTTTAAATTAGCAGATTAAAGATTTCTAGATATTTTGATACTATAAAGGGAAGAAAAAAAACGCTACTATTACTGAACTATTATTTTATTCAGAACCACTATCTGAATTAGTTACAGAGGAACTCTCTGTCTCCGATGAGTCCTCGGCTGTGTTGATGATAAATGAATCAACAGTATTATCAATTCTATCGTCCAAACTTTCATACTTTTTTTCTTCTTTCTTCACGTGTCCAATACAATTTTGCCACTTTTGGGCCGTGATTTGATTTAGGCCTTCTTTTAGCAGTTTTTTTACTTCTGCCATTTTAAATGTTGTATTATTTCTCGCCACGTAACCTTTAACGTCTGCCCAAATTAACTCAATGGGGTTGAGCTCACAGTGGTATGGCGGTAACCTTAATACCTCCACGCCAACTTCTTTTGCCATTTCGTCAACAACGTATGTTTGGTATTGATTTTTTATCGCTTTTACTTTTTCCATCAATAGTATTTTGGTGTCTTTTTGTTCAAAAGCAATATTCTTTGATGCAAGCCAGTTCTGAATTTGTGCCTTATTCCATCTTGTTATGGGCGTTTTTTCTTTGCGTCGTGAGTGATAGCTAGCATTGTCCATAACCACCACTGCGTTAGGCTCAAGTCTTGGCAGAGTCTCTTTAAACCATTTTTCAAATTTCCCAGAATTCATAGACTCATGGTAGTCTCCCGTTCCTTTGCATTCAAATACCAGCTCAGATTCTGGTATAAAGCCATTTATGCCTCCTATATGTAAAATGATGAGTCTGTTTCCTTTTGAAGTCGGGTTCTTGGCACCTGTTGATAAGCCTTCTAAGAAGGCCTGCTTTCGTGACTTTACTGTGGTGTCCTCCCAAACCTTACCAACAGTGTGACCTGAAAATAAACATATTATCTTATTATTATGTTTACATCAAGAGGATACAATAACAAACTTGTATTGTATACATAAACCTATCCTAAGTATTTATGATTATAATGCACAAATGTTTTTTACATGTCAAATAAATGTATAATTTGATGTACGATCAATCTTATATTCAAATAAATACACTAATAATTGAAAACTTATACATCAAATCTACTTACTTAAATAAAGTGAACTCTAAACTTGTAAAGGCTTTATTAATTATAGATACTAAATATTAAGTTTAATACAATAATAAATTGATAATTATTACCTGCATTCACCCATGTTTCATCCAAGTAATATATTGGCCGCTCTTGTTCTCGAAACCTTCGCATTTTTTCCAAGTACTTTATGCGCCATAGTGCAATATCGTCTCTGTCTATAAGACAGTTGTTTCGGCTCCGTTTGACATATTTGAATTTTAGATGTTTCAATATTTTTTTCAGCGATGTTAGACCCAAATTTGGTAAAGTTTCGTCTGCATTCACAGCCTGTAGCACTTTTTTTGTTGTAGGTAGTTCGCCTTTCAAATAAAAGCCATGCACAATTTTTCTGATACATGATTTATCAAAGTCGTCCACTTTCTCTATGACTGACAAACGCTTTTTCGGAGACGCCGCAGGTTTCACGGTGTCAGTTTCAACATATTCCTTCAAAACTCTGTATACGGATGATTTTGATATACCCAAAATTTCGGAAGTTTTGTCCTTCATCTCGAGTTTCGACTGGTATTTATCAGCAGGCCAAGTTTCCTTTACAAATTTAAACACGTTTATAATCATAAACTTCTCATTTTCAGTTAAATGAGATATTTTCCGTTTCTTCCGCGGTGACACAAAATCCTTGAAGGGGCGTGAGCCACTCGAGGTAGAAGGAGTCGGTTCCATGTTTTAAATAACACCAACTTTTAATAACAAAAACTTAACAACGCAAATAACCTCAACGAATAGTAACAAAAATATAACAATAAACACAAAAATCGTAACTTTAGCACTGTTTTAACAAATAAAGGGTCCGAGAACTATGTATCCACAAGCGCATCCCACTAAGGAATACCCCGTTTACAAAAAATATTACACCATTGGAAGCAAAATAACACGTGCGTATGATCCCGTCCGTATACCTGCGAGTCTAAGGTTTACAATTTCTGCCGCCGGCGACCAAGGTTATTGTGCGAGCGTGGCAGCACTATTACTGTGCGCGTGCGACAGAGACAAATAGAAATAGGGCAATGCTCGTTTTTCGCTGTGCTTCGCGACCGGCCTTTAGACTGGCGTCATGATATTTTCCTTCACCGAAAAGCTACTGTTATTTACGTGTACGTTTTCTTATTAACCCGGTATGAGCCGGGCTTCGAACCCACGACACAGAGATTCAATGTCGCGTGCCTTACCGCCCTACTGCCGGTTATTTTCTAATATACGTACACAGGACGGCTCGCGAGCTGTGTCGCGGCGACATAGACGCGTCTCTTTCTAAGCGTTCTAATTAGAAAGAGACGGATAGTCTATCGAGGCGATACAACTCGCGCGCCATCTTGTGATAAACGTGCAGTACTGTTAGATTCAGTTCACGAGATAGTACCTCCGCTGTTCTAAGCATGGACGTCACAGCGAATCCAGTTCTCAACTTTATCTCAACGGAATAAGAACGAAAATATATATTTATAAACTGCACTGTACCGCGGATCTGTCTGAGCTGAGTCATTCCGTCGTGACCAGTCGTTCATTGTGCTCCGTATATTGTTGCAATAAGAAACACTTAGATGTTTTTGTGCGATTGACGAAAAAACATGGAAACTCTAACAAAAGCTTAAACTGCGAACTGAATCAGACTTTATCACAGTTCAATTAGGGTTTGTTTTAGGTTGTTCGTTTGGAAGTATGATGACATCTTTTACAAATATTATTTGGAGCTTTTGTACTGAGAAACGTTGCTACAATATAGATTAGTTGCTATTATTGTAACGTTCAGCAAAAAATACATTAGAACTGTATTTTCTAAAATATGAAATATCGTTCACGGTTTAGTGGGTACGTTTTGCCCTTACATTTATACTTTTTATCTGGTGAGAAGTGTATGATGGTACCTTTTTCAGTTTGTAAGCTTGTAAGTAATGGGTAATCATCATCTGCGTATAGAATGTACTTTCCGGATGGATAGGCTATATTCTTGCCCACGGGTTTGCCTGCGTTCTGCAATTGGCGGGCGAAACCGCGCTGGCAGCTTGTTTATTATAAAAATATACCATTAAAGTAGTCTTACAATCAACTTCAATCACGAACGATATTATACTCAGTCATATCATAGAATATACAGGTGAGCGATTTTAAACCGTATGTCAACGACATAACGTCCACCATATACTTACCATAATATCTCCATTCATTGTAATAAAATATATTTTATTGATAGTTAAGTAAACCGCATGGGGTGATTAAAATGCCTAATTTAATTATACTTTATAAATATTACATATCCGTCGAGACTCGAGAGCTAAGAGAAAGCATTCCAAAGCAAATTTATTCAAATCAGGCTCTGATACACAAGACAAGCGGCTGTAAAAGTGAAAACCACAGGTTCGCAATCTTGGAAAACAAGCTACCTAGAGGCATTTTAAGTATATTTTCTGAGTAAGTAAATACCTGTAGGTATTCTTTGTATAAACAAGCATACAAGTTTAAAAAAAAAATATCCTGACTACGAAAGTTACTGAAAATTATTATTTTATTGTCATACACAAGACAGCCTATGTCATCCGGAGTCGTTTGATACCTCATTCGTCAAAATCGGTTCAGTACCGTACGCTACGGTGGAGCACACGTAAACACAATATATAGACGGTTACAATACCGTAGTCGGAGAAAAAATACCCATTATCAGGTGGCTAGATTGCCCAAAGCTGGGGCGAGTGGAAGTCGGGAGTGGGTATGGCATACGTCAGGATTTGTCCGGACATGTCACGATTTTTGACCCTTTGTCTGAATTGCGGCCGGACTTGGCAAGTGCCAGGATTTTAAGGAATGAGCTCATAAAAAAAATGTTTACATGATATATTTGTTACAAAGTTTACACCGTTTTAATGAATGAAAGGATACATAAAACTAGTAAGTAATCAAGGCGTAAGCGCGGCGTAATACATATCATACAGTTCCTACACCGCAGAGCGCAGCGCGCCGCCGTGGCGTCGTTCAAGCTACGCCAAATCTCTTGTTACAAGAAATGTCAGGATTTTTATGGTGATGTCAGGATCAGGACATTTAATTCTTCCATATGGCAACCCTAGGAGGGGGGCCTTGCCCAGCAGGGGGCTACTGAAAGCTTCGAAAACAAACAGGTGGTATAACAACCGCAACTTATCTGTATATAGGCAAGCCTTTAATTTCACTGCTCTTAAATGTATGTCCTTGCCGCGCAACAAAGGTGGAGAAAGCTAATAATAATATTAATTATCTTATTGGGACTGACGTTGCTATAAAGTAGATTGTTTTTACGATTTCACAATAAAAGAGAGTTCATATGTCGCAACGCGTGCCTTAGGCATTGTGTTCTAGTTCATTGGGTCAAGTCAAACAGATCAGATCAACGCAACGAAGGCTATGCAAGTATGCATGCTTTATGGAGTGTAACACTGGACTGTGTGTTGCTGTGAAATTATTGAACAGTAGAACTACTAGGGGCTCCGTCAGCTGTAGAACTAGCGAGCCTTTCGTTAAATAAAAGAAAAAAAAAATCGAAAACGTGACTCGACAAAACAATTCTATTTAAACAACGAACCTGCTCATAAAATTCACTAGAATCGGTTGAGAAATGCAATTTGTAGATCAGAACAGCGGGACAGACACCGGACAAACGAACGATTTCCAACCCAAGCTATATTCATAGAACTTCGTTCGCTTCGCTCGTTCGTTCGATAAAATATCATTCATTCTCTAAGCGTTTTGCCGGTTCTAAAGGCGCCCGGAGTCTAATTCGGCACCTAATTCCAATATTTGGCATAGGCACAAGTTCTACGAAACCAACAACCATTTTCCAACCAAACCAGAATGAAAGCATCACATTGTAGACCAATTTCCTCAAGGTGGTGTCCTTCACCGAAAAAATGTACAGTAAAAATAAATAGGCGCTAGTGGTACTGTTCATGTATGGGCTGCGTTCATTTTTACCATTAAGGCCCATACGCACGTAGTGGTTTGTTGGGATGAAACTACTGACAGGCCAACAAACATTTATTATTTAATATTATTAAAAAAAACCGTTCATTGCTTTTTTGTGTATTTTTTATTTTTATTTTTTATGTTTGTATTTTAGTTAAGTATATAGGTATTTCCTTCTAATTGTTTTGTTTGTTACTCTCCGTGCTCTCACCGAATGGACCCTGCGGAAGACCAGCGCTGGCTGCAAAGCTAGCAACATGCTGAGCTGGGTCCATTTCGTGACAAAAAGGAAATGTGCTTTTTTTATTATTATCTGTGTTGTGTTTGTCACGAATAAATGTTTTGATTGATTGATTGATTGATTGAAATACAGGAGAAGTGATACAATGCCACACAGAACCTGATACGTTATAGGAGTTTATTCATAGTGCAGATAACTAGGACGAACCTAAACGGCTTCCAGTGGCCGCTAAAGTTAACGAGTTGTATACAAAGCAACGGACAATAACAAAGTCTACGATAAGGCATAATCACCTTATCAAGTCCTAATAATATCAGACAGTTGATAATGAGTTAATTAGGCTTTGATTGGCTAAACCGCTAAAGAATGGATTCCTCGACAATAAATAAAGATAGAGTACGGGAAAAACCGGCAATATGCACCTAGGTTCTCTCTCGTTGTTAAATGTGAACGTCTAAAGAGATTGAATCTTTCCCAAAAAGTCCAAAAACTCTATTTCACTTAAATGTAAGATGGTTATAACATTTTTTAAACATGAAAATTAATACAACCCTAACGATGAAAACTGTCACTTTCCACGTTCTGGCTCCATATCAGATCAGATCACCTTAATGGTAGCAAATTATTATATTATTGTGTATATTATATTAACCAAATTGGTGTATGTGTTACATGCAAAGTTTCACAGCGATACGACTAATAAGTGAGTGAATATCGACTTGCGATTATGTTGTTAAATACATACATACTAAGATATAGATATATTTTATAATAATTTACTTTAAAAACAAAGTTTTAACCGACTTCAATTTAGTACTCCGCCAAGCCACGAGAACTTTTCCAATTTACCACATGAACTGATTTCCTAGAGCAAATGCGTTGATTATTAGAGAAAAAAACCCAATCGCTGTATGTGGGCCGATAATATTTGAGGACTTCCGTCGATTCCACAAGGATCACCTTTGGCACTTCATTAGTTGCTATTTCAACGGAATTTTATCAGAATCTGTGACTTTTGTACTTTTATGTACATAATTGAGGAATTCCATAAGTCATCTGTGGTCTTCATCATCAATTCCACTCCACCAAATTTATGATTTCCGGGTGTAAATACACGAGTTATAATAGAAAATACCAAAATCACTACACGCGTGCCTAATATAATTGAGGAGTTCCCTCAATTCCTCATGGATTCCATCATCCAATTGAATTTTTGAAAAAAATGGGACCCACCTGGAAGCATATACTTACAATTTTTTTTTTTTACGAATCGGCTCATCAATGACGGAGTTCTGAGGTAACAAACATTGAAAAAAAAAAATACAACCGAATTGAGAACCTCCTCCTTTTTTTTGAAGTCGGTTAAAAAAATTAAAAAAACGGAAAAATATTATGCTGTGAATCAGTTTGAATGATAACTTCATTAAAGTGAATCGTATTCTTAAAATCATATTTCAAAATAACTATAAACCAGACTGATAACAAGTCCACGTTGACAACTAACAGTCATGCCATTCTCAGACATAACGTACTAGTGATAAGTATTATGATCGCGCGAGAAGAACTATCTCATCTTTCGACGCAAGCGTATAATGGTTGCATCTGGTTGCACGTCGCCACAACATTACGATCGTTACGTGTGAACAAGGTTATCAAAGCCTTATCGGACAGTATCGTGCTGACCCGAAAGATCATGTCTATTTCGAACTATTTAAGTATAAATTAGGTTTTTAACCCTGGAAGGAAGGCGAGTGTCGCTGTTGTATAATTGAAATATATTCTTTGTGTTTGTCTACATGCTCCGTTACGTTAATCTCGAACAAATCGCAACCGATTGTCTGTGCATTTGTTTTGTATACACTGTCTACTGCATACATGTAAGCATTGATTGTTTCCCGTAACTATATACGATCTAATAGTTCGAATGCTTATGTTATGATTATGAACTTATGAAAGGGCTGTGTGATAAAAATCTCTCAAACATGCATAATATAGGCAAAATAATATAGGTACCTCAAAAGTCTATGGGTTCGGAGGTTTTTTTTTATAAGCGTAAATTGTGTCCCACTGCTGGGCAAAGGTCTCCCCTTTTCCGCCACTCGTCTCGTTCCTGCCCCCCTATTCTGTAACTTGTTTTAAGCTCACCTCAACGCTCACCCACAAATATATCTTGACGCCGCGATGCGTAGTAACCAAGCGTAGGTAGAGGTCTAGTATCGTGACGGGTGAACGGCGGGGTGAGCCGCATTAACGCTTAGCGAATAACAGCCCTGTGCTAGTGTTCGCCAATCTGTACAAGACGTATCAAGGTGGTTTTCCACCGGCGAGGCGAGGCGGGGCGTGGATGGGCGTGTGCGAGTGCAAATAGGTAGTAAGTCCCACACTAATTTCAATTCTCGCCCATCCACGCCCCGCCTCGCCTCGCCGGTGGAAAACCACCATCAAGGTCGTCCTCCAACTTTATCGAAGATTAATTCTGATTTCTTCCTACTTAAATCGTTAAGTAGGTACTATCGACAACACAGCTAACTGACCATCGGTACACCTTATGTATATTGTAATAAGGTTCTATATAAACACAGGATGGTCAGTTAACAGTGTTGTCGTTTGTACTTGTTTATTTTTGAAGCGAACGAAGTTCCGCTTTTCAGCTTGTGCCAAAATTATTTCGTCTGTCCAGATGTCCGGCTGTTATCCTCTACAGGCTACAGGTCGCATCTCTCAACCGAGTCTCGTGAATTTTTTCGAAATTCTTTTTTTTATGAGACCCTCGCTAGTTGTACAGCGCACACTCGTGGTATAAAATCACGGAAATGTAATTAGTATCTAATAATGTCCGCATTCATTTCTGCCATAGTAAATAACATAGTATTATCGGCTGTGTACTTATGTATTATACAATACGAGACTACAGAACAACTATCGTTGTAATCTAAATGACTTGCTTACTTCAATCTGAGTAGTAGATCTATTCCACATTTTAGACGCGTGTATATTATGTATTATCTCATGCGAAATACGAATGGGAAAAAAACCACATCCATATTGCCACAAAAATAGTAGTATCTAAAATGTACCAGGACTAGAACTAAGTAGATTGTAATTAAAATCCATTTAATGACGAGATACAAAATTAAAATAATAGTACAAAATAAAACTGCTTAGAGCCCTAGGCACGCTCGTGATTCAATTTTAAAATCTTTCGCTTGCTAGACACGCTAAATCAGCACTCGCAGAAAAACACTTCCTAAGTCGCCGGGATGAAAGCAAGCTTCTATAAAACCAGTCAAAATGTAAATCAATTATAAACAAACTTTGCGGTATAAATAATTGATTTAGATTTTGACTGGTTCGCAAAGGCCACATGGGCACTTTTACATGTCAAACGGTAATTTACAGTAAAATTATAATTATCTTACGCAATCATCATTTAACATTTGCAGATTAAGGACCGATATAAACGATTTTAACGAACTAAATGTCACTAAATAAAAAAAAACAAAATTGCAAAATATTATCGATAACATTCGGTATAAGGTCTGCGTCAGAATTAACAAGAAGTTAATTATATTAATTTAGTATCCCACACACGCAGTGACTGTCAGTCAGTCATATTGGCCCCAAACGTTTCAGATTAAGGTGACTCTATCCCTGAAATGTTGTCCCGCTCGCTCGCTCATGTTAGTTCGATATGCTGTGCTCTTGAAATGAAATGAAAACAATTTATTTGCTTGTCTAGAACCTAAGGATCTGTGATCGGAAAACACCACAGCAGCAGCAGGTTGG
This sequence comes from Epinotia bilunana, assembly GCA_947049275.1. Taxonomy (NCBI): domain Eukaryota; kingdom Metazoa; phylum Arthropoda; class Insecta; order Lepidoptera; family Tortricidae; genus Epinotia; species Epinotia bilunana. Next base: position 2,596,467 of record OX346275.1, on the reverse strand, counting down.
CCAAAGGCCCATTTATTTATTTTTTATTTTTTATTTCGGGTCAATCTTACACAAATCGACCTAGTCCCAAACAAAGCCAAGCTTGTACTATGGGTACTAGACGACGATATATTCGTGCTTACCTCAAAAATAAATGCCCTTACCGGGACTCGAACCCGGGACCTCCGGCTTCGTACGCAGGGTCACTACTGACTAGCTACAGATGTCGTCGATTTTATAGAGTCGCCGGCTATATAAATAGATACTCTGAATACTAGAAAACAATGATAATAATTTTTCGTTACTTTTATGGGTAGGTATCGAATTACGAAAAGCATACGGTTTCGATGACAACGCAAAAAAACACATTACGAAAGTAGGCATCAATCTTGTCATAATATGTTTATGTTTGTAAACTCAATATTAAACGCATTATCTTCAAATAATTAACACGTTCGTCACAATTACGTTTAGAATTCGTCAATAATTGTATCCTTCACCTGAATTTAAATAACTACAAAAACAAATACTTATATAGAGATGATGAGTTGTCGAAGTGGAATAAAACAGCGAGCACTTATTGGCCGCAATTGTTTTGTTTTATTGCATGATCAACGCCGGCAAATCGATAATAATAACTATAATTACTTGGTAAGAGGCCATGACCACCATCAACATTGTCGGATTCATATTAAAATTCAAGAATAAAGAACTTTGTCTTTGAATTATTCTTTAGGTATATTAAGGAGTGGTTCGGAAAAAAGTGGCAGCACTATATGTGTTTTTTTTTCATTCTATTTTGTGATTATTTTTAAAAACTGCATTTTTTATAGTAATCTGTAGATACTATTCTATAAAATTAAATACAACCGTATTTAAAATAAAAGGGCGAATTCAAGTTTTCGCCTTTTACATTACATCTCTCCTAATACTTTTTAAACAGTGTCTTCTGTGACAATTTATGAGGTGTTCCTCACAAACATAGTTTTTTCTTTAAGTTTCATGAGCTCTTCAAGGTATTAACTTCCTAAATTGTCTTTTCTTCAATATTTAACTTTTTTGATTTGACTTCACTTCGAGATAGTTACATGGAATGTCCACTTTTGTGTATTTGCCATTTTTACAGATTAATTTTCAATTTCAAAATGGTCGTAATTTTGTTTTTTGTCTTGCTGCGATTACTATCAAAATTCTATATCTGAGGATCCGCATGGACCTTAAATATGACTTTGTCATCAAATCTGCCACAAATTTGCTGATACAAATTGCATCAACACAGTTAGGGTTTGCAATCCGAATAATCCGAATATTCAATTATCCGAATATGCGCCGAAAATAATATTCAAAATTATCCGAATACTAAGCCGCGAATTATCCGAATAAACGGATATTTTGAAAACACTAATAAAATCATTTATAAGCAGGAAAAATTCAAAAAAAATACGAGAAGAAACACTATTGACTAATGACGTTTTATGTCCATCTGTATTGCCCAAATAGGGTGTTTAGACAAATGTTCCATATTAAGTATTATATTTTATTAAATAAGTACCTGAATACCAACTTACATAAATTACATAATATATTGATTAAATCTAGCAGACACGAATTGTTACTAATGTTACTATTATTAGGTATTTAAATGAGCAACAAAAACACTTGCAGGTAAGGCGGATTTTCTACCTGTCACTAAAATAATTATTGGTATTACCTACCTACTCTGAACCGACCGAACATCGACTGGTGCGATAATGACAACTCATATAATGATTATAAAAGCATGTTGTATTTTTAATTTTCAGATTTTTTGTTATTTGACTTGTTGATTTTATGCATTACACACCTTTAAATACGCTAATTTTGTTTTATTTTATAAAATGCCAAAATTATCCGAAATTATTCAAATATCCGAATATTCGGATAATAAATATTGAAGTATTCAATTATCCGAATATTAAAAAACTGGGCGGATATTGCACACCCTAAACACAGTGCATCCTCGGTAACTATAAAGATATCCAGTATAAAAATTACAAATACCAAATGTCGGTGATTAAATCAATAATTCGCTTTTTTTATATATTACATCACGCTATAGCCATAACTGAATCCGAACTCAGAAAATGTCTCCCATAGAAAAACCTCTGTCAGAGGTTAGATTGGAGAGACTTCCTGACTACCCAAGATAAACTTCAGTTAATTGGTATAACTTATTCGTAAGATAATATTCCTAAAAGCATAAAACAAATTGTGAAAATGGAAATTCAATTGTGGCCTTGTGGGAAACGGCAAGTGAAAATTGTCAAATGACGTCCAAAAACTTTCATAGTATATTTCAATAAAAATGAGAAAACTCAAACAATTTCATATATTTCACTGATTTTATTTTTATTTTATAGTATATTATATACAGAGTGTTTTAAAAAAAATACTGCTTCATACTTAGCAAAAGATAATAAAATATACCAGATAATTCACTGCTACTTTTTTACTGAACCACTCCTTACCTTGTGTGTGTGTATGGTTGAAATTATTGAATGTGGCCTACTTTTTATATTATAAAACTGTCATTGGAATTTGAGTCCTCTACCTAAGACGGTACAGTTGCTTTTTGAATATACTACTTTGATGCAATAGGCATAATGCCTCATGTTCAAATTGATAATGTAGTGATGCTAAATGGATAGTAAACCATAAAATTCTCGTAATAATGTATAAATTATAAAATATAATTAATTTCATAAAAAGATATGAATATGAACCATGAAAGTTTAGAAGAGATATGCATTTTTACTTTTATTTTTCCAAGAGTAAATGACAACTATGTACTTAAACGCAGTATTTCGCGACCGAAACAACAATTTACCTGATTTTCCATACAACGATTAGAACAAATGTTCAGTTGTGACGTCATACCTGTGTGTCTATCAGTATGAAGCGTTTAGCGCTGCCGCCAGCGAGGTCAATCTTTGTCTCATTTTTTTGGGTATTCATGTTCTTTAATTGTAGTTGCTCCCATACAAACATCTGTTCCTCTCCAAAAACTGGTTCGAATGACGTCATAAAACAATCTTAGTCATCATCCCTATTCGGCCAACTCCAATAATCTCAAGTACGTAAAGTAGTCCTTCATTTTGCACAACTTCCCGAAGTCCAATCAAGTTGAACATTTGTGCATGGCACTGTACTGTACCTGATATTATGGCACCATCAAGCTGATCTGATGATGGAGATGGAAGATGGCCAAGGCAACTCCTAAAGTACACAAGATAAACTCATCGTGTTTGGACTCATTGCAACCCTCTCAAAGAGTACTCGACGACTGTACAATAAATAGTACAGTCAACGATAAAAGCTCGGGTTTTTTTTTGACATACTGTAAATTTAGTTTTGAATTAGATTTTAAAAGTTTCTGATAAAAAATTCCTTTTTGGTACATTTTTTATTGCCGACTGTACTTTTCTGTATACCGTCATCAACTACTCATTGAGACGATCTAACGAGCCCAAACTCGATGGGGTTATGTGGTTTTATTACGGAGTTCCTATGGCCACCTTCCAGCTCCATCATCAGATCAGCTCCACGTCATCATAATATTGCATTGTCACGCGATTTGCATATTCGTGCAAAATTTCAACTCAATCGGAAACCGGGATGTGGATCAAATTTAACTTGCAAGATTTGATTACAGACAGACAGACAGACAACGGGACAGGTGAAACTAAATAAAAGCTTGTAAATAAAAAACTATATCCCTGTCTTGCAAATATCGCAAAATCAAAACAGTGCATGTGGTACAGTTGATATGATGACAAAGTACAGGCATGACATGTAAAGGCGAAAAATGGACACATTTATAGTCGACTGTACCCGTTTGCACAAACATTAGTACTAATGTCGTCGTTGTTCGATTCTGATTTCAACACGCGATTTCAGCGGTTTGATTAGATATTACTTGTGGTTTTAGCAGACAAATGAAATTACATTATAGATACAAATAGGTACTAAATCATAACTGAAAGAAGGAAAGAAAGAAATATTTTTTTTGGTATTAATATCAAAATGGATTCAGCATAAAATCGTGACGCTGATTTTCAGGAAAACCAGGATATAACATGAAGAAAATATACGAAAGAAATATAATAAAATAACGATGAACTTGTTTTCATACGGTTCCAATGGAAGACTTCGATTCGAGTTCCGACTCTGCTATTTCTTCCACCCACATATTGCAGACTTATTTATACATAGGTACCTATACCTACCTAGGAGTCTTTGACCAGTGTGTGTTGCCAGTGATGACATACGGCACTGAAACGTGGTCGCTTACTATGGGCCTCATAAGAAGGCTCAAAGTCACCCAAAGGGCTATGGAGAGGGCTATGTTAGGAGTTTCTCTGCGTGATCGCATCAGAAATGAGGCTATCCGCAGCAGAACCAAGGTAACCGATATAGCCCTCCGAATCGCTAAACTTAAGTGGCAGTGGGCGGGGCACATAGCACGTAGAACCGATGGCCGATGGGGCGGAAAGGTTCTCGAGTGGCGACCACGAACCGGAAGGCGCGGCGTGGGTAGGCCCCCCGCAAGGTGGACTGATGACCTGGTAAAGGTTGCTGGAGTCCGCTGGATGCGGGTGGCGCAGGACCGGTCATTGTGGCACTCTTTGGGGGAGGCCTATGTCCAGCAGTGGACGTCTTTTGGCTGATATGATGAGGTACCTATATAACTGGCTTTACAACTAAGTTAGAGAAGATTAAGAACGATAAAAACTATTACCTCTACCTACATGTTATTGTATTGTTTTTCTTTTTAACTGCTTTGTTTGTGTGAGGTGTGCAATAAAGAGTATTTGTATTGTATTGTATTGTATTGTACCACCATTTATAACTACCGTAAGGTATATGAATTATAAAAAATATAAGGTCCAAGATCTATAATCATATTAGATTAATTTCTTTTTAGGGTTCCGTGCCTCAATAGGAAAAACGGAACCCTTATAGGATCACTTTGTTGTCTGTCTGTCAAGACCCTTTATCTCGAGAACGCGTGGAGGTATCGAGTTGAAATTAAAATCATATGCTCAGATCTACAGTCCCTTGAAGCTGTGAAAAAAAATTAAACTTCTGAGTTGACGTAAAAAAAGGTACGCCCGTTTATGCCGCACAAAAGGTATATTAAGACACTCTCATGGGAATCAAAACTTACAATACATTACAAACAATACAAATACTCTTTATTGCACACCTCACACAAACAAAGCAGTTAAAAAGAAAAACAATACAATAACATGTAGGTAGAGGTAGACAACAGGCGGTCTTATCGCTGAAGAGCGATCTCTTCCAGACAACCTTTGGGTATCGGAGAAAGAGATAAATCTAGATTATGTAGTAGGTGGTGCAGAGATTATAATAAGCCAAAAATAAAAATAATTATATTAATGCACGTACATAAATAGCTCTATATATAAATATACATACACAATCATACATATACAATCATACATATATACAAATAACACAAATAAAAATATATAAAACATAAACAGTCAGCCAATAATAATAATAGTAGGACAAACCGGGTTAGGGGAAAGACAAATAATGTTCTTTAAGAAGAGATTTGAAGTTGCCGATAGATTTAGCTTGTCTTATATGAAGAGGGAGAGAGTTCCACAGTCGAATAGCCTTAAAGGTGAACGAACTACTGTAAAATTTGGAAGATGACAAAGGCACAGTTAATAGCAAATTGTTAGAAGATCTAACAGAATTCAAATAACTAAAACGCTCTTTGAGATAGCGGGGAGTTGCAGGGTTAAAAAGGACACTAAACAGAAGCGAAATAATGTGAGAGTTACGGCGATAACGGATAGGGAGCCACTTGAGTTTGGAACGGAAACTAGAAACGTGGTCATATTTGCGTAACCCAAATATTACATTTTGGAGACGCTCAAGCTTATTAAGCTGCTCCTCAGAAAGGTCGAGATAGGATACATCAGCGTAATCAAGAATAGGAAGAAGTAAAGTTTGTGCAAGCGCAATTTTAGTTGCAGTAGGCAGAAAATTACGAAGCCGCCTGAGAGACCCCACTGCAGCAAATACCTTCCTGCTCACTTCACTCACTTGAGGCACCCAAGACAAAGAGCGATCCATAATGATCCCAAGATTTTTCACTTGCATCGAGTAATCAATCTGAATCCCGTCAAAAAGTATTGGAGGGAGATTTACAAAATCAACTCTAGAAATCAGATTGTTGCTGCCAAGAACAATGACAATGCGTACCAAGTCATCATTAGTTCTTTCTATGGCAGAAGGCAGATCACCAAGCACGGACTGTGTATAAATCTGAAGATCATCGGCATAAAGGTGATAATGAGAGGATATATTGTGTGTGATGGAATTGATGAAGATAGAAAATAAGAGAAGAGATAGCACACCGCCCTTATAGGGTACGCGCAACATATAGGGTACTTTCCGTCGAGGGAAAAATCTGAAACTATACATTTCTAGTTTTGTACGGAACCCTCTTTTAATTTTGGAAACATATGCTATTGAATAGAATATCAAGTGAAACAGCATTATTTCGTTTTGAAGAACAGTTAATTTTATGGTAAGGCGAGGAAATTGGCATAGATTCACAATATCAAATATAAGGGGGACAATCTTACACAAATCGCACTAGCCCCATAGTAAGCTCAATAAGGCTTGTGTTACGGGTACTAGACGACGATATATTTAATAGATATAAATACATAGAAAACATCCAAGACTCAGAAACAAATATTCATGCTCATCACACAAATATTTGTCCTTACCGGGATTCGCACCCAGGACCTCCAGCTTCGTAGGCAGCGACACTACCCACTAGGCTAACCGGTCGTCAAAATATAATATAATATTCGTCCCACTACTAGGCACCGGCATCCTCTCGTGGATGAGAGGGGACGGTACAGCAGTCTCCACGCTGGCCCGGTGCGGGTTGGGGACTTCACAATCTTCACATACCTACACCTTTGAATTTCTTCGCTGATGTATGCAGTTTCCCCAAGCTGTTCTTCCTTCACAGAAAATCTAACGGTAAATATCAAATTATATTCCGTAGGTACATATAAGTTTCGAAAAACCCATTGGTACGAGCCGGGATTCGAACCCACGACCGCCGTTTGACAGCCGCATGCCTGAACCACTAGGGTACCGTAGCTGATAGATTAACAAATAATACAAATGAAAATAACATAGGTACGTGTCCACATCTAAACCTTGCCTGCATCTAATGCATAATGTAAACAACTCGCTACGGTTATATAATGTAACATTATGCGTTGTTTGAAGGCCGCGAGCGCAGCGATGCCGTGATAACACGGACATGGCAGAGCAGATAAAAACATTGTTGGCGACACATCTGGCCATAAAGTGGTAATTACCGCCCGCGTGTGAAAAAGAACACTTCCTAATTCTGACAACATTTTGTCTTTTGTGGCCCTTGAGTTCGGAATCATTATTCTTTTATCCATACTAATATTATAAATGCGGAAGTGTGTCTGTCCGTCTGTCTGTCTGTTACCTCTTCACGCTTAAACCGCTGAACCGATTGAGATGAAATTTGGCATGGAGATAATTTGAATCCCGGGGAAAGACATAGGATAGTTTTTATCCCGGAAATCATCCCTTGAGGGGGTGAAATGGGGGATGAAATTTTGTATCGAGCTACGATATAAACGAGTTCCACGCGGACGGAGTCGCGGGCAGAAGCTAGTTTCCAATAAAGGTATCAAAAAGTATGCGGCTTGCTCAGATGAATAAGAACAAATTGGCCAGGACATGTTGTCGTCTTATGAAATCAACCATAACAATGTCTGTTGTAGGGCCAGGCCCCTATTTCACCAAGTTGACAATTGTCACCTGACAACGACAATTCTCCTTACATTGCTGATTCCACAAGTAACCCCGCTACCACCTTAACTTTTAGAACAAGCAATACATGGCGAATTGTCAGTGTCAGGTGACAATTGTCAAGTTGGTGAAATAGGGGGCAGGTATCTACAATAAATTACCCTCCGAATTGAAAGAAATAGAAAACGATGTGACATTTCTTAATAGACTAAACAAGTTTCTGTAAAAAAATATTTTTTGGTACAAGCTCTATTGTTACACAATTCAATATTATGGTACCATCGAGCTGATCTGATGATGGAGACAGAAGGTGGCCATGGGAATTCAGTATTTAACCGACGTAACCCCGTTGAGTTTGGGCTCGTTAGAATCGCCTCAATGAGTAGTTGATGATGGTATACAGAAAAGTACAGTCGGCATAAATGAAGTTTTTGACAGACTTTTTTATCAGTCTTATAGTTTGTATTTACGTGTGTTCTACCGTAGCGTTGAGATACGGAACCGATTTTGATAAGTGAGGTATCAATCGCATCGAAATTATGCTCCGGACTTAGGCTACCTTTTTTTCCATGGTCGGTTTACATTTTTTTTTACTTTTTATGCTTTTTGATTTGAGGATTAGTAGATGTTAATCCGTTGATGTGTATGTTTTTTGTATGAAGGATTGTTGCCATCAACATGGCACGATGACGACGAAAATACACTGAGTACATTGAACACAAGTACCATCGCCAACGCAGTTGCTTCCATCCGTGTGCTTTATGTTCATTGTAATAAGGTTCAATATAAATACAAGATGGTCAGCGGTGTGTTGGCGTTTGTACAACACAGCATGGCGCGAAATTGATTGCCTACTTTCTCAAACAACTTGCACAATTGTGTTATTGCTAAAACAACCTTGCTCCTTCTTGGTTCAAGTGTTTTTTACTAATACTTTCTTTTTAGATTGATGTTTTTATTGACAGGGCCAATGCCGACATAACATCAATATGTTATGTCCCTATAACGGATAGTTTTAGTTCATAATTCATAATTCATTTATTTTGCATAAAACATGGTACATAAAGATGGTCAGTATAAAAACAATTCAAACACACATTTCACCAGTAGCTGGCATGCAAAACGAAAACAATTCAACAATAAGAGTAATGATCATATACTTACAATAATTATGTACAATTCAGAATAATAATAATGTCAAGAAATTAATAATTCAGATAATATGTCACTGCTTAACCTATACGTATAAAATAAAAATAAACATGTCAAGATTTATAATATTCGAAATAATCATTGACGCTGTAAAAACATTCCTGTATCAACCATTTTTTTAGTCTACATTTAAATAAAGTAAGTGGTAATTCTTTAATGTCATCATGCAATCTATTATATATACTAATTGGCATACAATATGCATTATTGCCATACAATTTGGTTCTTTTATGCGGGATAGCCAGTCGATCAGGGTATCTGGTGTTAAATTTACAGAAGTCTCTTTTTTATTAAATAAGTTTGGATTAAATTTTACAAATAAACAAACTTCATAAATGTATATGCACGGTACAGTCAATAGTTTTAAGTCTCTAAATAGTGGCTTACAAGATGTCAGCATATTTACATTACATAAAGCTCTTACACATTGTTTCTGCGCAATCAGTGTACTCTGGGGCAATTCTAGCCATGTGAGACGTGTAGTCTCACATGGCTAGAATTGCCCCAGAGAAGAATGCCATACCTAAGTAGAGAACAAATGTAGCCATGATATGCCTGTATAGCAGCTTCTTTAGTACTGACTTTTGTAAGTTTCCACAAAGCGTATGAAAATGAGTTTAACTTGCTACATAAATTATTGATGTGTTCTTTCCATGAAACTGTTTCGTCCATCCATATACCTAGAAACTTTGTGTGAGAAGATTCTGTTAAAATCTGGTCTTCAAAAACTACATTTAGTGAATGTTTACTGCCGTTTCTATTTACGAATTGTATGAATGTAGTTTTATCAATGTTAACCCTTAAATTATTTTTCCCTAACCATGCCATAATTTCAGTTATGGTTTCATTTATGTCATTATTATATGTCCTAGGATCACGACAGGGTATGACAATGGACAAATCGTCAGCGAAAAGCGTGCAGTCAAAATTTGTTACATTTGGTAGGTCGTTCACATATAATAAAAATAGTAGGGGTCCCATGATACTCCCCTGTGGAACGCCAACCCTGTTAGTTTTTTTAAGTGATTTATGCGCTACGATAGTATTGGTGGAGTCAATTTGGGTCACTTCAACATATTGTGTTCTGGCATTTAAGTAGGTCTTGAGCCATTCATTAGCTACACCTCTTATACCATACAATTCACATTTGGCTAGGAGGGTTTCATGGTTAACAAAATCGAAAGCACGGCTCATGTCGAAGAAAACGGCCGTACTGGCACGCTCATGTTCATATATCCCAGAATATTATTAGACAAGGTAAAGGCAGCTAATGTTGTAGATTTTCCTCTCTGAAAACCAAACTGTTCAGCTTTGATAATTTTAAATTTATCAAGATACGACAGTACACGTACATGGAATGCCTTTTCGAATACTTTTGAAATCACGGAAAGGAGTGAGATTGGCCTATAGTTTTCTACACTTTCTTTGTTACCTTTTTTGAACAACGGCTTGATTAAGGATATCTTTAGAGATTCTGGGAAGACACCGTTTGTCAAGGATAAATTCACTAAGTAACTCAAAACGGTAGCAATTTCTTGTTTACATTCCTTGATTATAGTCGTTTGTATCTCGTCATAGCCAGCAGATTTAGTTGGATTAAGATTCTTTATAATATTACATATTTCATTTTCGTCTATCGGAACTAGAAATAGATTCGCATTAGTTGCATTCACCAGCGATAGGTCAGGTTTAGGCATAGTATTAGAATTAGTCAAATTAATATAGAAATCATTAAAATAATTGGCAATGTCCTTAGGATTATCTATAGTATTATTATTTATAACTAGTTTTTCTAAATTAACATCGGTTGTATTGGTCTTATTGGCAACATTTTTAATAACGTCCCATGTTGCCTTACCTATGTTTTTCGATCTCCTTACAAAGTTTACGTTTGAAATTTTCTGTGCTTGATGTATGCATCGTCTCAATATTTTGGAATAATTATTATAATTAATTTTGCTACTTATCTGACTAGAATGGTGTTTGGATATCGAGTAATATCTAAAGCGTAATCGTCTCTTTGTCGTTATGGATTTCTTGATACCTCTTGTAAACCATACAGATTTTGTGTTCGTGGTAGTTTTTATCTTAATTAAAGGAAAACATAGCTTGTAAAAGAGAGTAAATGTCATATGAAACTGTGCGAAAGCCTCCGACGGGTCATATTCGTTGTACACATCAGACCAGGATATACTAGTAAGGCATTCGCGAAACTTCACGACATTCTTAGAACTATAATCTCTTTTATAACGATATAGACATGAACGTGGCTTTTCTATGCCGTTAACAGCAAAAGCCAAAGATTGCGCAGTTTCGTGGTCAGATAAACCTAATTCTAGAACGTCACTACGGGCTTCAGAGATATTAGATAAAATTTGGTCTAGGCATGATTCTTTGCGTGTGCGCCGGAGTATATGTAGTTTAAAATTATTACTGGCAGCAATTCTTTTCAGTTCGTTAGAAGTTTCCGAAGCCTTCAGCAAATCTATGTTGTAGTCTCCGGCAACTACTACCTTGTACTTCATTTTGTGCTTTAGTTTATTAAGTAGCTTTTCTAATTTCTGAAGAAAGTGTGATGCATTCGCTGATGGCGTTCTATAAACACAAATCACGATACATTTAATTGACGGAATTTCTATGCCACAACATTCAAACACGTAATCTTCTAAGAATTTATTTAGCAAAGTAAGCGGTCGCGTTTGGATTTGATTTGCGCAAAGTATACATACTCCACCTCTTTTTTGGTGTGACCTAGAGTACGACGATGCTAGTCGGTATCCAATCATACGTAGATTTCCTGCATTACCCGATTTTATAAACGTCTCAGTAAAACATAGCACGTCAAACCGTTTACCGTTATTTGATAATTCATCAAATGTTAGTTCTAGTATTTCTCTTTTACTAACAAAACCAGCTATATTTTGATGGAATATTGTGAAAAGAATAGTGTCAGACACGAAAAAACTTACTGCATGTCTGTTGTGTGCCTGTCGTTTTAGTATGCATACTGATTTGCGGGAAATAATTAGTAGGTTGTGATGCCATAGCCTGTTCAGCGCTTTTTGGGAAGTAGTCAGTAATGCATTTTTGTGTTAACCTTGTGCTTCCGTGTTTATCGCTACCATTGTGCGTCAAGTATTTAAAATAGTAAGGAATAGTGCCTTTATAACACCGCTCCTCTACGCGTGATGTATGAGTACTCGGGTTATAGTTCCTAGTTGGCTTCAAATTCTTCGAATAGTACCGAGAGTCGATGAGAAAATTAATCTCTGAACATAACTTATACTTAAAATTCATACTATATATTAACTCTGAGACGTCCAAAAACGTACGAAAAAGTTACGGACCCAGAGTCCGTCCCAGAACCGTTTCAACCACAAATCAATAAGTTTCTATCAAAAAATCATTTTTGGTACAGTCCCCATCACATGTGGGATTATGTGGGATTCTGACGTGCCTCCTAATCAAAAATGAGATTAATCTAAAATTAACCTAAAAATTATAATCGCCTACCGAGTAATGTAAAAGAGGCTAAAATGTGTGAGAGTGCATTTGTCAACCAACTGAGGAACTTCCTAACAGAAAAAGCTTATTATAGCCTTGATGAATTCTTATGTAACAATGAGTAATGACTCTATTTCTATGATTTTATTACCTAGTATCTTATCGTCGTTATAGTATGTTTATCGTCGTCTAGTACCCATAGTAAAAGCTTTGCTTAGTTTGGGACTAGGTCGATTTGTGTAAGATTGTCCCCTAATATTTCATATTTCATTTTAATTTAATCTTTACGTAAATTAATTTGGTTTCAAAAATTGACATTGCATTTTAATCGTAATTGTATTTTATTTGCCTTCTGAATTGACCACCTGTAATTATTGTAATTTTTTGTATTTAAATCTAACATATTTTGATTAGCTTAATTTAAAGTGTTTATAACATAACAAATGACCTTTAACTTATGTTATCAATAAATAAATAATAAAAAAACACTATAGTTTATTTTGTACTAAGACACCTTATTTTAATCTATTATTTCTCTTAATTCACGCACGCACTCGTTCTTCGTTCAAATCGTTCTCCCCGTCCCTATTGCACCTCTCGTCATCCTTCTCGCACACTTACGTTCCGTTTCACCCTATTCCTTCACGCTCCATTCCTACATACATCTGAACAGCGCTGTAGGTGTCTGTCTGACACCTTGGCATAATGCTGAGACAGCGACCGATTCACTGCCGCGAAGACACACACATTATGTGTCAATTGTATTGTATCTGTACTCCCTTTGTCTCTCTGTGTCTTTTGTGTAGTGAATAAATGTCTTCTTTCTTTCTTAACACGACTTTATTGTCAAAGCTATAGAGTGCATGTTCAGATATTTTTGAACACCCTGAAAAGTACAGACGTATAATAATAATAATAAAATTTATTTATTCAGACAACAAGATCCACAGTTTTTTAGTGACGCGTGCGTATGTGACGCTAACTGTACAAGCTTTTATTTCCGACTGTACTTTTCTGTATACCATCAATACCATCATCAACTACTCATTGAGACGATTCTAACGAGCCCAAACTTAACGGGGTTGCATCGGTTAAATAGTGAATTCTTATGGCCACCTTCTGTCTCAGATTAGCTCGATGTTTGTCATCTAAACTATACTAATATCCATCATTACAGCTCTCAATCGAACGGCAAGTGACTGAAAAATGGATTGCAAACTTTGACGGACAACCTACTTACCTAATTTAAATTTATTTATTTATTTCCAAATAAAAGTTACATGATAAATTACAAATATACAGGGTGTTTTTTTTAAATGGGACAGTATGGGGAAATCTGAATCTAAAGGAGATAGAGGAAAAGTGCCCAAGGAGACATTAGGTGTTTTTTTATGTAAACAAATTTGGCTCGTTAAAATTTTTGGTCAAGCGTGAGTTGTTCTTAAAAAATTATAAAGTTGGTCAATTTTTTTTTGACGCGGGTCGGCTCTGTCTCATGTAAGGATTATTTCATTCTATGGAAAGAAAAAAATCTGAACAGCAGAAGTTGGTCAAATTTAACATTTACTCAAGTAATAAACCAACTGTATGAAGATTAGTTTTCATTAAATTTGACCAACTTCTGCTGTTCAGATTTTTTTCTTTCCATAGAATGAAATAATCCTTACATGAAACAGAGCCGACCCGCGTCAAAAAAAAAATTGACCAACTTTATAATTTTTTAAGAACAACTCACGCTTGACCAAAAATTTTAACGAGCCAAATTTGTTTACATAAAAAAACACCTAATGTCTCCTTGGACACTATTCCTCTATCTCCTTTAGATTCGGATTTCCCCATACTGTCCCATTTAAAAAAAACACTCTGTATACTCGCCAAACTATTAAGTTTGAGGGCGAGGCGCGCTCATTTACTATAACTATTGTAACTTAACCTAATTTGCTTTTATTACTATTACCTAATCTCTTCTCTAAACTTTTTACAGATGTAGGTAGAATGCCAATTCAAAATATTAATAATAATAAAATACCGTATTTGGGCTCGACCGTGGACGACAACAGCTTACCTAACTAACTACTACGTACATACTTATATTCTTAAATACATACGAACAGGTCAAGTTAATATAAAGCTTGTAATAAAGGGTTAGAGCAACGCGCTTGTGATTCATCTATCGTAAGCGTCCATAGGCTACCGTGACTGCTTACCATCAGGCAGACCTTGTCCTTGTTTGGCACCGTCGTAGTATAAATAAAATTCTGTCAAAAATTACATTTTTGGTACAAGCTTTTATTGCCGACTGTACTTTTCTGTATACCATCATCAACTACTCATTGACACGATTCTAACGAGCCCAAACTCAACGGGGTTACGTCGGTTAAGTACTGAATTCCCATGGCCACCTTCCGTCTCCATCATCAGATCAGCTCGATGGTACCATAATATTGAATTGTCATCCAAACTATACTTATACCCAAAATTTCAGCTCAATCGGTCACCGGGAAGTCGGTCAAATGTAACTTGCAAGATTTGATTACAGACATACAGACAGACAACGGGACAGGTGAAACTAAATAAAAGCTTGTAAAAAAGATTATTTATTCGCAGTACTTGCTACCTAAGGAACTGCGAATAATCCTACTTTCTTCCGCGATACTTACATGTTATATGTTACGGATAGATTAATGAAGCCTCACGTTGGATTAAGTTGAGGTCAAGACTTCCAGACGAGGTCAGGACCGAGCCTTGACAGTGACTGATAATGGCATACTATTATATTATAACACTAAACTCTCACGCTTAGTACACAGTACAATTATTTAAACAAGTAAAATTCAAAGGTTCCTAAAACAAGATTCCTTACACAAATTCTTCCTTCTGCCCGCGACTCCGTCCCCGTGGAACTCTATATCGTTGCTCAAATTTTCACCCCCGTAATCACCCCTTTAGGAACTGATTAAAATTATCCCAGGTCCTTCCCTGGGACTCAAACTATCCTTTTACCAAAGTTCATCTAAATCGGTTCAGCGGCTTAAGAGCGTGATGAGGTAACAGACAGACAGATAGACACACTTTCGCATTTATAATATTAGTATGGATGCCTGTCATTCCCATGACTAAGAGGAATCTAACATCACATAACGTTTATATTACGTTTTATTTATCTATATAAGTATGTATACCCTCGTCTAGTACCCACAGAATAAGCTTTGCTTAGTTTGGGACTAGGTCGATTTGTGTTAAATTGTCCCCACATATTTATTTATTTTATTTATAAATAACATTTTCTCAAACATGCTCGGAAATGTATGCGTTAATATCACGAAATGAAGACATGAAGTTTCTTGTTTAAGGCTCCCTACATTTCTTCTTGGCCTTACGCCAAGAAGTAATGTATGAAATCTCTAAGTAAAACCATTATTGTCCGCTACTCTAACTTTTTTGCTTACTTATTATTATTAAACTGACAAAGGAAAAATTACATACTGCCAACCACCACTAGACTGTAAGCATTCTTGTGACATAAAAAAAAAACTATGGTAGGTACTATACTTATGTGCGGTTAAACTTGGTGCTCGAACGGCTTCTTCAAATGGCATGTTTAAAAAATAAAAAAAGCGGTAAATTACACAATTATTTTCTGATCTTTCGTTCCGATTGTAATTATTTTTATTTTTATACATCCTCACATCGTTTGAGAAAAGCACTATACAACCCTCGGCCGGAACAGGGATTGCTGGACTCGTTGTATCCGGCCTCGTCTACGACTCGGCCGTCTACGCCAATCTCGTCCAGCCATCCCTGACTTCACGGCCTCTGCAGTAATGTACAATTTAAACACTATCACGCCGTTTGAATTGTACATAGCCCGTAAAATAACATTGTTCTTGTCCACATATACCTATATTATCTACGCTTGAAAAAAATACCCCTCCTTACATATAACCACCGGCCGTGGTCACAGATAACATTGACAAACGTCATACAATAAATATACTTCCCTACTTCCTGACAAGTAGGGTTTTCTTCCCGATCTAAATTAGTAGGTTGAAAACGTTAGTTGGTTTAACAATTTATCTTTTTTTGTACAAGCTTTTATTAAACTTGCAATGTACCTATATAGAGGGCCTCTAAATACATTGCAAGTTTACTGGTAAGGTAACGTGACATGTTTGTTAGGGTGGAATCTTTATAACTAAATTTTGAAGCAGATATCTTCAACCGATTGAGCTGAAATTTTGGGTTTAAGTATAGTTTGGATGACAATTCGATATTATGGTACCATCGAGCTGATCTGATGATGGAGGCAGAAGGTGGTCATGGGAATTCAAGACTTAACCGTTGAGTTTCGTGTCGTTAGAATTGTCTTACAGTTGTATACAGAAAAAGTACAGTTGGCAATAAAAGCTTGTACCATTTTTTTTTGTCTGAACTATTTTTTCTGTTGTTTTCAATGTTTTTGATAACTGTTATGATATGACTTGCTTAATCAACTCTTTTTGGCTTGACGCCGACTTTATATACCTTGCATAAAGAACTCCAAGTCAACTAGACAGGTGGCAGTGTAATCGGCAATGTGACTTACCACCAGAGAAAGCCTGTGGTGCGGTGGCGGTGGCGGCAACCGCGACGGTCGTCTGGACACCGAGCATGACTCTTTCTGCGGACAGATCGACAAACATATTCAGTATGATGATAAGTCAAAACACAAAACTACCTAAGGTGCTCCTTTTTTATGATAAAATTACATATTAATAGTTTTATATCATATTATATTTGCTGGCTTTATTTTTAAATTCTACACTTGTAAAAGTTATTTTGACTCTAAAGTCGTATCACTCACAATTTATCCGTTTTGCAAAAAGGTTGTCCCCTAGAGAATGCTTTATAGTTACGTCCTTTTTTTGTATTATACTCAACTTCTTCTTTTGTTCAATAAACAGTAAAAAATAAAGGGCATTTTTAAGTTACATTAGTTTATGCGGCGCCATGGTGGACAAACTGGGCCACCATGGCCTCTCTTGTGTCCGGAGCGCTGGTAGGATCTCCCGCCACGCCAGTATTAACGATATCATCCGTCGGGCTCTTGTCAGTGCGAGAGTGCCGGCAGTCCTCGAGCCCAGCGGGCTGGCCAGGGACGACGGCAAGAGACCTGACGGAATGACGCTGGTGCCTTGGAGCATGGGTCAGCCGCTAGTTTGGGATTCTACTTGCGTTGATACCCTGGCACCGTCCCATGTTCCAAGCACCAGTGCCGCCGCTGGCGCTGCGGCATCCTCGGCCGAAAGCTTCAAGCGCCGCAAATATGCCGTCCTAGGAAACAGCTACATGTTTGCGGCGTTTGGAGTTGAAACCTTGGGGCCTTGGGGTCCAAGTGCGCGTCGGCTTTATAAAGATTTGGCGACGCGCTTAATAGAAGCCTCGGGCGACCAGAGGGCTGGCCAGTATTTCGCACAGCGTGTTAGTATGTATGTATAGCGATACAGCGAGGAAATACGGCCAGCCTTCTGGGCACCATGCCCGTTGACGGCGATTTATGCCAAATTTTTTACCTATAGTTTAAGTTTTATGTTTGTTTTTTTTAATTATGGTTGCTTGAATAAATGAAATTTCATTAGTTTACTCATCATTTAATTTCATTTATCTTCCAAAAAAAGAATATGTTACATTTTTGATGACTTATAGTTCCCCAAACACAGTGTTTATTACTTTATTAGCGAGTATTGCACTCACTTTCTTTACAAAAAAATACACAGTCAGCTTTTAACATTTAGCGCAACCGAGGCCTCTTTTTTTAATCTGTCAAATCTAGGGTCAACCCGAATTACTGCTTGTAATATAATGCCGTTGGTACCTACCTAACTTAACACATTCACAGCCAAGAATAGCTATGCTCGTAGCCGACCCCGTGGCATTTCCCGTATGTAGCGGAAAGCGACTGCGGCTTAGCGCCCGCTAGACGGGTTCCTGGCAGTGCAAATCGTTGGTTTTTTTAAAGAAAATGATTGAATTGAAAAGCACTCACCACGTGGACGGAGAGAGTCGGCGCGGACTTGCCGAGCGCGGATCGCCGCATGCGCACCAGATTGGAGCGCGCCGCTTTGCCCGCATCTGTCAACAAACGTACAATACATTACACAACCGCAGTATTGTACCCGTATCAACAAACATGTTACACAACGTTTTAACATACCGATGCGAAAGTTGATAAATCTACACTACTGTCAAATTTTCAGCCTCAGTGTGAAATCCATACTATCCATACTGTATAAATAATACTAGCTTCCGCCCGCGACTTCGTCTGCGTGGACCCGAGATAAAAACTGCTCTATATTTTACTCAAGGCTATAAACTATCTACGTGGAAAATTTCATCCAAGTCGGTTAAGCCGGTTAAGCGTGATTGAGTAACATACATCCAAACATCCAAACTTTCTCATTTATAATGTTAGTAGGATTATAAATGCGAAAGTGTGTCTGCCTGTTAAGTCTTCAAGCATAAACCGCTGAACCGATTGAGATGAAATTTGGTATGGAGATAGTTTGCATCCCGGGGAAGGACATAGGAGTTTTTATCCCAGAAATAATCCCCTAAGCGCCTGAAAGTGGAGAAAAAGAATTTCTATGGATCTACGATATAAACGAGTTCCACGCAGACGGAGTCGCGGGCCGAAGGTGGTTTAATATATGGAGCAAAATTCATTGTGTAAGGAAAAACTCCGTTAAAGACCGGTTGTCGTATATATGTCGACAAGTTAAAGTTTCTTGTACGTCATTACTTACTGATGTTAGCTACCTTAATCCGCACTTAAACCAGTTGATCCGTTTGGGAGCTACGATGCAACACACAGACACACAGATACACATGTTAAACTTACAACACCCCACTTTTTCGTCGAGGGTTAAAAATAAAGCCTAAAGTGATGTGGGATTGGGAAACTGAATCAATTTAAATGGATCCATTTATAAAAATCAAGTCTTTTAAATGAAATCCGTGTCACATAACAAACATACCAGTATTACATGAGCGAAATTTTTCTCTATTTATCAACGGATACAGCTCGCTCTAGTGCCCTATTTATCACGATCTCGGAATCCCACTCAATCTCAAACGATACCCACACGTTTCGACTATTTTCAGATATCTCTAAAATTTTATTTTTAAAAGCTTCTCATTCACTTGCCTTGTTAGTTACTTCGTTCCTTTGTTTGCTATGTGGTAATTTTTTTCAAGTCAGACCAACTTTCCGAAGTGCAATCAAATTGAAACTTTGTCACAATTATGTCAGAGGCGTCTGGATAGGCCATGTAGCGCAGTGGCTGGGTGCAGAGCTGTTATTCGCTACGCGCTAATGCGGCTCACCCCGCCGGTCACCCGTCACGAAACTAGACCTCTACCTACGCCTTTTTACTACGCATCGCGGTGTCAAGGTATATTTGTGGGTGAGCATTGAGGTGAGCTTAAAACAATTTACAGAATAGGGGGGCAGGCATTACCTTAGGGCGCCCTGTGTGTGGCGCTCAGGGCGTTGCGCCCGGGTGCAAGTCGCTAGGGTAGTAGTGGGTAAGGGCTAGGTTTCCCTTTGGGTTAAAAGGTTAGATTGCAGTCGGTTTCGTAAAACTAGTGCTTACACCAAAACCAATTCTTGGGGATGATGTTCCACAGGGGACCCCAGGCTCATTTAGGATGCAACCGGGAAAAACGCTAGTCGTGTATTTTAGTATGTAAAACGATACAGCCATTTATTTAGTAAAGGACACGCCTTTACAAAATCTTCCACTATTTTACAATTCTAATATATTTATTTACATGTGAAGCGTGACTCCTAAACTCGTTATGTTATCTTACGAACGAATTCAAATAGCTAATTTATAAACAGGACGTTACCTATATTGCGTTTTCTTTTACCACAACAAATGGAAAAGTTCAAAAGTAAGAAACATATTGTTGCTAAAATAGCATTCAGATTAATATCACTACCACTATTATAACTACTAGTATACCCTCGACTGGATTGCACTATCCCTGGAATGCATTTCGTACAAACGCATTCATCCTAAGAGATCGGTCTAGACACAGAACAGCGACTGTCGTCCCTATGTCTTCACCGTATTCTCCGATATATTGGCCGCATAGCTCGCCGGGATCCCGGGGAATTTGGAGAAATTGGTGGTAATCGGCACAGAAGAAGCGAACAATCAAGAAGCCGAAGCCCCAAACGTTGGCTCAACCAACAGGTTAATGAAGCCCTCCAATAGGCAGCCTCCCAACCGATTTGGATGATTTTTTTCACGAAGATATTTTATAGCCTGGATTTAAATATAGGATAGCTTTATCCCGGGTCCACGCAAATGAAGTCGCGGGCGAAAGCTAGTAATTAAATAAGGGACAAAACTGGCCAAGATCGAGTCGGACTTACGCAGCGGTGAAACGCGCTAACCGACCGAAAGTCCTGGAGAAGAATACTGGCTATGCTACGTCGGCAGAGTCACGATCCTCAGCAATGAGGGACCAAGTGAGGACGAGGATAATCTCGGTCAATGTCGGGACGCATATCTATACTAATCAAATTAAATCTTGAGTACTGTGCGGCTTTGTTTTTAACCCCCGACGCAAAGAGAGGGGCGTTATAAGTTTAACGTGTCTATCTTTGTTTATTTAAAGGCCGAAACGCACTGACAGCGGTAGCGGAGCGGCGCGGCGCGGAGGCGGTACCGTTAATTGCAATGTTCGAGCTAATATGAAAGGATTCGAATAGAGCGGCGCGGTATTCTGTGCGGACCATTTCATATTAGCTCGATTGGAGCCTTTCATATTAGCTCGAACGATTTGGGGTGGTTGTCTTCACGAGGGTCGTTTCGGCGTTTATGGTCATTCGCTAGCAGCATGTTCCGCTGTGGGGTTGTACATTTTAGAACGAAGCGAATATTTAAAAACATGTCACCATGCTACCATGTCAACTTTGTACAATCTACTTACACAGTTATACAATAAAGATTTCTATATTTTTTTGCGTGGACGTATCATGACTAGATATGTATACCTACTCCCAATCCCAGCATTTAAAATAAACAAGTCCACCAACTTGTGTAAGTATCTGCAAACGTCATGTGTTTACTTGAATACCTATTTATAAGCTAAAACATTTTAAAACGTATTATTTACGCATTCTTCGTCTACAACTGTCAAAGCGAGTTTGTTAATGTGAAACTAAATGGCCTATTTTAAATGTATGCCATACGATTAAATAAATAAAGCGAGTGAACAAATACTTACTCGACCATAATATACCTAACTAAAACTAGAAAAAGGAAGTGTCTGTGAGATTGTAGCTTTGTATGTTTTGGGTAATCTCCGGAACCGCTTATCCAATTTCAAATAATCATTGCTCTGTATGTAAAATGTCCTTTTTAGAACAAGCCGGTTTCCGAAGAGGTTTTAGTACCGTAGACCACATTCATACGCTCCGCCAGGTTATACAGAAGCCTCTCTGCTTAGCGTTCGTGGACTACGAGAAAGCCTTCGATTCGATCGAAACCTGGGCTGTACTACAGTCTCTCCAACGGTGCCAAGTAGACTGCCGCTACATCGAAGTGCTGAAGTGTTTGTACGAGAACGCCACTATGTCAGTCCGACTCCAGGATCAGAGTTCGAAGCCTATTCCGCTGCAGCGGGGTGTCAGACAAGGGGATGTTATTTCCCCAAAACTGTTCACCGCTGCACTGGAGGACGTGTTCAAGATTCTAGACTGGAGAAGGCTAGGCATCAACATCAACGGCGAGTACATCACTCACCTTCGGTTTGCTGACGATATAGTAGTCTTGGCTGAGACCATGGAGGACTTAAGCACGATGCTCGATGACCTCAGTAAAGCCTCCGAGCGAGTTGGTCTAAGGATGAACATGGATAAGACAAAGATCATGTCAAACCTCCATGTTAGTACCAACCCCCATTTCAATCGGACACTTTACGCTCGAAGTTGTAGACGATTATATATACCTAGGACAGACTGTTCAGTTAGGTAGGTCCAACTTTGAGAAAGAGGTCAATCGTCGAATCCGACTCGGCTGGGCAGCATTCGGGAGGCTACGGCACATCTTTTCGTCCAATATTCCGCAGTGTCTCAAGACGAGAGTCTTTGACCAGTGTGTGTTGCCAGTGATGACATATGGCACGGAAACGTGGTCGCTTACTATGGGCCTCATAAGAAGGCTCAAAGTCACCCAAAGGGCAATGGAGAGGGCTATGTTGGGAGTTTCTCTGCGCGATCGGATCAGAAATGAGGCTATCCGCAGCAGAACCAAGGTAACCGATATAGCCCTCCGAATCGCTAAACTTAAGTGGCAGTGGGCGGGGCACATTGCACGTAGAACCGATGGCCGTTGGGGCGGAAAGGTTCTCGAGTGGCGACCACGTACCAGAAGGCGCAGCGTGGGTAGGCCCCCCACAAGGTGGACTGATGACCTGGTAAAGGTCGCGGGAGTCAGCTGGATGCGGGTGGCGCAGGACCGGTCATTGTGGCACTCTTTGGGGGAGGCCTATGTCCAGCAGTGGACGTCTTTCGGCTGATATGATGATGATGATGATGAGATGATTATCTATAGTAATATTATATATGAGAAAGTGCGTCTGTCTGTTACCTATTCACGCTTAAGCCGCTGAACCAATTGAAATTAAATAGAATATGGAGATAGTTTGAATCCCGGGGAAGGACAAAGGATAGTTTTTATCCCGGAAATCATCTCCTAAAAGGGGGTCAAATGGGGGTGAAAGTTTTTATGGACCTACGAAATAAACGAGTTCACCGCGGACGAAGTCGCGGGCACTAGTTAGTAGGCTATATTTTATCCCGCGGGGTTGCCTGCGTTGTTTGCAATACGCATGCGAAGCCGCGCGCTTGATACTAATAAATAGACGACGAAGATTGCAGAGACCCTGGACTATAACCGCGAAAGTATTTCGAATATTTTCATCCCTATCGCACTTTTCTAGTGATAGAGACATCCAAACTGTCATTTTCGGGCTGTTGCGAAATAAGGTATGGAGATAAGGATAACTTAAGTTTTCGACGACCGCTTTAGCCTAGTTGGTAGTGACGCTGCCTACGAAGCTAGAGGTCCTCGGTTCGAATCCCGGTAAAGGCAATTATTTGTGCGATGAGCACGAATATTTGTTCCTGAATCATGGATGTTTTCTATGTATTTAAGTATTTATTTATCTATATACTAGCTTCCGCCCGCGACTTCGTCCGCGTGGACCCGGGATAAAAACTATCCTATATTTTAATCCAGGCTATAAACTATCGTCGTGCAAAATTTCATTCAAATCGGTTCAGCCGTTTAAGCGTGATTGAGTAACAAACATCCAAACATCTAAACTTTCGCATTTATAATATTAGTAGGATGTATGTTTATCGTCGTCTAGTAACCATAGTACAAGCTTTGCTTAGTTTGGGACTAGGTTGATATGTGTAAGATTGTCCGCAAATATCCAGCATCCTCGGTAAAATGCCTCGAGGGCCTTTTTTAGATTTAACTCAGTTTTAATTTAATTTAGTTAATGTTAGTTTTCATGTTGTACACACAATTTGTGTATTTAAATAAATATAACCAAGATGTTTTATTTAATGATTTTATTTTATTTTATTTTATACTGTGAATCATCCTCAACGGGGCTAAACAAGGGGTTAAAGTTGGGAATGCGAATATTATTCCGGCGCCAAGGGCACTAATTTATGTGTACGACATTGTGGCCCGAACCAACGTAAGCATAAACATTATGATTTGCATAACCGAAGATGTTAGCTAGGCCCCACGTGTGGACACACCTACCTCAACGTGTTTATAAATAAACGCTGCGCATACGCGTGTAAAGTTTATATCAATATGTTCCGCGTGGCTTAGCTATGCGAGTCTCGTTAGGGTAAAATTAGCAATGTATTTATCTAGGCGATGCGATATATTATCTTGTATGTAGTTATGTAGCGTTCAAATAGGCATTAGTTTTGTTTGTTACAATTTTTAAATATATAATATCTATTAAAACAGATCGAACCTAAGTACAACGGGGGGCCTTACTTAAGTGTTTTATCTAGGTATATATATGTTAGCTATATTACCTATATATATTCGAACGAAGTTCTATTTTTCACCTTGGGCCGAAAATCATTTGTATATGTCCAGGTGTCCGGATGTCCCGTTTTCCAGCTGTTCTCCTCTACAGATCGCATTTCTCAACCGATTGTCCTGTAATTTTGTGAGCAGGTTCGTTACATTTCGAAACAAAAAAAAAATTGTCTTTGTTTAAAAATTCATCGTGAAGGAGTCGCAGGGCGGACCGTCTGCGAAGGTCTGGTTTCATGAGAATATACTTTAATATTGAAGGAGAGTAGATAGGTAAAAATTTTGTTTTATGAAGGACTAGGGCTGTTATATGAGCCGGCGAACAAAACTGGAAAAAAAGATTAAATTATTTATTAACCACCTTCATCACATCTGCTTATAGCCGACAGGGCCGATAGCAAAATTTTGAACAGAAAAAAAAAAATTTTTTTTTTTTTACGTTGGGATTTCTGGTAGGCCACTACATACATATAATAATAACATCCAGCTGTGCATGGTAGCGGAGTGCCGAAGGGAAAATATCCAACAATAGAAAGAGATGCATAATTGACGCTAGCAACGCTATTGGTGAATTTTTTTAGCGCACACCTATAGCGGTAAATAATTCAATTTTACAAAACATTCCTAACCAAACGTGGACTGAATAGAATTAGGTAGGTATAATATTTACATTTTAATCACCAGCTACGTTGTTAGACTTGCCGGTATTGGTAAAGTTTCAGCATTAAACAACTGTGGTGAACTTTGGTCGTGCGGGCATTAGACGGAAAAGAAAACGGGTCGTGTGAAATAAATCAGAAATCAGAAAATTTATATGCTTCAGATACAGGCAGAGGGTTCTTACAAAAATGGTGAGCACAGTGTATCTACCCTGCGAGCAGGCGTACAAATTATTAGAATAATATATGTCACAACATTATAAAAAATCAAATGTGTATGAATAATTTGGAATAATACAATAATAATCAAAATAATTATTAATTTAATTAGGAGGCTCATACAATTAACATAGATTTATTTAATAATTTAATTGTAAAGTCGCATTCAATAGTCAAGGAGTTCGAAGTTACCGTGAGCGCTATTCTATTTTTTTGACATGACCGTTTCTAAAATAAGAAGAAAACAAATGATGAATATTAAATAGGAATTAAAATATCGATATTAATAAACACCATATAAGTCAGCGAAAGTTGCAAGATTATAATCAATAATCATACAATGAATAGATTGACAAATAAGGCATGTACATTTATATTTATTTATCAAAACTATTTCATTTGTCTAAATGTCTAAATGTTCTGTAACAAGAAAGCGGAATAAAATTCGCTTTCCCAAACTCAGAAAATGTGAAGATGTGTCAACGATAATTACTGTAATCCATAACCTTTCGCTATAAAAACCGGTTAAGCGAGATTCTAGCTCACGCAATATTAGCGTGGGTTCCGTCCAATGAATTTCTTTACTAGTTTTGAGCTTTACGGAGTGGTGCCACGAAACAGAGAGTGAACTTGCCTTTTAAGACTTAGATTAAGACTTACTAACATTATATGGATATTGCAATAATCTGAAATATATATATTTTTTAATGCTTTTTATCTCACTCGTAAGTACCTGGAAAATATGCGAAAACATCTTTTTGCAGGTCAAAATTATTACCGCTGTAATTATTTTAATTTTGCTGAAACGGCGAAAGAAGTAATATTATTCAGGAATATTCGGTTTTAAAATAAATAAATAATAAGATAAACCCTGTACCTATATGAATGTCACTTATCGAGATTTGGACGTCTTATGAGTATTTTTAATTTTACGCAACATGGAAAAGGATTTCATTACAACTTATTCAATCTCGATTATGGTGTGAATTTGATAGCTACAGTCAACCAACACTAAGGAAGTGGCTCAATTGACCTTCCGTACCTTACTACGATTTTCAATTTCTTTTGCAATAATTGTCCGCAGCACTACAGGCGCCCAGCTGGTCGATTGCATAACGCGCCGTACGTTAGGTAGATGTTAAATGTGTGTTTTTATAACATTTGATTTTTCCTAACGCTCGTTAGTAAAGTTACGTAATTACCACTCTGCTCTAGACGGCGGGTAAGAGTGAGAGAACTGTACCGTCGACGAGCAATTAAACCTCAGGGTTCCTCGTCTCTCCGCAAAGCTCCTGCGCGCGCGACGCCGCGATCTCTTCGCCATCCCCCTCGCGCGCTCGCTTCCTCTCCTTTACACCAAGCACTGACGTTATTAAATGAAATCCTCGATGTCTTTTGGACTTCGGAATCCAGGTTCATGTCCGTATCATGTAGATATTTGGAATCGACAGTAACTCCATACCATCATAAAACCATAATTGCCGATTTAGTATTATTATAGTTTAATAATTTAATTCTTTATTGTTTTTGACTTTTCCATATTTCATTTGACATGTTAATATAACTTTTGTTTTGTAATTTATGTAAATTTTAATTGTAATATATTTTAAGTGATTTGAATCTCATATATTATTTTATGTAATTTATTTTGACATGTTATGCCAATAAGCACGTAATAGATTTAACTGTAAGTGCTAATATATTGAAATAAATAAATAAATAAATGAATTGATGCTCAAAAAATTGCTGTAAGTGTACCTTGCCCCTCTTCACACAATAACCTCTTAGCGGACGTATATGGCTGATGTTGATGCTGATGATAACGATAATTGATGGTGATACTCATTATCGTCCTACCGTTATTCCCGGTTGTGCCCCGAAAGGAGACCGGGGTCCCGCTTTGACACCTAACCCCCAAGATTTGGCTAAGGCCCTAGTTTTACGAAAGCGATTGCCATCTGACCTTCCAACCCAGAGGGAAAACTAGACCTTACTGGGATTAGACCGGTTCCCTCACGATGTTTTCCTTCACCGAAAAGCTAACGGTAAATATTCCGTGCGTAAGTTCCTAAAAACTCATTGGCACGAGCCGGGATTCGAACCCACGACCGCCGCTTGACAGCCGCATGCCTGAACCACTAGGCTAACGTAGCTCCTGATGATGATACTGCTTTGCTCTAATATAATCGTTACGGAACCCTAAAGGCGACATGACACAGAGAACCAAACACAGGAAAGCAACAATGACTCTCTACGCCAATTAAAATTCAATTATCCGACAGTTTGTCAATTACGCTCAACGTCGAGTGGGCGAGTGATTATTTAACCTCCGCATGGTTAGTGGGCGTCTATTAACTATGCATTTATCAACGAACATTAACCGGATTGAGATTTTCAGACATTTATCAGGTCTGGCGGATATTATGCGTCGCGTGCGGCTGAGAAAACTTGTGAGACGACTTATGGACCCGAAACAGTAGGGTAAATCGCCAATAACTGCCCCCCATAATAAAAATGAACTCTGTTCCCCTACACACACGATTCAATTTAGTATAACGTGGCCAGTAATTAATATCTTATACTAGAAAATTCTATTATATTATATCCTATTTTATTCTATTATAGGTGAATAGAGTTCTTACAAGCTTTTATTTAGTTTCACCTGTCCCGTTGTCTGTCTGTCTGTCTGTCTGTCTGTAATCAAATCTTGCAAGTTAAATTTGATCCACTTCCCGGTTTCCGATTGAGTTGAAATTTTGCACGAATATGCAAATCGGGTGACAATGCAATATTATGATGACGTGGAGCTGATCTGATGATGGAGCTGGAAGGTGGCTATAGGAACTCCGTAATAAAACCACATAACCCCGTTGAGTTTGGGCCCGTTAGAATCGTCTCAATGAGTAGTTGATGACGGTATACAGAAAAGTACAGTCAGCAATAAAAGCTTGTACCAAAAATTAAATTTTTGACAGAAACTTTTTAGTATGACGTGGCCTGTTACTGAACGGTGGCCGGTTATTGGCGATTTACCCTAGTTAGTCGGCCGAAGTAGTTTGAAACTAGTTCGGCGAGCGCATTAGGCGAACTAAAATATACATGTTGCGTACCTTCATCCTGCTGCGATTCGTGGCTAAGATATACAAAGCTATTTATTTTGCTCCGCAGACATGTGGTTTTGTGTACGGATATTACAAGACGGCCCGCGAGCTGTGTCGCGGCAAGATACACTATCCGTCTCTTTCTAATTAGAACGCTTGGAAAGAGACAGTGATCGTAACTTTTCTAGCATTTTTGGTGCAGCGTAGTGTGTTAACGGAATTGGTAATAATCTCAGTACACTTTTAAGTTTTCTTTCAGGTTATAATTTGTACGGAGATGACAGCCGTCCGAGGGGTCAAGATTCGCCGCGATAGGTATAGCGATGATGAGAGAGAGAGAGAAATCCACCTATTTGCGTATTGTTTGCCTAACTGAGCATTTTATAAAACTTAATAAATAAATCAATCATTCGGTCGATTAGTAACCCGTCAAACTCATGCTAAAATACCATGTTCTTGGGGAGAAAATAGGAAAACACGACCTGTTGACAGTTTAAAAAATCGAATTGAAACCCTCCTCAAAGTCAAAGTCGGTTGATAACGATCTCACTAATAACAATGAAGACCGCTTTAGCTTTAATGATCGCTTACGTCTGTCCAGTTTCAGCAATTTCAGTGTCAGCGTCAGTATAAACCTTCCAATTTAAAAAGGCCTTACTATGTAGGAAACACAAATGTAGTTGTGACTTTAGAATGTGGAGGATGTGGATATACTTGGCGCACGTGGGTCGCATGGCTCGCGTCCAAATATTTGTTTTGTATGCGCGACCGTAGTAAAACGCGTTCTACACATTCGCGCGATAAGATCTTTGTAGGCGTAGGTCTTCCGTTGAACATTCTTAAACTATGTAACTAACGTATACACAAAATAACACCAGCGTGGGGACTACTGCCCGTTCCCTCTTATCCATGAGAGGTGGCCTGTGCCCAGCAGTGGGACGTATATGCTGTTTTTTTATTATAACAGAAAGAGTGCATGACGACACGATTGGTATGGTGGATACGTTATAAACGGGACCATAATGGTGACTATATTCACCAGAACTAGGTATGCTAGGTAATATCATTGCTAGCCTCACTTAGGCATCTCTTCATTTTGGTGTTTTTTTCCTCGCACGCCGCACCGCTCCCTCGCACAGCTCTAGTGGACTTAAGCGACTTATTTGGAGGAGAAAAGCGCTCGAGTGTGGAGCGCGCATAACGTGTACGTTACTGCGTTAAATTCCTGGACTGCATCGCTTCTTAAATCTATTCCACCGATTTGCGCGCACAAAACTAATAAATACATTGAATTTACTTTCGTGAGTCATGTTTAAAAGAGGACAAGTTATCTGATCTCCCAACTCAACCCAGATATTAATTAGACCATGTTTTTGTAACAAGACTAACTTTGTACATATCAAAATCAATAATTTCCGATGCGCGACTTTGTCCAAAGATTCACATTCGAAATATTCCATGACAGTCGCAGTATGAAAAGGTTCACTTTTTGGATAACATCTTTGAAATAAGGTCGAGAAGTGGCGAACTTTTTCATTCCTCGACCATACTCGTACAGTACGATTTACTGTTAGTTAAGACCTGACAGATGGATTGCCTTCATTTAATTTTCAACTTTAATCTTATACAAATAAAATAGTTATTACTAAATCGGTAGATGTGGGTAACAGTATTCTGAAAAATGCTTTATCCATATGAAATTAAAGTTGAAAATTAAATGAAGGCAATCCATCTGTCAGGTCTTAACTAACAGTAATCGTACTGTACATAGTTGTCTGAATAGACTACATATGTATTAGATTTTTTATAGAACACAAACAAAACAAAAGCCTAACCGAACAGCCCACAACTTGCATGAGGAACCTTGTATTTAGACATTTAAAAAAGAACCTAATTAGCGTGGGTTATTAAACAAAAATTTACTTAGTATCAGTTTTGTGATGAAAATTAAGCATACAAATTATGTGAATTCAAATTAACTTGTTTCAGATTTAAATAACGTGTTTATGCATACTATTTATAAATTCAAAGAAAAAGTTCATATTTCTTTTCAACTAAATACTTGAGTCTTCACAAAACTGACACTGAGTTAACTTTTGTTTAACCGCTCACTTGCCTTCGGATTTTAAAAAAGGTAGCCTAAACTGCTTCAAATTATTCATTATCAAAGCAGCCCATACTTCGATTGGCAACCACAGTTCCCACCATCAGTTTAGGGGTCCGCGAAATTGGCAACTATGGTTGCCACAAGTCTAGTTACCGAACCTCACGCTAATTGGGTACAAAACTTTTTTTAATGGCTTTTATCATACAGAATCAGCCTGAGGTTCGGTAACTAGACCTTACTAAATTCAATTAACAAAACATACCTGGGTAAGGACCAAATGTTGACCAGCTTAACTCACTCAATTAAATTGTCTATGAAAGTTTTCCGTTGTGACACGAAAATTAACCAGACAATTCGATGGTTAATTTTTGTGTCACAACGGTACTTTGTTCCCTTCGTCGGTTTGTATGGCTAACTACTGACTAACCAGGCCAAGAATTTGGTCCTCACCCACCTATTTACCAAAAAAGGTATTCAGCGAAGTTATCAAAAGCTACGTTAAATACGCAATAGATATTTTCTCATAAAGACCCGAATCACGCATAAATAGACCTTAATGTTTGCTGCACAAGGTACAGTTTAACAAATCAAGTATGGAAATAAGCTATTCAGTAAAATGTCAGCTCATGAAAGGCGTTTTCGCGTGTCACCGATAACATTAACAGGGCAGTCATTATCAACCAGTTTAAGTCTGACCTTTGATTAGAAGTAATAGTTACGAATGTAGGGGTCAAGATATATCGGGCACGTTTCTGTGAATATTCGGTTTCATTTAATCAAATCGTCACTACATTTGCAAGTCACCAAATAAATTAGGCAGCGCCAATCGAAAACAGTTGTGTTATTTACAGTAAGTATTGTGTGTGAAAGTTCGTGGAATAACGACTGAAGGCGACAGTAAATGGACAAATATTTGTTTTGTTTGTTTGTCTTGACTATTTGGGGCGTCAACAGCAATACATATAAAAACTCTAAACTTAAAGTACTAAAAAACCGGCCAAGTGCGAGTCGGACTCGCGCACGAATGGTTCCGTACCATTATCTATAAAAACAGCAAAAAAAAAAAGTTTGTTGTATGGGAGCCCCCCTTAAATATTTAATTTATTTTGTTTTTGGTATTTGTTGTTATAGCAGCAACAGAAGTACATAATTTGTGAAAATTTCAACTGTCTGGCTATCCCGGTTCTTGAGATACAGCCTGAAAAAAAAATGTTGTATGGGAGCCCCCCGTAAATATTAATTTTATTTTGTTTTTAGTATTTGTTGTTATAGCGGCCACCGAAATACATAATTTGTGAAAATTTCAACTGTCTAGCTATCGCGGTTCTAGAGATACAGCCTGATGAGATACAGACGGACGGACAGACAGTGAAGTCTTAGTAATAGGGTCCCGTTTTTACCCTTTGGGCACAGAACCCTAAAAAGTAGCCAATAACAGATGCCCACAAAAACACAATAGAAATACATAAAACACAATAGATAAGTGGTGATGGAAACATTAATGACAGACAGACAGACACACTTTCGCATTTATGATATTACTAGCTGATGCCCGCGGCTCCGCCCGCGTGGTTATAGGAAAATGTAACATATTGAATTTTCCCGTGGGAATTAGATGTTTTCTCGCTGGAAAAAGTAGCCTATGTCACTCTCCAGCCTCTAAACTATCTCGATAGAAAAATCACATCAATACGACGCTCCGTTGCGACGTGAAAGAAGGACAAACAAACACACACACTTTCGCATTTATAATATTAGTTAGGATAATATATATGGATTGATGAATGATGAAAACATACATTTATTTACGGTTATTTAAATTGGGGGTAAAAACAGTTTGTCCAGTACGCCGTGAGGGTAATGATATTGAACAGGTAAGGCACTGGTCCCACCGCCGGCTAGTAAGCTAGAAAAGTTGGGCGAGTAACGGTTCATTGCGTGCTGACCAGGCACAGTGTGATCAATCGACCTTTACAGATCCGCAATGTAATGCTACTCGCCCAACTTTTCTAGCTTACTAGCCGGCGGTGGGACCAGTGCCTTAGGAACCACTAAAGTGTCTTTAGACTCTAACCTAACGGGATCTTTATAAAGGGGGCTCTATACAAGTTAAGAGACACCCGATACAGCCACATTCTCGCTCCGTACTAACTGGAGCGTGCGCTCGTTCAGACCCGGCGCGACCATTGTTTCCGTCTGTTTTCATTACCTTAAGTCATTCAGTAATTGCTTGCGGTATTTGGCAGTTCGGTTGTTAACCTAGTGAACCTAGTTGCTCGTTAAACGACTTCGAAGTAGAAGGTTTTCAATAAGCCAATCGGATATAGGTATTTATAATTTGTATGTTGATTTAAGAGTCCGTACGATTCTCCATACAAACGTAGTTACGCTCTCATTTTAAAACTACGTGTTGGATTGCAACGAAACCTTGCATATACAATAACATGAGGTATATCTATGTATGTAATTAGTTTATGTAGCTTCAGATACTATAGTAAAAAAAATACAGCGAATTTAAGTTTTTTATACAAAACTTGTTTTTGCTGTATTTCGTTTGTTTTATAAACTGGAACCATATAAACTAATTACAGGCATAGATATACCCCATGTCAATGTATGCGCAAAGTTTCGTCACAATATAACACGTAATTTTAAAATGAGAGCGTAACTACGTTTGTATGGGAAGGTGAAATTCGGCCGAGCTTACTGCGGACTCTTAAGGTTGTCAGGAAGAGATTACTCATTCAAAAAGCGATAAGAATGCCTGTCATCTACAACAGTCTATACCTAGATCTAAACCTCATAAAGGTACATCTTGTTTTCTTGATGAGCAATCGAGTACTTATTAAAGCCCGTTTTACTATCCTACTAATATTACAAATGCGAAAGTTTGGATGTTTGGACGTTTAGATGTTTAGATGTTTGACGCTTAAACAACTCAACCGATTTGGATGAAAATTTGCACGTAGATAGTTTATAGAATGGATTAAAATATAGGACAGTTTATATCCCGGGTCCACGCAGACGAAGTCGCGGGCGGAAGCTAGTATTTTAATGTCTGAGACTCAGGGGTTTTCTATATAGTATAGATTACTTGTTGGTATTGTATCGCTAATGGCTTGTAATCGTAATCGCCAACTATTAAGCATCTTCTCGTGCAGTATGGCGCATGCGCTGACTCTTGATACAGAGCTAGGGTTCTAAAGACGTATAAGACCCTGCGTGTTGGGAGTAGCTAGCTGCAATCAGGTCGTCTTGGCGATCTATAGCCGGGTTAAATCCTTTGAACAAAACCGCTTAACCACCTTAGACACAAAACGCCAATTGCGAAAGGAGAGGCCTAAACCTTCCTACGTGTACACCAAAACACAACTGGCCAACTCTACTGTCCCCCATGTAATAGAGTCTTTAAGAGTAAGTTTGGCTTAGCCAGCCATATCAGAGCTCACAATAGGGCAAATCCGTGATTACTAGGGTCGCCGTCATCGAAATCGATGAGGAGGACTATATTATATATATATATAAAGACGTCACGCGATCTTATGCTATCTAGAAGATTTTGTATGTTCAGCAGAAGAACAAAATCCAATTCAACAACGGCGTCGAATCCCGAGCTTCGCGAAGAATTCCAACATGAAATATTGAATGTATCTCTAATTAGATCTTGGTAAAAACTTTATCGACTTAAAATTATACGTGAGTTAATACATTAATAAACGATGCTAAAAACGTGCTTTACCAAACGCATTAGGCTAACGGTACTTACAACCATTGAAAAGAATCTCAATCAAAGTATTAATTGTGTAAAAAACTACAAACTATGTACTGACAGTGAACAGCGAATGAAAGCTAACCAGAAAGCCGTTATGTTAGTTGCAACTTTCATATAACTTGTAACTACATAGTTGTAACCTATCGACCGGCAACTATCTAGGACACTTACATGATTCAATAGAATTCAAAAAGAAGGTTATCGTTTAAGATCCGATTTTGATGAATGAGTTATCAATCGATTCGAAATTACACTCCGGGTGACCGGGTGACATGGGCTACTTATAAAATGAAAAAAAAAAATGTTTATATTCAGATGGTTTTTTGTAGTCGCAGGATATAGTTTTTGAAATAAGTGTACTATCAGAGCAATGACGCGTAGTTGCATTGTCCAAGAGGCAACCGCGGTAAGGTAGGCAAAGCGGTATTTGAGCTCCCGAACTGTTGTGGAACCGCCCTGTGCAACCCGAACTGAGCCAACTTGGACTGGGGCGGAAATAGAAAAAATGTATGAAAACTTTTTTTTGGTAGCGCGGCAGCCGAATGAAACAGCGGTTCCCTGAAAGTGTGAACGCCGTCTGTATAATGAAATGCTGTTTCAATCGAATACCTGGCGACAATTATCTTTTTCATCCCCCCTCCATTTTCCGTCCAGTCAAACTTGGTTCAGTTAGGGTTGCACAGGGCGGTTCCACAACGCTTCATACTTTCAATTCTCACCTCGCCTCGTCTCGTATGCAATACAATACCATACTTCATTGAATCATTGATCACCCTAGTTACAAGTCTAACCGCATATGGCCCCGATATTCTCACAAGTGTATGAAACCTTATCGTAACCACGTATTAATTCAGCGTGAAGGTAATTTTAGGATAGAGACTGGCGTTGAAAATATCGGATAA
Organism: Epinotia bilunana; assembly: GCA_947049275.1. Lineage (NCBI taxonomy): Eukaryota > Metazoa > Arthropoda > Insecta > Lepidoptera > Tortricidae > Epinotia > Epinotia bilunana. Next base: position 2,561,003 of record OX346275.1, on the reverse strand, counting down.
AATCAAGTGATTTTTTAGGGAATTTATGAAATTTTCGTTTTTTCGGATTTTTAACGAAAAAAACCAAGTCATTTTGACAACTGAACTTAACCGACACGGATGTCAATGGCAAAGTAAGTCTATAATCATTCACCTACCCACCAGTATTAAGAACAATAACGATTGAAACCTGTTTAAATAGTTTTTTTTTTCGGAAAAATTAAAGCGGAAAATCACATGGTTTTTTTCCGTAAAAATCCGAAACAAACGAGCCGTTTGGAAAGAAACGGGATTTTTTCCGGAAATTTTCGACGCTTATAGAGACCAAACTATGCGGTTAGCTCTGTAAATATGAATACGATTTCGGATCCTAATCGGGACTCACGTTCCAAATCCAAAGACCATAGTTAGCTTCGATATATGTACACGATTTTGGACCTTGCTACATAGACTTAAGTTTTAAATTCAAATAGTGTTTGTTGAGCTAGAAATTATACAAATTTTGCTATAGTCCATCATCAAGAATGGTGACATTTAAATTTTGTAAGTACACTTTTAATACGATTTATATTCGAAGATCTTATACTGCAATGCAGCAGTAAGGCTTATTTTGGCTTGAACAGGTTTACTTTAACCCATTCGCCGCCACAGGAAAAAATGCGAGGTGGCACCCCCAACCCACGCAAGTCTTAAGTCTATTAAAAACAATAACAATACTCCGTAGGAAGTCGGTGGCGGGTACGGAAACTGTGACAAACTAGAGTTCAAGTCAGTGGCGGCGAATGGGTTAAAGTAAACCTGTTCTAGCTAAATGAAACCTCATAGGAATGTAATAAGATCTTTGAAAATAAACGATTTCGAAGCGCTACCCTTACATTAACACTTTCAGTGCCAAGAGCCCGCTAGGTACACTGGTCGTAGGTCGAATGTTATCGGCTACCGGCTGCGACCGTAGGCAGCGCAGCGAAACCTTTGGCACTGAATGTGTTAAGGGTCGCCAGGACGATCGACTCTCCATACAAACGTTTGGTTCTCAGTTTAAAACGACATGCTAGAATAACATGACATCGTATCCACAATGGAATCCGCCATATAGGTCAGAAACTAGTTTTATTATGTTGTTAGAAATTATAAAATAATAAATAAATAAATCAACCTATATACGTCCCAATGCTGGGCACAGGCCTCCTCTCATGGATGAGAGGGAACGGGCAGTAGTCCCCACGCTGGCCCAGTGCGGGTTGGGGACTTAGAAATTATATTCGTCTCTTAATTATCAAAAAAAGTTATAAAATCCAAATAAAAATAAGGAAAAAATGATAGCAAAAGCATGTCAAGGCATTTCTTGACATAGGTACTTAATTGGCAGAAACTATTTAGTAAATGTTTTTGTAGAGCATTCAGATACATTTGAGTGCTTTGCCTTTGCCGTGAAATATTATTGTGTGAAGGTACGTAGAAGTCAGCACGGCTATCACTGGACGGCCCGAGAGCTGTGTCGCGGCGACATAGACTACCCGTCTCTTTCTAAGCGTTCTAATTTGAGAGGGATTGTGATAGCAGTGCAGAGGGTGCTCCGCTTAGGAAACATCTATGTAAGTAACCGGTTTGACAGGCTGTCATTTGCATCCTGGCTCAGATTTGCGAGGACCTCGTTTTACCGGTTAAATGCAAACTGAAACGTCATTGCGTGCTAGGGTTGGGAAACTTTCACAAGTTGCTTATTAAATCCACGTTCACCACTAGCAGCCTAAAGTGCTGTAGCTGCGGGCCTAAGATGGCGGGCATTTTACCATTTATAATCATATATATCATTGGATAACCTACGCCGCCCGCAGCTGATTTTTTTGGTAGAAACAAGTAAATTACAACTACAGCCAATGTCTATCTATACAATTTTACAATTTTATACAATTTTGAGGAAGAAGCTACAAAAAAATGTCTAGTTTAATTACCCTCACACTCAGTTTGAGAATTAATGAAACAATTTATTAAATATAACAATACAATACACTTGTATTCTCAATCTCATATGGCACATTGTGTCCAAACTAATAGGGGTGTAGACTCGAAAATTATTATTACTTGAAATGAAAGAAGGCAAAAAAAATATGCCCATCCCATTCAGATATCTCAAAGAATAACGAAGCTACCGTTTTTAATATTGCTTGTTAGAGAGAGAAAACGCAAACAGTGTGTCGTCAAAGGTCACATTACAGGCTGCTGCCGGCGGGGCCGCGTCGAACACGATGGGGCGCGGCACGTTGCAGTCTGTTAGTGTGACGTCACAATCTTCCAGCGTCATCGTTTCATATGAAGTTGCGTTTTGCGAAAAAGGCACAGAACATACCCCTTCTTAAAACTTTGGACACTTATAACTTCGTGATTATTTAACCTTTTGCATTGTTTTTTTCTCCATTTGACTACATTTCAAGCCGTTTTCGAGAAAATATGACTATGACGATATTATTATTTTATTTAGTGTCTACACCCGTATTGCTGCGGCGCTGAGATCAAGATTAGTTGGTCACCATGGACAGTACAGCGAGAAAGAATGTGTGACAAATGATAGCGCGAGCTAACTGGCAATGGCACATAAAATCCCCGAACTAGCTTATAGTGCCCAAATGTGATATCGATAAGTAGCAATTAAGGTAGCAAATTTAATGATTCTTTAGATTCAATTCTATCATATCTGGATGGTATGAGATTTTTTTAACTAATCGCGTTTTTGATGCCCTCATCGTCATGTCAGCCATCCACTGAAGGACATAGGTCTCCCCCAGAGTGCCACCCGCATCCGGCGGACTCGCGCGACCTTTGCCAAGTCATCAGTCCAACTTGTGGGTGTTCCGGTACGTGGTACCTTTCCGCCCCAACGGGATCGGTTCTGCGTGCAAGGTGGAGTAATTTGGAATATTCGTATATGTCAACAAGATTTTCTCGCAGATCGATAATAACCGGAGAGAGGAGATAAGCAATGTCAGAATGTCGTGAGTGACGCATTGGCAGTCGATGACATTGTCAGCATGACATGACACGTTATTTAATCGGTTTACATTTTGAGGAAGCCGCTGTACTTTTAATGTCTTATGATATTAAAGAATATAATAAAGAATAGTTATTATCGACATCGTCATCCTCCTAAACGCTACTCCCGGTTGTGCTCCTTTGAGCAAGGGGTCCGCTTTGACACCTTATCCCAAGATTTGGCACAGGCACTAGTTTTACGAAAGCGACTGCCATCATCTGACCTTCCAACCCCGAGGGAACACTAGATCTTATTGGGATTATAGACCGGTTTCCTTACGATGTTTTCCTTCGCCGAAAGACTAACGGGAAATATTCCGTATATAAGTTCCAAAAAACTCATTGGTACGAGCCGGGATTCGAACGCACGACCGCCGCTCGACAGCCGCGAGCCTGAACCACTAAGGATGCCGTAGCATCTTAGTTATGATCAACATAAATGAAAAATTGAAACACCCCTAACACAACATACACAGCTACACCCGCCAACCAAAAAAGACTTTCGATTAAAAAAAACGCATTCTATCGGTACATCCTTTTCGGAGCCACAATGCCATATACATATATATGTCGCAGGGAAATGGCCAAAACAGAGATTTGAACAAATATCTAAGGGATATGATCAAATCACGCAGGATGTTAAAATGGCGAATCGATTTTATCATTTGCCTAGAAAAAATCAGTCATTTGATCAAATCCCTAAATCTGTTAAGTGAAATGACGAAATCGGACAAAAAATGCAACTCGTTTTTTCATTTCACTAGATTTGTTTAGTGAATTGATAAAATCCCTGAAACGCGTCAGTGAGTTGACGAAACTAACTCGCAGAGTCAACTCGTTTTATCATTTCACTAGACACGTTTAGTGAAATGATAAAGTCTGTACTGTAACATGGTATAGGTGATTTGATCAAATCTCTGAACTGGTTCAGTGTTACTCTACAATTATGTTTGATCAAATCTCTCACATGATGTTTCAGGGATTTTATCAAATCACTGAACAATTCTGGTGAAATGAAAAAACGAGTTACCGTTTTTGGTTGATTTCGTCATTTCACTAAATAGATTCAGGGATTTGATCTAATGACTGATTTTTTCTAGGCAAATGATAAAATGGCATGGCGATTTTTACATCCTGCGTGATTTGGTCATATCTCTTAGAGATTTAGTGAAATGGTAAAATAAAATGTGGAAAGTAGGTAATAAAACTGTTTGTTAAATCGGTTTTTTTAATCGAATACAATACAAGAATAGGTGGTTGTAAACCGGAATATAATCACTTTAAGGTGGTTTGCTGCCCATACAAAGCGTAATTTGTCATTCGCAGGTTAACGGCGTGATTTTTTAGAAAATTATGTAACAAACTCGTTTTATCATTTCACTAGACACGTTTAGTGAAATGATAAAGTCTCTACTGTAACATGGTATAGGTGATTTGATCAAAACTCTGAACTGGTTCAGTGTTACTCTACTATTAAGTTTGATCAAATCTCTCACATGATGTTTCAGGGATTTAATCAAATCACTGAACAATTCTGGTGAAATGAAAAAACGAGTTACCGTTTTAGGTTGATTTCGTCATTTCACTAAATAGATTCAGGGATTTGATCTAATGACTGATTTTTTCTAGGCAAATGATAAAATGGCATGGCCATTTTTACATCCTGCGTGATTTGGCCATATCTCTTAGAGATTTAGTGAAATGGTAAAATAAAATGTGGAAAGTAGGTAATAAAATTGTTTGTTAAATTAGCTTTTTAAATCGAATACAATACAAGAATAGGTGGTTGTAAACCGGAATATAATCACTTTAAGGTGGTTCGCTTTTCATACAAAGCGTAATTTGACATTCGCAGGTAAACGGCGTGATTTTTTTGAAACTTATGTAACAAACTTTTATAAATTGGCTTTACATTTGCGCTAAATTCCCGCTTTACTAGAATACACTTGTATGAACTAAAATCATTTGAGAAATTCGTTTGGGACGTGATACTTTGGGAAAACTATTTTTGTCTAATTATTCTAGTTTATGCAAGTTAATTCTATGAAAGGGGGAATTTCGCGCAAATGGAAAACTGATTTATGAAAGTTTGTTACATAAGTTTCTTAAAATATCACGCCGTTAGCCTGCGAATGTCAAATAACGTTTTGTATGGAAAGCGAACCACCTTAACGGGATTAAACATACCTCCAGTCTAACAAATAAGAAAATAAGTAAACAATTATAAAAAACGAAGCAACAAGTGCCCAAGATCTTTTTTTAAATTCAATTTTCATTTAGAATGATTCTCTTATTTGTTTGAACATGTTGTAGATTTATGGCATCTCGAATGACACAAAACATTTTTTTTTACAAGCACATCTATTTGTCCTGCATTGTACTTTAGATTTTTCACAAGAGCACTTCTTGAACCCCTGACCTCCAAATACAGATAACTTAGCTGCAATTTCACGTAGACTGTACTTCGTAACGGGACGTAGTGCGGTAAATGAAGTTGTGGCTGGTTGAAGTGCGTTTCCAATCTTTTATAATGCCGACAGATGTGCCAATTTGGTATAGATTATTTTTGATATTTAAAACAATTCCCGTGACATTATTTCCGTCTAATGGACCTCTATCTACCTTAGGGACGTCCAGCAATACAGTTGACTTGACTAACAAATCTTGAAATTTGGTGAACGAAGTATCTTTCATTTTTTCAGCTGAATTTTTTAAATATTTTGCGGCATTTTCCCTTTCAGTTTTAATATTTTTCTCTTTTTGGCATAGTTGACATAAAACTGTTGATCCATATCCTTCTTCACCGACAGTACTTCCACATATTGCATGCACTGGGTTTTTACAAATATAGCACGTGTGGGCTCCAGTACACTCCATATCATTTTTCAGTATCGACTGCTCCACTGTCCATAACCATGACTATTACAGTTTCCTCGCCGTTGTTGGTTGGAACTGCAGTTGTTGTCAGATTATTCGAAGTTGAAGCGGTTCGAGCATTCAATTCAACTGCTGGGAGATCATTATCATCATAGTAGTCGTAATCGTAGTAATTGTTAGGTATGTTTTTCATGCATGATTGTAACTCGTTAGATGTTGAAGTTTCGTCGTCGTTAGGATAATCAGCAGTTGTCACGTCGTGTGGTACTGATTCCTGATTGTGATTCGTATATGTTGAAGCAGCGCAGTCATTCGTGAATTCAGTTGAAACGTTTTGATTATCTGCGGATCCAGCTACTGCAGTAATGTTGTTTTTCTGCTGTTTGAGAAGCAAATCAAGATCTTCTTCATTAATAAGCTTTTCAAGCAACTATTTCGGAATATGAGTAGATTCCAGCCCTGTTCTTGGTTCGGTACCGAATAACGCCTTATAGGGTGTTCGTTTTATAGTGCGATGGAAGGACGAGTTTTTTTGGAACTGCACAAAATAACAACCCAACGACCAATGTTGAGACGAATTGTCCTTTAGGCAAGCACGTAACATGGTTTCGACATCTGCGTTAGATCTCTCCACAGACTCTTGACTGGCCGGATGCCTAGGCCGACCATTTACTGTTTTACAAGATGGCCACAGGTTCGTCAATTCCTGTATAACAGAAGCCGTGAGCAGCTCCAGCGCCACTTCAGCGGCCCTTTTTGAGAGCAACGGCCGTAAGAAGCTAAATTTCGTCGCATGGTCTTGGTAGTGCAACAGCCATTTAATTTTTTTATCGGGCGTTGACTGTAAGTCAATTAAATCGACTTGACCGCGAAGGTTAAAATCGCCAGATATAATTGGGTTCACAACTATTCCTTTTCTCGGAAATGTCTTTTTGGTTTGACAGACCGTACACAATTTCAAAAACTGCAGTACGATCGAAGTAGGTATAAAGTACATCGATTTTAAAAAATGCAGCATTTTGTCCCTCCCTCCATGCCCAGCAAACTGATGAGCTTGATTAAGTATGTCATAAATATCATCCATAGCAGCCACTTTCACAACGGGATCGGAAACAGACTTTCTCTTAAAAATCAAATATTTTTGAGTACCAACCTCCGATCTCATCGTATTTATTTCCATAATAATACTGTTTATTTGTACGTGGTGCCTTAAATACCGGGGATTTAAATTGTTCGATAGCCGTGATAGCTTCTTCTATCCTTTCGCGAGTCCATAGGGGTTTTTCTTTAGCTGGTCTCTCGTTAAAACACGCACTAATAGTTTCACTAAACTGTTCTTTACACACAAACTGGGTCTGACATTGATTTTCTTCTACGTCCGAAGCCATTTTCTATAATAAAAACGTAAACATACAAATGAAAACGCGCGTAAAATTCGTTACGTAATGTTTGTTAACTTGCCGTTATTGCACTGCCTGCGCACGTGCGTCTGAGCCGGCCAGCGCCTAACACGCAAGGGCGAGAGCGGCGAGCGGTAAGGTGCAGTAGGGAGGTAACACGACCGCACGAGCGACTTAATCTGTACTAGAGTTGAGACTTTTATCATTTCACTAAACTTGTCTAGTGAAATGATAAAACGAGTTGACTCTACGAGTTAGTTTCGTCAACTCACTGACGCGTTTCAGGGATTTTATCAATTCACTAAACAAAATCTAGTGAAATGAAAAAACGAGTTGCATTTTTTGTCCGATTTCGTCATTTCACTAAACAGATTCAGGGATTTGATCAAATGACTGATTTTTTCTAGGCAAATGATAAAATCGATTCGCCATTTTAACATCCTGCGTGATTTGATCATATCCCTTAGATATTTGTTCAAATCTCTGTTTTGGCCATTTCCCTGCGACATATATATATATACACAGACTCACAGATGCTTGATTTCGTGGGAAGTCAAAAATTACATTTGTATGCAATATAAACAATATATTTAGGGCGGCACGCAGCAAGACTAGAATTAAATATTCAAAATGCAATCTTCTAAGTAGCAATAACTCTTTTACTTACAGAAAATATATTTCAATTCCTTTTTCAAATGATACTCGCACTAATCAAAGTGGAAACCAGCCTTTACGCGCTACCATATACTATAGAAAATGCTTTCATTGCAGTACGAGTGCCTATAAATAAAATGTTTTTTTTTTCAGCTCAACTATTCCATTACCCGTATTTATTGTTTGCGTTTACTTAAGTAAACGCAAACAATAAATACGTAAGTTACTTTCATTTTGTTACAGCTTTAAGGGATTTCATACCCAAGTATTTTGATATTAATTTCTACACGATTCCTCCACACGTTCCCGAGATAAATGTTCTTGACAGACGGATACGTGATCCTACAAGGGTTCCATTTTCCCTTTCGAAAGAAATATGTTTTTCGTAATAATACATGAGAAACTAGCTTCTGCCCGCGACTCCGTCCGCGTGGAACTCGTTTATATTTTTCACCCCCATTTCACTTTTAAGGGATGATTTCCGGGATAAAAACTATCCTATGTAAGGACGTCCTACTAATATTATAAATGCGCATGTCTGGATGTTTGAATGTTTAGATGTTTGTTACTCAATCACGCTTAATCGGCTCAACCGATTTGGATGAAATTTTGCACGAAGGTAGTTTATAGCCTAGATTAAAATATAGGATAGTTTTTATCCAGGGTCCACGCAGACGAAGTCGCTGGCGGAAGCTAGTAGTAGATATAGATAGAAGGAAAGGCCCCCCACATGTAAATCGGTTCAGCGGTTGAAGAGGTAACAGACAGACAAACACACTTTCGCATTTAATATTAAGCTGGATTAATATGGATAACAGGGGGACGGGCCATCTAATTTGCTCGCCGATGATTGTAAGTGTATGGTTTCTCATACAACCTAACACTTGCAGTTGTTGACAAACCTGACAGTTAAATTGTGACCAAAACATGCATTGCATAAGGCTATTAGTGCAGTTACGCAACGGTGTAGAACCTTTGCTAGCAGCCTACGTAATGATGGTATTTGACAACTGACTTTTTTTTTAGGGCGACGTATGATTATCTGACTTTTTTTAATACAAGACGGTGGCAAACAAGCGTACGGCCCGCCTGATGGTAAGCGGACACCGCAGGCTATAGACGCATGCAACTCCAAAGGAGTAACATGGGCGTTGCCGACCCTTGATATGTTTGAGGATTTGCCGTGTTGACAGCTGAAGGAACAAATTCCCTCACTCTCAACACAACGCATCCTCGGGAGCTCTGGCGACCTTGCTCACCACCAGGAACACAACACTACTACAGAGCAAGTAAGTAGTGTTATTATGGCTGTGGCCTTCTGCAAGGCGGAGGTACTTCCCCAGTTGGGCTGCTCCAAATTCGAGCGGGATGACGTTTCGCTGTGCCCTACCTCACCAAAATGACTAACTAAAGAGAGATATAGTTATTCAATTATAGCAGTGTTTGTCAAGCTGTGGATTGCCAGCCCCTAGAGGGGATGTGGGGGGTGGGTAGTCACTTAAACATATATACAGTCAAGTGTAAAAATACATATCCATTTGATCCTCTCATAAATATGTACCGAAACTTTAATCTTGACTGTACTAGGTTGATTTGTGTAGGCTATATTTTTGGTAAATTTATTAGGTCCCAGACTTCTACAAAATAACAAAATACCTAATGAAACACCTGAATCCCATTCATATTCTTAACCAACACTACCACATTGAGATAAATAATTAATTTAATGTGAATAGAAAGTAGAGCCAATTAGAGCCTATTATTTACCTACACTACACGCCTCTAATAAACAGCTAATTGCTTAATAAGCTGCCGTTAATTAATATAACTGCAATTAACGCGTGTTAGATTAATTAGTAATAATCAAAACCGACTCCTAATCACACGCGACTTACCTATTTTAGATGCAATAGCAGATTGTGTCTCAAGGAAGCAAAATGATACATTTACGGCGAGGGCGGTTCTTTGAATCTTGAGCGTAACGATGGATTCAAGTGTTTACACCCAAGACAGAAATTATCTTGCTACCGCGTGGCACATACAGCTTTACACACCTTCTATGAGGATGTAAAAATGTATTTTATATGTTACCTACTGAATATTTTCTAAACGAAGCATAATTATTGTAAATGGGTCAATTAACGTTTTTTTCTTTGCACGTTGCCACGGTTACGCCTTCTGAATACTTTATAAAGCTATGATTTTATAGGGTTTCAAATCTACTACTTTTTCTTTGGTAACCTCATTTTATGTTTTCTCTCTAAAATTCGTTTTGAATAGATAATAATCGCACAAACCGAAGACAATATTAGTTTTAGATGAGATATAATTACTCATTATAATAATCACCCCGTAAGTGATCGGTCAAGTGCCAAAATATCGGTGCATACAACTTACTCATAAATATTTCCCATCGCTCTTATGTCAGCGGATTAAGGTTTCGGTACATATTTATGAGAGGATTAACTCGATACATATTTTTGCACTTGACTGTACCTTTTACGTGTAATAAATCTCTCTACGGGTTAAAAAAAGCTCAACACATATTTTCTTGTATGTCAGGCCATCGTGTCATTTAATGGTGTTTACCACGCTACTGTCATACGCCATCCACCCATCCTTATAAGAGTCGCATCTACAATGATTACGTCATAAGCAGATACGTCGTTCAAGTTGCTATGCAAACAGGATTGCAACTAAGCCATACTTACCGTCTACATCATCATACAGAGTGTACCAAAAATGGGGTGTGAACCGATCAAGGGCATTGTTTGAGGGTTGGCGTGAGTAAGTAATTCAGGAACAGCAGACGGGTCTCTTCAATGATTGACTTCTTCTTTATGATTTTACAATTTGATTTATTTGTAACTTGGAAATATTGTGAAATTAGAAGATTTTGGTTCGTGGCGAAATTATATAAAAATGTAGGCAATTCGCGTATGTAGCGTGTGTGCCTTAGCGCCCGTGGATGGTTAAGTGAGCGAGTCATCGCCGCGCCCCCGCGCGGCGCAAGTTGGAGGCTCCTCCTCATCGGTTGGTGTCCGCTAGATGGCGTTCAATACGCGAACAGGCATAACATTATCAACACGTTCTGATAAGAAAAAACTAAAAGATTTTTATTTCATGCGATTTTATTTCTTAAAAAAATCGTTTCAAATAAAGAAACTTAATTATTTTCTTATCAGAACACGATATACCCTTGATCGGTTCACACCCCATTTTTGGTACCCTCTGTATAGGCCGAAAGACGTCCACTGCTGGACATAGGCCTCCCTCAAAGAGCGCCACAATGGTTATGTGCGACACTGCCTGCTTATTACGCAAAGACCTAACCTAACCTAACCTAACCCGTTAAACCAGAACCTTCACAGATGGGGAATCTCGCCGACACCAGCCTGTGAATGTGGGGAAACATCTCAAACTATCCCCCACATCATAGGAAAATGTCTTAAAAGGCATTTTCCCAGAAGCATGCTGGACTTATTAGCACTCACACCGGAAGCAAGGGATGGGCTATTCAATTTAGATATTAAATTGTAAATATTTTCGTTCTGTGTAACTACAAGTATATAAATTGTAAATTAAAATATTTTTTCAGGAATAAAAGCCTTACCACATAATAACTCAATTAGGGTTTAACGCCCCTACCAAATTGGATGAAATTTTGCACGACAATAGTTTATAGCCTGGATTAAAATACAGGATAGTTTTTATCTCCAGTCCACGCCGGCGAAGTCGCGGGCGGAAGCTAATATGTATTTAAAAAAATAACTACTATATGAAACATGAACATTTTTACGATAAACTTCATGAAAAAGAAGGAACATTTTTGTACACGTCCTCGTCAAGTTTATATTATTTATTGTCGTGTTTGAATTAGTTAAAAGCTTCATTTGGACTAAAACGTGACTGTGTGGGTAGATAACAGGTTTACTGTAACAAGGTCTTATGATCCGTCACTTTATAGTAGTCTATAGCCACATACTCTGTTTCTGTTATAGATAAAGCTACCTATGAGTCAGCGAAGCGCCAAGGGAAATCAAGGTAGAATAACTCGTTCCAAGTGGAAAATAATATATATTGAGGCTCTACCACGTATATTGGCTTATATTAGAAGATATAAAACCGCTCTGTTATATGACTCCTCCATCGATTGCATATGTTACGTAAATAATCATTTCGAAATCGAATACGTATGTAATTAAAATTAACCGCCAGGTTGGTTTTCTGTAAGCAGTTCTGTTAGTTACTAATAATGAGTACTCTACTCGTTTAAATAGAGCAAACAATGGTACTGTGAACAAATATCAATTCTGTGCTAAATACATACGGTGCGATTTCAGAGGAAACTGTCAACGAGTGCTCGGGTTGTGGAATTAACTCGAGATTATTCGAAAATCCTACGATATGGGGTTCTACCAAAAATAAGTGAGAAGGTCCCTAAAGTAATGATCTAATGATATACTATGGTGTCCCTTAGAATAGTTGTATGTAAATATATATTTATTGGAAGCTAAAAACCATCCAAAAAGTCAAATATCCACAGCGCAGGTTTCGTCAAAAATGAGCACAGAGCGAGTATCCGCAACAAACTTCGTCCAATAATACATATTTACAACCAGTGATCAGCAACATCAAGACACATCACAAGAATAAAATTAAAAAAATTACGATATTGATTACCAGGCCCGATAAGTACCCGGCGGAAACGTCCCTAATACACTGGCAGCATTTCCCCTCTGTATTGCCAGTGAAAGCCGTTGTACCAAGTACGAACCAGACCTGGGATCGCAGCCCCTTTCCCTCAAACGTCGTCCTAACGTCTTCACCAACGACTTTGCCTCCTCGCACCACGGCCCAGATGTCTCCACTGCGACCGGAACAAAATCGTACACTGGTTCCTTAGAATTAAATTGAAATTATAATTTATTTCTTTGCTGTGCCCGTTCAGGGTGCATGTTGAACTGTGATCTGTAATTGAAGAACTGTATACTAACATGAGTGCAATAAATGATCGTTTAAGATACTGAACAGATTTTGATGAAAGAGGTGTCAGTCAATCGATTCGGCATTATACTCCGGATGACATAGGCAATTTTTTGTACGCAAAAAAAAAAAAACAATTACTTTTCTGTAGTCGGGATACCGCTTTTTGTCCTTTTCATGTAAGTAGGACCAAAGAGTTATAAAGAGGGTGTGTAAAATTCGCGACTGTATGTTAATCCATACTAATATTATACATGCGAAAGTGTCTGTCTCTTTGTCTATTTGCCTGTCTCTCTGTCTTCACGCTTGAACCGCTGAACTGATTTAGATGAAATTTGATACAAAACATATTTTGAGTCCCAGGGAAGGACATAGGATTTATTTTTATCTCGGAAATTATTTCCTAAGGTGACCCCCCTCAGAAAATGGGGAATGAAAGTTCGTATGGAGATACGATATAAACGACTTCCACGCGGACGGAGTCGCGGGTAGAAGCTAGTATGTTTATATTATTGTATCTCTAAATTAGGAGTATATTCATAACAATTTATAATATTATTACGTTGGGGCTAACGACTGATACAAGAACCGGGGTCGTCCGATAACGGAGCTCGAGTCAGTCATTTGCTAGAGGCAAATAGATCGATCATCGAAACAATGCGATACTATCGCTCTGTACGTCTCGCTCACAAGTCGCGTCGCGCGCGACACAGCAGCTCCTGCCTCACTCGCACTGTGATTATTATAAACAGGAGGGTAGATTTTCCACGTCTCACGTCGCGCCGCGGCGTAGGTGGGGCTAGCCCCTAGCATGTTACACCGATGAAACAGCGTTAGTAGGCTACGGTCGCTAATCGACTCCATTGACCCTAGTTTTAGTTTTTTCAAGTCTTTTCACTGAAGTAAAGATGAGACAACTTGTGACAACTTTACTGACCGGTTAACGTCAAATAGCGCATAGAAAACTATTTTTTTCCTTAAACGAAACTCTCCAGGATTGTTCTAAATAAACACGACCTAACCTACTACTCAAACTGTATACAAATCAAAAGGTATATTATTTCAGGGAAAAACGCTTTAAGTCAAAACCATTTTCTGAGAACCATGGTAATCTTAATCCTATCCTATTTGACGACTCTACGAGCAATATTTTGAAATGAATTTTTTGAAATTTGTGATGATATATCAATCTAGGTAAGTTTCTTATCTGGGAAAATTCTTTTTCCGTATTTCTAGGCCGCCCAGGTACTTGACTAAAAATCTGAGTCAGTTTCGTAGGTCACAGTTGTAGACTTTCGATATTGATTACAAAGCTAGGCATAAACCTGCAGCAATCAAGTTCGCTACAATACCCATTGTTACTTTTCCTAAACAAACTGGCCAAACATCCTTGTTTGGGATTCGTAAGGATACAAACGCACCAATGTCAATAGGAAGTGTAGTGGCAAGTTACGCTTGCAAACAGGGATTGAAAAACCTCTTATTTTGATCACTTGAGTAATATGTAGTAGATTCTGTCTCAAGGGGCAAAATGTAATATGTACGGCGAACGAATCCTGAGTGAAGTGGAAAATTGGAATCCAAAACTAGCTCAGTTAGATCTGCAAAAAGTTGCCACATTTTGTCTGTTGTTTTATCATATCAGATAACAATCAATTTTCAGATTAAGATCTCTGCCTGACAAGCCTTTGAGATATTGATAGATATTGACTGTCACACACACACAGACACACACACACTTATTTTCGAATAGGTTTATTTTGTTTTAATAACATTGTTAAGTTACTATTTTTTTTCTTTTTAAGAAGTTAGGTCTTTGTTTTTAAAATAAGCGCACTGTTTACATAGACTTAGAATTTCATTTTTTATTTATATTGTTGCCAGCCCCACGGGACAGGCAATGCCTAGTGTGGGGGTCAGCATAATATGTTTTTAAGAAATAAACTATTTGTATTCATTCACATAACATATGAACTTAATTTAAATAACAATTTTATTTTGGTGAATTATTATTATGACACTAAATTACCTGAACATGTACAAAACTTATGTGAAAGGTTGTAAAATAAGAAAAATATTAAAGATGCACTTTTTAAAATGCAATAATGTAACCTATATTCTGTAAACTAAGTTGTACTAACTAACCTACTTAAAAT
The DNA here is from genome assembly GCA_947049275.1 of Epinotia bilunana. Taxonomy (NCBI): domain Eukaryota; kingdom Metazoa; phylum Arthropoda; class Insecta; order Lepidoptera; family Tortricidae; genus Epinotia; species Epinotia bilunana. The sequence goes on along the minus strand of OX346275.1, from coordinate 2,545,921 downwards.
ACTTAGCTTTTAATTTAACTATAAATTAGATCAATAGAATACTAAGAACTCCCCATCGGCACACAAACCTCTCCAAGGTTTTGCCTAGATGGGCTTTATAATGATATTCTTTGTTTTTGTCTTAATCAATAAAAATAAAAAAAAAGAAGCTTCCTTCTTTATTCCTCTTCTATTTTAATATGTATGTTAACTCTGTAATGTATAAAAAAATAAAATAAAAATTATTTATTTCCAGATAACTCAGATCCATATATTGTTAGTAACAGAAAAGCAAAAAGAAAACACTTAAGAACTATGTTAGTATACCTACAATTTAAAACATCTATTTTTTGGGTCTTACGACATGCAAAATGGTGTATCGGCGGAGAATGTCCGAATCCAACCTTCCTGATATCATTTTCAGGATGCTATTTGTGCTCCCTCTCATCTGCAATACTACCGATGCCGTCTTCTTTCTTACAATGGCAAAAAAGTCATCCATGCTAGCATCGGCAAACATCCCAGAAGCACTGCAGAATCGAGGAAGCCCAAAGAGCATCCTGAAAATGTTATTATATTGGATTCGCAGGGTACTATAGGGCTTTAGCCTGAAACTAGTCCACAGACCGCACGTGTAGAAACTTTGGCAGTAGGCTCTAAATAAAGTAAGCTTATACAAATGTATATAAATGTGGCCTTTTTGCTTGGATCAAATAAATAAATAATCGCAAAACATTGAGATCAATTAAAATTGATCTCAATGTTTTGCAGCAAGCACCTTCAAGCGCATGTTGCGCAAGCATTTTCTTGACGATATCTCTGGTTAATTTACTGACATAGTTTTTGCAATGGGTACGCAAAGTAATATATATTATATTTTATTGTATATATGTAAGTATATGCATTTATATATTATATTAGGAAATGTATTGTCATTAGTTAGATCTACCTATCTGTTTCATTTGTGTTTTTCTTAGTCAACCGCCATTTGTGCTTTTTGTTTGTGTAATAAAGTTTAATAAACAATAAACTTTTTAGTGTCCTTCCTGTTCCTAATATATTTATATATATTTACCTATTTGCTGATTAAAAGGAGCTTAAATAAAATATGATGTCTGCAGTTAATTGTGGTTGCATTCCTTACTCAATTAATTACAGCATGAAACTACATGGCTATTAAAAAATATTAATTTGCCCTCAATTTCACCAGTTGTCCAGTGGAGGTAAAATGTGTGTGAAAATATTGGTATGTCCCCTGGACAACCATGATTTTGGCTAGAATACGTTTTTTTGCGACATTCAACATATGTTCATATAGACTATTTATCTGGTAATAAGCACTTGCAGATTTAGTCAAATACACATGTTGTGGTAAATGATCATCCTCCTGGCATTATTCCCGGTGGTCCCCTAAAGGAGCTCGGGGTCCACTTTGACACCTAGCCCCAAGACATGGCATAGGCACTAGTTTTAAGAAAGCTACTGCCATCTGACCTTCCAACCAAGGGGGAAAACTAGAACTTATTGGGAGTAGACCGGTTTCTTCACGATGTTTTCCTTCACTGGAAAGCTAACGGTAAATATTCCCTAGTTCCGAAAAACTCATTGGTACAAGCCGGGATTCAAACCTAGGATTGACAGCCACATGCCTGAACCACTAGGCTACCGTAGTTGTGGTAATTGATAATGATGAAAAACTAAGGTAAAAAAAAAGTTGATTTACCCTAACACTTCAAACTTTGCATCAAAATAGCTAGTATTGTCAACAAGCTTTAGCCCATAATTTTCACTGTAAATGCTCAAGAGGTATTCTTAAAGGTCATTAGTTTCACATTCATAATTTTAGGGTGGATTTGTCTGGCTGTGTGACAGCATGGTCAGTTCAAGAAAATTACCCCATTTATATTGATATTAATTCATGTTTGATCCATTGAATCACAAGCTAAATTCAAGACAAGTGAACATGAGCTAGTCACAAATAATATTCATGATGATTGAATAGGACATGATATTTCAATTTGTACAAGTGCCAGAACGTGCCTAGCTTAGCTTATAGTGTCACATCAATATCAATCTAAATCAGCTCATTTAGACACATAGAAACAATGCTCTTGACCCCAATAATCAAGGTCACCCTATATTATGAGGTATCTTGTCGCCTATAAGGAGAAAACTGGTTTCAAAAAGCATTCGTCACATTTTGTTTTTAAATTATCTACCCACATTAATTATGTCAATTAACCTATGATAATCTCATTAGAACACAATGCAGCAGCTGCTGCACAATAAATCTCGGTCGGACGTCGGTTTCCCAAGCGGCAGTTTGACACAGATTCTCTCAAATCAATTTTGTAAGTGAAATTTAGAAAAAAAAAGTGTAAGCATTGAAACCGACCAATCGTTAGCGTTCGTTCATTCACGCCCTCAAAATTAAAATCACATTGACAGCTGAACAGATAAACCTTGAAAATGCTATACAACAACATACTGTATTATACCCATATGTACACATGGACGGCCGAAAACATTTATATATTTTAAAAACTCCTACCTTCCGCGCTCTGGTTCAGTGAAGAGGGCACTGCGGTCAAAGACAGGTCCTTCTTCTGACCATGTTTAGGAGGATCAGAGTCTGAATCGTCGAAAACAAGCGTCCTGACCGATTGCGAACATCGTCGATCCATTGGCACTCACAACACAGGCACACACAAATGCACTAATTTCCCCATTTATCACAACAATATGGTCACGCGACACGTTTTAGCGGCACCATTGGAGTTGCGAAAGTAAAATAAGCGAATTTAAAACGCCTTAGTGCATACAGTTGCAAATATAATTCGCGTTTTATGCCATCATGAATAACGCGACACGGCTTCTCTTCTCGTATCACCAATCGAAAAGTGACACTTTTGTTTTGAAGGGGCAATGGCTGTGTTGCCATATTGCGTATACATTACCCCGTGAACGGATAATGGTCTCGGGAAAAATAATTATAAATTTTTGGCAAGGGTCATCACGCAATCAACCTAAAGATTTTTTATAAATATATCGAATTATCAAAAACTTCAGTCTGCATTCGTAGAAGAACGGTCAATTTTATTTGAATTTACGAGTAATTTTTCACTGGTTCAATATTTTTTCGTGCGAGGAAGTGCGTTTCTATTAGAATTTAAATAATAGTACATTACTAAAATGACCGAGAAGGATGCCTGCCTGCCATGTGTGATAGTAATACGAGGCAGGCAACCCCAGTTCACGCCAAGGTATGAATAGCCAACTATTGAGAGCATGTTTAAGTATATTTTTTAATATAATGGATTTGGATAGGTAATTGTACAAATTACCTAATGAAATTTTGGCTCTACCCTTTCTAGCTCTTAAAAATTAATTGAAAAAAACATTGATGTCAAAGGCTTATTAGGTTGAGGACTATCTCACTGACAGAAATGCATGGCCCAAACCAGAGCGCAAAATAGCTTCATCATTCATATACCTTATTCGGACATGTGGTCTTGCAGGACAACGCATTATGATGATTTTTTCTTTGTATTATTTATTTATTTATTTAGAAACAAACAGTCATACATAAATCTTGAGTAAGATAAAAGTAACAGAAAGGCAGACCTATAGTTTCCTGGAAGTACGAGTTAAAAAATACGTGGCTAATATATTAAGAGTACAATTATTCTTAATTCTATTTAAATGGTTTTTTCAGATATCAATGTTTGTAAGTTTTCCATTATTATCAAATAATTTGCAAACGCTTAATGAATGTGTTCTCGGTGTAATTAGTTCGATTGCGAGGAATACACAAAAGATCTTTCTTGCGACACTGGCGCTCTCTTCTGCGCGGAACCCTAAAACTTATATTTTGCAATAATGTATTCATATTCAGTTTAACTTATTTTCAGTAGGTTAAGAACTATCATTGTAATAAGCTTTTTTTGGCGAAAAATTAATGAATGTTGAGTTTGTTTCGGCGTTTCTTCTTAACAGTGGTCCTTTGTCAGAAACGCTGGTTGAATTTTGACTTGTAAAGGTGCCATTACGGCCTACTTGCAGAATTAAAATTTATTTACTTCATTTATTGAGTTTATTTCGTAAATGTAAAAGTTGTAAAAAACTGTTGAATTAGGGATAATTACCGATTTCGGTTTAATTTATAAACTTACCAGCTTCCGCCTGCGACTTCGTCTGCGTGGACCCGGGATAAAAACTATCCTATATTTTAATCCCGGCTATAAACTATCTTCATGCTAAATTTCATGCAAATCGATTGAGCCGTGTTAGCGTGATTGAGTAACAAACATCCAAACTTTCGCATTTAAAATGTTAGTAGGATATACAATATCAATAACAGTGTTTACTTTTTCCCTAAAACATTACATAATTTTTATTAATGGCAAGATATCTATACAAAAGCGAGAAAAATGTATCTTTTTCTCATTCTTTTAACCCTTAACACTGCCATCTAGCAGCGAATTACTTGAACTTTTAAGCCAAAGTTTGCCATATTAAATAAAAAGTGTTTCCAGCCTAACGTAGATGTATTTTTCATATGCCGATCATTTAACTCACGTAACGTTTTTTTAGGAAAAAAATAATCCTACTCATAGTTTACTTGTTATTTTATATTAAAAGCGTTACTCGAATTAATTATTTATCAACAGATTCTCCAAATAATCAATTATTCGTGTCTACTGATCCTGCCACCCAGTGACGAAAGTAAGCAACCTGCAATAATTCCGTCAAAAGAAACGGAAAAACACGAGCGCGCGTCGTCTCGGGTAGATATCAGCTGAATTATTCGGCTAAAATGCCCTGGCACGGGCATACGTAGTCGTCGGTCCGCCATTACGACGCAGCCGAGACACGTTTGTCGTATTTAGTTAAATATTTTCGTTTATAAATGAGTAATAACGCTCATGAACTAAGTAATCGACTTCTGAATGCGTTGGATAACAATTACAATGTAAGTTTGCGAGTTTTAAAGACCGTAAGTTGAATAAGCGAGTCTTAGATATGAGAATGGTCCCACGAGCCCGTGACACCCGATTCGATGCAGCGATTTGGCCTCTTGGGAGATTGTTTCCAGAAATACTGACGGTCATATATACATGGATGATGATAAGAAAGTGTCGGAATGTGATATGGTGTCGATATCCGCGTGTCCTGATAACGAGTAGTGTCAGTCGGAGTGGATACGTGCGCGGCGCGAGAGCGGTATATGGAAGCACTGACGTCGTCAATGCACCGCCTCGCGACCCTACGTCCGTCGTCCACAGTGCCAAAAGTTTTGCAATGTGAAAGTATGGAATTGTGCCACGCGCGTCAAATCCTGAGGAGTTTCTTGGGTTATGTCGATATGGTGCTGTGTGGAAGGCAGGCGGAAAATGTGTTTTTTGTCGTACCATTTGACCTTACGTGAGTAGTAGAATAAGCAAGGCGTGGAGACACCTCATGGTGGCAGGTGGCTGCTGATGGAAGTTCTAAATACCATTTCCGGGTTATTCTACATGGCACTTTGTTTTGGGTTTTAGGTTGTGCAATTCTGGTTTAGCAATGTAAGAAATTGGCAAAGATTTTGAAATACTCCTGAAAATTGGTCTTTTCGGATTATAACCTCAGCTCCATGTTGTATGTTAATAATAACTTCTGTTGTTATCAATGGGGATGATGGAATTTTAGATGTATTTAGTATTTACAGTGCTCAGTTTCCTTAAAGCTGTTTATAGTTATATCAAATCATAACAATTGACCATTATTGAGGACCATTATCTCTAAGGAGTAGCTCATAAACTGACCACATGGATGGCATGGTTCATTGTCCATCTGTGGTCATTAGACACTAGTATCGCCAACATGTGCTTGACCCATATGGTTAGAAATCAAGAAATCATACACTGTATAGCCTGTAGTTTAAAGTTATAATATTTTGGTTATTTAAAGGAGACAGTCATAACTAAAATGAACAACCATGCGATGACCAAACTGGATAAGGAATGGTTTGGAAATAACTATAATATAGGAAATAGATCAAATGGCTGTGACATAAATCTTGAAAGTCAAAGATCTTAATTGTAAATTAAATTTAAACATGCTATAATGTAATGCTCCAGTTTATGTCTGTTAATATGTTTTAATTAGCCGACCCGGGCTCCTTTAGGGCACCATCGGGAATAATGCTAGAAGGATGAAGATAATAAGAGCCGCAGCAACTATTTTTAACCAAATCCCGTAGGCCTTCACCATACATAGTACTCCGCAGAATCCTTGCCTTCACTCACAGGCATCACATCAGACTTGTATTATACACATATTGAAACTAAGATGTAGTCTTATATGGCTCCAAACATAGACACAGTCCTTTTATATAAATACATTAAACTCTTAACATGGAAATATGTTTGGTGCCTCACAGAATTTGGTCCTTGTACTGTCCAATTGATTGCTGACTGTATGGAGTCAAGACCAAATCCCAGATGGTATTGATTAAAGATATCCCGGACACTATTGCATAATATGTATGGATGCTGATTCTATAACTTAATTCTTATTAGATTCACTGAGTAGTTAAACTGTTGTCAGTACCCTGCTCTAAGTATTGTCAATGATTTGAATGCCATTTTAATAGTTACAGCGGTCCCAGATTACTAAAAATACCATCCGAGTGTACAGAAACTGACAATAACATAAATAGGTGACTGATAGGGGTTGAAATTGGAGAATCACCCATTGATCTTGAAGCTGGGTCCAACATCCCAGTCCTAGTTTAATTTAAACACACCCCAGTGTCACTCGAAATATGCTGGGTCCACCAAGTGTGAAGTGGACATCTATATTAATATTATATAAAAGGTAAAGTTTGTCAGTTTGTAGGGTATGCGGTCAAAGTCAAACAGGTATCTAGCCAGTCATAAAGTAAAAGAAATAAGGCAACAAGGCCAGAAAACGTACAAAAAACACTCGCTTTACATTACTTTGCACTGATGAAAATTCATCCCAATGCTTAGCATATTTTTATGGAAACTTGGTGATTCCACAATTGTGAATGTTTTGAATTGTATTATAATTACAACTGCCATACGCTGTAAGTCAAAACAGTGTAGACACTATACTGATAGAGCAAATAAGAAAAGTTACGATATTCAGTATTTGTGGCATCAATATAAGATCTACAGTCATGTGGCCTGTCAAACATATTTTCATATCTCCTTTACCTCACATAAAGGGCCTTTTTACATTGACTTATCCCATCGTCATAACTCATATCACAATACACGACAAATGATTAAAATTATAAGATTGTATGCCTAATGTTAATTAGTCATCAATGTTGTTGATTTCTTGGTAAATTATACCAGCATCGAAAATAGGAAGTCACTTTAATATTGTTTATCTTTATTTTCTCAATTTTTTTCAATTGGTTTCCTATACTCATTATACTAAAATTCGATTCAGTTGCTTTTAACCTGTTGATGAGTGAGCGGGACTTCCATGTCTCAAGTAAAAACTATTTACAGACATACACAGATTCACGGCTTTATTCCCAAGAGATGAAAGTTGCAGTGCCACTTTTTGCATAAATGTAGGTATAAACAATTGACAAAATGTGATATCGCAGTGATAGGTTGCTAGCCCATCGCCCACAACACACTTCAACCCTGCTTCCTTAGTCGACTTTTACGACACCCACAGGAAGAAAGGGGGTGGTGAAATTCCAACCCGACACCACATGGGGTGACTATTTACTGTGTTTTTAGTGAGTAGTGGGTGTTATACTAAGTGACTATACTTATGAACAATTTGAGCATTCTTGATTATTTGTACCAAAAAATACCCCACACAATCGTAGGAAATGGCCAGTTTTATTTTTTCCTTGCCAATTCAGGTTGGTGATTACGAGAAGTCGTAAAATTGTAGTTACAGTCAAATAATGAGCCGTAGTACGTTATAGTGTATTGATTTCTGAATCGAATAAGTTTCTGTGAAATTGGAGTTTTATTGAACTGTTTTTGGAATGGTGTTTTCTTTTGTGAACGTCGAATCCTCTTAGTTATTTAAGAACCTTAGAACTTAGTGACTTGTTTTGGAAAATGTTTCTTAGCAATTTTTGAGGTAACCTGAATTAGTAACTAGATATTTTATACAGAATATATACAGGCTATAGAGCCGTCTGAGTAAAAAGCCACTGCTGAGGTCCGACATGGTATACATACGTTTCTATACTTGACTGTGTGTAGGTCATGTCTGCAAATTTACTTAAAAAATGTTGTATTATATGTTCTTCTTCAGCTCTCAATTTATGAATAACTGGTTTCTGCCCGCAACTCAGTCCACATGGAACTTGTTTGTTTCGCAGCACCATACAAACTTTCACCCCCCATTTCACCCCCTTAGGGGATGATTTCTGGGATAAAATCTATCCTATGTCCTTCCCCGGGACTCAAACTATCTCTGTACCAAAATTCATCTAAATAGGTTCACCGGTTTAAGCTTGAAGACGTAACAGACAGACAGACACACTTTCGCATTTATAATATTAGTATGGATCAATTAAAGTAGCTTCATAATAACCTATTTTTTTTTTGTTAGCTGATTAATATTTCCTCTTTTCCAGGTTGTCGACATGCATGCCGTTAACGAAATCATATCCATATTGGAGAAAATCAATATTACAAAAGAGTTGTTGGAGGTGAGTTTCATATGCTATGTATACCTAGTTACTGACGACCGCTTTAGTCTACTTGGTAGTGACCCTGCCTACGAAGCTAGAGGTCCTGGGTTGAAATCCCGGTAAGGGCATTTATTTGAGCACGAATATCAGTCTTCTCAACCATAAGCTCAAATTAACCGATGTGAAGTGGACTAATCTCTACTATATACTAGATGACGATCCTTAAGAGAGTAAGCTCGATTCTCCATACAAACGTAGTTACGCTCTCATTTTAAATTTACTTTAAAAACAAAGTTTTAACTGACTTCAATTTAGTACTCCGCCAAGCCACGAGAACATTTCCACATTTATTTTCCAATTTACCACATGAACTGATTTCCGAGAGCAAATGCGTTGATTATTAGGGAAAATAATAGGGCTTTAAAATTCTTTATATTGAATGATATTAAGGAACACACTAGTCGGAAAGACAATTTTTTCGAGTTTCCCTCAATTTCTTCAGGATTCCACCATCAGATCCTGGTTTCCTTACCATGGGACCACCCTTGGGATACTCCCTTTCCAACAAAAAAAGAATAATCAAAATCGGTTCATAAACGACGAAGTTATCCGCGGACATACATAAAAAAAAAAAATATATATATATGGTCGAATTGAGAAACCTCCTCCTTTTTTGAAGTCGGTTAAAAAATATAGTTTTACATTATCTTAAATAAACGACCTTGAGTGCCATATCCTAAAATTACTTAAACATTTTAACTTAATCTTGCTTAGGAGCGGTAAGACGCGAAAACCATTCGCAAATCGAGTGCATTTTTATAATATATTTTATATTTAAATATTTGTCGCAGAGGGAAAAGTTTGATACTTATGATGGTGCATGTCTACACACGTATACGCACATGTTGTGCGCGCACGGGAGCACTACACGTTTAAGATTTTAAATGCAGTCAATCTTGAAGGGCTTATACAAAACTGAACCTAAAAGGGGCTTATATTTACAAAAAGGACAATACTTAATATCAATATAGAGAGTTTCTAAGTATGGTGGTTATAACTTGGATTTTAAATGACAAATAATTAGAGTTTTGAAACTTTGACAATATCTAGTCGAGAAAATATCAACATGAGACATGTTTGTGTTGTAATAATTGAGACAACGTGCAAACATGCAAATAATTACAGCAAACCACCACCAATAATGACAAAACCTCGACACGTGTTTCGCATCTCTACGCGGCATCATCGGGAGATGCTGGCAGGAGATCAGGCAACACCTCCTGCTAGCATCTTCGCGCTGGGCTCCTTGACGCATATACCAGTCGTTGGCGTGGAACCCGCGGTGCGGATATATACGTCGTTGGGGTCGATAAGTTTAAAAGCCTGATCTGATTGTGATGAAATTAGGTATGGTTTTTTCTTTTTTATACTACGACGGTGGCAAAGGTGCGTACGGCCCGCCTGATGGTAAGCGGCCGCAGCGACCGCAGCCTATAGACGCGTGCAACTCCAAAGTTGTAATATGGGCGTTGCCGACCCTTGATATGTTTGAGGATTCCCCGTGTTGACAGCTGAAGGAACAAATTGGTGATAGGAAAAGTGTATACGTTAAGTTAAGTTTCAGCCGGAATTCCCCTAAGCTGTTGGAATGGGGAAACATGTTCAAGTTAAGTTTTTGACGACCGGTTTAGCCTCTTGGGAAGTGACCTGCCTTCGAAGCTGACGGCCCCGGGTTCGAATCCCGGTAAGGGAAAATATTTGTGTGATGAGCTTGAATTATTTGTTTCTGAGTGTTGTATATTTTCTATGTATTCGTATTGTTATCTTATGTATTCTTTTCTTTGTCTAGTGCCCATAACGCAAGCCCTTAGTATGGGGGGGGGGGGCTAGTAGATTTGTGTAAGATTGCCCCCTAGTATTTATTTATTTATATAAGACTAGCTGCTGCCCGCGACCCGCGCGGTACTCTTTTATATCGTAGTTCCATAAAAGCTCTTAACTCCCATTTAACCCCTTAGGGGATGATTTCCGGGATAAAAACTATCAACTATTCTGTTCTTCTCCGGGACTCAAACAATCTCTATACCAAAATTCATTTATATCGGTTAAGCGGTTTAAGCGTGAATTGGTAACAGACAGACACACTTTCGTATTTATATATAATATTAGTATGGATTAAAAGTGGCCGGCACAGTTATTTAGTTTATCCGTATGGACCTTAGACATTCTGATTCCGTCCTATATTGCATAACTTGATTCAGATTGCCTTACAATGTTCAGAATTGTGTCAGCGATTTTCTAATTTGGTTTGGGGCCAGAACAATCTGTTGTTGGTTTCAGTTCCAAGAAAGATTACTTGTTGAATTACTGCCATATTATTGTCAGAGTCAAAAGTAATTTTATTGCCATAAGTAAGTTCTCGGCTCCAAAACATAAAGGGACCTTTGAAGTCCTGAGGAGAGACTGGGACACGTGGATATAGTCTCGGGCTGTCAACACAACTAATCCTCCAATCCATACTAATATTATAAATGCGAAAGTGTGTCTGTCTGTCTGTTACCTCTTCACGCTTAACACGCGTTACACAAATCGACCTAGTCCCAAACTAAGCAAAGCTTGTACTATGGGTACAAGCTTTGCTTGCTGGGGCTTCGTAGGCTGGGTCACTACCAACTAGGCTACACAGGTTTTTTTTTTTAAATTTATTTATCCAAATTCTTTAAAATAAATGTGTTGCACATAAAGCCACTATTTAAAACCTGGAAGGTTTAGGCAATAGTTGGCGAGATCGCGCGGTTCATCCCGCGTTCCTTAAGTTAACTAATTATAATATAATATTTGTAACAAGGTGCTATTGTTGACTACAATTTAGGTAGGTCGTATATACGGTTGGCAACGCGCTTGTGATTCTTTTGGAGTCACGAGCGTCTATAGGTTACTGCGTCTGCTTACAATCGGGCCACCATCGTAGAATAAAAAAGTTTGAATACCTAATTGTAAGGGTTTAATGTTGATGTGGGAATAAGCTAAACTATTCATCCAAATTCTATTGCCATTGCCTTGCTAAACTCGGCTCCCGCACACCTCCGAGGTGCTAATTGGACTACGCCGGACAGTGGCACTATCGTTCATTCGTAGTCGCGCGGCTAGCGTTGTCACTGTCAGTGTCACAAAACAAAATGTAGACTTTAGTTGACTAGACTAGGATGGACCGGCTGCTGTGGGTGCTGCTGCAGAATCCGAAATTACCATGCACACATGTTGCACGAAGATCTGTTAGTGGGATGAAGGCGACAGCTCCTGACGGCGCCGGTTAATGTAGGGCCCGATAATCCGCGTCCATCTATCTTTCTCTCTCTTTTTGCATGAGTTAAAAAGAAACATTGTGGACGCTGATTATTGGGCCGTAAATTAACCGGAACCCGTAGCAGAGACCGGACACAGCAGCAGCAGGGCAGAGCAGCTTTGCTCTGCGGTGCTCTGTAGCAGAGTCCAAGCTAGCAGACTTCGTGAAGCTATTTATGTGCCGTGTATCTTGCTGTAATAGAGTGATTTTGAAGTGACAGCTGCGATTCGAGTTAAGCGTATTCGTATTCTTGATTCAAGTTTACTTGGCTTCGACTACGCCGCTGCGGCGCACGAGTCGATTCGACTCAGGTACTTACTATAAGTATACGAGTCAACCAGCTGTCCACTGACTTTATTCGAATCGACTCGTTTAGTTTCTGATTCGAGTTATCCGAAGTTATTACTTGCAAGTTGCAACTCTAGTCGCGATTCCTATGCAAGCCTTTTAGTGCACGTTTCATAATAATACGTTTGTTAAGTTCTGAGGCTCTAGTATAGGTTTTACCGAAACAAAACGTAACGATCGCGTTTGCGTTTTACCCCCAATTTGTATGGGATTTGACAGCTAAACGCAAACGCGGTCGTAACGTTTTGTTTCGGTAAAACTTATACTAGAGCCTCAGTTCTGTTTCACTTTTATCTACGTTAAATTTTTGCCCTAATGTATTATTTTGTTTCTCTCTGAAGTGTTACCACTATTATTGCAGACCACCCGACTGGGCAAGCACGTGAACGAGCTGAGAAGGAAGACCACAGAGCCGATCCTAGCGCGCCGCGCCAAGGTGCTCGTGAAGCGATGGCGCGACCTCGTCATCCCCACCGCCGCCTCGCCGGCACACGTTGGTCAGTATCATGCTAGAACTCCTCAGGCAGGTTCTTATACTCACCGCCGTGTAAGATCCCCCCTCATGTTAATGCTTCTACCCACACTGCCAACGCCCACGGTCAAGAAATTTCTCAGGCGCATCTAACCCAGACTTTGCCGGTCAATATCATGCTAGGTCTCGCTGTAGCTCGCTGTAACTCCTCAGGAAAGTCGTCTTGGCTTCGCCATGCTGGGCAATATTATGCTAGCTCTCAGCCGATTCTCTATACCCTCGTTGGGCAACACAATGGCAACCTCAGCTCACCTCACACCAATCAGCGCTGTGATAGAGGGCCTCACTCGGTATAATACACTCCAAGTTAGTGCCCATTCGTGAAATCACGCGCCGCGGAAAAGCACTTTTAGCATCTTTGAGTGCCTTTTCAACACGGGGGACGAAGGCATTCTAAGTTAAGCTGAGCGTCTACCAGAGCTGTGCGAGCTGGCGGAGCGGTGTGCGAAGAAAGAATCCAATAGCGTTGCTACCGTCGCTCACGCATCTCCTGTTGGTGGATTTGTTCCTCGCTCCGCTCCGCTAGTTAGCATTGTCGCAGATACATAGCCTAAAACAAACTTATTTTAGGTACCCTAAGGAATCGATGGCAAAGGGGGTATTATGGAAATAAGTTAGATATTGCCACGGTTAATATATTTGTTGAATGAGTCAGTTTTTTAAGAGCTTTTTAGACCTAAGCTCCATTCAAACACAGTTTTACACGGCACGTGCGCTGCACGCGGACGACTGATGTGTAGATTTGTTTTACTGCTTTAACCCTTTGGACGCTAAAAACAACTGGCCCCTATTTCAGCAACTTGACAATTATCACTTGACACTGACAATTCGCCATACATTGCTAGTTCTAGAAGTTAAGGTGGTTGCTAGGTTACTTGTGTAACCAGCAATGTAGCGAGAATTGTCGTTGTCAGGTGACAATTGTCAAGTTGGTGAAATGGGGGCCTGAAGACAACTTCAATGTTGTCGTGCCCACGGCGTCAAGAACAACTGTAGGCGTTATGGTCGCTGTCAAAGTTCATTCATAATGATTAATGACATTCGTACAGAAAAAAGTTGGCGTGTTCATACGTGAGGTATGGCGTCCAAAGGGTTAAGCTATAATCTCATGTAGTAGTGGGAAGCCCTGCCCTAGATGCACACAGGAATCAGGGATAGGGAAGCTGAGGTGTCCCCCATTTCCTGTGGGCCCTTTCATGGTCGTTGCACGTGTGTCGGGTGTGTGCACAAATTGGCCGACATTCGACCGATGCCGGATGCAGGGCTAGGTACTTTGTTACAATGGGCGTAGGTACGGCTGCTTTCCTCTATTATTGCTGTACAGTCTACGCTATACTACTGTCGAGGCAGCTAATTTTCAAACCAACAAGGGTCGGTAACGCGCTTGTTTCCTCTGGAGTCGCAAGCGTCTATGGACTACAGTGTCTACTTATCATCAGGAAGACCTCATAACGTATTATAATTGAACAAGCGAGCGAAGCCAACGTAGCCCTCCGTGTCAGCTTGGGGCAAAATTATTTCGTATGTCTGGCATACACGTCGCATTTCTCACCCGATTTTCGTGAAATTTTGTGAGCAGCACGTCTGTCATGAGACGGCCGCAACATACTCTCGATTTTTCTTGCACTATCCCTCTCTTTCTTATTAGAACACTTGGAACAACAGGTATAGTGCGAGAATAATCGAGAGTATGTCGCGGCCGTCTCGTGATAGACGTGCCGGTTCGGTAATCCCCGTGCGGTGTCGGGTTAGTATTTCACCACCCCCTTTCTTCCCGTGGGTGCCGTAAAAGTCCACTAAGGGAGCAGGGTTGAAGTGTGTTGTGGGCGATGGGCTAGCAACCTATCACTGCGATATCACATTTTGTCGATCTTTTATACCCACATTTATCTTAAAAGTGCCACTGGAATACAAGTTTCATGTGCTCTGCCTATCCCTTTTGGGATTGAATCGATGAATGAGGTTCGATAATTATTTTGATTTTTCTGTTGATTCAGTGCTTGGAAATTAAAAAAATGTATAAAAATTCTGTCTCACAAGTTCTAAAGCTCACAGACCCACTAGTAAATAAAGATTGAATTTCACCTGGCCTGTGGTTTTTCTCCTATAATGGCGGTTATTTCAAACAGTCGCAACGGTCAACGGGGTCACTGACCCCACCTCGAGCGTTGACTCGCTCATTGCGCACGCTCAACGTATATATTAATTTATATTCCCATTAATAATAGCACTAGCATGGCGCAAACCGGAAAACTATTCTGAGAATACCTCCTAAATAGGGGCTATCGCAATTACTAAATTTCCTTTCGCAACTGTACCCGAATTTTCAGTTCGGCAAGAAACCTTTTTTCTCTAACACCCATGCACATTGCACTGATAGACAATGCTCTTGTGTGTGTCGAAATACCGAGCTTTGTGTGTCGTGAACTCTCAAACTTCCCATACAAACAGATTTTAGCGGGCGTAATTTACGATTACTGACGGTTTGAACCAAGCGAGCATTATAGTACATTACTTACCAAGGGCTGTAAAAGAAAAAAGCCCTAAATCGCAGGTATTTGTGACCCGAGCTGCAGGCGAGGGTTGTAAATATGCGATAGGGGGCTTTCTTTTTTACTGCCCGTGGTGATTAAACAATTGTACTTCTTCACCTGGCCATAAAGCGTAGCGTGCGCTAAAACTTACATTATGGCTTAGATTTTTCTTATCATAAAAAATGCTATTAAAAAAAATGTTTACTGTTTTTTTGAGGTAGTCATGAGAAGGGAATGAAAGAATAACGGTCCAATTTCCGAAATTAGGAAGCCACTAAATACTCTTAAGCCTCTTTAGGTACTTAAACAAAAAACCGGCCAAGTGCGAAACCGACTCGCGCACAAAGAGTTCCGTACCATCCTTACTAATATTATAAATGCGAAAGTGTGTGTGTGTGTTTCTTTGTCCTTCTTTCACGTCGCAACGGAGCATCGTATTAATGTGATTTTTTGTATGTAGATAGTTTAGAGGCTGGAGAGCGACATAGGCTACTTTTTCCAGCGGGAAAACATCTAATTCCCACGGGAAAATTCAATATGTTACATTTTCTTATAACCACGCGGGCAAAGCCGCGGGCATCAGCTAGTTATCTATAAAAACGGCAATAAAATCAAGTTTTTTGTATGGGAACCACCTTAAATATTTATTTTATTCTGTTTTTAATTATTTGTTGTTATAGCGGCAACAGAAATACATCATCTGTGAAAATTTCATTCGTTTTATCGTGTACAGTCACCATTAATATCTGCCATAACAAAGCGCGCATAAATATCTGACACGATTTTATTTCTATGACCGTTAGGACGTGTCAGATATTTTTGCTGGCTTTTTTATGGCAGATTCTAATGCTGCTGACTTTACAGTAAAGGATTTACATACAATACTTGCCCTTACAAGCATAAGTCTTTAGGACCTAACAACCCAGGACGCTCTGAGTGGATCGCATAGTGTCCATTTATTTATAATTATTTAATTTTGTTTGTCCAGGCTCGAACCGATCGTCTGCGGAGCGCCAGGCGCGGCGCCTCGGCGGCACGCCCATCACCTCCCCGGCCTTCGCCCGGGTACGGCCATCCCTATACAAACAGCACGTCTACCGGCACATTCGGGCCTAGGCCGGGTTAAGGGGCTCCAGCCCCTTCCCCGAGAGCATCTGAGACCCTTACCAAACGAACGCATCCGAGCTCTTGCCAAACATAAGTTTCTAAAAATTCACTTTTGGTACAGTTGACTTCAAAGGTATGCATACAATGTTCGCCTTATTACAACAGAGTAAGTTGCTAAAGTGTAAACATATCTTTCACGTCTGCTGTACAAGCTTTTATTGCCGACTGTACTTTTCTGTCTACCGTCATCAGCTACTCAGTGAGACGATTCTTACGAGCCGAAACTCAACGGGGTTACGTCGGTTAGGTACTGAATTCCCATGGTCACCTTCCGTCTCCATCATCAGATCAGCTCGATGATACCATCATATTGAATTGTCATCCAAACTATACTTATACCAAAAAATTTTGCTCAATCAGTTTAGGTTGACTGGTTCAAAATTCAGTTCCAATGTTTGTCTCACACGAACAAACGAACAGGTTAAGTTAAATAAAAGCTTGTAAAAAGCATCCGAGTTCTTACGAAACCAAATCACCTGAGTGATGACCAAACAAGAACATCTGAATTCTTTCCAAAACCTGACCTCCGTAGGGGCAAGCAAATGCTGTTCGATCCCCGTAACTGATATAGTTTCGTATAAAAATCAAAAAATGTCTACAATAAGAACTCCTTGCACATTGCACGTAGAACCGATGGCCGTTGGGGCGGAAAGGTTCTCGAGTGGCGACCACGTACCGGAAGGCGCAGCGTGGGTAGGCCCCCACAAGGTGGACTGATGACCTGGTAAAGGTCGCGGGAGTCCTATGGATGCGGGCGGCGCAGGACCGGTCATTGTGGCACTCTTTGGGGGAGCCCCATGTCCAGCAGTGGACGTCTTTCGGCTGATATGATGATGATGATGAAGAACTCCCTTACTTAGAGATGGCCAACCCCTTTAACAAAATAGATTCAAAATTATCACAAACTATGTTTGTTGGTTTCATACAACCGTAAGACGTAACCGTGGCAACGCGCGACTAGAAAAAGTTCGATTAGCCCATATTTATTATATAAAGTGTTTCGCCACTTCTGAAATAACGTCGAAGGGAAGAGCTAATAATAAAAGACTAAAAATAAAGTTACGCCATCCATTTCACAACACTAATTAGATTGTTTTGTGTTACAGCAAGTAGTAAGCCCGGCGGTGCCCAGCCCCCGCCCCCCCTCCAGACCAGGTAATACAATTTTTTCACTTCTCATGCTCGAAAAGTGTGTCATATTAGGCTTTCATAGCAGGGCTAAAGTAGCACATTTAGCCCCTAGGGAAAGTATGTAAACATATTTATGATTTTAATACATTTTAATTTACATACATACATATATTCACGCCTTTATTCCCAAAAGGGCCTACCCCTTTTGGGAATAAAGGCCAACCGAACTTCTAAATTAATGCGTTAGATGGCGCAGAAACTAAAATCAGTAATTATAACTAAACGGTTCAACCGACACTGTTGTTCTGCAGAAGATTTTACGCTGCAATACATGCATACATACATTCACGCCTTTATTCCCAAAAGGTGGTAGGCAGAGCACATGAAACGTATGTTCCAGCGCCACTTTTAGCATACATGTGGGTATAAAAGATCGACAAAATGTGATATTGCAGTGATAGGTTGCTAGCCCATCGCCCACAACACACTTCAACCCTGGTCCCTTAGTCGACTTTTACGACACCCACGGGAAGAAAGGGGGTGGTGAAATTATAACCCGACAATTTTTATTTATTTATTTATAAAGCCTATACAGTTTCCCACTGCTGGGCAAAGGCCTCCCCTCTCGACTTCCACAATAAATATTATACAAATTTATTTTATTTTTATTAAATTCACACAACAATCCTCGACAGGCTATAATCCTAAATTAGGATCCAAACATGTTGGCTTGATTACATGTATGCCTATAAGTACATAGCAGCCGTCATATTATGTCACCGGTGTGTATGTAAGGTTAGTTTAAAATTGAGCACGAAACTTAAAAATTTCAACCCTATACATTTCACGCCTCCATAAGGTGTTGTAAGAGGGAACGAAAATTCATGAAACAAATTGTCTAAAATCCCATTTTACATTTCTATTAGCCGCGTATTCTGTCCCAAAAAACATTCCATGTTAAAAAGGCCAAGTCTCGAAACTCTTCCACCGCAAAAATTTGAGAGATATTTGGTAGTACCAAGTCTCAGGCATTCTTATTATTCTTTATTTGCTAGCTACACACGACTATACTACATTTATGGATTTTTGCATACCTAAAACTATGTAGTAACTATTGTGTGATTGCCAAGTCACAAAAAAATATTTAGCTAACAAATAAAGAATAATAAGAATGCCTGAGACTTGGTACTACCAAATATCTCACAACTTTTTGCGGTGGAAGAGTTTCGAGACTTGGCATCTTTTTTACATGGAATGTTTTTTTATGGGATCTCACTTCTTTTTGTAGGTTATTGTATCAATATCCCATTCTTGATTTTTTGTGGGAGTTTTATATGGGATTAGAAAGTTATTTATGCAGTTTATTTTTTGCCCCATTCACTGCAAATATAACTTTGTAATCAAATAAAGATACTTCAGACCTTCGATTTTTGACATCAAATGAAGCGGCCCACCAAGTTGAATATTTTTGGTTGGGCTCTTGTGATTTCTAATCAGGGTCACCAGGTACCCAGATCTTCGATTATCATAGTTTTTACTTACCTATGTTTCACAAGATAAATTACATACTTACTTATAGTTTTCCCTTTATGTGGCCATTAAACCCTAACTCTGTACCAAATTTCAGCTCTCTGAGTTTATGGGAAGTACTAGTTCTATTTTGATGATCATGAGTGAGTGAGTGAGTGTCATATATGCGAAACTTTGCTTTCGCTTAACTTCGGAACTAAATGACCTACAGACTTGACATTTTGGATTTTAAGTATGTGATTATAGCTTACTGGATGACGAAAATTTCTGCGTTCTGGTCTTATCCAGAGGTTCTCAAATAGGGGCCTGAAAATGCGGCGAAATGGTTCCAGTAAGGATGGTACGGCAGTGTTTGCTTCGCGCTCGACTTGGCGGGGGCACTGCCGTGCCCCCAGATCAGAAAACCATATGAACGAGGTGTGGCAACGCAGGCTTAGCCTTTTGGTTTATTGAAATGTGAACCTTATCCCCTAAACACGACGGTCGTTTCCAGCGTGGGGCGGCTACGAGTCGGACTCGCAGGACGTGATCCTCGTGGACGACGACCCGCCGCCCGCTCGCGCGCCGCTGCCCGCGCCCGCGCCCGCTCCCGCTCCCGCGCCCGCGCCCTCTCCGCTCACGCTCAACGCCACACACAAACCCGTCTCATCGCGTAAGTATACATTTCATTTTTTTTTACTTGATTGCTATCGCTCAGACTTAACACTGGAATAAGGTTAAAACATAAAAGGTTAAAAAAGGTCCTCATGAGTTGACATATTTCTAACTGTATAAAGCCTCACACAGACTGGCGTGGCAATCGTAAATCCATGGAAGGGTTGGCGTGGCATTTAAGCATTAATTTCTCTAAAAACCTCTGTCGCATACAACCCATTTTGGTAGTTAAGTTAATATTATCGGCTTTCCCGACTAGTCAGTATAACTCTAGTAGTACTGACTAGTCGGGAAAGCCGACAATCTGGCCACATTCAAGTCAGCCAAAAATACCGAATATTCGGCACTTTATGACTTGCTGCAAAACAAAAAAAATACTACTCATATTTATTTTAATTTTTATATTTAATAGTACATTACTTACCAAGGGCTAGAAAAGAAAGAAAGCCCGAAATCGCAGGTATTTGTGAACCGAGCCGCGGGCGAGGGTCGTAAGTATGCGGTAAAGGGCTTTCTTTTTTACTGCCCGTGGCGAGTACACAATTTTACGTGTTCAACTGGCCGTTTTTATGGCCAGGTGTGACGTAAAGTATTTTACTTAAATGCAACAAATAATCAATAATCCGTTACATAGAAATAGGAATATTTTATTTTTCAACATACATATAGAATAATTAGAGTTGTACCGAATAGTCGGGAATCACGACTATCCGGCCACATTTATAGTCGGCGAATAGCCGGGGACTAGTCGGCCGGCTTAGCTCCGATTAGTCGGCAAAACCCATAGCTGGCCCACCTCTAATGATCGAATTATTACAATTTTTCCTACAAACTCCTATCGTTTCTCGGTTACGGAACGCAATAACAAGAAGAATAAGTTGATCGACCCATAAGCAGTGGTTGTTTACTCGCGAATAGCTGGATAAGAGCTTGCGTCATATCATATACACGTCTGATATCTGAATCACAATATTTTTGTACTTGTGTGGTTATATAACGAGAAATTGATATAATACTTTTTTCCCAAACATGCAATGGAATATTATTGTTCATTATACTCTTCCAAATAATGGACGTAGCAAAAAACTAGCAACGTCTATCATTTGGAAGAGTGTAAGTTTGCCAGTGTCGGTTTTTATTCATTTTAATGGCAATTTTAAGGTTTTTTTTTTGGAATCCATATACGGCGTCAAGTATAGCCCTAATTAATAATTCATCTCAAATGCATTATTTTCCGCATACGGATTATTTTTCCATTCCCCATTCATTCCATTCCACCAATAGTCGACCTTCTTTTGTTTCTATATCAATTCGTGAGAACGCCATCAGCCATTAAAAAAAAGTTTGGAGTTCTCTTTTAATTTCATTGCACGTTTGAGAAAAGCACTGTACACACATACCTCAGCGTGAATAGGTTTTGCCAGCTTCGTATCTCTATCTTGGGCGACAATCCCTATTTCCCCGGCCTAAGTTGTTAATAAACACTTGTGTAGATAAATTAACGAGAGCATGGAATTGCATATGTAGTAGTATTGTATGTTTACAGGCATTCTATATTTGAATTTTCTATTTTCTCGTACTATCAGCATAAAAAGAGGTTTGTTATATATTGAAGAAGTAAATACCAAAGTAATGTCAGTGTCAAATTGTGAATATTGTCTGATTTTATTGTATTCTCACAATTATCAGAATAATTTTGTGTCAGCCCGTACGACTAAGTGTAAGTTACATAATTTTCAAAAAATATGGCAGTGAGTAATTTTGGTCCGATTGAGAGTCAAAGTAAGGAAATTATTTTTAACTGTTATAAATATCGATGTCAGGAAGGGAAAATGGATCGAATTTCAAACAATCTTATTATCAATACTTGTGACAGCTCAGATGAAGAACATGATAGCGACTACCTAGTCTAGCCATAAGTTCTGTTACAAATGAAATGAAACATATTTTTAAAAGGATGTAATTAATTTACCATAAGTAAATGTTTATTTATAGGTAAGTTAATAAGGTTTCTAAACAATATATTTTTTATTCAAAATGCCCGCCTTTAGCTTTAATACACGCCCTCAAACGATCCGGCCACACGTCTATAGATTCACGCACTGTATCCATTGGGAAATTTGCCACTGCTACCTTCAAAGATTTTTTTAGAGAATCGATATTGGCATGGCGTTTAGAGCAGACCATGTCCTCTAACACTGACCTCAATTTATAGTCCAGGGGATTTAAGTCGGGACTGGAAGAGGGCCAATCATCTGCCTTGATGAAGTCCGGAACATTCCTTTGCAGCCAAATCTGGGTGGTGCGAGCTTTATGACCCGGGGCTGAGTCCTGCTGAAAGGTCCAGTGTACATTTTTGAACATTGTGTCGTTTAGTGGTTTAACTACTGTTTCTAAAATCGTGTCCCGATACACTTTAGCTGAAATTTTCACTCCTTTTTCGCAAAAATGGATCTCAGAGACGCCTTGATACGACACACCCCACCAAACCATGACGTAAGCGGGATGATGACCTCGCTGAATCCTTCCAACTATCTCTTTAGCTTCTCGAGAGTTGTGTGCGTACACTTTATCATTTTGTTTGTTGTAGTGCTGCTCGATAGTAAAAATTTTTTCATCCGTGAAAAGAATATTTTTATATTTCCCATGTGCGTATCGAGATAAAAGGCTTTTTGATCTTTCAACTCTCTTGTCCTTTAGTGACTGATTTAACATATGTCCTGTATATCGTCGGTAAGCTGCAAGACTCAAGTCATCTTTGATTATACGCGAAAGTGTCCTAGGTGGTATTTTCATTTCCTTAGAAAGGATCTTCTGTTTTCTTATGGGATTTCGGCGAATTCTGGCCCTTACAGCATTAACGGCTTGTTTTGTTCTAACAGTACGTGGTCGGCCAGATCTTTTACTGTCATCGACAGAGGACGTTTTGGTGTATCTTTGAATGGTACGATACACAAACATTCGACTGATCTCTAACTTTTTTAGTGTCTCAAAAATGTGGGACGGCTCCATTCCTACCTTATGCAGAGCAATCACAGCAATTCTATTTTCTTTGACACCCCACTCCATTATTAATTTACTTATTTTAATATTATATTGTATATAAATGGTGGCAAAAACATCCAAGTACTTACGTCAAAACACAACATTCGAAATTCGAATTATTATTTTTCTTAAAATCATTGTTAACTGCCAGTAACAGAACTTATGGCTAGACTAGGTAGAAGCAAAAAACAGAGGACTACTACTTATTCCATTTCTTAAGGGTATGTAATTTTATTAAATTAAGAGAAAAAATTTCTCCTTTTGTTACAAACGATACAACCACTACAAATGCAATTCCATGTTCTCGATAATTCATCTAGAAATGTCGTAATGATTTTCTGTGATAACACGGCATTTTGTTTTTTTCTTTCGTCCATCTTAATGTATTGAAATACTAGCTGATGCCCGCGGCTTCGCCCGCGTGGTTTTAGGAAAATGTAACATATTGAATTTTCCCGTGGGAATGAGATGTTTTCCCGCTGGAAAAAGTAGCCTATGTCACTCTCCAGCCTCTAAACTGCTGTACAAAATACACATTAATACGACGCTCCGTTGCGACGTGAAGGAAGGACAAACACACACACACACACACACACACACACACACACGCACACGCACACGCACACGCACACGCACACGCACACGCACACGCACACGCACACGCACACGCACACGCACACGCACACGCACACTCACACGCACACGCACACGCACACACACACACACTCTCTCTTTCGCATTTATAATATTAGTAAGGATGTTTAAAATACCATAAATAATTCCGTGAATTTATTAATTAGTAATGCTAGAACAAAACATTATGACTGTTGTCAAATGCCATATTATATAATTTACAGCAGCGAAGAGGCCGCCGTCCCCCGAAGCGCCAAACGATGACAAGAAAGCAAAGCGAGACAAAAAACCTAAGAAACGAAGGTGAGAGATACATCTTCTTAGATTAGTTTGGCATCGTTGCAATGAGCCAAATCTTACGTGTATTTTAGTAGCGATATACAACGAACGAGCGCTAGCGTAGGTCATAGGTCATTTACGGATTCAAAAAATGCCAAGTGATATGTCCTAACGTGTTTCAAAAGTTACGCTATTACTCAGCGGATTACATAAATACCTCAATGGCAGTGCAATCGTATGTTACGTTAAAAGTTATTACGTAAAGGGTCTTTGGTTACTGGGGGCCATTTTATGAAGTTACTTGTTACAATTTCACTTATCTTAATACGGGTGTAGACTCGAAATTATTATTACTCCAAAAGAAAGAAGGCAATAAAATATGCCTAGAGACGAAAATCCCCTTCCGATATCTTAAAGAATCACGAAGCTACAACCGTTTTATTAATGCTTGTTAGAGAGAGAAAACGCAGTTAGTGACGTCACAATCTGCGAGCGTCATAGTAAATTGCAATCGTTTCATATGAAGATGCGTTTTACGGAAAAGGGACAGAACGTACCCCTTAACTTTGGACACTTATAACTTTGTGATTATTACACTTTTAATCCTTTTTCGAGAAAATACGACATTTTATTTAAAATCTCTAGAGATCTTCCGTATGTAATGTTTCGGTATTCTCGTGTGTGTTCCCCAGAGGGCACAGCCGCGCCGGCACGGAGGCGGCGGCGGCCGGGGCCCCGGGGGCTCCGGGGGCGCCCGGGGCTCCGGGGGCGCCCGGGGCTCCCGGGGCGCCGGCCAGCGCGTGGCTGGCCCGCAACGGCGCGCACCACAAGAAGAACGGCGTGCGCAGCGCCGTCGACCCGTACGCCGCGCTCGTCAATAGGATGCCGCCCGCGGGCGCCAAGAAGGTAAACATCCTCACACAAGTTCTAAAAGATCCTGGATGCTATCTGCAAGATAGCTGCAGAGATATTTGGCGTAAGGTTGTAAGTGATAATAAAATGGCAACCATGCGATGGGGTGCAATTCTGACATCAACCTTTCACTTGTAGGAAAGCGTATTAATCTTCTTGCATCAGCTGCAAAAACTCTTACTTCAGTCTTCTCATTAACCGTTTTAATTGAAAAATTAATATCAAATGTCATTCTTTTTTATTGCCATTAAGATACATGTTTGACAGTCTGTGTGTGGTCGATATAACGGCTGAAAAAGGTTTACGTTACCGAGATTTTCTAGTATACTTCTTAACGAACCAATTTATTTTTATTAAATATTTTTGTTTCATGTTAATTAAACGTGGACGGTACCACGATCAAAAAATATAATGGATTAGTAGCGGCGGCAAATGGCATACGCCACGTTTCGTCCACTCTATGTCTGGATAGCTCAAAGGTTAGAGCACTGCACCGGTAATACACAGGTCGCAAGTTCGAGTTTTGCTCTGTGTTTCAGACGATGATGGTTTATTTTTTCATTATATTGGTTCTCTGTATTATTTCGTCATCTTTCTAGTGTTCATCACTCCAGAAGTACCCATTCAAAATGTAGTTGAATAACTTCCAGGTGAAGACGACGAAGGAGCTGCTCGCGCAGATCCAGTCGCGCGGGGCGGCGCCGCGCTCGCCCGCGTCCGCGCCCGCGTCCTCGCCCGCTCCCGCTCCCGCGCCCGCCTCGCCCGACGTGTTGCTGATCGACCCGCCCGACTGTACGTATACATATATAATGTCCTGATCATTTGACTACCTTGACAAACGAGGAAACAGTCCTCACCTTCTAAAGACTACCATACCATACTGTTGAAGTATGTGACGGCGTGCAAGGAGTTTTTACGTACTCGCTATAGTTAGACACGTGTTGTACAGTCCCTAGCATCAATATCTGCCATAAGAAAGCCGGCAAAAATATCTGACACGTGCTCATGGCCTTAGAGATAGAGTCGTGTCAGATATTAACGCTGGTGACGCCACAAGCAGCTCCTGCAGTGACTGCAGTTGAAATGAGCCGGTACAAAATTGGCTGAGAGAAAGAAATGATGATGTCTTGGCTTCGGTAGGAGATATTAGATAAGGCTACTCGATGAAAATTTTGAAGGCCTAGAATTACCTGGCAAAGCAGGTGATTTGGTCACTGCGCTATCATCTTATTTATTCAAAATAGTCTCGATCCGAGTGTGATTGTACATATAAAGACTAAGATTGTCTGGTTGTTTCAGCTCCCCCTGTCCAGCCGGAGTCTCCGCTGCGCAACGGCGGCGCCTCCCCTCGGGCGCGGGCGCGCTCCCCCGCGCGCCCGCGCTCCCCCGCGCCCGCGCGCTCCCCCGCGCCCCCGCGCCCCCCCTCGCCGCTCGAGGAGCCGCGCGCGGCCCGCGCCTGCACGTGCGGCGAGCAGCCCTCGGCCGCGTGCCCCGCGGCGCGGCCGCCCGCCGTGCTGCCCGCGCACGTGCACGCGCTGCACCACGCGCTCCTGCCCGGCATCAACGGCACGAGGGCCCCGCTCCACCCGCACCAGTTTGCCGTGCGCAAGCTGCTCGACCCCGACCGGCCCGACCTCTTCACCTCCGTGGTCCCCCTGTACAAGTACTCCGACTACGCGGACGACTACTGCGTGAAGAACATGTCGCGCGTCCCGCTGTGCGTTCACCTGCCGTGGACGGAGTTCGCGCCGCCGCCGCCCGAGCTCGAGCCGGCGCCCGAGCCGCCGCCGCCGCGGCCCTACCCGCTCGACGACCCGTCCGAGCCCGAGCTCGAACCGGAGGAAAAAGCGGACGCGGACGGGGACCCGAGTCGGAGCGAAGACATGGAGGTGGACGCGAAGGAGGAGCCCGGTGAACGGTTGAGAGCGCCGCCCGCGGCGGACCGCGAGCCGGCGCTCAAAGTGATAAAGTGTGAGAGTGCCAGTGGAGTGCCGGACGAGTTCGCTCTCGAACAGAAGGACCACAGGACCGTGGAGAGGACGAAACCCCCCTCGGCGCCGCTCGACGGGCGCGCGCTGTACGCGAGCTGCGCGGCCGCGCTGCGCTCGATAGAGTACGATTATAGCCAGACGTCCGTGGCGCCGACCGTGACGCTGCCGGCCGCGGCGGGCGCGGCGGGCGCGGCGCTGCAGACGGCGCTGGACGCGGCCGCGGCCTGCTCGGCGCGCGAGCCCCGCGGCCGCCCCGAGCGCCGCGCCTCCTTCGCCGAGTGGCACGAGTGCGCGCGGCTCGGCGACCTCATCGCGCTCCCGTACGTCGTCCTCGACTGACACTGTGATGTGCTAGTGTGCCAAATCTCGGCCGGCCCCGGGCTTCCGTTGTTCCGACGTTCCAAGTGTCCTTACGTTAGTTTTAAGTGACCGATGTACATAAGTATTGGTTACGTGTGCCCTCGAATGTACATACGACATAAGTTAGCTAAAGTAGTTAAGAGGAAATCGATGAGACTGTGCGGCGGGGTGGGTCTGTGCGAACACTTCCACGCTTTTGAGTTTGCAAAAATTTTGTCACCCGATTTAGTCATGTATTTATTTTATATCGTTTTAGGTGGATGATTTTATGGTGGATCGCTCTCGGCTGTTGTGATACGGGGCGTGATGCGGTCCGCGGGTCTACGTAGAGGGGCCAATTAGTTTTTAGTCCTTATCAATCAAAGATTGACTCATATCAAAACTTTCCCGGCTTCGAAGCCTCCGATTTTGTTGCAAAAACGGTGATAGTTTTGGCCATTGCGTTAATGGTAGACCCATCGCGGTCTCTCTTATGTGATAAGAAAGAGACGGCGCGGACCCATATCTATGTCTGCACTGAATTCCAAACTAAACTTCCTTTTATTTAGACGTTAATATCGGCAGTTTTCGTCTTTCGCTTTACCCAATGGCTTTACTTTGAGCAAATAATATCTCAAGCACATTTAATAGCTCTTTAAAGACATAAACTACCGCCTAGCATTAATAATGGACAGAACAGAGACTCTAATATACCTGACATGAAGATATGTTATAAAAAGTGCTTGATGACCCTAATTAATCATGTTACTAATTCATTTCAGTGTGTGTTAAGCCATCAAAATGTATGATTTATTTAATGTCAAGTAATTAACACATTCAGGGCCAATGACGACACATAAATGTGTCAGACCGCCGTAGTCGCTTTCCGCTACATACGAGAAAAACCACGGGATCGGCTACGAGCGTAGCGCGTAGCTATTTTTTGCCCTGAATGGGTTAACCCTTTCACCGCCACAGTCGGCCATAGCCGACAACGCAAAATCGTGACTACGAAGTTAAGTTCAAATGATGATTAAAACTCGTGTCCATTATCACTACAGCAACATGTTTTCACATCAGAAGTTCCTCAGGGTGAGTCAGTGTTGTCGCACTCAATTCAATATTGCCACCATTACTGTCCTCACTTAAAGGAGTGCCCACCACCTTATAAGACATAGCACCAATGTCAACACTGCAGGCTCTCATAAGCCTCATTTCACAACTACCTGGCAGTGTAAGTTGGAGCTTTGTCTCAGGTAAAGCTGTTGAGATAAAGCGAGACAACTGCGCCCAAAACTACAAGATCCACCAAATATTTTGTATAGAAAACAAATTCCCAAATAAGACAAAAATCTCCAGACTTTCGTATTGAGTTATCTTGTTACCGAATGTGATTTATAAAGAGAAAAATTAGGTAATTAATAATAATAGGAGTTCCAATTGTATATTATACATATATATTGCTATATCAACCATTCTAAATATCACACAAAGTTATGTAGAGTTATCTAATTAATTATTCAACTCAATTTATTGTTAAAAAGTATGCTTCTGCTGCAATTCATACTTTTTTAATATTGGGAGTTATTTTTAATAATAAATTAAGTTAAATAATAGAAGACCATTGTACGATTTGTAATTGCTTGTCTAAGCAATTATATCTAAATATATGAATTGAATGAAATTGGTATACTTTAGTCAGACTACTATCAGTGAAGTGACAGTTTTACAGAAATGCTCCAAAATTTATGTCAATAAGTCTGGTTGTGTTAATACAGTATAAATAATATGATGCAAATTCAAATGTTATGTATTTTTTATGTACCAAGGGTTACTAAGCTAGATAACAAATGTGTTCAAAAACAAAAATATCCAGTATGTCACGTTATTAAATACTGTCATTATTATTGATAGTGTCTGGACATCCGTTTGTGATATTACTGACGTACTCGCGCAGTGAGATTGACTGGGTTTTGGGTTATTATTGCATTTTTCGTCTCTTTCGTACTAGTCCAACCCGAAAGAGACGGTATTTTGAAGTAAAGTCTAGTTATAATGACAAGTTGAGATCTAGATAAAAATCACCACATATTAACAGTATATTGCTGTCACTACCTACCTATTATATAACCATCGTATACTTCAATGTTTTCCAAACGATTAGATTCATGCTAGTGCCTTCAATTTTATAGTTCCTTTATTTAACAAATACATCTTTGTCACTAAACGCACGATCGTGAACGAATAGAAATACAGATTATTTATTGTGCCTGACTTTTTATAAAACTGTCATTGGAAATAGAATCTTGTACTTTAGGCGATAGAGTTAATTAGGGTTCCGTACCCAATGGGTAAAACGGGACCCTATTAATAGTACTCCGCTGTCCGTCTGTCACCAGGTTGTATCTCATGAACCGTGATAGTTACACAGTTGAAAATTTCACAGATGATGTATTGTCCGGTTTTTTATTTAATAGATTATTTATAATAATGTCAAGTACATACTCTTTAGTTTGGTTGAATACGTCAGTAATGTCCTAACAGACGAGTTGGAAAAAGGCCCTTATTTACAATCTATCATGCCATACAGATTATACAGCTTTATACATCTCTCATTCTAATATATAGCTGCGTCTCACGTACAGCAAGATGGACTGTTAATAGGGGTCTTGAAGTATGTAGTCCCGGGCGCCAGGATTTTTGGCGCTTGCGGGCGCGTGCGGCGCAGTGAATCTGTCTTAACATGCCTGTCAAATTCACAAAGTTATTTTAGATAATTACTGATTTGCCAGTTACTAATACAGTTGAAGTTCAGCGAAAAAGATCCTTATCACAAAAATACGAATGGTGTTCAATACTTATAATGTTCGTTCGTAAAAGTGCTTTTTCGGATTGAATAACGGGAAAGTTGTTATTGAATTTTGTTTTTGTTAGTTTAAACAAACAAATTATATGAAAAGCTATGTACAGTCAATACGGGATTTGCTCAATTACTCTGAATGCAGTATTATTATCGGACTGGACTGTACAGAGAAATAATAAGCCAAATTCGTTGTTATATTTGTATATAATGCACCATTCATGTTTTTTTATTATATTTGTAAATTGTTTTATTCTTGCTTTTAATTAGATTTTAATGTTGTGTTATTTTCCGTGCCATTTATAACCAAACGAGCGCTTTAGGAAATTGGATAATTTTTATTGAAAATAATTCCACCCATACAAAAAAGCACATTTGGTAAAAACCTCCTAATCTCGTTATGTTTTTAATTATGGTGTGTTGATATTTCCACGTAAGAGAAAATTGTCCATTTTATAATTTTAGGTTTACTGTTGTTACATAACGGAATATCTTCAGAGGCCTTTTTACAAAGCTACAAGTTACAATTTTGCAAGTCTGAACAGGCGACACCGGTCAAACAGCCAGTCGTGCGCGCCTCAGTGTTGCCAGCCTTTAAAATTGTTAAAAAGCTTCGTGAAATGGTCTACAGACTTTCAACATTTATATGGTCTTATTCATAAACATACACCATACCTATTTTAGCTAAAATGCCATTAAAGTTCGTATGTCTTTATCGGTCACTATGACATTTGTGTTTGTGTGTAAGAGTCAAATCGTTTTTTAGTTAACAGAGGTTTGTTAAGTTTATGAATAAGGGGAGCTTTTTACTCTATTCAGATAAACCACAGAAATATAAAAGCCATGAGAATAACTAATAGTGTCAAAAATATCTTGACACCATCAGTTCGGACTAGGGAATGCAATCGCGAGATTTCAAGCCTGGCGGAGACCTCGTGATGCCACAAGGCTACAAAGGGCGTTTTTCACTGCCTACCTATATTTAATGATAATCAACACGTGAAATAAAAACTGCATGTAGTGGTTTAAATTTCGCGAGGTCGAGATTGAATTCCCTAGTTCGGACATTCTAACTAATTGAATTCCCTAGTTCAGACATTCTAACTAATTGAATTCCCTAGTTCGGACATTCTAACTAATTGCCACCATCGTTGTAATAAGCCTAAATTCAAATTGAAGAAATTAAAAAATATTTTTTACTTTAATAATTATATTTTTTTACAAATAGGCTCCTAGTGAATGTCTAAGTATATTTCTAATAATCATTCGATTACAAAATACTGTAATTTTCTATTAGTTATTCTTTTTCCAGAGCCGTGTCTTATGATTATCGCAATGTTATAAAATAATTTGCTACTAAAGTACAAAAATATTTGTATAAATGTTTAGTCTCAACTTTCGTTCTAATATTGTCCTGTATAGACGCCCCTTGGTCCATGTTTAAACCTTTCTAACGTCCAAGCACCTATTTCGCTAAATTGAGAATTGTCACATGACAATTCGATGTACATTGCTTGTTCTACAAATGAAGGTGGTCGCTGGGTTATTCGATAGTCGCGCATGTTAAGGAACCAGCATTGTACGTAACCTGGTGAAATAGGGGCTTGTTAAACACAGTATGTCGTGTGTCAGACGCCAAACCTCTAGCTGGCTAAAAAAAAAGACCTGGTTGCACTGCGGGAGTGCCGGCAGAAGTGAAAACTTGAATATTAACGTTGTGCATTTTTGATATTTGATGATGATGAACTGACATCATCAACAATCGATAATCGTTTGTGAATGTGACCTTTCTCGAATCTCACCTTACGAAATCTGTGGCGAGTTTAACAATTTTCCCCATCCCAAAAAGTGCACAGCGCCGCTAAAGAAGTTTTCACTTAAAAAATTACATTACTTCGAGGCCGCGGTCTGAAGCTACAAGTTACAATTTTTAAGACTAAACTAGCGACACTGGTCAAATTGCCAGTCGTTATTAGTTAAGAGACACAGTGTGGCAAGTTTAGGGTGGTAAGTACAAGTGTCCACGATCTTTGTCCAATGTGCATTGCGTCTCACTCACTTTAAGAGTCCGCAGTAAGCTCGGCTGAATTTCACCTTCCGATACAAACGTAGTTACGCTCTCATTTCAAAACTACGTGTTGGATTGTGACGAAACTTTGCATATACAATGACATGAGGTATATCTATGTCTGTAATTAATTTATATGGTTCCAGTGTATAAAACAAACAAAATACAGCAAGTTTTGTA
This sequence comes from Epinotia bilunana, assembly GCA_947049275.1. Lineage (NCBI taxonomy): Eukaryota > Metazoa > Arthropoda > Insecta > Lepidoptera > Tortricidae > Epinotia > Epinotia bilunana. The sequence continues at coordinate 2,513,716 of OX346275.1, read as the reverse complement.
TGAAAAACTTAAATTCGCTGTATTTTTTCTAATGTGGTATCTGAAGCTACATAAACTAATTACAGACATAGATATACCTCATGTCATTGTACATGCAGTTTCGTTACAATCTAACTAGTAGTTTAAAAATGAAAGCGTAACCACGTTTGTATGGAGAGTCGAGCTTACTGCGGACTCTTAAGCAAAATGTGAGACCCAAATACACATTGGACAAAGATCTTGGAAAAGTGGAATACCACCCTTAGACGTGTAACTTGTAGGTTCTGGGAACAGGCCACTGGGCCCTATATCACGAAACTTACAATTACAATTTACGATAACATTACATGCTCGTTAATTATGCATTTATGTGATAAAATATTTTGTTAACTTGAGTTTTGTGAGAACAGCGGGTTGCGGGGCACTGGCGGTAGTTCATACATTTGATCGTATTCAATCTATGAACGCCCACTCGTCGCCCCGCTGTCCGCTGGTGTCAATACCAAACCTTACTCTATCAAATATAATTGCCAATGGCGCTATGTGCACGCTTGTGACTACTATTGTCTTTCGAAAGGTTTAATGGGCGTTAGGTATTCACTCCGAAAACCGAGACTGTGCTATCCTTATCCAACCTCAAGATTTAGATAAAGATGGTATATGGCTCATGCTTTGGCGTAAATATGGCTTGACCCTTTCACTGGACACGTGTTGAGCGCCCAAAGGCCGTATAGGCTACGTTTCACCGTAGTGAAAAGGTTAAAATAGTTTTAATTGATAAGCATGACAGATTCACTGCGCCGCGCGTTGATATTGGCCTTATAGCGGGCGCCGCCGAGTGCGGGGCTTGTATAGAGTAGATACCCGCTGATTGCCTTGCTGGACGAGCTCCAAAAAATTGGTAAAATACAAAAGCAAAATATATGTGTTTTTATTACGATTCATTGTTTCATTTTCTATGTAATGTACACACATCTGGCCCCTATTTCACCAACTTGACAATTGTCACCTGATAACGACAATTCTCCGTACTTGCTGGTAACACAAGTAACCTAGCAACCACCTTAACTTCTAGAACAAGCAATGTATGGTGAATTGTAAGTGTCAGGTGACAATTGTCAAGTTGGTGAAATAGGGGCCTGGTGCCCGTTTCACGAGCTAGAATTAATCTCACAAGTCACGGCAGCACTGAATCGCCTGGCCAATAACGACTTGTCATCTGCCCAGTGTTGCCGCTGTAGACTTAATTGTGACTTGTGTAGTTTCGTGAAGGGGGACACAAAGTTGTTGGAATTCTAAATCATCACGCCAGTTCTCTCGCTCACACTCCCGAGTCACTATAGTGCAAGTATGTTTATGGTAAGTGAGAGCAGTAGGCGTAGCACGGTTGCCATTTTATCACTTATCGTTGTGGTAAAGACGTCCATCACGCTCTGACAAGTATGCGAGTGCGAGAGTGACGGATGCCTTATCCACAACGATAAGTGATAAAATGGCAACCGTGCTACGCCCGCTGGTGTGATGTTTTATGTTATGACTTACGTCCACTATACACGTAGCAATTCGCCACAACAACCGCCAGCTATAAGATGGAAAGCGACGGCAAACATTCCATTCATTCACTATAAAGTAAGATATAGCGTTGATTCTGGCCCTACGGTATGGCGAATGGGTAATCCATACTAAAATTATAAATGCGAAAGTGTGTCTGTCTGTCACCTCTTCACGCTTAAACCGCTCTGAACCAATTTAGATGAAATTTGGTATAGAGATAGTTTGAGTCCCGCTGAAGGACATAGGATAGTTTTTATCCCGAAAATCATCCCCTAAGGGAGTGAAATGGGCGATGAACGTTATATGATGTCGCTACGAAATAAACTATAGTTCCACGGCCGTCCGCGTGCCTCCGTAGTCGCAGGCAGAAGCTAGTCATTAATTTAGACACCGAGTCCAAAATATCTAGTCAATCGGCATTTGTAGGCATAGATATGCACTATTTCCAAATACTACAGACACTGAAATTTCATTAAACTACCTGCCCTTGCCCTGCGGCGGATCCAGGATTTTGGTTTGAGAGGGGTAGAGCTTAGCCACCGTACAGTCCGTCAAGAAAGAGTAGAAATTAGATAAAATGGGACTAAAAAAATGCTATACTAAATTGTTGCCATTACGTCGAATAATGTGACTGTTACGTAGAAAGTGGCGCCCTTATTTAATTTCTTCTCTTTCTTGACGGACTGTATGGAAGTTGTTAATTTTGGTACCGTGTTCACCCGTTTTGATTGAATTAAAAGCCAAATTTGTACAAGAAAACGTTGTTGAATTTATTCCATATTTTAGTTTTGTTTTATTTTTGACATATTTTTTTTGACACAAATGTTATTCATCTAGTTGTCATTATAAGGAGTTTGGACATGCCGCCCGCCAAGAACCACTGTTCTTAACTCTGATAAATTGCTTACAATAGTTATTACTAAAACTAAGATGACATAGCATGCAATTTTAATCAAAAGTAATTACAGTGTTGATATATTTTGTCTAACAGAACATAAAATTAAACAGTTCCTTTAACTTGACATAAGACCTTAACAATAACAGTTAAATAAAACTATCCTCATTGGATGAAATTCAAAACATGATAAATAACATAACACCATTTCACACTTTCGGTGCTGGTTACACTTGAGTGAAACAAATAAATCATTAACTTATCTTACAATTAATCCGCTAAAGGTAAGACACAGAGTTTAGACACTGGTCGTTTGATAAAAGAATTCTTATAGCGCAAAGTCACAACTCGCGTAACCTTGTCCACTCCAGGATGCTTTTCAACAATCTGACCTAACAACCATCGTGATGGAGGTAAATCAAGTTCTTTAACTAACACCACGTCCCCAATATTTGGCTCAGGTACAACCTGTGTCCACTTGTGCCTTTGCATGAAATGATGAAGATACTCTTGTGCCCATCGTCGCCAGAAATCTTGTAACATCCGTTGACAGAGTTGCCATCTTCTCAATGAACTTATCGACGAATGTTCGTAATTATTATCCGGAACTGTTAGTAAAGGCTCACCAACCAGAAAATGTCCCGGTGTTAAAGGCATTGGGTCTCCTTGATCCTGGATATATGACATTGGCCTTGAATTTAAACAGGCTTCAATCTGAGTCAGCACAGTTGTGATTTCTTCAAAAGTAAGAGTTGAACTGCCAACTACTCTCTTTAGATGGAACTTGCAAGACCGAACTCCGGCTTCCCAAAGTCCCCCAAAATTGGGTGCTTGCGGAGGAATAAAATGCCATTGTGTTCCATTCGTAGCTAACCATTCTGCAATCTCAGGCAAGTCTGGATTTTTCTTCATCGAACAAATCCCTTAATTATCTGGCTGCTCCCACGAAATTTGTTCCATTGTCACTATACAATTCACTACAGTGACCACGACGTGACACAAAACGCCTAAAGTCAGCTAAGAACCCATGTGAAGTCAAATCACTCACGGCTTCTAAATGTATCGCCCGTGTGGCCATACATACGAATAAACATATGTAGCCTTTATATGATTTATTGCCGCGACCCTTAGATACCCGTATATTTATTGGCCCTGCGTAATCGACTCCAGAACGTAGAAAAGCCCAGCTCATGGTTACTCTTGATGAAGGTAACTGACGCATCAGTTGAGGTTTGTTTGCTGCTGCATACCTTATACAAGTGACGCATTTCCTACAATGAAATTTGACAAGTGATTTAAGCCCAATGATGTAATACTTAACCCTTATAAAGTTCATCATCAGCTGTGGCCCTCCGTGAAGAGTAAACGTGTGTGCATTTCTTAAAATGAGAGTCGTCAACAGTGATTGCTTCGGTAAAATTATAGGATGCTTTTGACTTTCACTAATATCAGCGTTATGCAGCCGCCCACCAACTCGTAGTATACGGAACTCGTCTAACTGTGGACTCAGTAAAGTATAAGTACACTTCTTTTATTTACAGTTTCCTTGTTTAACATCGTTCAATTCCTCTACGAATGCTTGGGCTTGACACCTTTTTATCATTATTATTAGTGCCTCATCAATTTCCTCCTTTAACTTTACTTATGTTTTGGTTTCTCTTTTTGTAAAACTCTGCGGCAATAAGCTACCACTCGCAATAACTTCATCAACGATGAGAATTTAGACCACACCTCTTCACCATTGATGTGATCTTCCACCGAAGTAGCAAGGTGAGTTTGAATTTTCCTTTCTTCCAAATTTGTACTAATACCCTTAGGATTAGGATAATGTATAATATCTTCACTCAACCATCAAGGTCCCTTTAACCACAGTTCAAATTCTATCAACTCGGACGCTATGATGCCTCGTGATGCGCAATCTGCTGGATTGTGTTCAGATTTGACATGCGCCCACTTGCTACGGTCTGTCGCAGTTAGAATCTCTGAACACCTATTCCCGATGAATGTTTTCCACGGACTTGGATGACTGCTAAGCCACGCAAGTACTATTTCAGAGTCAGTCCACGCATGAATATTAGATTTTGGTACGCCTAAAACTTCTGACACTTCAATAAGCAGCTTGGCCAGTAATACAGCACCTGATAACTCCAATCTTGGAAGGCTGATCTGTTTTTGCTGTGAACAAACTGACATGAACGTTTCCATTTGCATCTATCACCCGTACGTATATCACTGCTGCATACGCAGAGTTTGACGCATCACTAAAACCGTGGAGTTCTACTAGCTTCGCGTTACTTCTGACGTGCGTCCATCATTTCAACCGAAATTGTGTAAGGTCTAAAAGACCCTCTCGATACTTTGCCCATTCTTCTAATAACGGTTGTGATAGTTCCTCGTCCCAACTAATGCCTGCTAGCCATAATTACTGTATGAATATTTTTGCTTTTATTATACTTGGTGCTATCCATCCTTGTGGATCATATAACTTTGAAATATCCGAGATAACTTTCCTCTTCGTTACAGGTGCAGTCATCGGTGGCAACAGGACAGCATACACGAACTCATCGGAGCCACGACTCCAGGTAAGTCCAAGTATTTTGTTTATCGCATCTAGTTTGACTTCTATTTTCTTATCACTTTGCTTGTCTAAGTTCCCTTGCTGTACCTATTTGATTTAACATAGCTTCGCTATTGCTGGCCCATTTTTGCAATTCAAATCCACCCCTAATTAACATTTCACTCATTTGCTTATGGATTTCAATTGCTTCTTCGTCACTTTCACAGCCCGACATCAAATCATCCATATAAAATTCATGTTTTACTCTTTCAGCTGCTAAAGGAAAGTCTTTTCCTTCGTCTTTTGCGACCTGTATCAGGCTTTTTACCGCCAGATATGGAGCTGAAGAAGTTCCAAATGTTACTCTGAGCATCTTGTATTCTTTGACGTTTTCCTCCGGCGTTTCGCGCCACAAAATACGTTGATATTCCGAATCTTCATCGCTGACCTTTATTTGGCGGTACATTTTAACTATATCTGCAATGAAGCAGACTGGGTACGTACGCCAACGCATTATTATATGACGCAATTCCGGCTGTAAAGTTGGTCCAACCATTAAATCATCGTTTAATGATACCCCATTCGTACCCTTGCAGGAAGCATCGAAGACAACACGAAATTTCGTCGTTTGTCTGTCCTCGCGTATCACTGCATGAAAAGGTATGTATAAACTCTTTGCTTTGTTGTCATGAACTTCCGTCATGTGATTTAATTCTAAGTATTCATCAAACACTTTTTTGTATTCCTGTTTCAGACGCTCGTCCTTTTCAAACTTCCTTTCGAGATATTGAAACCTTTTCAACGCTGTATCCCGTGAATGACCATCCGCGCAAGCTGGTTCACTGTGTCGAAACGGGAGTTTCACGACATAGCGACCTTCTTTGTCACGTGTGGTGGTCGCTTCGAACATATCTTCACATGGCTGCTCTTCGACTGACAGAATCTTCTGTTTGTTGGACGGTTCTGCTTCAATTTCCCAGAAGGACTTTAGCAATTCTTCAACAGGCTCCACTTGTGTATGCATGGTGATCAATTTATTGACAGGTGTGTCTTGTTTCACTTGCCCACTTAATATCCATCCCAGGGTGGTATTTTGTGCAACTAAAGAACCTGAGGGATATTTGATGACACCATGATCAATAACCCTACTATAAACCTCCGCCCCTAATAAGATGTCTATCTTATTCGGAGTGTGATATTCCGGGTCAGCTAGAGTTACGAGCTCTAGCTCCGGCCATGAGGTGATTGACACTGCAGTCGCAGGCAAGTACGCGGTCAGTTTGTCGAGTACATATGCTGAGACATGCATCACACAACCTGGATCGAGACGTGAACTGATTTCTAAATCAACCATGAACCTTGCGACAAGGTTCTGTTCACCTCCCAACCCTGATATAAATCCCTTGGTTGGTGTGGTTTTCAGTCCAAGTAATTGGACTGCCGCTTTTGTGATAAAAGAAGCCTGAGATCCCTGATCTAAGAGAGCTCGTAAGAGCTGATGATCTCCGCCGTTTTGTGACTCAGCTTTCACTAGTGCTGTGGTTATAGCACTTGATGTGCCACTCCTTTCACAAAATGGCTTGTGATGTTGTTGAACGCCGATGGACGTTCCTCCTGTGATGATATGTTGGATGCCTTTACTGAAACCACTACGGGTGTGCCTTGATTATCAAGTGTATGATTAGCAACTGTTGTTTGTGCTTCGTCCTTCAAATGTAATAATGAATGATGTCTCCTGTTACAAATTTGGCATGACGTGGTGTTTCTGCAATGTTTAACTGCATGGTTGTTTCCTAAGCAATTGAAACATAACCCGTGAGACTGGACAAAGTTGCGCTTGTTGCCGAGATCAGTGTTTATGAAATCCTTGCAACTCCTAATGTGATGATCTTTTTTACAATAAACGCAAGTCTGAGTGAGCTACGTGATACATGTGGACCGGGTTTGGTTTGCTATTTTGGTTACTGTGAGCTTGAATGAAATTGCGATGTTTCTGAACAAATGGAGAATTTGGTTTTGAATCTAAGAATTCTAACGAGTGGTATCTAGTTTCCAAAAACTCCTGAAATTGTGTATAAGTGGGCAGTTTATCGGAACGAGAGACCAACTCGCTTACCTTAGACTCCCATTGCTTCCTACTCTCAGAATCTAATCTCTGGCTTACGATATAAATTATCATGGCATCCCACGAACTAGTGTCAATTCCTAACTCCTTTAAAGCATTTAAAGTTTCTGTTGACACATTTAGCAATTGCTTGATTGCACTGGAGGACTCTGATGAAACGCCTTTTTTTTCCGAAAAACCGTTGTAATATGCAATTAACCAGGTACTGCTTATTATTATACCGGCTTTTCAGAAGAGTCCAGCATTGCTCGTAACTATCATTGGTTATGGGTATATGCCGTAGTAATTGTTCAGCTTCTCCTTTGAGATGACCCTTCAAGTAATGTAATTTCTGTACATCATCAAGTTCACCGTTGTCGTGAATGAGTGATACGAATAGGTCCCTGAAGCTCATCCACTCCGTATAAATCCCGGAAAATATAGGGATTGTGATCTTAGGTAACTGAACATGATTCGTCTTCGATGCTTTGTGAATCGGTATAGGATGATTGCTACTATTTGAACTTGGTTTCAGATTATTGAGTCCCTCTTTCAGTTCACATTTATAATCCATATAGTTTTCTTCCGTGACGTCATATACCGCTTCTTTGCCATATACCGAATCTTCTATCTCTGCAGTTGTATAGCTTCTAAACAAGCAATCATGTCCAGCAGAGAACCTCTGCCATAGTGATTCCAAATGTTCTAACCGAGTCTCCACATATGACAGGGTCACTCTATCCTTGGGTGACTTTCTGAAGTTGGTATGTGCCTTTGTGATTCTCACGGACACGTCTATGAGAACGCTTATTTCAGGTTCCATTTTGTCCAGAGCTTGAATATAATTTTGATGTCTAAGGTCGATGATAAATTACTAGTCCTTAAGTCCGGTTATAAATTAAAAATATTCAAATATATAAATATTATTTCACCGGGGAACGACTGTACCGAATTTCCCCTTTTTCAATTTTTCTAGTGGGTACAATCAGACTTGGTCTCCCCTTTCGAAAAAGTCGGGAATAATTATGTTTGCTTTCGTCGGACTTAGTAATGGAATGCTAAATTAGCGTGATTTCCCAACGCTACAAAGAACTTGAATGTACTCACAGTTTTATCTTCATAAATATGTAGGTATTTTGTAAAAACACTGCACTTATCCCATCATTCGCCGGTTTCGACTTGATACTCCCAATAAACAGGAACGGTGACCACCACCTCGGGCTTGCGCCGTCGCTCCTGATGATGTTTCTAGTACAAGAAACCGTTGTTGAATTTATTCCATATTTTAGTTTTGTTTTATTTTTGCCATAATTTTTTTGACACAAATGTTATTCATCTAGTTGTCATTATAAGGAGTTTGGACAGAAGTGCAGAAAAAAAAACCAATATTTCGTTAATAAAATGTATTAATTATAAAATTACACTTCATTTATAAGAGATTTTTACACTTATAGTTAAAATATCAGTAATGGCACATGGTTAGTCGCGTTGTATGTTGTATTCCTTATTCTATTTTATAAGAATCTACTGAGATTCGTTGTTATAAGAGTTACTTGCAAGTTAGATTTTATATAAAAACATACAATTTGACTCAACTTGCAAGTTCTTATATACTGTCTCTTGGAGAAGTATAAAGACTTAGGTAATTCACATTATAAATTTATACATTAAATAAGATTAATCTGACATTTCAAAAATTTAGCATCTTTTTGGAAAACTTTAAAAGTCAATGGCAGCTTAGATTTTTAATAGAATTCTGTTATTTCCATAAAATACATTGGCAAGTCAAAAAATTTACATTGTCAATCACATACAACTTCCATACAATAAATCTTAACGCATATCCAAGTCATATGACATCTAAGATGACATGCGGCATTTTATTGACACCTCAAAATAATATCAAAGATCAAAAATACAAAGTGACGTACAAGATCCCAAACGACATCCAATATTCCAAATGGCATCCAAAATTCCAACACTACAACTAAACGCTCCACAAAATGATATTTAAACTCAAAATGATATACAAAGTATCAAATGTGAGGCATCTTGACACGTAACATCTTCCAAAAACAATACGAAGACCGTTTAATAGGTATTAAAAATGTATTATTATTTAAACTAAAATGGGAGGTTTGTGCCAAGCAGTAGGGAACTGTAGTCCAGTTCAGTCATCGGGACAAGTAGGATGTCATTAAGTATATTAAATGCCATTTGGCGTCTTGGATGCTCCAACCTCCAATAAACCTACATTATGAGTTCTCATTGATGAAGTACCAGTTTAAAGCCTGATCCACGCAATGTGCCATCGTGGCAGGATGCAGTTATACGGTAAAATGAGATGAGAATACTTCTTTCTCTTAACGCCTAGTTGCGTATGATAGGCTATGATGGCTTATTGTGTGGAGCAGGTTCAATAATGATTGATCTTAGATATCATTGACATATTGAAAATGTCATCCTCTATTTTTTTCATGAGACAGAGTGGAAGACAGATTCCAATTATTATAACAAGTACATGTCATTAAGGATCCTAGATACCGTTGGGCATGTTTGATGTTCTAACCTCCATCTTTATGATCATATTAATGACGTTTTCTTAGCAGTTTTATTACATTGATCTTAAATATCATTTGACATTATTCCTACCTCCTTATATTTTTAATTTTACATGATGACACAAGGCATGGCGCAGCAGAGCGGGAGACAGATGGGCACGGCCGTCTTCTTCTCGGTGTGCTTCTCCTTGCTGCGCGCGCCGCTCTCGTACTCGTACATGCCGCGCCCGGATGCGTACGCGCCGCCGCCTTGCGCTGCCGACTGGAAAAATCGAAGTCATGTTTAGTAAAAATTATGTAGAATGAAGAAGTGATTGAGAGTGGGAATAGTTGAAATGATTTGAGCCAATTATAGAAATTAGTTTTAAGGCGGCTTTAGACCAGTTGATTGTCGTCATCATATCAGCCGAAAGAAGTCCACTGCTGGACATAGGCCTCCCCCAAAGAGTACCACAATGACCGGTCCTGCGCCACCCGCGAGGCGCTTGGGCAAGTTTCTCTGCAGTCGTTCATCCTTGGTCGTGGTTTCACGATGTGTGGATAAAGCAGCCCTCGCGATGCTTCACCATTTGTTAAGGTCTTCAGCATCACGGAAACGCTGGACTATGGTGTTTTATGTTGCAGCTTTTATCGAATCCTTCCGGCGCGTAAGAGACTCGCTTAGGCAAGTTACGTTTGTACAATTTAATGATAGGAAAGACAATATTTTGCTGGATTTTTTATTTTATTATAGAGCCAGCTGGATTTCTTAAAGAGTATTTTTAAGCCTTTGAAGGAACACCTAAAGGTGTAGTATGTTGTCGTACCCGCTGTCAAAGCTATAATCGGCCTTTCATCTCTTTTTGATGATTTGATTGGCGACAAAAAGGTTAATAGGGTTTTTATTTTATATTTTCTCCACTTATGTGTTTGGTTTTGGGGAATTTCACAATTTTTGTGTGCATCGTCACTTCTAACTGTTCGCTTAATTATTATGGAATCTACTTGGTTTTTAACCGAATTCATATTTGTACTTACAGCGCTCCCGCCAGAAGTGTAAGCAATCGGCGCGTCCTTCTTCTCGAAGGGCGTGTGTCCGGGCGGGTAGTACACGGCGGGCCCGGCCACGTTCCGGCTGCTGGGCGCCGGCGGCCTGGCCGCGGCCGCGGGCGGAGACGCGGCCTGGCGCGAGCTCTCGTGGGTGACTTCAACTTTGCGGTGGACCACGCCGTCGGGCTGCGTTGGGAATCTCTGGGGAACAAGGAAACTAATAAAGTTACATTTTCACTGGTCCCGCTTTTCTACAGTACTAATTTTACCCGAACATATTTTACATTACATTAACACTGCGCTACGTACGCATACATCACGACAGCACTTATTAGATAAATGCTCCCTATAGGTGTGTTTTCAGAATCTAAAAATTTGGCAACAAAACGGCTTAGATTCTTCGGTGAGCCTGCTGCTGCATTTGAGATTTGATTGATTCATCCAGTCTACATATTTGGCAAAGCCTGTATTTGTGCTATAAATGAGCTACAAGGGATATCGATTATTTTCATTGTAAAAAACACTAAAAAGTCTTATGTTTTATCATCATCATCACACCAGTTGAAATAAGTCCATTGTTGGACATAGGTCTTCCTTAAAGAGTCACCCTGATAAAATCAAATATCAAAAAACATCCTTTACAATGACCGGTTGAGGACCCGGATCTATCGGACTCCCGCGGCCCTCACCAGCTCCTCAGCCCACCTTGTGGTCCACCTACGCTGCGTACTTCGTGGTCGTCACCCTTTATGTTTCCATGTTCTAAAATGGCATATACTCAGAAGTGATAATGATGAAACATGAACTCACCGCCTCCGGGAAGTCGGCAAGCAAGTCGTCGAGCCTCTTGGGCGGCTGCTGGTCGCGCGGCGCGGGCGTTGTCGCGCGCGGGAAGGGCGAGGGTGTGGAGCGCTCCGTCGTGTCGTGCCGCGAGTACGACGTCTCGCTGTACTTGTACGACGATGGACCCTGCGGGGAAATATTACTGTAGGTATATTCGTGGCATCCATTGGGTATGGACGTTCTCTTTAGTGCACGATCGTCTCCCACTCTCTCCGGTGGGCCATGGCCCACCGGAGAGAGTGGGAGACGAGAAAGAGAATTTAATGGGCATCATGATGCCAAATGACATTCAACGCCCAAGATGCCATCCAAGATGCCAAATGACTTTTACCACCCAGGATGCCAAATGACTTTTACCACCCAAGACACCAAATGACGTTCAACATCTATGATACAAAATGACATTCAACATCCAGGATGCCAAATGACTTTTAACACCGAAAATGCTAAACTACATTCAACGTAAAAGGTGCTACCGTAAAATATATTTTTTTTACGAAAATGTTAGATCGTGCCAGGTTCAGTAAAATTTAATGAGAGTGCCACCACGTTAACAATGCAACAAATAATTATACAACACCACTCCTTAAATGTCATATTTCTTTGGAATTTGGGTGGTGTTGGCAAATATTTCTAATGTAGATTTATCGTGGACGGACTCTACCCATGGCATTAATATCACTGTTCCACTCACATAAGGGCCGTGTCCATTCCGCTCGGGCGACAGATGCGTGGTGACGGGCGCGGGAGAAGTCGAGGGCAGTAGCTTCACTTCATTAGCAGGGGCCGGGTACACCATGCGCTCGGTCGTGTGCTCCGACACTAACACAGACAATATATACATTTTATACTAATGCACGAAGTGCCCAAGGACTCTCTAGGTGCCATGAAAAATAAAATTTTAAATTATGTATGAGATTACAGATTCCAAATGACATCCCAGATGCCCCAAGACATCCATACCTATAGCAAGATAAAATTTTAAATTTTGTAGAATATGACATGTAGAAGATGCCCGATGACATCCATACCTATCGCAAGATTAAATTTTAAATTTTGTAAAACATGTCAGATTCCAAATGAGATCCAAGATGCCCCATAACATCCATAATGCAAAATAAAATCTAAGATTAAAAAAAATATAATATTCTAATTTTTCTCTCACAAAAATTGGTTCCAATTTAAGGCACTAGTCCCACCGCCGGTGACGAGTGATAAACGAGAAGAACTAGAAACTAGAAACGAGTGGGCGAGCGGCGAGAAGCGAGTGTGTAGTTTTATCGCTCGGCTATAAGCGAGTGTTCGAGTGCGACGGGCGATTACTCGCACCACTCGCTCAGTTGTACGGTAGAATGATCGCTCTGATCGCCAAGCGTTCATCTCCGAGTACCGCTGAGCGAGTTTTATCGTTGATAGCTTTTATCGCTGCGATAAACTAGTGAAGAGAGAGTCCTCGCCGGCAGCGTGAACAGCCAGCGATGAACTATACATATAGTATATATATATACTCAGAAGACGATTTGCTTGCCGACTTCCCGGAGGCGGTGAGTGCATTTTTTTTTTCATATCTCTCTTTTATTTACATTTTTATTTTGTTCGTTTCTTGGGCGAGAAAATCGCCGATAGCTCATCGCTTACTCGCCGGCGCGGCGGTGGGACAAGTGCCTAAACACTGCTACTAACTGACCGTCGGTGGCGGAGTAGTGGTCGCGGCGCACGCGCGTGTTGCAGTGCTGGCAGTGCTGGCAGCCCGCGCCCGGCGCCGGAGGCGGAGACAGCGCTGTTGTCGTCCTGCTCAACCTGACATTCATCGGTCGGTTCATTTAACTTAAGACGCAGATGTGAGGTAAAAAAAGATAGATCACCATTGTTCATGGGCGTGCCAAAACGTGAGAACGGGACACATCTGTTGCGTCTCTGTTCCGCTTACCTGCCATGATTGATGTGACAGAGAGTGCAACAGAAGTGTCCCGTTCCCGATATCTAATGGCCCCGCGCGCAGCGAGCGTCTAAAAGCGACCGCAAATAGGGGGCGCATAATTAGTCCAGTCAATGTACTGACAACTTCTATGCAAAAAATTACAATTTTAGAAAGATAATAAATACCTATGATGTTTTCTAAGCAAACGGATATATTATCAATTAATTAGTTACCTACACACTAAATCCAACAAAATTTCAGATATCAAAAAAATTGCAACTTAACTAACTTCTGAACAGTCAGAAAAAATATGAATAAATGTTATTTTCTTTATTTACGTTTATTTACATTTTCTCCGTAATATTCAAGATCGATTGATGCAAATTGACACAAAAAAAGACAAAACATGCTATGAAAATAAATAATAGCTAAAAGACAATAAAGTCGTGTTCAGATTTATTGAACACCTTGTTCCCTCAGATGTATTTGGAGACCCGATGTTTATACCTAACCTAGCTACTCAAAATGAATACGAACTAAAAATTTTCAGTATGCAAAGTTGTGCAAATTATCCGACAGATGGCGCTGCACGCAAGTTACATCGCGCGAACGTTTGTTCAACGTAGGAAGTACAAATAGTTTCTGGGGTCACCGTACAAAATTGACAGACGGACGGAAAAAGGGTTCCGTATTACATTTCATTTTTTGGATAGTCCTATGGAAGGACTTCACTATATAATTAAAACAATTGCATCAACAATAAAATCTGATAGAAGCAATTAATCGAGTAATTTTACTAATTACATTTTGTAATTGAATAGATTTTTTTCAGAATCAATTAATATTTAAGGTACCTATTGTTATATATATTTTAAGTAGGTACTTTATATGACACGGAATGAAAATTATTATGTATCAATAATAAGATTTTTCTAAATACATCAAATCTAATTCATTAATAAGTAAAGTGCTTCTCGGTTCTCGTTCTTCAACTGACTGAAGCGAAGTGCATCATCAACAGTGTTCTAACTTAACGTAACTTTTTTTGCATTTTTGGTGCAGCGTAGTGTTGTAAACGGAATAATTCCGTTAGTTCCAATTATTGGTATAGACAATATCAATCAAAATTGTTAATTAAGGTTATTATTAACGCTAATTAAGCATTAGGATTGAAATTCTTTATACTAATTCCGTTGTGGCGTCACTCCTGTCAGCTGTCGAATCTGACGTGTAAGAGAATCAAAAATCACCTTAGCTTTTTTGAGTTTAGCTGAGTTTGTTACGTACTAAAATAACCGAAATTATTAACCTCGACACCCCTATTCCCATAGAAATATCTCAAAAACTTAGAAATGCTACAACTCTGATATCCTTCGAGTTAAACAGTTGACATTTTAGAACATATAGGTATATTTGTCAAATCCTATAATGAAACAATAAGGTACCCCAATTGAAGTAATTATTTTAGAAAAAAAATGAAAAAAAATATTATACGTCCTAGCGGTTATATTATTAACGGTACATTATTGTAATTGATACTAGTAAGAAACCATGTCATTACTGACGTTACTTTAGGAAATAACATTACAAACACTTTTTGATGATGCCATGAACCGCACTTTTAAAAAAATGTATCTTGAAAACTATTAGTAGTAATCAACTGGGAGTTTGATTGAAGGGTTTATAAAGTATCAAAACATTAAAATAAAATATAAAATAGGGGTGCACACAACTGATGGCAAATCCCACACAGTGAATAGGCATGATGCCTCGTGTTCAAATTGATAACGGAGTGATGCTAAATGGTTAGTAAACCATAAAATTATTATAATAAAGTATATCAATTATAATTAAAATCATAAAAATACACGGCGTAACTCAACCACTACGCTCTACAAATTCTATATCTTGGCTAAAAAGTCCCGTCACTTAGTAATATCATCATAAATTCATTCGTCAAGTCTATGCGGCGACCGGGCTGTGCCCAACAAAGCTATACTTTTTAGCCAAGATGTAGAATTTTTAGAGCGTGGCTGGTAGTGGTAGTTACGCTGTGTGGAGTAGGAAGCTTGGCGCTAATTGCGATCTGATGTCTTTTTCACGCTGAAAGCTGTACGAGTCTTGGCATCACTTTACATGTAATGTTTTTGGTGGGATTTAATGTTCTTTAATTGTAGTTGCTCTCACACAAACATTTGTTCCTCTCCAAGAACTGGTTCGAATGACATCATAAAAAAATACGGCCACTAGCCGCGTCGAGGCTACACAAAATGTATGAAAGAACTCGTCCGCAGCATGTGGCGCCCATTAATAGCTCCATGTGCAACGGCTCTAATAGTAGGAGTATATTGAAATAGTGTGTAATACTGACGTGCGCACATTCTCTGCGTCGCTGACGTATGTGTGTGTGTCGTGTGCGGGGATGGGCACGCTGGCGGGGTCCTGGTCGGCGGGCACCTCGTACGTGTAGGTCTTCACTGTGGTCGTCACCTTGTTCATGGGCGTGCTGGAGCGGGACAGCTGCAAGTAACGTTGCGTTTTTAATTTAGGTTTATACACGGTGATTTTTAATTCGTGATCAGGAGTAAATTCTAATTCTGTCAATTGATATCAAACACGATTAACTCGAAGTTAACTTAAACAAACGTTTTTTTTTTCTGAATAAAACTGAATAAGAAATCATTTTATGATTCAAAATCATTGTCACCCTAACGGAAATTTGCATAAATTTGACGTATGTGTGTTGTGTTCTTAACTTCAAGAAATGTAGGGTGACCAGACTTTCAGTGGATATTAGTGTTAACATTATCATTAAATTAAATAACTAAATAGTGATTTAATTGCATGAGACCTCACCCATTGAATTCCGTTTTGGCTGTTTATCACGACTCCTGATCACGGATTAAAAATCATCGTGTATACCATGCAATACATTAAAAATACTCTTTATTGCACACCTCAAAATATGAATTAAATAGATATAAGGACTTAAAAATAAAGGTTAACAACAGGCGGTCTTATCGTTCAAGAGCGATCTCTTCCAGACAACCTTTAGTTACCTAGCTGAGAAATTGCAACAAAAAAATACAAGAAGGTAGGTGCTAAAATGAGAAATAAGTAAACTAACTTACAACATACACAATTACATCCTTAATAAACATACACAAATAAACATACACACATAAATCATACCAATAAACATACTATGTCTTAATACGCAAGCACATTGTTAACATTAGCAATAAGGTTTATGAATAAAAAATATTATTATTATACATAAATTCCTACGTAAATACTTTTATATTTGAGGAGAAATAAAATCACTGTAACCTGAAATCTGGGGGCACGGCAGTGCCACAAAATTTTATTTAGCAAGCAAATAAAGATTAATAAGAATGCCTGAGACTTGGCTCTACGAAATATCTCACAACTCTTTACGGTGAAAGAGTTTCGAGACATGGCCTCTTTTTTCATGGGATGTTTTTTAATGGGATTTTATTTTCTATCGAAAAAAGCATACAGTGAATGGCCCCACTTGCACAAGTGAAATGTCAATTAGGTATGGTATACTTACAGTGCCGGTGGAGCTGGTCTGGTGGTGGCAGTGCGTGCACGACTGTACCGGCGCCGGCGCAGGCGCTGCTGGTAGCGGGACCACGCGGGATTCTGTCAAACACCAGAATATATTAGGACCATCACCTAAAGACTACTTCCGATGTGATTCGCCATAAGTGTATTTTTTGCCATAATCATCATTTGTTCTCAGAAAGTGTATTAAACTTTTCAGGATTGTTATAAAACAAACCTACGTTACCAGGCTCTACCAAAAGACTATTTCAATTTCTAGAAAATATTTTGGTTTCAGAGAAATCACTAAGATAAAGGCAAACCACTATTGTGTTATGGCAACTGAAAGTAACTAAGATATATATATATATATTAGGGTGGATCGATTTTATTTTTTTTCGATTTTGCCTGAAGCGGAGTTGTAAAAAGATATTCTAGGGGAACATAATTAAAAGTTTATATGAACACTTTAAAATATTGAGTAGAAGTACTGCCGCAAGCCATCTGAAAATCGACAAAATATAAAAAAAGTATCTTAAATTTTTGTTTCAAAAATTTTATTTTTTAAGGAAATTACATTTTTGTTGCTGTGTAACTAGCTTAAAAGGACAGAAGTCCTATATAAAACAAACAAAAACATCTAGCAATAAAATTTACAAAAAAAAATCATCTGAAACCAAGAGTACAATTACGCAATTTTGTATTCTTTTTTGTATTGAAATTATGCGACATGAATCGAGTTTATTTTTTATCCACCCTTCTCGTTTCTCTGGCCCACATACAGCAGTACACGATTCTGTTACTACTTTTATGCTCCTTTCAGTAGCTTGAGAGTGGCAGGGCATCAAGTAGAATTTGGGCAAGATTTTAGTTTCTACTAATTTCAGGTCAGTAAGGCACTGAGAAACTACATCTGTCTCGATTTTTTTCGTCACTGGTGGTTCAGAGACCTGTTTTCAATCAATTAAATCATAGTATTCTTCGGCACTGAAGTTAAATTTTGGCAATCTAAATACTCTTAACTGCTCCGAGTCTGATGCACTTTCTCTGCATTTGATGATTCGTTTAAGAGCCAACGCTCTGACATGAAATCTATTGTCAGCTAACATAGCTATTAAAATATTTTCTACATGGCCGAAATATCCATTGCGTTGTATCACAGGATCGATCACCTTCTTGATATTGTTTGGGAGGTATCGTGACAGCTTAATTGTTTCGTGCAAGTTTTTGGCTCCATTTACACATGAAGGTTGGGTTTTTATATTGACCCACATTGGAGCATACTTTCATCACAAAATGTGTCAAAATTAACAGGTTTCTTGATGGGGACTGGGTTGAAATATAAAGCCTGAGGATCCTGTTAGCAGTTGTCAGCCATCTTGAATGACACATTTTCCCTGGGTTTCGCTTACTCAAATTTTGATCATAGTTGCCTTGGTGGATTGCACGACATATTTCCAGGAGATATAACTGATCGGTACTGAGATCGGTGCGCGTCTTAGTAATATCGGGAAGTTTGCATTCTATAGCAGTAAATTGAGTTATAGGAAATTGTTCGCAGTTATTTAACGCTTTTCCTATTTGGCCAATAAAACTTCTTGGACCAGTAGTTGTGCCATCAAGATGCTGAAAAAGATGTTTCAAAGGTGACTCATTGGCATGTAGCTGGCAAACTAACCATTGAAGAGAACGTTCAAGTTTGGTTTCGAGTATCCTGATAACACCTGCTCTCACTCCGGTATTAACTGCCGTGCCATCACATCCAACAGCTACTAATTGTTTTAAATCCAACTACTTTGCTTGTAAATAGGAATGCAAGCTAGTTGCGATAGTTTTGGCGTCATATGAATCAGGTGTTATGTGGCCAATGTATTGAGATCCGGGTTCTCGTAGCACAGTTATATGCTCTTCAATTACAACTCTCCTGCGACCATCGTCGACAACCATTGTTTTATCTCTACGTCCATCAAATGAGATACTAATAAAAGATTCGTTGTCGCAGTCAGGAATACTTTGTGTCGCTATATGTGTTAAATAATAATGTATATATGCTTTTTCCGATGTATACATATATCTTTAGTCACACGGAAAACTTTATTCAAATTGTGTATGTGTAATATACTAACAGTGTCCATCCAATAACGATATCAAGAGGAGCACTTTTTGATAATTTTGAAATACTTTATCGGGGTTGCGGCAGTACTTATAATAATCCAATCTGGCTCATATTTGACAAATGCTTTATTTTAGCATCACAGTAACTTTTCGCATGCCCGCCATTACGAAATTCGACAAAAATTTTTTTTTCCATACTAGAGCGATGCACCCTAATATATATATATATATATATATATATATATATATATATATATATATATATATGGGGGACTTACTATACCTATTTGCGCTCTCAGTGCAAATAGGTATAGTAAGTCCCATACGAATAAATTAATATGAATATCAGATACCAACGGTCTGTTATGAATTAATCGAACGAGCGAGCGAAGCGAACGAAGTTCTATGCTTCTATTCAGCTTGGGCCGAAAATCGTTCGTATGTCCGGTGTCTGTCCCGCTGTCCCGCTGTTCTCCTCTACAGGTCGCATTTCTCAACCGATTCTCGTGAAATTTTGTGAGTAGGTTTGTTAATTCATCATATCAGCCGAAAGACGTCCACTGCTGGACATAGGCCTCCCCCAAAGAGTGCCAAAGTGACCGGTCCTGCGCCACCCGCATCCAGCGTCATCAGTCAACCTTGTGGGGGCCGGTACGTGGTCGCCACTCGAGAACCTTTTCGCCCCAACGACCATCGGTTCTATGTGCTATTTGGGGTGTTAATGACATAACTTTTTTTGTCGAGTCACTTTTTAGATATTACTTTTTAAAGACAGGCTCGCGATTTCTTCAGCTCACAGAGCCACAAGTATCAGTACCTGTCTTCTCCTCGCGGAACAGCTCCTGGCGGATCTCGGCGGCCCTGGTGACGGGCGGCGGCGGGCTGGAGCCCCACGAGGACGTCTCGGTACGCTCCTCGCGCTTCAGCGTCGAGTAGCCGCTGGACGGCGCCTTTATTGGCGTGCTGGAATACAAACACTATTAGTCATTTAACTTTTACGGATTTTACGGACGGAAATGTCTGAAATAAACGTTCTTTTTTGTCATGGCCTGAGGCATGAGTCTGCACGAAGCCACAAATAATAATTTTACAGGTCAAAAACACACGGTTGGTAACAATGAGGCGCTTGACAACTGGCCATTTGACTAATGTCGCATGTTTAGACTTGGAAAATCGGTTGAAAAAAAGGTTCGTGAGACGGGTCACTTGTCAGTAGCTCGATTCCATAAAACCCCGGCACGTCTATCATGCGACGGCCGCGACATACTCTCGATTTTTCTCGCACCATATCTCTTGCACTAAGTGTTCTAATAAGAAAGAGACGGATAGTGCGAGAAAAATCGAGAGAGCTCGCGCGCCGTCGCGTGATAGCCGTGCAGATTAGGTTGAAACCGACTCAACATGTCTTTTGTTAGAGACATAATTTAAAGTTACAGTTTCGGACTCGGTGTTTCGGTTCTTGATTTATGAATGAAAGAAAGATAAATTACCCTCGCTTGTAGTCGAATGATGAGCTTTCAGCTGTGTCGGAAGTGTAGCCACCTGGGAAAAAATACAGGCGTGATACTCAATAGCTCAAGAATGTTGAAGAACAACACTCAATCGAACTAGAGGAACGTCATGCTTAAATATTTATTGGATGAAAGTGTGAATTGCGAAATCAAAGAAGATCTACTGCTAAGCTAAGTAGGTCAGACAATATTTCGAAAACGTGATAAACAAATAATTCACAGTCAATCTTTTTTTGGCACCAACTGACAACTAAGTTTTAGAACGATACCTTGATCTCCTGAAAGAAGTAGGTGCCTACTTCTATTTATTTAGTAAGTAGATACTTACTCTTGTACAGCTGTCGCTCCTGGTCCTTCTGCAGGTCGTCGAGGAGGGAGTCCAGCTCCTCCACGTTGTGCGAGAGCTCCTTCGTCGCCTTGCTGCTCTTCACTTTGGAGTAACCTGACAAAAATCAAGGAATGGAACGGACGAACTTGAAAAATACCTACTGCTCTGGAGGGAACGGGACGGAGATCCTCAGAATGAACCTTCTGAAAGGCCAGAAGGGGACTAACTTTAGTGCGTAGACCATAGAGTCCTCCGAATTACTTAGATGCAGATGGCGGCCGACGTGGAGTTTTTAGCGGGTACATAACTCCCCCGAAAGCTGAACACATAACAAGTAGGTTCAGGTTTTCTCCGAGAATCACCTATAACTAGCCTATAAATTGGGCCAACAGATCGGGTAATGTTAAATAGGGCCTTTATTAATGCCGATATGAAACCCGTATCATAGTAGGCCTTATCACGCGATAAGTGACAAGATAGAGCGTCCGTCTCGTTTCATCGAACGGTGTCAGGCAGTGACGGACGCTCTATCTTGTCACTTATCGCGTGATAAGGCAGACCATGATACGGGGTCTGGTCAAACTGTGGCAACATATTTGTGCATTACGAGTTGTAGGGTAGTTGCGCCATGTTAAAGTTGATAACGTAGTGTTGCTAAATGAACCTACACCAACAAATTATTGGAGTAAAGTATACATTTAATAGTATTATTAATATAGTAAAAAGATGGACCTAGAAAATTTAGAAAAATATGCAATTTTTTACTGTCCTGGAGTAAATTTAAAGCTACTAGTAGAATCCTTTACGCTTTTGTAGAAACAGTATGACAACTATGGAATTAAACGCAGTATTTCGCGACCGAAACAGCAATTTGCTTGATTTTCCATAAGTACAACGATTAGTACAAATTGCAAAGTCACGTCATACTTTTACGTCAACTAGTATGAAGCGTTTCGGCTGCCGCCAGCAAGGTCCGTCTTTAACTCAATTGTTTGGGTATTTATGTTCTTCAATTGTACTTGCTCCCATAGATAGATAGATAGATATAGATAGATAAATCATCTATTTGTTTTGCTAAAATACATACACATGTCAATAAGAGAAAAAAAATACAGAAATTCAAAACTTAAAAGAACATTATAATAACATGAAACAATCAGTTTTTATGCACAGAAATAAACTGTGTGCCAATGCACACAGCAAAGCTACGCACTGAGATGGAGCCTTTTTGTCTTGCTGCAATCAGCAAGACAAAAAGGCTCCATCTCAGTGCGTAGCTTTGCTCGCAATACACACATTTTTCCTTACTCCAGGCAAAATACGGTTTTGAAAAACATTAATTTATAATAGCGTTTTTTTTGTTGATTTCATTTTAAAATTGTATTCTAAGATGATTTATTCAAGAATCCGGCAAACTTTCCACCCGGAAGTAATTATGTAGCTTTAAATGAAGCATGCATTGTGTTTTTTTGTACGATTTATATTGAATATTATAGAGCAAATGTAAATGAACCAAAATAAAGACAAACATGTTTATTAATATTTTTTCTGACTTTTTAGAAGCTAGTTAATTTATCATTTTTTTGATGTCTGAAATTTTGTCGGATTTTGTCGCTGGGTAACTATTTAATTGATAATATATCCGTTACACATCAAAAAGAAGCTATTATAAATTATTTCCAAAATTGAAATTTTTTCCATACAAGTTGTCAGTTCATTGACTGGACTACCTCTCCAGATACTGGTTCGAGAATGGCATCCTACTAATCCTACTTAATATTATAAATGCGAAAGTTTAGATGTTTGGATGTTTGGATGTTTGTTACTCAATTACGCTTAAACGGCTGAACCGATTTGAATGAAATTTTGCACGTAGATAGTTTATAGTCTGGATTAAAATATAGGATAGTTTTATCCCGGGTCCACGCGGACGAAGTCGCGGGCGGAAGCTAGTATTATAAATGCGAAAGTTTAGATGTTTGGATGTTTGTTACTCAATCACGCTTAAACGGCTGAACCGATTTGAATGAAATTTTGCACAAAGATAGTTTATAGCTTGGATTAAAATATAGGATAGTTTTTATCCCGGGTCCACGCGGACGAAGTCGCGGGCGGAAGCTAGTCACAAATAAATCATAGGTCACAACTATTGTGGAGTTCACTTTAACTTTAGGCCAGTTACTGCGTTTACCTGGTGTGGAACTGTTGGTGGACTCGTAATTGTAGGTCCTGGTGCCCGCCGTGATGGCGGGGAGGTCGCGCTCCTCGCGCTCGTAATAGTACGAGCTGGCCTCCGACTTCGGCAGCGTTTTCGGTGGGACTGTGTACTCCTGGAATGAAAGATACCTGGCTTAAATCGTGCTAGAACTAAGGAGATTTCGAACACTGCTGTCGAGACATAATATATGATTACCGATATCAATTAATGTTTCTGGACTGGGTCATTGTCAGTCAGTAAAACAAAAATCGCCTTTTCAGTGGGCAATATTTAAGGGCTTATAAATAAATAAATAAATATAAGGGGACAATCTTACACAAATCGCACTAGCCCCATAGTAAGCTCAATAAGGCTTGTGTTACGGGTACTAGACGACGATATATTTAATAGATATAAATACTTAAATACATAGAAAACATCCAAGACTCAGAAACAAATTTTCATGCTCATCACACAAATATTTGTCCTTACCGGGATTCGAACCCAGGACCTTCAGCTTCGTAGGCAGCGTCACTACCCACTAGGCTAACCGGTCGGCTTATGTTTATATAATATGTTTTTATCGAATAGAATTATAGAAGAGGCGACGCCGTTTATGCGGATTCAGAAAATTAGGCTTTAAAGCCCTTAACTTTGGCAATGTCCATCGAAAAGACGCGGACCTAAATCTGAAAATGACCTGACTCATATTTGCGCGCAGCTGTATGCATATAGGCTCTGTGCGGCATTGGAACTACGCAGCACGTCTATCATGAGACGGTGGCGACATACTCTCGACTTTTCTCGCACTACCTCTTGTACTAAGTGTTCTAATAAGAGAGAGAGACGGTTAGTGCGAGAAAAATCGAGAGAGCTCGCGCGTGATAGCCGTGCAGGTTTTATTTGTGTTACAGTGACACTGACATGGCACGTGGTAGTTATCGTTACACAAAGGTTTTGTTAGACAGGGAACCGTCTGTATATTCAGAGCAATGACGCGTAGTTGCAGTGTCCAAGAGGCAACCGGATGGCTCGCGGTATTTGAGCTCCCGTAGTGTTGTGGAACCGCCCTTAGCTGTGCAACCTGAACGAGTCAACTTGGACTGGGGCGGAAATTGGAGTTCGCGTACCGGTTCCACAACGCTTCGGGAGCTCAAATACCGCAAGCCATTGGGTTGCCTTCGTGCTATATTGGGAATTCATCAGAAATGAGGCTATCCGCAGCAGAACCAATGTAACCGATATAGCCCTCCGAATCGCTAAACTTAAGTGGCAGTGGGCGGGGCACATTGCACGTAGAACCGATGGCCGTTGGGGCGGAAAGGCTCACGAGTGGCGATCGCGTACCGGAAGGCGCAGCGTGGGTAGGCCCCCCACAAGGTTGTCTGATGACCTGGTAAAGGTCGCGGGAGTCCGCTGGATGCGGGTGCAGGCGCGGGACCGGTCATTGTGGCACTCTTTGGGGGAGGCCTATGTCCAGCAGTGGACGTCTTTCGGCTGATATGATGATGATGATGATGATTCTACGCGTCCCGTGGTAGAAGGAACGAAGGCTCACCTCGACGGTGTGCAGATCCTTGCGGTCGTATTTCCCGTGAGGCAGCTTCTCCTCGCGGTACTCGTAGTGGTATTGCCGATGCCCGCCGTTGTCCACGTTGTTGAGCTTGCTGCCCGCTGGTATCAGTTCGGATTTCAGCATGTCTGGCAAAGAAATGTATAGTTAAGAGTCCGCAGTAAGCTCGGCCGAATTTCACCTTCCCATTCGTTCTCATTTTAAAACTACCTGTTGGATTGCGACGAAACTTTTCATATACAATGCCATGAGGTATATCTATGTCTGTAATTAGTTTATATGGTTCCAGTTTATAAAACAAACGAAATACAGCAAAAACAAGTTTTGTATAAAAATCTTAAATTCGCTGTATTTTTTACTAGAAGCTACATAAACTAATTACAGACCTGCATACCTACACCTCATTTCATTGTACATGCAAAGTTTAGTTACAATCCAACACGTAGTTTTAAAATCGCTAATTTAATTTGTTTTAATTTGGAAGCTAGTATTTATATATAAACATTCTACGGAATTTCATAGTTTATTGAACTTGTTTATTAACTTTATTGAAATGAATACTTATTTAACGAGTCTGGAGCCTTTTTATACTAAGACGGTGGCAAACGAGTATACGGCTTGCCTGAAGGTAAGTAGCAGACACCGTACCCTATAGATGAATCACAAGTGCGTTGCCGGCTCTATGTTGACACTTGACAGCTAGAGACAAAAGCAGGTCCCTCCCTCACTCTCAACACGGCGCCGGCGCATCCGCGGGAGCTCTGGCGACCTGTCGTGGTCTTCAAACAGTACCCGCCATATCGAGAACCTGAAGTACTCAAGGTGCACTCGGGTAATTAATTAATTATACTTTCTAACATATGTTCAAATTCAAGTAATTTTAAGTTCTCATAATAAGTGAATTGTAAAATTCTGAATGAGAATAAATGATCTTTTAACCTAAACCTAATTACGAAAATTGGGTAATTCCGAAAATTACTAATATCTACTAAACGCTGCTACATTATTTCCTGTGGCAACACTTGCTATTTCCACACGTTCAAGTTGAACGTTATAGGGAGTGTTGTCAAGCAAATAATATAGCCGCGTTGAGTAGACATTAGTAATTTTCGGAATTACCCGATTTTTGGAATTACCCGAGTGCACCTTACCTAGTTTTGGTTTATTTCATGGATTTTCTAAAGTAGGTAACCATTAAATCTTGTATTTAAAACACACTTACCGAATTGTTCCCCCGCGAAAGGTGCGCGGCCCCCGCCACTGCTGCTGGAGAACTCTTTAAACTCCTTGTGTTTGCTGTACGATTTCGTCGTCATCTTGCCGCCACTGCTTTACCTGGAACGGAGGAAAGGAAACATTTCGTCATAACTCTAGTACGGTAAATCAGAAATCCTGCGCTAGATAGAGAGTACCAAATATCCCGGTAAATGTACCAAATATGAAGATCATTGAACGAGCGAATGAACCTCATTTCAGCTTGGGTAAAAATTCTTTCTTAGGTATGTCTGGATGTCCAGCTGTTCTCTTCCTCAATAGATTCTTGCGAAATAATAGGTACCACCGAAAAAGTTCTACAGGTCACTGATCCACAAGTACCTATATTAATTTAAGAGCTAGGCTCTTGTCGGAGGTCGTAAGTTCCAACATACTCTACAGAATGAGTCCAATTTAGGGAATTGTGTGGTTTCGTTTCGATATCGCAGTTTACGAGTCAAGTTTGTCTCAGTCTATGGTGTCCGAACAAGAGCCCTACTAGATTTTCATCTCTTCGTTCTCATGTCAGTACTAGTGCCACTGCTGGTGCTGCCTAATACCAGCACGTCTATCATGAAACGGCCGCGACATACTCTCGATTTTTCTCGCACTATACCTCTTGTTCTAAGTGTTCTAATAAGAGAGAGACGGATAGTGCGAGAAAAATCGAGAGAGCTCGCGCGCCGTCCTGTGATAGCCGTGCAGAGGTTTGCCTATTTCATGGCGGCAATTACACGTCACAGAATCGCCACCGTTGAAGCTTTTTATACGTAGATAAGCTCGTCTAGAAGACTTCCCACTAGTTACATCCTGATAACCCTGTCGCTGTAGGTATGCAGATACGCAACTATAACCATCATATCTGATGGTCATTCCGCTATTTATTCGTGCAAGTAAGAGAGCTCAAAGAACCCCACCAACGTTTAGAGTAGGTACGAGCTCTGCGGTCTCTGAGCTCTCACAGGGATATATAAAAAAAAAAACTATGGCACAGTCTCTGATATCGTAGCTTTCCGACTAAGCGATCTAAACGAAGTCAAGTGTTACATTACAGAGTTCAAGACTTTATACACATGGATAGAAGATAAACAGGCAGGTCCATGACATTTCATAACCCTATCCCTAGAAAATATGATCCTGTACTTTTTTGAAGTGAAAACTTCTTTAGCGGCGCTGTGCACTTTTTGTGATGGGGAAATAATGTTAATTGTCGCCCCAGGTTACGTGACCGTAAGATTCGACAGATTGAAAATTCGTAAGACGGACACGTGACCTGATCGAAAAACTGTTACAATGTCATTGAGTTTTCACTTCTGCCGGCACTCCCGGACTGCAACCCGGTCTTTTTTTTATACCTACTTAGACGGTGGCAAAGGAGCACACGGTCGCTTGCGGTTCCAGAAGTTTTTTTTTTTTTTTTCTTGTCTGATTTTACCAGAAAGCAGTCCCCGCGCCCGGGCGCCTGAATCCGCGATTACTGTATGGTAAATGATTTCTAATGGAATAAGTGATTCTGTGTATGAATTATGAGTATGGTTGTAATGGATGATGGGTGAAATAAAGAATGAACTATGTGCCATTGAACTTTTTCAGGTTATTAACTATGGAGGTGGCGAGTTTGCAAAAAGAGGCTATTGTACTTTCTTTACGAATGGTTTCCTGCAGGTTATATGGCTCTATATGGAGAATATGACAGGTGATTTCGTGGTTAAATCTTGGGTTTGTGAATTTCAGGCAGTTTTTCAAGGATTGTGATTGTGACCCTTTATTAATAACCAACGGCAGGTCCCTAGCTCACTCTCAAGTCTCAACATACGGAACGAGGAACCAGGAACACAACACCACATACCTACACATCAGTTAGAGGCATTATTATAGCTGCGATCATTTGTAAGGTAAGTACTTCCTCAGTTGGGCGGCTTCAAATATGAGCGAGTTGACATTCCGTTGACATTAACTAGACGACAAAGCGATAACAAATGGCCCCGCGAATGTCCAATTCGAATGCCGTCTTCTTTACATAATTTGCAAATGATTCGTGCTCATCTTATTCACATGTTACGTGAGATATGTTAAAGTGTGTGTGTGTTTAAAGTGCTTAATAATGGTAGACGTGTGTGTTCGCATTGCGTAGGCACAAGTCCGAGATTGCTACCGGTGTTCCTTCACTTTACACCTACTGCCAATTAGAAGGTGTTGTCTACTATTTCATGATACTAACACGAAGAAAAAAGTTAATGATAAGAACATCCTGTATCCATTGGATACTGAAATGTATACCAGATGGGTGCTCATGTAACTCTTCGAACGCACGTTAGGATAATTTAATTCAACTGTTAAAACTGTCATTTTAGATCTAACTGCGGCGCTACCACGAAAATAGAAACTAAGTTCGTATACATGCATCCCTGTCACTCGAGTAATCTAAGTGCGATAGAGATGATGATGAAGATACCCCCGAACTTCGAACTTCGAATTTCGAAATTCGTGGTTACAGCTCTGACGCCTGTACAATGCGTTACATACATACCTAATCGACTTCGAGTATGATACAGGGTGTAACAAAAATGGGGTATGAACCGATCAAGGGCTTAACAGGCATCGTGTTCTGTGAGAAAAAACCCAAAAAAATATTTTTTTCTTGCGATTTTTTTTTTACATTTCTATGGAGCTTGTCGCCCCAGTCGGCCAACGCTCCATACTAAGGTAAAAAAAAACGCGTCAATTTTTTTTTTTCTCTTATCAGAACACGATACCTGTTATGCCCTTGATCAGTTCACACCCCATTTTTGGTACACCCTGTATAGTTCTGCGCGGGATAATGTTTGGCCTATATGGCAGCGAAAGTGTTTACTTGCATCCGGGGTATGGGTATTCAAGTATAACCGAGGTGTACAATACAATACAATGTACAAATACTATCTCTTCATTGTACACCTCAGTAATAAAACAAACAATTTACAGAACACAGCGAATATCAGCAAAGACGAACAACAGGTGGCCAACGCTAAAAAGCGTTCTCTTCCATACAACCCTTGCATTTTGTTTATACCTACTCATAGTGTTTGATCATGTAGCGGTCTTTCAAATATTGCTGAAAGTGTTTTGTTTTCGATGTCGCGCACGAAATCGGACTTAGCAGTGAACACAGAACAGGGTGTTCTGTGGCTGTGAAGAAACCAGGGCATCGGAAATGTATCCTCTACTAACAAACAGTATAATTTTTAACCCCCGACGCAAAGAGAGGGGTGTCATAAGTTTAACGTGTCTGTCTGTGGTATCGTAGTTCCCAAATGGATAAACCGATTTTCGTTTAATTTTTTTTGGGTCATAGATAATTTTATCCCAAGTGTTCTTTTAGCTATGTTTCATGAAAATCTGTCTATCCGTTTTTGAGATATTGGACTTTGAAATGAAAATATCGGGGGTTTTTCAACTTTTCTAAGTTATAGTTATTTCACACTTGCAAAACAATTGTATTCGCAGATATATACGTGTTAGGTTAGAGTATTGCTCACCGCACTAATTCAATATTCACACAGATACTCGGCAAATACACTCGGTATATCCCTAGTTACTAGTTGGACAAAGTTCTATTGAAGACCAGTTCGCGGCGGCCACTAAGAACCGTGACACAGTAAGGACAGATTTGGCCGGCTGTTCAAATGTGTGCATAAATTGTGTAATTCATTAAATAGACCTATGTCATAACATATGTAAAGGAACATACGACCTTTTGCTACATGTACTTAAAGTACAGAATTGTGTTTACGACCATCGCCCACTGCAGGTTTCGATGGTCATTTGAGGGAAGTATCTTATATTTATGTCGTTTATAACTGACTTCGAAGGGGGTGGTCGGTAGTTTATGCCTCCTACATAGCTAACTCGTATATAACCGCACTAAAAACGCTTCGAGGAATTCTCAATTTCTTCAAGAGTATTGTTTGTTGGGGACGTCACGTTTTTCACGTCGGACCTTAAAGAAAATTTCTGAATCTGCTTCGCAGGTTTTCTCTACGGAAAAAAACAATTTTCAGTCAGCACGGCTAGCATGCGACGGCGCGCGAGCTCTCTCGATTTTTCTCGCACTATCCGTCTCTTTCTTATTAGAACATTTAGAACAAGAGATATAGTGCGATAAAAATCGAGAGTATGTCGCGGCCGTCGCATGCTAGTCGTGCAGTTCTTTCGGCTTGCCACCCGAAATTCCTCAACCGAATTCCGCTCTGCTGATTCCGACCACATCTACTGCCACAGACATGCGTTGCGTTTTTTTTTCCGTTGCGCATTAATTCCACTTATATTAGGTATATTCTTCTCAGTCTTACACTCTTATCAGCGGGGTCGTGGTCATGTTCGTACACTCTTGTCAGTGGTAGTAATAGTCATGTTTATGGTGAACCCACAGAACACCCCCTCGTGGGGGTGTTCTGTGGGTGGACCTATATTCGGTGGCGCGCATCTTTAGACGGTTTGTGGCATTGCGGGAGCACAGGGGTATGCTGGTTTCCGTGGCCTTTATAAAGTAACTGTGATAGTTCGGGTGGAATCTTGCAACTCAATTTTGAAGCAGATATCTTCAACCGATTGAGCTGAAATTTTGAAGGCTCGTTAGAATCGTCTCACACAGAAAAGTATAGTTGTCATTGTTGGCAATAAATAAAATTTTCACAGTAACTTATTTATTATACGTCCTCCGTCTAGCCTAGCGTGTTGGCAATCGGTCCCGCGTGCTCGTCTACGATGCTGACTGTACTCGGGTACCTGATATATGGCCAACCCAGTAGAATTAAGTACGCCACGGAATTCAGCCTGTGTATAGTTATGTAGCTGGCCTTACCTGTGTTATCAAAGTAGGAACGCGGCCCTTTGCCTCAAGAAAGTGCGGCCCACGCCGGCTTAGGTTTCACCACCAAATACGGAGCCAAGCGCCGGTACCCTGCTCCGCCGAGCACGCTGTTGTTCAATTGGTAAATAGACGTTAAGGGGAGTTTCAAGAAAATTGACAGGTTAAGGTTAACTAAAGTGATGTTTAAGTCACGTCTAATCTAACCTGTCGGTTTTGTTACTAAATGTATGCGATTGACATTGACTGTCGGTTTTGTTACTATCCGTAACTATCCGTTTAAGGGACATAAATTAATGAATATGCCCTTAAACGACATTATTTATTATCTTGTCCTAATAACACTTCTACTTATAGGGTACCATTGCTGATTTCTTGATATAATTATTGTTACGAAGAGTGGGGGCTTTTCCATTCTTGGTAACCTTTATAAATATCTGGCCGGTTTTAAGTATTTTAAGAAGAAGTCGAAGTTATCCCGCCATCGCCGAATAGCATGCAAAAATGTATACATATACTATTTTGAACCATTGATACAAATTACAAAGTAAATACAAACGTGTTCACAAGGAGAAAAACCGGGAATAGAATTTGGTACCTCTGGCGTACCGGGCAGTCAAAGCCGTCCACCGCTTTACTTAGCAAAGGGTGTAGTGACTCACTCATGAACTAAGTAAGTGAAGCTCGGCAAGAAACTCACTAGTTTGAATTTGTTTTGTTTCATTTATACAATCGTTTCTACACTACACTACATAAATTAAAAATAATTAACACCTCCGCCCCGCGCCCGACACAACAAACAGCTAAGAATCATCTCACGATACTTTCGATTGATAAAAACCGCACTCAAAACGGTTCATCCATTTGGGAGCTACGATGCCCAAGACAGACACACAGATACACAATGTCACATTTATAACACTCTTTTTGTCGGGAGTTAAACATTTAATAGGTACGACGATATTCTGCCTCCATGTTCGGGCCTTAAATCTGTGTAATAGAACTAATTTTATTATCACAAACTGGTTTACGTTATTTCCTCGTGTTTGTTTGATAAAACTGGAACTTGAAACTTGAATTCGGTTAAATATTAAACTAGATCTTTATAAATACGTTCCGTGCCCTGAATAGATTGTATGGCTCAGTTTATGAAGATACGCACGCCAGGCCAGGCTATTAAGAGGATTTATGTACAAACTAATACGAGTTCTATTCATATGGATATTAGGTTAATATTACTATGAGTCGGCTTCGTCAGTAAACGGGTCTTTCATTGTCTAACCAGACGTTTAATAGGGCCCGTATTCTATTTAAATTTGCAGAATTGACATGAGATGAGAACAACATGTGTGTACTCTACCTCGTTTACCTATGTTTGTAGCTTATTAGGTATATTTCGTACATTGAAATATCTTATGATTGATAACTAGGCCAAACATTATCCCGCGCAGAACTATACAGGGTGTACCAAAAATGGGGTGTGAACCGATCAAGGGCTTAATAACAGGCATCTTGTTCTGATAATAACCTGCAGTGGGCGATGGTCGTAAACACAATTCTGTACTTTAAGTACATGTAGCAAAAGCTCGTATGTTCCTTTACATATGTTATGACATAGGTCTATTTAATGAATTACACAATTTATGCACACATTTGAACAGCCGGCCAAATCTGTCCTTACTGTGTCACGGTTCTTAGTGGCCGCCGCGAAATGTCAACTGGTCTTCAATAGAACTTTGTCCAACTAGTAACTAGGGATGTCTTTGATAACAAAAAACTAAGCATGCCCACTGACGACACTTACGTGGAATGCAAATTCACCAAACTGTACACAGTGGAAATACCTCCGAGAGACAAATGGCTAAACGACCAAATGGACTTTAAGGAGGGAAGCCACGTGTGGTACACTGATGGATCTAGAAAGGGTGATGATGTTGGATGTGGTATCTATGGTGAGAGGCCAAAGCTCAAAGCTAGCGTCAGCATGGGGAAAGAGGCCTCAATGTATCAGGCTGAACTCTTCGCAATAAATAAATGCGTGGAGATCAATCTTGAGAGAAACCTAAGAAACCAATACATCTACATCAACTCAGACAGCCAAGCTGCTCTGCTGGCACTGGAATCCCTAGAGTCCTACTCTAAACTAGTCCAGAACTGTAAAAACAATTTAAACACCCTGGCCAATACCAACAAAGTCATACTTAGATGGGTACCAGGACATTCCGACATAGTTGGGAATGAAAAAGCAGATGAACTTGCAAGGAAGGGCGCGGACACAACCCTGGTCGGCCCAGAACCGTTCTGTGGTATCACAAAACGGAAAGCATATTCTCTGCTACACAACACAGAAAAATCAAAGGCAATAAAGCTGTGGAAGTTCGCCAAAGGACAAAAACATGCTAAAACCTTGATTAAAGGATACAATAACAAACTGTCTAAAGAGCTACTGCAACTCAAAAGGCACAAAACCTGCGCAGTAACGAGAATTCTGACAGGACATTGCAAATTAAACAAGCACCTGTTTCAAATGGGTATGAAACAGGACGCAACTTGCAGGTTCTGCCAGGAGACGGAGGAAACAGCAATGCATATTCCCTGCTCCTGCGGACCACTCATGCACAAAAGAAGTATCTACCTAGGGCGGCACGTAGTGCACCCAGAAGAGGTACAACATATCACCGCCCTAAGAATCTGGAACTTCTTAGAGGCAATGGGTCTAAACGGTGAAATATAAACAAAGGGCTGCCACAATAGATCACCTGCTGGTCGAAGCGGCATATAAAGGCCTACAATAACACAATAATAATAAAATAATAACTAGGGATATACCGAGTGTATTTGCCGAGTATCTGTGTGAATATTGAATTAGTGCGGTGAGCAATACTCTAACCTAACACGTATATATCTGCGAATACAATTGTTTTGCAAGTGTGAAATAACTATAACAGAAAAGTTGAAAAACCCCCGATATTTTCATTTCAAAGTCCAATATCTCAAAAACGGATAGACAGATTTTCATGAAACATAGCTAAGAACACTTGGGATAAAATTATCTATGACCCAAAAAATTAAACGAAAATTGGTTTATCCATTTGGGAACTACGATACCACAGACAGACACGTTAAACTTATGACACCCCTCTCTTTGCGTCGGGGGTTAAAAATTATACCGTTTGTTAGTAGAGGATACATTTCCGATGCCCTGGTTTCTTCACAGCCACAGAACACCCTGTTCTGTGTTCACAGCTAAGTCCGATTTCGTGCGCGACATCGAAAACAAAACACTTTCAGCAATATTTGAAAGACCGCTACATGATCAAACACTATGAGTAGGTATAAACAAAATGCAAGGGTTGTATGGAAGAGAACGCTTTTTAGCGTTGGCCACCTGTTGTTTGTCTTTGCTGATATTCGCTGTGTTCTGTAAAATGTTTGTTTTATTACTGAGGTGTACAATGAAGAGATAGTATTTGTACATTGTATTGTATTGTACACCTCGGTTATACTTGAATACCCATACCCCGGATGCAAGTAAACACTTTCGCTGCCATATCCCATGCCATGGTCCGTTTAAAAAAAGCACTACGAAAAGTTTGGCAGTCAGCATGTGTTGACACATTCAGTTTTATAGATTTCGTAGCGGTTCCCGATAACAAGGGGAACCGTATGTAGAGGAAAGCTCCTACTTGCAGCATCGATATCTTATGTTCATCATCACCTTATCAGCCGAAAGAAATCCACTGCTGGACATAGGCCTCCCCCAAAGAGTGCCACAATGACCGGCCCTGCGCCACCCGCATCTAGCAGACTCCCGCGACCTTTACCAGTCATCAGGTGTGTATGTGTGCGTGGCCGCCACTCGAGAAGCTTTCCGCCCCAACGGACATCGGGTTCTACGTGCAATGCAATATCTTATGTTATATGTGTCATACAAGAACAAAGTTTACAGATAAACCTCATGTATTCTTATGGCATCAGCACGCGGGTCGTGTGCGGAATATAAACATGGCTGTTAGTATGTACGGCGCGAGCTCCCGAACCGGTGACGATTGCCAACGCAGTCGCACTTTATTTGGAATGGATAAAGATTACAGGAATATTGTTGTGAATGAATCATTTCTAGCGATGACTTTTTAGATGTACATACTGAGGAGGTCTCGGTATAGGTAGAGAAAGCTTTTTTGAGTGCAAACAACGGAAACACAGATAGGTACACCCATGCTACAGGTAGGTAAGGTAAAGTCCTAGTTCTCGACGTTGCACTGGTGTATGACAGGGGCACTCTATGTCAAAGTAACATGGCTTAAATTCAAATGAAGGAAAATCCTCTTAGTTCGAGTTCAACCCATATTGCGTTGACATAAAGTGCACATGTATAGTGAACACAAACATTCTGAAGTCCTTTTCCGAAATTCCAATGCCAATTTCCGCTATACGATGATTGCGTTTTTGAAAATGTGTGTTCATAATTTTCTGAAGAATCTTTATTTTTTAAATATCTCCAAATAATCCAGGAAAACGATCCTCTCGCGGATCCGCTTCGCCGACGACGGTCTGGGGGCAGAGTCAGGCGCTGTGCGCATCTGTTGCGTCTGCCGTAGCGGAACCATGCATGGAGTCGGGGCAAGCCCTGTAAACATGGGTTCCACAGGACTGGAGGCGCTCGCCTAGCTGACGCCTCGAAAGTCTGCTGCCTGGATGGCCGGGATGTACGCAGTTGAATGCCAAGAGCGATCCTGCGACGCCCCCCTTTACAAGGCGGAGCCGCATGTCGTTGGTGGTTTTAGACGGTAGTCCAGCTTCGCTTCGGTTTGGTCCTGCCTCCCCGGATAGGACGGGTTGCGTAACCCATTTCTTCAACGTAAAAAAAAGGTATCTATTTAATTTCCTAGCTACAGACAGTCATCAGCAGAAGTAGCTTTGCAAAAAAACACCCTCAAAATGTTCTACACAGTCCGTATTCTCTTGACATTTGAGTCGAGTGTAGGTCATTTTGGGAACTTGGTTCGCGTAGCTATTTTTGCTGCTCTCTGTACCTAATATTTTCGCAACTATGTAAATGTAAGTAAACCATGGTGTATACCTACTGTTAATTTTGTAAGACCTAAACTAAGTAAATTAAAGTCCGATTAACATGCATGGAAAGTTAAAAATATCTTATATCAAGCAGGTGGGTTATACCGACTTCAAAGCTCAGTTATATATAAACCGCATCTACGAACTGACCCAGTTCTCTACTAGCTGGTCTGGACCGCAAATTAGTTACAATAACATCTAACTATAAATAAACATGTATTGTATACAGTTTGTTTAATTCGTACTTATAGTGGTGTTTCCGAATAAAGAAGTTCACCGTCACCATCATTTTATTTATTTTTCATAATTTTTCTACATTGTGTTTTTCCTTGATTTCTCTAGAAGATGAAAGCTTATCACAAATTAGGTAATGTTAAAGTCCACAGCACTGTTGCCTTCCACAGTGCATAGAAGTATTTAAATCACTTCAGCTAGCACCTTAAAACAAATTTTAATAAAGAACATGGATCCGTGCATCAGGATCAAAGACATGAAAGTAATTAGAAACGATAGTTAGTGCACAGTTTGTTGCATCCTACTAATATTATAAATGCGAAAGTTTAGATGTTTGGATGTTTGTTACTCAATCACGCTTAAACGGCTGAACCGATTTGAATGAAATTTTGCAAGAAGATAGTTTATAGCCTGGATTAAAATATAGGATAGTTTTTATCCCGGGTCCACGCGGACGAAGTCGCGGGCGGAAGCTAGTAGTCGTTATAACGAATAATATAACGCAATTATATTTCACGATCTATAAAGTAACGGAATTGCTAAGAGATCACTCATTCATTCAAAAATTTAAATAAATCTAATCACCATCCGTTTGATTCATCATAACTACCATAAAAGCCAAACAGCCGCAAAGCCTCCAGTCGAGATTATTCTTATACCCTTTGGGTTATTAAACGCACCACACAACTCGCCCAGAAAGAGACGTATGTGTCATTAGAAAATAATGAAGATATGTCATTTTAACATAATATAGCACTAGAGGTAAGCCACACAGCCTTATACAGTTGTGCAAGCGTTGGCGACGCTGGCGTCACCCATTCACTTGCGCCCACGCATATAACCGCGCAATGTTAAAAAGATGGATACCGCTATGAAACTCGAATGGAAATACGACTTTAATTCTGCATGGTATTATACTACGGCGTGACAAGATGCTGTACTATGACACAGGAGGATGTAGCGATGAATGTGCTTGATACGTTTTAGATTTACGGAACTAGTATAAGTGTGGTGGACCGCACGACATTAACTAGCTTGCATCCTGCATAATGCCGTCCGGCAAACTAGTGGTTTAGGTTAGGGTTAAGAGTCCGCAGTAAGCTCGGCCGAATTTCACCTTCCCATACAAACGTAGTTACGCTCTCATTTTAAAACTACGTGTTGGATTGTGACGAAACTTTGCATATATAATGACATGAGGTATATCTATGTCTGTAATTAGTTTAGGTTCCAGTTCATAAAACAAACGAAATACAGCAAAAACAAGTTTTGTATGAAAAACTTAAATTCGCTGTATTTTTTTACTATAGCATATGAAGCTACATATACTAATTACAGACAAAGATATACCTCATGTCATTGTACATGCAAAGTTTCGTTACAATCCAAGAAGTAGTTTTAAAATGAGAGCGTAAATACGTTTGTATGGAGAATCGAGCTTACTGCGGACTCTTAACGTAGGTAGGTGTAGGTAGAACATTTCTCACCTAGGGCGATAAAACAACAGAATGTCTCAGATCGCGGGTATTTGACACCCAAGCCAAGGGCGATAAATAAGTATGCGATCTGAGGCTTTCTTTATACCGCCCGTGGTGAGTGCAATATTTTATATGTCTCCTCCTGGCCAAGAAGTGAGATTTTCCGCACGTGTAGCGAGCGGTAATTACCACGTTACGGACACGGACAGGAGTGACGTAAAAACAGTGACGAACTACTTAATCGTGCAATTTTGACCATTCCTTCATTGAGCACTTTCTCGGATATCTGTGGCGATGTTTTGCATGATGGTGTCGTGTTTTTTTTTTTACTGTTGTACGCTTAGCCGTGGCCAAGCTATGAGCCAAGCTCAAATACCAGGGAAAGTAACACTAATAAACTCTATTAAAGAAGGACCAAAAACCACCTTTAAATTAGCGGGACTTTGTAACTAACCTGCCCCGAACAATTAATGTTGACGTGCCTGTTACAATGACGAAGTTACATGGTCCTTCAACCCGTGCCTAATTCTGAAAAGTCAGTTCCGTACTCCATGGAAGCAGCGTGACCCGTAGCACAGCAGAATACGCAATGTCCGTAAAGTATTTTCTCGGAACACAATGTACTACTTCTTGTCGTCAGCCTAAATATGTATACCTGTATCACACTGCTGGCCACAGGCCTTCTTTGTTGGATGGTATTTAAGACTCAACTTAAGAATCTATTAATGGCGTTAAAATATATATTAACTTTAAAACCCCAACCGGATGGAAGTGTACATGCACGGAGCACTTTTGTTTCCCGACAGTTAAATACTGCCATCATATATTATATTATGCTAGATATCACGTCCCTGATGTACAGTTCCACCCAAATGTGTTTCTACTTTTTTTGTTGTGTCCAGGTCCATTGCAACGTACTATAACCTACCATATTTTTCGGTACTTTTTTGTCGACATTAAATGTAATGGTATGCATAAAATGTAATTCTTCGTAATGACTGTTTGTACCAAAATAAAGAGAAAAAAAATATATAAAAAAAATCGTTTGTCTTTATCTGTCACTTTGACATTTGTGTTCGTCAGAAAGGGACAAAGCACATTTTTATTTAACCTACCTGAAATAAATAATTGAAATTGAACAGAGGCGTTTTAATTGTTATGAATAAGGGGGGTAAATGTTTTGATATAGATATACTTACCTAATTTATTTGACATATTTAGTATGTCCAAAATTAAAATAGACAAGTAG
Organism: Epinotia bilunana; assembly: GCA_947049275.1. Taxonomy (NCBI): domain Eukaryota; kingdom Metazoa; phylum Arthropoda; class Insecta; order Lepidoptera; family Tortricidae; genus Epinotia; species Epinotia bilunana. Next base: position 2,474,842 of record OX346275.1, on the reverse strand, counting down.
GTAAAGTTTCGGTTTACTTAAATCTAGAATTAATATTGTAATTTATTGTGCGCTCTTACGCTGTCACACAATTACTTATAACTAAAAATGTAACAACATAAATATGAATAAATGAAAATGAGAGAGATAGGCAGCAGTAACGCTAAGCCAGTACAGGTTGTGGACTTCACATAAGGTGTATCTGTCCACAAATAAATACTAAGATGAGAGAAAAAAAGTTTAAACATTATACTTTCCTCTGGGGAAGGAATACCTAAACCTGGTTGTATCTATATACCTATAGGTTACAGTGACCGCTAACCATCAAGTGGACCGTACGCTTATTTGCCACTATACGTTGTATAATAAAGCAAACAATAAAGAACGTAGGCGTCTTGAAGTGCGCGAACTCACATAAATTTATTAGAAGAACCAATCTGAACACAAGGAAATGTATATTGATTTAATCTTTCACGGACACATTTTCTAAATAAAATGAGACTTAACCGCCTAAAGTATATTATCATAATCTATATATTTACATCGATGTTTCGAACGTATCGTAACTTAATAATAATAATTAAAAAAATGGTATATATATATATAGTACTTATACAAATAAATATAAAAATAAAATAAAATAAAACTTTATACCTTTTATATCAGACTCACATACCTACATATAAACAAATACAAAACAAACAAAATAATGTAAAGCAAATTAACAAAATAAATACAAACACTATAATAATGATATCCTACAAACCAAATACGCTATGCCACTTCCAGTCTGCGTAACTCAATGATTTCGTTATCTTACAACTCGGCGCACGGGTCTTTTAGCCGTGTTGACAATTCTACCGGCACAATGCTGTCGGAGTCTTGTGCAGAATTACCCACTTTTTATGTATTTACCCTTTTTATCCTTTTTATACTTTCTAATATATGTTTAATTTTAAGTTCTCATAATAAGTGAATTGTAAAATTCTAAGAGACCCAATTTGCAAAATGATTAATATATCTCTTTGTTCTCGCAGTTGGTCGCAAGCCAGTCTCCCTATAAAATTTGGCGGCCTTGGTATCCGCTCGACGGGCAGTCTGGCTCTCCCGGCGTTTCTTGCGTCTGTTAACAGCACGCTCACCCTCATTGGTGGTATTCTTAACCTACCTTCAACCATCAACGTCCCGGTGTCGTGCCTGACAGACGCAGAGTTTGCTTGGAGAGCAGAAAATCCCAACGAGCAAATGCCGGACGAAAAATCGAACCAGGCTGCTTGGGATGCTTTCAAAATAAAAAACACCTTGCAGTCCTTACTGGACGATTCCGCCAACTACGAACGAGCCAGACTACTGGCAGTTTCAGAAAAAGAATCGGGCCATTGGTTGCACGCGCTCCCGTCACGTAACCTTGGCCCCGTTTTAGACCCCTCTGCACTGCGAATAGCAGTGTGCCTTCGCCTGGGCCTCAAAATTTGTGAGGCTCATGCCTGCAGCCGCTGTTCCCAACCCGTGGACTCACTGGGGCGTCATGGCTTGCACTGCCTTATGAGCGCCGGGCGTCTATTCAGACACGCCACAGTAAACGACCTCATTCGCCGTTCACTCAGCACCGCAGCTGCGGTGCTGAGTGATTCGCAGGGAGGCCTGCGCGCAGGTCTCCCTGCGACTCTGGAACCAACGGGCCTTTCCACTACGGGAAGAGACCTGATGGTTGCACTCTCGTGCCCTGGAGCCTAGGCCGCCCTTTAGCGTGGGACGCTACCTGTGTCGACACGCTGGCTCCGTCCCACGTTGAAGGGTCGGCTCGGAAGCCTGGGACTGCCGCTGACCAAGCCCAAATGTCCAAACGCCGCAAGTACGCATTTCTCACCAATGAATATGAATTCGCGGCACTTGCGGTGGAGACTTTGGGCCCTTGGTCTCCGACACCAAAAAATTTATGAAAGAGGTGTCGGTCCGTCTTATTGGCGTTTCAGGCGACCACAGGGCCGGTTCTTTCTTTGCCCAGCATCTAAGCCTAGCGGTGCAAAGAGGCAATGCAGCCAGCATCCTAGGGTCCATGCCTCAAGCGGGTGAACTGGGTGGGGTATTTTATATTTAGTTTACAAGTAGTTCGTAGTTCTTTTATAGTATCAAAATGTCGTTTTGTTTTTTTATACTTTAACCCGTTTTTAAACTAGTATTGCCAAAACTTTTATTTGAATTAGTTTTATGTCAATATAAAAACAACGTATCTGCATACGATTATTTTAGCATCAAATAAAATGAGAATAAATGATCTTTAAACCTAAACCTATCTGAATTAAAACCGTCATCGCTATTTCTAAGAAAACATTCCGTATTCAACGAACGATCGCCTACATCTTGCAGTGTTCGATTTATGTCGAATATTTCCCCTTTATCGCCAGTACACATCACAACCATTCCCGCCTCACCTCACTACTGCCAGCATAACTTGACCCTGAGATACGTTGCAATTACACGTAATCAGAGGGCAATGGAGAGGGCTATGCTTGGAGTTTCTTTGCGTGATCGCATCAGAAATGAGACTACCAAGAACCATGGTAACCGATATAAGCCTCCAAATCGCTAAACTTAAAGAGTCCGCAGTAAGCTCGGCCGAATTTCACCTTCCCATACAAGCGTAGTTACGCTCTCATTTTAAAACTACGTGTTCGATTGTGACGAAACTTTGCATTTACATTGACATGAGGTATATCTATGTCTTGAGAATCGAGCTTACTGCGGAGTCTTAAGTGGCAGTGCCCACATTGCACGTAGAACCGATGGCGGTTGGGGCGGAAAGGTTCTTGGTGGCGAGCATGTGCCGGCAGGCGCGGTGTGGCTAGATCCTCACAAGGTAGACTTATGACCTGGTACAGGTCACGGGAGTCCGCTGGATGCGGGTGGCGCAGGACAGGTCATTGTGGCACTCTTTGGGGGAGGCCTATGCCCAGCACTGGACGTCTTTCGGCTGCTAATGCTGATGAGAGGTCAGATTTATGATGGTTTTGCCGAGACGAATGAATAGCTTTGTGAATACGGGTACAGATGTAATGTACCCTTGACCGCTATTCGTTCGCATGACATCATCGCTGACTTCGCCTTTTTATTTTTACACAACCCCTCTCTCTCAGTCGTGCTCTGGAATAGTTGTGTCTCTCTCTGCCGGTAATTAAACACGCCATTTTTAGTGGATAATAAAGCGTTCTTTATTTTCAAGGACCGTTTTTGAGGTTAACAGGATGGCAGCTTTAAAGTTCGGACGATTGTTTCGCTCAAACGTGTAATAATGAACCGACGTGCTTCATATCGCCAGTTAAATTGAGTACTTACTTAGTTGTAGTTAAATTAAAATGTGGTAAAACGAGATACCCCGAAAATAACGCAATTGGCTCTATGTCTAATAAGCTGAAGAAATGGAAAACGGGGTTTGCAAAAAAAATTGATTAAATTTCAAAAACTGGATTGACTGAAAAATTATTATCTAACCTAATAACAAAATTTCTCTACAATCGGTTGAGAAATGCGACCTGTAGAGGAGAATAGCCGGACAGCGGGACATCCGGACATACGAAATAATTTTAGCCCAAGCAAACGGAGAGCTTCATTCGCTTCGCTCGCTCGTTCAACAATAACCTATTAGCGAGGCGCGTCCATAGCTCTATACCCACCGGCCGGTTTCATATCAATTAGTTTCAGCCCTGGGCTGTTATTCGCTACGCGCTAATGCGGCTCACCCCGCCGGTCACCCGTTACGAAACTAGACCTCTACCTACGCTTAGTTACTACGCATCGCGGTGTCAAGATATATTTGTGGGTGAGCGTTGAGGTGAGCTTAAAACAAGTTATAGAATAGGGGGGCTGAGATGGCCTAGCACTAGTACCGTAGAGATGATTTTTCCGCTTGTATTCTAAGAGTTTCAAGACTTTTCTATTAGTGCGGTATTCCACTTGTTCAAGATCTTTGCCCAATGTGTATTTGCGTCTCACATTTTGCTTAACGAGTGTGTGAGGCGCAATGCACATTGGACAAAGATCTTGGACAAGTGGAAATACCCTATGTCTATGCGACCAACTTGACAATGACACTTCAACGTACATTTCTAGGTCGATATGTAACGATTTACAACTTTGGCTTGTCCAACCAGCAGTGTAAAGTTGATTAAATAGAAACCTGCAGCTCGATGACGTAACGCGTTGCACTGTGCGTGCGGTCAATCTAAATGTCAGTTTTTGTAAGGGAAAATGACAGGTAAATTGACCTAAGACTCTTTCGAAAAGTTATCTGGTCTGATAGTGCGCTTGTACGTACCTATGTGTACCCAATCATTGATCTGATCAGAAGAATCAAATCAGAAGAATCAAAGCATCATTTATTAAATTTTTGCTCCAGACTTGGATGTATCCAAGTAGATTCTAATTAAAAGCAGTTGGAATGGAAATAACAACGTCGTAAACGCTTCAATATACCACACTTAATATTATAAATGCGAAAGTGTGTCTGTCTGTCTGTATGTTATCTCTTCACGCTTACACCGCTGAACCGATTGAGATAAAATTTGGTATGGAGATAGTTTGAATCCTGGGGAAGGACATAGGATAGTTTTTATCCCGGAAATCATCCCCTGAGGGGGTGAAATGGGGGATGGAAGTTTGTATTGAGCTACGATATAAACGAGTTCCACGCGGACGGAGTCGCGGGCAGAAGCTAGTAATATTATAAATGCGTGTCTCTGTCTGTCTGTCTGTTACCTCTTCACGCTTAAACCGCTGAACCGATTTGGACGAAATTTGGTATAGAGATAGTTTGAGTCCTGGGGAAGGACATAGGATAGTTTTTATCCCGGAAATCATCGCCCAAGGGGATGAAGTGGGGGATGGAAGTTTGTATGGAGCTACGATATAAACGAGTTCCACGCGGACAGAGTCGCGGGCAGAAGCTAGTTGGAAATAAATCAATTAAAATGTTAATGGATTTATACTCTATACTAAGCAGAATGGAACCACGTAGTGTTTTATTAATAAACCTTCCTAGAAAAAATGTCCGTGACAAAACACAAGTCGTAGGACGGTGAGGCATCTTATTTCTATTTAATTATACGTATAGGTAAGTAAGTAAAATGGGGTGACTTGGATCCAAATAGACAATCAAACCACGATAAAAATGTTCCGACAAGATTATATTAATGTTGTTCTCATACTTACGAAAATCAAGATGTGTTCAGATGTCCTTATTAAAACCTTTGTTGCAGAACAGAGGTTAAACTAAGGATAACTAAATAAGCACCAAAATTTTTCCTAATCAGACACACGAGGTCACTTTTTAGGTACCTAGAAATTTTTAATCGTTACACAATTATGTACCGACTTTATTATTGTATGTTATAACTGAAGAGTACCAAAAAATTACCTAATCGTAACAATAGGTCACGCTTTAGGTACTTAAATACTTAAACATTATATTTATCGGATTTTATTATACGCTGATTGAACTATTTCGGTCAATCAAAATAGTTCGTGTTATTCTGTTCTGTTAACCAGGAGAAAAAATGACAGAGTTTAGAACAATTGTTAGAGCTTAAAAGACAGCCTTTCAAAAATGAGGTTAAATCTTGATTTTTAGTTAATTATAATCTCTGCACCACCTACTGCATAATCTAGCTTTATCTCTTTCTCCGATACCGAAAGGTTGTCTGGAAGAGATCAACACTGTAAACTATGCTCGTAGCGCTACGCCGTAGTCCGTAGCAGCTCAATCTACATATGTAGCGAAAATCACCCGTACCCGTCTGACGCATATTTGTCATGAGCGCGCAATGGCTTACTGAGTGAGTAAAGTTCAAAGGCAAAGTGTTTTGTTTGTTAAACTACATATAAATAGAGTTTTTTGCACTATGTCCTGCCGATGGGAGTTCGAAAACATTGGCTTAAATATCTACTCTTAATTGTTGATTCATTACAAGAGATGAAAGTTGTTTGTTACATTACTAGACACATTGATCACTGTATTCGTTGCCAGTCATTTTAAACCTTGTTCTTACTGTTTTCGCACAACGATAACACTTGCGATATAAAGGTTAACAGTTAACACAACAGTCTTCAACAATTATGAATAGGTATTATGATAGAGCCGAGTTGAAAAGTCATAAAAGTGTCTCAATGTGGAGCGTTAATAAGCTCCTTTTAGATGGCGGTTTAAAAGTGCAATGTTCTAGTAATTAACAGAACAAACGTTCTTTCAGCTGTTAATTATATGAGTCACTCTCTAGCACTTTACTTAGGTGTATGAGGCAAATTGTAAGATGCCAGGTGGTATAGCTATGCCCTGTTTTCTTTCTTGCTTTCGATCAGACAAAAAGTCTAACGGATCTTTATAGACACGGGGGTAACCAGTCCAAACATACTATAAGGAAGGATCTACAATGTATCATTTTTAGAGAAGGCAAGCAGTGGTCTGGCCATGGGCAGCAAGCATGTTTTGCAATTATCTCTTAAATAATGCAATAATGAATCGTATTAATTAAGACTGTGAGAAGATACATACCAATTTTAATGATTTGAGCGTTGAAACGGCCGTAACACTATCAAACGAATGAACACCCCAATAAATCTGTAACACTACCCCCAAATACCTCACTTATATTATATAGTTATCTTAACTTTGTCGATATCCAGTATTTGCAAGGAACCAGCGATAAGCGGCTTCCTGTTCGATAGGAACGAGTTATAAAACAAGGCTGCGCAAACGCCGGTGCAGCTCATTAGCGCCGGTTACGTAAGCGAATGTGTTATGTTGGTTGTTTGGTTTGGTTTTTGAGAAGTTGACGGTAAAACGACATTTCGACAACATCAATAGAATATCAATTATTAATAACTGTTGCTGGTTCCACAGACATCCAAAAAGTAAAATATTGATTTCAGCATAGCACTTTTTCTTCCGTCTCTATGTGGTTCATCTTTCATATACCTACTTATTCCAGCAAACATTTCTTAGCAAGTACCTTGTAGAAAAACATTTCAGACAAGACACAATTCCTAATATAAAAATCCGAATTCTTCCGTCGTTGCTCTTCTTTTTTAAAGCCAATTTTTTTGCTCTTTTTTTAGAGTAGGCCCTGGTTTAAAGTCAACAAAAGCATTTTAAACCATTAAATCACAATTTTAAAGTGATTCAGCAAACGTAACCGTAGCAACTAGCGTGGCGACAGAAGATATTTTAATAGTCTCTCCAAATGTCTGATCTATGAATCAGCCAAACTCCCCAACCTAATTGTTCAGAAAGCATGAAAAATTAATTTCAGCAACAATAAGCGTTCATTAATGACATCACTGCATGACATCACGAGGTCGGCAGGTTGGCGCGACCATAACCGTACGATCCAGGTCAAGTTTAACATAAAGCTTTATCTGCACAAATGTTAATCGTTTCACTTGTCACTACACTACGTATCTCGTACTGTACCGAATAGAAAGAGACAAACAATATTCGTCAAGACAAGTTTATGGCAGCTGTTCTGGGGACAAGGTGCTTAGTAAAATACGTACTCTTTAATGGATCTGAACATGATTCGTTTGTTGTAAGAGTGGTAATTACATATCAGGTTGGGTGGTCAAATCGTTAAGATTCAGGAGTTGTCTTTTGTGTCTTCGTCAAAATATGACACACAGAACACAGTAATGTACCGACTATGTTGGCGGCATTTCCTCGCTGAATTGCAATGATGATGCGATGCGCGAGAAAGCCGCTATATAGTTCTTTTATAGAACAATTTCGGCGAAGAGATCTCTGCATCCTGTCTCGGAAAAATCTTCGCATGTGTAAAATTAATATTAAGGATGCATATTGATGGATATTGCTGTATGCGGTGGTATTATATTGGTGCCCATTCCGTAGGAAAAAGAACAAAGATAGAACATAACTTAAACTATACAAGCGTATAAATCTGTCTTCACAAGAACTTATTGTCAAATTTCATTCATTATTCAGCGGACGTGAATATCATATGTAACACGGCCTTGTCAACGCCTGTCTTCATACTGATTCCATACCTACACACATCCTACGTAGGTATTTGTGTCGAGTATAACCACTGAACGGTTGGACAAGGTAGATCGAGGCGATTAAGAGCAATTCTAGATGATTAAGATTAATTATAGTTTATTGATGCTTTAATTGTCTACTAATTATTTAATGTTATTTGATTTATCTTCTCCCTTTTATCGCTTCTAATATGGGATTTGATACGGCACAAGAACTAATTTAAAACCATCATGAAAAGAAAGATAGAAGAAGGGGCGAGCAAAGATGAAGGCGCTATTATACGGACCGACTAAAAACAAAACCTGGCATCGTTTCATATCAAGCAATCAAAAGGCTGGCATACGAAAGAGAAATGGAAAATACTCCACCAACAAAATGATAAATAACGCAATAAATGTATACATACTATCTTCGACGACAGTACGTAGCGGGCTATCTGCTCTTATTTAATTAAAATATAAATTCCTAATAAAAACTAATCGCGACGCTTCAAAACATCCAATACCCATGTAAATACACGTTAATTTGTAAATGAACTTCAAATTGCTCGCTAACGTGTCAATGATTAAATAAAGGTCCAAATCCGGCTGTTTACTAGTTTAGGGCATGTGGGCCAGCGCTGGGCGTGGGCGGGCGGCATTCTGTCCAGTCCGCCCACATCTGTATCTGAGAGCCAAAAGCCTTATCTCTCTGTAACCCTCTAAGTAGATACGATTTCTTGGTTTAGAAGTAATAGTCCACCATTGTATTGGCATTCGATTTCAAGGAACTTTCTCCGAGAACACGTTGGCTTGCAATATGGCTTCGCTATTCGTTCGCTCGCTGTGCGATATGCCGTGTTGTTTGCTGTCTTGCACGTAGCTAGTTAGGACTTTAGTAAAAGGAAACGGAAAATAATTGCCGCGTGGCTGAAGAAACAGTGAATAACTTAAGCACACTGGTTGTTTGTGCTAGAAATAATATAAAGTCAAATAACTATATTTAATTAAAAACAAAGGAACATGTTAAATTAACAAAAATAAACTTATTATAACTATATCTAAAAGTAAACTACTTATAAAATAAAATAACTTACAAATAAAATATTTGCCCCAGTTCGCCGTCGCTGGGCAACGTGCCCAGAAGGCTGGCAGCATTGCCACGTTGGATGGCTATGCTTATCCTCTGTGCGAGGTATGAGCCAGCCCTCCGGTCACGCGTAATTTCGTCGAGTCGAGCTGGTCGACTCGGTCACCACAGCGACAGCGATGCCCCACAACGCAGGTCACTCCCAGGCGGAGAGCGACGGAAAGGCGGAATGTGGAATTGTCCATCAGCGTACCAATTTGTGGGGAAGGCAAAGCTTGGAGCCACTGTCCGGATTCCCATTCAACAACGGCAAGGAGCCGAGCGCGCTCTGGGAGACTGGTTGCCGTTTGATGCAAGTTATCCCGTACCAGTCTACAGAGCGGTTCGTCCCACAGTCGTTGAGAACTGGGGTGTCTAGGCAGGTCAGTGCTCGGACAAGCGGTGGTCCAGGCCTCTATGGCTTCAGACATAAAGGGAATGTTGACTTGTTGGGGCGGAGTTTTTTAAATTTTGGAGGAAAGTTCTAGTGAGCTGTGTACGGAGGACAGATACGCGGGGAGTGAAACACTGGAAATTTTTCGGATACCCAGGCCACCATGCCTTATTGGAAGGGAAGCCTGGGTCCATGAGCGGTCGTCCAAATGTATATTTATTATTGTTACTAAGAGGTTTTAAATTATTTGGTCAATTTTGTCTAAAAGGGTATGAAATGTCCAAAAATGACTGCTCCTTAGTACGTACGTAAATTTGGGTACGAAAAGACAATATCTAATAATTGTATACGCTACGTGAGCATTTATGTTGGACAAGCGGTCCGAGATTTCGTTTAAATTTTGAATTTTACTGTCTACAAAATCAGGAAATGATCTGCTAAAATGGGTGCTCCAAGGAGGTGAAGTGAGCTTTTCTCTGTAGTTTTAATATTAGGGGCAAGGAGACGGAATTTTGAAAGAGCGATTTCTTTGTCTTTATATGTATCAGGCAAGAAAAGTTCACATTTAGAAAAATTCAATTCTAAACCAATACCGCGAAATTCTTCAATCAAAATGCGCAGGTCGTCCAGAACTTCACTCTCATCACCTCCCAAGGTGCCATCATCTAAATACCATGCATTAAATTTGGAATTTAACTTTGTGATGATAGGGTGGATTGCTAGGCCGAAGAGCGCTGGCCCAAGCGGGTCACCTTGTTGGCAGCCTACAGCCGAAGAGATATGGTTTTCCCTAAAAAGTAGTTTAGAAGGCTCACTATAACATTGCCAAATAAAGTTGTAGATTTTAGGTAGTTTTTCACGGGTCTGTGTCAAGAGGGCAGTTCTATTGACGCTGTTAAAAGCATTTTTGACGTCGACCTTTAAAATGACCTTACCGGAAGTTTGTGATATGTAGGTTCTAAGTGCGTGAACTGCTGCCTCGCAACCCCCTTTACACCCAAAACCCAATGGGGTCGGCTGAAAGCACCGACTTAGGGGGTCGGATGCAGCGGCGCAGCTAATTTTGGACACAAGACGGCGATAGGTTGTACCCACGGCGATAGGTCTAATACCACCGTCTTTTTTAAAGTCAAATTATAATAAATTTAATAAAAGCAGTTACCATCATCTAAAAGAATCGGTAACCTAGCACTTCAAACTACAAAAACAAAACTAGTACTAATCAGTGACATAAGAGGCTGGAAGCGGGTTTGTTATAGCCAATAGGCTAGTTGCGTGATGTTAAAGTTGAAAAGGTAGTGTTGCTAAATAGATAGTAAACCATCACATTTTGTAATGAAGTAAAAATTACAAAATATAATTAAAATCTCAAAGAGATGCACCTTGAAAGTTTAGTTAGACTAAAATATTATTTTCCTAAACGCAGTATTTCGCGACCGAAACAGCAATTTAAGTACTTGATTTTCCATACAACTTTGCTATTTGTACTAATCGAGTACAAATAGCAAACTGTGACATCATACTTTTAGGTCAATTAGTATGAAGCGTTTCGGCTGTCGTCAGCGAGGTCCGTCTTTGTGTTTGTCTCAAAAGTTTGGGTACCTGTTTCTGTTTTTTAACTGTAATTGCTCCCATACAAACATTTGTTCCTCTTCAAAAACTTGTTCGAATGACATCATATAAAAATCCAAGGTCACAAGCTATTATAATCAAATCCCAAATTTAAGTTATTAACTTATTACAATGCAATGCAGTCCAAAAGTGGAAACACTTCTTTGACGTCGAATATGTACCCGACTTAAAATTTTACAGAACACCACTTTAGCTCTGCAGTTGCTTCGGAAATAGTTGTTTTAGTTATTCTGAAAGTTGACTTTTAATTTTAATTAAATAAAAGGCACAACATGGAAAAGTTATGTACTTAAGTAATTTTAACCCAAGTCGCAAAAAGCAAAAATGGTGTGTGCCTTATAGTTATAGAGCAAAAAAATTAAAAAGAGTGTTAAAAACTTTGTATCTTAATCTCTGCGAAGTAATATGTGGATTTCACAGACTTTTATTTTCCTTTTTTAATCCACAACAAATGGAATTGATTAGGTTTGCGGCTAGGCTAAAGCGTACGTAGAAAAGTAGTTCCCGTACTTTGTTTTCTGATGAATCTTACGACCTTAGCCTACAAAAAGCGGGAAAACATATTTTCCAACGAATCCTACTGCGGTTTCAGAAGTAAGGTCATAAATGTATACACAAACATTGTTACGTACGCCAGTCACGTTCTTCAAGGTCGCATTCCATTCTATATTAATCCTGAAACTCAGAATCACTTTCGTAAATGTTGTATATGTATCTAATTATCCTCTTGACATTGTTTCCAAGATGGCTTTGCTTATAACAGTTACGGTTACACATATTAGGATGATTTTCGTGTGGTGTCGGGTTAGAATTTCACCACCCCCTTTCTTCCCGTGGTTGTCGTAAAAGTCGACTAAGGACGCAGGGTTGAACTGTGTTGTGGGTGTTGGGCTAGCAAACTATCACTGCGATATCACATTTTTGACGATTTATGCTAAAAGTGGCACTGGAACATAAGTTGCATGTGCTCTGCCTACCCTTTATGGGAACGAAGGCGTGAATCTATTTATGTATGTATTTCCATAAAACCAGCTGAGGCGACAAAACGGACATTTACATGCCTGCCTGCTGTGGATTATGCTGGGCCTATCATTTCCACAGAGCCATTTAACTTACTTAAAGTATGAAGTGAATGAATTAACTGACATTCAGCTAGTTAGAATAATTATGATTTTTCTGATCCTATAAAAATCCATACCTTTGTAGTCATAATCATGCAGACGTTATTGAAGAATCTTGAAAACAACCTGTTTTGGCAGCGACTTGTACTGATGACTAACGTAAAGTTTATTGCCAAACAATCGCTCACATACTTGTACATTGGCATTGGCGGTAAATACAATCCAGATGAGATGACAAATACGAATACTCCATGGTCTAAAAATAATATGACAGTGTACACACACGGCACTCCGAACCCAGATGGGTTCACGTCACCGTCCATCGCATGCCAGTTTAATGTTTAGTTGTATTCTTTTTATTTTTCTCACAGTGAAAATTACTTGTGGACTACGGTCTAACAGCTGCTCCATTTTTTGAAGTGAAAACTTCTTTAGCGGCGCTGTGCACTTTTTGTGATGGGGGAAAATTGTTAAACTCGTCATAGGTCACGTGACCGTGAGATTCGAGAGATTGGAAATTCGTAAGACGGACACGTGATAAGACCTCGTAGCAAGACATTCTAAGGCATTAAATCGGTAAAGCTGATTAGAGGAACTCTAGAACAGCTGCAAAGGATTATCCCTCTGAGTGATCCCCCTCTTCCCGCCCTTGGGGTTAAGTTACTTGCCGGTAAAGGTTAATATGGCGGCAGCTGTCATCTCATAGAGAACTGCCAAACTTCTCATACAACCAGAATTTAATGGCCGTAACTAACGAAAAGAAGAAAGAAGAAATCAACCGACCATATGTGTGTTCTTGGGAGAAACACCAGATATATTGACAGGTGTTCCAACGGCCTCACTGACAATTGACAAGTTTGACAACCCGCCGGCCGTGGCTGAAACCGATACAATAAACATATGTGACCATATTACGAAATTGAGGGCACATGGAGGTACGAGCAAAGCTGTGCTAATGTAAATAAAGACGTAGTGCCTTGGCTTAAGTTGCAAAATCGAATGTAGGTCATTCATAAAATCTCATTTACAGCGATATTTTGAAAAACGATGAAATAACGAAAGATCTCAAAAGCTTCTCACAAACGTGAAATACTTAATTTGAATTCTCTCTCCCATCTTAGTTAGGCCTCCTCCGCATTTATCGGTGCGGGTTCAGTACGGTATCAGTAAGCTGTCGTCAACCGCCAGTCAAGTCAATATGTACAGATAGATACTACAGATTAGTTACTGCGCGCCTATACCTACTGGGCCGCATCCTTCAAAGTCAAAAATCCCCTACCAACTATAATGAAACGTGTCTCTCAGCTGATGGCTGACTTATAGACATAAGTCAGCCTAGAAAGTGGCATTTTCGACTACCAAATTTAACACTTTAAACTCACGCCTGTCACTGCAGCCTATGCATGGACGCTAGGGACTCCAGCCCCGCTATACTGTAACCAACTGTACGCTTACCATGAGTGTGACAATGACGGCTTACGCTAACGGGTATTGAGTTTTCTATCTGTGCATCCCGCTCGTACTGTCAAAGTGCAATAGAGTTGCACAGATAGAAAACTCGATTCTCGTTAACGAAAAATGACAATGTCAAACTCATGGTAGCCGTACAGTAACTGTACCACACCGTTCACCCAGAAATATATCTCGACGCCGCGGCCACGCCGCGACTCGTCGTAACTAAGCGTAATTTAGAGGTCTAGTTTGCGTTCCGAATAACAGATCCAGGTGTTCCATGCGCTTTGCCGACTCTGCGTTTCTTGGGTCGTTCTGTCTCTGGGACAGAAATAACTGATTAACACAGCTATTGTATGTTCGCGTATGCGAGTCATACATAAGCATAAGTTGATTGTTCGGCGTATTGCCTATAAATGTATGCTTACTTATTTATGACTCCATTGTAACAGCGGACACATTTATGGAGTTCTAGCTTATCTGATGCAAGTTATATTATGTTGCGATTATAACTATTTATCCGCGTTTCTTATCGAAACTGGTTTTCAAAGTTCATTCCAACGGAGTCGCATTTATTTTAGAATTGTAGAGCGGCATACTTAGACGATATTCAAATACAACCATCCATGGCGTGTCGCGAGTTTATAGTGTCTCTCTAATACCAATGAGGAAGAAAGAGATGGATGTTTCAAATTTATCGTCAAATTCAATGCAACGAAGCGAACCTAAAACCTTTTGGACGCCTTACGGAAGTGACTCCTACACGCCAACTCTTTTCTCTAGCTATGTCATATTGAACCTTACTTCAAAGCATGAAGGTGACCTTGAGAGCGTACACCATAACATAAGGCCTATTAGTCGTTCTTGGCGCCGCGGGAATGACGATACGCAACATCTTTGGTGTCCAAAGGGTTTGCGTAGTTTATCCGTATCCCGCAGTGCGGTTTCGACTTAATTAAGTGTCGCCTAACGTTGCCAAGGCAACTATTTTTAAGAAAACCAAAATAGTCGAGCGGATGTGCGAACACACACACCCACAGTGTTTGTGTGTGTTGGTGTCACCGAGGGCAAGCTCCAAGGAGAGCGACATCGTAAAATAGTGTGAATGAGTGTCGTAGAATGGAATATGAGGATGTTTAGTAAATCTAAGCTAAGCTGTCTACGTGTCTGGCGCCGTAGGTTCAGCGACGTTAAGCGAACAGAGTTTTTGAAACAATAGGTATGAAATGTAATGCGTCTGTTTATAATAATATGGTTTTAAAAAAATACGAATGGGAATCTTGAGACTTTTCTGCAGCGAGATCAGTCAGTGATTCGAAACATGATTAAGCAATTTTCGCTCGATAGAAAAAAAACAAGAACATAGGTCTAAAATACACTTAAAATATTCGTAACATATTATGCACAAAAATCGGCAATATCATGTTTGAGAGAACTCAGTGATTACTTTTATTTAAATAAACGACCAAAACATGATGAAAAAAAAACATGATATCCTCGCTTCCGAGCACGCACTTCCATCTCGCTTACGCTTATGCTCAGTGAGAGGGAGAGAAGACCATGAACCTACGGCGCCTTAAGGAGATTGACAAGGTTTGGACCAAATGCCGTCCAGAATTTGTTGTCCATCATAAGTACCCGTAATCAGTTTCTTGGGTTTATTTCTATTAGAAAAATCATATATTTTATACATTGGTCCCAGAGAACAGAGAAAGTTTGTTAGTTATTTCAATGCCTCTTTATAATATTTCTGTTTTATTCAATGCCTCCTTGTTGCGTTTTTACCATTCATTTTTACCATTTATTAACTTATGCCTGTATTTGACATTCTTTATTGTACCTATTTATTTATTTATTTTTTCACAAGAGCCATTGTTACAAATACATGAATTAAATCAAAAACCATTCATTAGCACGCATGCATGCTGGCTGGATACACCGGACTTCAAAATATTGTACACCTTTATAAACTGTAAGTATTCAGCAAATAAAAGATTTATATTTGTATTTTGAGACAAAAACATTTTTGTATTTAGGGAAAAAACGCGCGCATTTACACACGGTGTTTACTTAGTTCCAAACACAGTTTCCATGAACTCTGGAATAAGTTTGAATTTCGGAGATGGTCAGCATTCTTTTTTTCCCAGAAATCATTCCATAAGGTAAAACGGAGAGGGGCAGTTTGCATGGAATTTCAATTCACGAGTTCTATGACTTCAATGCAAATAAAGTTGCGGGAAAATCTAGTTGATCTACATATTAAAAATACACTATTTTTAAGTCTCATTTGTGGACCTTGCTATTTCATTATAAAACGGCCACTTAATGTAAGTATCGTACATCACTGTATGTGTAGGTACTTACATCAATGAATTAATTTGCATCCGTGCTAATTTAGCATCGTAAACAGAGGATGAATTAGCGTCTCTAAACACAGCCAAGGTCGGCCGCCGAAAAATGGGATCTGTCGGAATTTTAAGCAGGTAGACTGGACTGGTTTTTGGATCGGGCTGAATTACTTAAGGTTATTTCGAAAAATAACAGGAAAACCTTGGAAGACTCCGTTCTACTCTATTAGTATTAAAATTCTAGTCACCGTTGTCTACCGGATTTTGAAAGAAATGAATACCTACTTAATTTTGTATGATTTTTTTAAACATTGTCTAAAAAACACTTATTTCGTATCTCTATTGACGTGAAAGATCTACCATATAAACGAAAACTACATATTTGGGTTCGTCTTTGACGTCTCTAAAATGTGTAATCTGGGGGTTTTAATAATTAACACAAAAGTTATGGCCAGAAAACCAGTTTATTGGCCTAAAATTGTTCTACTTTGAATCTCGAAAACTTTGAAGTAAATATGGGTTACTATAAGCCGTTGTTGTTAATATAATAAGCTACAATAAACATTAGAAAACTAAGGGATTCAGATCGAAGGTCATTGGCGTATGGGAGCCCCTTAAGTTAGAAGTACTACACAGGCAATATGTGTCTGGCAACGTTTTTGGTGTGCTGGTGTTGGTCAGAGGTGAAATTGGAATTTAGACATGTAGCTTCGTGCAACGGACGAATGCTTGATTCTAACATACGTAAAACTGCGTAATCGGAGGTCGGACTCATTATGCTATACCTCAGGTACGGTATCAGTCTAGGTAGAGCGGAACTGTCCCAGCTTGATGCAGGCTTGTTGGTATTCACATAGTCGGATGTCGCGCCTGACACAAGGTCCGGCGCTGTCACAGGTTGAACAGTAGCTACTAGCGTTACTGCACGTAGCAGGGTGATATGTTTCCGTCATCCACTGACATTCTTGGGTAGAGAAGGCTAATCCTGTCTCTCACGTAGATTAATAAACAACGCATGGTCCCTGCTGTCACTTCGGAGGAAGCCACTCTAGCCTAGCGGTAAGACGCGCGATTTTCAATCTGGAGGTCGTGGGTTTGAACTTCGATTTGTACCCCTGGATTTTTTTTAACTTATGTACAGTCAGCAGCAGAAGTCGCTACGCACAATAATAACACGCTCAAAATGATCTAGACAGTTCTTATTCTCTTGACATCTGAGTCTTGTGTAGGTAATTTTCAGCACTTGACCCGCGTAGCTACTTTTGATGCTGACTGTACAAAATGTCATTTGATATTTAACACATTCATTGCCCAGAATCGCTACGCGGTACGCTCGTGGCCGATCCCGTGCTTTTCCTCGCATGTAGCGGAGAGCGACTACGGCGGTCTGGCGCATATGTGTCGTCATGGGCCCTGAATGGGTTCTGTGGCTTGGCGGTAAAGGAAAACATCATGACTATCGTGAGGAAGCATACAGATTTGACCAAATCCCAATGTCTAGTTTTCCCTCTGGGTTGGAAGGTCAGATGGCAGTCGCTTTTGTAACTAGTGCCTTGACCTAGACACTAGTTTCACAAATTGTTAGGTTTAGGTAACAAAAGCGGACTCCGGGCTCCTTTAGGGGACTACAGAGAAAAACGCTAGAAGTATGATAGTGGTCCATGACGTAACTGTATACGCGCAAATGACTTTTTAAATTTTGAGCAAAGAAAAATAAGATCTTCTCTTTGACGAACCGTCCCCTGCAGTTTTGCTCCATTCTCGGCAGTCAGATGTCATGTCACTGATGTCAGTAACTCTATTCTAGAGTAGCGTCAGTGTTGTTTACAGACTGTTACAGAAGTTACATAAGCCCAGTTTGGGCCGCAGATGCCGTATTGTAATCCTGAGTCAGCGCAAGTACCTACCTCCGCAGACAGCCCAGTTGGCACGCACAGGTACAGATGAAAATAGACGCGGTCGTCACTTCCGAGAAACGGTCCCAATACATCACCTTTCGGATGTTATGACACGATTTTGTTAAATTTCCTTACATATGTATGTTCTCGTTTTACAGGTTCTTCGGCATGTTAACATAATTGTTCCGCCAGCCGGCATCTTTTCATTTAAGAGGGAAGAATACTACGTACTTGTCCATACAAAAAGAGAAAACGTTTTTCTACTTCTTAATATTTTCCAATCTCAATGATTTTTTAGTATCTTATTTTTATTTTAGTATCTCAAAATGTGCAATAACTTCAGTTATATGCACCTCAAAACATTAATTTTGTTATTAAAACTTGGTCGAATTAAGCCGTTTGTTTTATAAAAATAATGTATTTTTATAAAGCGAAACCTATAAACCTAGAATATATTCTGCTGAAGCGAACGACATAAAAATCAAAGAGATTTGTTAAGATTTAGTTAGTGGAAACCGTTTACTCCCGAAATGGAAATTTCATCAAAATAGTACCTATTGTCAGTCGCGAGCTGCTAGCTGTTCTTTCGTCTTAATAACCTAAACAGGGATCCTAGTGTGTGTGATTTGTACTTTTAGTTCATGTATAATTCTCGGCCTTCGTTAACACATACTACTTAATTGAGAAATCTTCGATTTCAAAATCTGCAAATAAACGCGCCTCTTTCAAATTGATATTTGTTTTATATATTATTATTGATATTTTATTTCATATCGAATTTAAATTGGTATTTTGGAAATGGTTACACGGTATTGTGTACTCTAGATAATAAGATATGGCAATACTAAGATGGAGCGTTAGCCTAGAAAATGCAATTGTGTATCCCATCATCTCCATCATCTAACTCACAAAACTCAAACAAAATACATGAGGTCATTTCTGAAAGCATCCACTTGTTCCAACACAGCGATGACTAGAATGAAACATAATTATATCCACCATTGAAGCGATTCAAAACACGCGTAACCTTAGGAGACAGTCAACAAAATGACACATCTGTATTCCTAGTAAGTGCATGATGAATAAAATACATTGAATGTAATATTGACCTTAATCGAATCTACTGGACGTGCCTAAAGCAGCATTCCCTGTTCTAAGAATCGAAAGTCGGATTTTGATTTTTTTAAAGGTCTTGTCGCTAGTCGTTTACTGCGATCACCTGAGACCTGCAGAAACGATTGTTGATCGATATCTCACAACATGATCTGAAGCGTCTTGTCTTGGCTTCCGAACAGAAATAGGTACCCGTTCCGAAACCAGAGGTCAATTTATAGCTGAGACTATTTAGCCACACCACAGCTCACTGAGTTAGGGTGAATATATCCACCAGAACTAGCTCACCTTCACCCTAAGACTACTTAAAAGAATTTGTACTAATGTACACAGTGCGATGAGACGTTAAGAAGAAAATCCTTTTGGCCGAATTTTATTTGCGCAAGCACTTGCGAGGAATATAAACATGCTAATAGCATTAGCGTCGTCCGTCACTGTGATTGGTTGCTCAGCCCAGAAACATTTTTAAAGCAATGAGAAAAGCAGTTTATATTGCAAGGCATACATTCCGAGATTTATTGCAGCTTCGGATCCATAAATATACGTATAAATTGAATCATGTTTGTTAAGTGATTATAAAAAGATAATATTTTATGCCTATAATAAATAGTCTCAATTTATTATAGGCATAAAAATTCATGCCTATATATTTGCATTTGATGTCATTTTGTCGTTGTAACATGCATGGACTAAGTATTTGTCTGTTAATGTTACAATAATCTACTGTATTCGTTTCTGACAAGATGTTGAAAAAAAATTTACACTTGACTTGACTCCTCAAACTCTGTTTGTAGAGCCATTGAACTGTGTCCGATATTTCGCGCACTTGATCGAGTCTAACAGTCGAGGTTTTGCACCTTATTCCTATGTAATATAGATATATTTGACGTCGGCTGTACAGTAGCACCAGAAATAGGTAGCTGATAATCAGGACCATAATAATATGACAATAAGTACCTACCTATCTTTCCGACCAAAGAAATGAATGAAAATTACAATTTTGTTCATAGGTCTGTCATTACATTATCATTTCGGGAGACAGCGACATGGAAAGTAAGGATCTAGGGATACATGGAATCGGGTCCCTGATTAGAACAATATATAAATATTAATGATAAGAAAGTGAATATGTCAAGACGGATTAATTTCAACAAGGTCTTCATAAATGTACCGCAAATATCAGCAGGGCCTTGGCCGTTCTCTAGACCTTTTTAAATGGGGACATTTCAATTTGTAGTAAGCAGATACTGTATTTTTGGCGATACTTAAGCTCATTAAATGATAACCTTAATAAATGATAAGTAAAAGTATCATTATGTTTGTTCACTTATTGAATTCGCATTTTGCTTTTAATTTGTGGGAGTCGCAGACTCGCAGATATTGTATCTAAACCTTAAGAGTCCGCAGTAAGCTCGTTCTCCATACAAACGTAGTTACGCTCTCATTTTAATACTACGTGTTGGATTGTAACGAAACTTTGTATATACAATGACATGAGGTATATCTATGTCTGTAATTAGTTTATGTAGCTTCAGATGCCATAGTAAAGAAAATACAGCGAATTTAAGTTTTTGATACAAAACTTGTTTTTGCTGTATTTCGTTTGTTTTATAAACTGGAACCATGTAAACTAATTATAGACATAGATATACCTCATGTCGTTTGTATGTGCAAAGTTTCGTTACAATCCAACATGTAGTTTTAAAATGAGAGCGTAACTACGTTTGTATGGCAAGGTGAAATTCGGCCGAGTTTACTGCGGACTCTTAAACCTACAACTAAAAATCGAATTTTGTTTAATCCCATGGGATCATCATTGACAATACAATCTGTACTTCTGTAATCCATCCCGAAATCTTATTTAGTATTACAGGTTTGGAATTCCAACACAGAAACTCAGTCAAATGTTCGAGTGGTCATATCATGCTAAAGTCTGGCAAACGAAAGTTGAACCCACTAAACTCAATTACGCGGCAACACTGTTGATCAAAATGTATGCGTATGACGTTTAGCGTTGCCGCGTAATTGAGTTTAGTGGGTTCAACTTTCGTTTGCCAGACTTAACGAATTTTTGAGCCGAAACCTTTTGGTTTACAAGCATCATTCATCATCTAGGTAGCCAGCATCTATTGTCTGCCAAAGAGCTTCGACATTCAGATTAGAGCTTTTACTCCCTCTGTCTGATAGACCCGTTGAAATTGTCGACGTCCGTCCTTATGAGCAATCGTACATGATGCGATCGCACAACAGGGCCGGATTTGGAGGTTTGGAGGCTCTGGGGCAACAAAGGAGCTGAGAGAGAGAGGAGGGAGATAAACCTCTCTTGCGGAGGCCCCGGGGAAACAGCCCCGCCTACCCTCCCTCAAATCCGGCCCTGATCGCATATTCTGTGTTGCTGTCTTGCAAGTTACAGACCTGTCAGTCATTTTGACTCTGCCGAATCCTGCATTCAGTTGTGGAGGCCAAACGATAACCAATTACCTACACAGATCTACTTACATCGTAAATGGTAATTCCTCTCCTAAGTCTCGTGGGTGGCGATTCGACAGGCGAACTCTAACCTATGACATATCGGCTTATTCACAGTTCGCAGCGGCTCGTGGCGAGGCGCCAACTTTAATATTAGCCCGGCTGATGTCATCGGCCCGGTTGAGAACATATTGTTTTTAGTAATATGGATTCTGCAGTTTTGGTGGTCGAGCTGGATAATTGTTTGCGGTTTACCAGGTGGCTGGGTACGGATGCAGTAATTTTCCTTATTTACAAAAATTGTAATTAAGCATTTTTGGGTTTTGTTTCATCCTGAATTTGAAAGACAGCCTTGCAAGAAATGTCCCTAAAGTTCTAAAACAACACTTATTTAACTTTATTATGCTGGGGCCACACTAACGAGAAATGCCATGAATTATCGCGATAATCGTAGTGTGGCCGTACCTTTAACGTCCATTATCGCGATAATTAATGGCATTTCTCGTCAATAAAGATCATCACTTTACTGGGATGACTACATCGTGTGCTGACGCATACGAATAGGTTAAGCGACTTACAGTGTTTTCTCAATTCAAGCTCAGAAATAACCGTCAGTAAGGAGAACAAGGCCCCTGGATCCTTTGGATGGTTGAGAGATGCATGTTCCTTGCCACATTCACTGCGAAGAATCACAATCGAAGTATAGGCAAATTGAAATTTCCGAATAACTGATTTAATTCTAATTTAAAATTCCTCTCTCCTCTTCTCCTTCTTAGATTGTCCGTACATGAGGCACTATTAGGCGAAATGCATGTTTCCAACAGTGCATATTTTGTATAAGGCACTGGTCCCACCGCCGGCTAGTAAGCTAGATAAGTTGGGCGAGTAACGGTTCATTGCGTTTTGACCAGGCACAGTGTGATCAATCGACCTTTACAGATCCGCAATGTAATGCACTCGCCCAACTTTTCTAGCTTACTAGCCGGCGGTGGGACCAGTGCCTAAGAATTTAATTTATTTTTTCTTCAGAGTGCCTAATCTAATCTTAAGTAAGTAATATGTAATTTTCTGCACGAGTCCTGGGTTACTTGAAATAAATGTTTTCATTACATTCATTCAATGGATTTTGATACAAGATTGTTGGCGGATGGCAAGGATTGATTATTGATCCATCATTTAAATATGAGAAGTGACTGCATGCGCTGACGCATACGATGCGGTTTCAGTGGTTTCTCAATAATTCGCGATTCACAAATAACCGTGAGCAAAGAGAACAAGGTTTTATGAATCCTGGAACCGTATGTGACTCATTATTATTCAGCTCCTAATTGATGAGATGAGCTTAGTTCAGAAGCAATTGTTTTTTAACTGTAGGTTGTACAGTCAGCTATAGGTACAGTTAGCCGCGAATGAATCGTTAAAAAAGCAATTGCGTACCTAATTCTTAAAACATGTTTGCAAATGTCCGTATCAATCTTAGCATTTGTTTGAAAGTTTGTAAACCTACCGATGCAGTCAGCCAAAAACTAGTAAACTAAACAATTATTTGTATGTTAACGTTCTAATCTGGTAACCCACTTTCTTAGCTGACTATGTACATAATTATTATACCTTGACTCCGTGAGCCTATATAGTCGCATCCAGATGGCCCCCAGTGCAGTGCTGCAAGCTATAAGATAAAACGAGAAAACAAAGGTCTTTCATATGCCTATCTAAGGTATCTTTATAGTTATAGCTCGCAACGCACGGCGGACTGGAAGGCAAACTGCCATGTCGGACCGTGTGGATGCACCTTATGTCCTTAAGTTGTCGTGCTCGTGCTCATGCAGCCAAGAGCAACTATATAGATAGTTGTGATCGCATGGCTACGGTCAAAGTGTCATGCTCTCCGGTAAGATTTCCTATCGGCTTGTTATTAGTATTTAACTGTGTAATTTTAAACATGTCTCACGAAAGTTTAAATTCGAAGTGGGAATTCGTTTTAGTGAAATAATTTAAAAAAACCTATTAGGTATTTTGTTTTTAGGAAATAAAGTGTGTATTTTTCACTTACCTAAATGATTCTCATCATTGCAAAATAAAGTATTAAAGTACCCGTGGCTATTTTAATTTATGAATTTTGATTATTTTGCGGAAGGTATTAAGGGATGTAATTGTCCAGATTAAACAATAGATAGGTAAGTAGTAGATCCTACTATCCTTCTAATATTATAAATGTGAAAGTTACGATGTTTGTTGACCAATTTGGATGAAATTTTGCACGAAGATAGTTTATAGCCTGGATTGAAATATAGGATAGTTTTTATCCCGGGTCCACGCAGACGAAGTCGCCGGCGGAAGCTAGTAAGTAATAACTTATTATAGTTTTGTATTTAAGCAATGTAGTCCCAAAAACGTTTGTATGAAAAGTTCACCCTGTCGTTTTACCTTGCACCTATTCCACCTTAAGTTATGTAAATATACAGTAATCTACACCTATGAATTAAAATGAATACCTGATACAAATACAATCTTACTCCTGCGCCTTTTCTCGTTGTTAAACTGAGAATAGTGAGAATAACCCTTTTAGAAAGTCAGTAGAGATAGAGATCCCATCAGCTAAATTACGTTATGTGGTACAATACCGTACCGTACTTGCCAGCCTCCGGCTAGAAAACTAGTATATTCCAGCATCCTATAGACCCGCCTAGATCGCGGCAAAGCCTTATTTGAAGATCTAACGGCGACTTAGATGCCATACAAGGCCACCAGGCATTTTATCTAAAGAAAGTTCTGTTCCGGCCACATTTTTGAGGTTATACAAACTAATAAATCATGTAAAAGTCGTAAGACGAGCGAGCGCGAAAATACTCACGTAATTATCCTTGAATTTAAAACGCACAACACTATTTAAAACGCACTTTTTAACTAAACAGATACTATAATTATTATTTTATTTTCCAGAGTTGGCACTTTTTCTTTCGTAATTCGGTGGTTCGAGTAGGCGATTTGAAAAACGTTCGCGCGCGAGACGGTTGCGCGCGCACTTGAACGCAGCGCGGGAAAACTGGACAGAAATATCGAAGTCGACGAGATGACGTGCGTGATGAGAAGTAAGGCGGTCTCTTTCGTACGGACGCTTTCTTGGAACGATGTTATTTTTTTCTCAAGTAATCTTATTTTATTTACTTAGTCCTTAGTTTTTTTATTTTTATTTTAACACCTTATCGAAAAAGGTAATAAACATCTCTGAAATTTATAAATACCAACGACTTCAATGGTGGACATAAAGATAATAAATTTAAATAAATGCTTGAAATTGTTTTCAGTAATACAAATAGGTAGGGTCATTTCGCCGGTTAGCGACTACCTAATTTTATGTGCCGGTTGGCGACCACTTAGCTGAGTTGGTGAGCTGAAAACATATTTTCTCGGTTTTTTAGTAGATTTCTATTCTAAAACAACAAAAAGTGCATGTACAACTAATTGTCTCAATAGGGCCTGTAGAATTGATGTTATCTTCAATAGAAAAAACCTTCTCCTTCATTCAGGTAGTCGCGTAACCAACTGCTGACTGACTGACCTTACGTCCCAGTGCTGGACACTGACGTCACTGACAGACTCATTCAATATGACACGTTCAATATTAAACCATAAGTACTAATAAAGACGAACAACAAGGTGTTAATGAATACAATAAACATGTGAAACGTGTGTGAAACATAGGGACGTTTATAAATATAGTTTTTGAAGATAAGAAGCAAGTAATTCCTATACACCTTCATAGAGGGCGATCTACCGCCACTAGCTACAGCGATTGCAGTTTAGCTGCGCTAGCACCTAGCAAGCTCGGCTTGCGTCGTGTGTGACGTTGCAGTTCTGTCGTGTTGCGTTAGATGGCGCTGTTAATACCATAATAAAAGAATTAAATATGGTAATATTATTTATATTCGAATGTAAATTGTATCTTGTAGTTGTATTGTAGCATTGAAACATTGAAAATGCAGATGAGAAATGGAACTGAACAATGTTGCTAAGTGCATTCAAGAATTTTAACTGGGATCAGCAATGGATATTTTTTTTTCATTCAACCGCCAGGTTGGAATGATTTCTAATAAATTTCTACTTAGTTTATTAGGTAAATTATGTGTTTATGTATATAATTAGGACGCACCTATATCCTATTTTAGTCTGGCTGGGCCGGCACTGCCATATAAGGCAATGAAATCGTCCGGCCAACCACAAGTAGTTTGTTTGCGCATGTCAAGAAATATGGTCGTGTGATGACTGATGTAATACAGGCTATTCAGTGTTTTCTAGACTCGAAAATGTCTCAATACTCTCAATAACAAGTAGAATTCTTGTACAAAAAAGCTCCTTTGTAACAGAAATAATAAACAATGGGAATAACGAACTTTTTAGTGTTGTCCATAAGGAGTCTCAACATCATCGACATCGATAGTTCCATTTGGTAGTATCGCCCCAACTTTGAGAATAATGTCTAAACTAGCAAAACAAAACTATATAATTATCGAACCTGCTCACAAAATTTTACGAGAATCGGTGGACATATGCGACCTGTAGAGGAAAACAGCCAGGCAGCCGGACAGCGGGACGTCCGCCAGAGACAAAAAATAATTTTTGCCCAAGCCCAAACGAAGAACTTCGTTCGCTTCGCTCACTCGTTCAATTATGAGAAGTGTCTCTATGAGCTGTAGAACTCTCGAGCCTATCTTATATTACCAAATATATATATCGAGAATCTGAGTCAACAAAAAAAAACTTTATAATTATTGATTGTGCACACAATATTTAACGAAAACGGTCGAGAAGTGCGACCTGTAGAAGAACTGCCGAGTAAACGGACATACGAAATAATTTTGGCCCTAAACTGAAGCGGAGAACTTCCATCGCTTCGCTCTCTCGTTCAACAGTTATGGGTTCTATGATACCGGGCATAATATTTTTCGTAAAAGTGGTTATGCTTATGACTACAAATTAGACGTTACTTTCGAAAATTTACTCTTTCGGATGTACAGACGTTTCGGACGGCGTTAAGTAAATAAAATAATTACAATAAACTAAAAACAGCATCATTTTCTAAATTTAAAAATCTGTACCCCCGAAAATCCTGAATATGAACTTAATAGTATTTTAAAAACAACTATATTTTTATTATGAATTAAAACTAAATAAAAAATAACGTTAATAACATAAAAACGTTACTAAGATAAATAAAAACTAAAGCTTACCCACCCCACATCGCACCCGGCTCAAAGGTCCCCAATCCCCATGATGCCCGCAGCGTTACCCTGGTGAACGGTGATGGAGCCCTGTTGAACCAAGTACGACCCGGAGCGGGGGTCACTGCCCCTGTCGTGTAAGCGCCAGCCTAACTTTAAAAAGTCGACGGGCCTCCGAGCCCCAGGGTCCCGCGCTTACAATGGCTACCGGTATAAAGTCTTACACCGTCTCCAGGCCGGAGTATTTAGTGTGCTTCACTTGGCACGGCACAATGTGAGGTCTGCCTCAAATGCGATGCTGCAAAAGTGCTTACGCATGTAGCATCCCATAAAAGGCAAGGCCCCCTCCGCCATGGAACTAGGCGCTACAGCCCTGGGTTGGCCTTGAACTGGTCGAGTATTATCTGTATCTCCAGCCACTAACTCTCGCTTTGAGGTCGTTCTAACTGAACGCCGTCGATCCACCGACGTTTAGGCCTACCACGGCTACGACGACCATCTGGTTATGAAAATGATTTGATTATGAAAATAAATGTTTTGTGTATTTTTTTGGATACGCAGGAGACAGCTTGTTTATGAAAACATTTTTTTTAATGTCCCCGCTTTCGGAAAACAAAAAGTCAAAAACATTGTGTTTGCATGCACATTTGTGTATGGCCAAGCCCTTTTATTTCGTTGTTTTTGCGTAATGTTTCGTAAAAAAATACGGAGTTGGTCTACTACTCGACATGACCAAGGCCTACGACAGAGTGTCCCACGACATTCTTTTGACCAAGTTGTATGGTATGGGCATAAGAGGAAATGCTCACAAGTGGTGCAAATCATACTTAGAGAACCGGGAGCAATACGTGCAAATTGATTTCTATGATGAATGCACGGGTGAGTTGCAATGCGTTAAATCGGAAACGCGACGCGTGACGTCATATATACCACAAGGTAGTGTAATTGGCTGTGTGCTCTTTGTCGCTTATATAAATGACCTGCCGAAGATACTTGACACAACGTGTGTTATGTTCGCCGACGACGTGTCTGTCTTGCTCAGCTGTGAAAATAGCAACGAGTGCAATATGCGACTCTCGCGATATCTAGATTCTATTATACAATGGCTTACCGCACATAATCTTGAAATTAACATAAAAAAGACCAAAGTGATCCAATTTAAACCTTTTCAAAAGGAAGCTCTACATATAAACTTAATCTTGAACAATATAAAAATAGACCAGGTAGATCACTTCAATCTCCTGGGTATAATAGTAGACAGTAGCGTAAATTGGAAGGCTAATATCCAAAAAATTAAAACGAAATTATCTCGGTTTATTTACGCTCTTGCAGTGCTCAAGACAAACTCTGACTTCAACACGGCCTTAACTGCCTATTATGCATACGCACATGCATAGCTTCGGTATGGAGTAGTGCTGTGGGGAGCGAGTACTAAGGCAAGCGAGTTATTCGTTTTGCAAAAAAAATGTATACGTATCCTTGTAAATGCCAAGTACAGAACCAGTTGCAAACCATTTTTTATCCAGCATAAGATACTCACATTTCCCTCAGTCTACATTTTAGAAGTGGCCACGTTTGTTCGGAAACATATTGGCTTATTTACGTACAAGAAAGATGTTTGTAAATTTAATACGTGAACAAAGCATAAATTAGTTCTACCAATATCCAAGCTAGCCATATTTAAAAATAGCCCTTATTGCAGATGTATTAAAATTTACAACAAAATACCTTCACAGTTACACGATGAGCCAAAAGACGATGTTTTTATTAGGAAGCTAAAAGATATCTTAATTCAAAAATCCTATTATACTATTGAAGAATATTTGACAGATAATAACCTCAAATAAATGGATAATAATAATAATATTGACCGAATGCCATTATTTCGTTATTACTTGACTTCCATCCAACTGTATTTTATAGGTGATACTAAATATGACATACTAATCTAATAATTAATTAATGTAATATAATAATTTTTATCTTTGTATACCTAGACTTAAGTATATTGTGGTGCCCTTGCAGGGTGTCCATGTGGAACCGACTTAGATTAAGACCTACCATCTGTCTCCATGTTTTACTTGTATATGTATGTGCCATATGTGACAACAATGAATGAATAAATAAATAAATAAATAAAAAGCATGTGCAGGAACACGGCTTACTAGAATCTTAAATCGAATAGTACTAAGTTTTGATCGAATAAGAGTTGATCATTACTTTACTAACTTTGCGCGTATGCATAGTATACCTACTGTTACTGTTAATCGTAACTAATTAAAACAAATATTTCTGATAATTAAATATTTCACGTCGCTCAATATCGATTTAAATACATCCCTAAAGTTGAATGAATCACTCACCCACATTATCCCGCAATGGTGAGATAATGCAGGCTTGGCCTTATTGGCCAGTCCGCCCATGCGGCAGCCGTATCGACCAATCGCAACGCCGCCAGAGAGGCGTCGCTCCCCCGTGAAACCGTCACTATATAAGCGCGCCTAACGAATTTTTCTCCATATTTCCCGTTTGGCAAGCCTCTTAACCGGTCGCGCCGAACGACGACTGACTTATTTAATTAACTTATTTGTACGTTAAGTTAAACAAAACTCAAATCAAAATGGTGAGTACTGCATTATTTTATCCCTATTTTCATTCCGCCGTATCATTTTCTCGCTTTCATCGTTTATTTAGAGGTATTTTCCGTTAAATGGTGACCGGGTGGCCACGCCGCCATTTCGTGTAGGCACCGGCAAACGGTAATTTTCCTAATTCTCATAGTTTTCTACCTTGTTGGGCATTCTTCTTTCGAATACAGTTTAATTCTTATTCCCATTCTTCAAATTCAATTATTTCGATCGTGTTCTAAAATTAGATATGCTCTTTTGTTTCTTTAATCATGACTTGCCGGCATGATTTTGTCACCACGACTCATGCCGGGGCCACGCCCGTTAAATCGATGCAATTTGACTACGTATTTAACCATGCTTTCTCAAAATTATGCGATTCATATTCTGCTATACTAATTTTCTTTTCATTTGAAAACCGGTGACGTGTCCGCGACCCGTTTCAAGGCTCTCTTGATAAACGGATGATCTCACTTGTTATGCTTATGACCGATAGCTATTCCATTTGCATATATCCGAAGAAAAGCCTTCATGGGTAGCAACTGAAATCGATTGGAAGTTTGGTCGTTCTGGTACTTAGTTCTTTTCTATAGGGCCGGGTTGCGAAGCGCCTTTCACCTTTCTCTTGCGTTGATCGAGAGTAAGTGAAATGCACTACATGTCCCATTGTTAGCTACGTACTTTCTACTCCATGAAATGTTCTTGACCTTTCGGGCTAGTGATATCATATCTCATCAGATAACTTAGTTGTTTGTAATAAGCAAATTTGTTTAGTGACTTGGTTCTGAATTTCAAATTAACTATACCTACACTAAAGAAAAAGCAGATCTTATTTAAACACTGTGAAATCGTAATTTTTACGATATAGGTATTGGATCTCAAAGCTTTCCTTAGCCAGTTTTAATAATCGATAGGTTACTATAGTTTTGAGGAAAAGTATTTTTTCCGTAAGTGAATTAACTCCTAAACCATGGGTTATTACGGTTTTTAGACATTGTTGGCTACGCAAACGCTCTATTCAGCTGCAGACATGAACAATTGTATGAAACTAAATGTAACTTTTCCTCTGCCACAGCGTGAGTGCATCTCGGTACACGTTGGCCAAGCCGGAGTCCAGATCGGAAATGCCTGCTGGGAGCTCTACTGCCTTGAGCACGGGATCCAGCCCGATGGCCAGATGCCCACCGACAAAACCATCGGGGGTGGTGATGACTCCTTCAACACCTTCTTCAGTGAGACTGGAGCTGGCAAGCACGTGCCTCGTGCCGTGTTTGTGGACTTGGAACCCACTGTAGTTGGTAAGTTTCAATACAGGACAACTCCAGTTTCTAGGAATGAATAAATGTCTACAAAATTCAAACTCGACATTTCTGCCTCGGATGCTCTCTTTTTCCTTGACTATTTGTTTTGGGACCACTACTTTTTCAATGGCTAGAGAAGAATTTTTGTACAACATAAAAAAATCCCACTGACCGGAATTAGCAATGACTATTATTAATTGGTGGGAAAACACTATTTTATTATTTAATCTTACAAGAAACAAAGACCATTAAAGGGAAGACCAGCGCTGACTCTTCTTTCAATAAATCGAGTAGGGTTATGTAATCCTAAAATAATGTCTCTAATGTTTATCATTTTTCTCCAACAGATGAGGTCCGCACCGGTACATACAGACAGTTGTTTCACCCAGAACAACTTATTACTGGTAAGGAGGACGCGGCCAACAACTACGCCCGCGGCCACTACACCATCGGCAAGGAGATCGTAGACCTGGTGCTCGACCGCATCCGCAAGCTGGCTGACCAGTGCACCGGTCTCCAGGGCTTCCTCATCTTCCACTCCTTCGGAGGTGGCACTGGGTCTGGCTTCACTTCTCTCCTCATGGAACGCCTCTCGGTCGATTACGGAAAGAAGTCCAAGCTCGAGTTCGCTATCTACCCTGCGCCCCAGGTCTCCACCGCTGTTGTTGAGCCCTACAACTCCATCCTGACCACCCACACCACCTTGGAGCACTCTGACTGCGCCTTCATGGTCGACAACGAGGCTATCTACGATATCTGCCGCCGTAACTTGGACATCGAGCGCCCTACCTACACCAACTTGAACAGGCTGATCGGTCAGATCGTGTCCTCCATCACGGCCTCTCTCCGCTTCGACGGCGCCCTGAACGTCGATCTAACTGAGTTCCAGACCAACTTGGTGCCGTATCCGCGCATCCACTTCCCGCTGGTGACCTACGCGCCGGTCATCTCTGCCGAGAAAGCTTACCACGAGCAGCTCTCTGTGGCCGAGATCACCAACGCTTGCTTCGAGCCGGCTAACCAGATGGTGAAATGCGATCCGCGCCACGGCAAGTACATGGCGTGCTGCATGCTGTACCGTGGGGATGTCGTGCCCAAGGACGTGAACGCGGCCATCGCGACCATCAAGACCAAGCGCACCATCCAGTTTGTAGACTGGTGCCCGACCGGTTTCAAGGTTGGCATCAACTACCAACCACCCACCGTCGTGCCCGGTGGTGATCTGGCGAAGGTGCAGCGTGCCGTGTGCATGTTGTCCAACACCACCGCCATCGCCGAGGCCTGGGCCCGCTTGGACCACAAGTTCGACCTGATGTACGCCAAGCGCGCCTTCGTCCACTGGTACGTGGGTGAGGGTATGGAGGAGGGAGAGTTCTCCGAGGCCCGCGAGGACTTGGCGGCGCTCGAGAAGGACTACGAAGAGGTCGGCATGGACTCCGCCGAGGGCGAGGGCGAGGGTGCCGAGGAGTACTAAGTCAGTCGATGAAGCACTCGCACCGATACATTCCGGTGAAGATGAATAAAACAGAAATTATGTGAATTTGCTTTGTTTGATTCCCAATCCTTAAGATTATTTCCAAAATAAAGTTCTAACTTGGGCAGGTAAAGACTAAAATCTACACTACTATAATAGTACAAACGCCAACACAGTTAACTGGCCGTTCGTAAACCTTATTACAACACACTTAAAAGTGCATGGATGGTCAGTTAACTGTATTGGCGAAGGCGATGGTACATTAATTACATTATCCGTCTAGGGCGGTAAAATAAAAAATGTCTTTGATTTGCAATGTGCGAACTGAGGCTTTCTTCATTTTCTCTCGTGGTGAGAACTAAATTTTTACGACCTGGCCAGGAAGTGGATTTTTCGCATGCGTAGCGGGCGGTAAATGCCACTTTATGGACAGCCCATAGAGCGTTGGTATAGGTTTTTTATCCGAGCAATTTAACCCATTCAATGCCGAGGACGCGAATTCGCGTCCTGTGTATGCCGAGGACGCAAATTCGCGTCCTCGAGTTATTTGTTTTTTTTTGCTAGAAATCAACTGTACTTAATGTTGGATACATTCATTTCCGTAATCTACCTGCGGGTGTGGGACGAGCTGCGAAGGCCTGACCTTACAATTTACACGCTCACGATATTTCTATTTTCCTAATCGGTCTCTAAATGAAAAGCTATTAGCTAGTGCATTGTCCATCAAAATAATTCGTTTTCTGAACAAACATGGATGCTTGCTAGCCTGAACACTCAAGTTTTTTTCCCTAAATAAATATCTACATGGCTCGTAGCTATGCTTACCCTACCCACCAACTAGGAATTCCTAGTAACCTCATCGGATCCGCTTTGACTGAAATGCAAGTGAATTCAATGTAATATCAGCGCAACCTTGGCTATCTAATACTAGACCTAATTACTATAGACATGTTATCTAACCAAGAAATCGATCCATTCCTATCACATGTCCAGTAAGCCGACCCACGTAAGGAATACTGGCGAAGTGATTCGTCATCGTTTCTACCTTTCAATTCTTGCCTACTTACATCCTACACGAAACCTTGCGGCGCCTACATCCAATGATGATAATTATACTGGTACTAAAACTGCTTGTTGATGCCTTAAGACCTTATACACTATCCTTATTTGGGAGTTGTTTCAAATGGGATATGGCGAAATAACTTAAGAAAAGTACGTTCAGGCAACGTGTTTTTTCAGAATCATTGGTCACTTTCACTTAGAGTAGGCACCTCGCCTACATTGAAAAACTTGTACCTTTTCGCCCTTTAGGCAACTACGAAGTATTAATGATCTGGCTGTTTATTACTTTCTATGATGTATTCCTATGTACATACATACTATTAAGTAGGTACTGAAAATGGAGACAGATGGAATTCTGACCTGATTACAAAGAATTGCCTTGCAGCCTAAAATAAGGCGAATAAGCGACATACACTATGTTAGCTATACGCATACGCTAATGATTTAGGTACTCTACCAGAACGAATTTTGAATAAATTGGTAATGTTGACTAGTATGAGCCCAAGATCGCCCGGCTCGATATGGCAGTGGGTGGTGACATCACCGCAGTGTCACCGCCATACACGGCTGCTATAATGACCTCATTTTTGAGGAAACCAATTTAACTTGAAGCCAATTTTAATCCGAGTAAACATGGCTGTTCTGTTGAATTCAATTCAGTTGACCCAGTTGAAGTTTAATTTGTTTTTTATGTGTTCATCAAATCAAACCCATACATAAAAAGAATACGCAAACTGACCCTAATAACTATCGCCCGATTGCACTTTTGCCCGTGATTTCTAAAGTGTTTGAGAAGGCAATGTGCAAACGACTTTACTCCTTTTGCGAAAAATATAATATCTTTGACGACTCACAAAATGGTTTCCGCAAAAAACGGTCAACTACTTTAGCGGCCTACAAATATGTCAATAACATTCTGGATATCTTAGATAAAAAAGAATATGCGATCGGAGTCTTATTCGACATGACGAAAGCCTATGAAAAAGTAACGTTTAGTATATTACTCAATAAATTGTACGGCATTGGAGTACGTGGCATTACTCAGAAGTGGTTTCAATCGTACTTAAGCAACAGAAAGCAATATGTTGATATCGAATATACAGACGAGCAATCGAGGGAAATTAGTACCATTCGGTCTGATGTCCAGCCCGTATCAAACTCCATTCCACAAGGAAGTGTGGTCGGCTGTCTGCTGTTCATTATTTACATTAATGACCTTCCAAAATCACTCAATGAAAAGTGTGTAATGTTCGCGGACGACTTTTCCTTGTTGGTATCATGTAACCGCATCACCAACATAAATGAAAAGTTATCGGAAATTATTACAAGCATCGCTAACTGGACGAGCGATCACAATTTAGAAATTAACTATTCCAAAACCAAAATTATGCAATTTAGACCTTACCAAAAACAAAAGCTAGATATAAATTTCACATTCCAGAATAACAAAATAGAATGCGTGCCTGACTTCCCACTTCTCGGCATAACTATTGACTCCCATTTGAACTGGAAAAACCATGTACAAAAAATTAAAACTAAACTTAGCCAATTTATTTACGCCTTGAGACAGCTAAAAAAAAACACAGACATGCAAACAGCCCTGACAGCATATTATGCTTTTGCACATTCATGGCTTTGCTACGCTATAGTCTTATGGGGTAACAGCACAAACGCACACGACTTGCTGATTTTACAGAAGAAATGCATTCGTATATTAACGCATATTAGACAAACGGATAGTTGTAAGCCACATTTTAAAGACCTTAAAATCCTCACGGTACCCTGCATATACATATTTGAAACCTGTAAATTTGTGAAAACTTACCCGGACTTCTACTCTAAACTTGGAGATATGCCCCGTCGTTTTGAATCCCGGTTCAAAAACAATCTGTTCCAAACAACATCGCAACTAGCTATACATAAAAAGGGCCCCTACTCTATGTCAATAAGAATCTTCAATAAATTACCCAACGAAGTAAAAAACGAGCCTAATAGTAATAGATTTCTCACAAGTTTAAAAGCTTTCCTTGTAAATGAAGCGTTTTACTCAGTTAGTGAATACTTAGCCTACAAATGTAATATTTAATTTAATTTTCCAATCTTCGTATTTTAAACAACCACCTAGGTATAAACCCATAGTTGAACCAATCGTCGACTTCTCTACTGTTGTGTGTTGCTAGAATATAATTTATGTTATTAATATTGAATTTTGGGGATATATAATCTCAAATAATTTATAAAATTTATAAAATTAATTATAATCTTAAATAATTTGTACTGCTTCATTGTATTTTTATTTTTCTTAACATTCTGTAATCTAGCTTAATTTCATTTTAATCCATTTGATTTAATTTATAATTGTTATTTTTCGATTGTTTTTTATTTTTTTATTTAATTTAATTGGGATTATAGATTTTTTATTATTACTAAAAATGGTTACAAAGTGTTATAATTGATAAAAATGTAAATGCATGAAAATATTATTTTTAATTGTTAATTGAACTTAATTTTTATTTTATGTTATTTTCTTATCTATATTTCTTATATTATGTTGCAGTGCCCTCGCGGGGTTGTGTTGAAACATTATTAGCTTTAAGATCTTTTGTACACACAAAGCAATTAATAAATGATTATGATTATTATGATTATGTTTATAAATATAAATATGCAGTTAATAGAATAAATAATTTACTAGTGTAGGTTATACTACGCGTAATAGTAGATTTTACATTCCTTTATCTGCATTATAATTTATCTCAATCTTTGAATAAGTAAATACTTACTCGGTCGGACTCGCGTTGCAAGGGTTCCGTACATCACAAGTTTTTAATCAATTTTTTTAATTAACGGAGCGTTTTTGACGTTTCATAAAAATAAGCTGATTAGATTTTTGTCAAATACCGTATTAAGTCCGACACGCTTGACTGCACATTTCTAATAGGGTTTCCTGTCATCTGTAGGTAAAGAACTATTTTGTGTATTTTTTTCAAAATTTTAGACTCAGTAATTTCGGAGATGAAGGGTGGGGGGGAGGTCATTTTTTTGCAATTTTCTTAAATAATTTCTAAACTATTTTTTTTTTAATTATAAAAAAAAAATTTTTAGATGTTCACAATGAGCTCTTTCATTTGATATGTAACACGATAATATATGCAAAACTTTATATTTTAATTTTCTCATTTCCCCCCCAAAAGTGGCCCCTATGTTTAAAATTCATTTGCTTGCGTTACATGTTCCTCTTTGGGTCACAAACTTACATGTTGTACCAAATTTCAACGTAATTGGTTCAGTAGTTTCGGAGAAAATAGGCTGTGAAGGACGGACAGACAGACGCGCGAGTGATCCTATAAGGGTTCCGTTTTTTCCTTTTGAGGTACGGAACCCTAAAAAACTTGTAAAACTAGATTAAGCCGGTACCTACATATTAATCACTGTATCCTCATAAAGTAGGTATACCTAACAAGGAAAATAAATATTACTAATCTAAATAAATTTACATGACATGGGTTCAGGGACGAAATTATAGCTGAAAAAAGTTTCCTTGCATAATCATCATCAACTACCTACTCACGACTTAAAATCTATTTTAAAGAGGCTTTTGTAGACTCCTCGTGGTGACAATGCCAGCCTCATGGGAGAACACACTTTCAATACATTTCAATTAGGACTTCATTCTAGGCATTTATTATAGAACATATAGGCTTTTATGGCATCATCAGACATAGGTTTAGCGAGTATCAAATTTATAGATGTAGGTAGCATCATCCAGTAAATCTTCCAGAATTCTTTGCCTTTCACAACTAAAACTGGTGCATTCTATCAAAATATAGACTAGATCTTCTACTTTGCCACAGTTATCACATAGATTATCATCTTTTCTTATCATTAAGTGATAGAATTTATTCCATGGTAAGTATGTGTCCCGAGCGTAATTTTTAAGCGGTTGTTAGTGTTCTCCTAGAAACCCTGGAACCATCAAACCATGGAACCCAACTGGGCCGTCCCTGCACACTGCCGTACCATACCCTTTGAAGCAGAATTTTCTTCAAACTTTTTCTCCCAGTTGACTAAACATACCCTT
Source organism: Epinotia bilunana (assembly GCA_947049275.1). Taxonomy (NCBI): domain Eukaryota; kingdom Metazoa; phylum Arthropoda; class Insecta; order Lepidoptera; family Tortricidae; genus Epinotia; species Epinotia bilunana. Next base: position 2,437,518 of record OX346275.1, on the reverse strand, counting down.
CTTACCGAGACGATCTAACTACCCTAATCTCGATGAGATTTTTGCATCGATTTAAAACGTTCCTATGGTAAGGGTACCTACTAATAGCTCTGGATTTGACCATACCCGTGATACCAAAATACCTTCTAGGAATCATCATCATCATCATATCAGCCGAACAGTCCACTGCTGGACATAGGCTTCCCCCAAAGAGTGCCAGTGACCGGTCCTGCGCCACCCGCATCCAGCGGAATCCAGCAACCTTTACCAGGGCATCAGTCCACCTTGTGGGGGGCCTACCCATGCCGCGCCTTCCGGTACGTGGTAGGCACTCGAGAACCTTTCCGCCCCAACGGCCATCGGTTCTACGTGCTATGTGCCCCGCCCACTGCCACTTAAGTTTAGCGATTCGGAAGGCTTTATCGGTCACCTTGGTTCTGCTGCGGATAGCCTCATTTCTGATGCGATCACGCAGAGAAACTCCCAACATAGCCCTCTCGATAGCCCTTTGGGTGACTTTGAGCCTTCTTACGAGGCCCATAGGAAGCGACCTCGATTCTAGGAAGTTATTAGTAAAATTTATAATAAACGTTTATAAAAACCGGGCAAATCTGTATCCAAATGAATCTTTTAATATGTCGGTCGTGATCGTTGAATTGGTCAAGTTTCAAATCATTGTACTGCGTACAATACAGCAATTTAAATTACTTATTTTAACTTTTTATATAACATCATGGATTTTAAAATTTTCGGCTCGCAAACTTCATAGTTCATTATGAAGTGCCTCCCTAAGATGAACTGCTATGACAGAAAACGTTTTAACGCCGGCACACTTCTTCAGTTCAATAATCCCGCTTATTTCGGGCGGCAACAGGAAGAAAATAGTAAACGACTTAACACGATTCTTGCAGCAGAAAACGACGCTAATCCATAGGAACACCTCAACACTTACGTCCTTCGCGAGAACAACTGTCTCGTTCGGAATTAAACGAGGTTAGCGACCTTTCTGGAAATATCTCTTGCACTCGGTGGCGTGCCTATCTAATCACCATTTCTCGGCTGTAAGCTAATCGCTAGTATAGCTTGAGCTCGCTATTAGTAAGAACTATGCGTAATGGAAGGTCTGAGCTATACTGGTAACTGACGGAATTGTGAACGGCAGAGATGTCGTTTGTCCACCGCCCCGTCTGGGAGATTAGTTTCGTATTCGGAGGGTGATTTGGAGGCCGAGATCTGTTCGACCTCCATGTAGAATATATTTACCTTTGACTGTACGTGTATGCTGGTGATTACCTTTCGCATCCGAACGGATTGCTATTTTCTAAAACCAAAGTAGGCATAGGCCTATAGGTGGTTTCTTTTTTGTAAAGATCTCGTTAATAGAAAGGATCTCAAGATTTTTTAAAGACCAGGATGGGCCCAGAGTCTAATATTATAGACCAGGTCTAATATTATAAATACGAAAGTTTTAATAATAAGAAATTTTGTAGGAAGATAGTTTATAGTATATATATATAGAAGTTAGTAGTATAAAAAAAACGTAAGTACTGTTCATTTCATTTATTCAAATAACAGCAACGCTCCTTAATTTGAACATAGTTGTTCAACCTGTCTCTAAGCACTGGACTCCAATTTGTGGCGTAGCATGTGCCGTTGTGGGAGAGTTGGTTTCAAACCGCCATTAAAAAACATACGAAGCGAATTTAAAACAAGTTTCTGTCAAAAAATTAATTTTTGGTACAAGCTTTTATTGCCGACTGTACTTTTCTGTATACCATTATCAACTACTCATTGAGACGATTCTAACGAGCCCAAACTCGATGGGATTCTGTGGTTTTACTACGGAGTTCCTATGGCCACCTTCCAGCTCCATCATCAGATCAGCTCCACATCATCATAATATTGCATTGTCACACGATTTGCATATTCGTGCAAAATTTCAACTTAATCGGAAACCGGGAAGTGGATCAAATTTAACTTGCAAGATTTGATTACAGACAGACAGACAGACAACGGGACAGGTGAAAGTAAATAAAAGCTTGTAAAATACTTAGCGCCCATTGTTTTGATTTGACATGATTCTTCATATATTCGACATCAAAGTCCTTCTCTGATATTGAGATTTGGACCTTGGAGTTAAAGTAAGTTTACATCTGTAACGGTTAACATAAAAATAATAGAGCAGATATATAGATGACATGTATGCACCTACATACATGAATGGCTATTTTTTACTGTATTATAAATCTGAATATATGCAATTATATAAAATTACAAACCTCAATGTAAAACTTCTCAACTACAATCAGCAACACAAACATTATAATTATTCAATTATTTTACTTAAATTTATTTCGCTAGGTACATAAAAAATCTACAGCTATAACTGTTCATACAATGTGATGCAATTTTATTACACCAGAGATTAATAAAAACAATAATTGTTTTCTATAAAAGTATTTCCACACTCAGACTTGAATACTCTAAAATTAAAGTTCTCTGTCATTGTTGAGTATGGAAATGGACTTTTAGCTATAGAGGAAAACGAGCTTTGATCGAAAAAATATGTTTCATTACGGAAAAAGTTGTTTAAGGTGGTTTTCGCGCACGCGCGCTCAGTGCAAATAGGTAGTAAGTCCCATACGAATTTCGATTCTCGCCCATCCACTCCCCGCCTCGCCTCGCCGGTGGAAGACTACCTTTAATCATAGTTTTTACGCCCCGTCTGGCTATAAACAGGGATATACGAACTTCGAGTTTCGATTTTCGTGGCAGCGCCACTGGATGAGTAAAGACACGTATTCACTATAAACAATTTTGGTTTCGAAACCGTCTGAAACAGTGTTTATAAACAATGTTTCTCAATGAAGACATTACATTTACAAAGAAACATTGTTTCTAAAGATGGTTTCAGAAACATAATTGTTTATAGTAAATATAAGGTACGCAATCGTGCTGCACTCAATTTTGCACTTTTCCAGTCGAGGGAAATGAAATACACTTTTGTGAGCAACTCTCGTTTATGCAAAGATAAAAACAAATAAAAGATAATTTTTGCTAACATTAAATAAAATCTAATATCTTGGTATAAATGGAAGCTTATTTCACTTGAATTATAAAGCTATTATGGCTACGCTATTTATGGTAGAGATTAGCCCCTTATTCATAGAACTTAACAGACCTCTGTTAGCTAAAATGTGTTTTGTCCCTTTCTCACGAACACAAAAGTTAAAGTGACAGATATAACTGCATTTTAGCTAAAATGGGTTTGATGAACGATTATGAAAAAGAGCATGTCACGCACAGAACGATACTTAATGTGATCAGTTGATCACTGATCAGAGTACCCGAAAAACTATGTCCCCATATGAGAAAAATATAGTAGAAGTTATCATCATCCAGGTCAAACTAATGTTTAGAATATTTCGTCTAATTTCATTGTTATAATAAGGCGAAACATATAAACATGTACTGTACATACTAGCCCCTCATGTATAAAAAAACACTAAATAAAGTCTTGATTGAAATCCAACAGTTTCTATATCTATTTTTGGGAAACAATGATAGTTTCGGATGGCTTTAAATTATAATTTGGAATAATAATACTTACCGCATAGGGCATTTTATTATAATTTTATACTAGTTACCGAAAAGACAATATATAAGTACAAAAACAACATAATAATCCTATAGCCGCTACGCTTTTGAAATATTTTCCTTTTCTTCAACGGAATTTCAATGTTTCAAAATTAGAACAGAGCTGCATTTGTGTTCTGTCAGTCGATTGAAAACAAAACAAATTCTATTCTATTTCCGATTACAGTTGATTCAAATTTCATAACATTTTTCTTGTATAGTGGCCGGCTAGATGACAAATAAACGTTATTACTTCTAGTTTTGCATTGATTTAACGCAAGTTGAGTGATAATTGATAAAATATTTTCGAAGTGATTTCATTACTTATTTAGCGCGTTTAAAAAAAAAGTTAATTTCGTTAAATAACACATTCTCTGGCAACACCAGCATTTTTACAAGCCTAAACTTGCAATTGGCCAAACTGTCAACTTGTAAAACATGGAGCTGTGTGAAAATGGCAAAATTTCAGCTCAATTCGACCGCAGTACGAAGCTGAAAATGCACTGAAGTCGTACACAGCTTACAAGGGCAATTTTTTGAGCAATTATGGCCCGTCAACAGGCGTTCTTCTCTAGGCTGCAAGTAAGAGGAAGCCAATCTTACTGTTAACTCAACAAATCTACGGTTGTCAAGCGGCGGTCGTGGGCTCGAATCCCGGCTCGCACCAATGAGTTTTTCGGAACTTATGTACGGAATATTTACCGATAGCTTCTCGGTGAAGGGAAACATCGTGAGGAAACCGGTTTAATCCCAATAAGGTCTAGTTTTCCCTCTGGGTTGGAAGGTCAGGTGGCAGTCGCTTTCGTAAAACTAGTGCCTATGCCAAATCTTGGTATTAGGTGTCAAAGCGGACCCCGGGCTCCTTTAGGGCATAACCGGGAATAACGCTAGGAGGATGAACACTGTTGACTCAAAAAATAGTTCGTGTAAGTACACCGATTTCACAAGGTTAAGAGTCCTCAGTAAGCTCGGCCGAATTTCACCTTCCCATACAAACGTAGTTACGCTCTCATTTTAAAACTACGTGTTGGATTGTGACGAAACTTTGCATATACAATGACATGAGGCATATCTATGTCTGTAATTCGTTTATATGGTTCCAGTTTATAAAGCAAATAAATACAGCAAAAACAAGTTTTGTATGAAAAACTTAAATTCACTGTATTTTTTTTACTATGGTATCTGAAGCTACATAAACTAATTACAGACATAGATATACCTCATGTCATTGTACATGCAAAGTTTCGTCACAATCCAACAAGTAGTTTTAAAATGAGAGCGTAACTAATAAATAAATAATAAATAAATATAAGGGGACAATCTTACACAAATCGACCTAGTCCCATAGTAAGCTCAGTAAGGCTTGTGTTATGGGCACTAGACGACAATATATATAATTAACTAATTACTATGTAACTACGTGTGTTTGGAGAATCGAGCTTACTGCGGACTCTTAAATGGGCATTGAAGTGACATTCAGAAACAGTATGCGGTGTAAGTAAAGGGTGAGGGTAGCTAGACAGATACCTGCAAAAACTATTAATCGATTGCATAATTTTAATCATTGGTTTTGGATTTTTGTGATTATTACTGCGCAATTGACTAAATTTAATGAAGTAAAATTCTCAAGGTAGACAATTAACCAAATGAGTTTTATTTAAATAATAATTATTGCCTTATAATGATTTAGTGACGGTGCTCGTTTTATATAAGTTAGGTGCAGTACATAGTTTATTTACAAACAAATATTACTAATCAACATTTCGTTTCCCTTACACATCAAATTTGGAGCCGACACAGATATCAAAATATAAGAGATATAGTTTATTTTCTCATTAGTCTAGGGCTCGAACAATTCATGCGGATGACGTACAAATGACGTAACTTTATACACAGGATGATGTTTGTATTAAACTTCCGTGTGACATATCGCACGAAGTAAAACAATAATCGTGAGTAAATCCATGAGATTTATACAGAATGACGGGACGATGTCGTGCATAAAATAAATGTTACGAAATTTGCTATCGTAAGTACGATTATTTACAATAAAAGTATATATATTATTTAAAAAAAAGTCAATTTTATGTTATTATTTATCCTATTCATTTATTCGGCTCATTCCAAGTGACGATGTCGTTTAATTAAAGATGATAAATGATAAGTAGTAATTGTTTAGAAAATACTATTTGAAATCATCCTACGAGCGGTTTGACGTCATCCGCATGAATTGTTCGAGGTATGCTCATTACAGTCTCATTATAAGTATCTTTATAGTTTTTTCATTGTGGCATGTGTGACGAGTTTCTTTTCTTGGTCAAGATGTACACACAAAGATTGAAGATTGGCAGGACAGCCAGAAAGCTATCCCGCTAGGTAGCGTACTGTAAATGTAGTCCTGTCAATAAAATATTTTGTCAAATTATACTGCAACTGACAGGCGCTGTTGTTCACATATGCGTGTATTTACATTTTAATCTGCGCGTGTGTGTTCAACAATGGGATTAAAACGTAAGTGTCGATGTATGTGTTAATTTAATAACACTTACAGTATGTGTAGCTCAAAACAACATGATAAAATCGGCGACAACGACACACTAACCAAATAACGATGACAATCAAAAGCATCTCTTCTATTCTGATATCTATGTCCGTGACATAAATTAAGGGTATATTCCATATTCCATTGAAATAAGTTAAAATGTACAAAATAATCGTATTATTCATAAGTCGTAAGACCTAACAAACCTCTAACTAAAATGTGTTTAGTCTCTCACAAAGACAATATGCCAAAGTGACATGCATTGCAGCTAAAATAGGTTTGAATAACGTTTATGAATAAGACCATATGCGTATTTATAAACGCAAACGCATACTTCGACGTATATTAATAATCATAAGTTTAACATTACACACAACTTTCCAAATCTGATTCATGACAAGTTTTGACGTAGAGGTCTGGCCTCCATACTAGTAGTACTGGAATTGGAGCCCTGGTTCCGCAGTCGAGCTGATACGGGAATGTCTCGACCGTCGGTTTCCTCATGGCGGGAGTCTGTAAAGAAAGTAATTAAATTAGAAATATTTTCAATACTTTATTTTTTTATTTATTCACAACACTACAATGCAAGCTTACAGTATAGACACCAAATCGCTTACACAATAAAATAACAAAAAAGATAAACTTGCACAGTTATAATGTCACAAATCGTAATTATAATGTCATTCCATTAATAAGGTGCCAATTCAAAAATATCCTAGCAATATTGCATAAGTATGTGAAACGATCAGCGAACATGTCAGCGTGTTCGTGCTGAGTGAGCATTAGATGCAGCCATGTCATGGCACGGGCGGTAGGCGCGTGGGTCGCTAGGCGCGTGGGTCGCTAGGCGCGTGGGTCGCTAGGCGCGTGGGTCGCTAGGCGCGTGGGTCGCTAGGCGCGTGGGTCGCTAGGCGCGTGGGTCGCTAGGCGCGTGGCTCGCTAGGCGCGTGGCTCGCTAGGCGCGTGGCTCGCTAGGCGCGTGGCTCGCTAGGCGCGTGGCTCGCTAGGCGCGTGGGTCGCTAGGAGCGTGGCCCGCTAGGCGCGTGGCTCGCTAGGCGCGTGGCTCGCTAGGCGCGTGGGTCGCTAGGAGCGTGGCTCGCTAGGCGCGTGGGTCGCTAGGAGCGTGGCTCGCTAGGCGTGTGGGTATACCTATATGTGTATCGTGTAGACGGTCCGGCGCTAGAGCGGCGCGTCGCGCGGGGCGAGCAGCGCGCCGAACTGCAGCAACGCTTCCCGCAGCGCGCCGCGCGCCGCCGCTGCGCGCCCGCTGCACGCTAGCGACACTAGCGATGGGTATAGACCTGGAAAAACATTCACGTTACGATATTTCGGCATGACGAGATCGTCGAGGGCCGGCTATAGGATATGGCGCTTCGCTACGAGGTGTATTCCTTTTAAATAAAATAAATATTAGGGGACAATCTTGCACAAATCGACCTAGTCTCAAACTAAGCAAAGCTTATACTAGACTACGATAAACATACTTATAAAGATAAATAAATACTTAAATATATAGAAAACATCCATGACTCAGGAACAAATATTCGTGCTCGTCACACAAATAAATGCCATTAAATTAAATATTCATTTATTTCGAACCCTTCAGTCCATATCATATTACATTAAAATTACTACAAATATTACAAACATAGATACATTATAAATAAGAATACAATTACAATTACAAATAAAATCTTAAAATGCTATTGGATTTTTAGCCATATGCATGGCGTTCCAACGTCCCACCATCGGACAATCCAGTCTATCAATAATGGTGCTCAGGAGGCTGCTGGTGCTGTCCCGCACGCGACGCATCAGGGAGGCAACTCGTTTCCGCATTATTGCCTGAAAGCCATCCACACGAGCCTCCGCAAACATACCAGACGCGCTGCAAAATCGAGGCAATCCCAACAACACCCTGAAACCATTATTGTATTGGACACGTAAGGCATTGATAAATCTCTGCGTGCACTTGACCCACAGGCTGCAGGTGTAAAAAGTCTGGCAAAACGCTTTAAATAGAGTTATTTTGACATCTCTTGTACACCGTGCGAACCTGCGAGCCAGCATATTGCTTCGAACTGCCAATGCCCTACGCTCCCTCTCCACATCAAGATCATCAGGGAGGTCCTCGGTGACCCAGTGCCCCAGATACTTAAGCTTTGTGACTCTCGTCAACTTTCTCCAAGTTTTAGCGGCGGTACGAATTTGGGTTTCATGTTCCCCGCATTGAACACAAGTAACTCGCTTTTCTTGGAGTTATATCTGAGACCATGGGCCGTCGCGTACCTCTCACAAATGCCGACCAAAATCTCCAGAGCCCCAATTGAAGGGCCCAGCAGAGCCATGTCACCCGCGTAGCTCACATTGTTCATAATTTGGCCACCAACTGAGTACCCGACTCTGGCTCCGCTGAGCTCATCAATCAGGCTATTTATGTACAGGTTGAAAAGCCGCGGAGAGGTCAAGCCTCCTTGCCTCACGCCGCATTCCAACCCGTACTCTTCCGAGTAACAGCCCGCCCATCTGACACTGTTCCGTTGGTTATGATACCAATATGCAAGAATATGGACCAGTTCTTTAGGAGTAGAGGTCTCCCTCAAGAGCTTATCCCACAGTATATTGTACGAAACGAGATCGAATGCCTTCGACAAGTCTAAAAAACACGCGTACACCGGAGTATTCCGTGAAGTGTAGTAATTAACCGTGTGCTTGAGCCGTAATATTGCTGTCTCAGTGGAAAGACCTGGTCTGAAACCGAATTGGGCTTCCTTTAGCTGTATACATTGAGCAAGTTGACGATCAAGCAAACGGTCCAAAACTTTCGCCACCACGGTTGCTAGTGATATCGGACGATAGTTATTTTTGTCGGCAGCATCTCCAGTCTTGTCCTTCGGTATCGGTACAACTATGGTCTTCATAAGCTCCTGAGGAAGATACGTGTGGCCGATACATAGATTAAAAAACATCGCCAAAACTCTAGGCAGGTGGACACCAGCAAAACGTAGGTGCTCAACACTGAGGCCATCGTGACCGGGTGATTTTCCCCCCATCATGTCTCTTATTGAAACAGTTACTTGCTTGGCGGTAACACGGTTGTACTTATCCCCCACCATAGCCTCAGCGTCGGACGACCCTAGCGCCGTTCCCAACGGAGATTCCACCTTAAAATGTTCTTTAAAGAGCTCGGCTATGCGCTTGGGCTCAGACTGCCCTCCAACACTTGCAGGCACACACGACCCAGCACCCAGCCTCTTTGTTTGCTTCCAGAAGCCCTTAAAGTCTTTAGACTTATGCCGTGTTGCCAATATATCCATCTTTATTTGTTATTCGTTATCTTGGCACCACTTCAACCTGGACTTAAAGAGCTTTCTGGTTTCACACATTTTATTGAAAACAGAACCAGCACTAGGTCTCCCGTGTGCTACCCAAACCTGAAAGCTGAGTCGTGCCCGATCGTGAGCCTCCTTGACATGTCTATTCCATCCCACTATCTGTTTCCGCCCATGACGACTCTTCCTAGCATCAAAGCTAATTTCCGCTGACCGTTTCAAGGCACCAATAATGGAGTAAAATAGGCTATCAATAACCAAGTTGTGCTCAGTATTGTAGCACATAGCATCGGCACAACTTGTACATTCCGCCGGAAAATCAATGATGTTCAGGTTGTCCCCGCATGCCTTATAGTAGGTATCAATCTGAAGAGCATCTCTCTCGCCCCACCGTACTTTATCTACTATTTTCACTGGAACTACAATTTTAGGAGTAAGACAACCCAGTTTACAGTGAATCTCCAGCGGCAGACCAAAATACGTCCTGACATACCTTAACATCCATAACACACTGCGAAGCTGCCTCTGTTACGACACAGTGATCTAGCCACCTCTTGCTGCCATGACTTTCACTATAGGTATCCGAAAACCAACCTAATTTAACCACATCGGCACAGAGCCACCTCCGCTCATTACAAAAATTGAGAAGTTCCTTAAAAAATAACTCGCTTGGGTGGGCATTAAAATCGCCAAGCAAAAACACAGATTCTACTTCACAACTGTCGATCACTGCATTAATCTCACTTAGCACTTCCGTGAATTCCGTTAGGTTTTCTACGCAGCTTGTAGGCATATATACCGAGAAAAATACAGCACTTCGCTGACTAACGCACACTTTGATAGCGACCAGCCGATTACTTTTACACGGGATGACCGACACTGAGGTAAATGCACCTTTCCGCCACATTAAAGCTACACCTCCATAAGGACGCCCTCTTAGTAAACCCGTGGAGGTATCGACGGCCGACTTGCTGGTAAATTCAAAATCTGGATCAATCGTTCCCACAAACTCCATATCATGGGAGTATAACCAAGTTTCCTGGATACCTAATACATGAGCCGTTTTACAGAGCTGCCTCACTCCATCTATGGACCTTTTTATGGACTTACAGTTAAAACTTATAATTTTAGTTATTGTATCCATTACTTTATATATGCATTTGGATTAGCCACATGTTTTACGCTTCGATTCCGCAGTTTGTAGTCCACAAATCGACGACACGTAATATCCTCCGGCCACAGGTTTTCATCCAGAAACGTATTTAGCTTGCTTCTGGGTATATACATTTTATACGCTTTGTAGCTAGTTTGCCTCCTCATTTTTATTTCCACCAACTTAACAACAATACCGGTGTTTTCCAATATGTACTCAGCAATATCAGTCATAGAAACCCCACTATCAACGTATGAAATAAAAATTGGAACATTAATATCTGCCGCCTTAAACTTGCCCGAGGGGTCCCTCGCCTGTCCCATAACGCCTACAAACTGATTACGCAAACGCGTTGACCTTGACCCGGCCACATTCCATGCACCATCGTTATCAGTTGACCCAGTTTTAAACTGACCACCACTCTGTGCAACAGACGAAAAAGTACGCTTAGGCATATCATCATAAGGTGCATTTCTACTCACATCTGTGCTCCGCTGTATATGCGCCGGCGAGTTTCTGTCTTGTATTCCTGTTAGCGGCGATAGTACCTGCGCCTGTGAACGTGTGCCTAATTCAGACCCAGATTTACTTGCTTGTGGTGACCGCTTTACACCGGTATTTTACCGGCTTTATTACCGGTATTCGAACCCAGGACCTTATGCTTCGTAGGCAGGGTCACTACCAACTAGGCTAAAGCGGTCGTCAAGTGGTTTTTTTTCTTTTTTTTCGTTGGAGAAAACCTGCGAACCAGCAACCCAATCACCAGTGATTGCCCCCGGGCAAGACTGGATTATGTTGTATTTCTATCCACTAAAAACTCCACGGTGCCCTGCATCTGCGCTCTCATGCAGGGGACTGCAGGATCTCATGCTAAACGCACTGGAGCACGAGGTGTATCCCTATTCCTTCATTTTGAATCTACTAATACAATCTAATTATACAATCATCTAAGTCTTCGATTCTAAGACCTATATAATAATGTAGGCCTACATAGATCCGTAGACTTGAAATGACTAGGTTGTGTGGCGATGAGGCGCTGAAACGTAGAGGGAGCATTTTTTAGCCCATAGGCATCCATTTAAACTCAAAATGCTCCGAGTTGGACGTAAAACGTATACATACAAAAATTCTAGTGAGCTACGAGTTTAATAATCAAAGTCAAATACATCACAAAACGTACAGACGTTTATACAAGGTTATTATAAAAATCTCGAAATAAATGATTTGATTTGATTATTTTGTAAGCCAAAAATTTGCCGTAAGTGTTGAACGTTTTCTCGTATGGTCTAAACGTATTACGCCATCACTGGGGCAAATTCCAACAACTTACCTATGAGCTTCTGCCAGGCGGCAGGGTCGACTTTGTTCCGGGGCGCTTGCTGCATGGATTCCGCTAACGTCGCTACCGCCTTTAGCACGAATGATATCTCGGACAGTTGGTGTCTGCGACACAAAATATGCTATTTAACATAAATAAAACACTCCCGACGCAGCGAAGTCAGCAAACATAGCTAAGAACCATCTCTACAATTCCAAAATACATAATTTCTTACCAGAAATTAATAAGAAATTAAATTTGTCAATTTTTAAAACAAATTAAAATTAAAACTTTTAGAGAGAGCATATTACTTACAATGTTGATGAGTTTTTTTAGATAGAAGTTTTCTAAATATGTGAAATTAAAACTATCCTATATTTGAATCCAGGTTATAAACTATCTTCGTGCAAAATTTCATCTAAATCGGTTGAGCCGTTTAAGCGTGATTGAGTAAAAAACATACAAACATCTAAAAATGAAACTTTCGCATTTGTGATATTAGTAGGATATGTAATAAAAATATTAGTTTAAGTAAATCTAATGCTCATAAAAATTCGAATTAGTTTTAGGTTTTAGTTCTTAGGCTAAACATTTGTACACCTTTTAGGTAGATCACAGCGTACTGTATTTTTTATTCTATTGTCTTTTATTATGTCACCTGTGTATCACATATAAATATTTACTTACTTTACTTACTTACATACAACATTTTCAATTAAAAAATACCGCACTCGACACGGTTCATCGGTTTGGCAGCTACGATGCTACACACAGATGTTAAGCTTCTAACATCCCTTGTTTGCGTCGGGGTTTAAAAAGTTATACGGGGTGGCACCGGGGTAGTGTACCGGAACGATCAAATGAGGATAAGATGGTCATACTTTTTATCTATTCCTCTGATTGTATGATTTGTTAACTAAGTATTTAGGCAATTACATGAACTCCTTCAAAGCCTGAGATACAGGAATTTCCTAGTTCAGGCTCAAGTATTATGTATGCACCATGTAGATGTAAGACTTTTAATGCAAATTGTTATTATTATGTTTTATTAATAAAGATTATATATATATATATATATATATATATATATATATATATATATATAAAAGATTATACTGAACAACTTTCCCCATGGGGCCAACCACGAAATCGAAGAAAAAAAAGAGCCAGTTAAGAGCTGCTGCTTTTTCTAAATCTAGTAGTTGGTCTCATAGGAAATGTTGTTCATTATGACCATCTTATTCGCATTTGCTCATTCCGGATCATAATCCCTGAAACACCCAGTATATTATTTAGCCGGGAACACAATCAGTACGTTTTCAGAGAAATATCTGTGGACTGAGACTACAAAATAGGGTTCTTCAAACAATTATATCGATTTTGAAAGGGTCGGCAAACCACATGTGTCCTTGGAGTTGCCAACGTCGATAGGATACAGTAACCTCTTACTTCCACGCGGGCCGCCTCTTAACCACTGATGTGGTATAAAAAAAAACATTATTTTCTATTACTTTGTAGGGTGGTAGGTACGCCAGCGTTAGACCAGTTTTATACGAATTGTGTCAATTACCTTGGCAGGGGTTCGCTGTTGTCTTCGTCGCTTGAGTATTTCGATATGACTTCTTGAAACCTATCCAGCAACGCTGCTATGGCCAGTGGGTCCTGGTCATCTAAAGAAAAAAACCCGATCGTTAATAATCATCTCCGGATCCGACAGACTTCTCACCAGTATGGTTTGTTTACATATTTGACCGTTTTTGTAGATGTAGGGTTTCACTACCCCGCGCTTTCCAGTGCTGTGATGTAGACGTTTTTAGATGCCAAACATCGGGTTTGTTAGACAGAGGACGCTCTACGTAAGAACTATTGTTTATTCAGTGATAGTAATCTTATCTTATCTTATCTAGATGAGGGCCCTTTCGGATGCACTTCGACCCAGCGGGATCTTTTGTGCATAGTGATAGTAATCAGAAAAGCCTTTAATCTTTATATCGGAACGTGTATCCACGGAATCTCGTTAACTGCGTGGATTTACATTCAAAAAATCCTGTTAATTCATATTCCCGTTGACTTTGAAAAGTAATTCTGTTTGAACGTGGATCCGCATTCCTGCAGAACAAGGGGATTTCGTAGGTCCACGTACATACCATACCAAACCAAAGGTTAACTTCCATGTGTTTTTACAAAAAAAAATACAAAACACTCACATCTCACACTCACACACACATCTGAGTAAATTAAAGTTAACCGCCATAAATTATAAATTTGTAACTAAAGTAACTAGCTAATCCTCCTACCCATCTGCGTTTTTGCCTGCAGGTTGGCAGAAGAAAATAATGCAAAACCAAGGGTTGTTTACGTGAAAAAAATATTATTTATTTATTTATTACCTCGCCATCTATCGGGACCAATAAACTAGTAAACATGAAGCCTTACCTTCTACTCCTGACAGCGCCACGTCCTCTAGCATGGAGAACTGCAGTAGCGTCTCGAAGCAGGCGCGCGCGAACTCTTCCCTCTCTCGGAGTTCTAGCTCGTTCTCTGCATAAATACGTTAGGTTTTATTAGAAAATGTTGAGTGGAAGTCAAATCATCAAGTGTAAACAAAAGTTCAACACGGTTATTGTGATTTTTGTTTTCTCGTAATTCATGCTTTATTATGGGTTTTGGATTATCTCCCAGTGCTATTTAGTTTAATGAACACTGAAAACCATTTTCAAGGAGCGTGTCCTGCGGGTAACTCATTTAGTGTAAATTTAAAGGCTTGGTCACAAAGCTCGTTCGATGTCGGCGGAGCGCGTCAAACAGTTAGGGCTCTCAGCTAGCTGACCATGTGGGCGTGCAGCGCGAACGCGTGGCGTTGCGTTTTGAGAGCTGGTATCACGCTAGGTGTGTGGCGAAGCCGTAATACTCAGTACTTACTGGACTCAGAAGAGTGGCGGAAAAAAGGCGAAGCATTTGCTTAGCAGTTAGACGCATAATTTATTTATTTATTTATTTATTTATTATTCGGAGAACCAACAGCTAACAATTCAAAATAATAATATAAGCTAGTTATATAACTTAAGTAACAGAAAGCCAATTAAAGGTTCCCACCAGTAGCAACAGGTTAACATACAATTGGTGGTTATCACTAGTTACAACGTGTTACCCACAAGCATACAATGAATACATATGTAAGAAAGAAAAAAAGAAAATGAATTATTTATTAAGTGATCTGAGTCAACCGTTACAGTAATAAATATGATGTCGCGCATGCGACTCGCTCACTTAAAAAACTCGTCTGTTAAAATCCGTCTTATAGTGGTGATGTTGCTATTGAAAATGTCAATATCCCGCTCCTTCGTTAGTTCATTAAGGCTTTTACCAGCTCGCAATAAAAAGCTATTTTTTCTATAATTACGTGATGTAAATTGAATTGAGAGGGGAGGGAAGTATCTTTTAGACCTAGATGGAGTATTGAAGGAGAGCTTAGCTAGTAATTCCGGACAATCAATGTTACCATTTAAGATACTAAGTATATAAATAATATCTGCAATTTGACGACGTTTATGCAATGGAATGAGGTGATGTTTTTTACAAATATTTTCATAATTAGACGAATTGTAAGGGGTTTTTAGCTTAAAGCAGAGGTATTTTATAATTTTTTTCTGTATACGTTCCAACCTGTTAATGTAGATATTGTAAGAGGGGTTCCAGATTTGAGACGCATATTCAAGTTTGCTTCGGACATATGTGCAATAAAGAACTTTAATAGTTTTAATTTGGGTAAAATGTAAGGAACTACGCATAATAAATCCTAATGCCTTAGTAGCACTAGCTACCATATTATCAACATGAGTTTCGAATAAAAGCTTAGAATCATGGGTGACTCCCAGGTCCCTCATGCATGACACAGTTTTGAGCACATGATCATTAAGCTTGTAGATGGTCGGGATTATACTACGTTGTCTTGTGAAGGTTAAAGTAAAGCATTTAGATACATTAAGGTCTAATTTATTGGTCTGACAATATGCGACAAGACGCGTAAGGTCATCTTGTAGAAGGGCAGAGTCATCTAATGAATTCACTTTAATAAAAATTTTCATGTCGTCAGCAAAACATAGCAATTTGGAAGAGTGGAAACAATCACTGATGTCATTAACAAATACATTGAAGAGCAATGGCCCCAGCAACGATCCTTGCGGGACGCCACTGGGAACAGTTACCCAACCAGACATATAGTTGTTAATGACAACAGCTTGCGACCTGTTATCAATATAAGATGCGAACCATCGCAATAGATCACCATGAATACCTATGTTGTTTAATTTAAGAATTAGCAGTTTATGGTCAATTCTATCGAACGCCTTACTGTAGTCAGTGTACACTACATCCACTTGGCTACCTTCGGACATGGCTTTAGTTACATAATCGTTAAGGAGTATTAGATTCGAAACGGTAGACTTACAACGCTGGAAACCATGCTGGAAAGGACTAAAATAGTTCTTAATTGCCGCATATAATTGAGCATGAACTACTTTTTCAAGTACTTTAGCAAGTATGCAAAGTTTTGAAATTGGCCTATAATTAGTTACTTCCGTTTTTGGGCCTTTCTTATGGACGGGTGTAATGTAGGCTGATTTCCAAATCGAAGGGACATGACATTCAGCAAAAGAGCGCTTAAACAGTAGCGATATTGGTACCACAATAGTTTTCGCGCAATTAATCAAAAATTGAGCCGGCATATCATCAGGTCCAGCTGTTTTGGACGGATCTAGTTTTAACAGTAAGTTTATGAGAACATCCGAGTTAACTTGTATATTACATATATGCGTAATTGAACTAGCTGTAGGGTTGACCGGCATCGCTAGCTCAGTACTAGGCGCAGAAAAAGTTGTATAGAAATAGCTAGAGAAAGCCTCACATATATCAGCGGCTGAATTGACCAATCTTTCATCATACTTCAGACAACTCGGTACACCATGTGATACAGAGCGTGACTTGATGTAGGACCAAAACTGCTTCGGGTCTTTAACGATATTGTTTTCAAGGCTACGAATATATGTTTTAAAGCATGACTGTTCCAGTTTTTTGACCCTGTCCCTTAGAATATTATAAGAGTTTGAATCAGATATATTGCCGTATATACGAAATTTCTTTAAATATTTAAATTTCTCTTTGACAGCTTTTTTTAGAGCCGGCGAGTACCACTTCGGAAAACTATCAGTGTGACATATTTTACTAGGGATATATTTAAGTCGCAATTTTTTAAATATGGAGTAAAAAAAGCTAACAGACTCCTCTAATGAACGTCGCGAGAATTCATTCTCCCAATTAACCAAGGTCAGCTCATTACTAATCGAATTATAGTCACCTTTATTATAACAGTATTTAATACGAGAAGCAGGTTTCAAACTATTTATTTGTGCAAATTGAATCGAGATTAATATAGCTTTGTGGTAGGGATCAATCGGTACTAAAGGGTCCAAACACTCGCCAACATGCACTACATCATTTGACAGGACAAGGTCCAACAACTTACCGTACTGGTTTAGAACATCATTGTATTGGGTTAAGTTTAATGTGTTTAACTCATCAATTAAACTGCACTCATCGTTAGTTTTATAGTTCGAGGGAACCAAAATAGAATACTGATGTGTCCATATAATATTGCTCATATTAAAGTCGCCTATTATTAAAAACTTGTCATCACAACCACGTAAAACAGCTTCGCCCAGGCTACCAAGAAAGTTAGATAATTGCTGTGAGAAGGTATTACCATTACCTTGTTTACATAAGTATAAAACACAAAGGTGCAGGTTAATCGATGTATTATGGCAGCTCTTAATAGTCAAGGTCACCCACAGGTCTTCAGCTGATGATTGGTAGGTAGGTTGCGGTATGACCGCTAGCTCCCTGCGAGTAGCTATGATAACGCCACCTCCACGATTTTGACCAGTTAAAAGATAATCACGGTCACGCCTCCAAACGACATATCGATCATCAAATAACTCCGTGTCCAATACTCCATCTAGTAGCCACGTCTCAGTTAGTAAAATTATGTCATAAGATGAAATTTTCAGATTGCGATAAAATATAGAAGTTTTGGAACGAAGTCCCCTTACGTTTTGATAATAAATTGTAGGATAAATCCCTCCCCTATTATTACTTACAGCCATTTCCACAATATATGCAATAATAAAATATCAACAGATTAATCGAGCTGCCTAAACAGTGAATTATATTAAATATATTAAATAAGCGTAAACGACGGTAGGATAATTTTAATTCTGACTGGAAATAATTGCAACACATTGTAGTATTCGTTAGAAGGCATATGCAATTTATAGTAAGTGCGAAAGAGCGAGTAATTAAGCATAACTTAAGATATCGGTGTTGGAAGAAGACGAATATAATTAAGCGAGCGTGCCCTGTGCGGTGCATCTGGAATGTGAATAGCGATAAGCCGTGCACCCGATAACAATAACAAGCTAGCCCGGCCGGGCCGGGCCGCTCAGTGATGCTCAAACTTTTCCATACATTGGCTAAGCCGTTGTTAGCATAGATAAACATAACTGTAGCAAACGGAAACAAAGAAAAAAAGTGGGCTAGGACACAAATTACAGTAATTTGTTTAAATCGCTTTCAGTGATAATGACGTGAACTTTCGAGTTGTCGTCCTTGCGTACATGAATCTTCGCAAATTTCACCCATACATATTTGTAATTTTTGGATTTCAATTCTGTTTTCGCTTTTGTTAGTAGCATTTTGTAGTCAGGTGTAAGGTGATCATTCACAAAGATCTTGTTATGAGAATCCCTGAGCCCGAGTTCATTCGCTGTTATGGTCTTCCTCAGTCTCGCTGATATAGGCTATAGGCTATAATAGGCTATAATAGCTCGCATAATAGGCTACTAATAAAATATACTCACTCGGCTACCACCACCCACGACCCCCCAGAAGGTGGACTGATAAACTCGTGAATGTCGCGGGAGTCCGCTGGATGCGGATGGCGGAGGACTGGTAATTGTGGCACTCTTTGGGAAAGGCCTATTATTTAGGCTGTACTCACGCGCACCACGCCCACCAGGGCGCGCGCGCTGCCGTCCGTGCCACTGCCGCTGTACTCACGTGGAGACGCGGGCTGCGCGTGCAGCGAGCCGGCGCGCACGAGCGCGAGCGCGGCGCGCACGTGGCGCGCGGGCACGCGCGGGGAGCCGCGCAGGATCTCGTCGCGCACCACGCCCACCAGGGCGCGCGCGCTGCCGTCCGTGCCACTGCCGCTGTACTCACGTGGAGACGCGGGCTGCGCGTGCAGCGAGCCGGCGCGCACGAGCGCGAGCGCGGCGCGCACGTGGCGCGCGGGCACGCGCGGGGAGCCGCGCAGGATCTCGTCGCGCACCACGCCCACCAGGGCGCGCGCGCTGCCGTCCGTGCCACTGCCGCTGTACTCACGTGGAGACGCGGGCTGCGCGTGCAGCGAGCCGGCGCGCACGAGCGCGAGCGCGGCGCGCACGTGGCGCGCGGGCACGCGCGGGGAGCCGCGCAGGATCTCGTCGCGCACCACGCCCACCAGGGCGCGCGCGCTGCCGTCCGTGCCACTGCCGCTGTACTCACGTGGAGACGCGGGCTGCGCGTGCAGCGAGCCGGCGCGCACGAGCGCGAGCGCGGCGCGCACGTGGCGCGCGGGCACGCGCGGGGAGCCGCGCAGGATCTCGTCGCGCACCACGCCCACCAGGGCGCGCGCGCTGCCGTCCGTGCCACTGCCGCTGTACTCACGTGGAGACGCGGGCTGCGCGTGCAGCGAGCCGGCGCGCACGAGCGCGAGCGCGGCGCGCACGTGGCGCGCGGGCACGCGCGGGGAGCCGCGCAGGATCTCGTCGCGCACCACGCCCACCAGGGCGCGCGCGCTGCCGTCCGTGCCACTGCCGCTGTACTCACGTGGAGACGCGGGCTGCGCGTGCAGCGAGCCGGCGCGCACGAGCGCGAGCGCGGCGCGCACGTGGCGCGCGGGCACGCGCGGGGAGCCGCGCAGGATCTCGTCGCGCACCACGCCCACCAGGGCGCGCGCGCTGCCGTCCGTGCCACTGCCGCTGTGGAAATAGTATTTTATGCAATCGTTATATAATGTATGCTTTTTCAGTCGAGTACCGCGTTTAGGCCACGAAGCTTGCTGAGTGGCCGAATTAAGGTAAGAGACTTAAAAAGCTAATTATATAAATATTGTATACAATACTTTTTCTACGAGTCAACTGAACTAATTAAACAAACTTGGTATCTATTGAAAACGAAGTGCAACCAACGCCTTTTTGTTTTTTTTTATGTCTATTTACCTTTTGACTTTCTCATGACGGCGTCCTATTGGTCAAATACATTATAGTTCAGTAAAGGCGCCACGTGATTGGTCCATGTCATTTTAATTGTAACAGTTATGAAATGTTGAGTTGGGAGCTCCATAGAAAAAAGTATGTGGTTTAAGTTTTGTGTACGAAGTCTTAATTCAAACATTAAGGTCGACGAGTATAAAAACAATTATTATAGCATTCCATAATCCATACAAGAATAAGAGCGCCCGCACACCACTAGTGGACGCCATTAAACGCGACCACTTTGCCGCACATTAGGCCACCACTGGGCGCCACTAAACGCGGTGCGCGTTCATGCTACACAATAGTTATTTACGATACAAGTGCCACAAATAGGAAATTCGCAACGAGTGGTGATTAATTAAAACACGACCGAAGGGAGTGTTTTAAATCGACACGAGTTGCAAATTACCTATTCGCACGTGTATCGTACAACGTTTTACTGTACATATGGCTCTTTAAAGTTTCGACATATGCACGAAAAGTGCTCTTTTCCGCACTAGTGTGGGAAAGTAGCAACATATGTACTGTAATATGTATGAAAGAACTCGTCCGCGGTTTGTGTGGCGCATTGTGTGGCGGCTGTAACTGACGGAGTCGCAGTTCACGGGGAGGAGAACTGCCTACGTGTTAACAAACAAATTAAAACTGTATCACAGGCCTCAGCCCACCTTTATGTACACATGCACCGTCTTTTCGTTGGTTTGGCGCATTTCGGGTGCAGGAGATTCAAAACGCTTCCCATAGCGCCCGTATGCGAGGAGTCGTTTCCACTAGTCGATGGCGGCGAGCGGAAGTTTCAGAGGGTGTATGTCTGAAATAGACGGAGGGAGAACCTCTCGAACTATCCTCTCACCCGCTTTTAATTGACCGATTTCACTGGTGAGCGATTTCAGCGGAGAATACTCGCAAAATACTAAAAATTACTTTATATATTTATAAGATAAGAAAGACAAAGGGCACGATGGCTTAATGTTTTACATGCTTTGATGAAAACTTACGTGATTTAGAGCAGTGTTTTTCTTCCCGCCGGATGTTTAAATGTATTTTCAAATTTTCATAGTTAAAGTTTGAGGGATTCTATAATACAAAAATTAAGAACAGCGGAGGGGACCCACGCTATGAAAAAGTCTTATTTGATTCGATACTTACGGCGCTTCGAACATGAAGGTTTCTAAAACACCGGGTAGCGTCTCCCAGAACTCCCCGTATACGTCAGGCTGCTCCCTCGCCAGCGGCAAGCCTGTCGCTAAAACCTACAAATATAATATAAATGCTACAATAGGCATGGTGACAACATTTTTTTCATGATGTTTTTCGAACCAGTTTTTGGAAAGGAACAAATGTTTGTATGGGAGCAATAACAATTAAAGAACATAAATACCCAAAAAATTTAGACAAAGATTGGCCTCGCTGGCGGCAGCGCAAAACGCTTCATATTGATTGACAGACAGGTGTGACGTCACAACGACATTTGTTAGTACATAGTACATCGAGTAATATATCGTTGTATGGAAAATCAGATTGTTGTTTAGGTCGCGAAATACTTACGTTTAAGTACATAGTTGTCATACAATTTTTTTTCTATAAAAGCGTAAAGATTCTATTGGTAACTTCAAATTTACTTTTGGACAATAAAAAAAAAACATATTTTATCTAAACTTTCAAGGATCATATCTTTTTACGAATTTAATTATATTTTATAATATATACTTTATTACGATAATTTGATGATTTACTATTCATTTAGCATTACTACGTTATCAATTTGAACATGAGGCACTATGTCTATTTTCCTTGCCGCCAGATAAAATATTTAGAAAAGAGAAGAAATTGAATTTTGTCCTAAAATAGAATGAAACCTAAGAAACACGAGTTTAATTTCAATTCAAAACATTTATTTCGACCAACTGGGATCATAGATAGAGTAAAGTAGGTTATTAAAGGTCTAAAATGCGTTGAAATCTAGCGTTCAAATTGTTGCACTATAAAGGCGCGAGGTTAAAAAATCGAAAATGATTGATGATTCAACAGTATTCAACAGTAAATTTAGACTACAGATATGAAAAGTACAGACTAATAATAATTTAATAATTACTATTTTACGCCAGTATCTAAGTAATCATAAGTACGTTGTGTAGCTATTCATTCCCCAGGGATCTATCAAACGTCATACTTTCTATGTGAAATGAGTTCTAATCTAGATATCTTCTCAGCTTTTACAACTTACCTGCAATAGTAGCGTGGAAATCTGCGATGTCTCGTCAGGCTGGTCGATGGTCTGCCTTCTCCTGTCCCCTATCGACTTCTTCATCGCTGCGTGCAAAGCCTGCATAAACAAATGTCCAAACTGTACATAATGGGATCGGCCAAATAACCAATAAAATAGTTGCCGCAGGAAACCATTGTTCAGCATTGCAAAAAGCAGAACAAGACATGCACAAAATTCATATATTAAACGCGCATGCAAGCTTTACAATGAAAAATGTATGAAGGTAGATTTATTTGGCAGTTCGCTAGTAGAATTCATAAAACAGGTTATTTATCTTCTGAAATAGTGTGTAATTTTAAAATAATAATAATATGTATTTTACTTTACTTAAACTTTTTTGTATGTATTTATAACGGTTATAGTGATTTAATTGTGTAATTTAATTGTTTTTTCTTCTAAAATAGGAAACTGTAGGTTTAGTTATACTATTAATGTATAGCTTCTAGCTAATTACTTTGTAAATAATTTAAGCCCGTTTGTTTCCAATAAAAACAAAAAAAAAAACAGTTCGGGGGAACACGTGCCCAATACAGTTGACCACGGACATAGATTTATAGTTTTTTTTGAGGGGATAGGGGCCTTATTGTCGTTGGTGCTTTTGTGCTGTGAATCGAGGCATTTCTATCAGCGCATCGTTAATAATGACGTAAACGCCAACAACAATAACGGCCGCATTCATAAACGTTCTACAAGCTTATTTTAACTAAAATGCCGTTACAATTCGTTTGTCCTTATCTGTCACATTGCCATTTGTGTTCGTAAGAAAGGGACAAAGCACATTTTATTTAGCAGAGGCATTTTAAGTTTTATGAATAAGAGGGTAAGTCTTTCTCTGAGAATGATACAAGTATGTTAAGGCGGAACAACAGCATGAAACATGGCGGGCGGTGCGGCCTGGTAGAGCTGCGCGGTCGCGGCCAGGCAGCGCGTGCGGGCCGCGCCCGAGCACGCGCGGGCCAGCGCGGTCAGCGCCGAGAACAGGGCTGGGAGCAGCTCGTGGCGGGAGAGCGCTTCCTGACAACAACATAACTGTACACATACCTGCAACAAGTGCGGCGCGGCGGCGGCCGAGGCGGGCGGCGCGGCCTGGTAGAGCTGCGCGGTCGCGGCCAGGCAGCGCGTGCGGGCCGCGCCCGAGCACGCGCGGGCCAGCGCGGTCAGCGCCGAGAACAGGGCTGGGAGCAGCTCGTGGCGGGAGAGCGCTTCCTGACAACAACATAACTGTACACATACCTGCAACAAGTGCGGCGCGGCGGCGGCCGAGGCGGGCGGCGCGGCCTGGTAGAGCTGCGCGGCCGCGGCCAGGCAGCGCGTGCGGGCCGCGCCCGAGCACGCGCGGGCCAGCGCGGTCAGCGCCGAGAACAGGGCTGGGAGCAGCTCGTGGCGGGAGAGCGCTTCCTGACAACAACATAACTGTACACATACCTGCAACAAGTGCGGCGCGGCGGCGGCCGAGGCGGGCGGCGCGGCCTGGTAGAGCTGCGCGGCCGCGGCCAGGCAGCGCGTGCGGGCCGCGCCCGAGCACGCGCGGGCCAGCGCGGTCAGCGCCGAGAACAGGGCTGGGAGCAGCTCGTGGCGGGAGAGCGCTTCCTGACAACAACATAACTGTACACATACCTGCAACAAGTGCGGCGCGGCGGCGGCCGAGGCGGGCGGCGCGGCCTGGTAGAGCTGCGCGGCCGCGGCCAGGCAGCGCGTGCGGGCCGCGCCCGAGCACGCGCGGGCCAGCGCGGTCAGCGCCGAGAACAGGGCTGGGAGCAGCTCGTGGCGGGAGAGCGCTTCCTGACAACAACATAACTGTACACATACCTGCAACAAGTGCGGCGCGGCGGCGGCCGAGGCGGGCGGCGCGGCCTGGTAGAGCTGCGCGGCCGCGGCCAGGCAGCGCGTGCGGGCCGCGCCCGAGCACGCGCGGGCCAGCGCGGTCAGCGCCAAGAACAGGGCTGGGAGCAGCTCGTGGCGGGAGAGCGCTTCCTGACAACAACATAACTGTACACATACCTGCAACAAGTGCGGCGCGGCGGCGGCCGAGGCGGGCGGCGCGGCCTGGTAGAGCTGCGCGGCCGCGGCCAGGCAGCGCGTGCGGGCCGCGCCCGAGCACGCGCGGGCCAGCGCGGTCAGCGCCGAGAACAGGGCTGGGAGCAGCTCGTGGCGGGAGAGCGCTTCCTGACAACAACATAACTGTACACATACCTGCAACAAGTGCGGCGCGGCGGCGGCCGAGGCGGGCGGCGCGGCCTGGTAGAGCTGCGCGGTCGCGGCCAGGCAGCGCGTGCGGGCCGCGCCCGAGCACGCGCGGGCCAGCGCGGTCAGCGCCGAGAACAGGGCTGGGAGCAGCTCGTGGCGGGAGAGCGCTTCCTGACAACAACATAACTGTACACATACCTGCAACAAGTGCGGCGCGGCGGCGGCCGAGGCGGGCGGCGCGGCCTGGTAGAGCTGCGCGGCCGCGGCCAGGCAGCGCGTGCGGGCCGCGCCCGAGCACGCGCGGGCCAGCGCGGTCAGCGCCGAGAACAGGGCTGGGAGCAGCTCGTGGCGGGAGAGCGCTTCCTGACAACAACATAACTGTACACATACCTGCAACAAGTGCGGCGCGGCGGCGGCCGAGGCGGGCGGCGCGGCCTGGTAGAGCTGCGCGGCCGCGGCCAGGCAGCGCGTGCGGGCCGCGCCCGAGCACGCGCGGGCCAGCGCGGTCAGCGCCGAGAACAGGGCTGGGAGCAGCTCGTGGCGGGAGAGCGCTTCCTGACAACAACATAACTAGGTCAGACGTCTGGTGAATACAAAGCGTTTTGGGGAGAACATGTTAAGAACTAGGTTGCGTTGTGTTGTATTTCAAAAAGTTTCTGTCAAAAAAATAATTTTTGGTAAACTTGTAAAAAGACAACTGTACTTCTAACGAGCCCAGACTCAACGGGGCTACGTCTGTTAAGTCCCTAATTCCCCTGCCCCCCTTTTGTCTCCATCATCAAACCAGCTCGATGGTACCATAATATTGAATTGTCATCCAAACTATACTTAAACCCAAATTTTCAGCTCAATTGGCTAAAGATAAATCTGCTTTAAAATTAAGTTGCACGATTCCACCTGAACAAATATAGTTACATACATTGTAAGTTAAATAAAATATGTTTCATACAACCGCACCAATCAAAAATTTACGAAATTGACAACTTCACTTCCAGATCCGTGCGAGTGGAGCGGGCAGCTTCAATATTTCAACCAATCACAGAGTAGTATTCTTTCGGCGCGAGGCCAACTAGATTTTTTTCAACCAATCACAGCAGAATTCTAGTGGCGCGATAGATATAGATTTGCTCAGATCACACACAAGCTCATAACTTCCTAGAGAGTTATGAAAATCGATAACTCCCGTGGGAACAATTTAGGCCGTTGTCCTTCTGACCCCGTATCATGGTCGGCCTTATCACGCGATAAGTGACAAGATAGAGCGTCCGTCTCGTTCTATTGAACGGTGTCAGCCAGTGACGGACGCTCTATCTTGTCACTTATCGTGTGATAAAGCCGTCCATGCTACGGGGTCTGTATATAGGTAAGGAATAACACCATTTACGAGCAAGTGTGATGAAAATTAATGAAATGATTTTGCCAAACTACGAGTATAAGACGTTGTTTCTCGTAGATGCACATATCGCAGGTAATTCACGCCCGAGCCTAAGGCATTCTTCATTTTCACCCCCTAGATATAGTACATTGTGATACAAGTGAGGTATGTTGACAATTACATCAGAGGCGGAATTATCACGCGAGCCGCAGGTGAGCGTGATAAGAGAGCCGAGGATGGTAATTATCAAAGCTCACGCGTTTCATACGACGTTTTTCAACACATTTTGCGAGGAAAAAATCCTTTTCATAAGATGAAAATTTGATAGGCCTGCCAAGTTATTTTCTTTACTTATTGATGTCAACAGGTTTTTACTCACATATTGTATACATCGTCAAGAATTTCTAATGGCGTCCATTCTTTTTATCACTTTTCTAGTCACTGGTTTGGCCGAATTCAATAAAAAACATTTTAAATCACACCACACACACATTTAAAAAATATATCATCCATCCTTATTCCATAAGTTTCCGAACGCATCCTTTCCCTTACCTCTGCTGAAGTTGGCAGTAACACTTCCGTTAAATACCAAGTGCCTGTGACGTCACGTCCAGTCGCCATATTGTTGCAACAAAAAACTCAAAATCACCGCGCGCGCGCATCTCCTCTATGAAAAATCCCAATAATACTTTAAACAATAATAAACCTCAAATTATCTCTCAAAATAATCTAATAAATCTTGCAAGTAAAAATTTAGTGATTGGATTGCCGAAGAATCTCAACCGAACCAGCACATCAGGTATTCATCGCAGCAGCACACGAGGTAATCCCTATTAATCCTTTCAAATTTACACCATCCTCCTTTTTGGTCCTTCGAGCCGGATATTTTACAGTTACACTTTAGAATCTTTGCATATTTAGTTATTTATTCGCACATTTTCAAATTACACAATTCGTACATCTCATACCCGTCTCGCCATTTTCCACGTTTAGATTAGATTTCCACTCCTATTTGTGTACATTTATATTTAAAAATGGCTACGAATATAGATTTAAAACTTTTAGATGGCAAAAGGAAAAGCTTTTTCGCCATATTACAAAATGTTTACGATTTGAGCCGAAATGTAACAACCGCGGAAGAACAGAAGAAGTTTCTAATCAGAACAAAAACGCTAGATAAACTAAGAACAGAATTCACAGATGTGGTTAATGAAATGAATCGCCTAACGATGACCCTCAATCCCGAGCTCGAGGTCGACTTCAAGGCTGTCGAAGCCTTCGATGAAATTTACTGTCATATTCGATCGACGGAAGAATACCTCGTTAATTCAGTTAAAACAGAGGCCGCACCCTCAAGGTCAGTACACTCGGTACCTAACAGCAGGCCTATACCTAAATTGCCAGCTTTAGAGTTGATCTCATTCAACGGCGACCCAGCGCGATGGCCGCTGTTTTACCAAAACTTTAAAGAAATGATTCACGAGAATGAACACCTCTCAGACGCCGAACGCGTTCAATATTTAGTTTCGAAACTATCTGGGCCGGTTTCCTCTGTCATCGCAGGAGTCCTCCCTGTTGCCTCCAATTATAACATCATTTGGAATTTACTCGTTGAGAAATACCAAGATGAACGTACGTTAGGTACTCAGTATTTAGATAAGATGTTCAAATTCAAACCCCTAACAACCGCGTCTCCGCATAACCTTGACTCATTTGTTGAGCAATATTGCGCATCAGTTGCAGCTCTTAAGTCATTAACTCTGGAAGATTTAGCAGATTTCATTATTACGCATATAGCTCTCAACAAGCTCGATAAGACACCGTTCAACTCTTTGAACAAAGCTGCCGCTCGCAGAAAATACCTACATTCGCGTCTCTCGAAAGGTTCGTAAAAGATCAAAGCAAAGTATTGTCACGCACTGAGTTAAATATAACAAATACTTTCCGCGCACCCGCTAAACAAAGTTACTCACAAACCGCTTATAAAAACAAACCCTATCATTCATACGTGATGAACTCGCAAACCGCTCAACCGCTTTCGATACCTACCGCTCCGCCGTCGCACACCGCTTCCGCAAACATCACAAACGTGCATACTTGCATCGTTTGTAATAATGAGAAACATCCCTTGTATTTCTGTAAAAAATTTAACGACCTTGACGCGAATGCTAGGTACTCAATAGTGACTAAACATTCGTTTTGTAAAAACTGCCTCGGATTTCATAACATAAAAGAATGTAAATCGATCAGAACTTGTGCCAAATGCAATCGGAAACATCACTCACTGTTACACATTGACAATTTTGTGTACCAACCAAATAATATTCAACGCTTTGATACACCGCCGCCGCCGCCGCCGCCGCGAGCTAATGTTTTGACGTTTGTCGAGCCGCAGACGCCAAGTGCGAGCGAAACAAACATATTTCCCTCAAACTCGACCCCCTCGAATTCCGCATCGCTCGCCTGCGCTGTAACTGCGCAAGACTGGCGAGTCGGATCAGTTTCCGGACAAACGGTAAACACAAACATGCCGCCGCGTGAAAAACAATCAAGTAATACTCATTGCTTTGTCACCTCTGACGTGAACTCGTGCACATTTTACAACGACGTTGTGCCTACAGCTTGTGTAAAAGTGTTGAATAGTGAAAGTGAAGTGAATACCGCTAATATGAGAATTCTTTTAGACACAGGGTCAACGGCAAATTTCATAACGAAATCCTGTTGTCAGAGACTGAAATTAAACATAAAATGCCAACCTTCATCCGTACATGGAATAGGTATGTCGGTGAAACCCGTGCTAGGTTATACGACAATAGTATTCAGATCGAGAACCGATCCTCGCTGCCAGTATTCGATAAAAGCCGCTGTCGTCGAACAAATTACAGGTAATTTGCCCACTACGCGTCTGAATACAAAAATATTAGAATATTTTAAAAACCTAACACTTGCTGATGAGTTGTTTTACATGCCATCAGAAATAGACTGCGTTGTCGGGTCAGGATTATTCCCGCATTTACTCCGAGCCGGTAAAGTGACGCACTCAGATACTCGCGCTGTCGCCTTGGAAACTTCCTTGGGGTATATAATCATGGGCGAAGCGGAAGGTAATTCGTATTCAACAAATAATCATTCCTTTCACGCTTTTATTGAGGATAACAATGAATTAGAGAATTTAGTCCAACGATTTTGGAACCTCGAATCATTACCCGCCCGCAAAATATTGAGTCCCGAAGAACAACAGTGCGAACAGATGTTCAACGAAAATGTGTCTCGCGAATCGGACGGTCGATATGTCGTCTCATTGCCTTTTTCGGATGATCCCTTAATGTTAGGGGACTCTTACAAAAATGCCACCCGCCGCCTCTTGTCGCTTGAACGTAAGTTAGATTCTCAGCTGGAATTACGCTCAGGTTATAACACAACCATGCAAGATTACATAGATAAAGGTTTTTTAGCTAAAGTGTCTGAACCTTCAACCGCACCTCTCACTTATCATATACCACACAGAGCAGTGTATCGACCTGACAAAGACACCTCTAGAATCAGAATTGTTGTAGATGCCAGTTCCAAAACATCATCTGGCAAAAGCCTGAATGACATTTTACATTGCGGTGCTAACCTGCAAACAAACATATTTGATTTGTTGATAAATCTCCGCTTATTCTCTGTCGCTGTCTCAGCAGATCTGGAAAAAATGTATTTCCAGCTGAAATTAAAAACTGAGCATAAAGCCTTCCAAAGGATACTATTCAGATTTAACCCAGAAACTGAACCCATTCAAACATATGAGTTCCAAAGGCTCGCATTTGGACTCAAATGTTCGCCTTATCTCGCTATGAGAGTGGTTCGCCAACTTGCTCAAGATGAAGGGAACAAGTACCCGAAAGCCTCCCAAGTTGCTCCGCTCTATTCTTATATGGATGACTTCATTCATTCCGTTGCTTCACCTAGTGAAGCACTAGAATTGTATAACCAATTGTTTAATATGTTTGCCAGTGGTGGTTTTAAGTTGACCAAGTGGATCTCAAACTCACCTCAATTTCTACAAAACATTCCTGTAGAATCTCGGGCCTCAAAAAGTTTAAATTTTGATTCTGAGTCAGAAACCAAATTAGTTGGACTCCGTTGGGACCCCGTGAAAGATCATTTCACCTTTAAGGTTAATTGCTCAGATACTGAAAATTGCACCAAGCGATCAATTCTTGCTCAAACCGCTGCTCTATATGACCCACTAGGTTTACTCGCTCCACTCACCGTTTACATGAAACTTCTAATACAAGAGTGTTGGAAACGCCTGCTTTCCTGGGATGAAGAGGTCCCTAGTGACATTTGTAGAGTCTGGTCTCAGATAAAAATAGAACTGTCAAATCTGTCACAGATTAAAATACCTCGACATGTAGGAATAGATGAAAATTCATATAATAGTCTTTTGGGATTCGCAGACTCAAGTGAGAAATGCTATGGAGCTGTTATATACTTACGGATTGGCTCTTTGACATCCGAAGCTTCACACGTGGCATTACTATGTGCTCGCTCTCGCCTTGCTCCTCTGAAGAAGATAACTTTGGCTCGGCTCGAACTTTGTGCAGCTCATCTCCTCTCTCAACTTATAAAGACTGCTCTAAAAACTATTAATACAAGATGTCAAGTGAACACTACGCTTGCTTTTTCTGATTCAACCATTACACTTGCATGGATTCATTCCTCACCGCACAGGTGGCAAACATTTATTGCGAACAGAACTTCTGCAATACATGATGTATTAGCCCCGCAGTACTGGTATCATATTCCTGGCCATGAAAACCCAAGTGACCTTGTTTCACGCCCTGTCACACCAAATAAGTTAATCGATAATAAATCGTGGTTTGATGGTCCTGAATGGCTTGCCTTACCATGTGATAAATGGCCCATAAGCTCTTTTAATAAATTGAATATTCCGGCTGATATTCCCGAATCAAAGTCCGTCTCTTTGGTTCAGAAACTAGATACTCAAAGTGAAACTCACCCGCTATTGGCACTCATTGAGCGCATGTCAATTTGGACTAAGCTGTTAAATGCAGTAACATATGTCTTACGATTTGCAAAAATATTAAAAAGTAGTGGTTCTATTACCATAACTGATTTGAATGTTTCTGAAACTTACCTCATTAAAGTAGTCCAATCTGCATACTTTGCTTCTGACATTGATGTCATTAAAAATAATAAAACTCTTCGCGCCCCTCTTAGAAAATTGAATGCTTTCATTGATGACAACGGTATCCTACGTGTCGGAGGACGTTTAAATAATGCTCCCATGACATACGAGCAAAAGCATCCAATACTCGTCCCCGCAAAGAGTAGAATAGCGCGTTTGCTCATTGAACATTATCATCGCAAAAACTTTCACACAGGACCTGGGTTAGTCTTAGGTTTGCTCAGGCATGAATACTGGGTGCTACCTGCTCGTAGCATAGTTCGCAAGGTTATCCATGCCTGTAATAAATGTTTTAAACATAAACCTAAAGAATTGTATCCCTTTATGGGAAACTTGCCCGAATTCCGCGTTACTCAACAGAAATGCTTTTCAAAATGTGGAGTCGACTATATGGGTCCTCTATATATAACAATGAGTAAGAAAAGAGGAATTAAAAGTCAAAAGGCTTATGTATGCTTATTCGTGGACTTGGTGTCCAAAGCAATTCATTTGGAATTAGTCTCTGATCTGTCAACAGAAATGTATATCGCTGCATTCAAACGCTTCATCTCACGCCGCGGCCCCGTATCGCTTATCATGAGTGACGGAGGCAAGAATTTCATTGGTGCTCGTAACCAATTTAACGACATTTATTCGGTAGTTTGTTCGGAAGAATATAACAAGGCTATCATTCGCGAATTAACTCCCCAAAAGATCGAATTCAGGATTCAGCCACCTTATACTCCACACATGAGTGGAATATGGGAGAGTAATGTAAAGTGTGTCAAAGTACATCTTCACAAAGCAATTGGCTCTCAAATTTTGACATATGAGGAGATGAATACAGTGCTTATACAAATAGAAGCACTCATGAACTCTAGGCCTCTATGTGTTCTCAGTAGTGACCCCTCTGAACATTTGGCACTCACGCCGTCACATTTTCTAAATTTGAGCCCTTTAAAATATATCCCGTCGGTAAATTTAGATGATATTCCTATGTCGCGTTTACAAAGATATAAATTAATTGACAAAATGGTCCAATCTTACTGGAAAAGATGGCATATTGAATATCTTACCTCATTACAGAGTCGAGAAAAATGGAACACTGTTTCCAACCCTGTAAAAAAGGGACAAGTAGTGATATTAAAGGAAGAAAGACTTCCTCTTTTGTGTTGGCCTCTTGCTGTGATAGAGGAGACTTACCCTGGTCATGATGGTGTTACTCGGGTTGTAAAGGTCAAAACTAAAACTGGTACTTACATTCGTCCTGTGGTCAGAGTGTGTCCTCTCCCCACTCAATAATCTATAGTACTTATATATTTAAAATAATTTTAGAATTAAGTATAATCTTTCACATTCTATAGATTTGTAAAAAAAAGACAATAAAATAATAAGTAGCGTTTTATATAAGTGAAAGAAGTTTATATTTAATTTAATATGTCAATCTTATTCTTAATTTTTAATGTTGGAGTACACTCCAAGGCGGGGGAGTATGGTTTGGCCGAATTCAATAAAAAACATTTTACATCACACCACACACACATTTAAAAAATATATCATCCATCCTTATTCCATAAGTTTCCGAACGCATCCTTTCCCTTACCTCTGCTGAAGTTGGCAGTAACACTTCCGGTAAATACCAAGTGCCTGTGACGTCACGTCCAGTCGCCATATTGTTGCAACAAAAAACTCAAAATCACCGCGCGCGCGCATCTCCTCTATGAAAAATCCCAATAATACTTTAAACAATAATAAACCTCAAATTATCTCTCAAAATAATCTAATAAATCTTGCAAGTAAAAATTTAGTGATTGGATTGCCGAAGAATCTCAACCGAACCAGCACATCAGGTATTCATCGCAGCAGCACACGAGGTAATCCCTATTAGTCCTTTCAAATTTACACCAGTCACCACGAATCAACATTTTTGTTAATAACCCAACACGCATTTAACAATGTTTACAAATATCTGTGAAATAACCTATAATGGCGCGCATCAATTTTTTTTGTGAAGTTTGAGCAGTGCGCCTTAGATGAAATCTCTAAACAGCCAATACAAA
This sequence comes from Epinotia bilunana, assembly GCA_947049275.1. NCBI lineage: Eukaryota > Metazoa > Arthropoda > Insecta > Lepidoptera > Tortricidae > Epinotia > Epinotia bilunana. Next base: position 2,404,143 of record OX346275.1, on the reverse strand, counting down.
ATAAATAATTTCGTTTTAAAATGTTATCTTTATTAATTCATGTAAAATGTTATCAAAAGTGAATAGTTTTACTAAATTTTATTTATTTATTATTTATTTATTACACACACTGCAACTATCTTTACAGGTAACCCTAATACAATAGTGCCTTAACCTTACATTAAAAATCATCCTTATTACTACTTAACTAAATAATTTAAATTAAAAATTCAATTTATTACAATGCATAATAGTCAATTTAGATTTCAATATGTCATTACACAATAATTCAAATTAAATGTCAATCCATTACATAGCATAATACATATAAACACGTTTTTGACAATTCCCACATAGGGCAATAAAAAAGATCTGTCTTGTCGGCAACGAGATTCAGAACGTGTATAGTACGGCTGAGAGGTGCCTTACGGAGCAGATTCGTTCTGCCGGTGGCTCTGCCAGCAGCTGCGGTTGCCGCCTCCTCTCGGTGTACCTGTCAGGCACGCACAGCTTGAACATTTGTAGCATGTCCGGGTTGCAGATACTACCGCGGAGAACCCGAAGCAAGTAGCACGCAAGCACCAGATTCCTGCGAGTTTCTAATTTGTCGTAACCGACCATGCCAATCACAAAAAGTGTGGGATACATCAGCAAGGATACACTCCATACCGTTTCCCGTATAAGTATCTGGTAAACTTATTTTGTATCCTTTCCATCATGATGCTATATTTGGCCTCATGCGGAGCCCATATTGCCGCGTTACATTCTAATTGGCTTCTTACAAGAGCATTGTACAGCGCCGAGACGGCTTTCATGTCTGAGAAGCTAGCCGAGCAGTAGCTCGGCGGAGTACAAAGCCCAGAATTCTGAACGCCTTTTTACACGCACTGACAACATGGCCCCTGAAGCACAAGCTGCTTTGCATGTGCACTCCCAAATCCTTCACGGAGTCCACTCTTTTCAACTGAGCTCCGGCTACCTCATAGCTGTGGTTGATAGGAGTTTTGGACCGAGTGAATGTCATGGAAACGCATTTATCTACATTGAAGTGCAGTTTGTTTCTCTGGCTCCACTCCACCACTTCCTCATCCTTGATCGCCAAGAGCAACTTGAGGTCATCCGCGAATAACAGGCATTTAGCCTCCTTGACCACTTCTGGTAGATCATTAATCATAATAATGAACTCCAGCGGTCCCAAATTACTACCCTGACTTACCCCGGTTCTGGTGAAATACGGTTGAGACTTGCAGTCCGCGTACTCCACGTATTGTTGCCGGTCCCTCATGTAGTCAGCAAAGAACTGTAGCAACTTGGGAGTGCAGCCCAACGCCGCCATCTTCGACAACAAGAGGTCGTTATCGACCATGTCGAATGCTTTCCTGAAGTCGAAGTACGCGGCGTCCACCTGCACCCCCTCGTCAACTTGTGGAATCAGGTATGACATGGCGTTCAGAAGATTGCTCGAGGTGCTTCTTGCCTTCCGAAACCCGTGCTGTGCCTCCGACAGCTGCGCTGATACCTGGTCTCGGATGCTACGTTGCACTGCCGACTCAAACACCTTGTTACATATAATTTTCCAACCCCTCGGGGCTATATACAATTTATTATTCAATTTTATCGATTATCGATTTGAATGATCATCGAGTAACTGGCTGTATGCATCAAGTGCCCCTGTCGTTCTGTCACGGGCTTTATTTTAAAAAGGTAAGTCGCCAGTGTTGCCACTTCCCAAATGGTCGTTCACTTTTGGTTCTGTTATGAGGCATTCTGTCGCTCCTTAAATTCTGTTTGGATAATATTTCGTTTCAGGATGGTGTTTGGAAGCTTGGTTCAATTTCTTAATATTCTGTTTAAATCCTAGCAAGATCGTCTGGGCTGAAATACCCACTTTGGATTTTGTATGTGGCAATGTCTTCTGGGCTGTCAAGAGCTGGGTCTGACAGCAAGTGTCACTAGACAGAATTTTGATTTCCGGGATCCACGTATCCCAAATTAAACCCGTCATCCCTTTGGGAATCCGTAAGTAGTTTCACCCAAATTTGTGTTCAAATCACATATTAGTGTTCCTTCTAAAGGATCCGAATTAAATTTTCAGGGGTTCTGTGGAGTCACCGGGTTTGCCCACCCTGGTAGACGCAGCGCGAGACCCTCAGGATCGAAAGCTTTTCCAAGCGCCTTTGGCAAGGACTACTGTCTCCTGAGGTAAGAGAGTGATTCCATCCGGTGTACTCGTACCGAATGTAACCTGGTCTCGAAGAGATCTAACCAAAAAAAAAAACGTTAATTTCAGGGTCTTCTGGGACCACCATTATTCCTGGGGTCGGTTGTTGGGCGAGGGCCGGTCGTATGCCGCTCCGTGGGAGCGTGCTGATCACCCCGGGACAGCCGGAGACGTCGAGCCTTAGAGAGGTTCCCTGGTAAAGGTACCAGACAGCAGGTCGGTTGCCTTCTCCCTTTTTCTTGACGGCGCCCAACCTTAAACTTACAAAAACAGCAAAAAGCAAACAGTAATTGGTCGATTCGCCAGTAAGCCCACAAACCCCATGAGTACTCTACCATCTAGCCGAGGTAATTTGTTCTTGGAAATAAATAATGTGAAGTTATCTGGTGTATTGTTTCAATGACATGTCCCTAGAAGGTACCCGGAGGAAAGATATGTTACAACCTTGGCTGGCGTTGAAAGTATCGCTACGGGTCTAAAGCCACTTATTTCCGACCCTGCACCCCCTTTGGGTATAGGGATCACTCGCGTAACCTTCCACCGCCTCGGAAAGTATGATTTTTCTAGACATAAGTTAAAAATGTGAAGAAGCGGTTCATCCAAAACTCTACTGCAATCTTTTACGATGAACGCAGGAATGCCGTCCGGCCCCGCCGAGCGCTTTGGCTTAAGCGCTGTACGCACCTCGCTCAACGCTAGCCTCGGCAGCGACACGCGAGTTCGCCGGAGAGTTTCCATATATAGAGTGGAAATAGTTAGCGAACTCCTCCGCACATTCCGATTTAAATTAATCGTTTCTATATCATATTCAAAAAGAAATATTCAATTAATTAACAAAAAGGATTTAATTTGTATAGTCGAGTAAGAATCCATTTGCCGAGAATTAAAAAAAAGCTGTACATTCTGTACAACCCGGTTAGTTTAAGAATGCACCGTGTGCATGCATACATCTTGCTGCAAGGTGCCAACGTGACTTAATCGGGATATAACCATAACACACAAGTATCGTAATGTTATTAAACACGCGTGTTTAATATCCACGATTATGAGCCTAAAAGCGACACAATAAGAGGTACGTTACGAGCAATTGTGTTGAAAAATAATTTACCTTATGAATGTCGACCACTCCCGGTGTCTAGACACCGACACGCAAGGTGGGCTGACGACCCGGTGAAGGCCGCGAGAGTACGCAAGATGCGGGTGGCGCAGGACCGGTCACGATGGCACTCTGCGGGGGAGGAGTATGCCCAGCAGTGGACGTGTTTCGGCAGTTGTGATGCTGGTGGTTACCTTGTGCACCGTGTCGATGGCGTGCAGCGCGTGCAGGCTGGCGCCGGCGGCGGGCGCGGGCAGCGAGTCCAGCGCGCACGGCGCGGGCCGCACGGCGCAGACGCGGCGCAGGCACGCGCCGAGCTGCTCCACGTCGGCTCCCGTGAACCTGCCGGCAAACAGGGGTGTACTAAATAAACACTAAATAAAATATACAATAATGTCATATTCTCACGAAAAAGGATTGAAAATGTACTCAAATTGAGAAAAAATCAACGCAAAAGGTTAGATAATCATGAAGTTTTAAGTGTCCAAAGTTTTAAGAAGGGGTATGTTCTGTCCCTTTTTTGCAAAACGCAACTTCATATGAAAAGATGACGCTGGAAGGATGTGACGTCACTAGAAGACGGCAATGTGCCGTGCCCATCGTGTTCGGCGCCGCCGTCGACGCGGCCCCCCAGCAGCCTCGTGTAATGTGACGTCACACACTGTATGCGTTTTCTCTCTCTAACAAGCAATATCAAAACGGTTGTAGCTTCGTAATTCTTTGAGATATCTGAATGGGATTTTCGTCACTACACTTACTGTTTATTCGTTTAATGATCGTTAGGCACAAATTGCGCAACAATAATAGGAAAATATTATACAACAAACATAATATTAAGAAACAAATACGTCAAAAATTAAAAGTAAAGGATATATATATAACATTGTATAAACAATTACGAACGGCGTTTGACAGAGGACTCTAGCGGAGCCGTAGGATAAAAAGCCTTTATCAATTCCGTAAGTCCATTCCGTATACTGAAAGAATTTGTGAAGCCTTTCAAACACCCTTTACGACTTGAATAGAAAAATATATTATACTTACGTAGCCCGTATATGCTGGAAGATTAGCGGGAATATCTGCACTAGGGTGGTGAGGAAGTTTAGAGAGGGCGCGTATGTGTCCACTGGCTTGCCATCTTCTGGTCCTGTCAACCAAAAATATGCATACAAACACAAATCTTTATTTTGCATAAAAATGTGGTACATAAGCTGGTGTAAAACGATATCATAGTCACACACATTCCACCAGAAACTGGCATGCAAAATGAACATACAATGACACAGTTTCAATTACTTACATTACTATAATTTCAAAAATATTAACATAACAAAATTATTACAATTACATTGGGCCAGCGTGGGGACTACTGCCCGTTTCCTCTCCTCCATGAGAGGAGGCCTGTGCCCAGTTGCGGGACGTATACAGGGTGTATCAAAAATGGGGTGTGAACCGAGCAAGGGCATATTCGGTAGCGCAATGGGATTCCAAATATGCATTTGTTTATGCGTTTTTACTTTTTATTTATTTTTGTTTACATTGATATTTTTGTTTTTGTTTACATTACAGTCTTTGTTTTTGTTGACATTGCTTGTGTATGATAACGTTCCCCCGCTAGGGTGAAGGTTGGGAGGGTTTATTTAATTTCCAACCGCTGCGCACCCAGCTGTGTTGTGAAAACAAATGTTTTGTGTATGTTTTTTTGACACGCAGGTGACAGCTTTTGCATTTTAGATCATATAAGTAATACTGAATGACTAATACTGACAGACTGTAATGTAAACAAAAAACAAACATTTCAATGTAAACAAAACAAGTCAAAATTTAAAAAAATGCGTTTTTGGAATCGCAATACGCTACCGAACATACCTTTGATCGGTTCACACCCCATTTTTGATACAGCCTGTATAGGCTGATTTATTATTATTATTATTACAATTAAGGGGAAATGCAGGCTGACGCGCGGCCAATACAAAAACTTGCATTTCGAGCCGCCGTGATTGTCTCCGAAATCAAACTAGCCAGGGTTCGTTTCAGCAGGGCTTAGATTTTCAATAGATACCAAGTTTGTTTAATTAGTTCAGTTGACTCGTAGAAAAAGTATTGTATAATTTGTATACAATAGTTATATAATTCGCTTTTTAAGTTTCGTACCTTAATTAGGCCACTCAGTAAGCTTCTTGGCCTAAACGCGGTACTCGACTGAAAAAGCATACATTTTATAACGATTGCATAAAATAATACCCGTGTAGTGTCGGGTTAGAATTTCACCACCCCCTTTCTTCTCGTAGGTGTCGTAAAAGTTGACTAAGGGACCAGGGTTGAAGTGTGTTGTGGGCGATGGGCTAGCAACCTATCACTGCAATATCACATTTTGTCGATCTTTTATACCCACATTTATGCTTAAAGTGGCGCTGGAATATACGTTTTTTGTGCTCTGCCTACCCCTTTTGGGAATAAAGGCGTATGTATGTATGTATAAAATACTATTTTAAGTCTCGTGCCTTAATTAGCTTCGTGGTCTAAACGTGGTACTCGACTGAAACAGCATACATTATAATAACGATTGCATAAAATACTATTTTAAGTCTCGTACCTTAATTAGGCCACTCAGCAAGCTTCATGGCCTAAACGTGGTACTCGACTGAAAAAGCATACATTATATAACGATTGCATAAAATACAATTGAGAGAAGAGAGGGTCGCAAGTAGTACGCTCACAGAGCAATTAGTATTCTATTGATCTGACCTGGTTCTGTAGCGGGTGTGGGCAGGGCGGCCGCGACGCGCGCCCAGGCGGCCCACGCGGCACTCCACACTCTCTTCTGCAGCGCGCCGCCGGGGTCTGCTTCTGCCGCGCGGCCCGCCGCCGACACTACTTCTTGGAATGACTTTAGGGCTGCCACAGACACCTGAACACGAGACATGGTTCACTCTGAAATAGTCTTGCTGAAGGACAACTGTCTATATGTCTATAGCGCGTAATCCTACTACCATTATCCTACTAATATTATCATTATATTATATCATTTATAAAATGCGAAAGTTTGGATTTATAGATGTGTGGATATTTAGATGTTTGTTAATCAATCACGCTTAAACGGCTTAACCGATTTTGATGAAATTTTGCACGAAGATAGTTAATAGGCTGTATTAAAATATAGGATAGTTTTTATCCCGGGTCCACGCAGACGAAGTCGCGGACGGAAGCCAGTGATGAGAAAGTTTGGAAATTTCTTACTAAAAACGCAAAAACGGCTGAACGGGTTAAGATGAATTCTAGTATACAAATCGAGTATAGCCTGTACTAACATACAGAGTACTTTTATCCCAGTAAAAATCCAACAAAAGGAAGTCAACGCGAACCAAGTCGCGGGCAAAAGCAAGTTGCTTGATAAATGGAACCGTCATTAACGTTTTCGGTGACCGCTAGATGGGATCTCTGCTGGTAGGCGTCTTCCTCTACAGACGGTTTTTCCATGTTATCGGCTACGAGCGTAGCTGTACGAAATCTTTCCCAGTGAATATGTTAATATCGACGCACGGGGCCAACGGCCTTCTCGACAAATGAACCCTAAAGTCTTGAGAATCCACGCGATGCAAGAAATATTGGCAATTTAAAAAATTATACGAATGTAAGGATAAAATACAGTTTATTTTATTTTATATCCGAAGGAAACAAGGTAAATGTAACTGTCGCAAATTGAAAATGGTAGGTATAAATTAGATCTTAAGAAGCTACATGTGAATTAAGAATACTGGCGCAACAAAGTAATGTTACTAATAAAGACCAATCGTATCAATCTAAACCCCAAACTTGCCAAAAACAATCTGACTCTCAAGCCTTGGTTGCACTTGACATGGCTTAAAAAAACGGAAGAAAATGCAAGAAAGTTAAAAATGTGAGCATTTAATGATATAAAAGCAAGCATAGATTTAGCGTGACATAATAGTACATTACGTACCTAGGGCGGTGAATACACAACTTTACGTCTTCACCTGGCCACAATGCGAGTTTTACCGTACGCGCAGCGTGCAGTAAAACTCGCATTATGGCCAGGTGTGACGTAATAGTATTTTATGCAATCGTTATATAATGTATGCTTTTTCAGTCGAGTACCACGTTTAGGCCACGAAGCTTGCTGAGTGGCCTAAATAAGGTACGAGACTTAAAAAGCTAATTATGCAACTATTGTATACAATACTTTTTCTACGAGTCAACTGAATTAATTAAACAAACTTGGTATCTATTGAAAATCTAAGCCCTGCTGAAACGAAGTGCAACCAACGGCTTTTTCTTTTTTGTGCGTTGATGTCTATTTTTACCTTTACACTTTTCCATGACGGCGTCCTATTGGTCAAATACATTATAGTTCAGTAAAGGCGCCACGTGATTGGTCAATTTCATTTTAGTTGTCTCAACAGTTATGAAATGTTGAGTTGGGAGCTCCATAGTAAAAGCTTCTGTCAAAAATTTCATTTTTGGTACAAGCTTTTATTGCCGACTGTACTTTCCTGTATACCGTCATCAACTACTCATTGAGACGATTCTAACGAGCCCGGGGTTCCCCGATCAACGGGGTTACGTCGGTTAGGTACAGAATTCCCATGGTGACCTTCTGTCTCGATCATCAGATCAGCTCGATGGTACCATAATATTGAATTGTCATCCAAACTATACTTATACCCAAAATTTCAGCTCAATCGGTCACCGGGAAGTGGGTCAAATTTAACTTGCAAGATTTGATTACAGAAAGACAGACAGACAGACAACGGGACAGGTGAAATTAAATAAAAGCTTGTAAAAAGTATGTGATTTAAGTTTGGTGTACGAAGTCTTAATTGAAACATTAAGGTCGACGAGTATAAAATATAACATTAAGTACCTCGTGATTCTTCCTCAGCGCAAAGTCGGTGATGTAGTCGAGCAGGGCTGCCCACGAGCGATTGAAATCGCCCACCGTGGTGAGCAGCTGGAAGCGCGAGTGGAACACGCGTGACACCCCTGACAGGGTCAGCACCTGAGCAAAAAAACACTTTTTTAGTACAATAAAAAATATATATATATATTTAGGAAAAAATAGTGAGTGGATATAATCTAATTAAGTTATTAACAACAAAACTTATATCTAACAGGATTATTCGTATACAATATTAATACGCCAATGCGTCTGAAAGAAATGGTCTTAGGGGACCAATATACAAGTTTATTGCCTAAACTAGGTTACAGTTGTAATCTGTGTTTTAGGCATAAATGGTCTTTGTTTTACATATATATTGTCTGTCTAAACATTTGTTACCTCGCGTCAACAATTACAAATAATAATCATGCGATAAGCCTTGTAATCCTAGTATGTAGTGATATGAATGCTTGAATATTTGGTTCTGTGTATATTTTACGTTTTCTATGTATGAGTCATTTATATGTGGCATAGGGACCTTGTTGTCGGTTTTAGTTTCCCTCTTTTAGTACACGTCACAAATAACTATTATGGGACAATCTTACACAAATTAAGAATTGTTAATTATGTTAAGTTACTTCGTTACTAACACTTAACTTTTAAGGTAATATTGTTACTAACAAATTATGGAGTCAAAGTCCGAAATGATTCTTCATTTTATTTAAATTGATCTAACCCCAGATTACTCTGTATGGCTTGTGTTATGTGTACAAAACCACGATATATTTAATAGATTTTATTTTATTTATGAGCGTTTCTCAAAAAAAATGCCACTCTTATTAATTGTACTTCTAGGAATTTTATTTTAACTATTTCCACTCAGAATCAGGACCTCTTTCGACCTTGGTTGGACAAAAAACTGTCCCAAAGATATTTTTCCTATTGTGTTACCATTTACCATAAACTTTGTATGGTGGTAACACAATAGGAAAGTTCAAAAATTTATGAACATTTTGGGACACTTTTTTTCTCCTATTGGGATGGAAAGACATCGTGATTTTGAGTAGAAATAACATAAGTTGCAGAAAATCTCCGAAAAAATGTAGTGGCATTTTTTTTGAGAAACGCTCTTATAGCTTCGTGAAATGGGCCACAAAGTCATATTTTATGTAGTGTTCGCTGGGGTACGATTCCAAATTAGATGCGTATGTGAGACTGGTGAAAAGTAGAAAGGCGAAGAATTGACCTGCGTCTCTGCCCATTGCTTCTGCGCCGTGTTCCTGGTGTGATGTATCAGGATATGTTCGCCGGTGTCCACTTTTTCTGAACTCGCGATATTAGACTGTTTCTGGACCTGTAGAGAAATACAAAGGTCATAAGTCATTTATTCATTGAACAATGTACAATGTGTTTAAATGATTATTATAATAAGACACGGTTACAAAGTATAGGTACCATTTGATTAAAATGTCATAGTTGTCATACTTCAAAAAAGAATATGCCCGTGTGGTGTCGGGTTAGAATTTCACCACCCCCTTTCTTCCTGTGCGTGCCGTAAAAGTCTACTAAGGGAGCAGGGTTGAAGTGTGTTGCTGGCGATGGGCTAGCAATCTATCACTGCAATATCACATTATGTCGATCTTTTATACCCACAGGTATGCTAAAAGTGGCGCTGGAACATAAGTTTCATGTGCTCTGCCTACCCCTTTTGGGAATAAAGGCGTGAATGTATGTATGTAAAAATGAATATATCGTAAAACATACATATACATAAAACATTTTGTAATGTTTCTCTGAAAATTTCAACGTCTTCTGGCATATATTTATCAGCAGATCATGGTTATTTCATGAATTTTCAAATTTTTACTGCATTTAGACGTTTGTATCTTCGAAGTTTGCCTTAAAAAAAGAAGTCGCTAGTTCAAAGCTCCGTTTCAAAACTAGATTTTTTTTCTCTTATAATCCATTCGCTCGTGAATCATAGCCATAGTAATAGTGATTTATTTAAAACACATTCTGATTACATAGTTACCAGGGGTCCCCACACTAGGCTAAGCCTGTATCGTGGACAACCAGTTAATTATTAAACATCAGAAATAAGTTACCTTAACTATATTTATTACATTCGGAGGAGTAAGAAAAATGATTACTTCTTAAAATCTAACTTAAATATCCTAATAATAGAATTAATATGATTAACTTCTTGTTAATGCTGATACAGATCTTATATCGAATGTAATGGTCATATTTTGCAATTTTGTTTTGTTAACATTAACTAAGTGTCATTTAGTTTGTTAAACTTTTATATATAATTTTAAATTATTATTGTGTAAGATTATTATTATTATTTTATTGTAAATCACGGTTTGACATGTAAAAGTGTCCTTGTGGCCTATTTGCAGATTAAATAATTGATTTGATTTGATTATCAAAAATAGCTTCAGTCTCAGCATAGTCTAATGAATGAAGAAATTTAAAAATAAGGGTTTTAGCTTAATTTATAATGCAGCTCGTTAGGTTACAATATTTCAGTAAGGTGTTATAGATTGCTACCCTAATGTAATCACCAAAACGTTTACCAAAGCTGGAAAGAACCCTAGGAACCGGTAACCTAAAGGCGCGTTTTTTAAGTAGTGTGTCATAGCAAGTCATAGATTTAGAGGTTCTGTGTGTAAATAAGGAAATTTTAAGGATATAAAGTTGACGTACGGTTAAAACATGTGATTCGGCATACAAGGTCGCAGTTGGGTATCGAAAGGGTCCCTTTAACATGACTTTCAGCACTGAACGTTGCGCTCTTTCGATTTCCAGTATGGTGGTCTTTGCTGCGCCGCCCCACGCTGTGATACAATAACTGACCACGGTCTAGCACAGCGCAGTGTTTTTCTGCAGCAGCAATTATTTTTTCCCAGCTAATATAATTTAACAGAATTACCGTGTCGTCAGCGTAGCAAATTGTTTCAGAATCTGGAATTTTCAGGTTTAGGACATCGTTCATGTAAATAATGAAGAGAGTGGGTCCGAGTATACTTCCTTGTGGTACGCCAAATTTAATTTGCTCCTTAGTACTGCTAATAGAACCCACTCTAACTAGTTGACTCCTCCCAGACAGATAGCTCTCAAACCATGACAGCGGTACACCACGTATGCCTAACATCTGTAGTATAATAACCAGCATCATTGATTAGTTGTATTATCAGCCCGGTTCCTCTTGCCACTTCGGCCGAGCTCAGCTCTCGCACACCTCCGGGGTGTTCATTCACCGGAACGTGGCTGACACCACCGGACGGTGACACAACCGTTCAGTGACATGGCAATAAAGTTACTATGAGACGGCCGCCGAAACAAAACTACCCTAACCAGACGACGGAGCACGTGCTATGCGGTAGAGCGGAACAGCACGATTCAGTGTTTTCCAGCTATCAAACATCGGTTTCGTTACAGGTACGTAAGTGCTATTAATTATTCTGTGATATAACCTGGTCTAGCATGGGGAAGAGAACAGCCAGCAGCGCCCGCCAAGCGGGCTTGCTTAGCAGGGTCCCATGGGCGCCGATACAGCTGAAGAGCGTTTGGCTGGCGGCGCGCCGGACCGGCGCCCGGGGCTCCGTGCATAACTCACCTGAGGAAAGATCTAATTAGTATTGTCAAGGACGAAGCAGACGAAGGCTGGCCTGACCTGACCTGACCTGACCTGACCAGGCCTGTCCTGTCCTCTAAAGAAAGCCAGAAATAAATAAGACTTGTCTTCTAAAGAAAAAAAGATACATTTATTCACAAACACACAGGACCCCACATATTAAACGATAGAATAATCAAGAGAAACTCATAAAACATGAAACAACCGGACGTGTCGGACACCTACAGTGCTGATCATCTTCTTCTTCTGATGGGTACACACTGGGCCAACAAATGGCTGTCTATCTCACTTTAACACATAGCTATCACATAGATGCTTCGCGTTCGTTGGATGTTCGTTCGCTCAGTGTGTACCTACCCTAACAGAAGTCATAATTGGTCATGCCATGTCTTATTAAACAAAACACCTCCTGAGTGGAGAACGTTTCACGTCCCTATTTGTTAGTTCTTAAGGTGCATTATGTGAATGTATGTGTAATGTTGTGTTATCCGAATAAATTTTTATTCTATTCTATATCAGATAGCATCCCGTGTGGTGTCGGGTTAGAATTTCACCACCCCCTTTCTTCCCGTGGGTGTCGTAAAAGTCGACTAAGGGAGCAGAGTTGAAGTGTGTTGTGGTCGATGGGCTAGCAACCTATCACTGCAATATCACATTTTGTCGATCTTTTATACCGTCGATATATTATGCTAAATGTGGCGCTGGAACATAAGTTGCATGTGCTCTGCCTACCCCTTTTGGGAATACAGGCGTGAATGTATGTATGTATGCTGTATGTATCAGATAGCACAGAAATTGCATGGAGAAATGCTGTATTTATAAACCTTCCTGTTATTCATACATGTATGTATTCAGCACATGCTTTTTGAGAAAGGGACAAAATACATTATGGTTAACCTCTGTCCGTTAAGTTTTATGAATAATGGGGTAAATATAAAAGGGCTTACTGAGTCTGATGTAGAGACACATCCACAGCTTGTCCAGCGGTGGCAGTTCGGCGTGGTTCGGCACTTCGGGACACACGGCCGCGTCGTTCGCCAACGCGGTGGTCAGCTTGTCCCGGTTGTGGTATAGGTAGTCCGATATGTTCCACTATGACCAACACATTTTAAAAATCGAAAACATAATTTCGAGTACACTCGTGGCTGATAAGATGCGATAACCCGTTTGTAGAGGAAATCAGAGCCCATCTAGCTTTCTGGCACTGGAAGCGTTAAACATTAATTCCACTCAGATTCAGATTCAGATTCAGATTCAGATTCAGATATCATTTATTGTCAAAACTGTGTACATAAGATCTCATGTCATACATTAAAAGGTATCAACAGTTTGCCCATTTCGGACGTACAATATTTGAACTTAAAATTAAACTTAATCGTTTGTAGACCTATACGAAATATTCATTGAGATTGTAAAAGCATTTAATTGCCAGCCATTCCTTCAGTTCGTTTTTGAACTTAGCACTCTCGAGTGACTTAATCGATTTAGGCAAGTTATTATAGATTTTGATTCTAGTAGCATAGGTACTCTTTCTAATTAAGTAACTAGAAGGCCTAATTGTACACACATCATATTTATATTGGGATCTTAGAATAATTTTTGAGTCACTTTTTTTATTAAAAATATCATGTCGTTCCTTAACAAATAAACAAATTTCTAGTATATAAATACACGTCAGAGTTAAAATTTTATTGCTCCTAAAGATTCCCCTTAAGGATTCCCCGTTTTTTAGATTGAATATTATTCGGAGGCTTTTTTTTTTGAAGAATAAACACAGACTGTACATTCACTGAATTACCCCAAAAAATTATGCCGTATTTAAGAATAGGATAAACATTTCCATAATATGCCTTTTTTGACACTTCTAATGACGTTATTTTAGTCAGTATAGATAGGGCATAACTACTTTTGGCTAGTCTGTTGTTTATTTTATTAGTGTGAGCCTTCCAGTTTAGGTTGCTGTCTATTGTGACTCCTAAGAAGTTTGTGTCTGTAACCTGTTCAATTTGTTTATCCTCGATTTTTATGCTTAAACTCTGCGGTATCTGCTTATAATTAGTAAACTGTACAATTTTTGTTTTGTCCAAATTCACACATAAGTTTAAGGATGACAACCAATCAGTAACAGTTTTTATTGTAGTATATAAAACATTAGTAATATTAGTGTCATTGTCCTCACTGAGAAATATAGTGGCATCATCTGCGAACATCACACACAGATGGTTGATCACTAGTGGAAACTCATTCACGTATACTAAAAACAATAATGGGCCCAGCACACTGCCTTGGGGTACGCCTTGAATATTTTTCTCATAACTTGACTGTATATTTGTTACTGTTTTTGTAATCCTATCATATGAGGCTAGTGTTGTAGCTTGGAATCTATTTGTAAGATAAGATTCAATCAATTTCAAGGGAATACCACGAATTCCGACATGCTCAAGCTTCGCTAAAAGCATTTTGTGAGAAACGCAGTCGAATGCCTTAGATAAATCTATGAACAATCCAAAGGTTGCCTTTTTTTTATGTGTGTCTGTCCATATTTGCTGCAATATTTTGAATATAGCTAATGAAGTATTTTTCCCTTTTTGGAATCCAAATTGATTTGCGTTTAATGTGTTATTTTTATTAAAAAACGATATAAAGCGATTGGATATAATCTTTTCAAATATTTACAATTTTATTATTATTTATTTACTCCTGGAGGCGTAGGTATAACCTCCTAAGGCCCACCATACATTCCAAAATGGTATTAAAATTTGAATAATTTTGCGTCGGATATATAAAGTTAAAATTCATTTTTTGGCGACCGCTTTAGCCTAGTTGGTAGTGACCCTGCCTACGAAGCAAGAAGTCCTGGGTTCGAATCCCGGTAATGGCATTTATTTGTGTGATGAGCACGAATATTTGTTCCTGAGTCGTGGATGTTTTCTATGTATTTAAGTATTTATTTATCTATATAAGTATGTTTATCGTCGTCTAGTACCTACCCATAGTACAAGCTTTGCTTAGTTTGGGACTAGGTCGATTTGTGTAAGATTGTCCCCTAATATTTATTTAATATTTATTTATTTGTTTTTAAAAGCGATCGAAACAAAACAAATGCAGCTCTATTCCAACTCAATATGATCTAAATTCCTTTAAGAGAATAAGTCCTATGAGTAGGCCCCTGGGCCTTAGGAGGCTATTGGTCGTCCTTATTGTTGTCGATAAGACATCCATTACTTCGCACTCGCTTACTTGTCGGCACAGTCGCCATCAGATATATCGGAGCGGCCAAAGTGCTCACAAATATCTGAACACGTCTCTAATGCCTTGACAATAGAGACGTGTTCAGATATTTGTGATATGGTATAAGTTTTGCCGAAACATAACGTTACGTCCGCGTTCGCGTTTAGCTGTCAAATCCCATACAAATTGAGGGTAAAACGCAAACGGGATCGTAAAGTTTTGTTTCGGTAAAACTTATACTAGAGCCTCAGTGATCAAAATAGCAACAATTGATTAGATAACTCAAAAAAAACCGTCATTTAAAAGGCTAACCTCGTTTAATTGGTCTACATAGGTCTATAATATTGCTATTTCCGGCGGTAAGACTGAGTCGACTGCTTGTTTTACAGACGCTATTTCTCTCGCAAATATTGTTGACTATCGAATTTAAACTTTCGTCAGACATGTTGAAATAATACCAATAATTACACAGTTCAACTCGCGTATTAAATGTCACTACGGGCGACATGTTTCGAACTCGTCGGGAGCTCTGAAGAAGAACTCTTGAAGAATTCGAAACATGTCGCCCGTAGTGATTGAACCGTGTAATGGCCGAGACGGGTACACATTGCCCTTTTGTTTGTTTTTTGTATTCCTTATGTTTTTTTATTAAGTTAATGTTGAAGTCTTCCATTATTATTATTCGTTTTTATACTTTTTATTTAAAACTCAAATGTGGCAATAAACTTCTTTTGATTTTTATTTTGAATTATTAGCATTGTCGACAGTGCCGGCAAGTACTCACCATGAGGCCCACGGCGGTAAGACTGATGTTGAGATCGCGGGTCTGCAGCGCGAACGCGGCCGCGCAGGTGAGCACGCGGCGCAGGCAGCGCGGCCCGGCGCAGCCCAGCAGGTCGCCGGCCACTACTCACCATGAGGCCCACGGCGGTAAGACTGATGTTGAGATCGCGGGTCTGCAGCGCGAACGCGGCCGCGCAGGTGAGCACGCGGCGCAGGCAGCGCGGCCCGGCGCAGCCCAGCAGGTCGCCGGCCACTACTCACCATGAGGCCCACGGCGGTAAGACTGATGTTGAGATCGTGGGTCTGCAGCGCGAACGCGGCCGCGCAGGTGAGCACGCGGCGCAGGCAGCGCGGCCCGGCGCAGCCCAGCAGGTCGCCGGCCACTACTCACCATGAGGCCCACGGCGGTAAGACTGATGTTGAGATCGCGGGTCTGCAGCGCGAACGCGGCCGCGCAGGTGAGCACGCGGCGCAGGCAGCGCGGCCCGGCGCAGCCCAGCAGGTCGCCGGCCACTACTCACCATGAGGCCCACGGCGGTAAGACTGATGTTGAGATCGCGGGTCTGCAGCGCGAACGCGGCCGCGCAGGTGAGCACGCGGCTCAGGCAGCGCGGCCCGGCGCAGCCCAGCAGGTCGCCGGCCACTACTCACCATGAGGCCCACGGCGGTAAGACTGATGTTGAGATCGCGGGTCTGCAGCGCGAACGCGGCCGCGCAGGTGAGCACGCGGCGCAGGCAGCGCGGCCCGGCGCAGCCCAGCAGGTCGCCGGCCACTACTCACCATGAGGCCCACGGCGGTAAGACTGATGTTGAGATCGCGGGTCTGCAGCGCGAACGCGGCCGCGCAGGTGAGCACGCGGCGCAGGCAGCGCGGCCCGGCGCAGCCCAGCAGGTCGCCGGCCACTACTCACCATGAGGCCCACGGCGGTAAGACTGATGTTGAGATCGCGGGTCTGCAGCGCGAACGCGGCCGCGCAGGTGAGCACGCGGCGCAGGCAGCGCGGCCCGGCGCAGCCCAGCAGGTCGCCGGCCACTACTCACCATGAGGCCCACGGCGGTAAGACTGATGTTGAGATCGCGGGTCTGCAGCGCGAACGCGGCCGCGCAGGTGAGCACGCGGCGCAGGCAGCGCGGCCCGGCGCAGCCCAGCAGGTCGCCGGCCACTACTCACCATGAGGCCCACGGCGGTAAGACTGATGTTGAGATCGCGGGTCTGCAGCGCGAACGCGGCCGCGCAGGTGAGCACGCGGCGCAGGCAGCGCGGCCCGGCGCAGCCCAGCAGGTCGCCGGCCACTACTTGCGCGCACTGGAAGGCCGACCGGATCAGCTGCTCGCTGGAAAGGGAGTGTGGCTTTGTAGAACAACGAATGAGCACTTTATTTATTTACTAGCTTCCGCCCGCGACTTCGTCCGCGTAGACCCGGAATAAAAACTATCCTATGTTTTAATCCAGGCTATAAAATATCTTCGTGCAAAATTTCATTCAAATCGGTTCAGCCGTTTAAGCATGATTGAGTAACAAACATCCAAACATCTAAACTTTCGCATTTATAATATTAGTAGGATATAGGAACATCATCTGATTCAGTTAAATACTACACAGTAATTTAAAACAGTAGTGACAGTGAGCTAATAACGGATCCTGACCGATAGCGTAATTAATTATATTGTTGGGATTTGTAGAAGCTATTAACCAACTGTACCGTCATTCGAAGCCTAAATAAATGAGAGTGGCAACACTGATTTCCTAAACGATGACGGTTGAAGTGCCTTATTTCAGTACTGGTCACCCTGTTTCCTGCGTTTCGTTCCCACCCAAATACCCCACCACCAGCTCGGCGCAGCGTTAGCCTTCGAGGTTGTTCCGAGGCTCATTGGCTATTGATTTTCGAAACGTTACGGTTGTCCAAGAGCGCACGTCCGAAAATACTGCGATCTGGTAACCTAAGTGCCTAAATTACAACTATTTTAAAAAACGGTGTAACCGTTCGTAATGGATTTATATATATATTAATTATATTTCTGATTTTCAGTACTATGGGGGACAATGGTAGCAATTCATCATCTTCGGATTGCTCTGGCGAGAGCACACATATTGGAGAGCCAGCGATGCCTGGATCTACTAAAAAGAAAAGGAAGGCGTGCCCCAAATCTTCAAATGCGAAGAGAAAGCGGCAATCCGATGAGGACATAGTTAAGCTCGCAAATGAAGTAAGTGAAGTAAAAAGAATTCTATCCTCGATGATGTATCCGGGTGCCCCACAGCCAGTGCCGGTGCTTTCATCTAGGCTGAGTGAAAGTTCGGAAGACGATGTTAGTCTCAATGTAAGCGGTGAATTGTTTCCGGGCGATGGGGTACGAAGTGTAGATAAAGCCAAAGAATCTATAGATTTGAGTATAAATTTGCCTTTTAACACGACTGTGAAGGAGCCGACTATACCAAAATCTTCACAGGCTCATATTGAATTTTTAAACACGATTCAACATTTTGGCTCATCTGATTGGGCCGACGTACGATATGCAGAGGTTCAAAAAACCTATTGCTCTGCCCCAGGTTTCGTTGATACCGAATGTAACGATGATTTAAAACCTTATGACAAAACTACTTCTCTTAGCGTCACAGAAAAAGGATTTGCGGCCATTACGAAGGCCTTGATCGAACAGAAGGAATCATTGCAATCTGGGCTGGAGTCTTTGCTGACTTGGATTTCGTCCTGTGACCACGAAATTACGGTAACTTCTTTGAAAGAAAAGTTAAATGAAATATTCATTGATGGCGCATATAACAAAATATCTAGTGATATTCTTCAAATGGCATGTGGTCATAGGGCAGATTTAATTCAGCAGCGACGTGATGGTATTCTGAGATATGTTAAAGACAAATTCACTCGCGCTACATTGCGGAAGATCCCGCCTACTTGTGATTGGTTGTTTAATAAAGAGAGTTTAGCGGCTGAGTTGGAAAAGAACGGGGGAGTTGCGAAAACTCTTTGGCCGTTACGTAATAATGCGTCAACAAAGCCTGCTTGGTCGGCTGCGCAAGCCGGACCCTCTCAAGCTAGACAGCCCGCGCAGGGCCTGCATGATTACCAAAATAGGGCTTATCTTGGAAAAGCTCTGCCAGCGTTACCAGCGCATGGTGCACCATATTATTCGTATCCTCCGCAGGGATATTACATGAACCCACCTTTACAACCGCCTACCTTTTACACGCCAAAGCGATTTGCGCAAAATCGAGAAGGCAAACACAACAACAAAAATAACTCTCACAAATCTCGCCATAAGTCTAGATACGATGAGTATTCGTCGAATAAAAATAATTCAAATAATTCTCATGATAATAAAAATTTTCGCGGCAAGCGAAAATTCTGACTCGGTCTCGCAGACCTTCGAAGCTGGTCGCCTTCTAGAGTTCATACACGTTTGGGAACAAATGAAAGCGCCAGAATCCTTATTAAAGATAATAAGAGGGTATCGATTACCGCTCAAACAAAAAGTACCTCTTTGCTGGCCAAAGAGCGATCACATTTATCGAACGAAATTCTCTGTTCAAATGAGGGTAGCTATACAATCATTAATAAAAATCGGCGTACTGGAGCCGGTGTTGCCATCCCGAAGCTATATCTCCCCTATGTTTTTAGTCCCCAAATCAGATGGGACAATGCGTCCGATTTTCAATCTGCGCAACCTGAACAAGTACCTGATCGTGTCCAAATTCCGGCTGATAAATGTTTAGAAAATACCGGATTTTCTACAACCACACGATTGGTTACTAAAAATCGACCTATCGAACGCTTACTTTCACCTTCGCGTTGCAGAGTCGCACAGGAGGTACTTGAGAGTAATGTTCGGCAACAAATTATATCAGATGACGTGTCTGCCTCTAGGTTTGGCAACGGCACCAAAGGTTTTTGCCAGCTTGTCAAATTGGGTCACTCAAAAGCTAAGAGAACGAGGTCTCAGAGTGATAGTCTATCTGGACGACTTCCTTTTAGCCCACCAGGACAAACAAGTCCTATCGGCACAAGCCACCGAAGCTGTAAATCTCCTGGAAGGTTTAGGTTGGCAAATAAACTTAAAAAAGTCGATATTGACTCCACAACACAGTCTGGAGTATTTAGGGATTATTTGGAATAAAGAGCCTTCCTTTCGCGAAATTAACAACGTTGAAAGAAAAGATACTCCACGTATTAGCTTTGAAGTCTGTCCGGCTAAAAGAGATTCAAAGCCTCATAGGCCTCATAAACTTCGCATGTTTTGTAGTACCACGAGGCCGCTTGAACCATCGCGAGCTGATTCAGTTTTCTTTGAGTCTGCCAGACAACAATTTTTCTCGCCGCTTCACGATCCCTCGATCGAGTCTAAGAGAATTAAAGTGGTGGCTAAAGCATTACAAATGCCCATCACCCCTACACAAACCACCGGTCAATCATTTTTTGGCAACGGACGCATCCGGATTGGCGTGGGGAGCCCACCTGGATCAAGTGAAGTTAGCGGGCAGCTGGTCCCAACACGAGAGCCGTCTCCACTCCAATCAGGAGATGCTGGCTGTGCTTCACGTACTGCACGAACGAGGTCCTTGTCTAAAGAATTCGTCTGTCATGTTGCAATGCGACAACAAGACAACAGTTGCGTATATAAGGAAAGAGGGCGGCTCGAAATCCGTCAACTTGATGAGCATTACCAGGAAAGTATTCAAGCTGTTAGATCGGTACAATATTCACCTGACGGCTCACCACATACCAGGGAAATTCAATGGGGAGGCGGACCAGGCGTCTCGCCTCAAAACCAACCCAGAATGGCATCTGCTCCCCGAGGCGACGGAAGTCATATTTCAGAAATGGGGAGTACCATGTATCGATCTGATGGCTTCAAGAACTGCCCATGTAGTGCCCCAGTATGTCAGTCTGGACATATTGGATCAGAAGGCGCTGTTTCACGATGCCTTCAGTCGAGACTGGGATTTCCGACTGGCCTGGATCTTTCCTCCGCCTTACCTGATTCCAAAAGTACTGTCTCATTTAAACCGTGCGAAAGGGACCTACCTCATTGTAGTCCCGAGATGGGAGAAAGTATTTTGGAAGCCCGACATAAGGAATCGAGCACAGGGCCCACCTTTCACAATATTTCGTCTTCACCAGGTTCTGGTGGACACAGTAACAGGTCTTCCCCCAAAGAAAGTCCACGAAATGACCCTCCAGGTATGGAAATGTGGGGGTGGGCAAGTAAATTGACTGACTGGACCCCTGAGCAGAAATTACTCCTACAGTCAGGGTGGCGTGAATCGTCTCTTAAAACCTATAGGCATGCTTGGAATAAGTGGTTCAATTGGTGTCTAATAAATAATGTATCTTCTCCCCATAATCCTAATGGGTCACAACTTGCTAGATTTCTATCAGATTTATTTCAAAAAGATAATTTATCACATCGCACTATTATGGTATACAAATCTGCTATAGCCACTTTATGTAATCCCGATGTTTCAGACAGATGAGTTCAAATATTTTAGTAAAGAAAATTTTGAAATCAATAGCAATTCAAAAACCACGCGAATCGTGTAAACCGCCTATTTGGGACATTGATATCCTAAAGAACTATCTTATAAACACTACATGTGATGAGAATAATTTATTTCAATGTTCCAAAAAGACGGCAACACTTTTGTTGCTATGTTCAGGTCGCAGAGTTCACGACCTGACATTGTTGTCAATTAATCAAAACATGTGCGTGATTGAAAACGACCATATTACATTTTGGCCTAAGTTTGGTTCAAAAACGGACTACGAAAATGCTAGGCAATCTGGCTGGCGTTTGTTGCGGAACAAACACAATATTTTCATTGACCAAGTTCACTGGATAAATCGAGTTATACATTTGTCAAAAGATAGGCGACAGATCTGCAAAAGGGATAACTTATTCATCACTGCCTGTGGTCAACCAAAGCCCGCCTCTCGTACAATAGTTGCAGGTTGGGTAAAAAGGACTCTAAACGAAGCTGGTATAAAAGCTAGCCCTGGAAGCATTCGCCCTGCTGTGGCATCAAAAAACTGGATTGCACAGATGCCTCTGGATGACATCTTGGCTCAAGGTAACTGGCGGAGCCAGAATACTTTCGCACAATTTTATTGCCGTGAGATTCAACCAAACAACAAAGTATCCTCGGATACTGTTGCCCAAACATCTGGGGTATTCATTCCTATGTAGCGGTCATGTCCAGCCGTCTATTCCCATAAGTACCAACTGATTAATTATGCACATAAAAATACATAAATAGCAAACCCCTTTCTAGTTTCTAACTGATGTATTTTATTTTATTGTTCTATTTTTGTGAAATAGTTATAACTTTGCTCATCTCTTACTGATGCTTATTGTAATATAGGAATTGAATAAATAGTGCAAAGCTATCAATAATATGATTTTATGTCTGCATAGACATTTGTTTAATTGTACTGATATAAATATTAGCTGCATTTGGGTAACTGATACAAGGTTTTTGTTAGATGCTAGACTATCTCATTGATGTATCATTTCAGAATTGAGTTTGTTGATTGGATAACAGTATGGTTTTCAGTTAATTGAATAAAAATAGATATATATAAAATAATGATCTATTTCTAGGTTGATACAATATTTGAACAATGGGATTATGTGTGATACCTAATTATTTGAGAACAAGTATAGTCAATGTTTGATTACTAATAAACCTTGAATGTTTTTCCTTATGCACAGTAAATCATATATTAATAATAAAGGTAATTGAAGTGTATTTCTATTGACACTTCTGTGTCCAATGTAGTAGATTAACATTTACTAAAATTGTGTATGGTGAAATAAAAAACACAACATAATTTGATGTATTTTATTGTTAGCTCAGCCACTAACTAAAAGTAGTAACAATAAGTTATGAGGATAACTTAATATTACTATAATATTACCTATGATTGTGATTCTTGGTCATTGATGTATAGTCCTATACCTAACATATATTTGTTACGTTGTCTATATATATAAATATATATATATATATTTAAATAGACAATCACATTGGCTAATAATCATACAAGTAAATACCCCACCAGGCGATAACAGACACGTCTCATTTATTTAGGCTTCGAATGACGGTACAGTTGGTTAATATCAGCGTTTTACCATCCAATAAAACGCTTATTAAACAACTTACCTCATTCGAAGCCTATTTCTATCCCTGCCTGGTGTAAACGAGCCGCAATGAGCCTCGGAACAACCTCGAAGGCTAACGCTGCGCCGAGCTGGTGGTGGGGTATTTGGGTGGGAACGAAACGCAGGAAACAGGGTGACCAGTACTGAAATAAGGCACTTCAACCGTCATCGTTTAGGAAATCAGTGTTGCCACTCTCATTTATTTAGGCTTCGAATGAGGTAAGTTGTTTAATAAGCGTTTTATTGGATGGTAAAACGCTGATATTAATATCGAATAGATGGCGTTACTAGTAGCAACATTTAAGTGACATATACGATACGCCACACGTCGCCGACGGAACATTACAGAAATTATGAATATTTCAAAATTAGTTCATTAATTAGCCGCTAGATGGCGATATCCTTAGTAGAAACACGCTAACGAGATTTTCCCTGAAATCGTGGGGTCAAGCCACCTTCAAGCTCAAATCAGTAGCCAAAACCAAGTAAATAGAACTGGGTATAATAAAGTGAAGAACAGTGACGTGCAATAGTGAGTAACGTTTTAGTGAAGTGTTGTCGTGGTGAACGGAAGTACAGTCAGGTACGAACATATATCACACTGATATTATAAATGTGAAAATAAACAATAAGTGAGCAAAAGCCAAACAAAAACAGCGCTTTTGGGTCTTGGGTACTGCTACATAATTAGGTATTTATTTCTAAATAGAGTAATACCAAGAGTTGCCTATACTATTTCCCTACTTATGCCGAAAAATTGCCGAGACACGAGTCGTCTCACTGAAGGAATACTTGCGCTGAATAGGTCCAGGGGGCCTAGACAAGGTTACAATAGACAAGCGCTAACGCCAATAGCCAAAAGCCAAAGGGCCCCTAACTAACCTCCCTTTTCTGTAAGAGTCAGATCGCAGGTAGCGTCAAGCAAGCATGATGCTCACCTGTGCTGCGAGGATATGGCGGAGATGACCTCCATCATGAGCGGCCAGGCGGCGCCGAGCTGCTCCCCGCGCGAGTGGAGGAGGCGCGCCGCGCACTCCAGCTGTCTCGCTCGCACGTCGCAGTGTCGGACCGCACAGAGCTCCGACAGGGGCTCGAGCAGCAAGCGTTCACGGGCCTGTAGAATACATCAATTATGTAACAAAAATAATTACCTATATCCAACCAAATGTAAGCAAGCAAAATGCCCTGCAATTACTCACTAAAAACCTAAAGAATACTGCCAATTAACTTTATATTATTGTAAAATTTACCCCTCATGGGCCACCATAAGTCGTGTGCCTGACTTATCACGTCGGCGGAGAACATTTTCAAATTACCGATTTAACAAATTTTGGGATTAAGTGCCAAAGTGAACCCCGGGTTCCTATAAAGTAAAGCCGGAAAAAAACGAAGAGGATGATTACAGTCTCTTGCGACACCAGAAGAATCACAAGCACGCTGCCGACCCTTTATTGAGATGAGCAAGTTATCATCATCATCATATCAGCCGAAAGACGTCCTCTGCTGGACCTATGTCATGTATGTATGTATGCCACCCCCCAAAGAGTGCCACGATGACCGGTCCTGCGCCACCCGCAACCAGCGGACTCCCGCGACCTTTATCAGGTCATAGGCCACCTTGTGGCGGGCCTAACCACGCTGCACCTTCCGGTACGTGGTCGCCACTCGAGAACCTTTCCGCCCCAAAGGTCACCGGTTCTACGGGCAATGCCCCGCCCACTGCCACATAAGTTTAGCGATTCGGAGGGCTATATCGGTTAGCTTGGTTCTGCTGCGGATAGCAAGATATAGGGGGTTATCTATCTGGGAGTTTGGAATGAGAAAGCCGAGGTAGGGTCATTACGCTGGTTACGCGACCACCTGAAGGAAAAGGTTCTTCTATTGAAGATAACATAAATTCTACAGACCCTATTGAGACAATTAGCTGTACTAACGACAACACTGTTAACTGACCATCCTGTGTTTATATAGAACCTTATTACAATGCACTTAAGGTGCACCGATGGTCAGTTAGCTGTGTTGTCGATAGTACATGCATTTTAGTTGTTGATTTAGAATAGAAATCTACTAAAAAACCGTGAAAACATCCTTTCAGTTCACCAACTCAGCTAAGTAGTCGCCAACCCGACACATGAAATTAGGTGGTCGCTAACCGGCGAAATGACCCTACTAAATTAAGATTATGTATTGTTACACGCACGACCGGGTGGCAACAAAGGAGCAACCCGCGCGGTGGACCTCCCTCGAGGCGCGGGGAATGCATGACCAGTCCTAAAGAAGATACTGACCTCGTTGACGAGCGCCGGGTTGATGTGGTGGTACTGGAACGCGGCCTGCACCAGGTAGGTGATGGCCTCCACGCCCCACTCGCGCATTCGTATGTGCGGGTGTTGGCATACCTGGAAACAATGCTCATTTTCACGCCACCGCTCGGAAATGTGGCAAAAGATGGTCAGAATTCAGGCTACAAAGCTGGGGTTAGTTGGACATCGCACGGACAATCCTGCTATAAGTTGAAACTGTCCAGCAGTTTGAACAGCGATTTGCTCAATCTCAGGACCCCCCGGCACGCGCGGCGCCCCCCGGCACGCGAGCGGGGCCGCGCTTATTATGATCTTTTCTCAAACATGCAATGAAATATTGACGTTGTGTTCTTTATAATGGGCTTCGAAGTGTCACGTTTCGGGCGCAGCGAGACGAGAGACCCGTAATGGCATTTCATACAAAATTGGAGGCCTAGGCCGGCAAGATGGTCTTTTTTAATTTCCATTCCACTATTTGTGGCACAGGATCACGGCGTTCAGCCATGAAAATTAAAGTTTGATTTCTTGGAGTTTTTTTTAATTTATTTCATTGCATGTTTGAGAAGAGCACTATACATACATCGGCGTGAAAAGGGGTTGCAGGCCTCATAACTATCCGACCTCGCTACGCTCGGCCGTCTATAGTAATGTACTATTAATTAGGTACTTAATTTTGACTTATAATTATAATTATTTGCAATTTCCTTGCAGTAGGCGTGAAAAACACTGTAATGTCTCGGCAAAAGTGCAATAGATGGACTCGTTTCCACACGAAATCCACGAATCCACTCGTCCATCTATTGCCTACTTTCTAGCCTTTACAAAAACGTTCTATTGCAGCCTCTATTTGATGTGTTAACACATTCCGTGCCAACGGTTTCGTAGCGCTACGCTCGTAGCGGAGGCCGTGGTTTTCCCGCTAAATAGAGGAAAGCGCCCAGCTAGCGAGTTCCTGCCACAGAAAGTGTTATGTCTATGTACAGGCAAGCGTACATGCATAATCGCGCTCAATCAGCAACGTAGTATGCGCGCTGGGAAGTGCACCGTCTTTGTAGTTTACAATTAATAATCTGTTTATAATTCGTGAGGGCGGAAACTTCGTACATACGTAAAGTTGTTGTATACAGGGTGTTTTTTTTTAATGGGACAGTATGGGGAAATCCGAATCTAAAGGAGATAGAGGAAAAGTGCCCAAGGAGACATTAGGTGTTTTTTATGTAAACAAATTTGGCTCGTTAAAATTTTTGGTCAAGCGTGAGTTGTTCTTAAAAAATTATAAAGTTGGTCAATTTTTTTTTGACGCGGGTCGGCTCTGTTTCATGTAAGGATTATTTCATTGTATGGAAAGAAAAAAATCTGAACAGCAGAAGTTGGTCAAATTTAACATTTACTCAAGTAATAAACCAACTGTATGAAGATTAGTTTTCATTAAATTTGACCAACTTCTCCTGTTCAGATTTTTTTCTTTCCGTAGAATGAAATAATCCTTACATGAAACAGAGCCGACCCGCGTCAAAAAAAAAATTGACCAACTTTATAATTTTTTAAGAACAACTCACGCTTGACCAAAAATTTTAACGAGCCAAATTTGTTTACCTAAAAAAACACCTAATGTCTCCTTGGACACTTTTCCTCTATCTCCTTTAGATTCGGATTTCCCCATACTGTCCCATTAAAAAAAAACACTCTGTATATTAGCTAAGCATGGAAATAAACTCAGTTATCAGCTAGTTCTCGAAGTAGAAGTTTCATTCAGAATCCCTGCTCAGAACTTTCTATATCATAGTTAGGGCTCGCCGTTACAGTCTATGTGTGCCAACTATTCGGAAAACTAACCAAGTTTTCTTTTTAAATAATTTTTATAATAGTTTAGACACCGATGTTTTTATAGCATCGGCGGTAAACAGGCGTAAAGCTAGACTGATGGTAAACGGTCAGCGTAACCTACGGGCGCTCGCAGCTCCGGAGGCGTTACACGGACAGTTTAAAATTTGAATACGCTGAAAAATCATCCTACAAGTTTGCCAACCAATAATAACTACAGGAAATTTCAACGTAGTAATGGTCACAAGAGCAAAGCGAGTACTCACTTCTAACAGATGGTTGGTGATCGGCCTCCACATGACCTCAATCCTGTGCATGTTCGCCAGTCCGGTTTCCAGCAGTTTGGCGACGGCGAACAACGACGGCTCCTGTCAATACATATAACTTTATCATACTCAGTCTCCTATCTTTCTATGTCTTCTGTCTTAGATTTATATACAGTGTGAAGTAATAAAATTGACTCCGTGAGAGCACAGGAAGGTAATAGAGTTGTTGACTAAAATTTTATTAATGCTCCAAACGGAAGACAGCAAAAAAATATGCCTAATGACGAAAATCCCATTCAAATATCTCACAAAATTACGAAGCTAAAACAGTCTTAACACATTCACTACCAAGAATCGCTACGCGCTCGTAGCCGAACCCATGGTTTTCCTCGTATGTAGCTAGGCGGGTTTCTGGTAATGAAAGTGTTAATGTTGCTAAATGCGTTTTGCGAAAAACGGGACAGATAAACCCCGTCGAAATTTTGAATTCGTAATCGAGGAAATATTGATTATTTTATAGGGTGTCAAACATCCCTATTAATGACGAAAATTATTTTCTTGAACTACACTTATTACTTCTAATAACTTCACTCTGTACTCACCCTGTTGGAATAAGCGAGCTCCATGGCCTCATTGGACAGCTTACACAGCGCATCGATCAGGTGATGCAGCGCCACATCATCAAGGTTCTTCGATGACTCGAACACGCCCGACAACATCGCCGACAGCGCTGCAATCATTCATTGTGCCATGACGTATAAGTCATCAAAAATCATCGTTACACAGGACACGGCAGGCCTAAAATGGTTGCCATTTTATTACGTATCGTTCTGGATAAGACATTCGTACTATAGACAACACAGCTAACTTACTATCCGTGCACTTTATGAGCATTGTAATAAGATTCTAAATAAACACAAGATGGTCAACTGTTTTGGCGTTTGTACTCTCTCGCATACTTCGTCGGGGGGCCTTTTTTCGTAAGGAAAATGTTTTTCTAAATCTCTAAAATGCGTTCAGAAACCGTAGGAAATGACCAGCATTATTACAACCGATTTTACTATGAGAACTTTCTTGTCTGTGGTAGTAGGTAAAAATCTGTACTTTAATGTTATAACAGTACAGATTTTTGTAACGTTATGAGTTTAAATTTGGAACAGCTGTCAAAACGCCCCCAAATTGCCCCAAAAAATGAAACTGTACTTTTTACTTCTAGCATATTCTTATTCTGTATTTGTCACTGTTTGTATATGTCTGTACTTGTTTTTGGCAATAAATTATTATTCTATTCTATTCTAAAACTCAAGTGGGTCTCTAATGTCTCTATTCTAGTATCCATAGATATTAAAAACAGTTATCGATACGAAACGTCAATTCAGTATGTTTTTTTATTATTACGCATGACATTCGATCTCGAGTGACATGAGTATAGGGACTTCATTCGTTTGTCTATGATTTTAAAAAAAACATTCGTCTTGACGGAGGATCGAATTGCCGCCATTGCTGTCGCTATGTCTATATAAAGTAGTGTATGCAACTGTACATAATTAGACCTTAAAATAGTCGTGTGATCCAAACCACACTCATATTTTAGGGCCTCTCATTGTGAATCAGTTGCATGAACTACTATTACGCATCGCTCCTGGCTGGGGAACCAGGACGGGTATGACGGACTCCCGGGAACCACTCTGACCACCGTCTGAAACCCCACGGTGCTACGCGCTGCCCTTTGCCGGAGCCGCGGGAACGCTTGCGCACACTTCCGCGACTCCGCCAGCAGTTGTACCCATGTGGGAACCGTCGTTCGTCGGGGGCCGAGCACAACTTGCCCCCAAATCGCGTCTCAGCGACTCCTGTCTCACTCGCACTTTGCAAATTAGAAAGAGGAAGGTTGATTATCACGTCTCGTAGCGCTGAAGCGGTACTTGTGCTAGCGCCGCTGAACGTGGCGGATGTCTTATCCACCGCGATAAGTGATAAAAGCAGCCATGTTACGCCCTCAGCGCACATGAGTGATAGGCTGAAGGCTTCTGAAGAGATCAATAGAAAGCACTAAAAACCTGCTATTAGAAGGGGTAACCTCGTTCAAAGTTTTAAACAAGTAGAATACTTAAAATATAATAGACGTGTCATTCCCGTAAACTCATTTAAATGGGTTTTTTACTAGGAAGATTTTATAATGACGTTTTATAACAGAAATAAACTTAATATACCATATTTTAAATCAAGTAAGCTAAAGGTGGCTGTAGTGTAGAGTGAAAGGTGTACCTAAAAAAACAGAGCATAAGCAGAGCGCCTTTAATGCTAAGTTAAGTGTAAGCGAAAAGCTAGCTGCCGCTAGCAAAATATTGCAATAGAATAGTGTAGAAAACAGGCCAATATATTCCTCCCATTCGATCTAGATCGACGGTATATTCCTAGGTTTCGCGAAACACATACAAAACAAAATTGTAATGAAACTGGTGAAATCACCAATTGACACTGGGTCTGTAAATATATGCCATTACGATCGACGTGGGCGTACATGGGGGGAGCCAGATGGCCGTCATGGTGGTCAACAAAACGACCTGCTGTCACTTGGTCAAGTGACAGCAGTGTTAAGTACCCATTCGCCGTCTCTGACCTAAATCGAGCTTAAGCTCAAGCAAGTCACCGTTGCAACCCTCCTACTACTAACATCATTCGAACTTACGAAGTGAAAATCAACAGGATTAGAACTTGCACAGTCTTGGAAACCAGACCCATATGCACCCACGACGTAGGAAAAGGTTTGTTGTATAGTGAACTAGTTACAGCCGCATAGTGCGAAAGCGACACAAACTGGCCAGCAAGCTCCATCCCGATGCGTGAACGGACACAAGCTAAAACCGTAGGTTGCGTGCGTCCATATGAAACTGTCACAACTGTATTCTAAGCTCAGTAGCTTAGATGGGTGATAGATGCTAATTTATTGATTTGTCTCAGGCAACGAGGCCCGTACATACAAATACCTGATAGACTAACATACATATAAATATAAAAAAATAAAATAAAAAATGTTTTATTGCCTCCAACATGAACTTAATAATAAACTTATATAAACAGAGAAACTGAATAACAGGGCAATGGGTATCAGTCTCAGCGTTCGCTGAACAGAATCCATCCAGCGCTGATTTTCGGACTGAACCCTTTTTCGATACTACTAAACTAAGTAAAAAACTAAACTAAAAACTACATACTAAACACTAAACAGGTCAGCCCTGTTTGCAAGCTTTGCGCGCGTGTGTGTGTGTGTGTGTGTGTGTGTGTGTGTATATACAAAACTTATAAGTAGCACAATAACACGCTAAGACGGCGACGCGCGGCGCATGTTCTGGGTGTCAAATAACCGATACATTATTTAGGTGGCAGTCCATGTTTGTATAAATCGGTGGATCAACTATTTTCTGTCACCAGTCGCGATGGTTACGTCGCCTGAGTCACTTTTTAAAACTGCGATTTATGGGTTCTAAATCACCAAATGTGGGGGTTTCTTGTCAAGTTCGACCCCTTTTAGTATGTACTATCTTCTAGGCACGTTATAAGTCTGTATTGTAACAATTTTTCTAAGAAACTCTGTAATTTTGTCTCCCGCCGAATTTGTTGATTGACCGAAATTCTACTTTGGTTTTCGCTATGGTGAAATGATATGTACGGAGTATATTATTTTATTGCAGTCAATTTAAAAACCATTTCTTGAGAGAGGTATCAAACTTGAGTGCAGTCTACTTTTATGTATAAGTTCATCACTTAGTGTGACTTGGTTGTAATAAGGTATCACTGTTTTTTTTTACTTAGAAGTAGGTACAGTTGCTTGCAGTGAACAGTTACTCCTTCAAGCTATTGTCACTTCGTCTAAACTCGACTCTCGCGCGATAGTCAATGGACTAAGAAAAAACATCAGTTATGCAAAGTGCGGGGAAAGGTCCTGTCTTCAGGCTGGTCCTAATGAGTTAATTAAGAATTATTTCATGAATTGTCCAGTTTCATATGCACACATAGCTATATAAAGTGTGTATACCACTCATGACTCCGAGAGATTCGGCTACTGGTACTTGCTGACCTGCAAACGGTAATGCAAAAACACGCTACAATACGAAGCTAATGCTTTCAACCTTCAGCGGCAATTACGTTAACACATTCACTGCAGGAACCCGTAGCGGGCGCCTTCAGCAGGTTCGCAAATTTTTCAGTTAGTGTTGTCAATAGCCGATCCCGTCAAATCATATCTTAGCAGATGCAAATACGAATCCAATCTAATTTCAATACGGCAGACAATCGTTAAAGTGTTAAAGTTATGTTCGCTTTATTCATTGTATACAACAATGCCAGCGAAGCCGCAAATAAAAATCACACACGACATCGAACAACAGCAATACAACACAATTACTTTGAGAAAAAAACGACATTATATTTGGTAATCAATATATTAGAGACTTTGTTATACGGAGTGTTCCAAAAGTCACTGTCAAGCCGAAAACGAGTCATAACAGTTATAAACAAAAAACAGAAAAAGAAACCGTGTTATGTATAAAAAATTGCAGGCATTCAAAAAAGCAGGTTTTTGTTCACAACATTGCAGTAGGTTACAGTTAGATCGTTTTTTTTCTTGTTTATAATTAATTTAGTGTGAAGCTTCTATATTTGCTTTAATTTAAATTTGTTTGTAATTGTTATGACTATCACCCGTTTTCGGCTTGACTTTAATTTTTGGGTCACCTATAGTATTGTTTTTAAGGTATATAATTAAATAGATCAGTCAGTGACACACTCAAAATATCTAAGTAGTCATATAAACTTACCAGGCAGGTCGGCCATGACAGCGGACGTGCTCATGACCGCGTTGGCGTCTGCGCTTGCGCGAGAGGCCTTCATACTGCCGCCTGTTGATGGCTTTAGGCCTAAGATCCACACCTGTGGAACATTTATATTTAAAAAAGTCGGATCTTATCAAAAAACTCAACGAACACTCTTTTTTAAAAAGAATTGCGGTCGAGGGTGATTGAAAAAGCTGTTCACGCTATTGGTGATTAATTTTAATTTGTTTGTAAGAAAACGTATTTTTATATCGATATGACTTTATTGACTGACTTGACACATGACATGATATTATTTAATCTCAAAAGCCATAGAGTTTGTAAAGCAGTAAAAAGGCTGAACATACCGCCCACCAAAATACTTATTTTATACTTCAGTGGTGTGAACCTTAAGAACATAACATATCTATGTCACAATAACACCAACTACCTTTATACACATAACATAATTACACCACAATATAATAATTAACATAAGTATTCAATATCATTTAGTAAGCATTCATAAACATAACTTTCATAAAAATAACAATTCGAAGGACCATAGCAATAAAAAGAGAATGCCTAATAGTGACATTACGAAGCTAACCGCCCACCGTAACTAACTCACTGTAGATCGGATTGACAGGGCAACAAGATTAAATTTGATAAGGGCCTTTTAATGAAGTTACCTCCCTAGTTAGTACTGGAGTGTCAAAACCCGTACCAAGTTGTCGGCGCCAGGATGTAGCGTCGTTATTTTACCCAACATCCATTTGGTCGGCGGCAAATCGTCTTCCTTAATAATTACTATATCTCCAACATTTGGGGACCTCACCGTGTCGTGCCACTTATATCGTTGTTGTAGCGTATTAAGGTATTCCAATTTCCATCTTCTCCAGAAATCTTGCATTCTATTCTGTATGAATTGCCACCTAGTTAACAAGTTTACGTTTTTGTCTTCATGATTGGTGTCTGGAACGTTAATTACAGGTTCTCCTATTAAAAAATGTCCAGGCGTGAGTGGATTCAACGTTTTTAATGTCTCATCCATCTTACACAATGGGCGAGAATTTAAACAAGCTTCAATTTGAGCTAACAGTGTTGACATCTCTTCATACGTCAATTTTGTGGTACTACTAACTCTGTTAAGATGTTTCTTGACTGAGCGCACACCAGCCTCCCATAGGCCCCCAAAATTTGGTGCTCTAGGTGGGATAAAGTGCCAACTGGTACCATTATTCGCCAAGAGTTCTGCTATTTCACTTGCTACATTAGATTTTCCTTTGGCAAACCTGTCTTTCAATTCCTTTGCAGCTCCTACTAAGTTTGAACCATTATTACTCCACAAGTGAGTGCAAGGACCTCTTCTGGCAACGAATCTTCTAAATGCTGCGATGAATCCTTGTGAAGTCAGATCTGTTACAGCTTCCAGGTGAATTGCACGTGTAGACATGCAGACAAAGAGGCAGATATATCCCTTCGTAGTCTTATAACCTCTGCCCTTTGAAGTCTTCAACTGCACGGGTCCAGCATAATCGACACCGCTGTTCAAGAAGGCGCGATGAGGAGTAACTCTTGAAGGTGGCAGCTGACCCATAAATTGTTGTTTGGTTTTCGCCTTATCTTGCAATTCCTTGTGACTTGTCTGACAGCTGATTTCAAACCTATAATCCAGTACTTGCTGCGGATGCAAGTCATCATCATCTGTATATCTCCATGTAATGTTCTCATGTGAGCTTCACGTACTAATAACTTTGTGATATGTTGATTGCAAGGAATGATAATAGGGTGCTTTGCATCTTCCGATATAGCAGCATTATTAAGCCTCCCACCGACTCGCATCAAACCATGTTCGTCTAAGTATGGCGCAAGACTGATTAAAGAGCTCTTGTTCTTTATCCTTTCGTTCTTCGTCAAATCCGTTAATTCTTGACCATAAACCAAACGTTGGTAATACTTGATGCATTTAAATTCAACTTCATTTAATTCCGTGGTTGTCAAAAACTTTTCTCTGTTCGGTCTTTCGATGGGTGTTAGAAATCTTAGACAGAGTGCTAATACTCTCTTCAATTTTGACATCGAAGAGAATCTTTCCCAAACAGGGTTGTCATCCAATCTTACATGAAATGTCTTCTTTGACTCAAGGTCGGTCCCAGGTATTCTAGTTCTTTCGAACTCTACTTCTTTATGTTTCAACCATCCAGGTCCAGTCCACCTTAGTTCACTGCTTGCCATATCTCTGGATTTCACACCTCTCGAGGCGAGATCTGCAGGATTATCTGCTGACTGTACATGTCTCCACTTGTCGTTGTCTATCTGCTGAATTATGTCAGACACTCGATTTCCGACGAACACCTGCCATCGACTTGGTTGGGATTGTAACCAAGACAACACAACCATTGAATCGGTCCAAGCATATATTTTATCCATCGAAATGTTCAGCAAATGGGACATCTCGCGCAACAGTCTCGCCGTTAATACCGCAGCGCATAACTCCAATCTCGGTATCGTCAGTTGTTTGAGAGGTGCTACCTTTGTTTTGGCTGCGAGCATAGTGACATGAACGACATCATCTTCATCTACAACTCTGAGATAGACCACCGTTGCATAGGCCACCGAGGATGCGTCTGCGAAACCATGCAGTTGGACAACCTTGCTTCGCGACGTCATTCCGATCCAACGTGGGATCTGTATTGCCTGGAGTTTGTTTAACTCTTCCCGGTAATTCTTCCACTCTTCGACAATTTCCGGCGGTAGCTCATCATCCCAGCCAAGACTGCAGAGCCACAGTCTTTGTATCATTCTCGCCTTTGCTGTAATGACAACCGGAGCCATCCAACCAAAGGGATCGAAGAGACTGGCAACTTCAGATATGATCTGTAGCAATAACATATTTTGTTTTACTTTTTAACTTATTAGTTTTAATTAAATAGATGTATGCCTGCGTGCCGCTGCTCGGCCGCCGTCCGCGTTATCGGATAACGGGATTATCAACTCGGGCGAATTTGTGCGCGCTCGGTTTTGCCAGCACAACCAGTCGAAACTTAGATACGACGCCGTGAGGCTGCGCGCAGGTCCCTCGAAAGCATACCTAAATGTTCACGCGATTTAGGTTTAATTAAAAGCGTAATAAACTTTTTTATATTGTAGATCGGGTGTCTATCTTATCTGCACCTACACCTACAAATTGGTGACTTTCCGATATATGAACTGAGTGCAGTGCAGTGTTATAGCGAGCGCGTGAACTTTGATCGCTAAGTTATAATTATAAGTGCGGATTAAAGGACTATGGCGCCGGAACCTAATGTTACTATCGGTGGTGCTACGACTAGTACCGGTGCGTCACCGAGCACGTCACAATCGGCTATTAGTGCAGTGGGTGTGAAAATTCCGCCATTTTGGGCAGAAGAACCGGCTCTGTGGTTCGCCCAGTTAGAAGGACAGTTTAATTTGGCGAATATTGTTACTGACTCGACCAAGTTTTATCATGTCGTTAGTAACCTCGAGCACCGATATGCAGCCGAGGTCAAGGACATTATTACCAAGCCGCCGGCAATCGAAAAGTACGAGAAGCTGAAAACAGAACTGATTTTTCGTTTGTCAGTATCCAAAGATAGGCGCGTAGAAGAGTTAGTGTCTCAAGCTGAACTCGGTGATCGTAAGCCCTCGCAGTTTTTACGACATCTTCGTGACCTGGCCGGTACCGATTTATCGGACGACTTTCTGCGTAGTATGTGGGCAAAACGCTTGCCGACACATGTACAAGCTGTCATTGCTACAATGTCAGACGCTAGTTTAGACAAGGTTGCTGCGTTGGCTGACAAGGTCAACGATATTGTTGTACACACGCCGCACGTCGCGGAGGCTTCTAGAACGGGTCTTCCTATTTCGTCATCATCTTCTGCATCAAGCACGATGGAGGAGAGGCTCAGCCGTCGTATAGAGGACCTTGCGCGACAAGTAGCTGCCTTATCGACCGGGACTTTTCGTGGTCGGCCAAGGTCACGCTCGCACTCCAGAGCACGTCACGGCTCTCGTTCGAGAAGCCGCCCCCACAACAGCGGACGGTGCTGGTACCACGATAGATTTGGTCCGCGCGCTAGCAAGTGTCGCGCACCGTGCAACTGGACGGAGGGAAATGCCAGCGGCGGTCACTAATGGCGGCGAGTGACTGTCAGGAGTCTCCGGGTCGCCTTTTTGTGACGGATAAAAGCACACGAGTGACATTTTTAGTTGACAGCGGTTCGGACCTTTGTGTTTACCCTTTAAATTCAGTGCGCCATCAGCGGCGAAATAAAGATAAATATCAATTATTTGCCGCTAACGGAACTCCTATTGCTACTTTTGGCTCTTTAAGTTTAACGCTTGATTTTGGCTTGCGCCGCGCTTTTAATTGGCGTTTTGTGGTAGCTGATGTTACAAAGCCTATAATCGGAGTAGATTTTCTAGCATTTTACAATCTGCTGATAGATGTAAGAAATAAGCGCCTTATAGATAATTGTACCACGCTTACTGCTCCTGCTTATTCGGCCTCTTCATGCTCTTTATGCCATATTAAGTCTATTACAGGTACATCGCCTTACCATGGATTGTTACAGCAGTTTCCCGAAATCACGAGGCCGGCTGGTGACCCGATGGAGCGTGAGGTGAAGCATAACACGCTTCACTATATCCGCACCACCCCTGGCCCTCCGGTGTACTGTCGTCCTAGGCGGTTGGACGCAGAGCGGTTGAGGATAGCCAAACAGGAGTTTGACGACATGGTGCGTTCAGGTATAGCTCGTCGATCTGATAGCCCGTGGTCTTCGCCCCTGCACATGGTCCCCAAGAAAAATAACGGATGGCGACCATGTGGCGACTACCGCGCGTTGAACGCCCGCACCATACCAGATAGGTACCCTGTTAGGCATCTTGCAGATTTCTCTCATAACCTACATGGGTGTCAAATTTTTAGCACACTTGACCTGGTTCGTGCTTACAACCAGATCCCGATATATAAGGATGACATCCCTAAGGCTGCCATAACAACGCCCTTCGGCCTGTTTGAATTTGGCTTCATGGGATTCGGTCTTCGGAATGCGGCGCAGACATTCCAGCGTTTCATCGACGAGATCCTAGGTGACCTGGAATTCTGTTTCCCATATTTAGATGATATTCTCGTGGCATCTTCTTCTGCGAGCGAGCACGAGAGTCATCTCAGGCAGGTATTCGAGCGGCTGCGTGAGCATGGGGTCCTGATAAATACCGGGAAATGTGTGTTCGGTGAGCCCGAGGTTACGTTCCTGGGTCACAACATTTCCACCACAGGTACGACACCATTACCTGAGAAGGTGAAAGCCATCATGGATTTCCCTCGCCCCACCAACATTAAAGAGCTCAGACGTTTCTTGGGCATGTTAAATTTTTATCGGCGTTTCTTGCCGCACGCCGCCCAGAAACAAGCACCGCTCAACGGCTTGTTAAGTGGACACCATTGCAAGAGCTCCGCAAAGATCGAATGGACTGCCGATCACAATGCTGTCTTCGAACAAACTAAGGCAAGCCTGGGTGAGGCCACACTTCTTGTTCATCCTCGTCTAAATGCCGATGTCGCTCTGGTAACGGACGCTTCGGATACAGCAATCGGGGCGGTGGTACAACAACGAGCGGGTAACACGTGGGAACCATTAGGCTTTTTCTCACGTAAGTTGAACCCAGCTCAGCGCAAGTACAGCCCTTACGACCGTGAGCTGCTTGCAATTTACGAGGGTGTTAGATACTTCCGCCATATGCTGGAGCTGAAGCCATTCATAGTGTATACCGACCACAAACCGATTGTGTACGCATTCAGCAAGCCCTTAGATAAGTGTTCTCCTCGCCAATTTCGGTACTTGGATTTTATAGGACAATTCACTACTGATATTCGGCATATAGCTGGCGAACAAAACGTGGTCGCCGACGCTCTTTCTCGTCCGGTTGATGCAATCAGTAGCAAGGCAATCGACTACAACGCTCTGGCTTCTTCTCAAGAATCAGACACCGAGTTGCAGCAGATGTTAAAGACAGGGTCATCCTTGCAGCTTAAGAGGTTAGTCGTTCCTGGACCGTTGGGTGATGTAACTGTTTATTGTGACACGTCCATATCTAACTCCTGGATTCCGTCGGCAAGCTTTCGACTCGATTCACGGACTAAGTCATCCCAGTGCTAAAGCTACCATGAAGCTTCTTACCCTGCGGTATGTTTGGCCTGGTATAAAGAGAGACTGTCGTCAATGGTCCAGAACTTGCCAGCACTGTCAGCGATGTAAGGTATCGCGGCATGTGCACTCACCAGTGATGTCTTTTTCTGCCGAAACACAGCGTTTTGCACACGTCCATATTGATTTGGTTGGCCCACTGCCTATTTCACATGGTTTTCAATATTGCCTGACTGCAGTGGACCGTTTTACGCGATGGCCTGAAGTGATGCCAATTTCTGACATTAGAGCAAAAACCGTCACTCACGCATTTTTCTCTGGATGGGTGTCGCGATTTGGATGTCCCAAGAGAGTAACTACTGACAGGGGACGTCAGTTCATCTCCGAGACTTTTCGACGGCTGTCAAGGATGATTGGTGCGGAGCACATTCAGACGACGGCCTACCATCCGGCGGCGAATGGCATGGTGGAGCGCTTCCACCGACAGATGAAGGCTGCCATAAAGTGCCACGTGAGTGAGGATTGGGTCGAAGTCCTGCCTCTGGTTCTCTTGGGAATCAGAACGGCATGGAAAGACGACTTGACCGCTTCCACCGCGGAATACGTGTACGGTGAGCAATTACGCTTGCCTGGGGATTTCTTCGAATCCCCAGGTCAAGACACCACAGCTGACTACACGGACTTCCTTGCTCGCCTGCAGCTTAAGATGCGCAAGTTGCAGCCCACACCTGCTGTTCGCCACGGAACGCGAAACGTGTTCGTTCACAGAGACTTGGCGACGTCGTCTCATGTCTTTTTACGCAATGATGCCGTTCGAAAACCCCTGCAGCCCACTTACACAGGACCATATCCGGTGGCCGAGAGAAGTGACAAGTTTTTTAGGGTCGTCATCAAGGGTAAGGAAAATAATGTCTCCATTGATCGCCTTAAACCCGCGTATATTTTAGACGATTGCAACCTTCCTTCGACTTCGAAGCCTAATCAATCTCTTACAACGCCGAAACCGGCGAAGTTCGAACGCAGGACTCGTTCTGGTCGTGTTGTACACTTTCCTAGTTACTTGTAATCGACCTAAAGGTCTCCGAAGGGGCTGATGTAGCAATAACATATTTTGTTTTACTTTTTAACTTATTAGTTTTAATTAAATAGATGTATGCCTGCGCGCCGCTGCTCGGCCGCCGTCCGCGTTATCGGATAACGGGATTGTTGCCGACGCGTGGTATAGCGGGGGCGCGGCGGGCGCGGGGAACGGGGTAGATGTCGCCACAACTCGCACCGTACGCACGTCTTATGGCCTTCCGCTCTCAATTTTGCTTAATTTTGTATTCTAAATTTCATGTACTGTTTTTTGTGTTAATTTTGGTATAATTAAACGTACTTAAAGTGATCAGCCTAACTTTTATTTGGGCGAAAGCTCAGATAATCTACAAAAGTGGTCTTCGAACCGAATCGTTGAATGTATCGTACACCAGCCAAAATGGTCAACACCCGCAGTACTACGAAACGAGAAAAGAAAGAAGAAGAACTACGAGAGCACTCAAATCAGCAGCAACAAGTACCTAAAACGGATGGAGAACAAAGGAAAAGTAACGACCAGACTATAATTTTAGAAGTGGGTAGCGCGTTAAAGTCGGAACAAAAGGAAACCGTTGAACCGCAAGCCCATTGTTCGCATAAATCTGTCGGTACCAAATCGCGAAAATCGTCTTCATCTTCAATAGTGGCACGAAGAAAAAAGTTGGAGCTGGAAGCAGCGGAAGCGAAGGCCCGCATACAAATGGAACTTATTGAAAAACGGCTGCAGGCGGATCTCGCCGAACTGGAAGAATACAGTCCACCAGCATCACAATTGGATGCAGAATCCACTAAAAGTGAAGTCGCAAGGTGGGTCGAGCGCAGTCAGCTGGAGTTGGAGACACAGCCTGCCCCCGAAGCTGGAAATAACTTGGGCTTGCTGTGCCCGCCAGACGCAGTCGCCGCTGGCACCGATGGTCCAATACAGCAGCTGGCAAGCGCACTTAAAGAATTAGTCACCACCTCTGTCACCAGTAGTAATAATACAAATTTGCTTAGCCGCATAAGTACGCCGCGGGAACTACCTTTGTTTTGCGGCGACCCTACAGATTGGCTACAGTTTAAGCAAGCATTTGAAGAGTCCACAAAAGTGTGCAACTTCAGTGAAATTGAAAATATGTGGCGCCTTAGAAGATGTCTTCGTGGCCAAGCTAAAGACTCCGTCGCAGCTCTGCTAATGAGTGGAACGTCATCAACAACCATAATGTCGACGTTAGAGCTACAATTTGGAAATCCCGACGTAATATTAACTAAAATACTCATGGAAATTAAAAAACTGAACCCATTACCGCTGGAGTACCATAGAGAGATAGTGACGTTTGCAATTAAAATAAAAAACTACGTCGCAGCAGTTCGTGCCCTACATCGCGAAGAATACCTACACGGCATGAACATAGCCTCCATTGTACTAGCTAAGTTACCTACAGTTTTACTACCTAAGTGGACAGACTACAGTTATCCCCTGATAAGAGAAGGAATAAAACCTAAACTCGATATTCTCGCCGACTTTCTCCACGAAGAAGCAGTGAAAGTATCGACGTGCAGTGCGTCTCTTATTCCCGTGCGATCAGACTTTAAACGAAAAAACTTTGAGTCACATAGTGCAAACCACTCGCAAACTATTTTAGTGCAAAGTGCCCAGACTTATGATAAGTGCCGTTTTTGTCGCCTAACAAAACATAAATTGACTGAATGCAAAAAGTTTAAAAGGGCCTTGCGCAAAGACCGCTGGTTTTTCGTGAAGAAATTCGGTATTTGTTTCAAGTGTTTACTATCGCAGCACGACCGCGAAACATGTTCCGCCGCTCTGTGCGACGTGGAGGGGTGCGGGGAACCTCACCACCGGCTGCTGCACTACGTACCAATTCAGAGGTCACCTTCCGATCATGCTAGCCAGGTGCAGGTGACAGAATGTGACGCACAGACTGAAATAAGTGAACTCGTTACGCATATAAACATTGAAAAGTGTGAGGTGTTATTAAAAGTCGTACCTATACTTATCTATGGACCTAACGGCATTATCAATACAACTGCTTTGCTTGACGATGGCTCAACTGTTTCCTTAATAAGCACATCACTCGCCGAGCGGGCCGGGCTGCGCGGGCGCAGGGAGTGTTTACGTGTGCGCGGCGCTTGGGACCGTACGGAACTGGTTTGCGAATCTCAGCTGATTGACTTTGCGTTATCTAACAAATCGGGAACAATGTTTAATATCAGTGCGCGCAGTGTAAACAACCTCAATTTACCTGCACAAAATCTGGGTGTAGTTAGATGTGAGAACTATAATTACCTGCAAAATATAAAAGAACATTTAAGTGATAAAAAATTAAAACCTGAAATATTAATAGGGCAAGACAATTATCACCTGCTCGTTCCTCTGGAGGCGGTCACGGGCGGGCGCCACGAGCCCTGCGCCACCCGCACGCCGCTCGGCTGGTGCCTACATGGCCGGGCGCCTATACAATTAACGTCACGTACGAACATTCATTCATCGTTGCACATCTCTGCACATGAAGGCGTTGCTTTGGAAGACAACAAAATACTCCAAGAACTTCAAGATGATGTCCGGCGCTTCTTTTCCATCGAGTCAATGGGCGTATCTGCCAAACCTCGGCAGAACTCGGAGGACGAACGGGCCCGGGCAAAACTGGAACACACCTCCGAACTAATTGATGGAAAGTGGCAAGTTGGTTTACCTTGGAAAAATGAAGATTGTGCCATGGTTGACTCCTTCCCTAATGCGCTGGCGAGGCTGAAAGGGGTTGAACTGAAGATGAAGAAAAATACAGAGTATGCACAACGGTACAAAGAACGCATACAACATTTATTCGAAAATGATTACGCTGAAAAGCTAGAAAACCCAACTGCTACACCGAAAACCTGGTATTTACCCCATTTCGGCGTAGATAACCCGAACAAAAAGAAGCTTCGATTGGTATACGATGCAGCTGCTCAATCAAAGGGTTTATCACTAAATGATTACCTGATTAAGGGCCCCGATCTGCTCGAGTCATTGTTGGGGATAATGTGGCGATTTCGTGAACACCGAGTGGCAGTCACCGGGGACATAAAGGATATGTTCCTCAGAGTTAAAATAAGACCTGAAGACTGTCAAGCCCTACGTTTCCTTTATCGTGAAAACCCGGACGAGCCTGTCAACACATATGTAATGACGTCACTTATATTTGGAGCGAACTGTTCGCCCTTCATTGCCCAATTCATAAAAAACAAGAACGCACAGCGCTTCGAGTCATCAATGCCTGCCGCTACGGGTGCTATATACTCGCAACATTATATGGACGACTATATAGACAGCCTACCTGACGAAGAGTCTGCAACGAAGCTAGTCCGCGAGGTCACCTTCATACATAGTCAAGGAAATTTTGAAATACGCAACTGGAATAGTAACAGCAAAGATGTTTTAAATGACATTCCAAAAGAGACCCTCGGCGACAATGCAGTAAGGTTCAAAGTCGGGCAACAGAGCATGGGAGGCGAGCGGACACTTGGATTGTTATGGCGGCCTGACGAAGATACGCTCGGGTTCGATGTCTCGTTAAAGAAAATACCAGAAAATATAATTAATGGAAAACAAAGGCCCACGAAAAGAGACATTTTACGAGTAGTTATGTCGATTTTTGATATGTACGGATTTTTATCTCCTTTTACAATTAACGGAAAACTAATTCTGCAAGAGACCTGGTTACTCAAAAATTCCTGGGACGACCCGATTAACGACCAAATTTATAAAAAATGGATTAAATGGATTGATCAATTGAAATCAATGAAAGATATACGATTGCCCAGGTACTATCAGGCCGCTGCGAGAGGAAGCGAGACGCGCGCACACCCCGCGAGCGCGAGCGAGATGGGGACTGCTGTTATCAAACAGGACAGCGAT
The DNA here is from genome assembly GCA_947049275.1 of Epinotia bilunana. Classification (NCBI taxonomy): domain Eukaryota; kingdom Metazoa; phylum Arthropoda; class Insecta; order Lepidoptera; family Tortricidae; genus Epinotia; species Epinotia bilunana. The sequence goes on along the minus strand of OX346275.1, from coordinate 2,360,753 downwards.
GCGCGCTCGCCTGCACTTGAACCGGTTTATAGCATGAATTGTTATTCAAACTTACAATTACATGTATTTTGCGATGGGTCTGCGAAAGTAATTTGCGCAGTGGCATTTTGGAGATGGATATACAATAACAATGTGTACCAATCATTTATAGCGTCTAAATGCCGTGTTGCTTCTCTTAAAAGTACCTCGATACCTCGCATGGAGCTCCAGTCTGCCGTTCTCGCCGCTCGCTTATCTGAAACCATAATAAATGAACATAGAATTAAACCAGAGCGACGAACGTTTTGGAGTGACTCATCGACGGTACTGCATTGGATAAAGAGCGACGCGCGTAATTATAAAACTTATGTTGCGCACCGGCTGGGTGAGATAGACGAACGTACACATAAACATGAATGGAGATACGTACCTACAAGGCTCAACGTCGCCGATTTAACTACTAGGGCGAACTACGAATGTACTACGTTACCTGAATATTGGAGTAAGGGTCCCTCTTTCCTACAAAATAAACAAGATGAATGGCCTGAAGATATAATGAGCACAAAAATAAATAAAGAGCAATTGGAATATGTGACACACATACAAACAAGCAATCATTTATCTGTGCCGGATCCTACGCGATTTTCATCGTGGCTGCGTCTACTTAGAGCTACTTACGTGATGCTTAAGTTTATAAATAAATGCAAACTTACCGAGGAGGACGATGACGTAACTATGGAGAAAGCTGAGAGGTTGCTACTGAAATATTCACAAGCCATATCGTTTCCTGAAGACATTCATCACCTGAAAAATAGAAAGTTATTACCTAGTACGAGTCGAATACTTACCTTGTCACCTTACCTCGACGAACACGACGTTCTGCGCCTCGGCGGTAGAATTGACGCAGCGGCCGATGTCGCACCTGAAACAAAAAGGCCTACGATATTAGATGGGCGTGAATACATAGTTCGATTACTGGTTAAACATTACCATGTTGTCGCAGCGCACGGAAACCAAGAAACTGTTGTGAATAGTTTGAAACAGAAACATTGGATAATAAGAATAAGGCCGACAGTGAAAAATGTAACATTAAAATGCATGTTTTGTCGAATACGCAAGTGTAAACAAGAGATCCCGAGAATGGGAGACTTGCCTAAGGCTCGACTCGCCCATCATCAGCGCCCGTTTACGTACTGTGGGGCAGATCTATTCGGCCCGATGGAGGTCACTGTCGGCAGAAAACGTGAAAAAAGGTATGGAGTATTATTTACATGCCTGACCGTGAGGGCGATCCATATCGAAGTTGTAAGTAGTCTAACTTCTGATTCCTTCATAATGGCACTGCGGAGAATGGCCGCGCCATCTTTTTTCGGATAACGCTACAAACTTTAAGGGAACTGTAACAGAACTGAAAAAATCAATTGAAGAGTTAGACGAAGGGTACCTGAAAAGGGAATCACTAAAAATGGGAACAACATGGACATTCATCCCTGCCGCGAGTCCACACTGGGGTGGAGCTTGGGAGCGACTTATTAGGACAGTAAAGTCAAGCCTGAAAACCGTGCTAAAAGAACGTGCCCCACGAGACGAAACTCTAAACACCCTCTTGGCCGAAGTTGAGAATTTGGTAAACAGCCGACCATTGACGCACGTCTCCGTGGAACCAGGAAGTACTGAGACGCTGACACCCAATCACTTTCTTATTGGGTCATCTTCGAACTTACCCCAGCTTGGTGCATACGATGACTCGGAATTTTACTTAAGGAAGCAGTGGAGAATTTCCCAGCGATTGACTGACTTGTATTGGAAAAGATGGGTTCGAGAAATCCTACCTGAGATGTTACCACGCAGAAAGTGGAACAAGGAGACAAGGCCCTTGCAAGTGGGAGACCTTGTTTTAATTATAGACCCCGATGGACCTCGGAACACCTGGCCAAGAGGCCTGATACAGGAGGTGATGCCCGGCAAGGACGGCAGAGTCAGAGCGGTGAAAATAAAAACCAAGACCGGTTTGTTTGTGAGGTCAGCCGCTCGTGTTGCTCGGCTACCGATGGCTGATGAGTGCTGCTGAAGCAGCACTGGGGTGGAGAATGTTGCCGACGCGTGGTATAGCGGGGGCGCGGCGGGCGCGGGGAACGGGGTAGATGTCGCCACAACTCGCACCGTACGCACGTCTTATGGCCTTCCGCTCTCAATTTTGCTTAATTTTGTATTCTAAATTTCATGTACTGTTTTTTGTGTTAATTTTGGTATAATTAAACGTACTTAAAGTGATCAGCCTAACTTTTATTTGGGCGAAAGCTCAGATAATCTACAGGGATTATCAACTCGGGCGAATTCGTGCGCGCTCGGTTTTGCCAGCACAACCAGTCGAAACTTAAATACGACGCCGTGAGGCTGCGCGCAGGTCCCTCGAAAGCATACCTAAATGTTCACGCGATTTAGGTTTAATTAAAAGCGTAATAAACTTTTTATATTGTAGATCGGGTGTCTATCTTATCTGCACCTACTCCTACAGATCTGTCTTTTCGTTATCGGAAGCCTGGATTCTGGTAAGTTGACTGTAATTTTGAAAACATCTTCTTTTCTATCCCATGTAAGTCTGTAAGCCTCCCCCAAAGAGTGCCAAAGTGACCGGTCCTGCGCCACCCGCAACCAGCGGACTCCAGCAACCTTTACCAGGTCATCAGTCCACCTTGCGGGGGGCCTACCCACGCCGCGCCTTCCGGTTCGTGGTCGCCACTCGAGAACCTTTCCGCCCCAACGGCCATCGGTTCTACGCGCTATGTGCCCCGCCCACTGCCACTTAAGTTTAGCGATTCGGAGGGCTATATCGGTTACCTTGGTTCTGCTGCGGATAGCCTCATTTCTGATGCGATCACGCAGAGAAACTCCCAACATAGCCCTCTCCATAGCCCTTTGGGTGACTTTGAGCCTTCTTATGAGGCCAATATCTTTATGACCTTGTCCAATTTAATTTCTATTTTGTTTTCAGGTTCCTCATTTGCTTTACCGTCTCGAAGAAACTCCAGCAGCTCTTCAGAATTACTTGACCATTTCTGCATTTCAAACCCGCCTGCCCTTAACAGACTGTTAATCTCATGACAGAGTTTCTTTATTTCAGATGCATCTTCATGCCCTGTCATCAGATCATCCATGTAGAAGCTGTTTTTCACTACAGGAGCTGCACGGGGGTAAGTGACGACTTCATCATCGGCCAATTGACTCAACGTGCGTACCGCCAGGTAAGGTGCGGCAGCTGTTCCAAATGTCACGGTAAGTAATTTGTAGCTTTCAATCTTTTCAGAAGGTTCGTCTCTCCAAACGATTCGCTGTAAATCTGTGTGCTTGTCTGTCATCCATACTTGACGATACATTTTAACAACGTCTCCAATGACACAGATCTTGTCAGCTCTCCAGCGAATCACAAGGCTACGTAAGCCTGGCCAAAGTGTGGGTCCTATCATCATGGCGTTGTTTAAGGATATGCCAGCATCGAAGACCACGCGTACTTTGGTGGTATCTCTATCTTCTTTCACCACAGCGTGATGCGGAAGCCATACAGTTTCAGCTCCATCCTCAACGTCAGCTTTCTTCATGTGACCAAACTCCAGGTACTCATGTATAACCTTCCTGTATTCCTTCTTCAATCTTTCATTTTTATCAAACTTTTCTTTCCAGCTGTTTGAATCTCCAGATCGCTTGTAGTTTTGTTTCTCCGCATGACTTCACTGTATCCTTGACGCTTTTCTTCAGCCGTAGGTGTACTATATATCTTCCAGTGTCATCCCTTGTTGTAGTAGTTTTGTAAACTTCCTCACATAATTCTTCTTCCCTTGACCAAGTTTTCATGTTTGTGTAACCTTCTGTTTCAATCTCCCAGAATTTCTTTAAGAGATTGTTGTCTTCCTCCACTTGACGTGTGACATGAAAACTGGTGATTCTACGTGAGCTGGAAGAAGTTGTATTAGTGTCACCTGACAAAATCCAACCTAGGTGTGTATACTGAGCGACTACGTCACCCGGTCCTTTCATAAACCCAGAGTCAATTATTTTGCCAAAAACATCGGCCCCGAGAAGAATATCTACCCTACTCGGAGTGTTAAAGGTGGGGTCAGCTAACTTCATATTATCAAGTTGAGGCCACATATTACAATTGATTTCCCTAGCAGGTAAATTACGAGTCGAAGACTTTAATACATAAGCGTTTACCTTGACGGCGAAATCTGGTTCATACCTCGACGAGATTTGTAATTCCACCTTACTTTTGATGCACACGTTGTTGTCTTCGCTGATCCCAGAGACCACTCCGCTAACTGCCGTTTTCTTCAACCTTAACAACTCGACCACTCGAGCTGTGACAAAGGAAGCTTCGGATCCCTGGTCAATCAATGCTCTGCAGACCTGTGGCTGTCCACACTTTGATGCCACTTCTACCAACGCTGTGGCCAACAAAATGTTTTGTTCATCTTCCTCTCCACTTGGTCTGACATGTGCAACCACCTTTGAGTATTCCTTAGTCATGTTTGCCTTCTTGTTTTCTTGTCTTTCTTCAAATTCCTTTGTGTCTCTATGCAGCAATGAATGATGTCGCCTCTTGCACACCTGGCATGACGTCTTATGCTAACATCTCCACACTGCATGATTGGGTATAAGGCAGTTGTAACAGAGATTGGTGTTTCGTAACGTAAAGTCGTATCTCTCATCGACTGGTCGCTTCGCAAATTGTTTACAATGGTATATAAAATGTTTATCTTTACAGAATGCGCATTCAGTGTCGTTGGCTGTGACATGAAACGTCTTGGGTTGAGGTGGTTTGTAACTTCTGCCAACCGGTTCCACCATCTCTAAGGTTCTGAACCGAGTCTCCAAGAACGACTTCAGCTTCTCGAACGTTGGGAAAATTGCAGACTCATCTCCACTAATCAACTCCTCTCAATGCTTGTGAGTTCCAGAGTCCAGTTTTGACACGATCATATAAATTACGATGGCATCCCATTGAGGTGTTGGTAAGCCGAGATTTTTAAGTGCGTTCAAGCATTCGACGGATGTATCTAGCAGTTGTTTCAAGGCGGTGGCTGATTCTTGAACGATTGTCTTTTGGGCGAAGAACTTCTTAAATAGACAATGGTAATGGTATGGTCACTGATTATATTAGAAATCCGGTTCCGATAGGATCATGTTCACGCTATTGGTGATTTATTTTAATTTGTTTGCAAGAAAACGTATTTTTATATCGACATGACTTTATTGACTGACTTGACACATGACATGATATTATTTAATCTCAAAAGCCATAGAGTTTGTAAAGCAGTAAAAAGGCTGAACAAAAGCTTTGCTTGTTTTTGAATTATGTGACTTTTAAAAATGTATAGTTATTATGCTTATTATGCTTATGACAATTTGTTTTTACCTAAACCGCCGGAAAAGTACACCTTTGGTAACTACTCCTTCATAAAAGCTGTAGCTTGTCAGTTTCTACTTTCACCACAAATGAGGTGAAATTCAATTTGTGGCGGGACTTCAACTCAGGGCAACCTCAGGGTTGAGAAGTTGGCATTGAACAGCAAGTACTAGACGATCGGTTCATCTTTCATAATTTAGGGTTACGATCATTTACCAGGTGCTGGAGCGTGGTGAGGACCGGCAGCCATGCCTGCTGGATGCTGTCCCCGTCCCGCTGGGCTGCGTACAGCAGCGCCTTCATGGCTGTCACGTGGCGGGAGGTCACCATCACGAACGACTGCTGCTGGCCTGTGGCGAAACGTAAACATGTCAATTCGAAAAAGATACACTTATTTACCTACTCTATATTGCTGAAAAATTGGACGACCGTCGGTTGAAAAAGTGAAGAGCAGTCGTCAATGTCTGCCAAAAGGTCGGTGGTCCGAAATCTGGTCGAAGTAATACATTTTAAAATTATTACTTTAATAGGTTTGGTCGTGGTCCTCACTGGTGGCTCAATGTGCGGCGGCTCTTAAAGAGGATAGCCTTCTTAAAATAGGCCTTTTAGGATCAATTCGTCCGCATGCGATTCCCAATTCGTCCACATTCACTGTTACGTACGTGCGTCCCTTAATATTAGGTAAAGTTATGTACAGATGTAGTGCGACATTATTTTCCTTCGTAATTTTTCGGAAAAGTTCGTATTTATCGTGCTCTCTCAAATTGCTTCTTATACAGAGTGGATAATCCGCAATTTAAAAAATCGCTGTAATTTTAATCATATTTTCGGATTACTTATAATAAGGTTGTATAGCCATGCCGAAATCTCGAAAACTGTTAAAAAATCCAATTCAAGGTATTATATTTAATATTTACCTATACTTCATATCGGAAAATAGCAAATTCAAAAATAGAAACGACTCAGAGTATTTTAGGAAAGTTCAACAGCGAATTTCGGACGCAACAGGAATATTACAGAAGGAATATTACATAGGAACAATACAGAAGTAATGAAAATCCCAACACAAACCAAATTAAGCTGGGTAGACCACGCAAGAAATTCTATTTAGATCTTGATGATTTTGACTACGCAGTGATACGACGAATGGTTTATAACTTTCATCTCATTTATAAACAGGTCCCTACTATAAAAGTACTAAAGTCCAAATTAATAGAAACGATGAATTTTAAGGGCTGCGATTTTACACTAAGAAAAATACTTCGCCAAATGGGTTTTTTATTCAAGAAAATTACTAATAATAGGAAAATGCTCATGGAAAAAGATGACGTTAGACTTAAAAGAATAAAGTTCATAGACCTTATAAGGAAGTACAGATCTGAAGGCAGAGATATTGTGTATACTGACGAAACCTATGTTCACACATCCCATTTAACAGGAAAGTGCTGGATCGATTCTACGGATAAAGGAGTGGAACAGTTAATTTCAAAAGGTCAACGTCTAATTATAGTACATGCAGGTAGTACCAAAGGATTTGTACCGGGTGCTCTACTTATGTATAAGTCTACTGATAAAACTGGTGATTATCACGATGCCATGAATAATGTTAATTATGAAAAATGGTTACGGAATCAACTTATTCCCAACTTGTCTCCAAATTCTGTACTAGTAGTAGACAATGCTGCTTATCACAATAAATATGTGGAATGTCCGCCCAACTCTAATACCGCAAAGCCACTTATGATAAACTGGTTAAAAAAATACAATATTCCACATAATTCATCGTCAACCAAAATACAATTATACGAAATTATTTGCCGGCATAACGAAGACTTTGTAGAATATTCCATTGACAAAATTTTACATCAACATGAACACGAAGTGTTAAGGTTACCTCCAAACCACCCCGACTTCAACCCTATTGAAAAGATATGGTCACAGATAAAAGGTTATGTATCAAAAATAAACATAGATATGAATTTGGGTACAGTAAAAAAATTAATTGAAGAAAAAAAAAATATTATTGGCCCGGAAGAATGGAAGAAAGTTTGTGATCATGCTATCAAATGTGAAAATGAAGACCTCTCACAGGAACACTCTATGGATGATCGCATTGATAGGTTTGTTATTAACGTCAATGACAGCACTGACGAATCTGACGATGATATGACTGACTCAGATTGTGAAATGGACAATATTGAAAACATCGATCCAAATACGATGAAATTGTAATGTTAGGTAGGTATAGGTAGTTTTACCAAAGTTGAAATGAATGAAACCACACCCAGTTACATTACGTACTGATTGCAAGAAAAACGAATGAACGAAGTGATTGAGTCAATGTGAGAATCTTAACAAAAAACATTTTGTCATCCCATCAGTTCGCTGCTGAACTTGCAATCGGTACGCAAAAAAAACACCAATTTTAAAAATCCTCTATCATTCATTACAACGGTTGTGTGCGTGGCGATAACTTTCGTCAAATTGCCTATGAAACCTTTTGAATCGATTGCATTCCTCTCACACGCAGGTTATTTTTAGGTACGAGAGGGACGCCAAAGATAAAATATAGACAGGTTTTGAATGTTATCATTGTAAATATTTCCCGATAAGCTTAATTTTTTTGTCCTTTTAATTATGTTTTAAAGCGGAGATAATGTTTTGTTTAGTAGTGACAATAAAACTGATTATTTTTGAAGTTACAGAAAGTGGTTTTAAAAATCCCATTTTCAGTACCTAATAATTGTTGCGGTTGTAACATCTCTATATTATACAACAACATTATTCATTTTGACATTTGACACATAACAATAAAGTTCCATATTAATGGGTATGAGAATGTCACTGATTTAATACGATAATTCATTGACAGTTCGGGTGTCATCGTATTCCGATAAAGATCCGAGTTTTCCCGAAGGAAAATAATTTTGCAATACATCTGTACGGCGAAGTGACCTAAAGGATAGGTGAAGGTGGCCATACCTGATGCCGGAGCATGCGCGGGCAGCGGTGTGCCGACCCACACCACCTGGTGTCGGTGCTCGGGCTCGGGCGCGGGCGCGCTGTCGCGGCGCCACGGGCACGGGAGAGCGCCGAGTGCGGGCACGCAGTACTGCGCGGGCAGGGCTACAGTGTGTCTCACCTGATGCCGGAGCATGCGCGGGCAGCGGTGTGCCGACCCACACCACCTGGTGTCGGTGCTCGGGCTCGGGCGCGGGCGCGCTGTCGCGGCGCCACGGGCACGGGAGAGCGCCGAGTGCGGGCACGCAGTACTGCGCGGGCAGGGCTACAGTGTGTCTCACCTGATGCCGGAGCATGCGCGGGCAGCGGTGTGCCGACCCACACCACCTGGTGTCGGTGCTCGGGCTCGGGCGCGGGCGCGCTGTCGCGGCGCCACGGGCACGGGAGAGCGCCGAGTGCGGGCACGCAGTACTGCGCGGGCAGGGCTACAGTGTGTCTCACCTGATGCCGGAGCATGCGCGGGCAGCGGTGTGCCGACCCACACCACCTGGTGTCGGTGCTCGGGCTCGGGCGCGGGCGCGCTGTCGCGGCGCCACGGGCACGGGAGAGCGCCGAGTGCGGGCACGCAGTACTGCGCGGGCAGGGCTGCGCGGCAGAGGGCGCTGATGCACGCGTCGCGTCCTACAGTGTGTCCCACCTGGGCATAACCAGAAATACCCATTTGTAAACGTTCGTAAAACTTATTGTAGCTAAAGCACCCTACTTAATCCCTCCGTTACCCAAACACATGGCCACACAATTTCTGGACTGGTTCTCCCAAAGGCAGGCGAAAAAGTGGCCGCCCCAAACCGACTTGGAGACGCTCAGTCCTAGCAGAAGTAAAGGGCATTGCGAAGACCAGGAGCGAAATGAAGCACGAAGCTCAAAACAGGACGGGATGGTGGTTTACTGTGGTGTGATCCCAATGTGCAGTGCACTTCAACGTACACTCCGTTTCAATGCGATTTTAAACATTCATAAAAATAATCTAGTAGCATTTTTTGTCGTGGACTACACACAACTAAAGAGATGACAAACAAATCACCTTAGCAAACATTTTATATGTAGTGTAGTAGTCATAAGTTAGACATAGATACTTACTTTCCCACTGACTCTGGCCAGAGTCTGTATGGCGCGCAGAATGTTTTCGAGCTCGCCGATGCTAGCCTCAGCCAACACCGACAGGCCCCACACAAGACCGCACCATGACGACTTTAGGAGCTGAAAACATACTTAAATGAAAGTGCAACCAAGTCATTGCCCGGTTTGATAACGTTAGGTAATTTAGGATATTAACGCTGATCGAACGAAGGTTTCAAATTTCATCATCATCAGCATCATATCAGCCGAAAGATGTCCACTGCTGGACATAGGCCTCCCCCAAAGAGTGCCAAAGTGACCGATCCTGCGCCACCCGCATCCAGCGGACTCCAGCAACCTTTACCAGGTCATCAGTCCACCTTGTAGGGACCTAACCGCGCCGCGCCTTCCCGTACGTGGTCGCCACTCGAAAACCTTCCCGCCCAACAGCCGTCGGTTCTACGTGCTATGTGCCCCGCCCACTGCCACTTAAGTTTAGTTCCAAATTTAAAATCGCAAAAATATATTCGGGACTTACAAGAATTTTCTTTGGCACTTCATTCATTCTTCTTTTAAGATTTGGCGTTGGCATTAGTTTTACGAAAGCGACAGCTACCAGACCATCAAAATCAGAGAGAAAATTAGACCTATTTTTGGGATCAGACCGGTTTTCCCCCCTCCTGAAGTTTTCCTTCACCGGAACGCTATAAATATCGAATGATATGTCGTACATAAGTTTGTTTTAGGTCCGGTGGTATGGGACGGGGTGAAACCTAAGACATCGAGATATTAAGTTGCGCACCTTACCGCTCGGCTACAGTGATTCAAACAACACTAACCACCAAGTTGAGTTACACCAAAAAACCCCTTAGTTTGAAAAATCTCTAGCTCGTAACACAAATTGTAGATAGACATAAGAATTTGAAGAGAAGATCTCTGGAAGAGTCTGGTCAGGTTCTAGCCAACAAAAGACAAGAATAAATATTGACATTGCAAAATGGACCTTATTGATTAATCCTTAAGGTACAAACAGTACAGTCTTCAAAAGCACAAACCTGCAACCGCAGCTGTCTCTCTTTCTCCTCAACATCTTCAATGATAGGATCCACGACGTTGGAGTTCTGATCGGACTTCTCGTCGTGCACATTGTTGGTTAGCTCTTTGGTTTCAGTCTTTGTTTCTGAAACAAACACACATTCTTAGCCGTTACCACCAATAGGGGTAGGTAGACACCAAATAAAATTACCAAAACCAATAAATGTTGATTTTTCTCGAAAAAGGATAAAACTATTGAAGAAAAAACCAAAGCAGGGGATTAAATAATCACAAAGTTATAAGTGGCCAAAGTTTTAAGTGTGCGTATATTCTGTCCCTTTTCGAAAAAACGCACCTTCACATGAAAGAATTGTCATTTACTATGGCTCGCAGATCGTGACGTCACGATCTGCCAGCGTTTTCTCTCTCTACCATGCAATATTAAAAAGTTTGTAGCTTCGTAATTCTTTGAGATATCTGAATGAAATTTTCGTCACTAGGCATATTTTTCTGTCTTCTTTCTTTTGGAGTGATAATAAATTCCGAGTCTACACCCTTATTTGTTAGCATTGGTGATTCAATTAAGCAAGTTCAACAAAATATAAACGTTTTGTAAGAGAAACAAATTAGCCTTAAACAAGTATAGTAAGCCTTACGACATATTACCTTTCTCGTGATTGCCATTTTTATTAGAATTAACTTCCTTCTCTTCACTTTCGCTCTGCGTATCCGCATACATTTCTTGTAACCTAAAAAACAAAAATGTTTTGCCGAATATATCGTAACCATTCTTGATTTTTGGGCCTGTTTCGCCCTCAGGGTAATAAGTAAGAAATATTTTATTCAAAGTACTTTTTTTTAAAGTATAAAATGCGCCAAAATTATTTAGAGGGAAGAAAATTTGTCAAGAATAGTTTAGGGGGAGTGATCAGATGCTCTAATATATGTTTTACCGAAACAAAACGTTATGACCGCGTTCGCGTTTAGCTTTCAAATCCCATACAAACGAGGGTAAAACGCAAACGCGATTGTAAAGTTTTGTTTTGGTAAAACTTATACTAGAGCCTCAGAGCTGTGCGTGGTAACGAAGTGATCTGCGATGAAAATATTCAGCAATAGAAAGAGATGCGTGAGCGAAGCTAGCGTCGCTAAGCTGGCTCTGGGATGCTCCTGCCGAATATTTTCCTCGCACCAGCTCTGATACTCACCCTTATCCCGTATCCTTGTCACTCACCTGAAGTACTCCTTGCCTTCGACAGTGATGGCGATAGACCGGATGATCTCCATGAGACACGCGTACGCGACGGAGATGCCATAGCCCTCCTGTATCGTCGGCGCTTCGTTGCGGTCCAGCATTTCTAAACTGTATAAAACAAGAGTTAGGGTGAATATCCACCAGAGTCCAACGCACTAAAAGGGACAAAGAGCAGTCGGACCATGTGGCCAGAGAGACTAAAAAAACAAGGAGGTTGCGTGGGGAGCAAATAGAAGGCAAACTTTAAACAGTCACTCTAAATAACGTAGAAATCGCATGATACCTCGTTAGGCTTTCAAAATCAGTTTTCCAGTGAACTTACTAAACAGACTTCGCGGTGCCGGGGTCAAAGGTCACACAGAGCGGTAGCCACACGCCTTTCCAGTAGAACCCGGACTGCTGAGGTAGGCCCGACGCACCTGCAACAGAAACTATGTTTAGAAACTTGAGAAAAGTCATTTATTTAATGGATAATGAGGTCCCCGTGCGGTATCTTATATGTATATTGTACACTGTTTTGAAATAGTACATTACGTACCTAGGGCGGTGAATTCGTGAATGCTCCAGAGGTTCTAGTATAAGTTTTACCGAAACAAAACGTTATGGACGCGTTCGCGTTTAGCTGTAAAACGCAAACGCGATCGTAAAGTTTTGCTTCGGTAAAACTTATACTAGAGCCTCTGATCGCAAGTGTTTGTGGCTCGAAGCGGAGGTGAGGGCCGTAAATATGCGATCTGGGGCATTACGAATTACCGCCCGTGGTGCGTACACAATTTTACGTCTTCTCATGGGTGTGAAGTGAGATTTGACGCTGCGCCCGTGGGCGGTAAATTTCACTTACCGCCCAGAGTGACGTAAAAGTTTTTTACGTCGGTCCTTCTCGTGACAGGTTTTATTTCCGGACCGGTGGTAGCTTATCGACATTCATAGGTGTCTTTTAAACTTTGTCAGCTTAGAAAAGCGGCACCATTCTTTCAGCGGGTGCAGTAAAAGACGAATACGGGACAGGGTGGAAGTGAGTGCTCGAGGACCGTGACGTCACGATAGCGTTTTCTCTCTCTAACATGCAACATGAAAACGGTTGTAGATTGGTAATTTTTTGAGATATTTGAATGGGATTTTCGTCATAAGGCATATTTTTTGGCCTTCTTTCTTTTCAAGTAATAATACATTTTGAGTCTACACCCCTATTGCTAGGAGTGGCAGTGAAACTTAAACGTCATGTGGTCTGTTTGTCCTTACTGGAAACAGGCGCGTGTACGTATGTAAAGTCGTCTATAAAAATGTATAAATCTCAAACGTATGTCGATGGAATAAAGTCGAAAATCGAATATACATATATTTTTAGAGCTGACCGTGACTATACAAAATGAGGCTGTTCTCAAGTTGAGATTGGTTGAATCGTACAAGAGGTGCTGCTTCTTCCAGCAAACCTTCGGACAAAACAGATAAATTCATCGAGACTAGTTGACTTTATCTTAGTCTCAATAATTTTTCGAAGTTTGCTTAACTTTCCTCAAAAACATTCCTTAAGTACCGTTTCATAAATCAAATAGGTCATGATATGTCACTTATAAAATACAAAATGAATGTCGTGCACGTTATATTACTTCTAGTAACCGTTTGTTGTGTTCGTAATGTTAGTGTTCTCGACGAGAGTCGTGTAAAAGGTGATAATGATACCTCGCAGAGTTTTTTACGCCAGTTCTTCTCGAGGCAGACGTGTTCTTTTCGATCCGGTGGTAGTTCAACGACATTCATAGGTGCATGTAATGTGCCTAAATTGAATCCATATTAATATCATAAATGCGAAAGTGTGTCTGTATGTCTGTTACCTCTTCACGCTTAAACCGCTGAAACGATTTGGATGAAATTTGGTATAGAGATAGTTTGAGTCCTGGAGGACATAGGATAGTTTTTATCCCGAAAATCATCCCCCAAGGGGATGAAGTGGGGGGTGAAAGTTTTTATGGAGCTACGATATAAACGAGTTCCACGCGGACGGAGTCGCAGGCAGAAGCTAGTAATTAATAACTATGACTTTCTAGCGCTGACGAAGACCAAAAGGAGATACATGCGCATACGCTGCACGCGGCGCTTCGCGGTGGGGAACTGTGTGGAGGCCGTGATGCCAGTGTGGACCTTCGTGGCCCCTCTACAGGCCTGCACGTATGTGTAGATGTTTTTAAGGTGTCCGAATAGTCATAAACAGGTTGACTTTAGAATAATGCTTTTGCGCCCTTTGTTAACTTCGACCGCTCAGTTCAAAATAATAACGAAAACTTAGAAAAGTTGAAAAACCCCCGACATTTTTATTTCAAAGTCCAATATCTCAAAAACGGCTGAACAGATTTTCATGAAACATGGCTAAGAACACTCGGGGTCACATCAGCTTTCGAATAAAAAAACCCGAATTTAAATCGGTCCATCCGTTTGGGAGCAACGATACCACAGACAGATACACAGATACACAGACACGTTAGACTTATAACACCCCTCTCTTTGCATCGGGGGTTAAAAAGAAAGAAGTAACAAGATGATGCACACGGATAGCTACCTTCCAATGAAGCTATATTGTGTATGAATGAGTTCATACTTTGTTGAGTATACTCATATTCTAGCGCTATCTGTGTGATTCTGTAATTGGCTTTTTGGTTAATATTCACGCTATTAATTAGTTCTATAGCTGTTGGTTCTTCTTAAAATAAATAAATAAGGTCAAGTTGTAATAACAGGCCATAAGGAACGGTTGCCAGGTAGGCGGTCGACGTGAACTCCGGCCGCGGCATATTTGATACTACCGCTCCTAATGCTATTTTATAAGCTTTTATTTGGTTTCACCTGTTTGTCATCAAATCTTGCAAGTTAAATTTGACCCACTTCCCGGTGACCGATTGAGCTGAAATTTTGGGTATAAGTATAGTTTGGATGACAATTCAATATTAATGTACCATCGAGCCGATTTGATGATGGAGACAGAAGGTGGCCATGGGAATTCAGTACTTAACCGACGTAACCCTGTTGAGTTTGGGCTCGTTAGAATCGTCTCAATGAGTAGTTGATGATGGTATACAGAAAAGAATAGTCGGCGATAAAAGCTTGTACCAAAAATGTTTTTTTTTTGGCAGAAAATTGTTTTATACCATCTTATAATCTGTACTAAGAGCGACAGCATATTACAGAACGCGACTAAACACTCGCGCGGAAGCACATAAGTCTGCCCAGGTGACACGATTTACGCGCGTTCTTAGCCAGCTATTAAGTTCCGTATCGAATTTATCGCGCTCCATTTTGAACCAATTACGTCCACTAGCCACAAACTCGCGCGTACTACTGGACGCAGCCAATGACGACCGAGTATCTCAACTCGCGTGTAAAACGAGCGAGTCGAGAGTGAGTGTCTACGTGCGGGCGGGCTCGCGCGTAAATCGCGTCATCTGGACAGGCTCTTAACACTTTCACTACCAGGAACCCGCCTAGCGGGCGCCTACGCCGTAGTCGCTTTCCGCTAAATACGAGGAAAACCACGGGATCGGCTACGGGCGTAGCGCGTAGCGGTTCCTGATAGTGAATGTGTTAAGTTCGGTATATCATTTGATATTAACCATTAACTTTTCGATGAAGGAAAACACCGTGAGGAAACCTCCATATGCGAAGAAGTTCAACGACGCATGTGAAATCCCCGCCTGCACTGAGCCAGCGAGGGGACTACTGCCTATTCCCTCTCATGAGAAGAGGCCTGCGCCCAGTAGTGGGTGGGACGTATATACATACATAGGCTGATGATCAGAGCCCGGAATTTTCACGGCAAAACAAAAGACTGTCGCAATCTTGCTAGTGTTAGAAACATTTTTGTATCGATATCGAGTATTATCATCGAATATTTTAAAATACTTCGCGACGGTTAATTTAAAATAATATACGAGAAATATCTACAAAACCTTACTCAACCTGAACAACATACCAATTACAATGAATTTTCTAAATTCCTTGACGTGGAGTGAAGTTGAACGATTATTTAGTACCTATATATAAACGGCTTTATAGTGATAAACGAAACTGTCTGTCTACTCCCAGAGAATGTTGAGAAATTAATGATTATATACTCTTATTACTATCAGAAATAAAATGTCATGTGCTGCTGTGTGTACTGACGTGGATTTCGAAGAAGAAATTGCATCTGTTTCTATGTAATTTTATACAAACCTCACGTAATTTTGTGGACCGTTTTCTTCTTCTATTACACAACTATCGATATCGATAAAAAAATGTTACTAACACTAGTAAGGTTGCGACAGTCTTTTGTTTTGCCGTGAAAATTCCGGGCTCTGCTGATGATGATGCATATTATTATTTTAGTGAGCGGCTAGGCTGTCCCGCGAACCCCTACGCGAACCGATTCAACACTTTCGAGGACTGCGTCATCGTGTGCCGGGAGCTTGTCTACCTGTTCATGTACCTGATGTCCGCTCAACAGAACGACACCTTCAAGGTGCCCTCCGAAGGTAACGCTTAGTGTAAGGGCTGAGTGGACGCCCCACTCGGAGCGGGGCGTGCAGCGACCATATAAAACAAATGCAATCTGTATGGACGCTCCACGCCCCACGCTGAGCGGGGCGTCCACTCAGGCCATACATTTGCCATTTTAACTGTATGTTTCTGATAGGGGCTTGTCCATAAATTACGTCATCGTTTTTTAGTCGATTTTTGGCGACCACGTATCGGAAGGCGCAGCGTGGGCGCCCCACAAGACGGACTGATGACCTGGTAAAGGTCACAGGAGTCCACAAGCCCAGTCATTGTGGCACTCTTTTGGGGAGGCTTATGTCCAGCAGTGGACCTCTTTCGGTTGATATGAGGATGATGAAATAATTAGAAAAGGCTCTCTAGTCGACTCGGTAAAGAAGTCAAAGTCTCGGACCGAAGGGAACTATAACCTACTTTAGCTTAAAATTCGTTACTTTTACACATTTTATTTATCAGAGGCATTTTACGTATTGTGAATGCGTTTTAATTTGTATGTACTACTTATCATCAAAACCCTTAGTTTTCAAAAGTGTCCGATATCGTAGCTATGTATTTGTGGTATACGGAAGCAGTCAAACAATCTCCATCTCATTCGCACCTGTATTTTCGGTCTCTCATTCACGCCATCTATCATGGCCGAACATCCTATATTTTAACTAAGTTATCAAACAATAAATACAGTAATTAATTAATTTACGAGTTTAATTGAAGATACGACAAATTGGCGACGAGGAAGGGATAGGTACGAACCCACGCGTGCTAATCACTTTAATATTCATGGCTGAACGCCGTGATACTGTATGAAGAACACAACATCAATATTTCATTGCATATTTGAGAAATAGTACATTACTATAGAGGCTGGGAAGTAAGGGGTTGCCGGCCGAGTACTATAAACGGCCGAGCGTAGTGAAGCCGCGGATAGCTATGAGGCTGGCAACCCTTTAAACGCCAAGGTACTAGAGTGCTTTTCTCAATCATGCAATGAAATAAATAAAAAAAACTTCAAGAAATCAAACTTTAATTTTCATGGCTGAACGCCGTGATGCTGTACCACAAATTGTTGAATGAAAATTAAAAAAGACCATCTTGCCGGCCTAGGCCTCCAATTTTGTATGAAATGCTATTACGGATCTCTCGTCTCGCTGCGCCCGAAACCCCAGGCTACTCTCCAACCACGCAATTCGACCACTGTATTGGGTTCGTCCTATCATAGCAACAGTCAGGGATAAAAAAAAACCGGCCTAGTTCGAGTCGGACTCACGCACGAAGGGTTCCGTACCATTACCTATAAAAACGGCAAGCATCACGTTTGTTGTGCGGGAGCCTCCTTAAATATTTATTTTATTCTGTTTTTCAGTATTTGATGTTATAGTGGCAACAGAAATACATCATCTGTAAACATTTCTAATGAGTAATGAGATACAGCCCGATGACAGACGGACCGACGGACGGACCGACGGACGGACGGACGGACAGCGGGGCCTTAGTAATAGGGTCCCGTTTTCACCCTTTGGGTACGGAATGCTAAAAATGGACGCTCCACGTCCCGCTCGTAGAGGCTCCTCTCTCCCTCAGGCCGGACACTATGGGCGAGTTGCACCGAATTACGATTAGGGACCGATCAACGTTAAATATGGCGCCGGCAGCTGTCATTCCATAGAAACTTGTCAAACTTTCCATACATTCAGATTTTAACGAACACCGCTTACGATTACAGATTGTTTGGAACAACCCAGCCTAAGAGACATAGCGTCTATTGGCCCAGCTTTTCGTCATAATTACAATGTTTTCCAACTATTTACGATACCGTCCGCAGGCACTGAGAACGGGTCGCGCTCCGTGGCCGAAGTGAAGGCCTTGTACAACGAGTTTAACATAGAGCACGAAGACTCCTCGAGCGACGAGCAGGAGGGCGACGAACCGCCCAATACAGACCATGAGTTGGTTCACTCTCTCATTCTCTAGGACAATAATAATATGCTCCTTTTCACACCCGCTATTCAGAAAAGAGTAATTGTTGCCGTTGTAAGGATGGGAGCCAGGACAGTAGTGAAACAGAGGACTGCTGCGCTACCAGGAACCCGCCTAGCGGGCGCCTACGCCGTAGTCGCGTTCCGCTACATACGGGGAAACCCACAGGATCGGCTACGAGCGTAGCGCGTAGCGATTCTTAGAGGCGAAAGTGTAAAAGACTGCACATTTATTCATTAAAAATTAAAACCTAGTTTATATAGAACTTAGGACTTTAGGTTACACGTGTTTCGGTGGGGAAGCTTAAACGTGGAAGGTGTCCATTTGCTTGGACCTTAGATTCCATTCTTTATGTAGAGGAGTGTCCTCTTACATTATTCTCCGTGTATGGACTACATTCATTCATTCAATATGGAGGAGTCATATTGCATGACTCCTTACACGTATTACATAATATATGTTACCTGTAGGTACCTACATTCCACCGTCAAATGAGGAATTTATTTTTTTCTTCTAAAAGGTGTGAAAAACATGATGTGCCACTCGGTTGCAAAATTATTTTCGTCCCGGGCACTTACCTTAATTCCTCGTTACGCTGAAGATTATACTTTAGAATCGCTCGCTACGCTCCGGACGCTATTGTGGAATCTTTCGCTTCACTCAGGGCTCTATATACTCGCCGAAAATATATTACTTTGCTCCCTTGATACACAATCTACTTTGGTAAATGATAAATGTCTATTAGAAGCTTTAGCGGAATCGATAAAGCGTCGTCGAATAGACATTTATGTCTGTGAAGTGCATGATTTTTGTTTATTTTTTTCAATTAGTGTATTATTTATTTGCCCGAGATAGAGAATTAATCTTTTCAGGCGCAATGAATCAATCCACGTAATACGTAACTGTGCAAGCAAATGTAACATTAGCAAAAGGGTTGTTTCAATTAATTCTTATTCTATTCTTTGTAACAGTTTCAGACGCGAGCTGAACGAAGCTATATCATCCGTATCCAACCCTCTTTTTGCCCCGGACTGGAAGCCAGATTACCCTGAGAAAGACCGGACGAGCGAGGAACCGGACGATAGTCGCCCCCCGCTGCCGTCCCGCGAGGAGCTTATGCCGGAGAGTGACCTTATTGTGCCTGATATTGACAATTTTCCTTAGTAAAAGTACAGTGCGCTCTAAACTTGTGCACTACTTAAATAGAATCCGGGGTTTGTTTAACACTAACTTCCGCCGCCACGTCGTCCGCGTCGACCCGAAAAAATATATATCAACTATCCTATATTTTAATCCAGGCTATGTTTATAGCCTGGATTAAAATATAGTAGTAATAGTTTTATCTTCGTGCAAAATTTCATCCAAATCGGTTAAGCCGTTGAAGTAACAAACATCTAAAAATCCAAACTTTCGCATTTATAATATTAGTAGGATTTCTTTATATTATTTAATGTGAAAGATTAATCTGCTTGAACGCAGCTGATGACCCAACTTTTTTCAGAAAATTGCAGCCATAATAACACCACTACTTTTGCCAACGTAGTGTTTAAAAAACCAGACCGTACTTAATAGCAAATGTATAATTTTCTGATTTTTCGCTGTAATTGTAGTATAAGACGATATAACTTGCCAAATGTCATAGTACTAGGTCAACGGAAAGTACCCTATAAATTTTGATTCCCTTGAGCGTGTCCAAATAAACGCCCGTTTTCTTTTTAGGTTATTTTGAAGTTTGATTTTTTCACAGCTTCAATGGACTGTAGACCTGAGTATATGGTTTTGATTTCAACTCGATACCTCCGCGTCCCCCGAGATAAAGGGTCTTGACAGACAGACAGATGGACAACAAAGTGATCCTAAAAGGGTGCCGTTTTTTTCCTTTTGCGGTACGGAACCCTAAAAAGGAAGTATACACGTTGGTACTCGCCTGCGGGCGTGTTGACCTGGCTCGCCACGAACAGGCTCTGCACGTAGGCCCCGAGCGCGTTCACGATGTCCTGGAAGATGTTGGTCGCGTGCGGCCGCAGGTCGTAGCACGAGCAGAACGACACCAGTAGGTCTGTTCAACAAACAATAGTACATTACTACAGAGGCCGGGAAGTAAGGGGTTGCCGGCCGAGTACATACAGAGGATAGTTTCATAACTAGCCTCATGGCTGGCAACCCTTTTCACGCCGAGGTATGTATAGTGCTTTTCTCAAACATGCAATGACATAAATAAATAAAACTCCAAGAAATCAAACTTTTAATTACATGGCTGAACGACGTGAGCATCAACGTCACATCAAATGCCACAAATTGTGGAATGGAAATTAAAAAAGACCATCTTGCCGGCCTAGGCCTCCAATTTTGTATGAAATGCCATTACGGGTCTCTCGTCTCGCTGCGCCCGAAACGTGACACTTCGAAGCCCATTATGAAGAACACAAAGTCAATATTTCATTGCATGTTTGAGAAAATGTATATATTCAAGGCGGGTTGCGCCAACTTACGGTTACAGACCGATTAACGTTCAATATGGCGTATAATTTGACGTCAGAATTTAACGAACACGGCTTAAGATTACAGATGCTTTAGTGCCACCCGGCCTTGATAGTGGGGCAGAGTGCTTTAACTAATTGTCGTAAGTGTGGACACGCTGGAGAAAAGCACCAATTTTTTTTCAGGCAATCGTTAGGTCCATAGCTTTTACATTTTGATAGGAACCAACTCCTCTGTCGGCCATATTTATTTTATGCCGGCCATTTTTATTTATAGTTAATTATTAATTTCTCGTATTCTAAGGCACTTAGAATCACAAACTTGGTGTCTAAATATACATATTTGGGGTCAGGGAATTCAACTAGATAAGTATTTTACCGATATAACACTGCATATACATGTAAACATCTTTGTTCTTAGAGTTGGTTAAAGTTATGTTAAAAAAAAACAATAATTAACATTATTATATTTTTATGACTTTTTATTATAGAGAGAAAATTTCAAGTGTCTACATATTACGGTTCTAGAGATATACCAATTGTTATGGGCGGGCAAAAAAACGGGATAAAATTACGTTTCATGTGTGAGAGCACTGTCAAATTTTTAATTTAATTTAATTTTTATGAATGTACTAGCTTCCGCCCGCGACTTCGTCCGCGTGGACCCGGGATAAAAACTACCCTATATTTTAATCCAGGCTATAAACTATCTTCGTGCAAAATTTCATTCAAATCGGTTCAGTCGTTTAAGCGTGATTGAGTAACAAACATCTAAACTTTCGCATTTATAATATTAGTAGGATGTTAAAGCAGCTATAGAAAAACAACTTCTGTGAAAAATTTAACAGTCTAGCCATTGCTGATACGCGGACAGCGGAAGCTTAGGAACAGGGTTCCGTTTGATATCTTTTGGGAACTCGATTCTAAAAAATTCTTCAACCTTGAATTCTGAATTTGAATTCCTTGACCCCAATATGTATATTTAGACACTAAGTTTGTGATTCTACGTTATTTAGAACTCGAGATATTTATGATATACGTATAATTCAAAATGACCGCCATAAAATTAAAGATGGCTGACGGAGGAGTTGGTTCCTATCAAAAACTAAAGGCTATGCACCTCACAAGTGCCTGAAATATATTTCCATAAACTCCCTAGTTAATACATTGGGTGATCCAGTAAAAGGTTTCTGAGCTTGCGGCTAAATGCACAGATAGGGTTAAGATACTCACTTGGCTGTATGGTCATCTTGTGGAGCACCTCCAGCGCCAGCGCTCGCTGCCAGAGCGGCTTGTCTGGGTCCAGGAACTTTATTGTTAGTGACAGGAAAATCTCGCACTCGGTCACCTGTGGACATAATCGAATATTATATGACAGTAAACTTTGTCATTCAATTTTCAACCTTATTCTAAGCAAGATAAGGGTGAGGACCAAATTCTTGGCCAGTAGTTAGCCTGGTTAATCGGCAGTAGTTAAAAAGTTCCGTTGTGACACGAAAATCAGCCATACAATTATATGGTTAATTTTCGTGTCACAACCTGATTAAACAGGCAACCCCTGGCCAAGAATTTGGTCCTCACCCATAAGGTAATCTTTGTCACGAGTTTAATAGCTAGGGAAATTCGATAAACTTTGCTTTGTTTGCAATTAGTTGACCCGTCAAAGAACAGGGAAATATCAGTGGCTACCTACAATTTCAATCGTAAATAGTAGCTTAATATCATCGACAATGAGAACATTAAGGTCCTATTTACGGTTGAAAGGATTGAATGTGGATTGCACTGCAATTTCCTCCCTTGAACGCTGCGTTTGTGGAATGAGCTCCCTACCGAGGGTCTACGGTATGGGGTTCTTCAAGAAAGGAGTGTTTTATTAACTCATTCGCAACCGGACTAAAAATGGAACAATTCACTAGAAACCGACCAAATTCGCAAGTTGCAAGTTCATACTTAGTGCCCGCTTAGCGGCCTCAACTGGCACCTGAGCAAACAGTACGAGTGCCCGCTAGGCGGGTTCCTGGTTGCGAACGTGTTAAAGGGTCGGCAACGCGCATCTTACACCCCCAGAGTAGCAAGCGACCTGTAATCGGTTACCATTAGGCACACCACTGACGTCATATAAAAAAACCGGCCAAGTGCGATTCGGACTCGCGCACGAAGGGTTCCGTACCATTATTTATAAAATCGGCAAAAAAAACACGTTTGTAGTATGGGGGCTCCCTTTAATATTTATTTTATTCTGTTTTTTAGTATTTGCTATTATAGCGGCAACAGAAATACATCATCTGTGAAAATTTCAACTGTCTAACTATAACGGTTCATGAGATACAGCCTGGTGACAGGCGGACAGACAGACGGACGGACAGCGGAACCTTAGTAATAGGGTCCCGTTTTACCCTTTGGGTATGGAACCCTAGAAATGAACCTATGAAGTTAGAGCGAGTATTACCAGCAGCGAGTGGTACTGGTGCACGAGAACGAGCACGAGCCGAAGGAGCCGCATGGTGACGGGGTAATGCGGCCGCTCGGGCCCGCCCGGGCTGGCCTGCGCGGGCGCAGCGCCCGGTATGTGCAGCGCGGTGAACGCCGCCCTGGAAAATAACTGCTTAGAGAACTCTTGCTCCTAGTGTTTTTCCCGGTCATATCCTCCTAACCCGTCATCCACCTTGAGCTGATCTTAAGATTAGGCGTAGGCAGTTTTACGAAAGCGAGTGCCACCTGGCCTCCCAACCCAGAGGGAAACTGGACCTAGTCCAAACAAGGAAATCATCGTGAGGAAACCAGTGTAATCCCAAGATTATTCCACGGTAATAAAAATAAGCCGATAAATGTATATATATCTATGAGGTCGACTTTACACGGGGACGCTTCGCATACGCACTGTACGCAGGAACCGTATGGCGGCATTCTTTTCGTACAAAAATATCGGTACCCAAATTCGGTATCTCGCTTATTATTTCAGCGCCAACGGCATCCTGGTAGCGCTAGCGGATAGATGGGACTCCCCCCTTCTACAGAGATGGAACTGAGCTCCATACCTGAATAATTGTGTATTTAATTGTAGTACTCTTTAATTTTTAAGTAACAAATAACACTAGAATATAAGGCTGTAACTAACACCCATGGATGCCGTCCGAAATAAAAAGTTATATTATTATTTCATAAGTTGCTAAATATTCTAACTGACTCATTTAACGTTCAATCAGAGTCAATGATGACTGAGATATCAATTATCATACAAAAACAACACAATATATTTAGGTACCTGTATTTGACGTTTGGCGAGAAAAGCCTAATAATCAACGCGCAAACGTGCTCCTTTAATAAAAACCTAAATTCCGATATCTGAAACAAAAATATTTCAAGATTACTGACACGAAATACAACCTTACTGTCAAGGACATAGAGCCTTAAGTCATCTGACATACCTTGAAGAATACGGGCGAAAAGTCCGTTAATACCGTGTCTAGAAGCTCCAATCCAAAAGTCTTTGGCACGTCCGATATACCTACCAGCCAGTGTGCTGCATCGCCGTTCACTAACTGGATTATATCCTGAAATAAAACAAAATAGAATAGAAAAAAAAAACAGAATCGCATCAGAAATGATGTAATTGAGAGAGATGAAAAGCCCTCCAAATCGCGAAAGGTAACCAATGTAGAACCCATGGCCGTTGCGGAAAGGTTTTCTCTTGGCGACCACGTAACCAGGCGGCGCAGTGTGGGTAGACAGCAAGTTGGACTGATGACCTGGTAAAGGTCGCGGGAGTCCGCTGGATGCCAGTACCGCAGGACCGGTCACTGTGGCACTCTTTAGGGGAGGTTAGGACTTCCACCGTCCACACATGTTGACAAATATTAGCCCTTATCGGAATTTTGTAAAGTTTGTGTGTGTGTAGCTTTGAGCGACTGTGGGAATCTTACGCCAAGTTTTTGTGAAGAGGGTAGCCGGAATTAATCAAACAATAATAATCCCCTAAAGGGAGGAAATAGGGAGCACAATTTTGTATGGAAGCACGATACATAATTTACTTTAAAAACAAAGTTCTAACCGACTTCAATTTAGTACTCCGCCAAGCCACGTGAACATTTCCACATTTCTTTTCCAATTAATACTTTAACTTTTATTAGAGAAAAAAACCGAATCGCTGTATATGGGCCGTATAATATTTGAGGACTTCCGTCGATTCCTCAAGGATCACCTTTGGCACTTCATCGTTGCAATTTCAACGGAATCATATCAGAATCTGTGGCGTACTTTTATAGTTTTAAGTACATAATTGAGGATCCATAAGATTCCATAAGTCATCTGTGCTCTTCATCGTAAATTCCATTCCACCAAATTTATGATTTCCGTGTGTATTTACACGAGTTTTAAAAGAAAATACCGAAAACGCGTGCCTTATATAATTGAGGAGTTTGCTCAATTCCTCATGAGGCCAACCTGGAGGCATATACTTACAAACAAAGAAGAAATTGTACGAATCGGCTCATAAATGTCAGAGCTCCTCAGATGAAACATAAAAAAAACCGAATTGAGCACTTCCTCCTTTTTCTTGAAGTCGGTTAAAAATCTTTGTCAAGTATGTTGAAAATAATTTTCGAAAAATGACGAAATCAATGTCATATAAAATGAGTCCTCAACTCGTCACTGGTTCCCAAATACGTGCTCTTTACTTACTTGTAAAATAAGGTAGGCGTCCACCGCGCAAGGTTTCATGTCTTTAGGGGCCTTGCTATTCGTTTGCGGTCGCACGTCGGCTGGGTTCACTTTCAGTGTCCCTAAAATATAAATATTTATTTATTATTTATTTATTTATCTCAGGCAACGGGGCCCATATTTACAAATACCTTACAGACTAACATACATATCAATAAATAAATATGCAATATTAGATGCACGTAGGCAGATGAGACTGCACTTTAGACAGGTTCAGACTTCTCGCTATGCTTGACGAGGGTTTTGGAAAAAAAAAACAACATGATCTTCAAATTTAGAATTGGTTTGTAATGGGTGGTTACCCACGGCGGAGCATAATCTAATCATACTTATATTTATTGGCAATATAAAATTATACGTAAAATTACAGCAAGTAAGTACACAGCTTATGTAAGGATAGATAATTACTATCTTATAATACTACAGAAATAACGTTTGACGATTCAAATCTTATCCTCAAATAATAATAATTCAAAACAGTTTGTCTGAACTAGCCGCCGCTAAACGCGACCTCTCCGCAAATTGCGCAACTAGTGGCCGCCACTAAATGCGACCGCTCTCCGCAAATTACGCCACTAAACGCGACCGCTCTCTACAAATTACGCCACTAGTGACCGCCACTAAACGGACCGCCCTCCGCAAATTACGCCACTAGTGGCCGCCATTAAACGCGACCGTCCTCCGCAAATTACGCCACTAGTGACCGCCACTAAACGGACCGCCCTCCGCAAATTACGCCACTAGTGGCCGCCATTAAACGCGACCGTCCTCCGCAAATTACGCCACTAGTGACCGCCACTAAACGGACCGCCCTCCGCAAATTACGCCACTAGTGGCCGCCACTAAACGCGACCGCTCTCCGCAAATTACGCCACTAGTGGCCGCCATTAAACGCGACCGTCCTCCGCAAATTACGCCACTAGTGACCGCCACTAAACGGACCGTCCTCCGCAAATTGCGCAACTAGTGGCCGCCACTAAATGCGACCGCTCTCCGCAAACTACGCCACTAAACGCGACCGCTCTCTACAAATTACGCCACTAGTGACCGCCACTAAACGGACCGCCCTGCGCAAATTACGCCACTAGTGGCCGCCATTAAACGCGACCGCTCTCCGCAAATTACGCCACTAAACGCGACCGCTCTCTACAAATTACGCCACTAGTGACCGCCACTAAACGGACCGCCCTCCGCAAATTACGCCACTAGTGGCCGCCATTAAACGCGACCGTCCTCCGCAAATTACGCCACTAGTGACCGCCACTAAACGGACCGTCCTCCGCAAATTACGCCACTAGTGACCGCCACTAAACGGACCGCCCTCCGCAAATTACGCCACTAGTGGCCGCCACTAAACGCGACCGTCCTCCGCAAATTACGCCACTAGTGACCGCCACTAAACGGACCGCCCTCCGCAAATTACGCCACTAGTGACCGCCACTAAACGGATCGTCCTCCGCAAATTACGCCACTAGTGACCGCCACTAAACGCGACCGTCCTCCGCAAATTACGCCACTAGTGACCGCCACTAAACGGACCGCCCTCCGCAAATTACGCCACTAGTGGCCGCCACTAAACGCGACCGTCCTCCGCAAATTACGCCACTAGTGACCGCCACTAAACGGACCGCCCTCCGCAAATTACGCCACTAGTGACCGCCACTAAACGGACCGTCCTCCGCAAATTACGCCACTAGTGACCGCCACTAAACGGACCGCCCTCCGCAAATTACGCCACTAGTGGCCGCCACTAAACGCGACCGTCCTCCGCAAATTACGCCACTATAGTGGCCGCCACTAAACGCGACCGCCCTCCGCAAATTACGTCACTTGTAGCCGCAGCTTGTGGCTCGGTGGCGGTGCGTTACATACAAATGTTATACAAAATGAAAGAGCTCGTCCGCAGCTTGTGGCGGCCATTTGTAGCTGTAATGTGCGGGCCCTCTAACTCACCGTTGGCCTCAGCTAGGGCTCGCTCGAACACCAGCGCGACGAGCTGCCTCACCGTGGCGGCGGCCGCGTGGCTGGTGCTCACGTCGCGGGTCTCGCTGCTGGACACCATGCGCATGCACATCACCATCGTCTGGAGGATAAATGTATCTTTAGTGTTACAAGTCTAATCGCATCAGAGTCAAGGCATAGTAAATACTAGCTTCCGCCCGCAACTTCGTCTGCGTGTATCCGGGATAAAAACTATCCTATTTTTTAATCCAGGCTATAAACTATGTTCGTGCAAAATTTCATCCAAATTGGTTAAGCCGTTTAAGCGCGATTGAGTATCGAACATCCAAACATTAGTAGCATATAAAGCGGTAACTCAACTAGCGTCGCTTAAGACCTTTCTACACCTGCGCTCCTTTTAAAACAACTTTTATGAAGCGTTTGGGCGGCACGGACTGCTGTATACCCTAACTACCCCGACTTGCACTTATCGACGCATGTCTGTGCGAGTGCATCGTATAGGACGTTCATACGGATTTGTTTTACTACTTCTAGCCAAATAATATATAAGAAAAAAAAAACCACTTTGGTCAAGGTATCAGGTCGAGCAGTCCTCCAGAAATGGGTCTCAAAACTAGGTACTCGTGTCGAGGCTTTTCCCGAACTAGTCTTCCTAAGCTCACCCTCGCCAGGGTGTCTCCGTGCACCAGCTCCGAGGTGGTCATGAGCAGGGCTGCCGTCTGCAGCAGCTTCAGCTCGAGCACCCCAGCTTGGCCGAGCGTGTAGAGACAGTCGACGACATGTCGGGCGCCCTTCGCGTCGATGCCCTGCTGGGCTATTAGACGCTGTATCGTGCCGAGGCAGAACTGAAACGAAACAACTGTCAAGTGCGAGGGCTCGCGTGCCGAGGGTTCCGTACAGTAGGTACAAATAGTTCATCCATCACAGGAATCGAGTCTCGAAGATTTTTTTCACTTAATTGAAGGACAAACTTAACTTTGTCTTTGGAAAACTGTTATCCCCATGTAAGCTGCGCATAATAAGTAATAGATGCTAAAATTGTGACATTTCTCGCGCTACATCGTTCACACTACATAGCTATCCATGCCGTAATCGGCAACGGCGACCCTAACTTATTACGGGCGTGAGCTCTAATATGGCTTGCAAAGCCGAACTTTCTTATAAAAACTCTATCGCAGGTAGGGCAGTAAAGCTGTCCGAATTATTATAAGTATAATTATAGGAGGGGTTTCGGCTGGGATAGTGTAGTGCGAAAGGCACCATTATAGAATCTATTCATTATGGCGTGGCTTATACATAGACATACTTTTTTACTTCGCTCATACTTTTAACTACAATTTTGTGGTTATCAGATTTATTCCTGTAGGTACTTGTGCTATTATAAGATTTATAAGACATCGCCTCTGGCCTAATTTCATGATTCTAAATCAACAGGAAACACCCCAAAGAGCTTTGCGAATATCAAAAAACACGGCATAAAATCCCGGCACGGCATATGCTTGCATTGTTTAAGGATTTTTTTTTGTGTAATGTTCGAATTCAGGCGTCAGGCTCATTTCAGTTTGGTTCAGGCATGCGGCTGTCAAACGGCGGTCGTGGGTTCGGATCCCGGCTCGTACCAATGAGTTATTCGGAACATATGCACGGAATATTTGGTATTTTACCGTTAGCTTTACGGTGAAGGAAAAACATCGCGAAGAAACCTGCATACATCCACGAAGAAATTCAAAGGTGTATGTGAAGTCCCCAACCCGCACTGGGCCAGCGTGGGGACTACTGCCCGTTCCCTCTCATCCATGAGAGGAGGCCTGTGCCCAGCAGTGGGACGTATATAGGTTGATTTATTTTTATTATTAATATTCGAATTCTGAATTCAGACAAAAAATAATACTAATTGATAAAACATCATAGCTTCTTTGAAGGGTGTGCATACATCTAATTTGTCACTATTAAATCCAATTAGTTTGCACACATACTTTGATGATCTTCTGGTCCTTGGACTCGCAGCCCTGCACAAGTGGGTACAGTATTTGGTTGACCACCCCATACAAAGAGGCCTGCGGGTTGTTTGCTGCCAATGCTAGCTTCTCTATGGCTTCGTCACATGCCTGAAAAAAAAAGATATTTTATTAGGCATGGCTAGTAGAATCTTAGGACTCAATATTTTTCAAAACATTCGATTACTGATAGCATATTTAATTTTATTTATTTATTCGTTAACAATATGAATTGTTAGTTGCTACCCCGTGTGGTGTCTAGCTAGAATTTCACCACCCCCTTTCTTCCTGTGATTGAACGAAAAAACGTAGAAGTCTAACTAGCGCCGTAAAATGGCCCCACAGAAAGGGTGCCATGGTAGGCGGGGCGTCAGAACGATGCCAGGCAGCCGTTTAGTTCGGACATGGCAGTGTTGTCAAACTGTTGAATAAAACCAATGTTCATTTTCAAAAAATATGCCTATGCACAAGAGTGCAGTAAAATGTTGAGCGAGTCGTTCAGACCAGGGACCAGAAAAGGTAGGTAAAATAAAAAATATATTTCTTAACCTAAACATATTACACCAACGTTATGACAACTAAATAGCTTCATGTTGCATATACCCATTCAACAATTATAAGTTTTCGTTGTCACTGTCATATAGCTGTCGTCCCACGTGATGCACGATGAATAATCACAGCAATGCATTCGTAGATTGACCAATCGCATTCATTTGTGGTGGGTGATTGGAAATAGGCTGATATTTTAGGTAGCTGTGGCTACAATCTTTTATAAGGTTATTTTAGGGTTTTCCCATACCCAAAGGGTAAAACGGGTCCCTATTACTAAGACCAGGCTGTATCTCATGAACCGTGATAGTTAGACAGGTGAAATTTTCACAGATGATGTACTTCTAGTGGCAACAGAATATACACATACTAAAAAACAGAATAAAATAGATATTTTAGGGGGCTCCCATACAACAAACAACATTTTTTGATAATGATACAGAACCCTTCGTGTGCGACTCCAACTCACACTTGGCTTGCTATCAGTTAGTACTTATAAGCAAATTGGTTGAAGCCTTCTATAAGGTGGAGATACTTCCGGATGCGCCAAATATAAGTAACATGACCATCCACTGTTCTCTAAAAATAGAAATAAACTTATTTATTTCTCTCATATCAAGTTTTAACCCAAGTTGCATTCTCAGTTACTGCTACCAAGCTCGGTCCTATTATCCACCAGTTACATTTCTTACATAACTCATAAAACTTTATTATAGTAAGAAATATAGTTTCAGGATTTTTCTCGTAATTTAATAGTTATAGGTTTCATTTATTTAAATGAAACCTATAACTATTAAATTACGAGAAACAAATTACCACAAAAATAAAAAATAAAATTGAGTTGATAATGATAACTCTTTCGTTTTGCTACATTATTATTTATTATGAATCTATATACAGCGTCAAGTATAGTATCTGCCATAACAAAGGCAGCAAAATATCTGACACATCCCAATGGCCCTAGAAATAAAGTTGTGTCAGATATTTATGTGCGCATACTTATGGCAGATATTAATGCTGGTGACTGTACATAATTTTAAGAACGTGAACGTAAAATGTGGCTGACTTTTAATATAACTGTCATTACAATTGGAATCTCTTACCTTGGTAGATAGAGTTGCTTTTTGAATGGACTGCTTCATGATATTTGGCCACCTCAAATAATGCCAAGTATACCTAAATGTAACCCTCACAACTAAGATATTGTAAGATATTGAGTCGTACATTTTAAAATCTATCAACATATAGCGTCACTGAATACTCACCCACATTCACACATACATACACACTTAGAGCATTGCCTTCTGCATCAGACAATATTTTTGTTGTACAAGGTGTAACAAAAATGGGGTATGAACCGATCAAGGGCTTAACAGGTGTTCTGATAAGAAAAAACTGAAAAAAAAATTTTTTTGACGCGTTTTTTTTTTTTACTTTAGTATGGAGCGTTGGCTGACTGGGGCAACAAGCTCCATAGCAAAGTTAAAAAAAATCGCGTCGAATTTTTTTTTTCTGTTTTTTCTTATCCGAACACGATACCTGTTAAGCCCTTGATCGGTTCATACCCCATTTTGTTACACCTTGTATTTGGCAAGAGCAAAATGGAACAAATTCTAAATATACTGCATTTTAAAGTACTTATATATAACAAGAAAAAGTGTAAACTAATTATTTTTTTAAAGAATTGGTTTTCAAACCATTTATAGTAGGTACTAGCTTCTGCCCGTGACTCCGTCCGCATGGAACTCCTTTATATCATATCGCGATACAAACTTTCATCCCCCATTTCACCCCCTCAGGGGATGATTTTCGGGATAAAAACTATCCTATGTCCTTTCCCGGGATTCAAACTATCTCCATACCAAATTTCATCTCAATCGGTTCAGCGGTTTAAGAGTGAAGAGGTAACAGACAGACACTTTCGCATTTGTATTATTAGTATGGATATACTAATAATTCTAAGTATGTTTTGAATATAAGTTGCATGAATGAAAAGTTAAAGAAAACGAATTAGAATTTAACAATTTATATCACTGAAGAAAACACATTATTAATATGTCTAAGAATCTTAATCACCAAATGGGAAAACAATTACTATACTTACTGCACAACTACAACTAAATATAATATGCATACCCAAATAATTAATTTTGTAATTAACATATTTGAATGGCTATTGAATTTCATCAATTTCTCTGTTTACTCAGGCGTATAGTTTGTCATATTTACACAGCAAGAGCGTTAGTATAAGCTAATTATGAATGTAAATGAATGGGCGGATAACTTATAAGAATACAGAAGTATTACGATTAAAGGTATGGAAAAATATATATCAGTACAACGATAAAGTTCTAACTCAGTTATTGGATATCAATAAAAGTAGATTTAAGCTTAATACCTCTCTTATCTGGGGATATTTTTTCTTCGTTTCAAAACTGAGTGTTTTGAAGTCACTCTGCAAGACTTCCATAAACTTTTTAGTACAATCATCACCGGTAACTGCACTCACGAATGCCATACTTAAAGTGGTATACTATAATCTAATTATTCATTTCATATTTTAATTAAAAAAATCACAGAAATTGAAAATATGCCATGTACACAATCGACATCACATCATACTGCCGTTCATAAACTTTACTTTACACGAAGCAATGGTTAATTGGTTAGAAAGATTTCCTTATTACAACTGGTAGCTTATAGGGAAGTGAACTTTTGTAACTTATCATATGTTATTTGTATTTTACTAGATTTTATCTGATTTCTTCGGTAACATTTGATTTAAGGGAAAACATGAAGTAAAATATATAAAAAAGGAAGGTAAGTATTTGAACACAAAACAGAAGCTGTCCATTACACGCAATTACAGGGAATCACTTTTCTTTAGGAGGCTTAATCCATTTCAGCCTATCTGCGTATTAACCAACTGTACCGTCATTCGAAGCCTAAATAAATGAGAGAGTGGCAACACTGATTTCCTAAACGATGACGGTTGAAGTGCCTTATTTCAGTACTGGTCACCCTGTTTCCTGCGTTTCGTTCCCACCCAAATACCCCACCACCAGCTCGGCGCAGCGTTAGCCTTCGAGGTTGTTCCGAGGCTCATTGGCTATTGATTTTCGAAACGTTACGGTTGTCCAAGAGCGCACGTCCGAAAATACTGCGATCTGGTAACCTAAGTGCCTAAATTACAACTATTTTAAAAAACGGTGTAACCGTTCGTAATGGATTTATATATATATTAATTATATTTCTGATTTTCAGTACTATGGGGGACAATGGTAGCAATTCATCATCTTCGGATTGCTCTGGCGAGAGCACACATATTGGAGAGCCAGCGATGCCTGGATCTACTAAAAAGAAAAGGAAGGCGTGCCCCAAATCTTCAAATGCGAAGAGAAAGCGGCAATCCGATGAGGACATAGTTAAGCTCGCAAATGAAGTAAGTGAAGTAAAAAGAATTCTATCCTCGATGATGTATCCGGGTGCCCCACAGCCAGTGCCGGTGCTTTCATCTAGGCTGAGTGAAAGTTCGGAAGACGATGTTAGTCTCAATGTAAGCGGTGAATTGTTTCCGGGCGATGGGGTACGAAGTGTAGATAAAGCCAAAGAATCTATAGATTTGAGTATAAATTTGCCTTTTAACACGACTGTGAAGGAGCCGACTATACCAAAATCTTCACAGGCTCATATTGAATTTTTAAACACGATTCAACATTTTGGCTCATCTGATTGGGCCGACGTACGATATGCAGAGGTTCAAAAAACCTATTGCTCTGCCCCAGGTTTCGTTGATACCGAATGTAACGATGATTTAAAACCTTATGACAAAACTACTTCTCTTAGCGTCACAGAAAAAGGATTTGCGGCCATTACGAAGGCCTTGATCGAACAGAAGGAATCATTGCAATCTGGGCTGGAGTCTTTGCTGACTTGGATTTCGTCCTGTGACCACGAAATTACGGTAACTTCTTTGAAAGAAAAGTTAAATGAAATATTCATTGATGGCGCATATAACAAAATATCTAGTGATATTCTTCAAATGGCATGTGGTCATAGGGCAGATTTAATTCAGCAGCGACGTGATAGTATTCTGAGATATGTTAAAGACAAATTCACTCGCGCTACATTGCGGAAGATCCCGCCTACTTGTGATTGGTTGTTTAATAAAGAGAGTTTAGCGGCTGAGTTGGAAAAGAACGGGGGAGTTGCGAAAACTCTTTGGCCGTTACGTAATAATGCGTCAACAAAGCCTGCTTGGTCGGCTGCGCAAGCCGGACCCTCTCAAGCTAGACAGCCCGCGCAGGGCCTGCATGATTACCAAAATAGGGCTTATCTTGGAAAAGCTCTGCCAGCGTTACCAGCGCATGGTGCACCATATTATTCGTATCCTCCGCAGGGATATTACATGAACCCACCTTTACAACCGCCTACCTTTTACACGCCAAAGCGATTTGCGCAAAATCGAGAAGGCAAACACAACAACAAAAATAACTCTCACAAATCTCGCCATAAGTCTAGATACGATGAGTATTCGTCGAATAAAAATAATTCAAATAATTCTCATGATAATAAAAATTTTCGCGGCAAGCGAAAATTCTGACTCGGTCTCGCAGACCTTCGAAGCTGGTCGCCTTCTAGAGTTCATACATGTTTGGGAACAAATGAAAGCGCCAGAATCCTTATTAAAGATAATAAGAGGGTATCGATTACCGCTCAAACAAAAAGTACCTCTTTGCTGGCCAAAGAGCGATCACATTTATCGAACGAAATTCTCTGTTCAAATGAGGGTAGCTATACAATCATTAATAAAAATCGGCGTACTGGAGCCGGTGTTGCCATCCCGAAGCTATATCTCCCCTATGTTTTTAGTCCCCAAATCAGATGGGACAATGCGTCCGATTTTCAATCTGCGCAACCTGAACAAGTACCTGATCGTGTCCAAATTCCGGCTGATAAATGTTCAGAAAATACCGGATTTTCTACAACCACACGATTGGTTACTAAAAATCGACCTATCGAACGCTTACTTTCACCTTCGCGTTGCAGAGTCGCACAGGAGGTACTTGAGAGTAATGTTCGGCAACAAATTATATCAGATGACGTGTCTGCCTCTAGGTTTGGCAACGGCACCAAAGGTTTTTGCCAGCTTGTCAAATTGGGTCACTCAAAAGCTAAGAGAACGAGGTCTCAGAGTGATAGTCTATCTGGACGACTTCCTTTTAGCCCACCAGGACAAACAAGTCCTATCGGCACAAGCCACCGAAGCTGTAAATCTCCTGGAAGGTTTAGGTTGGCAAATAAACTTAAAAAAGTCGATATTGACTCCACAACAAAGTCTGGAGTATTTAGGGATTATTTGGGACCCTTGGCTTGGAATAAAGAGCCTTCCTTTCGCGAAATTAACAACGTTGAAAGAAAAGATACTCCACGTATTAGCTTTGAAGTCTGTCCGGCTAAAAGAGATTCAAAGCCTCATAGGCCTCATAAACTTCGCATGTTTTGTAGTACCACGAGGCCGCTTGAACCATCGCGAGCTGATTCAGTTTTCTTTGAGTGCCAGACAACAATTTTTCTCGCCGCTTCACGATCCCTCGATCGAGTCTAAGAGAATTAAAGTGGTGGCTAAAGCATTACAAATGCCCATCACCCCT
Source organism: Epinotia bilunana (assembly GCA_947049275.1). Taxonomy (NCBI): domain Eukaryota; kingdom Metazoa; phylum Arthropoda; class Insecta; order Lepidoptera; family Tortricidae; genus Epinotia; species Epinotia bilunana. The sequence continues at coordinate 2,325,138 of OX346275.1, read as the reverse complement.
ACACAAACCACCGGTCAATCATTTTTTGGCAACGGACGCATCCGGATTGGCGTGGGGAGCCCACCTGGATCAAGTGAAGTTAGCGGGCAGCTGGTCCCAACACGAGAGTCGTCTCCACTCCAATCAGAAGGAGATGCTGGCTGTGCTTCACGTACTGCACGAACGAGGTCCTTGTCTAAAGAATTCGTCTGTCATGTTGCAATGCGACAACAAGACAACAGTTGCGTATATAAGGAAAGAGGGCGGCTCGAAATCCGTCAACTTGATGAGCATTACCAGGAAAGTATTCAAGCTGTTAGATCGGTACAATATCCACCTGACGGCTCACCACATACCAGGGAAATTCAATGGGGAGGCGGACCAGGCGTCTCGCCTCAAAACCAACCCAGAATGGCATCTGCTCCCCGAGGCGACGGAAGTCATATTTCAGAAATGGGGAGTACCATGTATCGATCTGATGGCTTCAAGAACTGCCCATGTAGTGCCCCAGTATGTCAGTCTGGACATATTGGATCAGAAGGCGCTGTTTCACGATGCCTTCAGTCGAGACTGGGATTTCCGACTGGCCTGGATCTTTCCTCCGCCTTACCTGATTCCAAAAGTACTGTCTCATTTAAACCGTGCGAAAGGGACCTACCTCATTGTAGTCCCGAGATGGGAGAAAGTATTTTGGAAGCCCGACATAAGGAATCGAGCACAGGGCCCACCTTTCACAATATTTCGTCTTCACCAGGTTCTGGTGGACACAGTAACAGGTCTTCCCCCAAAGAAAGTCCACGAAATGACCCTCCAGGTATGGAAATGTGGGGGTGGGCAAGTAAATTGACTGACTGGACCCCTGAGCAGAAATTACTCCTACAGTCAGGGTGGCGTGAATCGTCTCTTAAAACCTATAGGCATGCTTGGAATAAGTGGCTCAATTGGTGTCTAATAAATAATGTATCTTCTCCCCATAATCCTAATGGGTCACAACTTGCTAGATTTCTATCAGATTTATTTCAAAAAGATAATTTATCACATCGCACTATTATGGTATACAAATCTGCTATAGCCACTTTATGTAATCCCGATGTGTCAGACAGATTGAGTTCAAATATTTTAGTAAAGAAAATTTTGAAATCAATAGCAATTCAAAAACCACGCGAATCGTGTAAACCGCCTATTTGGGACATTGATATCCTAAAGAACTATCTTATAAACACTACATGTGATGAGAATAATTTATTTCAATGTTCCAAAAAGACGGCAACACTTTTGTTGCTATGTTCAGGTCGCAGAGTTCACGACCTGACATTGTTGTCAATTAATCAAAACATGTGCGTGATTGAAAACGACCATATTACATTTTGGCCTAAGTTTGGTTCAAAAACGGACTACGAAAATGCTAGGCAATCTGGCTGGCGTTTGTTGCGGAACAAACACAATATTTTCATTGACCCAGTTCACTGGATAAATCGAGTTATACATTTGTCAAAAGATAGGCGACAGATCTGCAAAAGTGATAACTTATTCATCACTGCCTGTGGTCAACCAAAGCCCGCCTCTCGTACAATAATTGCAGGTTGGGTAAAAAGGACTCTAAACGAAGCTGGTATAAAAGCTAGCCCTGGAAGCATTCGCCCTGCTGTGGCATCAAAAAACTGGATTGCACAGATGCCTCTGGATGACATCTTGGCTCAAGGTAACTGGCGGAGCCAGAATACTTTCGCACAATTTTATTGCCGTGAGATTCAACCAAACAACAAAGTATCCTCGGATACTGTTGCCCAAACATCTGGGGTATTCATTCCTATGTAGCGGTCATGTAGCCGTCTATTCCCATAAGTACCAACTGATTAATTATGCACATAAAGATACATAAATAGCAAACCCCTTTCTAGTTTCTAACTGATGTATTTTATTTTATTGTTCTATTTTTGTGAAATAGTTATAACTTTGCTCATCTCTTACTGATGCTTATTGTAATATAGGAATTGAATAAATAGTGCAAAGCTATCAATAATATGATTTTATGTCTGCATAGACATTTGTTTAATTGTACTGATATAAATATTAGCTGCATTTGGGTAATTGATACAAGGTTTTTGTTAGGCGCTAGACTATCTCATTGATGTATCATTTCAGAATTGAGTTTGTTGATTGGATAACAGTATGGTTTTCAGTTAATTGAATAAAAATAGATATATATAAAATAATGATCTATTTCTAGGTTGATACAATATTTGAACAATGGGATTATGTGTGATACCTAATTATTTAAGAACAAGTATAGTCAATGTTTGATTACTAATAAACCTTGAATGTTTTTCCTTATGCACAGTAAATCATATATTAATAATAAAGGTAATTGAAGTGTATTTCTATTGACACTTCTGTGTCCAATGTAGTAGATTAACATTTACTAAAATTGTGTATGGTGAAATAAAAAACACAACATAATTTGATGTATTTTATTGTTAGCTCAGCCACTAACTAAAAGTAGTAACAATAAGTTATGAGGATAACTTAATATTACTATAATATTACCTATGATTGTGATTCTTGGTCATTGATGTATAGTCCTATACCTAACATATATTTGTTACGTTGTCTATATATATATATTTAAATAGACAATCACATTGGCTAATAATCATACAAGTAAATACCCCACCAGGCGATAACAGACACGTCTCATTTATTTAGGCTTCGAATGACGGTACAGTTGGTTAATATCAGCGTTTTACCATCCAATAAAACGCTTATTAAACAACTTACCTCATTCGAAGCCTATTTCTATCCCTGCCTGGTGTAAACGAGCCGCAATGAGCCTCGGAACAACCTCGAAGGCTAACGCTGCGCCGAGCTGGTGGTGGGGTATTTGGGTGGGAACGAAACGCAGGAAACAGGGTGACCAGTACTGAAATAAGGCACTTCAACCGTCATCGTTTAGGAAATCAGTGTTGCCACTCTCTCATTTATTTAGGCTTCGAATGAGGTAAGTTGTTTAATAAGCGTTTTATTGGATGGTAAAACGCTGATATTAGATAATGTAATTATTTAATAACGTAATTTAATATACTAAGATATTTTTGCATTTTTTTAGTTTATTGTATGTTTTTTTTTAAACATCAATGATTTCATAATTTAATTTCAACAAAGGTTTGCGTAGAATGTAATTTTAAAGTCAAAAATGTTTATATTGCCAAACTAAAGAATGACTGACTGATGCCGATGACCAAAGTAAATTCGTTGTAAATTAGAATATTTACTTATAAAAACTACATTAATAAACATAATCACTTTTCAATCATAAAGAATAAATGGCTTTCTTAAACTTTTGCGTAGTCTCGTTTTTTTACTCACAGCAACATTTTAAATCTTTCAAGTGTGCGATACGATTACATTTTCAAAATCGATAAAAACATTAAATCGATTAATAGTTCGATTATAAAAGTATACGCACTTTCTTAATATGAGTGCGATTATTGCGATCTTATCGCGAAGCAATTTAAAGATAGGTAATGGACTTAAAAGTAAAATAACTACTCAGAACTTAATATTGTAATATATCTAATTGATGGAACGGGTACCTAGCTGTGCTTTATATATTTTTCTCAAGAAACTGCGTAAACATCAGTTATATAATGTTGACTATTACTTCCTTTGGCATTCCATATTTAATATAAAAAGCCGTATAACTTCGTCTAGACACGATAAATATCGATTTAGATTTGTTTTTCTTCTAAAAATCGTATCACAAAATCGGTTCTATTCGATACGCGATTATCATGACATTTTCGAAATCGAATCATTCAGTTATAACATATACTTATCTAGGGGTTCATTATTCATTGTTAGTATAGATAGATAGTAGGTATTCACATCGCGCATCTTTACAATGGTGTGATTCCAGATTTTTATTTGTAAGTATTTATAGAATCCAATATCAATTTAGACAATGTAACCGTCTCGAGGCGATAAGCGATAAAACTGTTAAATTAATCTGGCCATGTCGAACAAGAGGTAAAATACGCATTCTTTGCTTTGTGATCTTGACGTACTGTCATTTTCAATTTTTACTCTATTTTATTTCGCTGTACGCCATTCTTACTGCATTAAATAGAACGGCCGATGTCTGCAGATTTAAGCACGTCTTTAAATAAAGCTTGAAGACCGCGACGCGAGTGCAAGGTGCCCGGTGGTTCGCAATTTACGATCTTAGTTTTTCGGTTGGTGACACCCGCTTTCGTGTTTTTTCACGGTACATTTTTCTTCAGTGCCGGCACGTTATGTGATTTAATTGTGTTTTGGGATTATTATTCACCAATTGTGGGCGTTCGAACGTCGTCAGTGGTACGTCTGGGTGGTGAGGATGCGGTTTTTGTTTACGACGAGAGAACTATGACGACGGTCATCAGTTATCGAATTAAATGTTCAATCATGTAATCAAGTCGCGACGATAAACAATGCGACGTGCCTGCTCGTGTTCACGTTTGTTTATACCATCTTTGTCCTAACAACTGGCTCATAATTGCGCTAAACAGCTGCAAATCTTCAAGTAACTTTATTATTATCTAAACTTCCATTGGAAAATTCCTAGTTGTCATTTTAGTATGCACAAGAATATATCATGCTTGTAATAGAAACTGAGATGAGTCAGTGCCATCACAGATTGCAGTGATAAGATGTTGATGGCTGCTTGAGTTATCTAACGATTTCATCTTAATTACATTTCAGTGTGTGTGGTCAGATAGTGCAAACGAAATGATTACATACACAATTGTATCTACGTTGTGGACAACACACCAGTGTTAAATATTATTTTCACGTCATGCTTAAGTCCTTTGTCCAAAGTATCCTTGAATTGTACTATGCACTATCATCAGGTTATGCTTCTAGGATATGTTGGGAATATCATTTTTTTTTTTAATTGTGAATGTGGTGTAATGTGGTGTCTTCGAGTAAATTACTTTGATTATTTTGAAAAACTCCTTGAAGATCTTATGCCTTCATTTTCTCATCACATTGTCATGGGAGACTTCAATACGTGTCTCCTCAAGGATGATCACCGGGCTAGGCGTCTTAAGTCTCTGGTTGACGCTTGTAACTTGAGCATCCTTCCTTCTAATTCAACTCATCTTTTTCCAAATTGTGTTCCATCTCTTCTTGATTTAGCTATGGTTTCTTCCACTTCTCATGTAGCCAAATTTGGTCAATACTCTGCAGCTGCCTTTTCTTATCATGATTTGCTTTTTATGTCCTACAAAATTCGTCCACCCAAGTCCAAATCAAAAATTGTTATGCAGCGCAATTTTGGACGGCTAGACGTGGATAAGTTGCGGGAAGATGCGTCTCAAATTGACTGGGGCGCCATCGCTGGAGCTGGTTCAGTGAATGATCAAATTGCTCTCTTCAACTCCTATCTCATACAGCTCTTTGACATTCACGCTCCGATTCGTGCTATAAAGGTGAAGCACCTGCCTGCTCCTTGGCTCACTGCAGACATTAAGAAGATAATTGAAAGGAAGAATGTAGCTAAATCTAAATATAAACTTGATAACTCTGACAAAAACAAATCTAGGTATCATGCTATTCGGAATCGCTGTAGTACTATATGTCGTGATGCCCAGAGGCGCCATATACATACTTCTGTAGAAAATGGGGATCCAGCCAAAGTATGGAAATTTCTAAAATCTCTAGGAGTTGGGAAAACTCAGCAATCGTCATATACAATCAACACAAATTTCAATCAACTCAATCAGCATTTCTCTTCATCTACCTCTTTTAGCGGTCCTATTAAGGTAGATACACTGAACTCTATTTCATCTTCCCAAACTTCTGATTTCTCTCCTTTTTCTTTTCGTCAATTCACTGACAGTGAAGTTAGGAAGAGCGTACTTAGCATCACTTCAAATGCTGTTGGTGTTGATTGCATTAGTCGTAAGATGATAGTTCCGCTCCTTGACCTACTGCTTCCTTTTATTACCAGTATCCTAAATTTTTCAATTTCATCTGGCATGTTTCCTTCTCAATGGAAGGATGCTGATATTATCCCTTTACCCAAAAAGTCCAACCCCAGTTCCTTTTCTGATTATCGTCCCATTTCCATTCTTCCTTTTCTATCCAAAGTATTGGAACGACTAGTGCATCAGCAATTAACTTCCTTCTTAAACAGAAATGATATTTTAAACCAATTTCAATCGGGTTTCCGTTCAGGGCATAGTACTAGTACAGCCCTTATAAAGATCACTGATGACATCCGATTGGGGATGAACGACAGAAAGCTTACAGTTTTAACTCTGTTGGATTTCAGCAATGCTTTCAACACTGTTGATTTTGACATTATGCTCGCTATTTTACGCTCTCTTAACTTATCTCCTGCAGTAATTGACTGGTTTCGTAGTTATTTAAATGGTCGTCGGCAAAGAATAAAGGTGGATTCTTCTTGTACTTCTTGGTGTAGTACTCTGGCGGGCGTTCCGCAGGGCGGTGTGCTATCTCCTCTCTTATTTTCTATCTTCATCAATTCCATCACACACAATATATCCTCTCATTATCACCTTTATGCCGATGATCTTCAGATTTATACACAGTCCGTGCTTGGTGATCTCCCTTCTGCCATAGAAAGAACTAATGATGACTTGGTACGCATTCTGAAATGGAGTCAACGATATGGTCTGAGTGTGAACCCAACGAAGACCCAAGTCATTGTTATTGGCAGCAACAATCTGATTTCTAGGGTTGATTTTGTAAATCTCCCTCCAATACTTTTTGATGGGATTCAGATTGATTACTCGATGCAAGTGAAAAATCTTGGGATCATTATGGATCGCTCTTTGTCTTGGGTGCCTCAAGTGAGTGAAGTGAGCAGGAAGGTATTTGCTGCAGTGGGGTCTCTCAGGCGGCTTCGTAATTTTCTGCCTACTGCAACTAAAATTGCGCTTGCACAAACTTTACTTCTTCCTATTCTTGATTACGCTGATGTATCCTATCTCGACCTTTCTGAGGAGCAGCTTAATAAGCTTGAACGTCTCCAAAATGTCTGCATTCGGTTCATATTTGGGTTACGCAAATATGACCACGTTTCTAGTTTCCGTTCCAAACTCAAGTGGCTCCCTATCCGTTATCGCCGTAACTCTCACATTATTTCGCTTCTGTTTAGTGTCCTTTTTAACCCTGCAACTCCCCGTTATCTTAAAGAGCGTTTTAGTTATTTGAATTCTGTTAGATCTTCTAACAATTTGCTATTAACTGTGCCTTTGTCATCTTCCAAATTTTACAGTAGTTCGTTCACCTTTAAGGCTATTCGACTGTGGAACTCTCTCCCTCTTCATATAAGACAAGCTAAATCTATCGGCAACTTCAAATCTCTTCTTAAAGAACATTATTTGTCTTTCCCCTAACCCTGACTGTCCTACTATTATTATTATTGGCTGACTGTTTGTTTTTTATATTTTTATTTGTGTTATTTGTATATATGTATGATTGTGTATGTATGTTTATATATAGAGCTATTTATGTACGTGCATTAATATAATTATTTTGATTTTTGGCTTATTGTAATCTCTGCACCACCTACTACATAATCTAGTTTTATCTCTTTCTCCGATACCCAAAGGTTGTCTGGAAGAGATCGCTCTTCAGCGATAAGACCGCCTGTTGTCTACCTCTACCTACATGTTATTGTATTGTTTTTCTTTTTAACTGCTTTGTTTGTGTGAGGTGTGCAATAAAGAGTATTTGTATTGTATTGTATTGTGGTGATTTGTACATATCCTCCTGAGATAGCATAAACAATTATAATAAAATTAGAAACAAGCAATTCAGATAGTTTTGAATTTTGAATCTTTCTAAAAAAAAAACAAGTGGTAATCTCGTCCTTTCTTTTTTTCCATCAAACCATTTTGTACTCTCTGTAGGAACTCGGGATTTGGGAAGATATGTGACAAGAATAGTGTCTTTAGTTATTTACCAATGGCAGATAGACTTCTCTTTATGGCATTAAGGCCGCTCTTATAGGTTCTTCTTTTTAACCGACTTCAAATAAGGAGGAGGTTGTAAAAAAAAAAGACCGGGTTGCACTCCGGGAGTGCGGACAGAAGTGAAAAATTTAATATTAACGTTGTGCATTTTTGATATTTGATGATGATGAACTGATGTCATTGACTATCGATAATCGTTTGTAAAGTGAACCGAATCATTGAATCAATTCAAATAATAACGGTAACAACCGATATGTCTCACAACTAGAAAGACGTCAAACCATCCCGTCCGCAAAGAGTGCACAGCACCGCTAAAGACCGCTAATGTAACACCCTTACAACCTATGTTTACAAATAAACACTTTGAATTTGAATTTGAAAGAAGTTTTCACTTCAATAAACTGATTTGGAGAATGCTTTTTTGTTTGTAAGGGTATCCTTCCCAGGTCTCATGGTTATCAGGTCAGGATCTGACTATGGGATATTGGAGAAGTTTGAAGTGGGTTAAAACTTTGTTTTTAAAGTAAAGATTAAATATATAAACCTGCTCTGCCCGAAAACCGTCACCATGCGACTATTTTATCGAACAAGAATTACTCAAAAGAATGAGCCTATTATAAGTCTGACCACACACATCTATTTTGAGATGAACAAGCCACTATTTGATGCTATTTAAAGCCTTATCAAGTTAATTGAAATAAGGTAAATATAGCACTCGTGCATACCAGTGATATCTAGAAGAGATAAGTGATCTTTGCAGTGACCTGTCACAAGGAGTATACTGAACATGATGTATGTGTGATAATCAGCTTTTGTTGCAAGATGACGTAATGAAAACATTATCATTACGTCATCGACCCATTGTGCTACAGTTTTTTTGGGGTTCTTTTAAATACAACAATACACACTAAATACACGCTTTTCAAGCCCTTCCTTTCTCCTACCTCTTTGTTACAATTGACTAAGTGGGTTCAACTTGAGTTTTCCAGAATCTAGTTGACAAGTGAAATATTAAGGGGCTCCCATACGCCAATGACCTTTGATCTGAATCCCTTAGTTTTCTAATGTTTTTTGTAGCTTATGATATTAAGAACAACAGCTTTAAGCAATATAATATCCCATATTTACTTCAAAGTTCATTGTTTTCGAGATATATGGCATCAAAGTTGAACAATTTTAGGCCAAAAAACTGGTTTTCTGGTCATAACTTTTGTTTTAATATACCGGATTTTGAAAGAAATGAATGCTTAATTTTGTATGATTTTTTTAACTGTCTAAAAAAACACTTATTTCGTATCTCTATTGACGTGAAAGATTAACATATAAGAAATCTACATATTTGGGTTCGTCTATGACGTCTCTAAATTATAATTTAAATTGTTATAATTTACAGTTTAAAAAATCTTACAAAATTAAGCATTCATTTCTTTCAAAATCCGGTAGTCAAACATGGAGATAAAAAAATGAAGAACCGATAGCCGTTTGACTTATAATTCTATCTGTAGTGCAAAAGTAGGAGATACGATTCAAAACTCGTCAAAAATCGATGAAAACCTAGGGTAGCACCTTAAAGTTGATTTGTTTTCAAGTAGCTAATAAATCTAGCATGCTGAATTGCAGCATTAAATCCAGTAACATTCACTAGCTGATATTGATCAGAGGTCCTACTGCGAAACGAAAACGAACTTCGTCGCACTTGCTAGTTCGAGCGACAAAGATGATGATACACGAACGGAGTTTTGGTTTCGCGGTAGCCCCATCCCCATCATCACGGGAATTTATCACTTTGCTACTCTTTCCAACATCCAATTTTGCATATGAGTAAAAGAGATGAACAGTTGTTGATGATTGTCCAGACGTACTGTACAGAGTACTATGTATAATGTTTATAAACAGAGCTGTTGATTCTCATGATTTACAAATGTTCTTTCCATTGTTTCAGATAACAACTAACAACCCAATTAAGCAATACTTCTTTCCAAATCTTCCTAAAGACTGTTGTTAAGGTTTAGTTTCCCGCAGCGAGCCAAGAGATGCCAACATTGAGAGAGATACAAAAGACGGAATTAGTTATTTATTTTATTAGTATTAATTATTTTTAAAGACACCCCTAGTTATCGCTTCTACTAACTCCATTAAATCAAATTTACTTTAGAAAGAGATGAATTTAAACTGAGATTTCGACGGTACTATTATTTGTATGAATAAAACGAAATGAACTTTCACGAATATAATTTCAAGATTAAAACGAAAGATTAACGGGGATCGTTTGATGGATCAAAATGGACAATATGACATCAAATGTCACTCTGAGAAACAAGCAGAGGAAGGACAACCTGATCACGCGCAAACAGGACAAGAGTCCGGAGAAGAGTATCAGAGGGACTCGGGGAGCTTACCGGGCGGTGGCTTCTACTTCGAAGAGGGATGACGAGGATTCGGAGCGCCTGGACCGGTCCAAGAAGTTCATCTCACAGAACAAGGCCGGGTACGGGCTGGGGAAGAGACCGGACTTCTCCCTCAAGAACAGGAACGTGCATTTAGCGTCCTCGCGATATGGACAGGTGAGTGACAAGGATAGAGTCTTATTAAGAGTCCGCAGTAAGCTGGATTCTCCATACAAACGTAGTTACGCTCTCATTTTCAAACTACGTGTCGGATTGTAACGAAACTTTGCATGTACAATGACTTGAGGTATATCTATGTCTGTTATTAGTGAAATTCGGCCGAGCTTACTGCGGACTCTTACTGACCATGGTTAGACCTTATCACGTTGTAATATAAGGTCTAAAATGGTCAGTTAACTGTTTCGTCGTTGCTTTATTAGTCGTGTCCACACCGGCCGAGCGGCTCGCCCGAGCCATCAAAAACGCTCGCCCGAACGGTTCGGGCGAGCCGTCAAAAGGGTCGGCCGCAAGCGCTCGGTAGGTGTGGACGGGCGTTCGGGCAAACGCGCGCGGCTCGCCCGAGCCACACCGGCTCGGGCGAATTTACCTACCGATAGTTGAGCTCACGATCACGATGAAGCCGCACGTGCGCACAGCTGTCACTGCGACAACGTTAATTTTGCTTTTGCTTGTTCGAATTCGAAATCGGAAGAAATGTATTAAAAAAAAGGCCGCAAAATGTGGATGCGCAAAATTTTTGAGAACCGAAAAGAGGCCGGGATAAAATTATTTGATCAATTGTGTTATGATCAGAGCGAAGACGCCTACCTACTAGGTAGGTACTACTCAATCTACCAATCCTTCCAGCTGACAAACAAACCCATGCGTGTCGAACTCAGTTACGCCATTCCCAAATCCGCCTCAACTCGTCTCACTACCAAGTTACCAACCGCCAGTAGGTATAACTTGATCCCTAATTTCCCAATATCAATATGTAATGTAGTTATCCAGGGGTCAAGCTAGTTTTGACCTTTTCCAACGCAGCGACTTCGAATGAACTTTAATAAGTTACCTTGATAAAAAAAGACCGGGTTGCACTCCGGGAGTGCCGGCAGAAGTGAAAACTTGAGTCATTTTAAATTTGCAAAAAAAATCCCTTCCTCCCCCCTCTCTCCCCCTGCGTGCCAATATATCTAATAACAACCTCATTAGTAGTACGCTATAGTTCAACCTAACTCAGCAAAATTGATGAACGAGACGAAAAAATAAAATACCAATTTGTTTTTGCCATTGCCAAATATTTTTCAAAGCTTTATCTCTTTAGGAATAACGTCCAAATTCGAACTATTCGAATTTGCTCAATAGCAAAACGGTAAAGGACGCGTGGACAAAATTACTTTATTTGCAGAATATGCAATTGCAAAAAGTGTTTAACGGCTTTATACTCTTACGAATAGCGTTCAGTTTTGAATGAAGTCGAATCGGCTAACAGCAAAATATAAAAGTGTGATAAAACAAAATGGAATTTGCATTTACGAAAAATGTGTTACGACCTTATACTGTTAACAATAAAGTACAAATTAGAATAATAATACGTAGGGCAAAAATCGCCCTCGCCTTCTGTCGTTCGGCCGAACAAAACCACCGTCCATATAGGCTGAGCCGCTCGCGGCTCGGGCAAACCGTTCGGGCAAGCATTCGGGAGCTCGTCCGAACGGCTCGGGCGAGCCACCGTTTGCCCGAATCACGTCCACACCGGGCGAGCACGTTTGGGCGAACGGTGTTCGGGCGAGCCGCTCGTCCGGTGTAGACACGGCTATTGAATGTCGAATAGCTATCACTTAAAATCTAGCATTTTATGGCTAGGGTAGGCTGGCCTATAATATTAATATTAACGTCACCAACGGTTAACTTACAGAATACAACGTCACGTAAGCGACATTCTCGGATAATCTCCCTATTTCTCTTAGAATCGAGAAGTTCTTCTTCGTTCTCTTGCGTTCTTTTGCTCCGTTTTTAAGCAATGTAGCGTATTTATTAATTAATGTATGACATTATATCAATTTATGGGGAATTGCCACTTGATATGAGAATTTCCGCCTAGGTATTCTATCGACGGGGTCAATCACCTTTAAATGAGTCTTTTCCTATTGGAGCTAAGTCTGTTTATTTATCGTCATATTGGTAACCGCTAGTTGCTACCACCTACTCATACCATCTCTACATACATGATATTCCGTGACATAATTAGTCAAACTTGAAAACCGTTATAGGCCCACGAACCCGTACCTAATATGAGTTTGTAACCGGAGGTCAATATGCTAGTTATCAATTCATCATTTATCAATATCACGTTTGAAAATTAACGTGCGGCCTATTGTAAGCTCCGGTTTTTAACTGTTGCCGTTGAGTCCAAGGATCTAAATTGATGATAACAAAAGCGTCGAAATTTATTATATAATTTAGACTTGCTCAGGTTATGTTTTGATATTTATGGGTGGTGTTTCGGTGAAGGAAAACATCGCGAGGAAACCGGTCTAATCCCAATAAGGTCTAGTTTTCTCTCTGGGTTGGAAGATCAGAAAATTTGTGCCTATTCCAAATCTTGGGATAAGGTGCCAAAGCGGACTCCGGGCTCCTTTAGGGCACAACCGGGAATAACGCTAGGGAGATGATGACTTCTTTAGGTCCCTTTCGCTCCCCAAGGCGAGGATCTTATTGGCCTCAGTCCCTCCCCGCTTGTGCCCCTGACCCAGAACGTAGTAGAAAAAAAAAAATTGCCCCTGAACAATGATCTTGATCCTGGATCCGCGCTGGCGCTCTTGGCCATCCTATCATAAATGTTATCAGTTTCCCCATATTACTATTCCATATCGAAAGACAGAACGAACATTCCCATGGTAGGCTATTCAAAATAATATAAAATAAATATAAAGCAGTTTATTTGAGACATTAGGAGTCTAAAGTATGAGCTATGTATGTCACATTTGTCTGAGATACTGCGAGACGATGGATGTTTAAATACTATGGTTTTTTTTTTCTTTTTCGGTTTTTACATGTTAATAATTATAAATTGTACAGTGGTTTGGTTTCTTACTGTCAACTGTATAAATTTTGTATGATTACATAAATAAAAAAAAAATGTAGAGAATAAATTATGAACGCTGCTTGAAAATGTTTGGCTTATCTATCACATGACAGTATTTTCATATTTTGCGCAACTCTTCATATGTTAGTGTCAGTTCCGTCTGACAGGTCCGTTTCGCGGTCATCGTATAGTATACTACGCAATAAAAAGGATTGCAGTGCCTGGCGCAACACATGCCATTAGAAGTAAACAATCATAACTTTATACCACTCTTGATGAGTTAGGACTTTTATAAACTGCAGAAAAAACGCACGTGAATGACGCACTTATCTATTTGTAGGTAATGTCTCAAATTGCAAGATTAATTCGCTAAAGTTTTTGATAGTGCAATGCAACTACAGCAGTGCCAAATAAAAAAGTCGTGCTAATGTGTGAAGCTCACACTGGGATAGGATATTTTGTTTTTTGCCGCGTGACATGCCGACCCTAAGGAGTAATAGAGATTTAGAACTAAAGCGACACAAGTCTATTTCAGTTGACACGCAATTAAGATACTAATTGCCGCTGCGTATGACCTAAATTAGCGTGGGCAATGACGTGAATTGGGGTCGCTCCGGCGCTCAGGTACAATTTTGGCAATGGGCCAGTTTCACCCTGCATTCGCTATCATTGCTATGCATAGTTGAAATTATTTGAGTTGGCCGCATTGCACCTAAGTAGGCCATCCGAAAAGCAACCTTACGGTTTAAGTTAGAAGATTCTCATTCCAATGTTAGTTTTATAAAAAGTCGGCTACATGGAATAAACTCAACCATACAGAAAATGGCCAGTTTTACTACGAAACCCATGTCGTTTAGGTCGTTCTGAAGTTGCAGACAGCTTGACCGAATTAGCAAGACCTTGGTGCGAAGTGTAGGGTTAATAATTGGCTAGTCGATAGAAGGCGTCAGCGGATTTTTGTATAAAATCTAGGGCATCTAGGCTAATGGAGTCTAGCGTCGACCTATAACTCACGTCGTCATCATCGGTCTGTATATGTCCCCACTCGCAGCTGATCTTAACTTATATATATTTTTTACAATCATTGAATCCTTTCATCGCTAAAACGTTAAAAATACTAGCCGTTGCGGTCGCTACTTAAAGAGGATTCGCGGCCCCACAGTGGGTTGCGAGTGATGCGACCCACAGCTTGACGACACTGAGATAGGCTATAGCTATGGCTATAGCCTCCCTACGCTGGCCGAGTGCGGATTGGTGATTTCAACTGGAGAACCAACTTGGCGACCTTTGAATTACTTTATAGAGGCAAGCAACGCAACGCAAATCAGTGCGCACAACTTGAAGATTTCATAGAAAGAGACATATATACTATAGTTGCCGCAAATGATGAGAGAGAGGTTATGCATGGACATACGTCCAAGAGAACTCCCGCCTGCCGCTATCGACCAGCTCGGGCTGCGAGCTGTCTGCCTGAAGTTTAGCGAAACTATGAACGCTTGTGATTCCAGTTATTGATTTGAGGATTCGTTGTGTTGCTAGCTAGAGACGAAAGCGGGTCCACTCTCAACAGAACACATCCTCGGGAGCTCTCTGTGTGTGCGTGCGTGCGTGCGTGCGTGCGTGAGTGTGTGTGTGTGTGTGGCCTGTGGTTATCATCAGCAGCCTATAAAGGTCCCACTGCTAGGCACAGGCCTTCTCTCATGTCGTCACGCTTTAGCTATCAAATCTCAATTAACATACCTTAAACCAGCGAACGTAAATAACATAGAATGCGAGCTACTTACAAATTTTTACCCTAACACGTTTCTAAAACCCGATATGCGCATGTTGGAACTAAACGGCTGCCTGGCATGGCATCGTTTTGACACCCCGCCCCAACCCCACACAATGGCAATGGACCCCATTCTGTGGGGCCATTTTGCGGCGCTACTTTTTTTTATATACAACGACGGTGGCAAACAAGCTTACGGCCCGCCTGATGGTAAGCGGACTTGCAACTCCAAAGGAGTAACATGGGCGTTGCCGACCCTTGATATGTTTGAGGATTCGCCGTGTTGACAGCTGAAGGAACATATTCGCTCGCTCTCAACACAACGCATCCTCGGGAGCTCTGGCGACCTTGCTCACCTCCAGGAACACACTACTACAGAGCAAGTAGTAGTGTTACTATGGCTGTGGTCTTCTGCAAGGCGGAGGTACTTCCCGAGTTGGGCTGCTCCAAATTCTAGCGGGATGACATTTCGCTGTGCCCTACCTCCTATATACCCTCCTACTTAGACTTCTATGCTTGTTTCGTTCGCTGCCTTAAACACTCACCATCTGATCTCAAAATGACTCACACAGGTCGGACCTCCAAGTGGGTGCCAGGTCAATTGTACTTCCAACTAATAAAGGCGTAAGCGGTACAGTCGTGACAAGAAACTCTGTCGTTTTGCCACTGAGGCTCGTTGCGTAAGTCATGTCTATTATGTTCTGGCAATTGTGGGCCCGTCTTTGTCACCGGTTGTGGTAAGGTATTTTATTGATTGAGTTTGATAGTGTTTGGAGCTCTGGTGTCTGGTTGGGTGAGGATTTTATTTATTCGGCATTTTTTTTTTGTGGTCGCTTACATTAAAAAAGTGCAACTGATGTCGCACGACATAGAGCTAGAAGATACGCGTTTATTTGAAATTCGATTGACGGGCAAAAATATCGAGCTATTCCCATATGTTCCCGCCTTTTTGTTACCACAGGGGAAGAATAACTGCAGGGAAAGAATCGTTCAGTGGTCACAAATGGGAATGCACATTCCCAGTAGTTACCGCACTTTAGATGTTTGGATGTTTGTTACTCAATCACACTTAAACGGCTGAACCGATTTGAATGAAATTTTGCACGAAGATTTTTATTCTTGTTCCTGGGTCCACGCAGACGAAGTCCTCCTTCCAATGTATAATTGAAAATTTTAATAATTTTAAAGTTCATTTTATGTTTTACCATGTTTTTGGTGAAAATGTCATGATGGGAATAGCCCAAAATATCCAATCCGAAAGGTGGTCCTAGAAATAGATTCGTGTATTCTTGATATTTATTTTCTTTGACGATCGGTTAGCCTAGTGGGTAGTGACGCTGCCTACGAAGCTGAAGGTCCTGGGTTCGAATCCCATTAAGGGCAAATATTTGTGTGATGAGCATGAATATTTGTTTCCGAGTCTTGGATGTTTTCTATGTATTTAAGTATTTATATATATCGTCGTCTAGTACCCATAACACACGCCTTACTGAGTTTACTATGGGACTAGGTCGATTTGTGTAAGATTGTCCCCTAATATTTATTTATTTATTTATGCGCGCTTTGTCTTCGCAGTATTGATGCTTGGTGACTGTACGTACAAACTACTTAGCTTTTATTGTGTCACACATACTTTTTCATCCCATAGTTCTAGAGGGATTGTGTCTAAAGGGAGCAAAATGATATATTTACGGCGAGGGCGGTATATTGAATCCTGAATGAAGCGAAAGTTTCTACGCTCAGGATTCTATTGTAGAAGTAGTTTCTTAGATTCGAATGACAAGTTACATATTTACTGTTCTTACTTACGCTTCTGAACTTAAAATCCAAAGTTCCAGTTGAATTACATGTGGAATAATACGAACAGCGCAAATTAATAGCTTGTAATTACACTTTTCTAATAACCCCATTGCCGTTCTATCAGTGTTTTTAGAGTATTAAAATGTTTACGTATTATGTTGAAACGCATTAACCATATTTTTTACCAAGTTTTACTGCTTCGTACATTGTAGGAGCTCAATAAACTTAAAGAGGCGAACCTATAATAAAAACACTATTAGCCTATTGACACATTGTATTTAATGGGGGTTGTTGAATGCCTTAATTCTAGCGGAGAATACAACGTTCTCAGAAACAACAAACAGTCGAAGTACTAATGTTTTGTTGTTGTTTATTTATTGCACATTGGGAATTTTGGACGCTGATCAGTCATAACCGAATTGGTCAGCCAATACAAAAAAAATGCGGTTTGACAAAGCTTCTTGGGTGTGGAATATCTAGGTGATTTAAGAATACTTTAGTTGTTGAAGAAATAGTCACATATTGTATTAAGAACATATTCTCGTACCACTTATGTATGTATGTATGTTTGTAAGCACTTTATTGTAAACAATAACAGTTTTAAGCAAATACTTGTCACATCTAAGTGCGAAGGCGAACTTATCCCTATAAACGATCTCTTCCTGCTAACCTTACCACTTATTTTCTGCTACACCGAAGTTTTTCGAATAGCCTTCGTGTTTAGGCCTGTCGGTCTATGCATTTGTATGTGAGATCTATTTTTTAAATACCACGTCGTTGGCAAACAAGCATTATTTTTTGCTGATTGACGCTTGTGACTAGAGTAGTCACTCTGGAGGCACAAGCGCGCTGCTACCCTTTTGTTAAGGAATCGTTGTATAGACTTGACAGCCAGATGTAAACGTAGGTCCCTAACCCAACACAGTACATTCTCGCGAGTTCTGACCACCTATCTCACCACCAGAAACACGACACACGACCACTTTATACATATATAACGTTTAGCTCTGTATGTATCTAACGGTCGCCATGCAATGAGGGTCAAAGGGCATACTACAAATGTCTGTAGTAATGTGACCACTTTGTAAAGTTTACGACAAAGCACGTGGTAAATACTCCACGTGATGAATGTGTTACGTCGTCCGTCCGTCTATACTCTCTCTCTTCCAAGTTCTTGGTATCGTGAGTAGGGAAATCTAGCAGACTGCCATCTTCTAGCACAGTCATACTTAACCTTATTTCTACGAGGGCCGCAAAGACAGTTAAGCTCAGGAGCCCCGGGTCACAAGGTACATTTATGGTTTTTATACTAGGATCGCATGGTGGATGGCAGGCACAGAACACCTCCACTAGAAGCCTAATGTTTGTAATTTTGTTCCCGACGCGAGTCACCAAAGCATGAGGAAGAGGTGAGGGGAAGGGCGGGTGCTAACAGCGTTGCGATTGGGCGATGCGCTCGCGCGCGGAATGCGTAGTGATGGGACATGTTCACGTACAAGCATCCTAATTTTTTAGGTACATTTTAAAGTAAAGTAAGTAACTACTTACTATACTTTTATTTTTAAGTTAAGGTAAAGTATAGATAGTTTTGTTACCATTTTAATACACAGTAAGTTAGGAATCCTAACTGGTACCGTAATTTTTTGCTGATAAATCATGGTAGGTCATCAGGCCCGTCTTGTGACACTGGGCCCAACTGCTCACTGAGAGGATTCTTAGAAGCCCGCACAACGTATATCTAACTCACACCAACTCCGAGTTCCCTCGCACTTTCTCGAAGTCCATCATCAGGCCCATCTTGTGACACTGGACACAACTGCTCACTGAGAGGATTCTAAGAAGCCCGCACAACGTATATCTATCTCACACCAACTCCGAGTTCCCTCGCACTTTCTCGAAGTTCATCATCAGGCCCATCTTGTGACATTGGACCCAACTGCTCACTGAGAGGATTCTAAGAAGCCCGCACAACGTATATCTATCTCACACCAACTCCGAGTTCCCTTGCACTTTCTCGAAGTTCATCATCAGGCTCATCTTGTGGCACCAGTGCTCACCGAGAGGATTCTAAGAAGTTACTAAAACAGTAAAGTAACTACTACTACTAGTACTACTAATACTTATTATATATTACACTATTTACTTTAAATAACGAACAATAAATAAAACTAAATTTAAGTTCTAATCTACAGAATAACTACTCAAAACAAAATAAACGAGAAATCTGTATTTATGTTACATTTCTTGAAACCGGTTGGAACGAAAGCACGTGGTTTGTCGATTGACCATCATAGCATCATCGGGACATCACTAGTCGTGACGTGTTTTCGTAAGAAAGGAATAGCATATTGCATTTTCAAAGTGATGAAAAGTGACAGACATAGTGTGTCTGTACCTCAGTATTCGCACCGGCCAGTATAAAATGGCCTCCGCTGCCTATAAATATTTTCAATGAAATATTGAATTTGACTCAACTGTGAAATGAAATTCCATCTTTTTTGTAATTAGAAGTCTTTGACGACTTTCCGCACCACCTCACACTACAAAAGCCCACAATTAGCCGCGAAAATCCTATTATTTTGTTTTTTTTTGTGAGAGTCATGCACACTCCGCACAGGTCGTTAACATGGACGCAACTGAACGGAAAGGCGGGCGACCGCGGATTAAATAAGCGCAACAACACCAACGCTTGGTGACTCGAGTCGCGAACAAACTGAGAAACATTAGGCTTCTAGTGGAGGTGTTCTGTGATGGCAGGCCACTCGCAAAACCTCGATGGGCCGCAGTTTGATTATAGCTGGTCTTGTAGAATCAAGCACATAGTACCTATTGCTGGCTTCGCTCTTGCATCGCTTCCTTTTCTGCGAACGAAAAAACCGTAGAACCTCCTTACAAATTTCTACCCAAACACTTGCCTAAAACCCGGTATGCTTATGTTCGAACTAAACGGCTGCCTGGCATCGTTTTGACCCCCCGCCCCCAACTCCGAATAATGGCAATGGCACCCATTCTGCTTAGACTTCGATGGTTACCTGTTCCTGCTGGTGCATTTTGTCTCGCTCATCGCCTCGAAACCTGGCAGAGCTATGGTGCATATTCACCCTGACAACCGAGGTTCTGTATCGTCTAAAACAGCCATACTCAACCTTATTTCTACGAGGGCCGCAAAGGCATTGTAGCTAAGGAGCCACAAAGTAAATTTATGGTTACTAGGTTCAGGTTGGTTACTAGGATAGCATGGCGGACGGCGGTCACTCGCAAAAGCATAGCTGGTCTAAAACGAGGAAAACCTATCACACAAACAACGTCTAGCATTAGCAGGGTCAAGGGGCGTACTTTAGTGTGGTATTTACCGACATTTACGACAAGAGACGTGATTTAGCCGACACTAAACATGCTGTGTCCACATTTTCAGAGCAAATTGACATAAACGTGGTGTGCGAAGTGCACGCGCTTAGTATTGTCTCTTTACCAATAAAATAATGACGTAATTGAGTGGTTAAATAAGTTTCTAGTATTCACGATTCGCACGATTGATTTCGGAAATGTGCAAAGTATGTCTCTGATCGTTTTTTGACGAAGAATTACCTTAGTCCAGATTTAAATATCTAGAAAGCGGTCTGGAACCTTTTAGCAACCAAGGGTCACACGGTAGCTAACGAAATCGACTCGGGCCGGACTTTAACTTGTCAATCATTTATATCAGTCTACCGAACTAGTCTATTTGCCGTAAATCTCTGAATTAATCGATCTTTACATATACAATAGCTAGGGAGGCTCGCCGGCCTAGACCGGGGGGCCGCCTGTTAGCGACCGCTGATCTAGAAGCACTTCTAGTTCTAGAAACTTAAATCTGCACAAAATTCCAATCCTAATTTCAATTTATTTTAAAAAATATTTAAGAAAATACCCGTGTGAATCAGACATTATTATTCAGACAATGACGCGTAGTTGCAGTGGTGTCCGAGAGGCAACCGGATGGCTCGCGGTATTTGTTGAGCTCCCGAGTGTTGTGGAACCCCCCTGTGCAACCCGAACTGAGCCAACTCAAACTCGGACACCGAAATTACGCGTCATTGCTTTAACTGTATTAAAATATAATAAAAACGGGTCACTCACGTATGTTATATCGAAAATCGCTCGACACGTTTCGAACCGATTTGCGGTTCCTATTAATGAGCACACGCGTTGCCGGCGCGTTTATCTCTCAAAATATTTTAATATGCCTAATTTCACTACTAAGGACACTCCTAAGGCACTGGTCCTACTGCCGGCTAGTAAGCTAGAAAAGTTGAGCGAGTAGCATTACATTGCGGATCTGTAAAGGTCGATGGATCACACTGTGCCTGGTCAGCACGCAATGAACCGTTACTCGCCCAACTTTTCTAGCTTACTAGCCGGCGGTGGGACCAGTTCCTAAGTCCCCTTCTCTGTCTCAACTCTACTCAACATATCTTTATAACTAGGATCATTTAAATCGGTTCAGCCTTTAAAGGTCACTAGGCAGAGTACACGGTGACCCAGCAATGTAAGTCGAATTGTCAATGTCAAGTGACAACTGTACGAACGCCAGCACTGTTAACTGACCGACCTGTATTTATATTGAACCTTATTACATTTGCACATAAAGTGCACGGATGGTCAACGCCAAAACTGTTAACTGACCATCCTGTATTTAAATAAATATAAATATTAGGGGACAATCTTACACAAATCGACCTAGTCCCTAACTAAGCAAAGCTTGTACTATGGGTACCAGACGACGATAAACATACTTATATATATAAATAAATACTTAAATACATAGAAAACATCCATGACTCAGGAACAAATATTCGTGCTCATCACACAAATAAATGCCCTTACCGGGGTTCGAACCCAGGACCTCTTGCTTCGTAGGCAGGGTCACTACCAACTAGGCTAAAGCGGTCGTCAAATTGAACCTTATTTGAATTGCACATAAAGTGCACGGATGGTCAGTTAACAGTGTTGGCGATGGTACAATACAATACAAATACTCTTTATTACTGTATTGGTGAAATAAAGGTCAGATCGTGAATGCTACTACGAAAATCCCCTGCTAATAATCGAGATGGCATTGCTCGACTGCAAATCGCAAAAACTCGTAATTCCATAACAGTCTCATAGTGACATGCGACTTTTCATCTCAGCACGGCAGAGGAATACGCATGGTAATTTGTTGCGAATGTCAGGAAGTGGGCTCGGTCCCCTCAACCTTCGTGACACGTGAATTTGTCTCTTGAAGACGCCATTTTTAGCGCTCAGTGCTAGGAATTACTAGCTAAACAAACGGTAATACGGACACTGCAACCTATGGGCGCTTGCCACTCCGGCCTTGACACATGCTATTGCCTAGTTTATAGGGATCTGCTGCATTGACCGCTTCAGGGCCAACTGAGGTCCCTCGCTGTCAGACACAGTGCATCCTGGGCAGCTCTCACGATGTTACTCACTACCAGGAACACAATATTACACGTACCTATGTAGAGAGTAATAGTTACATTGTTGTAAAGCCTAGAAAGTAGGCAATAGATGGACGAGGGGGTTCGAGGTCCGAGCCGCCAGGTGAGGACCTAGAGGAGCTGTGATTGAGCGAATCGCAGTTGAAAATTAAGTATTGGCCAGCGGCGCGACCACGATATTTGACAGCGAATGTGTTAATATGTAAGTGCGACAGAGACGGAGGCATCCGAAACCGATTTTCGTTAGGACGCAATGACGTTATCGATTTTTCGTGAGACATTCTCTCATTTGCTAACATTAAAAAATATCTGTTAAACGTCATAATTTTAGATGTTTCATTCCATGAATTCCTTACGACGGTTTGGTTTATTAGTTCCCCTCATACACGGTAACTTACAAACATAACCATACAAGTCCATGTATAACGCTGTTCTATATTGTACTCTATGACTAACAACAATAAGAACAAAATCGTAAAGCGACGGATCTACGTCACTTTCCTTCTGTAGCATAACAGTTTATTTTACACGTACATAACGATTTTTACGTTCTCATAAACGATAATCAGTCGTATTGGATATTAAACAACAATATTGCCCTTTTATGAAGGTATGCTACAGTCGAGTTCTCCAATATCTATACAGACAACCTTTCAAAAATATCTACACATGTGTCTTATGTCAGTAACAATAAAGTCTCTGTATAGATATTTTTGAAAGGTTGTCTGTGTAGATATTGGAGAACTCATACCTACCGTCAATGGAAAATCGCATTTTATCTATCTAAAAGGCATAAGCATATATACAGCGTCATGTTTGGCTCTATCCTTTCCAGCTCTTAAAAATTAAATATGTGACAAACAATACCTAATTCTATTGTGTAGGTAGCAGGGACGTTATTATGCGTGCTTTGTTATCATAGCTGTTTGTGGTGCAGTCAAAAAAAATGCGATCTGGTTTTGATGTAGACCGCTTTGATTAAGTTGTTTTTATATTTATTTGTAATATATGTTAATACTAGCTTCTGCCCGCGACTTCGTCTGCGTGGACCCGGGATAAAAACTATCCTATATTTTAATCCAGGCTATAAACTATCTTCGTGCAAAATTTCATTCAAATCGGTTGAGCCGTTTAAGCGTGATTGAGTAGCACAACCAAACTTTCGCATTTATGACATTGTAGTAGGATTTTAATAATAAAACATAAAATAGGGTCTGTCGGTAGTTTAGACAATCATTAAAGTAAAAAAAAATGCAATCTACACTGTTTAAAAGGAGATGGAAGTGCCTTATGCTGCGTTTTACCTTTACTGTAAACTTTTCATTTTCCGCATATTACAATTCCATACCTAAAAACGGAGCGAACATATGCATAGTAGGCTATTCAAAATAAATATAAAATCGTTTATTTGAGACATTTGGAGTTCATAAAGTATTAGAGCTGCTTGAATATGTTTTGCTTATCTTTCTCAATGCAAACACGGACCTATCTTCTTCGGAATCAATTTTTTCCTTTTATATTTTCCAGTAGCATTGAACATTTTGTAAATACTTGTCTATAAGATTTTCTTGAACCAATATTCTGTTTATTTATTTATTTATTTATTTGGCTATTCCTACAGACGTCTATACAACTACGGCTCGTCTACTTAACATAAAAAATATACGGTACATGGAGAAAAAAAAATCAGCCAAGTGCGTGTCGGGCCACGCGCAGTGTAGGGTTCCGTAGTTGCCTGTCTGTCTTAGTTACATCGACGTGCGGTGCGGTTGCGTCAGCCGAATTTGTACGTTTTTTTTTCCTTTTAAATTCATTATATGTACTACTACCACGATTTTTTTCACATCTCCAGTAGTAGCCATTTAGCCGGCAGGGGACGACGACGACGACGACGACGACACATGCCTCGAACAAAAATTAGGGCTTTAAAGCCCGCAAACTGCAAATAAAACTGTAAACGTCGCAAAATAATCACTGGTTTGAAAAATCGTTTTAGGTACCCTAAAAAAAAATTCTTTTCATGATTTTATTGTACTGTTTTGTCGGCGTGATTGATTTATATATCCATGCCGGATTACAGTTTTCCAGTAGTAATGGTTACTGAGCTAAGCCGAGGACGGACAGACGGACATGGCGAAACTATAAAGGTTCCTTGTTGTCTACGGAACCCTAAAAACGAGTTACTGCAACATTTGCATAATTGTTTAAAATCAAACAAAACTCCGCCAAAATAGCCTGGAAGTTCCCTCGAGCAAACAAAACAGTTAAGATCTTCTTGAGCCAATCAATAATATTTTTTTCTAATGACATTTATTAGGCATTGTATGAACCTGACTTTGGCCATGTACACTAGCTATGCAAACCCATTACATTATTGGAATTGTGGCGTCAATATGTTCTAAGAACTTATTGTAGGCATTTTAAATGTATATATTGTGGAGTGGAAAAAATATTAGTGTCATCTGGGCACTGCGTGCCACCAGTGGTGGTTACTCCTTACGATTTGGAATAAAATTGAAGCTTGATATAAAGAGAAGATAAATAATATTTTGTTAGGTTACTTAGGTAGGTAACATTGTTTGTTGAGTTAATAATATTATAGAGCCATAAGATATGTGTCAGTTGGCCGTATTGCATCAAAGGGCTTGTCTATACATACATCATAGGTTTTTGTCAATTTTTGACACTTTTGCACTTTTTTTACACTTTAGCACCTTATTACAAGGCAATAAGGTGCAAAAGTGTAAACATATCTTTGACCTCGACGTACTTTCATGGCATTCTTCATACACGCTCGTCGGTTTTAGGGTAGGCACTCTACTCTTGCCCTGACCTTTCTTTAGGATATTCCGACAATTACATATCTGTTCGCATTTCTGTTTGAACTGTTGTATATATCACATTACATAATAAGATAATAACTGAACTATCAATGAAGCAACCTTGCCGAACGCCAGCGCCTCTTTCTTTACTACTTAGCCCATTTGCATCTTTTATTTTATCACCAGATTTACAAACAAAAAGTCCCCGTCAGCGAGGAATGCGTGACATCACACGATAAGATCCGATAAAACATGAAATTCCGATATAGCTGACGTTCAATCTTCCTAGTAACCATAGCGTCGTCTGATTTTTGACTACAAACTTTTAAATGCAGGTACATACACAAAAGACAAGCGAAACTAAACCTTATTGCGTTTGGAAAAGACCCACGTTTCGAATGTGGCGGTCGCATACTAAGTACAATTAGATAAACGTCAAACAAGCTATATTAAACCTTATTATGTTTGCGAAAGAATTGAATCCCGATTGGCTGTGGGTAATCGGTTTCTGTTCGAAACAATATTGTGAATGGAGCTTTATCAGTCTATGTTTACTTTCAAACGTGACCGAACGATTGTTTGGTCTTGTTTTTTTTAATGTTTATATTTTGTGTGTAACAGTTTTCCTCCTTTAAGTTTTTACTGAATTAGAAAGTTTCTGTAATGTGAAATGTATTGTGGCTAATATAATAATTCATATTTTTTTATTTGTACCAGACAAGTTGTGGCTTGTCGCTGAAATTGTTGTGAGTAAAGTGAATTATTGAAGATATGCATGTGTTAAGAAGTTTTTTCGGATGCTGTGACTTTGAGGTTTGGAGATATAGATTTTGGCCGATTTTTTTTGAGGCCGCTTTCAAAGTTGGGGTAAGCCGTATTGCTTTTAAATGCTTTGATCGTGGGTATCTAAACAAAATTTTCGAAGATTCGTGCCACAAGGATGACAATTATGAATCGAATATCCTATGACCTATATCATTGAATTAACTGGCTTTTATTTATAGGGTACTGGGTGTTATTTATAGCGATAAATAATCTTTTCTGTAAGAATTCCGGTATTATAATCTACAATTTTCGGGTCTGGTATTTTCTTGAGTTTTTGGAGATTTAATACTTTATTTAGAGCTAGTTTTATAAAGGTAAACTGTGCTTGTAGTGGGTGTGGGGTGTGCTATTGCTATCTGTTGTATGGGAACCTTACACTTACACTTTTTGACTTTGCACTGAAACTGCCAAGTTTGATCACTTGATCCTTAGGTGTTCTTGAGTGGATTCAGACCGGGAGCCATCGAGAGCCATAATGCATTTAGGGGGGGGGGGGGTTAAGTTTGACTCCGCCGCGCTTTATTTAAAGCCATTTTTTTCTAAAACTATACATACCAAGGCAAGTGTTATATCATTTTCGGATAAATAAAGGATGAGGACTCTATTTTACGAACCAAAATAATACATTTTGGAACAAAAAATTTAATAAAGTAGAAAAACATATAAAGTGTAAATTATATTTATTCAATATTACCAATTATTTTTTTAACTGCATAAGATACATCAAAACAAAAAATACGGCCATAAAATCACATTAATTCTGTTTTAGAAAATACATAATTTTGTGTATAAATATGTTAACAGACCGGGAAAAAAATATGCGTGAGTACGTGAGTAGGTTACGAAGATTTCGGGAAACTTCATCTATTCCTAATTACTTTAAATTAAATGACATTGACAACCGAAACGCCGCGAGAGTGCACGGGTCACAGATACAAGACTTGGAGCTTTTTGTTTCTTTTTTAGGGTTCCGTACCCAAAGGGTAAAACGGGACCCTATTACTATCCGTCTGTCTTGTCTGTCCGTCTGTCACCAGGCTGTATCTCATGAACCGTGATAGTTAGTTAGACGGTTGAATTTTTCACAGATTATGTATTTCTGTTGCAGCTATAACAACGAATACTAAAAAACAGGATAAAATAAATATTTAAGGGGGCTCAAATTAAATTTGGGATATCGAAGATATTAGATTTCTGACTGCTTTGTTATGGCAAATATTAATTATATTTTAATTATGTATATGAATGCTGCTAGCTGTTCTTGCATTAGCAAGCTGTATGTCGGTGTGCGGGTAATGGTGCATTTCTGTAAGTTGGTCACGTTATCGGGAAAGCTATGGGGGCTGAATACTTCCGCGAGTGTTGTGTTGGCTGTTGGTTTTCTTACATTTTATATACGCTTACTTTATGAAAAAAATTACAAAGTGACAAGGTAATCGATTATAATTAGGATTGGCTTTAAATTATTATGGTATGGTTAAGTTTTCTGCCAAAAAATACATTTTTAGCACAAGCGGGAGTGTTCCGAAGAATTGTTCGGATTAATCCCCGCCGCTTCCTTCCGCCATCGCCCTACGCGACAGCTTTTCCATTCTCACCACGTAGATGGTTGGCAGTCCTCAACTGTGAGTTTCTCCCGAAACTTACTGCCTCGCACAGCCAAACTCTGGAATGAATTGTCGCCTGCGGTATTTCTGGACCGTTACAACCTTCAAGCCTTCAAGAAAAGAGCGTACTCCCATCTTAAAGGCCGGCAACGCACCTACAACTCTTCTGGTGTTGTAAGTGTCCATGGGCGTCGATTATCGCTTACCATCAGGTGATTCGACTGCTCGTTTGCCTCCTATATTATAAAAAAATAAAATAAAAAAGCTTTTAGGCATAGACATAGACATACTTTATTGGTAATATAATAACACATTACAAGTCAAAAAAAAAACATATTCATCTACAATATAATACAATTACAATAATTAACATAATTCGATTATAAGGTGCAGTCAACAGCAAATATGGATGATAATTTTAGTACTTTGACGCACGTAACGTTACAATACTGCGACAGTTGAGATGCGTCAAAGTAGTGAAAGTGACAAGGTACTAAAATGATCATCTACTTTTGCTGTTGGCTATACAAATTTCGTGTTTTCGTGTTTTATTGCCCACTATTTTTTTTTTCGCGACTACGACAGAGCCGAACGGAGTCGATTCGAAATCATAAGTATGTGTGTATGCTCGTGTGGTGTCGGGTTAGAATTTCACCACCCCCTTTCTTCCCGTTGGTGTCGTAAAAGTCGACTAAGGGAGCAGGGTTGAAGTGTGTTGTGGACGATGGGTTAGCAACCTATCACTGCAATATCACATTTTGTCGATCTTTTATACCCACATGTATGCTAAAAGTGGCGCTGGAACATACCTACGTTTCATGTGCTCTGCCTACCCCTTTTGGCAATAAAGGCGTGAATGTATGTATGTATGTATGTATTAATATAATGTAATATTGTGTAGTTTCGGAGTTGCCATGGCTACCTTCTGTCTACATCATCATATCAGCTCGTTGGTGCCTTGATAATCTACATACTACTATTATAAAGGAGAAACGTCTGTGAGATTGTAGCTTTGTAAGTTTGTATGTTTTGGGTAATATCCCGAACCGCTTATCCGATTTCAAAAAATCTTTCACCTGCTTGTAGAATGGACTTTGTGGATGTTTATAGGCAATATTTTATCCCGCGGGTTTGCCTGCGTTCTTTGCAATACGCGGGTAAAGCCGCGGGCAGATAGTCAATTATAATTAGGAGTCGGTTTAAATAATGTTTGATCAAGTGTATAACTGCAAGTATGTGTGTGATGGTTTTAAAATTGTTTGATTTGAGAAGGAAGCAATTTCAATTTCTAATTCCCACATACAATAAAAAAAAAGTTCTTCGTCAGAAAATAGTTTCGAATGAAATTTCGGAAAAATGGTGCTGACTTTTTGAATTTTCTAAAGAACATAACGATTGTCCTTTGCAGATGACATCAGGCTTGCACGGGCACGGGCTGCCGGCGCCCGCGCACCACCTGGAGCCCGCCGTGTTGCCCAAGGAGAAGACCGTGCACGGCAAGGAGAAGACCTTCAAGGTTAGTCGCATGTCCTGCAGAAAAGACGTTGTCTATTGACTAACATTTTCCCTATGCGTCACATGGCTGTGATAAAAGATATATTATACGTAAAAATTGTCGTGTATCGTAAAAGAGCATCACATATCTTCGAGGAAAGACTTAATTAATAGAAAAACAACACTGGAACTCATCATGTACGTCATCATTTTCTTCTGAAAATCCATGGTTAGTTTCTAAGAATAAACGGTGATGTAGACGCGTCACATGTTACTATAAACGACGTATTCTTCCAGGGAAGTCCTAGTTATGAAGATCTTGAATATACTCTACAAATGTCGTATTTTGTAAGTAAATATCTGTTTCCAAGACCTAGGATGAATGCCTCATGTCCTTCAGAAAAGACGTATAGTGAAAATTCAGGCTTCTAGTTTTATCCAGAACGAAGTTATAGGGGGGGGGGTCGAAAATGGCCTGAGCTGCTTCGAGGAAAGGATGGCACGGCCGTGCCGCTGTTTTGCCGTGCCCCCAGATCAATTGGAATGGTGCTCCAGTGACCTGGTCTACATTACACATAAGGAGAGTAGGCCTTATGTAAACGGAGAGCAGTGTAGTGTTTCAGCGGTGTAATCAATGGCCTTTAACCCTTTTCTTGGCAAGCAGTTCATAAATGAGAATCAAATGTCAGTCTTATTTGTTGACGTTAAGATACATGTTTGGCTGGCTGTATGTGATCGATATAAGGGGTTAAGGGTTGCGCCAAACCGTCTGTGATCGTTCGACATGTTGTATCATGTCCATTTTTTTTAGTCTACTGTTGGATCTACGTTCATTGTATAAGTGTAGGGATTTTCTATACTTACTAATATAATAAAAGCGGAAATCCGTGATTTCTTCCTACCCCCCGGGAAATAGGCGTGATTATGTGTATGTATGTATGTATAATAAAAGTTTGCAAGTTTGTAGCGCCTGTAAGGGGTAATCGCCGGAACGACTCTTTGAAATAAAAAAAATAAAAAACAGTTTATTGAGTAGAACTTTACGGTGGACATAGACTTCATTTTATCCTGGAGCTCTGCCTGCATTTTTTACCAACTTCCAATCAGGAGGAGGTTTCCAATTCGTTGGAATCTTTTTAGTATGTTCCCCGATTACTCGAAGACGTCAACCAGGTCAAGATCTGAGAATGGGATCCTTGAGAAATCTAGGGAACTCTCAAAATTGTATAAGGACTTACGTGATTTAGGTAGGTACTGATTTGAAGTCGGTTAAAGCTTTCTTTTAAAGTAAATTATTGTGAACAATACACGGGCGGAGCGACGAGGGTATCTTGTCTATACCTACACGTCATTCCAAATAACATTAGATTTATGTCATTTCCCGGGACTCAAAGTATCTCTATACCAAATTTCATCTAAATCGATTCAGCGGTTTAAGCATGAAGAGGTAACAGGTAATTGAGGCCAGGTACCATCGCCAACAAAGTTTACTGACCATTCGTGCACTCTATGTGCATTGTAATACGGGTCGCGATTGGTCAGTTAACTGTGCTGGCGTTTGTAGGTGCAACAGAAAATTCTCGCTCCCGCATTTTATAGCCCCGCGCGCAGCGAACGTTTGATAACAGTTTAGCACAAAAAGCGCGCCGTTGAACTATCTCGTAAACGAAATGTACACCCCAAAGTGTTGTCTCCAGGTGGTGGTCCCAGAAGTGGGCGTCCTGAAGCCGGCGCTGTGCCCGCGGCCGTACAACGCCCTCGCTATCATCCACACGCAGCCCAGCAGCACCTTCGACATGCTCAACTCGCTCACCACCAGCGTCGTGAGTATCCTGCCCATCTTACCCTGCGACTTCCAGTGATTGCGAACACCTCTGCCAGGACTGCCTCGCTTTGGCC
This sequence comes from Epinotia bilunana, assembly GCA_947049275.1. Lineage (NCBI taxonomy): Eukaryota > Metazoa > Arthropoda > Insecta > Lepidoptera > Tortricidae > Epinotia > Epinotia bilunana. The sequence goes on along the minus strand of OX346275.1, from coordinate 2,293,998 downwards.
TTGCACGGGATGCTTGATAGTGCATACGAGCCAAATGGCGTTCTCAGCAAAAAGACGTCCACTGCTGGACTTAGGCCTCCCCCAAAGAGTGCCGTAGCGACCGGTCCTGCGTCATATTGTATGTTCAGAGGCACGGCGTGTGAGTATTCTGTAGACAATTAAACATAATAAACATAAACATAAATATTAGGGGACAATCTTACACAAATCGACCTAGTCCCAAACTAAGCAAAGCTTGTACTATGGGTACTAGGCGACGATATACATACTTATATAGATAAATAAATACTTAAATACATAGAAAACATCCATGACTCGGGAACAAATATTCGTGTTCATCACACAAATAAATGCCCTTACCGGGATTCGAACCCGGGACCTCTTGCTTCGTCGGCAGGGTCAACCACCAACTAGGCTAAAGTTAAATGGAAGTCCAACTAGAATGATGTAACCTTTCGAGTGGTTTTCGAGAAGTCCGATGAGTTCGATCCCTAGGCCTGAACCTTGAAATCTTCATGGAACTATATAGATCTCAATTCTCGCAGATTTATATCCAAGTTTTAATGGTGCGTTGATAATTTGCAGGCAAACCAACCGGTCGGTGTGAGCGTGGGCGGGTACCGGCGCCGCAGCTCCGGACAGGGAGCCCTCTGCGACCCCGAGCTGGACGACAGCGGGAACAAGCTGGTGGCGAGGCTCGAGGACGACGCCTTCATCTCCGAGCAGGACCTGGTCAGTGCTAGTCTTGTCCCACCTGTAAGGTGGCTGTTGGGGCCACGAGCGCTAATTGTGGTGATGAGCTAGTCTAAGTCTAAGGTCTTACGGAGTCTGCTTATCGTGAGGGAACCCGTAAGCAAACAGCCACCGTTGTAGTATAGAAAAAACCCACAACAACACAGCGGTGTAGCTCCAGAACTGGTCAGAAGGCTTCAAGGCATGAACTTTTATATCTGGCAGTCCTCTGTTCGAAGGAAGTAGATGACACACTAGCCGTCAACAATACGCAATAATCCAGTTTTCCCCCACGAACTTTGTGCTTACTCTCTTCACGAGAAAAAAGGCCTCATCACGGCCAGCAAAAGACCGGTCGCGGGCTGTCTCACGCGCGAGATAGACTGCCCGTCTCTTTCTAAAGACGGATAGTGAGACAGCATTGGTATAATTACTATGTCCAAAGTGATAAACCTATAATATAACCTCTGTTATTCCAGGAAGAGAACATCGAAATAGCGACGAAGACCGTGCGGCCCGAGGGGGCTGAGGTGGAGGAGGAGGGGGCGGAGCCTGATAAACCCGCTAACGGTAACTAGTTGTTTACGCAATACATACAAGGCGTGAATGCATGGATTCACGCCTTTATCCCTAAAAGAGGTAGGCAAAGCACATGAAACTTGTATTCCAGTACCACTTTCAGCATATAAATGTGGGTATAAAAGATCGAAAAAATGTGTCATCGCAGTGACAGGTTGCCAGCCCATCACACACTTCAACCCTGTTCCCTTAGTCGACTCCTTACGACACCAACAGTAAGAAAGGGGGTGGTGCTATTCTAAACTGACACCACACGCAATATTGTGAGTTTTTTTTTTAAGGAGTAACAACAGCTATACAACTTATTACTAATATGAGTATTAACCATAAAGCCAATTACAGGATCTCACAGATGGCGCTAGAATATAAGTATACTTAACACAGTGTGAACACACTCATACAATGCGCATAATCTTTAATTCTCGTCACACATGGCCATGGAGTGGCAATCACTGGCTAATCCCTACTTCCTGGCCATGGGGAGGGAATGTGGTACTCATCACGGGTGGTAATAAAGGTCTCATTGTTGGATTCTGCTAGCTCGCGCACGTGTGATACCCTTGCGTAGTAGACTGCGCGTGAACTGTCTCGCGGCCAGATAGACTACCCGTTTCTTTGTGATTAGACCACTTTCAAAGAGACTGGTCGTTTATTTCGCGGCGATATAGCTCGCTTGCGGTCCCTTTTTCGTTTCAAGAATCCGTTTCGCCCAAGTGTATAATATCGAAGAATTGTTCCAGGCTTAGTGTACGGAGACCTGGAGCTGGACAAACTGGACCTGCAGAAGGACAAGCAGAAACCCGACGAGGACGAGGAAGAACCCATCGGGGTGTCACCGTGCGGCAGGTAGGTTGATGCGCCGTTTACACACCATCGTTGACATCACCTTGTCCTTATACTATTTGCTTGGGGTCGGCGCAGCATGCCTTTTTCTTCCAACCCTTTCTGTCATCTCATAACTACCTTCCTTTCTGTTCATGTGCAGTTTAAAATATACATTGAATTACCGGCCCATCGCGTGCATCTCCCGCCACGGCTCCGCTTATTATAAATTTAGTTTACATTGATATGTATGTTAGTCTTTTAGGTATTTGTAATATGGGCATTGTTGCCTGGTTGTGTGGGATTATATGGGGGATAATCTCACACAAATCGACCTAGTCCCAAACTAAGCAAAGCTCGTGCAATGGGTACCAGACGACGATATACATACGTATATAGATAAATAAATCCTACTAATATTATAAATGTAAAGTTTGGATGTTTAGATGTAGATGTTACTCAATCACGCTTAAACGGCTCGATCGATTTGGACGAAATTTTGCACGAAAAACGCAAATGCAGTCGCGGGCGGAAGCTAGTACTTAAATACATAGAAAACATCCATAGTAACAAATATATATTATGCTGTCGAAGTTAACCTTGCGCTACTTCTGTATCGATTTTTGTGTCTTTCTATATTTTAAAAGCATACACATTACACACTAACATAGGTCGTTCTTTGTGATTTGATCCTTGTATAAATAGCATGACATAACTAACTTCAATAGCTGACCGGCCCAAAGCGAGTCTTCGCCTCCGACACGAGTCGCTACTCGTCCCGATCTTGCGCCATTTCCCGGTAGTTCCGCGCGGACGGGACGCTCAACGCTTAAGTCTTAACGTACTAACAACAGAGTTCACATTTCCTTTTGCAGGTTCTTCAAATACGACAAGGAGGTGGGTCGGGGTTCGTTCAAGACGGTGTACCACGGGCTCGACACCCAGACCGGGGTAGCTGTTGCGTGGTGCGAGTTACTGGTGCGTGTACATGTTATTTTTCGAGGCAAACATCACGATAATTTAGTATAAGGAGTAGAAAGACCAATAAATGGCATTACGCGTTAAAATATTTTTTCTAAGTCATGCTTATAGCCGGACAAGTTTCTTTTTGACCCTAGCCACGTTCCGGATTTTTTATGGAACTAATTTATTTTACGCTCTTCGACAACAGAAGTTAGGAGTCATAGAATGTCACCGACGTAAACAAACAGCAAGGGAGACGAAATACTTCGCGATTGTAATAGTACATTACGTAGGTACCTAGGGCGGTGAATGGCCCAGATCGCAGGTGTTTGTGGCCCGAACCGAAGGTTAGGGACGTAAATATGCGATCTGGGGTTCTACGAATTACCGCCCGTGGTGCGTACACAATTTTACGTCTTCTCCTGGGTGTGAAGTGAGATTTGCCGCTGCGCCCGTGGGCGGTAAATCTCACTGACCGCCCAGAGTGACGTAAAAAAAATTACAATAAATATGCCGAAAGAAATCCATAGCGATGTCAGAAAGCTTATTTTGAATATGATTAAATATTTACAGCAAAAAGGGGATGGGCGATTGTCTAGTTAGTGCTTACCAACTAAAAACTCGGTTTTGACCAAAATTTTACTCAAACATTAAAGTATTCCCACTTATATTTTCAGGAGAAAAAGCTGAACAAGACCGAGCGACTCCGCTTCCGCGAGGAAGCAGACATGCTAAAGAAACTGCAGCATCCGAACATCGTGCGCTTCTACAACTACTGGGAGGGCGTCGTCGCCAAGAAGAAGAACATCGTGCTCATCACGGAGCTCATGCTGTCCGGGACGCTCAAGGCGTGAGTCTTAATGTAATCACAATAGCGTCCACATTCCAATGATAAGTGATGCACAACTGCTGGGAGTGCGTTGTCGCCGAGGATATCGTTGAACGGTTTTGGGTAGAGGTTTCAAAAGAACGGCACGACGCCGGTGCGCCATACTTGCCAGTCCTCAGGGAGGACGCACGAGTCCTAGTCTGCCATCATTGAATCGTGTGGGGACACGATTCAAAGAGGTGGTCCATCTCGAGACATTCTCTAGTGCGTTTTTGACCATCCTTATGTGGGTTTGGTACTAGTGATGGTTGCGTATGGTCAGCGAGCACCATTCGATGATGAGTAGACCCCGGATTGTTGTGGCACTGACGTCACAATAGGGTGATTTGGGGAGTAAATGGAATGGTAGAACAAAATGATACATAAATTATAAGATAAGATAAAAATGTATATTAATTTCACCAGAGAAAAACATAATTTCATTTACGGTACGTAATCGAATAAAATTTAATAAAGTCACAATAAAAAATTCCCAGTGAATCGTTCGATATTACATTTTAATTAATTACGGATTTAACACATTGCGTGACATTAACAAACTTAATACCGGTCAAGAAATACAAATAAATCCAAGCAATCGTTACAAATATTGCTTTGACAACCGCAAACTTTTCAAATATGCTCCAATAACATCTGTCTCAGTGGAAAGAAGCTTTAATTTTTTGAAGTGGATATATTCTGCTAGAAGACGTAGCCTAACCGCAAGTCATTTAGAACAACTATTGATCTGTTACGGAGAGTCCGTTAACGAAAGAGCAACGTCGATATTTTAATCAACTGACAATTTATTTATAGGAAGGTTCGCAATAATATGTATACCAAAAAATAATAAGTACAATTTCGTATTCATTAACACTATATGATATTTTTTATATTATCTTATCTTAATAAATCCGTATTAATTAATACTGTTCCATTTACTCCCCAAATCACCCTATTGTGACGTCAGTGCCACAACAATCCGGGGTCTAATGATGAGTTGTTTTGGAATGGCAAACATATTAGTTGACGGAGGAAGCAGAGTGAAAGTTAAGCTGAACGAAGCAAGAAGGTGTCAATGTGAATAAATAATATCTTTCAAGAAGAGTAATATTTACCTCTACCCGGGCCGTCCGTTGTCTACGCTTATGCCTAACGTTGGTTGCTTTTGTTGCAGTTACCTTCGACGATTCAAGCGAATCAACCCGAAAGTGCTGAAGTCCTGGTGCCGGCAGATCCTCAAGGGCCTCAACTTTCTACATTCTAGGACTCCTCCTATAATTCATAGGTATTATTAATCTTCGTTCGTTCGTTCGTTCTCTGTTTCGGGTTGATAGTGTTTTATTATTTATATTAAATTTTGAGTGTAATGCCAGGAAGTATTAGACTGACATATATTTGTTAATTGGGTAAATCAACTTGTTGGTTGAGAGTTTCTTACAAAGCCCATTAAAATGTCAAAAAGCCCTGCATTTGGTGGATCACGGTTTTAAAATGATACTCTGGAAAAAATTGATTCCGCTATTTATGTCAATATTCTGTTAAATACCTATCTCATAACTATATTTATTTTGTATGGCAGACCTAAAAGTTCGACCGCCATTTATAGTCTCTTTCACTTTGATGTCTCTGATTCTGATTGTAATAAACAGAGATGAAAGTCCAGAAAATGTTCCCTTCTCTCAAGTAACGTGGATGGGATACCGGTGCGGTTGACGTGGATCGACGGTCCTGACGGAAAATTACCTTTAGGAGGGTGTATTATCATAATAGTCCACCGCCGGACATAGGCCTCCCCCAAAGAGTGCCACAATGACCGGTCCCGCGACCTCTACCAGGTCATTGGTCCTCCTTGTCCGGGCCTACCCACGCTGCGTACGGTACCGGTAGAACCCCGACGGCCATCATTTGTTTCTACGTGCAATGTGCCCGCCCACTGCCACTTATGTTTAGGAGGGTGTATTGTGTACCTTGTGGGTAAAGTGTTGCTTTCTGTGCAGAGATCTGAAATGCGATAATATCTTCATAACTGGCACGACAGGCAGCGTCAAGATCGGCGACCTCGGGCTCGCCACGCTCAAGAATAGAAGCTTCGCCAAGTCCGTTATCGGTGAGTACTTACTTCGTACACGGGATTATAAGGACCAGAGGCTCTAGTATAAGTTTTACCGAAATATAACTTTACGATCGCGTTTGCATTTTACCCTCAATTTGTATGGGATTTGACAGCTAAACGCGAACGCGGTCGTAACGTTTTGTTTCGGTAAAACTTATACTAGAGCCTCAGATCCACTGCCTTACTGATGACGTGATGTAAAAAAATAATTTAATAATGAGACATAGACATAGAAAAACTTTATATAATAAATAAATATTAAGGGACAATCCAACCCCATAGTAAGATCAATAAGGCTGTGTTGTGGGTACTAGACGACGATATATTTAATAGATCGAAGACTCACAAATATTCATGCTTAGCACACAAATATTCACACTTACCGGGATTCGAACCCAGGACCTGCAGCTTTGTACGCAGCGTCACTATCCACTAGGCTAACTGGTCGTGATTTAATTGATGACGCTTAGACCAAATCTAACGTAAGGTTCAGAAGGCTTATATGTGGCTACCGGGACTTTCTGAAGCGTTGATGTTGTTAGGTTGTGTCAAATTTGATCGGCTTTCAACATCCGAGTTAAAATGATGTAAGTTGGATAACAATGTAATATGGTACCATAAACCTGGTGCGGAAGGTCACAGGAACTCCACAATGACACAAGCCAATCATGTCTTGTTTGGGCTCATTGGAACCGTCTCAATGAGTACTTGATGACTGCAAAACAGTATAGCCGGCAATAAAAGCTTGTACCATTAATTACAGTAGTACCGCAAATATAAGCTACAACGATGTACCTGCGCAGAAAACATTTTAACCAATCATAAGGCAGTGCGTTTGCGCGGGTTAACCCTTTCACCGCCACAGTCGGCTATAGCCGACAACGCAAAATCGTGATTACGACGCCAGAGACGGCGCTGGCCGACAAACATTTTTTGATGAATACCTATTGAAAAACAGCCCACATTTTTATGGTGGCGTTATTTCATTACTCATTTTAATTTTACCCCCGTGGCGTCAGTGGCACAGCGTATTGCTTCGCCGTCGGGCGGTGAAAAGGTTAAATCTTCAACGCCCATTGGCCGAAATTTTGCGGGCGACGCCGGCAGCTCCGGCGCCCGCCATTTTGTCTGGCGCCATGAGCGGGAAAGCACGAGTTCACCTGTCGTTGCATATTGTACCTTACGTATAGTGCAGCAATGTCTATATTGAAATGGTCATACGTTCGATTTCATCCGGTACCCGTCGGCGTGGACGAAGATTGCCGATGTAACTTATATTTGTGGTACTACTGCACACATTTGACCGTTTCTTTTTGAAGTGGATACTTCTTTGCTCGCGTTCTTGTATAGGGGTACAGTTCAAAATGTATCACGTGACTTCCGGAATAACTTTTTGTAGAGAAGCCTAATCTGATTTCAAATAATTCTTTGTTACATGATTTAATCCTTCTTTATTTGCCTTTAGTTGTTAATCACAAATGTTATTTAGTTGGCGGACATGAAAATAATGCTGAAATTACCGCCATTTTCAATGTATCAAATGCGCGAGTCAAATGAGCTACGTCAGTCAATGTTGCCATATATACCGATTTATCTGTACTAATACAGATTTTAGTGAATTAATACAGATTATATTTTACGGGAACACTATAATAGCAGGCTTGGCCGGTTTTTTTAGGGTTTCATAGCCAACAAAGAAGTATCCACATAACTTAATTAACAGTTGTATCTCCGACACAACCCGCTTCTTTTTTTTTCATTTAACACAGGGACCCCCGAATTCATGGCGCCCGAGATGTACGAAGAGCACTACGACGAATCCGTGGACGTGTACGCGTTCGGCATGTGCATGCTCGAGATGGCCACCGGCGAGTACCCGTACTCGGAGTGCAGCGGGCCCGCGCAGATATACAAGAAAGTGGTGTCGGTGAGTGTTGTGCGGGTCGCTGCGGCGGCGGGCTCCGTGTCGGCGGCCAGTGGACAGAGGACGCGCGTTCGGCAGCCCACCGGCGAGTACCCGTACTCGGAGTGCAGCGGGCCCGCGCAGATATACAAGAAAGTGGTGTCGGTGAGTGTTGTGCGGGTCGCTGCGGCGGCGGGCTCCGTGTCGGCGGCCAGTGGACAGAGGACGCGCGTTCGGCAGCCCACCGGCGAGTACCCGTACTCGGAGTGCAGCGGGCCCGCGCAGATATACAAGAAAGTGGTGTCGGTGAGTGTTGTGCGGGTCGCTGCGGCGGCGGGCTCCGTGTCGGCGGCCAGTGGACAGAGGACGCGCGTTCGGCAGCCCACCGGCGAGTACCCGTACTCGGAGTGCAGCGGGCCCGCGCAGATATACAAGAAAGTGGTGTCGGTGAGTGTTGTGCGGGTCGCTGCGGCGGCGGGCTCCGTGTCGGCGGCCAGTGGACAGAGGACGCGCGTTCGGCAGCCCACCGGCGAGTACCCGTACTCGGAGTGCAGCGGGCCCGCGCAGATATACAAGAAAGTGGTGTCGGTGAGTGTTGTGCGGGTCGCTGCGGCGGCGGGCTCCGTGTCGGCGGCCAGTGGACAGAGGACGCGCGTTCGGCAGCCCACCGGCGAGTACCCGTACTCGGAGTGCAGCGGGCCCGCGCAGATATACAAGAAAGTGGTGTCGGTGAGTGTTGTGCGGGTCGCTGCGGCGGCGGGCTCCGTGTCGGCGGCCAGTGGACAGAGGACGCGCGTTCGGCAGCCCACCGGCGAGTACCCGTACTCGGAGTGCAGCGGGCCCGCGCAGATATACAAGAAAGTGGTGTCGGTGAGTGTTGTGCGGGTCGCTGCGGCGGCGGGCTCCGTGTCGGCGGCCAGTGGACAGAGGACGCGCGTTCGGCAGCCCACCGGCGAGTACCCGTACTCGGAGTGCAGCGGGCCCGCGCAGATATACAAGAAAGTGGTGTCGGTGAGTGTTGTGCGGGTCGCTGCGGCGGCGGGCTCCGTGTCGGCGGCCAGTGGACAGAGGACGCGCGTTCGGCAGCCCACCGGCGAGTACCCGTACTCGGAGTGCAGCGGGCCCGCGCAGATATACAAGAAAGTGGTGTCGGTGAGTGTTGTGCGGGTCGCTGCGGCGGCGGGCTCCGTGTCGGCGGCCAGTGGACAGAGGACGCGCGTTCGGCAGCCCACCGGCGAGTACCCGTACTCGGAGTGCAGCGGGCCCGCGCAGATATACAAGAAAGTGGTGTCGGTGAGTGTTGTGCGGGTCGCTGCGGCGGCGGGCTCCGTGTCGGCGGCCAGTGGACAGAGGACGCGCGTTCGGCAGCCCACCGGCGAGTACCCGTACTCGGAGTGCAGCGGGCCCGCGCAGATATACAAGAAAGTGGTGTCGGTGAGTGTTGTGCGGGTCGCTGCGGCGGCGGGCTCCGTGTCGGCGGCCAGTGGACAGAGGACGCGCGTTCGGCAGCCCACCGGCGAGTACCCGTACTCGGAGTGCAGCGGGCCCGCGCAGATATACAAGAAAGTGGTGTCGGTGAGTGTTGTGCGGGTCGCTGCGGCGGCGGGCTCCGTGTCGGCGGCCAGTGGACAGAGGACGCGCGTTCGGCAGCCCACCGGCGAGTACCCGTACTCGGAGTGCAGCGGGCCCGCGCAGATATACAAGAAAGTGGTGTCGGTGAGTGTTGTGCGGGTCGCTGCGGCGGCGGGCTCCGTGTCGGCGGCCAGTGGACAGAGGACGCGCGTTCGGCAGCCCACCGGCGAGTACCCGTACTCGGAGTGCAGCGGGCCCGCGCAGATATACAAGAAAGTGGTGTCGGTGAGTGTTGTGCGGGTCGCTGCGGCGGCGGGCTCCGTGTCGGCGGCCAGTGGACAGAGGACGCGCGTTCGGCAGCCCACCGGCGAGTACCCGTACTCGGAGTGCAGCGGGCCCGCGCAGATATACAAGAAAGTGGTGTCGGTGAGTGTTGTGCGGGTCGCTGCGGCGGCGGGCTCCGTGTCGGCGGCCAGTGGACAGAGGACGCGCGTTCGGCAGCCCACCGGCGAGTACCCGTACTCGGAGTGCAGCGGGCCCGCGCAGATATACAAGAAAGTGGTGTCGGTGAGTGTTGTGCGGGTCGCTGCGGCGGCGGGCTCCGTGTCGGCGGCCAGTGGACAGAGGACGCGCGTTCGGCAGCCCACCGGCGAGTACCCGTACTCGGAGTGCAGCGGGCCCGCGCAGATATACAAGAAAGTGGTGTCGGTGAGTGTTGTGCGGGTCGCTGCGGCGGCGGGCTCCGTGTCGGCGGCCAGTGGACAGAGGACGCGCGTTCGGCAGCCCACCGGCGAGTACCCGTACTCGGAGTGCAGCGGGCCCGCGCAGATATACAAGAAAGTGGTGTCGGTGAGTGTTGTGCGGGTCGCTGCGGCGGCGGGCTCCGTGTCGGCGGCCAGTGGACAGAGGACGCGCGTTCGGCAGCCCACCGGCGAGTACCCGTACTCGGAGTGCAGCGGGCCCGCGCAGATATACAAGAAAGTGGTGTCGGTGAGTGTTGTGCGGGTCGCTGCGGCGGCGGGCTCCGTGTCGGCGGCCAGTGGACAGAGGACGCGCGTTCGGCAGCCCACCGGCGAGTACCCGTACTCGGAGTGCAGCGGGCCCGCGCAGATATACAAGAAAGTGGTGTCGGTGAGTGTTGTGCGGGTCGCTGCGGCGGCGGGCTCCGTGTCGGCGGCCAGTGGACAGAGGACGCGCGTTCGGCAGCCCACCGGCGAGTACCCGTACTCGGAGTGCAGCGGGCCCGCGCAGATATACAAGAAAGTGGTGTCGGTGAGTGTTGTGCGGGTCGCTGCGGCGGCGGGCTCCGTGTCGGCGGCCAGTGGACAGAGGACGCGCGTTCGGCAGCCCACCGGCGAGTACCCGTACTCGGAGTGCAGCGGGCCCGCGCAGATATACAAGAAAGTGGTGTCGGTGAGTGTTGTGCGGGTCGCTGCGGCGGCGGGCTCCGTGTCGGCGGCCAGTGGACAGAGGACGCGCGTTCGGCAGCCCACCGGCGAGTACCCGTACTCGGAGTGCAGCGGGCCCGCGCAGATATACAAGAAAGTGGTGTCGGTGAGTGTTGTGCGGGTCGCTGCGGCGGCGGGCTCCGTGTCGGCGGCCAGTGGACAGAGGACGCGCGTTCGGCAGCCCACCGGCGAGTACCCGTACTCGGAGTGCAGCGGGCCCGCGCAGATATACAAGAAAGTGGTGTCGGTGAGTGTTGTGCGGGTCGCTGCGGCGGCGGGCTCCGTGTCGGCGGCCAGTGGACAGAGGACGCGCGTTCGGCAGCCCACCGGCGAGTACCCGTACTCGGAGTGCAGCGGGCCCGCGCAGATATACAAGAAAGTGGTGTCGGTGAGTGTTGTGCGGGTCGCTGCGGCGGCGGGCTCCGTGTCGGCGGCCAGTGGACAGAGGACGCGCGTTCGGCAGCCCACCGGCGAGTACCCGTACTCGGAGTGCAGCGGGCCCGCGCAGATATACAAGAAAGTGGTGTCGGTGAGTGTTGTGCGGGTCGCTGCGGCGGCGGGCTCCGTGTCGGCGGCCAGTGGACAGAGGACGCGCGTTCGGCAGCCCACCGGCGAGTACCCGTACTCGGAGTGCAGCGGGCCCGCGCAGATATACAAGAAAGTGGTGTCGGTGAGTGTTGTGCGGGTCGCTGCGGCGGCGGGCTCCGTGTCGGCGGCCAGTGGACAGAGGACGCGCGTTCGGCAGCCCACCGGCGAGTACCCGTACTCGGAGTGCAGCGGGCCCGCGCAGATATACAAGAAAGTGGTGTCGGTGAGTGTTGTGCGGGTCGCTGCGGCGGCGGGCTCCGTGTCGGCGGCCAGTGGACAGAGGACGCGCGTTCGGCAGCCCACCGGCGAGTACCCGTACTCGGAGTGCAGCGGGCCCGCGCAGATATACAAGAAAGTGGTGTCGGTGAGTGTTGTGCGGGTCGCTGCGGCGGCGGGCTCCGTGTCGGCGGCCAGTGGACAGAGGACGCGCGTTCGGCAGCCCACCGGCGAAGAGGATGGTGTTGGAAACTTCACTTAAATATGTAGCCTTAAGCGGCAATTACACTTCGTTCATGCAGCATGCTTCGACCGCAAACGTGTACAGAACACGTTAGTCGGCCTCATTCGCCGATCGATGGCTGCCAACGCTTATAATTTCGGACGTATAATATTAAAGAACTTAAAAATTTAACTTTATCATTTGTAGACCTATACGAAATATTAATTAAGATTGTAAAAGCATTTAATTGACAGCCATTCTTTCAGTTCCTTTTTGAACTTGGTACTCTCGAGTGACTTAATAAATTCATATCTACAAAGGCGTAGGGTGTAATATGCGGAGCTGTTCGTGGGTATGGCGCGAGCAGTGAAGACAAGACATTTGACGGGTGTATCGTTTTTGACGTGGGCCCGTGTGAATAAATGGTTTATATTTAATTTAGTGCCTACGCCAAATCTTGGGATTAGGTGTCAAAGCGGACCCCGAGCTCCTTTACCCGCCGTTCCCACGATGTCGTCTGTCGGAACGATTTCTTATCGTGTGTCGTCGCCTCATACAAATTGGTGTACGACAAAGTGTGAACAGCTTCATATAAAATGTTCTGCCACAACGATACACGATCAAAAAATCGTTCCGACAGACGACATAGTGGGAACGGGGCGTTAGAGTAGAGAACGCTACGAGGATGATAAGGCAAGGACTGCACCTTATGCATACTACCATAAGGCTCAATTTTGGCTAATGTAGTGTTCAGAATGCAGTCGTGTTCATATAGTGTTAATGTTTGACGACCGCTTTAGCCTAGTTGATAGTGACCCTGCCTACGAAGCAAGAGGTCCCGGGTTCGAATCCCGGTAAGGGCATTTATTTGTGTGATGAACACGAATATTTGTTCTGAGTCATGGATGTTTTCCATGTATTTTAAGTATTTATTCATCTATATAAGTATGTTTATCGTCGTCTAGTACCCATAGTACAAGCTTTGCTTAATTTGGGACTAGGTCGATTTGTGTAAGATTGTCCCCTGATATAAAAAATAAAATGTATTTTGTTTTGTTTGTAGGGAGTTAAACCGCAGAGCTTGGACAAGGTGACGATACCGGAGGTGAAGGATATCATCGAGTCGTGCATCAAGCCGGACAAGGGAGATAGGTTCGTGTCCGTCTGTCTGTAGCATTGCGGGTTTCAAACTTGACACTCCCCAAATAACCTGACACTTCGCAATTGTGGGCATTTTCAATATTTCGTATACCCAATTAGCGTGAGTTGTTGAACAAAAATTAACTCAGTGTCAGTTTTGTGACGACAATTAAGTATTCAGTTTGTATAAATATTTATTTATTTATTTATTTAATCTTTATTGCACAAAAGAATATCTTATAGTACAAAAGGCGGACTTAATGCTATAAAGCATAATAATAACCACCGTTAATAATAATATTCACCGTTTCTCTTTAATTTATAAACGATATACACGTTATTTGACACTTTCGCTACCAGGAACCCGCCTAGCGGGCGCCTACGCCGTAGTTGCTTTCCGCTACACACGAGGAAAACCACAGGATCGGCTACGAGCGTAGCGCGTAGCGATTCTTGGTCTCGAAAGTGTTAAATGTGAAACAAAGTTAAAGTTCACATAATTGGTATGCTTCATTTTCGTCACAAATGATTTTGTTTACAACTTACGCTAATTGGGTACTTACACGAATTTTTAAAAACGCCCTTATATACATCTAGAAACCAAAGAATTTGTTCGTATTTTTGAACGAAATTATAATAACCAAATGCCAAACTATTATTGTTCAAAAGGGTCTGTGCTGTTGTTGCATTTCACGAAGGCGAATGAGCGCGTCCCTATTATTAAGACGTTAAAGTCTTATTTAATGAAATCCACTCGCCTTCGTGAAATGCGAGAAGTATAGCAGAGACATCCAGATATACATTAAATAACATTGTCGCCAGGCCGAAAGTGAAAGATCTCTTGAACCACGAATTCTTCGGCGAGGACATTGGCCTTCGGCTGGAGATCGTCGGCCGAGACCTGGTCACCTCCTCGGACATCGCCAAGATACAGTTCCGCCTCAAGATCATCGACCCCAAGAAGAGGTCAGTATATCCGACAGTCCATGGTTCTTTTTATACAACGATGGTTGTAGACAAGCATACAGCCTGCCTGATGGTAAGCAAAACCCCGTAGCCTATTCTACTGCAAGATTACGACCGCTTTAGGGGCGGGTTGCACCAAACCGTCTGTAATCCTAAACAGTGTTCGTTAAAATCTGAATGTACTATCGACAAAATTTAATCCTGACCCACCATGGAACCTTGTTACAATTAATTGACATATTAACGTCATATGATCGTACGTATGTTCGTTAATTGTAACAAGGTTCTATGGTGGGTCATGATTCAGTTGGTTCCATAGTACGTGAAGTTTGACAAGTTTCTATAATAATAATAATAAATGCTGTCCCTGTGTGCGTCCCATGACACGGGCAGGGACAGCATCCGCTCGGTGTACTCCTTGCATTTTATTAAATTGTCAAAAGGGCCTCTACGTGTTGGCTCAGGTGGTACTTTGTAGGTACCTAGCTCCACGCACGCCTCCCAAAGGTCCGGGACGTCATTGTCCCGTGAGCGGGAAAGACATACATAATAATAATAAAGCATTTATTTCAGGCAGAGCCCATAAAAGTGTTAGTAGGTACATCACTTACAAACCTATTGTTAATAACAGCCAGATATCACAAACACAGCATACGAGACATAATTATAACCTAACATAATTATAACTATAACCTACTTATAATTATAACCGGATGAGCATATAGAATTCAGAAAAGTTTATTTAAAATATAAAATTACCAATTGAATAACCTAACGCGAATTAAATAAAATTATTATAATTAGCTACAATACATTATGTCCAAGAATTTATTAAAAATATAATTAATTTTATCACAGAAAATGGAATATGGAAATGTCAATATTATTTAATTAAGTAGGAATATCAAACACATTAAATTTAAAGAATATAAATTATAAATAAATAAAAAAATATATATATATATATATGTCTATGGGATGACAGCTGCCGGCGCCATATTTAACGTTGATCGGTCTGTCATCGTAAGTTGCTGCGACCCGCCGTTAGCCTAGTTGGCAGTTGCCACCGAAGCAAGAGGGGTGGAGGGATGGGTTTGAATCTCGGTAAGGGTATTTATTTGTGTGATGAGCTAATGAGCACGAATATTTGTTCCTGGGGGTGGTATTCCACTTGTTATTCCCTCTACACACAAACTTACAAAGTTATTGAGAAGTAATGACAATTACCCCTGTGGTTTGTGCGTTTTTGGTACAAAGACCTCTTTATAATATTACTAGCTTCCGCCCGCGACTTCGCCCGCGTGGACCCGGGATAAAAACTATCCTATATTTGAAAAATAAAATTACTTCATATGACCCATTGCCATTTGGTCAGCTAAGCTACCACAGTGACACATCTTACCTCGTCCACAGATCGTACACTCACAAGGAGAACGAAGCGATCCAGTTCGAGTTCGACGTGGAGCGCGACGACTGCCAGGAGGTGGCCAACGACATGGCCAAGGCGGGGCTCATCATGGAGGAGGACGCGCGGCTCGTCTTCAAGCTGCTCAAATCGCAACTCATCAGTTTGAACAGGTGAGTGCGCTGGTTTTATCTGTGGTAATGTTAAGGCGATGCCTTGATTTGAGTCGAACACGCGCCCCCTAGACAGACACGCTGACGCCTTCCGCGCACGAGGAAAAGAGATGTAACACTCTTCGGGAATGGCTTTTTTGGACAAATTTCGTTAAATACCTAACTTGAGACGTTTTACTAACTTGATTGTGTCGTAAAATAATATATCGTTTAAGTAGGCTGAGTAAAAAAAGGAAAATACAGACCAGAACTGGATTTTTTTTCTATCGAGGAAATTTAAAGCAATCGTGTATCGATAAAATCAGATAAACAATCATATAGTCAAGAAACATATATCTAAAAATCAGACCTTATTGTTTCTTAATCTATTCAGAACGGTGTTTCAAAGCACGCGATAATTTCCAATGCACAGCCTTAAGGCTTGTGCATTCACGTGTAACGGAACAACGGGCATTCGTTGTTTTGTAATTTGTCGAACTGAACAACGAACAGAGGCAAGCATAGAGCTAAACATCGCTACGAACATTTTCATGTTTATTCTAGCGAGCGCTCCTAGTCAATGCTCGTCAAAAAATAAATCTTTTTTTTTAAATATAAGACGGTGGCAAACTAGCATACGGCCCGCCTGGTGGTAAGCGGACACCGCAGCCTATAGACGCATGCAACTCCAAAGGAGTAACATGGGCGATGCCCACCTTTGATATGTTTGAGGATTCGCCGTGTTGACAGCTGAAGGAACAAATTCCCTCGCTCTCAACACAACGCATCCTCGGGAGCTCTGGCGACCTCGCTCACCTCCAGGAACACACTACTCTGTAGCAAGTAGTAGTGTTATTATCTTCACGGAGATGTCAGACTAGCTTGCTCGGCAAATGGCTCGAAGCAAATGTACCGTCGATTCACTAGAATGCTCGCTAAAACGCTCCTTTATTTTTCCGTAATTTAACATTCACTAGAACGCAGATTACAACCTCTAGGTGCGACACAAGAAATGCGAACTCTGTCAAGAGCGTAACGATTGACAAGAAGAACAGCTCACTAGACCCACCCGGCACACGCACCGCACCGCCTCGCCATGTATACTACGTTACCTCAGCGACTCCATACTACGTTACGTTAGCGACTAGCGCGTTAGTATGGCGAGGCGGTGCGCAGTGGCGTGCACTTCATAAAGACAAAAAGACACTGCCTACCCTACTATATTCCGATACCTATCCTTTTAAACTACTTATTAATTTATACTTGATCGTACTATCAGTAATCCATAATTCTGAAAATTAATAAGCACTCCATCTACCGGTTGATCATTGTCATCGATAGACTCAATTGTCATCATCTATAGTATCGCGACGAAGTTTACACCACGCGGCACTAGCGCCGCTGCGTGCCTTGCACGGCAAAGACAGAAAACATTTCCGTCTAAACCTTTCTATGTGTGCGTCTCCGCGAGTCGTAGTTACGCGGTTACACTGTAGTGGGTCTTCCTACAAATACGAGCACACAATGATACAAGTAACGCACACAATTAGACGCAGAAAGGCAGCCTCTTTCGAGCCAATCCGTCCGAAACGATGACGCCCGAAGGTTTCCGAATAGTTCCGATGCGATGATTACGTTATTATAAAAAGTAGCATTTTTTATGGTGATTTAGTGCAAATACGAGACAATTCTTTTAAACGTTTCCTGTGTTTGGGTAAGTCTATTTACATTTTTAATTCGGCCGCCATTATTTGTTTGTTTTGGTGAGATAACAGTTGCCGGCCGGCAAATAATTGTAATTAGTGAAAAATATGGATATTTTAAATTGTGAAAGTTGTACGGTTTGTGTGTGTGTACAGACTATTAAAAATTATGCTTTTTCAAAGCTTTCTTTTAGCAAGAAAAAATAAGTGATCGAAAAGGGCCGATGTACACCGGAATTGCAGTTAACACAAACAAGTGGTAAAGTAAATCGCAATTTCAATCCGAAACAATATGATTCGTATTATTGGCTTACGGGTTGCGCCCATAGCAATTGCTTTTTCTGTTTCGCGTGTTTATTGTTTTCAAACATTAAAACAGTATGGTATGACGCCGGCTACGTCGACATTCATATTTTTTTGCCTACCCAGTCTCAAATCTCTGTGCACGCCACTGGCGGTGCGGTGCGTGTGCCGGGTGGGTCTAGTGAGCTGTGACCCTTAGATGGATGTCCTGGCGTGAGGCATTCACGTTGACCGCGAACCGTTAGCGCAGCAGCAGTAGCAGGCCGTACTTTTTCAGTGAACGTTCTCGAGGTTGTCGTTCTGGCATCGGAGTACAAGGCAAGGTCGCCAAAATGTTTATCCACAGCGGGCGATGGAGATGACTGGATATAATGTTTTAAGGGGCTACCCGAGGTTTTCATCGATTTTTGATAAGTTTTGAATCGTATCTCCTACTTTTGCACTACAGATAGATAAATCAATCGGCTATCGGTTCTTCAATCTTGATCTTTTGAAATTTTGTATGATTTTTTTAAACATTGTCTAAAAAAAACTTATTAAGTATCTCTATTGACTTGAAACATATACGAAATCTACATATTTGGGTTCGTCTATGACGTATCTAAAAACGTGTCTAGGGTTTTCATTTTAAACTAATTAACAAAAAATTTAATTTATTTCAATTTTAATGCCAAATATCTCGAAAACAATGAACTTTGAAGTAAATATGGGATACTATATTGCTTAAGGCCGTTGTTGTTAATATAATAAGCTACAAAAAACATTAGAAAACTAAGGGATTCAGATCGAAGGTCTTTGGCGTGGGGGAGCCCCTTAAGTATTGCGATATATATTCCGTTTGAGATTGTCAAAAATGTTACAACCTGCGTCGAAAACCGAATGGCATTATCGTAAATTCGTGGTGCAAAGCATCCGGTGATTTAATATTAATAATATAATAACAATAATTTAATATTAATTTAATTTAATACGTACCTGTGCTAAGTGGCCTTCCGAACTGGGAAACCTACCAAAAATTCCGTGAACAGAAAATAAAACGGAAAACTCCACAAATCGACCTGGCCCCTATTTCACCAACTTGACAATTGTCACCTGACAACGACAATTCTCCGTACATTGCTGGTTCCACGAGTAACCTAGCAACCACCTTAACTTCTAGAACAATCAATGTATGGCGAATTGTAAGTGTCAGGTGACAATTGTCATGTTGGTGAAATAGGGGCCTGGGCCTACCTCGCGTTTTAGTCGACGCAATCCACATGCAAAGCTGACGTAAACGGCAGCTTGCGTCACAATAAATTATACGATCCCACTCAATCATACACCCTTCTGTAACCAGCCAAGCCGTTACATCAGCCCGACCCTGACTAGCTGTTTCCAATCGTATAGCCTTTGCGTGCCGACATACGCAATAATGAGCGATGCATTCAAATACAGTAAGATATATTTACTCTTTGCACGTTACTCCGTTGTAATAGGGTGATGAATTGATACATATCTTTGAAGTAAACTGTACGTTCTAGCCGGCATAGTTAACCAGTTGAAAATGGCGTATTTTTTTCCGACATTTATTTTAAGATTTGTTTCGCTGGATGCATTCTGCATAATGCAGTTCAGTTCAGAGCAACGGAGCAGCGGGATGCAAGACGGTTGCCGTTTTATTAGTTTTCGCTGTCGATAAGACATCCGTCCCGTTCTGACGAATAGGCCAGTGCGAGAGTGACGAACGTCTTTGATAAGTTGATAACGCGGCAATCATCTTACGCCCGCTGATCGTAAGCACCTACAGTCCATGAGCTTTTCTCAAAATTAACAGTTAAATTTACGCCAAACTTCATAACAGTTTGTTGGCGAACAGCACTCATGAAAGTTTTTTTATCTACTGTGTAAAAATACTTATATCTATTAATTATAACGAAGTACTTACAATATCTATAACATGCAAGGCGAGACTTTAAGGTGTAGTTGACGGGAGCATGTTACCATAAATATTATGGTCTTTAGTTCTTGAGGTTAGAGTTAAAACAATACTCGGGTTCGGGTTAAATCTATTGTGTTTTCAGTAAAACGACCAAATTGTATGGTGAACAGAATGGAAGTTATTTATGGAAGTTATTTATGGTGAACAGAATGGAAGTTATTTATGGAAGTTATTTATGGTGAACAGAATGGAAGTTATTTATTATTCTATAACAATTCAACCGTAACAGACAGTTGGCATAGAGGATTAAAAGTTCAGAGTTTGTATATGTGTTGCCACTATAAACGATTATATATAACGATGATATATAACAAATTCGTTTATTGTGGCAGAAGAGCGTGTAAGAGAAAGCGAGAGAGAACTATACACCCGAATCCTATTCTAAATGCTCACTTGCTGTACCGTTTTTTGAGGTTTCTATATATTCTTTATTATATCCTACTAATATTATAAATGCGAAAGTTTAGATGTTTGGATGTTTGTTACTCAATCACGCTTAAACGGCTGAACCGATTTGAATGAAATTTTGCACGATGATAGTTTATAGCCTGGATTAAAATATAGGATAGTTTTTATCCCGAGTCCACGCAGACGAAGTCGCGGGCGGAAGCTAGTGTGTAATAAGCTCCTTAAGCTCTCAACTCAATGTACGCAGTTCGTAATAATCCGAAACCTTTGACGGATTTAAGTTTCTCTAGCGTGTAGGTTTCTTTGTCAGATTTGTCCTGTAGAGTAATGTATACTGTTGGGCGGACAACTGTCACTTAAAAAGATGCTGCCTCTACGATGTAACATTTATTTCAAATACCGCAATCATTTTAACGAATTCCTGTCACTTAAAAAGATGCTGCCTCTACGATGTAACATTTATTTCAAATACCGCAATCATTTTAACGAATTCCTGTCACTTAAAAAGTTGCTGCCTCTACGATGTAACATTTATTTCAAATACCGTAATCATTTTAACGAATTCCTGTCACTTAAAAACTTGCTGCCTCTACGATGTAACATTTATTTCAAATACCGCAATCATTTTAACGAATTCCTGTAACTTAAAAAGATGCTGCCTCTACGATGTAACATTTATTTCAAATGCCGCAATCATTTTAACGAATTCCTGTCACTTAAAAAGTTGCTGCCTCTACGATTTAACATTTATTTCAAATACCGCAATCATTTTAACGAATTCCTGTCACTTAAAAAGTTGCTGCCTCTACGATGTAACATTTATTTCAAATACCGCAATAATTTTAACGAATTCCTGTCACTTAAAAAGTTGCTGCCTCTACGATGTAGCATTTATTCAAACTAGCTTCCGCCCGTGACTTCGTCCGCGTGGACCCGGGATAAAAACTATCCTATATTTTAATCCAGGCTATAAACTATCTTCGTGCAAAATTTCATTCAAATCGGTTCAGCCGTTTAAGCGTGATTGAGTAACAAACATCCAAACATCCAAACATTTAAACTTTCGCATTTATAATATTAGTAGGATACCGCAATAATTTTAACGAATTCAGATAAAAAGTTTTGTTAAGTAGGTAGTCTCCCTCTTTCTATACGTAACCAGAAAATCACTTGAAATGTATCAGAGCGAAAAACCAAAAACTTCGTGACAAAACTTTGAAAACAAAACAGTTCAATGAAATACAATTTTCTGTAAATGGAAAATAACCCACGAATCCAGCCGGCATCCCGTCCAGACGAATTACAACTCTCTCCTCTCACCTTAACGTTCACATTCCCATATCCATCGCAATGAACTTTACCAATACGCCCGAGTCACGCTATATGCAAAAACCCGACCTTTACCAGATGTTCTACATAGATTTGCCCTTGATTTTCTTTGGATGGAAGCAACTATTAGTCAGGTAGATTAGGTAGGATAGGTAGGTAGATAGATTCACAATAACTTATTCGACGTACTCTTGACTGGTAATCTAAATAATTGGGTTTATACAATGGCATTCATTAGACGACTCATTATAATATTGTCTGGCTGGCGGTACCAAGGTACGTCGACAAAAGACCTTGTCTTTTTCGCCTAAGTTATCGTTTTACCATTTTCAAAATAAACCCATTCACGTGAGAAACCCGAATTAAGCGTATTTATGTTGCTACGCCTATAGACTCTCTATAGCGAAAGAATCCACCGTTATCTACCTCTTCTCACATTTTATTTAGTTTATGTGTGATTTGAGAGGATAGGATAGTGTTATCATGATAGGGTATTTGAAACCTTGAAAATTAATTTTTTTTTTCATTAGCAGCAGATAAACATTACGAAAATACTCGGAAGGTATCAATCTTTCATTTATAGAATATTAATTTCATAAAAACGAATAATAAGGACGTTGTTTGATTGTGACGTCACAAGCTAGTAATCCTTACAGATTCCATAGTCCATACTAACGGAGCATTTTTGACGTTTCATAAAAAGAGGCTGATTTGACTTGTCTAATACCGTATTATTTCTGTCAGTCATTATTCGCAAAAGCGCAGTACTTGTGGCCTTATTCGATAAGCCTTCCTCTAAAATCAAAGAAAAATATAACAAGTGAAAGTTAATCCGGAATAAAACTGGAAACCCGTGCCAACGTAGTTGTCATTAAAACCATTTGAAAACTGCATAAAACACTCAGCAGAAAACAGTGAATTTCTTTACAAAACTATAACTGAGACAAACGTTATTACAACTGGATAATGCCCATTTTTGTTGAATTAATATCAGTTTTGTTCACATAATAGTTTCCTTGATCGCGAAAGAATAAAGCCCTTATTTAAAAACGTCCACCAAACCTAGTTTGGTTAAAATTCGTTGGTCCCTAAACATTTATGTTTGTGAGAAAGGGACAAACACACTTTAGGGTCGATTCTTCAATCTCTAGATAAAGTTATCCGTCAGTTAAAATTATCACCATCTTTTTCTTAAGTCATATGAAAGAAAAGGACAGAGCTAATATTTATCTGACAGATAGTTTTATCTGGGAATTGAAAAATCGGCCCTTAGTTAACAGAGGTTCTTTATGAATAAGGGCGTAAGTCTTCGAGTGCCTAACGAAGTTCTTATCTGGTAACAAAACTGGTGATTTTACACTCACCTCAATTATAATTAGATCCCAAGTTTCGTTATTATATGTATGTAGCCTAAGCTCAGATTTACGCTGGTTCCGTGTTCGGTAAATTTTCTACATGTAAGCCCAGGAAGTAGTTTTGACTCAGATTTTAGATAATTCGGTAATGCATAAACAATGCGATCTACTTGGAAAAATCTAATTCAATTCACATAACTATTATAATTTATAATATTTTTATGACATGTACATTTTTTTATTTCACTAGCTGCCCACGCGGCTTTGCCTTCGTATTGCAAAGGACACATGCAAATCCTCGGGGTAATATAGCTTACGTCCAGAAAGTACATTTTATACACAATTGAAAGAATTTGTGATATCGGGAAAGCGACTCCGGAGTTTATCCCCTAAACATACGAAGCTACAATCTTAATGTTTTTTCCTATTTATTATATTAGTATCGATCTAGAAATGAGAATGAGTATTTAAATTTGTCAAATAAATTAAAATTTCTTTCTGCCGCACGTAGCAGCAAACGCGCGTCAAATGTAAACTCGTTTTTAGATCGAATAAGTCAAGTCAGATAGACCCATTCGTGCCTGGCGTGTAGCGCAACAAGCCATTCGAACGGTAATTAAAGACTCGATTGTGCGATCGATGCACACACGATTACAGCAATTACGCTGTAACTTGCGTTAACTTGGATTATTATGCAAAGTTTTATAAAACGTCCATTGTTTTTGTATTTTATCACGATGCTTATGGGTGTCAATGTCGCCCACTTTAAGACCTTTACAGTATTCTGAAATAACTAAGAAAGCAGTAGTTGTTCATAGACTTGGTATATTAGGATCTTTTTTAGGATACCGTACCGTAGTCAACAAGAAACCCTTATAGTTTCGCCATGCTCGTCTGCAGCTTAGCTCAGTGACTGCTAGAAATTCGACTTTGTGATGATTCAACTCAGTGATCCGGTTGGGTGATGTTGGGCTGTGTAGCCCTAATTTTAGTTCGAGGACCTCTTGGCATTCATTTGTTTTAAAAATATTAATCTTATGTCAAACCATGTTGTCAAAATTCTGTTTTATCACGACGTAATGGTATTTTCACGATATCCGTATAATAAATAAAAAAGGCCGTCCAAAGAGCTTCAGATAAGAAAAAACATTGTGAAAATCCTGGTTTTTCTCAAAACGACATTGCTAGGTGCCTTAAAATGTATAAATCGACAGTTCAATCTGTACTTTCTAAATTCAAAAAGGAGGAGGAGAAATTCAGAGATGTTGCAAAAAAAAGTGAAAGTTTCTAAATCGTACGTACAAAAAATTTAAAGTTATGCAGGCTTAAAGACATACATAGTTGTAGTCAGACCTAACAGAGAAACAGGAAACTTTAGTCAAATCATGTTGTAGAAAACTGTACGACCAGTTCCTGACAAAATATGACTGCCTAGGCATGGATGACGAAACGTACGTCAAAGCCGATTTCAACCAGTAACTGGATAAGAATTTTATGTGACAAAAAATAAGAAGAGTATTCCGAATAAATATATTTAAATAAAACGATATTTCCAAAACGTCACATGCTTTGGCAAGCAATGCTCCTACGGTTAGAGGAGCAAAGCTTCCATCGCTTCGGGGACAATCAATGGAGAAATATACAAGAAGGAGTGTTTGCAAAAACGATTGGTGCCTTTCATCCGACAGCATACGGATTCTACACTGCTTTGGCCCGATTTGGCCACATGCCATTACAGTGCCACAGTTATGGAGTGGCACAAAAACAATAAGGTCACTGTGCCAAAACTGGCAAATACTCCTAACTGCCCAGAACTGAGACCCATTGAGAAATATAGGCCCTTGGTGAAAAAAAACCTATAAAAATATAAAACAGATTGTAAAGACGTAAAATCTTTTAAGGCGAAGTGGCAAACAGCTAGTAAAGAAGTATCTGATTACGTTGATCAGCGAATGATGAAAAAGGTGAGGTCTAAAGTACGGGATGTCATACATACGCATAGACTCGAATAATGTTTCTATTGTATTATCATCGGCTTTAATATGTATAATATAAGAAAAAAAAATGACACATTAGTTCCATTATCCTACTAATATTATAAATGCGAAAGTTTAGATGTTTGGATGTTTGTTACTCAATCACGCTTAAACGGCTGAACCGATTTGACTGAAATTTTACACGAAGATAGTTTATAGCCTGGATTAAAATATAGGATAGTTTTTATCCCGGGTCCACGCGGACGAAGTCGCGGGCGGAAGCTAGTAATAAATAAATTATATCAAAATATATACGACCAGATTTTTTAATGTCCACACTTTATAACCCGCGGCTCGCTGTCTTTGTAATACGAGGGAGAGGTTTAAATAAAGTTCGAGTTAAATACCGAATTGTTTCTCGCCTCTGGAACGGTCTACCCGTTAAAATCCGACAGTCTTCGACCAGATTCGCGTTTAAAAGATCGTTACGCAAGTTATTTGCTAGCAGAGCCGTAGATTCTTAGTGTTTCTGTTCTCAATTTTCGTCTGTATATATATATATATGTGTAGGTATTTAAATTTGTATGTATTTTATTTATAAGTCTATTGTTGTTATTTATTATAAATGTATGTTTAATGTGTGTTTATATCTGTAGTTGCACCCACCGCCCACAATTTGTCTGCTTTGCCCAAAGGTTGACTGGTAGAGAATGCTTACGGCATTAAGTCCGCCTTTTGTACGATAAGTTGTTCTTTTGTGCAATAAAGATTAAATAAATAAATTGTTGATAGCTAGCTATTGTTGTAGTAGTATTGTGTTCCTGGAGGTGAGCAAGGTCGCCAGAGCTCCCGAGGGTGCGTTGTGTTGAGAGCGAGGGAAATTGTTCCTTCAGCTGTCAACGCGGCGAATCCTCAAACATGTCAAGGGTCGGCAACGCCCATATTACTCCTTTGAAGTTGCATGCGTCTATAGGCTGCGGTGTCTGCTTACCATCAGGCGGGCCGTACGCTTGTTTGCCACCGTCGTTATTTAAAAAAAAAAGCTGCAATTAGCAATGATGTAATATGCGACGACTGCTTAGCCTAGTGGGTAGTGACGATGCCTACGAAGCTGAAGGTCCTGGGTTCGAATCCCGGCATGGGCAAATTTTTGTGTGATGAGCATGAGCATTTGTTTCTGAGTCTTGGATGTTTTCTATGTATTTAAGTATTACATATACACCGTGTCCAATAAGTTCTAATACAGTTATGATCCTTAATAAAATAAATGTACGCGTAGTTTATGTTATATGAAAGGCACACTTATATACAATATTTACAACAAATGTTTTGGAATTACTCCACCTTCACCTTTTTTTACAAGCTTCAAACGTTTCTCAAAAGAGTCACAAGTAAGCTGCACGCACCGCTTCCATCGGCATATCGTCCCAAATTTGCACGATAACCTTTTTAAAATGGTTCAGGTTTACGATTTTATCATTATTTAGTTTCGAGAGCATGTATGACCATACGAAATAATCTAGTACGTTTAAATCTGGAGAACTTGGTGGCCATTCATTTTTCGGCAAAAAATCGGTCAAATTAGCCTTGCACCAAGCTTGAACAGCGTTTGCCGTATGCGACGGAGCTCCGTCTTGTTGGAAAACATAATTATCATCTCCAAACATATTTTTTAAATTTGGGGCAACATTTTTCTCCAAAACCTCCGCTTTATAATATTCCGCATTGATTTTAACGCCTTTATCAATAAATACTAAAGGCAGTTTGCCTCTTACAAAGAGCACCCCAAACCATCACCATGATGGTGAGCTCTGGAACCTAGGCACATTCCTTTCATAGTATGGAATGTCTTCTATCCTTGCTGACCACAACCGGTCGT
The DNA here is from genome assembly GCA_947049275.1 of Epinotia bilunana. Classification (NCBI taxonomy): domain Eukaryota; kingdom Metazoa; phylum Arthropoda; class Insecta; order Lepidoptera; family Tortricidae; genus Epinotia; species Epinotia bilunana. Next base: position 2,267,371 of record OX346275.1, on the reverse strand, counting down.
TCTGGGCGTTATGAGGCTGCTCTAACACAAAGAGTTTCTCGTCTGAGAAAACAAATTCGTCCCCTGCGTGCCAAGAAAGTATGGTGCTACATCTTTCTACTCTCTTTTTCTTGGTCGCATCTGAAATGCCTTGTACTTTTCGTTTTTTGGAGGCATGACATCCAAGCTCTTTTTTCAATATATTATGTACAGATCCCCTGGAAATTTTCAGATCAGCAGCTAATTTTCTAATAGAACTGTGTTTTTTCCCCTGAATTCGCTCTCTTATAGCCTTTACCACTTTTTTGGTTCTAGCTGAGCGGGGCCGACCGGATCTTTTCCTGTCCTCTGTAGAAGAGATCTCTTTATACCTTTTTATTTAAGTATAAACCAGATTCCGTTTAACTCCATGGGGTTGTAACGCCTTGAAGATAGCACATGGCATGTCGCCATTAAGGAATTTTCTAATAACTTCTTCACGAAAGTGCTTCATCGTGTATTGAAACCAAACTAAAAATACGTGACTTATGAAATTATTGTATTATGTTTATGTCAATATACTTTTTAAATTAAAATAAGAATTTTATAGCCAGCAATCCGTATACAGCAAGTGCTAAAAGTTTGTATTCGAACTTATTGGACACGGTGTATATCGTCTTCAGTACTCATAACACAAAAGCCTTACTGAGCTTATGGGATTAGGTCGATTTGTGTAAGATTGTCTCCTTATATTTGTTATTATTATTATTTATTATAATATACAAAAGAGGTAGATAGGTTATAAGCACCATACTTGCGTCAGTTTCGCGACGTATAAACGTGTCTCAGCTGTCAGATTTGTTGGCCATTTTTAAACAAGGAATTTCGTATTGTCTATACGTATCTACCTCTTTTTTAACCGTCTTCAAAAAAAGGAGGAGGTTCTCAATTCGGTTGTTTTTTTTAATATTTTTTATATTACATCATTGGCAATGAGTGACATGATGATAATGAAATAACACAGTTACCTAAATTACCAGACGGTGAACCGTGAAATTAGGCTAATGAAAAATTGTACCACGTTCTGGTGTTTTTATTACGTTTAATGTCAAGACTGGGCTTCATTTAAAAGTTGTATTAAAACCTAATGTCTGCTCGGCATTCCTCGAAATATTTACGTATTCAATTTTAATGTAAGGCGAAGGTGGTTTTACGCAATGCACGGGCTCATTAAGGCTGTTGCGTTTTGTGTGACGGTGACAGTGACAATGCCGGCCGCGCGAATAATAGTGTCACTGTCCAGGGGTGTCAGCCGCGTTCGGGTGTATGAGCACCTCGGAGGTGTGCAAGAGACGAGTTTAACCTAAGTGACAAGATGGACAGATTGGACAAGCCCGTTATCTATAAATAAATGCTATATGCCGCTGACTAACACCACTGGTTTAAATACTACAACAAAAAAAACACAATCCGCTAAAAAGCTAACTTAAACCTCGACGTTTAACCATACATCACATCCATTATAATTACCAGAAAATCAACCAATCACGCCTTTATAGAGCCTATTTCAACGTAATAAAAATGCTAACAAGGGAACTTTCAATCATTCGTGCATTACCCAATTAGCGTGAGTTGTTAAATCAAAACTAACTCAGTGTCAGTTTTGTAACGACAAATAAGTATTCAGTTTTTTTATAAAAAATAACTTTCTCAATTTATTAATAATATGCATATACACGCTATTTAAATGTGAAAGAAGGAATGTTCACACGTTTCGTATTTATTTATTAGGTACACTTTACAGTCATCATACATGAGATACAATGGTTTTTTTATGAATAGCTTATAGACTAGCATGACATCCAAAGCAAGTGCACACAGCACGATCAGCAAGTTAGCGCATATGTAATCAACTGCCCAGTGTACAACACGCACATGTATGTATACCGTATATATGTTTCATTTTCGTCACAAAACGGACATTGCGTAAATTTTTGTTTCATCACGCTAATTGGGTACACTTTTTTTTTTAATGCCCATAGGTACTATCGACAACACAGCTAACTGACCATCGGTGCACCTTAAGTGCATTGTAATTTAATTAGGTTCTATATAAACACAGGATGGTCAGTTAACAGTGTTGTCGTTTGTACATACGAGTTTCATTCTCGGTTTTGTTTTAGTGTAACTGTAACACAAAACTTAAAGGGCATAGAAGCCTTAGACAGTTCAAGTCCTTAGGCTTTGGTTTTATAATTGACCAAATTAATTACGAGCACTGTCGGGACAAACATACGAAATTATTACAATATTGAATTACTACCTAATTGACATATTATTTTAGCTAATTTAAATCTTAATATTTGTGCTTGCTTGCTTGCATGCTGAATACAAGGACTTTTACAACATAACCTAAGACCATGTATGTAACTGTATTCTTTAAAAAAAAATATGATTTTAATTTTATTTATATTGACACGCGTGTAAGTGAGTTGTACAGTCGAACTCATAAGTGGCTGAACACCTCGGTAGCATGTCACTTTCACCCGTTTGACAACTACATACGGCATTTTAAATATGACGTTAAGCGCCACGTTACAAAGGTGTTCAGCCACTGAGGTGGACCGCGCCAGTCGGTTAGCGAACGCCGTGTGACTCTGTCGAGTTATGAACCTCGCTACTAACTTTCATTACGTGTATAACTAGTTAGCGATGTGTTGTTCTGTTGTGGATAGTGATATTGTGATCAGTGTATATGTTGCAAAAGTTGAAGAGACAAGTAAGTTGATTTTAGAAATGAATGATTATTGTCGTACAAAGTGGCGATTCAATTCGATTTAATACTAGCTTGATTTAGAATTTAGTAATTTAAAACTAAAGTTAGAAATTGTTTATTACGATTCAATAATAACATAATCACAACATAACCAAATCATATTTTTCCTGACTATGTGTATCCATTATATATTTGTTGTGAAGAAAACACGATCAATCAATAAAATAGCTTGATTAAACAAAAACAAAAGGTTCTACTTTGTGTTTCACACAGGAGAATAGCTAAAATGATTATGCACGTGGCTAATTAATTATTTTCAAACGATTTTTATTAAATGCCTTAAAAAAATTGGTTAAAAATTTCCCCTGGGGGGCCGTCTCATCAGGAAGCTATTTCCAAAAATGTAAAAGGCGAAATATGACAAAATAATAAATGGGATATGAAATCGCTTTAGCCCAGGGACCGTAAGTATATCGGTATCATTTTCATACAAAAATACCTATCACTTCGTCCGCGTGGGCCCGGGATAAAAACTATCCTATATTTTAATCCAGGCTATAGACTATCTTCGTGCTAAATTTCATCAAAATCGGTTGAGCTGTTTAAACGTGATTGAGTAACAAACATCCAAACTTTCTCATTTATAATATGAGTAGGATTTCAGCGTCAATACCTAACTTCAGTTTTGAAATGAAGTTTATCGAGTATATTAGTATGTATCAATCCTTACTAATATTATAAATGCGAAAGTGTGTGTGTATTTGTTTGTCCTTCTTTCACGTCGCAACGGAGCGTCGTATTAATGTGATTTTTTGTATGGAGATAGTTTAGAGGCTGGAGAGTGACATAGGCTACTTTTTCCAGCGGGAAAACATCTAATTCCCACGGGAAAATTCAATATGTTACATTTTCCTATAACCACGCGGGCGAAGCCGCGGGCATCAGCTAGTACTTCATAGTGCAACCTCCCTGAGCTGTATTAATCTTTATCGTAATTATCCTGATGGTCACCAAACACGAATATTTCAGCGGAAACACTCTATCACCTTATCGCTTTAGTGGTTAATGCAATATTTTCACTAGCGGGTTTTTGCTGCCAATCTTGCCGTGCATATATGAACAAAGAAATATTTATTGACTTTAATCCGAGGCTTATCAGTTTTAAGTGAAAGAGCTTGTCCTCTATAAGCCCAAAGGCATCTTCCTTTTCAATGGATTGGAATTTATATAATTCCAAAGGCTATACCCGTGTAAGGGAACAAAATATACCCCTGACGGTATTAGCCAATGAATATATCCCATGTATTGGTAATAATGCTAGTTATTAATCTGCCAAGTTTTATCTCATAATTATTGACAGTTTCCTTGCAATGTCACTTGAAAGTTTTTTTAACTTTTCTTAATATCTTGAAAACTACTGGTCCGTTTCTTTTGTGATTAACGTATGTTGTTAATGGCATGAAGAGGAATAAATTCGCAAAAAACAAGACGTCTCTAGGTCAACATTAACTTGGTCATTTCACTTGGTCAGTCAAATATTTCAAACTTATTTTTTTGACACTTGTGAGTCAGCGACACCCACCATTTTTTTACACTGATGTCACATCTCTTTCCGTACAAATATATATTGGTCTGAAATCAATCGGCTTGGAGCAACATGGTGATTTTTTTAATTTTGAGTATACCGGCCTAGTACATCACCAAGGTATACACGCGAGGAATGCGAGCACTTCTTATTTAACTATAGACAATTCGCTCGCGAAGTTGCGCATTTACTACCAAGCCGAGCATGAATCGCCGAGCGAATGATAATGATGATAATGATATGATGTCGTTTTCACTGAATGAGTGAAGTCCAACCGAACATCACTGAACAAACACGTGCGCTCGCTCAAGTGTTTACATTGACCGCAAGAACGAACGAATGCTCGCTCAGAACTTCAGAACACTAAGTGAAAACGCCCCTTGATTGCATACTTATACATTTTAAACGGGAACACTGGTGTTGAACTGTATTATTGATGCTAATTAATTCATTTCACACGCTTAACCCACATTCAATGTGCTGATAGAGCTGACCTTTTTGTTTATACTTTGTTGAGATTGCCACAATCTTAATTGATTTCGTTACGAGGGGGTTACAAGTTATTGAGTGTCTGTATATCTGTGTGGCTGTCTGTGGTATCGTAGCTCCCGAACGGATGAACCGATCAGATTGCGGTGTGTTTTAATTGGGAACACAGAAAAAATCCGAAGAGCTATACGTCCCCATTATTCCTAAATCATAGTTCCGAACGCCATTTTCTGCTAAACGATAATTCGGACGCAGATGATTTTATTGAATATATAGAAATAGGTTAGGAATTACGAAGTATGGTGAAAATATGCTTTCAGATCACTGACTCTTCGGAATTATGTAGTGTACCTGTTTCAATCAAAAGTTTTATCTGTGGATATGGTTCTCAGCTATGTCTTTTGTGTATTTAAAATACCGTCTTCGGAATTACTGATCCAATTTCAAAGATGCTTTCACCTGTATATAAAATGCATCTTCGGGTTTGACAGAGGCTATATTTGATCCCGCGGCTCCGCTTGCTAGCAGCTAGTCTATTATCCTACTAATATTATAAATGCGAAAGTTTAGATGTTTGGATGTTTGTTACTCAATCACGCTTAAACGGCTGAACCGATTTGAATGAAATTTTGCACGAAGGTAGTTTATAGCCTGGATTAAAATATAGGATAGTTTTTATTCCGGGTCCACGCGGACGAAGTCGCGGGCGGAAGCTAGTAATATTATAAAAAATCGGCCAAGTGTGTGTCGGGCCACGCGCAGTCCTACGATTCCGCAGCCAGGCAGGCCAGGCAACTGCCTGTCTGTGTGAATTTATTATATGTACAGTCAGCGTCATATAGTTAGCAGCAGCCAAGGTAGCCAAATATTTCGGTACACGTCTTTATTACTGTACGAATAAGGGTGTTTTACGAAATATTTGGCTACTCTGGCTGCTACTAACTATATGACGCTGACTACTACTGCCACGAATTTTTCACATCCCCAGTAGTAGCCATTTAGCCGCCAGGGGGGGCGCGAGGGACACGTGACTCGAACAAATATTAGGGCTTTAAAGCCCAATATCTCCTTTTGGTGTAGGTGTAGGGTTACCTACCCTAAAAAAACATTATTTTTTCTACTGTTATGTTGGCGAGATTGATTTATATACCCTATTACTAACTATAAGCGCTCCTTGTTGTTACGGATCCCTAAAAAGCAAAAGCAGATTGTAGCTTTGTAAGTATGCATGTTTTGGGTAATCAACTAATCACCGGAACCGCTTACCGGATTTCTAAAAATCTTTCACCTGCGTGCGTAATAAACTAATAAATTAGCTAAGCATGTAAATTGTAAAAGTGCCCTTGTGGCCTATTTGCAGAATATATTAATCTTTATTTGCTTGCTAAATAAAATCCCATAAAAACATTCCATGTAAAAAAAGAGGCCAAGTCTCGAAACTCTTCCACCGCAAAATGTTGTGAGATATTTGGTAGTACCAAGTCTCAGGCATTCTTATTATTCTTTATTAAAACTAAATTATGGATTTTAAGTATGTGATTATAGCTTACTGGATGACGAAAATTTCTGCGTTCTGGTCTTATCCAGAGGTTCTCAAATAGGGGCCTGAAAATGCGGCGCAATGGTCCCAGTAAAGGGTGGTACGGCAGTGTTTGCTTCGCGCTCGACTTGGCGGGGGCACTGCCGTGCCCCCAGATTCTGTAACTTGGCAATCACACAACTTTACTGCATTTATGGATTTTTGCGTACCTAAAACTATTTAGTATTGTGTGATTGCCAAGTCACAAAATTTTATTTAGCAAGCAAATAAAGATTTGCCGCGATTTGCCCGCGAGTTTGCCTGCGTTCTTGCAATACACGGGCGATGCCGCACGGGCAGCTAGTTTAGAATAAATGTAAAACAATACGTTATATCATCGTCAAACCACTTAAGTATAATCAAAGGACCTGTCGTCATAACATCTTAACGTAAATTACACCCTTATGAAGCCTCAAGTAATTTCACAGAAACATGAAAACGGTTACCAAGACAACCACTCCTACGCTATCGTTCCTCAACTTTCAACCTTGACATCTTAGCGTTACGGTTCATTTTCCTCTATCGATGGCTGTCGTCCGATAAAATCTGTGTTTACCCGCGACCTTGCGTGATGCTAAACTGAAATTATTTATTGGTTCGATATTTCCATTGTTATTGTAATGCGCGTGTTATGCAAGTTATTATATTTATATTTCTCAAAAATTATCGGCAAAGTTGACTATCGGTAAAAAATCAGGACGTGAAGTGCATACTTTATGGTAAGTCAAAATTTAATAAATAAAAAACCTTGCCGGTTCGATTTTGCTCGACAACAATGTTGCATACCTATTCCATTATTTGTCTTTTTAAAAAGTTAAAACGGCCATATAAAAAAAAGGCACGGGTCCGATAAACAGCCAAAACGGAAGATCAGTAGCTGTGACTTATCGCGACTTTTTAGTTGTCTCAAATAACTTATGGCGTTTTCGGAAGAAAAATACACTACCAACTTATTATTAAAAAAATAAAATAAAAAGGCGGCAATGCAAAAATTAGTCTGTGTTTACATACAGTGGCTAGTAGTTTTTTCGGAAAATATAGAAAATTGACGTGAAAATGATTCAATATTTAAAAGAAGCTGCAAGCTCAGTTATTGATAATTTGTTCCCTGCAAAGCCAAAAGACAAATATCTAAAGACGTACAACAATTTCATGAAGTGGCGAGAAGAAAAGCATGCCTTATCCTTTTCAGAAAGTATATTTTTTTTTCTTGCACAATTTTTGAGAAAAGCACTATATTTGTCTCAGCCGGAAGGGCAATTGCTGGCTGAGTATTATATTAAACGCACTCCCAAGGTCGTCCGTTTAAATGAATACTCAGCCAGCAATTGCTTACTTCCCTTGCTTCCACAATAATGTACTAATACTTAAATTAGACTACACAACCCTACATTTATTCTTTTATATATATAATTCTACTAATATTATAAATGCGAAAGTTTAGATGTTTGGATGTTTGTTACTCAATCACGCTTAAACGGCTGAACCGATTTGAATGAAATTTTGCTTGAAGATAGTTTATAGCCTGGATTAAAATATAGGATAGTTTTTATCCCGGGTCCACGCGGACGAAGTCGCGGGCGGAAGCTAGTATATATATATTTATGGAATGACGATACCTGACGGGCGATATAAAAATGTATACGCTTTTGTTGTTTCTAGGACCTTATCGCTTAGAGATAGAGCTCGAGATCCACTAAAAGTGTATACCTGTTTCTAATGCTGACTGTACATGCGAATTTATACTGTAATTTCTTATCATGAAATAAATGATCTTATCTTATCTTATCAATAAGGAGGGATGGCATGTGAAATTTAAGTTTGAATGTTGGGCCTAATTTCCTATTAGATTGACATAGCCTATATTGTATCCCGCGACTCCGCTTGAATTCTTTGTTATACGCGGAGAGAGCCGCGTGGGCAGTTAGTTAGATAGTTATGTGTATGAAAGTGGGGTTTAATATAACACATACGTTTCGAATTCAGTTTTCGCTGTCTTCCATGCGCGCCTGGCGAGGCCATTAATATCGGTCGGTGATGAAATTGACATTTGTTCGATTCGCATATTATGAAGATAAAAGTACTAACTATAAGCTTCCTTTGTGGCAGAAATACATGGTCGTCTATTTAAAACTGTCAAACACACAATTACTTCATGTGAGTCGATAGGTTAAATGTCATATACAAAGAAAACGAATAGTTGAGCACAAAGACCTGCAGTCGCCGCTATGAAAACGTACTATCATTAACGCTGACCAATTATACTTGGAAAATAATGGTTGTCTGTAAGTATAATTTCAATGATTAATGATTATCCATATCTATGCATATACTTATTAACAGTGGACCTCGTTTTTTCACTCGCGCATTAAACCGAGTTATAAGCCTATACTTAATGGGGCATAGAGTCGTGTAGTCAAGTGCAAAAAATATGGGTGCCTACAACTTACACAGAAATATGTATGTCCCCTGGAATTACGTCATCAAACATCATTATTCGCTTGTCTTTACGATTACAATAGGGTTGTCTCCTCATGTTAATATTGAGAACGTCAGTGTTGCTAAATTGATAGTATACCATCAAGTTATTGTAATAAAGTATACATTACAAAATATAATTAAAATCATAAATAGAGAATGGATCGTGAGTTTAGAAGAAATATGCATTTTTTTTATTGTCTAAGAGTAAATTTAAAGCTACCAATAGAATACTTACGCTTTTATAGAAACAACATTGTACAAAAACTATGGACCTCAAGGCAGTATTTCGCGACCGAAACAGCAATTTCTTTGATTTTCCATACAACTCCATCATCCCCCTAGCGTTGTTTCCGGTTGTGCCCCTAAAGGAGCCTGGGGTCCGCTTTGACAACTAATCCCAAGATTTGGCATAGGTACTAGTTTTACGAAATCGACTGCCTTCTGACCTTCCAACCCAGAGGGAAAACAAGACCTTATTGGGATTAGACCGATTTTCCATAAGATTAGTACAAATAGCAAACTGTGACGTCATACTTCTATGACAATTAGTATGGATCGTTTCGGCTGCCGCCAGCGCGAGGCCCGTCTTACTATTTTTTTTGGGTATTTATGTTCTTTAATTGTAGTGGCTCCCATACAAACATTTGTTCCTCTCCAAAAACTAGTTCGAATGGCATGGTAAATAGTATTTTATGCAATCGCTATATAATGTTGAAAACGAAGTGCAACCAACGACTTTTTCTTTTTTGTGCATTGATGTCTACTTACCTTTTCACTTTCCCATGACGGCGTCCTATTGGTCAAATACATTATAGTTCAGTAAAGGCGCCACGTGATTGGTCAATTTCATTTTAGTTGTCTCAACAGTTATGAAACGTTGAGTTGCTCCATAGTAAAAAGTATGTGATTTAAGTTTGGTGTACGAAGTCTTAATTCAAACAATAAGGTCGACGAGTATAAAAAAATCTTAGGACACAAGTCTATTACTTGGGGTCGGGTCGCGCGCAGCATGTTTCTTCTTCCATTCCTCTACATCTACATCGCCCGGTCACCTCGACGTCGCTCTTACGTCAGGGAATAGGCACAAATGTGTTCGGTATAAAAATATATAAAAAAAAACAGCCTCACTCACTGCTGGGATTAATTCGATATATATGTATGTACATAACTGAAGAGAGAGAAAAATATTACTTTCCCTGAAACGTAACGTTTTGCCAGGCTGTCAGAATTCTACGCAACTTAAGTAGCTAAGAGGTTTTTATCATAATCATACATTTTATAGCCAATCGGCCTGTTCAAAATGCTACATGCGATACTTATTGTAATCAGCATATAATTACTCCGTCCTCTGCGTTAACGAACTTTTTACGCGATAATTAAACTTGAATGCCATTGAAATTGAGCAGCATTACCTCAAATAAAATGTGGTCAGAAGCTGTTATACCGGTCGCCTGTTATAATAACCCCGGTGGACCGGTGGCTTGGTAATAAAATGTGGTCAGAAGCTGTTATACCGGTCGCCTGTTATAGTAACCCCGGTGGACCGGTGGTTTGGTAATAAAATGTGGTCAGAAGCTGTTATACCGGTCGCCTGTTATAGTAACCCCGGTGGACCGGTGGTTTGGTAATAAAATGTGGTCAGAAGCTGTTATACCGGTCGCCTGTTATAGTAACCCCGGTGGACCGGTGGTTTGGTAATAAAATGTGGTCAGAAGCTGTTATACCGGTCGCCTGTTATAATAACCCCGGTGGACCGGTGGCTTGGTAATAAAATGTGGTCAGAAGCTGTTATACCGGTCGCCTGTTATAATAACCCCGGTGGACCGGTGGCTTGGTGCCTGGTTTGCAGGTTTCTATTCTCACGTCACAGGGTATAGGCATACAGTTTAAATGATTCGGCGGTAAATAGTTGCGAGGTGAGTACCGGTGGGCGACTAGCATGAACAGTAATAATTATCGTTAGTTCGTGTATCTATCTGACTTGCACTTGTGGGAGAGTTTTATACGTGTAGACATCAGCGTACCGCCGCTTGGTGGCACCAGAAAAAATGTAATCCTGTCAATCACATTATCCCATTCATTATTTGTCTTTCCCATAACCCTGATTGTCTTACTATTATTATTATTGGCTGACTGTTTATGTATTATATATTTTTATTTGTGTTATTTGTATAAAATATATATACATATATATACGGCTTTCCGTGTACCATTTTTATATATGTATGATTGTGTATGTTTGTTTATATATAGTGTTGAGTTTCGAATGTTTATTATTAATATTAGGGTGGATTCTAGTTAATATTTACATTTGAGGGTACTTGCATTTGCTACAAACCTGTCACATCTCCTATCCTTTTATATCACGTGCACATAGGAAAGCATGCGCTCTCACTTGGCGCATCTAATTTGTGGGCTGTATTAACGGCCAGACTCTTCACCGAATTTTGAACTGAACGCACGTCCCGTGAGATGTTCTCGGTTCCAATGGCGATTCCAAGAGACGCCACGTGTCATATATAAACTTTAATTTAATAATATGGTGTACATCAGTCCGGGCGCGCCCATGTTAACTTTGTGCTGGACGTGGAAAGAGGTCAGCTGCCGTTGGAGAAAGGATTGCCCTGATTTGGAAGGTTAGTGCACGTGATTCCTCTGTTCCCAAGCAGCCTCTAATTAGTTAAGCAATTGCAAGTGTCGCGCGTGGACTTTCTAATTCAAAACATACAGTCCACTTAAATTTATCTACTCCTTTTGATGCTTAAAGGTCATCGAAGGTCAACCCGTCAAATATTAATTTTGCCAAATATGGATTAAGCATCTCCATATAGAGCTATTTATGTACGTGTATTAATATAATTATTCTGATTTTTGGCTTATTATAATCTCTGCACCACCTACTACCTCGTGTGAGGTGTGCAATAAAGAGTATTTGTATTGTATTGTATTGTATTGTATTGTATCCCGTAAATGTGAGTTCGGCGTAATCGGCGGTACATCAGTCTGTGTGCATTTGTCGCGTAGAACTGTATGTAAACAAACGGGTCTTAAGTGACTCCAGTTGTGATACTGCTTAAGCGAATATATTAACTGTGAAGCCGGCTTTCCATGTACCATTTTTTTTTAACGTTTATAGTGTTGATTTGATGACGATGAACATGGGCATTACCAGAGCCCGGAATTTTCACGGCAAAACAAAAGACTGTCGCAACCTTACTAGTGTTAGTAACATTTTTTTATCGATATCGATAGTTGTGTAAGAGAAGAAAAAAACGGTCCACAAAATTACGTGAGGTTTGTATAAAATTACATAGAAACAGATGCATTTTCTTCTTCGAAATCCACGTCAGTACACACAGCAGCACATGACATTTTATTTCTGATATTAATGAGAGTATAATAATCATTAATTTCTCAACATTCTCTGGGAGTAGACAGACAGTTTCGTATATCACTATAAAGCCATTTATATATACTAAATGATCGTTCAACTTCACTCGACGTCAAGGAATTTAGAAAATTCATTGTAATTGGTATGTTGTTCAGGTTGAGTAAGTTTTTTTAGATATTTCTCGTATATTATTTTAAATTAACCTGAAAATTCCGGGCTCTGGTCATTACTGACGATGTCGTTTGCCCGCAGGGAGAGGAGCGAGAAGAAGACCCAGATGCTGTTCAACCAGGAGCTGATCGAGCAGAACCGGCAGCAGCAGATGTTGCTCGAGCAGCAGCTAAGGCAGGTGAGGTGCCAACACCCTGGGTCTCTTACTGGCCTGGTGACCTACCCAACGGCCCTCTTTATGGCGTCCCAGTTGTGTTTTAATCGCGGATTATTTGCAGTCGACTGCACCTATGATATACATATGTAAAAGAAAACGTCACTTATGGCCATAAAGGAGCAATTTCAATCCCCCTTCCTTGCCATCCATCGGCTCGGGCGTCAAATACCTGCGATCTGGGACATTCTTTGTTTTACCGTCCTAGGTAAGTAATGTAAATGGGGTGTTATAAGTTTGACGTGTCTGTGTGTCTGTCTGTGGCATCGTAGCTCCTAAACGAACGGACCGATTGCAATGCGGTTTTTTTTGTTGTCAGTAAGCTGACGTGATCAAGATGGTTCTTAGCTACGTTTAAACAAAATCGGTCCGGGCGGTTTTGAGATATTGAAGTATAAAATTAATGTCAGGGCTTTTTTAATTGGTTTATTATTCTATTTTTTTAACGTTGTTTTATGATGAATAAATACAACATTAGATCAAATTTCCTGGATATTTATCCAATAGCATCGCTAATCTGTCCTTTCCTATTGGTGGGTTTATCCTCGCACTCCCAAAGAGGGATGTTCGTTTGCGTGAAACACGTGCCTAAAACGCGGTATGCGCAAGTTCGAACTAAACGGCTGCCTGGCATCGTTTTGACACCCCGCCCCCATCCCCGCATAATGTTTGGCACCCATTCTGTGGGGCCATTTTGCGGCGCTACTAAGGGCGTCTATGGTTTTTTCGTTCGCTGTTTGTTTTTTAGTCTTCGTAAATATTGTTGTCACAAACCGAGGTCATTGCTACCGATTGCCCTTGTTGATATTCATTTTATTTATTTAGTATTATACACGTGTAGTGTAACATTGACAGCTCAGTGCTATTTATACGTTTTGATCAGCCTTTAGCCTAGTGGGTAGTGACGCTGCCTACAAAGTTGAAGGTATCTATTAAATATATAGTAAAGATAAGATAAGATAAAGATAAAGATAAAGATAGTCGTCTAGTACCCATAACAAAAGCCTTATTGAGCTTATTATGGGACAACGTCGATTCGTGAAGGTTGTCCCTTAATATTTATTGATTTATATTTATTCACTGATATTACAAAGGGGCTACGTTTGTGAGTGTGTCGCTTTGTGGGGGTGTTTTGTTGTATGCTGGTGGATAATCTCCGGAACTACTTATCCGATTTAATTATTTATTATCCCGTGACGGACTTTAAACCGCATGGGCAGCTAATTATCTATAAAAGAAGACTTCCTGACTGATTCATTAACGCACAGCCGAAACTACTGGGACTAGAAACTTGAAATTTACACCAGAACTTCCTTTTATGACGTAGGCAAGAGATGACAGGATTATTGGAAATTCCATCCCAAAGGGGGTGAAATAGGGGTGCAGTTTGTATGGAGGAAACTAGAGACTTGAAACTTTGTACAAAGATTACTTATTAAAATACAAAAAAGAGCTGTCAGCGTTTTAGAAAATTCCACCCCTAAGGGGGTTTAATAGGGGTGCAAAGTTTGTATGATGGAAACTTTTCCTTTTGAGCTAGAAACTTCAAACTTTGTAGACAGATTACTTATTTGAATACAATAAAAGAACTTTAAGCGTTTTGGAAAAATCCACCCCTAAGGAGGTTAAAAAGGGGTGAAAAGTTTGTATCGGGGAAACTTTGTTTTTTTAGCTGGAGACTTGAAACTTTATAGAAAGGTTACTAATTACAATACAAAAACAGTTGGTTCTTTCAGCGTTTTAGAAAACTCCGTCCCTAAGCCTAAGGGCCTAAGGGGGTTAAAAAGGGATGCAAGGTTAGGATGAGAAACACTTTTTTTGAGTTAGAGACTTGAAAAGTTGTAGAAAGATTACTAATTAGAGTTAAATAAGTATATAGAGTTAAATAAGTATATTCAGCTCTTTGGAAAATCTCCACCCCTAAGGGGGTTAAAATGGGATTCAAGTTTTATACGGAGAGCCAGAAAATTTTATACTAAGAGATTTGTAACTTCAGTCTTAAACTGTATGTTAAAAGGTTACAAAACTTATTCCAGTTTATTTTTAATTCATCCCGTGGGTTCAAAGTATGTATGGAGAGCAATCATTTTTTAAGGCAAGAGATTTGTAACTTCTATTTCAGACCGTTTGAAATTGATTCTATAAACTGGTTAAGACATTCATCCTCTAAGGGGGCTAAAAGTTGTTGGAGGTTTGTACGGGTACAAGACTATTTTAAAGTAAGAGAATGGTAACTTCGGTTAAAGATTAGAAAGCGAATTACAGCGTTGTTTTAAATTCATCCTATGTGGGCTTAGCATGGTTGCCATTTTATCACTTATCGTTGTGGTAAAGACGCCTATCACGCTCTGACAAGTAGAACCACGACCCTTACTGAATCGAACAGCTACCAGAAATGTAGGTTCGGTTAGGTTAGAACTGCGATGCTCCCAGAACCGAAAATAAGGTTATGTTTGTTTAAACCTGCGGATAATTTTGTTAATTTAAAAAGTTTATTTTGGATTATCAAAATAGTTTATTCTTAAGCACCGGTAAATGGGGACTGGCGATGGAGATGAAAAGTTCTACGTCTTTTAGCATAAGATAATTTTGCGTGAGTAAAACTACTGTATGGATTTAGGCAAAAAAATCCAGTAATGTAGCTTAGTAGACATAAAAATGTATATTTTTCTTAAAAACTTTATAGAAAAAATATACAAATTAAGTATAAACAACTGTGGATGATTCTGAAGATATTTATGTTTGTAAAAACGGAGTTTTAAAAAAAAAAATTTCATTCTTTCAAGTTAGATTTAGCAATTTAAACTAACGAACTCATCGCACAGTTACCTCTTACTTTTAATCCCTAACGGATTTAGATAAAATTTTCCGTACAGATAATTGGAGACCCTTGGAAGGATATATAATAGTTCTATCTCGGAAATCATCCCTTCAGATGGTAGAACTTTGTTTAGATCGGCGATAATTAAGGTTCCGCCTACAATCATTTAATAGCAATCATTTTTCTAAGACTGTAACAAGTTCTACGCGGACGAAGTCATTATGTGAGTATAATCAGCCGAAAGACGTCCACTGCTGGACATAGGCCTCCCCTAAAGAGTGTCACAATGACCGGTCCTGCGCCACCCCAAAAATTAACAAAAATAATTTCAATTTAAATTTGATGAAATAATTTCATTGTTTTAGGTGAAAATGATCCAGAACCAACAAGTTGGGCCTGTGGAAGTAAGTTCTGGGCTGTTGAACGGCGTGGGACCGCAACCGTTGGCAGCCGTGCAGTAAGTGTTGCTTATACACATCGCGGCGTATCTTGATCCCTTTAACAGATATCATCTCAGTACAATTTTTCGTTTTAAGGTTAAAAATTGAAAGGAGGAAGGATTTAGGGTATTCTTTGTTGTCTTCTTGTGTTTAAAATATAGGAATATATCACAAATGCTGTACGTGACTCTCAGGATATTCACTTTTTGAATACTAGTCCCGATGCAGAAGAGTTCGTCCAGAACTAAACAACTGTCACATTTTTTTTAATATTTATTACATGCTTAGATCAAACGACTAAGTAATAGGAACATTACTAGTTTAATGTAATTTATTTTCATTGTTTAATAGGAATTCTTTAAGGCTTTATTGTAGAAAAAAGGGCTTTTAAAAACTGTTGTCCAAGTTAAATTGTGGTCTCCAACTGCCCTCCTTGACCCAATGGGCTTGAAGCAGAATGGTCAGCATATAGCTTTGCCGTGTCTGATGAATGACCCTTTTTACGCCTGTTGAATTCGTAACCAAAATAGTTAGAAAAATAAATCGACTAATTTCTTCTACTCATAACCTTAATCCAAAAGGCATTCCACGCGCTAACGAAGATATCTGTTACAGATTAGACCAGCAATCCCAGCTCCTCCACCAAGCGCAGCAGCACCTCTACCAGCAGCAGTTCCAGCAGCAGTACAGCGAGGAGGCCATGCAGCAGCTGCTGCAGCACAACCTGCTCCAGCAGCGCCTCTCCCCCGCCGCGCCCGCGCCCGCGCCCTCGCACCAGCTGCGCCAGCACCAGCAGGTAGGCCAGGCAAGGAATTAGCTCGCTATGCTCACAGTACTCTCTTAGTAATGAACAGATCCAGGTGCTCCATGCAGCACTGACTCGAACAGCAAATCCTGCAGTACAGTAAGGAGGCGATGCAGCTGTTACAGCTCCAGCGGTAGTAGAACACTACTGCGATTCTAAGGGGGGTGGGCACGGAACCGTCTCTAATCGTAAGCGGTCCCTTAAAACAGGAATGTAAGGGAAGCGCGCAGCCGCCGGCGCCATACTAGACGTAGTCCAGTCAATGAACTGACAGCTTGTATGGAAAAAATGACAATTTTGGATATAATTTATAATAGCTTATTTTTTATGTGTAACGGATATATTATCAATTAAATAGTTACCCAGCGACAAAATCCGACAAAATTTCAGACATCAATAAAACGATAAATTAACTAGCTTCTGAAAAGTCAGAAAAAATATTAATAAATATTTTTGGCTTTACTTTGGTTCATTTACATCTTCTCTATAATATTCAAGATAAATCGTACAAAAAAAGACAATGCATGCTTCATTGAAATCTACATAATTACTTCCGGGTGGAAAGTTTGTCGGATTCTTTAATAAATCATCTTAGAATAACATTTTAAAATGAAATCAACAAAAAAAACGCTATTATAAATTAATGTTTTTCAAAACCGTATTTTGCCTGGAGTTACGTTGATCGGTCTGTAAACGTATGTTGGTTCAACCCGCCCTTAATCAAAAATATAAGGAAGTGCGAGATTCGTATATGAAGCATCAAGCATTTTGGTACTGAATGTCCATTAACCACAGATTGGGATACTCAAAATCGATGTTAGAAAGGCGTGTAAAATAATTCTCATAGATAAACCATAGGATATACGATGTGTAAGTGGAACTTAAATTTAATTAAAACAAGGTATTTGGCAGCGGGAGCGAAGATTTTCGAGAGTGGTAGAAGAGATAATATTTGTCACTCGACCATATCGAAAAAAGACCTCATTTAGGTCGAGGAAACTTACTCTTATGCAAAGTCTTATAGTTTTCAAAGTCGTCATAAATTACCAAAATTACCTACCCTACTTGCCCTGAAAGTCTTTTCTTTCAAATAGTCTGTATGGATATTTTTATTCGACAACATTTCAGGATACATTGTAAATATTATAACTATCTATTTTTACGCACGCTTCTTATAGGAACAACTCCATAAACAACAGGTAACGTCAAATGATTCAATAATGATTGTATAGCTACAACTTTACTATCTTCTTACTGTTTCTTATATAGAATAGAAAAATGTTTATTCGAATAGAGCACATATTACAGAACAAAAAAAATTATACTTAAAACATAAACATGAAAACAAACAAAGATATTTTATGAGTTCAGCAATGTGTGCTATAAAGAATAGGCTAAAGGCGCTCTTACACGGGCGTTTTTTCGGGCAATTATTGCCCGGCGACACGTTGCCGAAATTAATGGAGCAATAATTGAGCAATATGGGGCAATTTATAGAAATTGCGGCAATATTTCGGAAATTATTTCTCGAATTGCTCCATTCATTTCCGTGTTGCTCCATATCGCCGACTACAATTGCCGTATATCCATTCCATCCCGTTCGCACATATATGCATGTCCCATTCTTTTTCTAGTAGGGCGAGCGCAGTCCGGGCGTAGGGAGAGTGGAAACGGTGCGATCGCCGGTTGGGCACGGCGCGGGTCTAGTGAGCAGTCATTTTTGAATAAGACGTCGACATTCCTTACACTTACACATCATAATTGGTTTTCTTCTTGCCAGATATGAACGCATCCATACTCGTCTATTTCTCTTTTTCTTTTTCTTTTTTAAAGCCAATATGATAATTGCACTGCAAGCTGGCGCAGCAGAGAGATTTTGGGGCGAGTGCGGTGCGGTCCGGGCGTAGAGGGAGAGGAAACGGCGCGATCGCAGTCAGAGTTGTTGCTCCACTGAATTTCTCGTGTATGAACGTATTGCCTAGTTTCCCGAGTTGCTGCATATGGGGCAATTTGAATGGGGCCAGAATGGCGCCATACTGGAGCAATGATTGCTCCATTTTGAGCAATATTCGAATTGCTTGGAATGGCCGTGACGTCAAAATTGCCCCGAATTTCCGGCAATTTGGCAATTTTTATCGCCCGTGTAAGAGCTCCTTAAGACTCAGCATATTAATGTTGCAATTGTGAGATGTACAATTGCAACGCTGTTACGAGTATTCTGTCTCAGCCTATATATCGAACTTCGATGGATAAATTCACATAACGAGATATCTATTTCAGCATTTATAAAAAAAAAAAGAAAAAATTAAGGACGTCAAATATGAACTAAACTTGTCACAATTTTTGATAAAGAAGGTTCTGTTTTACTTATACTTTCTTAATAGGGGTGTAGACACCAAATAAAATAACCAATAATGTTGATTTTTTAACCGACTTCAAAAAAGGAGGTTTCTCAATTCGACCTTTTTTTTTTATGTATGTCCGCGGATAACTTCGTCGTTTATGAACCGATTTTGATTATTCTTTTTTTGTTGGAAAAGGAGTTTCCCAAGGGTGGTCCCATGGTAAGGAAACCAGGATCTGATGGTGGAATCCTGAAGAAATAGAGGGAAACTCTCGAAAAAATTGTCTTTCCGTCTAGTGTGTTCCTTAATATTATTCAATATAAAGAATTTTAAAGCCCTATTATTTTCCCTAATAATCAACGCATTTGCTCTCGGAAATCAGTTCATGTGGTAAATTGGAAAATAAATGTGGAAATGTTCTCGTGGCTTCGCGGAGTACTAAATTGAAGTCGGTTAAAACTTTGTTTTTAAAGTAAATTATTCCGAAAAAGGATTGACAATATTGTCAGATGAAGAAAAAAGTAAAGCAGGGGATTAACAAAGTTATAAATTTCCAAAGTTGTCATATGAAACGATTGTCATTTACTATGACGGTAGGTAACAAGGTAACAATAATAAAACGGCTGTAGCTTCGTAATTCTTTGAGATATCTGAATGGGATATTTTTTTTGCCTTCTTTCTTTCGAAGTAATGACAAATTTTGAGTAATGACAAAATTTTCGTATTCTACAGAATATCAAAACTTTGTATTAGGAAGGTGCAAACAAATTGGTACCAAAATCTTAATTGGAGTCCTTGATTTCTACAAACTTTTTTAGAAATGCCCATTGAGTTTTGTGTGTTGTATAAAAGCCAGTTTTGATTGTGTCGACCTTTTTCTAAATCCTTCGCTAAATATAACCCTAATCTCACCAACAGGTCCTGCTAGAACAGAACATGAAACAGCAAGTCCTGATGGAGCAGAACCTTCGCAATCAGCAGCAGATCTTAGAGCAAACCCAGCAGTTGGAGCAGCAGCCGTTGGACCCTCAGCAGACGTTACAAACGAACTCGCTGCTCAGCCAACAATGCATCGCCAACGAGATCAGCAACCAGCACCAGGCGTTGCAACAGCACATCATTCAGCAGCAGCAGAACATCATAGCGCAGCAGGTGTGTACTCGGCCGCGACTCAGCTGGGGTGGGTGGGAGCGAGAGGCCCCGTTCTGGTCACTCGCTCGTACGTGTGGCGTACGCTGCTCACGTCGCTTCAGCAGCAGCAGAACATCATAGCGCAGCAGGTGTGTACTCGGCCGTGACTCAGCTGGGGTGGATGGGAGCGAAAGGCCCCGTTCTGGTCACTCGCTCGTACGTGTGGCGTACGCTGCTCACGTCGCTTCAGCAGCAGCAGAACATCATAGCGCAGCAGGTGTGTACTCGGCCGCGACTCAGCTGGGGTGGGTGGGAGCGAGAGGCCCCGTTCTGGTCACTCGCTCGTACGTGTGGCGTACGCTGCTAACGTCGCTTCAGCAGCAGCAGAACATCATAGCGCAGCAGGTGTGTACTCGGCCGTGACTCAGCTGGGGTGGATGGGAGCGAAAGGCCCCGTTCTGGTCACTCGCTCGTACGTGTGGCGTACGCTGCTCACGTCGCTTCAGCAGCAGCAGAACATCATAGCGCAGCAGGTGTGTACTCGGCCGTGACTCAGCTGGGGTGGATGGGAGCGAAAGGCCCCGTTCTGGTCACTCGCTCGTACGTGTGGCGTACGCTGCTCACGTCGCTTCAGCAGCAGCAGAACATCATAGCGCAGCAGGTGTGTACTCGGCCGTGAATCAGCTGGGGTGGATGGGAGCGAAAGGCCCCGTTCTGGTCACTCGCTCGTACGTGTGGCGTACGCTGCTCACGTCGCTTCAGCAGCAGCAGAACATCATAGCGCAGCAGGTGTGTACTCGGCCGCGACTCAGCTGGGGTGGGTGGGAGCGAGAGGCCCCGTTCTGGTCACTCGCTCGTACGTGTGGCGTACGCTGCTAACGTCGCTTCAGCAGCAGCAGAACATCATAGCGCAGCAGGTGTGTACTCGGCCGTGACTCAGCTGGGGTAGATGGGAGCGAAAGGCCCCGTTCTGGTCACTCGCTCGTACGTGTGGCGTACGCTGCTCACGTCGCTTCAGCAGCAGCAGAACATCATAGCGCAGCAGGTGTGTACTCGGCCGTGACTCAGCTGGGGTGGATGGGAGCGAAAGGCCCCGTTCTGGTCACTCGCTCGTACGTGTGGCGTACGCTGCTCACGTCGCTTCAGCAGCAGCAGAACATCATAGCGCAGCAGGTGTGTACTCGGCCGCGACTCAGCTGGGGTGGGTGGGAGCGAGAGGCCCCGTTCTGGTCACTCGCTCGTACGTGTGGCGTACGCTGCTAACGTCGCTTCAGCAGCAGCAGAACATCATAGCGCAGCAGGTGTGTACTCGGCCGTGACTCAGCTGGGGTGGATGGGAGCGAAAGGCCCCGTTCTGGTCACTCGCTCGTACGTGTGGCGTACGCTGCTCACGTCGCTTCAGCAGCAGCAGAACATCATAGCGCAGCAGGTGTGTACTCGGCCGCGACTCAGCTGGGGTGGGTGGGAGCGAGAGGCCCCGTTCTGGTCACTCGCTCGTACGTGTGGCGTACGCTGCTAACGTCGCTTCAGCAGCAGCAGAACATCATAGCGCAGCAGGTGTGTACTCGGCCGTGACTCAGCTGGGGTGGATGGGAGCGAAAGGCCCCGTTCTGGTCACTCGCTCGTACGTGTGGCGTACGCTGCTCACGTCGCTTCAGCAGCAGCAGAACATCATAGCGCAGCAGGTGTGTACTCGGCCGCGACTCAGCTGGGGTGGGTGGGAGCGAGAGGCCCCGTTCTGGTCACTCGCTCGTACGTGTGGCGTACGCTGCTCACGTCGCTTCAGCAGCAGCAGAACATCATAGCGCAGCAGGTGTGTACTCGGCCGCGACTCAGCTGGGGTGGGTGGGAGCGAGAGGCCCCGTTCTGGTCACTCGCTCGTACGTGTGGCGTACGCTGCTAACGTCGCTTCAGCAGCAGCAGAACATCATAGCGCAGCAGGTGTGTACTCGGCCGTGACTCAGCTGGGGTGGATGGGAGCGAAAGGCCCCGTTCTGGTCACTCGCTCGTACGTGTGGCGTACGCTGCTCACGTCGCTTCAGCAGCAGCAGAACATCATAGCGCAGCAGGTGTGTACTCGGCCGCGACTCAGCTGGGGTGGGTGGGAGCGAGAGGCCCCGTTCTGGTCACTCGCTCGTACGTGTGGCGTACGCTGCTAACGTCGCTTCAGCAGCAGCAGAACATCATAGCGCAGCAGGTGTGTACTCGGCCGTGACTCAGCTGGGGTGGATGGGAGCGAAAGGCCCCGTTCTGGTCACTCGCTCGTACGTGTGGCGTACGCTGCTCACGTCGCTTCAGCAGCAGCAGAACATCATAGCGCAGCAGGTGTGTACTCGGCCGCGACTCAGCTGGGGTGGGTGGGAGCGAGAGGCCCCGTTCTGGTCACTCGCTCGTACGTGTGGCGTACGCTGCTAACGTCGCTTCAGCAGCAGCAGAACATCATAGCGCAGCAGGTGTGTACTCGGCCGTGACTCAGCTGGGGTGGATGGGAGCGAAAGGCCCCGTTCTGGTCACTCGCTCGTACGTGTGGCGTACGCTGCTAACGTCGCTTCAGCAGCAGCAGAACATCATAGCGCAGCAGGTGTGTACTCGGCCGTGACTCAGCTGGGGTGGATGGGAGCGAAAGGCCCCGTTCTGGTCACTCGCTCGTACGTGTGGCGTACGCTGCTAACGTCGCTTCAGCAGCAGCAGAACATCATAGCGCAGCAGGTGTGTACTCGGCCGCGACTCAGCTGGGGTGGGTGGGAGCGAGAGGCCCCGTTCTGGTCACTCGCTCGTACGTGTGGCGTACGCTGCTAACGTCGCTTCAGCAGCAGCAGAACATCATAGCGCAGCAGGTGTGTACTCGGCCGCGACTCAGCTGGGGTGGGTGGGAGCGAGAGGCCCCGTTCTGGTCACTCGCTCGTACGTGTGGCGTACGCTGCTAACGTCGCTTCAGCAGCAGCAGAACATCATAGCGCAGCAGGTGTGTACTCGGCCGTGACTCAGCTGGGGTGGATGGGAGCGAAAGGCCCCGTTCTGGTCACTCGCTCGTACGTGTGGCGTACGCTGCTAACGTCGCTTCAGCAGCAGCAGAACATCATAGCGCAGCAGGTGTGTACTCGGCCGTGACTCAGCTGGGGTGGATGGGAGCGAAAGGCCCCGTTCTGGTCACTCGCTCGTACGTGTGGCGTACGCTGCTAACGTCGCTTCAGCAGCAGCAGAACATCATAGCGCAGCAGGTGTGTACTCGGCCGCGACTCAGCTGGGGTGGGTGGGAGCGAGATGCATTGCTTTGCATGTATTTTAACGGGTTCCAGTTCCTTCGTTCGAGCGAGATTCTTCTATCGATCTATTATATTATTCCGTAGAGAGTAATATCTGGCACTACTAATCCGATTTCAAAATCTTTCGGCAGCATACGGAATAGATCTTCAAGATGGACGTAGGCTATATTTTACTCCGCGGCTCCGCCTGGATTCTCTCTAATATGCGGTTAGAACCGCACGGGCACTATAGGTAGGCCGCTTAACTCAGTCCTTGCTTGGGCGCGGGTGCAGGGGTATGACGATAACGGAGCGCGGGCGACGGGCTTTGACTCCCGCACGTCGCCCGCGCCCATCGTGATACGATAATGCACCCGCGCAAGCAGGCGAGGACTGAGTTAAGCAGTCTACCTATAGTCTTATAATAAAGCTGCCACTAAAGTACATTATGTTTCCAGGCGGTGGCCATCCAGCAAAAACAACTAGAAGAGCAACTGACGCAAGAGAACTTCGCGCAGCCACCCGTGGTTCCCAACCAGCTGGATCCGTCACTGCAGAACTTGCAGCACGTGCTGGCGCAGATCATCCAGCGGCCGGCCTCGCTGCAGCCGCCCAAGGAGTCCGAGTCGGAGCCGCAGCAGGAGGAGCAGCAGGTACGTACCGTGGAACAGCTGCTCTTGCTCTGTGACGACGTCCATAGCCTGGCAGTCTCCTATGCAGTGGAACCCGGAGCCAAGGTGATAAGTACGCCAGTCAAGATCATCACAGCTGAGGAGGCAATTACGGGTCCAATTCTAATATTGCCCCTGCAGCAGGTGTGTGAGTAGTCAGCTTTAGCACTAGACGGCGCGCGGGCGTTCTCGCGGGGAGATAGACTATCCGTGTCTTTCTAACTAATTAGAAAGAGATCACAACCTCTCTTATTTACCAAATGCATCTCTGCATCTGCATAGATGTTATTTATTGTTGGTAAACGGTAGTATTTGAATGTCAGAAAAGGCCTCTGCCCAGTCGTGGGACGGTTAGTTTGACGCAAGTAATACCAGGGGCGGGTCACTTCGTGATTTCGTCGCGCCGCTACACGTACATGCCGGCCCACCGGCCCCAGCCGGTATGTTACCGGGGCTACGGCCTGCACGCGCACTATCGCAGTACGTCGCATGCGATAGAAAGGGATGGCCACGTTTAGGCTCGTTCAGCATACCTAATCAGGTGATTTTTTAACAGAAAACACAGTACAGAAGTACGTAGTACTATTATTTATTCTGTGTTACTACCAATATTTGAGGCAAGCTCAGAAATGTAGTAATCTTGCTCCACCTACCGTTTCATTCTGAAATCTTCATAACTACAACTTGTACTCTTCTCAAAATACGGTATTTGACAAAGTCAAATCATCTTCTTAAACGCTTTATGAAACGTCAAAACACTCCGTTAGTATGTATTTTGTAAGGATTATTTGCTTGTGACGTCACAATCACACAACGTCCTTTATTTTTAGTTTTTATGAATTTAAAATCTTAAAATAGCAAACTTAAATATTATTATTATTGGGAGCCTGTAGTGTCCCACTGCAGGGCAAAGGCCTCCCCCCTCCGTTTCCAGTGTTCTCGATCCTGAGTTTCTTGTGGCCAATCTTTTGAGAACGAGTCTAGCTCGTCCCGCCATCGCCGGCGAGGCCTGCCGCGTCTCCGTTTTGAACTATCGGGTTGCCAGTCAGTGGCGGCTTTGGCCCACAGTTCACTCGGCATGCGGCAGACATGCCCAGCCCAAATTTAAATAAAGTTATAAATATTGATAGTTTCCGAGTATTTTCGTAATGTTTATCTGTTGCTAATGTGAATACAAATTATTTTAAATGTTGTCAAATACCCTATTGTCGTCTCTTTGCAGCAGCAGCAGGAACAGATGCTGCAGATGCAGCAAAACCAGCTGTACCAGCAGCAGTACATGCCGCAGAACATCCTGCAGGTGGACCCCGGCTACCTGGCCCAGAGCCAGCAAGTGGCGCAGGCGCAGCAACAGGTATGCGTATAATTTACTGGACTTCGGCTCTAAGACGGTTAAAAAAACACCCTTTATATGTTTTGGTGACAATGCAAAGCCATGCTAGCAGTGCATATTATGCTTACCGGGTCAGAGTAACAAGAAAAAGTAAACCAATCCAAATATCCCTTGAGTTTGAGGCCAATGTTTTATATTGCCTGGCACATAGGACGAATGAATCATAACGCGTCTGCATTTTCAACTAGGGGAAAGTAATTGTGAACGTGGACGGGTTAAAATTTGGCCATCGCCAAGATGATCCATAACCTGTTTTCTAATGTGCCTAACATTGTATATAGAAAACTCCCGTGAGTTTATGACATATTAAAATACTACCTGCCCGCGCATTGCAGAGAACGCAAGCAAACCCGCGGGATAAAATATAGCCTATAACCGTCCAGAAAGTTCATTCCACTCGCAGGTGAAAAAATGTTGTAAACCGTATATAATAGAATAGAATAGAATAGAAATAATTTATTGCCATGTAAACACGAAAGTAAAGTATAAAAAAAAAACCAAGTCAGCGTGTGCTGGACACAACCCGCCCAGTGCTGGTTTTCAGGCCGGTCAAAAAAAAAAAAAAAATAATAATAAACTAAACTAGAAAAGTCGGAACAGTTAAACGTTGGGTAGGTACAACTGTGCTCTCATGAGGTAGGTACAGTCGGCCCATGAAAACGTTGAGCGTACTTAGAACCTTGTCGCATCAATTTGCAATCAACTTCGTTGACACTGAAATGTCGTATTCATATACCTATAATTTGGAACCTCCTTCGTTTAGGTATTAAAACTTCAACAATTGCCACTGAGAAATGTCATCGGTGACATTGAATTACCAAAATGATGCGTCTCTGTCAAGAGCTGAAAATATCGATGAAAGGTTAATATTGTAAATAAATTTAAATCCCTTCTATAAAATCTGAAACGGAGTGTTGAAATTGCGAGTCAGTATCAAGAGGGCAACTGTAAGTATTTATTTCCAAACATAATTATATTATTGTGAGGCTTCCCGGTCGTTTCCTGCATTCTGCCTGTATGTTGTCTTAGTTTTCAACTCTATCCATGTTATTGTATTGGAACAGTGTACTGAACTGACGATTCTTTGTTTCCAGCGTGATACCGTGAACCTATGGGTAAGGAGATATGCTGCCGAAGGAACGATTCGCGCCCGTCGTAATAATCTAATAATCGTCGGCGGTCAAGTAGGTCTTCTGTGGAATATTAATGAGGAAAACGCATTCTCATACAAAAACCAGCTGCTGCTAGCTGAGGCTCTAGTATAAGCTTTACCAAAACAAAACGTTACGACCGCGTTTGCGTTTAGCTGACAAATCCCATACAAATTGAGGGTAAAACGCAAACGCGATCGTAAAGTTTTGTTTCGGTAAAACTTATACTAGAGCACCTGGACCATCTGGGAACTCGTCCTCGAGTGATAAGAAATTATTTGCTATCACTGCATGGTTCGCACTCATCAAATCCAGGATTTTATTTCATCAGATCACTATAGTATCCGCAAAACCAAGTGGCGAGTCAGGCAATAAAAGTCAGTACTATTGTTGCACGGCCCGCTCCATGAGGCAGTGCAGGTGCGAAAGAGATAGCATGATCCAATGATTTA
The DNA here is from genome assembly GCA_947049275.1 of Epinotia bilunana. NCBI lineage: Eukaryota > Metazoa > Arthropoda > Insecta > Lepidoptera > Tortricidae > Epinotia > Epinotia bilunana. The sequence goes on along the minus strand of OX346275.1, from coordinate 2,240,273 downwards.
TGACCTGATTAGCCACTTGGTTTTGCGGATTCTAAAATGAAGATGTCGTCTACATGATGGCAACCACGCAAGAAAACTAGTTTAGTCGAAGATTAATCCTTATTATTTAGATTTTTAATCAATAATGGAGCTCAGAGTAAGGTCTATCAAATAAAATTGGACTTTCGTGGATTTACACTAATAAAGCAGTAAAAGTTTGTAAGTTTGTGTTCTTTTGCATGTATCTTTTAGTATTCGAATCTACTAATCAGATTTCATAAAACAATTTACTCACATTTAGAACTGCCTAAATACGTGTTGCATCTTTTTCTAATACCAAACATCCTAATAACCAATTACTAAACTTAAAATAAAAACGCACAAACAAAATCCATCCGTTGTATGGGATAAGAACCCGAGACCTCGAGCTCAATGTTACGCAAGCGATTACTGACAACGCCACGAGGAGTCATACAAAAGAGTGTAGACTTGTCATTGCATATGTATGTCTTGCTCGTGAAACATCTAGTCCTAATTTAGTTAACTGCAGTCTGTCAACATCGCAGAACAGAGACTGACATATGCAATGACAAGTCTACACTCTTTTGCATGAATGGCATAACAATGGGTTCTAAATTTAAATGTTTGACATTTTAACCATCACGCGCGTCACTCCCCTAAAAGTCCTAAAATGTTCATCATTTTCATGAGCCGACTGTACATATGACGCTTTGGTCAGTTAATCCCCCATCATCATCCTGTTATTCCTTGAAATGGACCCTCCCCGTCTAATAAAATGTCTATCGTCATCCAATGGCCAGACCCCCCTCCCTATTTTGAAATGACGTAATTTATAAACAGCCCCTAAGCTACAATCTCATTAGTATAGATAACGAAACGTGTTGCTTACGTCCTTTTATGAGCGCCTGCGCGTTCTTAACCATGAGCGCTACCGATGCTCCCGTTGCGTCTAGCACTTACTAAACCGCGTATCGGTTCGAAACATGTCGAGCGATATTCAACCTTAAAGACGTGATTTAACTCGTGTCATTATATTTTAATATGCCTAAAATGGTCTAGAAATTACTATATTTCCAAAACATTCTCCAGGTCAACCAAGCGCAGCAGCAGCTCAACATGCAAAAGCAAATGGTCGCCCAACAGCAGCTGGTCCTCCAACAGCAGCTCATCACACACCAGCAGATGCAGATGCCCGGCCAGACGCTCTCGCCGCAGCACATCCGCAACCTGCAGCAGCAGCAGTACCTGGCGCAGCAGGAGCTGCAGCTGCAGGGCCAGCAGAACTACATCGACCAGCAGAACCTTGCGCTGTACGCGCAGATGCAGCAGATACAGCGCCAGCAGCAGGTGGAGGAGATGCTGCGAGCCAGGCCCGTGTACCAGCGACAGGTAACACCCGTCTTCTCCGGCTATTCTTAAAGACAGAGTCATGACATCGAGAAGATCAATTCTACGAAGAAGTCTGTTCTGTGGTGACACCGCTTTCCGACACCTGCGTTTTGAGCTAGTTAAATTGGCTTCTAGCCCTTTGGACACCAAAACACCTAAAGGTGTTGCGTTTTCCTGTGGCTCTGTTCATCTTTCCTTCAATGCAGCCAGCCATGCTAAGCTTTCTAAATTCTTGTTGTGTGAAGAGAATACCGTCATACTCTTCTGATTCACATACCTTAATATCAATTGAAGATTTTTAGCATAGAGTTTATGGATCGCAGAGTAAGAAGCTTGTTATACGGTATATAACTTCTGTTCCACTGTTCCTGAGAAATACGCTTACTATAAAGAGTCCTAAACGACATAGCTACACGAATTATGTAATTTAAGCTACGTTTTCTGCTACAGGCCTCCGAGCAAAGTCAAATCAGCACCGCAGACGGCCACGACCAACTAGTCAACGAATACCAAAAACCCCTCCAAACCCAGATGTCCATGGACCAATACAACCATTACTTAGAGCTGCAACAGATGCAGCAACAGGCAGTCCCAGAAGAATACCACCAAATACATCAGATGCAGGGGCAGTCATTGCCGCACAACATGATGAATTTCAATGTAGCGGGCGACAGGCAGATATCTAGTCATGAAGGCACTCCGGTGCAGAATTATGCCACGAACCCGCTGCAGATGTACCAGCAGGCGCAGTCGCAGCCGATGCATAGTGTGATGCAGTATCAGAATCAGATGGAGCCGACGGTCACGGAGCATTTGATTCTGCAGTCGGCGCCTAGTACTGTTCCGCAGGTGGGTATTTTTTTGTTTATTTCACATTCAAAAGCGTATGATATCCTGCACATGGTTTGAACTATAACCACGATGACTTGCGAATATCTCCATCTCTATTGCACTTAAACCACTCGAGCGTTATACGAACTCCGATTCTCGGACATTTATGTTAGCGCTGCCTAAATTACTGGAAACGGTTAAACTCGCGTATTAAATGGCACTTCGGGTGACATGTTTCTAAGTCTTCGGGAGTTCTTTTTCAGGTTGAATGCGTGACTCGGGATTAGTATGATTTTAATTATAACATGCGAAAGTTTATATTCAATTAATTTTCAAATTGTTTACGAGATAAATCCGATTAGAATAGATTTCTATGCCGATTTTTAAATCAAATATTCCAATTCTTGCTGGGTCAAAATGGAAATATCCTAGTCTTTGAAAGGTGACCTATTTGAATATCGACCCAGAAGTGGAATATAAACTTGTTGTCAAGTGTTGAGTTAGCAAATCATGTCTCACTTGCACTGTGCGAATTAAAATGAGGATAGTAGATTTTCTCGTCTCGCGTCGCGTCGCGGCCTTAGCTGTGCTAGCTCCGTTGTTATTCAACTAAAGTTTCCTCGTTGACTTCCACAGGAGCTGATGATCCCCAACTCCGTCCCGCAAGAAGTGCGGCCCTTGGTCTCGGAAGCCCCCCACCCCCAAGCTTTAAACCTGCCCGAGGCCTCGAACGGGAGCGGCAACAACGGCCACAACGGCCACAACGGCCACAACGGCCACAAGGAGCAGTTCCACACGCCGCTGACGGAGGCCCCGGCCGCCGCGCGCGAGCCCGCCGGCCGCCCGCCCGAGCTCGCGCCCGTGGACGAGAAACAAGACCACCAGGAAGGTGAGAACAACCAACCTGAGATGGGATTCATTCAGATTGAGACTATTCCATATGAGATGAGATGACCAATATTTTACATTTTTATATGTTACACTGACTAGTGTTGGACTCTAGTCTCACCTGACTGCACAGGTGCCGGCAAATAACTTGCGCACAATTCGCCCGCGAGCGGCGTCTCCCCTTCGTTCCGCATTGCGCAACTTATTTTCCGGCTACTGTATCACGAAACTTACAAATACAATGACATAATTACTAGTTAGTTAACAAAAATAAAAAGAATAACATTATTCTTTTGGCATGAATACTATTCCATTGAATTGGAAGTCGCGCGAATTCGATACTGGGTTTAAAAAAACTTATGTACGAAATATCATTTGATATAACAATGACTTTGGTGAAGGAAAAACATCGTGAAGAAACCGGTCTTACCCCAATAAGGTCTAGTGTCCCCTCGGGATTGGAAATTCAGATGTCAGTCGCTTTCGTAAAACGAATGCCTACGCCAGATCTTGGGATAGATACCAAGGCGGGCGTTTGAGCGCTACCGGAAAAAGCTCTGGGAGGATGAGATTGATGACTATTGCTTTGAAATGACACACAATATGGATGTAGACACTAAGTAAAATAATCAATAATGTAATTTTTTCTCGGAAAAAGATTAAAAATGTAGTCAAATCGAGAAAAAAACAATGCAAAAGGTTAAATAATCACGACGTTAAGTGTCCAAAGTTTTAAAAAGTCCATTTTTCGCAAAACGCAACTCCATATGAAACGACGCTGGAAGATTGTGACGTCACAATAATAGACGGCAACGTGCCGCGCCCCATCGTGTTCGACGCGGCCCCCCGGCAGCCCGTGTTATGTGACGTCACACACTGTTTGCGTTTTCTCTCTCTAACAAGCAATATTAAAACGGTTGTAGCTTCGTTATTCTTTGAGATATCTGAATGGATTTTCGTCACTAGGCATATTTTTTGCCTTCTTTCATTTGAAGTAATAATAATTTTCGACTCTACACCCCTATTATTGACTCGGAAATTGTTATTTGTGTCACAAGGGAGCAAAATAGTATATTTACGGCGAGGGCGGTGTATTGAATCCTGAGCGTAGCGAGGGATTCTAACTAAGGATCCTGAGCGTAGTGAGGGATACAAGTGTTAACGCCCGAGACGAAGATAATTTTGCTACCGAGTGACACATACTATTTTTCAAACCGACTATGAAGAAATTAAAAAAAGATGCTGTTAAAATTATCTAACAAGTTGTAACAAATTTTCTTTATTTTTATTACAAATTGTTAAATATTACGAAAAATACATAAATTTTCAAATAACTTTCTTAAAGTTAAAACTAAATTACAGTCGATTATTTTATTAAGATCTGTGTTCTATTGGCACATTGCGTAAATTCTACATGCCAATGAATAAATTAAAAAAGTAGCTTGAACAGAAAAAAAGCCTTTTGATCCCTCTCGTCGTGGAGCAAAACTTACTTTTCCGAATGAAAGGTGTGAAAAAGTGGTTTCACACTGCGCCTCCAGAATCAACCCGTGTAGTATGAAAACAGTAATTAAAGGACGTTTTATTTCTGTATTGCAGCAGGCGCGGCGATCCCATCCCCAATCACGAGCGATAAGAAGTCCCGCGGCTCCAAGAAACGGTCGCGAGAGAAAGACAAACTGCCCAAGTTGACTGTACTCGAGGTAAGATTATATTTCACTAGCTGTCAACGCGGCTTCGCCCGCATTTGCAAAGATCGCGTACGTTTTGAAATCGGATAAGTGGTTTCGGATTGCATACGAAGCTATAACGTGCTAAGGGCTTGTCCATATTATTAACGTATTAGGATTTCAAAGTAGAATATACAATATAAATGTTACACAAGAATTAGTATCAGATTGGGTATCAATAAACGAAATAATTACTCAAAACATTATTTCCATGAGCTCGTGAACAGAGTACAGAGGGTTATCCAACAAATGCCTTTGTTTCACGTTTGGTGGGCGGCTACAGAGGCTCTAGTATAAGTTTTACCGAAACAAAACGTTACGACCGCGTTCGCGATTAGCTGTCAAATCCCATACAAATTGAGGGTAAAACGCAAACGCGATCGTAAAGTTTTGTTTCGGTAAAACTTATACTAGAGCCTCAGGATAACAATGATAACGTGTTTAGTTTAAACATACGTGCATGTGACAGGTGAACGAGACGGCGACGATGGTGGAATGCCAGCTGGAGTCCAAGTCCAAGACGGTCACCTTCAAGTTTGATGTCACCGACGTCAACCCGGAGGAGATCGCCACCAACTTGGTAAGTGCCAATGCGAATACAGAGAGTAGGCGATATTCCCGGTTGTGCCCCAAAGGAGTCTGCTTTGACACCTAATCCCAAGATTTGGCATAGGTATTAGTTTGACGAAAGCGACTGCCGTCTGCCCTTCCGACCCGGGGAATCTAGACTATTGGGATTAGACGTTTTCCTTCACTGAAGGGATGTTGACTGGTATCAATAACAAATTAAAAACATCTTTAGCTCTGCTCTGCCAGTGGCCGCCACAAGCTGCGGACCAGTTCTTTCATAGGTTTTGAATAGCATCGGTTCACACCGGGCGCTTGGGGTCCGCGTCCGGGCCGCAAGCCGAGTAGCTCGCGTTCGCATCTAGTGCCGTCCAGAGGCTCTAGTATAAGTTTTACCGAAACAAAACGCTACGATCGCGTTCGCGTTTAGCTGTCAAATCCCATACAAATTGAGGGTAAAACGCAAACGCGATCGTAAAGTTTTCTTTCGGTAAAACTTATACTAGAGCCTCAGTGGCTTAATGTGCGGCTGAGTGCTATACGGTATATCCCCCTTACAAATTCGGTATATTTCTGGGAACCGGGAACGGCGCAAAAGTTGATTTCAAAAGTAGATTTTTGGAATCTTCCTGCTTTGTATAATTTCTGACACACTTCCTTCTTGTAAATTGTTTGGGCCCCGTTTCAAATACAAATACAAATAGAAATTATTTATTGTTTGAATGTGAGTGGTTATAAATGGTGGTATGGTTAGTATATCGTTACATCACAATCAGCCAGAGTGTGGCGTACAATAATTTGACTCTCAATAGGTGAGCATGTTATAGTGAGATCATAATGTGAGGCGTGTTTGTCTGGTCGCAGGTGTCGAACAACCTGCTGCCGGAGTGGCAGAGCGCCGCGTTCATGGAGCTCATCAAGGACATCGTGCACCAGCTCATCACCAACCCGCAGTGCGCGCCCGCGCTCAACGCGCAGCACCACGCCGCGCTGCGGCTGCAACTCGATAAGGTACAGAACCGACCCTCACTGCTCTTGGGATTTTTGGTGACCCCTCGCTGCGCTGCGGCCGAAGCCCGATAAGGTAACGCAAGAATCGGCAGTTCTTTCTACAAAAAAGTCGATACTACAGTCTAAGCAAGAAGTTCCAATTCGTAATAAAATTATTTTTGCCAATTTTTAATGAAATGAAGGACTTTAAGGATTTTGACATATTACGAGTCGTTAGATTTGTCTTAGGGCTCATGACTTTTTGCGGCGCCACTGGTAATCTATGGTTGGTGGGCGAATCTCCTAACGTTTGAAGATTATTTTAGCAGAGGTAAAACGTACCGCGAAAATGTTTATCAAAAAAGATTCACCACCGTTATTGGTTTACGCTTTCATCAAAAGTGGACGCGTCTCTTTTAATAGTATTTGCTGTCGATGACAATGACGGAAAAAATACGCCTCGAAAACGCAGAATATTCGCCCTAGTATCGCTGCAAGAAAGTCGCAGTGTGTAAGCGTTCTTAATCGAGGGGGTCACATGGTCTATAATATTTGTAAAGGAAACAATTCCATTTGTTTTGAACGTTGTTGAAATCTGTTGGCCAGACTGACTACGACTCCGAGACGACGGAGCGCGAGGAGAACCTGACGGACTCGAACCAGGACAACTCGGAGTGCACGACGCCCACCGCCAGCCACGAGCACCTCGCGCTCGCCGAGCTCGCGCTCGACCCGCCCGCCGAGCCCGAGCCGCCGCCCGAGCCCGAGCCGAGCGCCAGGCCCACGCACATAGACAACATTGCTAGGAAGATCAGCACTGCTTCCTCTATAGGTGAGCTTACATCGTCCTCATATCAGCCGGAACACGCCGGAGTACTCTACTCCCTCGGGAAAACCTAAGCGTGAACCTTTCCCATTCCTTACCACCTCATCAGCATCATGTCAACCGAAAAACGTCTGCTGCTGGACGTTGGCTTCCCTCACAGTAACCGGTTCTGCGCCACTCGCATCCAGCGGACTCCCGCGACCTTCACCAGGTCATCGGGCTACCTCGTAGGGCTCGCTGCGCCACTCGGTACGTGAGGTGACGAGAAAACCCATCCGTCCCAACGGCCATCGTCCCGACATGCAATAGAGACATTGGAAAGTCCAATGTTTAGAGTTTCTCTACGTCATCGCATCAGAAATGAGGTTATCCGTAACATTACAAGGGTACCCGATATATCCAATGCGCGATACAAGAGACTTCAACTGAAACTTAAGACGAACTAATTCTATTCGCACTCGTAATGAAATGCTAATCTTCCGCAGGTTCAAATCAATCGGACGGCGGGCCCATGGCGCCCGAGCGCTCCGCCAGCACAGAATCTCAGAACGGCGACAAGAGGCCCGCCGCGCCCGCGCGCAAGATCTCGCGGTTCGTCGTCAGCCCCGTCGTGGCCCGGCCCGGCGAGCCCGACAAACCCGACAACAACGACAAAAGCGACAAGCCAGACAAACTCTACTCTGAAGTCGCTAAGGAACCCAAAGCCGAAGTTAACGGCTTAGACAAAGAACGGCCGAAGGAAGCCTTTGTATCGACACATCAGTACTCCGTGCCTCAGCTATCCCATGCCCCTCAAACCGTCACCGATCACAGGCCGGCGGAGCTCACCACCGTACCTAATAGTGTTCCTAGTATACCCAATAGCGCCCCTAGCACCATACCCAATACTGTCCCTAATGTACCCGACAGTGTTCCTAGTATACCCAATAGCGTCCCTAGCATAGCCAATAGTTTACCAAATACCGTGCCGCAGCAGAGGATTCCCGCCCCTATGCCGACGGGGATACAGGCGATCCCGCAGCCGCTGCCCGCGTTCCAGAACATCAGCCCTCTGCCGAACAACCTGCAGCCTCACCTGACGACGCCGCTGCAGATAGCTACGGATACTCCGTTCCTGGGGCTGAGTCAAGTGAGTTTAATGTCATTTGTATTTCTACTTTTAATCCATATCAAAGTGCGAAACGAGAACTTGTCAATACTAAGGTATTGTTATTTTTACGCTACGATTATAAACAAAACCGAGTACACGTGGAATCGTCCCGGTGTCTGTTACAGACCTCATTTGATGAGATTTTTATTCTGGTTTTGCAAATAATTAAGAAACTAAATCTTGCAAAAGTTTTATTTTCGAAACCTATAGAGAGTAACAAATTCACTACCTATACTTATGTATAGCCGAATAATGAAAAGGTTTGTTACTTTTCGGCTTTATTTCAATGCCTACCTTTTCATTCCGCGACTGTACGTACCACCAGCATCATCGTGCTGAGATGGAACCTTTGCGTCGCACTTATTTAATTATTGTTATAGACTGATGTACGTCCTTTGTTTGTCACAAATGGCTATTCTATGGTATTACGTCAGGAGTGTTGATAAGATGTATATAAAGCCAGTTTCTTTGAATAAGACGTGTAATAAAAGGCCGTCCACCCAGGTGGGCACCCCGATGGCGCCGGAGCCGGGCGCGCGCGCGGGCGCGGGTGCTCCCGGGCCGGACCCGCGGGACCCGCGGGACCTGCGGGACCCGCGGGACCCGCGAGACCCGCGGCCGGCGCTCGCGCCCGCCGACAGCTACCCCAACGCCGAGAACATACAGCGGATGCTGCTCAAACAGAACATCATGAAGTTAGTCACACTTATATACCGACCACCTAGTTGTTAGTGGGCCTGCCTACGAACCTACACGTTCCGCGTTCCAATCCCAGTATAGGCATTTATTTGCGCGCAGTATGAGCACGATTATTTGTTCCTGAGTGATTCCTATGCATTTAATTATTTCTTTATCTATAACCATAGTACTATTGACAACACAGCTAACTGACCATCGGTGCACCTTAAGTGCATTGCAATAAGGTTCTATATAAACGCAGGATGGTCAGTTAACAGTGTTGTCGTTTGTACAGTCAATCCATTTAATCCTCTCAGAAATATGTACAGAACGCTGGGACATATGAGTAAGTTGTATGCTTTGCTTAATTGGGAACTAAATTAATTTGTGTAAGGCTGTCTGAATATATTTATTTATACTTTTATTCTTAAAATGTCCCTTCGTCAATCCATCTGGTCGCAAGTAATTTTTCAGCAACTATAAATTAAGTTTATGACATCAAAATATTTAGTTCTGCATTCAATTTTCAGAAAATACATTTCCAAGTAATTCTTGTTTGTCATGAATGCCCGACACAGATAAATGACAGCCCATAAGGCCAGTGATCAGGACCTCTAACCTTGTATCGGTAAATAACGTCAATAAAGTTAGTTACTAATATTTTATGTGACATTTGGTCAATGCATTTTCATAAAACCGGGCCTAAACTACGTTAAGTTCAAAAAGGTTCGTTAACATGTTTGGTTTCCCCAGCCAACAGCAGAACCTCTCGGGCCCGAACCTGCTGGGGCTCCTGAACCAGCCGCAGTACCCGCAGCCCGACCTCATGCTGCACAACACCTTGCTCAACAACGCGCAACCCGGTGAGACTTGCACATATCCCACTTCTCGTGATGACTAATCATGTATTCTAAATATGTCTAAACTTAGAAGGCTTGACCACGGCATAGAGAGGTTTCACACTGCGATTTCTTGCAGCCATATGAACGCGTGACAATATACTTCGGGCCAGAGGGACAGTCCGGTGAGGCCATAAATCAATAGGGCGGCCCCGCCCCTTTTACTACCTGCTTGTTGGAATTCGTGTCGCAATGTGTCTATTAAATACTAATTTAATAGCTCACATCACATAACTATGTCATTATTTAATTACTCTAATACTAGAAGATATTAAAAGATATAGCAATCGGTACCATAATAAATGCAGATGTATAATACTTATTCATCGAGCAAGCGTAATTCATCGATAAGCAATATCGACGTTAGCCGCATCCTTGTTGATAGCTGGGTTTATTACCCCATCGGAACGTTCCTTGGGCCCGTACTATAGCGATATGTCACCTGTATCGCGTCTGCAATGCTCCAAAATTCGCCGTGTGTAACCGCTCTTAGACGGGCAGCAGTGCGCCGCACGAGTGAGCGAGAGAAGAATAGAATAGAAATAGTTGACGCAGCATCTCGCTTCCAGCTAACTCTGTCGTGGCCGATTCCTTATTATGTCGATACATATCAAAACCCAAGTTGATTGTGTAAATTTAAAAAAGAGGCAGACATTTCTGTAATTATAGGACTAAGGGTGGGTTCCACAAAACTAAACTAAAGCCAAGCCAAGCCAGGAAACGTTAAATATTGCGGCGGAACCCGTAATTTCATAGAGAACTGACAAAGTTCTCATACATACAGATTTTGACAAACGTAACTAACAACTACAGACTATTTGAACGAACGATTTGAAAAGCAACGTGCCCTAAGAACCCGAAATTGTATATGAAGAGCACTTAAGTTAACAAATGTTGGTATACTTGAAGTATTTCCCCCACCAGGAATATCTTTGACTGCACTGAAGGATTTGGTATGCATTGACGCATGTAGATTTCCATGACTTACATTATTGTCTTAGTTGTCATGCCGTGTCATAAGATATGATGCTTTAATCTCAACCATTGAATGTACATTCGATTTCAGTATACTGAACCCGAAAACGCTACTTTAGTCTGTCAATCTACAAAAAATGTAATACATTAAGTTTTGTCCATTTCTTTTACTTTCGAACTTTAGAGGTCATTCTCAGAGCGGCAGCGTTTCGACCGCCGTCACAGTCCTTGTAGATTTTCGTTGCATTCTGGCTGTTTGATACGGGACCACTATGCAACTAAAATTATGTTATAAAAAAATAATACTAGAGTAGCGCTTTTGAGTTCAGCCTTTCATCTTGCGAATTAATAACACAGCCCGAATTACTGGTTGATGCCAGAGAGATGGATGAATGCCATTTCGCGCCGTGTTTCTACCGCAGCCTGCAACTTTAAACCTATCCTGTGTCTCTCCTTACTATGCACGAGTATGGTGGTCGCGTTTATGTCCAATCGCTGTGAATATCATCATGTAATAGAGCCTGAACTTGAACATGGCGATGTATAAGGGCGTTTATGAGTCGATCAATTTTTTTTTACAGTACATAAGGTGCTACTTTCCCGCACTAGTGCGGAAAAGAGCACTTTTCGTGCATATGTCGAAACTTTAAAGAGCCATATGTACAGTAGAACGTTGTACGATACACGTGCGAATAGGTAATTCGCAACTCGTGTCGATTTGAAACACTCCCTTCGGTCGTGTTTTAATTTATCACCACTCGTTGCGAATTTCCTATTTTTGGCACTTGTATCGTAAATAACTATTGCTGAACGCTGTGATGGTGACGTCTCTTGGAAGATTCTATAGGGATTAAATCCGCAGAGCATTTGTTTTTGGGACCGGGCTTATAATGATTTTCCAAAAATATTCTGTCAGAATTGTCGCCTGGCTACAACAAGAAAAAGTTGATCGACCCTTATGCAAACGTTGCGTGTGTTCCGATGCATGCGTGACGAGTCCCTAAAGACGCAACCGCGCCCACGACCCCCTGACGTGTCCTTATGCACGCGTGTGACTAACCGCACTGTGTGCAGCCTCGGCGCTGTCGCAGCGGCTGACGCACGCCTACCCCGCCTACCAGCCCATGCTGGCCTCCGCCAACGACCTCTACGGTAAGTGACGTGCGCCATCTATCTTACTATGTCACTGCTCGTGCTCAACGCACGCCCCAGGCACGCGCGTGGCGCTTATTGTCGCTTTCAAAAGTCTTAGTTAAACTTCTGTATCATCATCATCATCTGACATATCAGCTGAAAGACTTCCACTGCTGGACATAGGCCTCCCCCAAAGAGTGCCACAATGACCGGTCCTGCGCCACCCTAAGTGTATAATGGTTTTTTTCAGCAGAAGCGTCTGCGAACGAAATTCTAAATTCCGATCAGTGATTTTTTTATAATTAATCACTCGTAACGATACATTTTTTTTTTCACGGTGGACTGATGACCTGGTAAAGGTTGCGAGAGTCCGCTGGATGCGGGTGGCGCAGGACTGGTCGCTTTGGCACTCTTTGGGGGAGGCATATGTCCAGCAGTGGACGTATTTCAGCTGATATGATGATGATGATGAGTTATAGATTCGTGACACGGCACAGATTCACTTTTTCTTTTGTCTTTGTCTTGTAATACTGAGTGTTGTGTTGTGTCACGAATAAATATTTGATTCTGATTCCGATAATGATTTTTTTTAAAAGATCGTTGACAAGTGTTTATAAATTTAATTGACTACTGAATAAGATCAACGCTTGAATGCGACAAAAGCGAGAGCTGATGCTTTTAGACGCTTCTATAACAAAACCGTGTCCCAAATTACCTGACGTGTGCGTTGAGCCTTACCACTGTATCTTATACTTACCTACCTAAAACTGTTCGCAAAACATCACGCGCGTACCGACATGCCAACATAACAGTTTCCAAAATTGCAAAGCTTTCCCAATGAATCTTAGTAATTTCTCAATTTTTCCTATGGGGAATTTCCGAAAATGGAAACTTTCTTAAATAATTTTTCTGTATTTGTGTTTCGTGAATTTTCTGAGAAGTTTCCCATCTTTTTGGAAACTTTCCGCAACCTTACATCTGTACAGTCGAGTTCTACAATATCTGCACAGACAACCTTTCAATAATATCTATACAGAGACTTTATTGTTACTGACATAAGACACGTGTGTAGATATTTTTGAAAGGTTGTCTGTATTGGAGAACTCTTGCTTCGACTAATTTTAGGATTTCCATGAATGTGCTCTATCATTCAGCTGCGTTCTTACTGAGCGCGTTTGTTCACCTGTCCATATGTCACATATTTCTCAAGATTAGTAGGACATTTGACGAAAGGTTTATTTGAAACATTAAAATATATTTATGAACGAAAAAGGGAATTCAAAACATAGTAGCTACGGTCCCACATTAGGCGGGGCCTGTCCCGTGGAAACCAAACAGCACAGATTAATAATTACGCGGCTTAAAAATAGAGCAAGACAAGGTATGAACTTTTACAAGGCAAGTACATATACAATCAAGATTTTGACGAATGTATCTTCGTTACGTAAATAATTGGTTGTTTTTAATCTAATGGTTGACTTATAGAGAATACTGTACGCGACATGCAATCTTTTTTACGTACCTTTGTTTTTGTTGTAAATCCGGTAAAGTTTTGTTTCGTTTTATCCATATCAAAAGCACCTTTTGGACGCCATACCTCACGTGTGGAAGTAACACCTACAAACCACCTTTTTTCTGTAAGAATGTGACTATGAACCTTACTCTAAATTGTGAAGGTGACTTTGATAGCGTGCGCCATAACAGCTACAGGCCGTAAGAAAAAATTGCTAAGAGCTTTCGGGCAGTACAATCACTCTCCGCCCTGGGGGGGCACGACAACTCTACACCTGTAGGTGTTTTTGGTGCTCAGAGGGTTTATTTGACGTCATATTGCAGCCCAGCAGCAGGCGTTCCAAGCTGGGGCCATACCAGGTCTGGGTCCGGGGCTGGCGCCCGCGCTGGCGCCGGGGCTCGTGGGGCTGGGGCTGGCGGCGCCGCTGCTGCCGCTCAACCAGAACCTCATGGCGCAGAACCTGGGTATGTACAGCTGTATCACCTCACAGAAGCGCTATACATATAAGCCATATACTTACATACGAACTTCGTACACGCCCCGCCAGCATCGCGGTCGTGCGTGGTAAAGGAGCACCTTTTTACACGACTGCCTAACGAATAATGTTTTCAGGGTTTATGTGTGTATGTCAGATTGTTGAGAGAAGAACCGGTATAGTTATATCCTTATAAAGGGGGTCCCCTGGACGAGCAAAACCGCAAGCCCGCGAAAATTTCGACTTAGGATCACTGAAGTGAAATGTTCACATACCAGCACAACAGCGACAACTGCGGAGAAGAGAGTAGTCGCCTTGCCGCAATCGGCCTTGGAGCTTGTTACTAGTATTCTAGTATCAAAAGAAACGTCCCTTATGTATGTACATTGATTGCAGGTTTAACGGGCCAGAACCTCGGGCTGGGCGGTCAGAACCTCGGCCTGGGCGGCGGAGGCCTAGGCCTGGGTGCTGGAGGCCTTGGGCTGGTGGCGCCCGGGCTCGGGCTGCAGCGAGCGCGAGCGCACTCCGCGCAGCGCCGGATACAGGATGACCTGCAAGGTAAGACCACAAATATTTTTTACTTTGAACTGATTATTTCAATAAACAATATTTTTTGGGTTTAATCACAATCTTAACTGCTAAACTTAAATATAAAAGAGAATATTTGAGTTAAAGAGCCTGCCTTACTAGTTAATCCTAATTAAGTGTAATAATAATATTATAACCTACTTAATTAATTAGCTTAATTTTACTTAAATGTGCTTGCCTAACATGTGTCGCTTGACTATATTTTTAACTTGGGCTGCAGTTTGACCCTCTATTGAGCTCGATAAATCATCAGGGGATCGATTTAAAGTACTTGGGAGAAGGCACTTCCACACTCTTCGCGCATATTCGTCGTTGATTTCTGCAACCTCAAATTTCTGCATATTTTGTAAGCTGCGTAAGTGTTTAGGCCTTGCTTTTTTCTTTAGGTCTTTAATGTCGTTGCCATACTGGGTTACAATTGGTTGACATTTTATCGTATACTGATAACACTTTACAATAGTTAAATAAGTTTTCATAGTTATTTCTGAGCATATATTTAATTTTTATAGGTACGACGGTTTTTAATAGCAGTATTTCAAGGTTATATTTATATATAGTCTAGTGGGACACTAAGCCTGGGCGGCATCCCACGCCTATGTGCTGGAGGCCGGAGACTAGAAGCCCGGGGGCCATGGCTAGAGGCCCGGGGGAGAAGGCATGGGGCTAGAGGCTGGAGGCTTCGGGCTGGGGACCAGGGGCTTGAGGCCTGGATCAAGAAGCCTGATGCTGGAGACCTGGGTCTAGGGGTTGACTGTCCGCCTCAACGGCACGGTTGCACTGGCACCTAAGTTTAGCGCTGGTGGCTGTTGACACTTTCGCAACCGGACTAAAAATAGAACAACACATCAGAAACCGACAGAACTCGGTAGGCTAGTGCTAGGCGTGTAGGTTCATACTACTGCCTACCAGGCGGGTTCTTGTTTGCGAACGTGTTATGTAGAATGGATGTTATATTTGTTTTCATCACACTTGCTCGAAACGGGTTTCATAATCCGCAGACATACAGAGCTGTAATAGCCTATGTTAAGCCACGGGCGTAATGGTTTTTTTCTTAAATTGTATCTGTCACTCATACGGCAGTTACAAAGCAAAGAGGTTTTATATCAAATACGATGTCTGAAAACGTATTTATAAATAAATTTAAACTTAAAACACTATTAAAACATGTTCAACAGAATTGTTTACAGATTTAATATGTAGTTATTTACCCCCTTATTCATAAGACTTAAAATGCCTCTGCTAAATAAGATGTGCTTTGTCCCTTTCTCACAAACAGAAATGTCAAAGTGACAGATAAGGACAAACGAATTTGAACGCCATTTTAGTTAAAACAGGCTTGTAGAACGTTTACGATTACGGCCGTTAGTGTCTATGTAAAATGTTTTGAAGTGTTTTCAAATCGTGGCTGTATACCGAAGGGTCTGTGCCATACGCGCCTCACGTCAAATTCAACAAAATGAACGACTGACATGTCGCAGTTTTTGTAACGATTTGTATTAATTTCATCTAATATATATTTGTTTCCTCGCAAATGTGATGAAAAACATTGTGCCCCTCGTTAAACAATGTACCATTGTTTGTCCGCCAGGGCTGTCGACGGGGTCCGTGGGCTCGTCGCAGCCGAGCACGCCCAGCAAGCAGCACTCCTACAGCGAGTACATGCTCACGCTGCAGCACAAGCTCGCCTCCATCTCCAACAGCGTGAGTACGACTACCACTCGGACAGTCAGCGTCACATAGTCAGCAGTAGTGGTAGCAGCCAGGGCTGTCGACGGGGTCCGTGGGCTCGTCGCAGCCGAGCACGCCCAGCAAGCAGCACTCCTACAGCGAGTACATGCTCACGCTGCAGCACAAGCTCGCCTCCATCTCCAACAGCGTGAGTACGACTACCACTCGGACAGTCAGCGTCACATAGTCAGCAGTAGTGGTAGCAGCCAGGGCTGTCGACGGGGTCCGTGGGCTCGTCGCAGCCGAGCACGCCCAGCAAGCAGCACTCCTACAGCGAGTACATGCTCACGCTGCAGCACAAGCTCGCCTCCATCTCCAACAGCGTGAGTACGACTACCACTCGGACAGTCAGCGTCACATAGTCAGCAGTAGTGGTAGCAGCCAGGGCTGTCGACGGGGTCCGTGGGCTCGTCGCAGCCGAGCACGCCCAGCAAGCAGCACTCCTACAGCGAGTACATGCTCACGCTGCAGCACAAGCTCGCCTCCATCTCCAACAGCGTGAGTACGACTACCACTCGGACAGTCAGCGTCACATAGTCAGCAGTAGTGGTAGCAGCCAGGGCTGTCGACGGGGTCCGTGGGCTCGTCGCAGCCGAGCACGCCCAGCAAGCAGCACTCCTACAGCGAGTACATGCTCACGCTGCAGCACAAGCTCGCCTCCATCTCCAACAGCGTGAGTACGACTACCACTCGGACAGTCAGCGTCACATAGTCAGCAGTAGTGGTAGCAGCCAGGGCTGTCGACGGGGTCCGTGGGCTCGTCGCAGCCGAGCACGCCCAGCAAGCAGCACTCCTACAGCGAGTACATGCTCACGCTGCAGCACAAGCTCGCCTCCATCTCCAACAGCGTGAGTACGACTACCACTCGGACAGTCAGCGTCACATAGTCAGCAGTAGTGGTAGCAGCCAGGGCTGTCGACGGGGTCCGTGGGCTCGTCGCAGCCGAGCACGCCCAGCAAGCAGCACTCCTACAGCGAGTACATGCTCACGCTGCAGCACAAGCTCGCCTCCATCTCCAACAGCGTGAGTACGACTACCACTCGGACAGTCAGCGTCACATAGTCAGCAGTAGTGGTAGCAGCCAGGGCTGTCGACGGGGTCCGTGGGCTCGTCGCAGCCGAGCACGCCCAGCAAGCAGCACTCCTACAGCGAGTACATGCTCACGCTGCAGCACAAGCTCGCCTCCATCTCCAACAGCGTGAGTACGACTACCACTCGGACAGTCAGCGTCACATAGTCAGCAGTAGTGGTAGCAGCCAGGGCTGTCGACGGGGTCCGTGGGCTCGTCGCAGCCGAGCACGCCCAGCAAGCAGCACTCCTACAGCGAGTACATGCTCACGCTGCAGCACAAGCTCGCCTCCATCTCCAACAGCGTGAGTACGACTACCACTCGGACAGTCAGCGTCACATAGTCAGCAGTAGTGGTAGCAGCCAGGGCTGTCGACGGGGTCCGTGGGCTCGTCGCAGCCGAGCACGCCCAGCAAGCAGCACTCCTACAGCGAGTACATGCTCACGCTGCAGCACAAGCTCGCCTCCATCTCCAACAGCGTGAGTACGACTACCACTCGGACAGTCAGCGTCACATAGTCAGCAGTAGTGGTAGCAGCCAGGGCTGTCGACGGGGTCCGTGGGCTCGTCGCAGCCGAGCACGCCCAGCAAGCAGCACTCCTACAGCGAGTACATGCTCACGCTGCAGCACAAGCTCGCCTCCATCTCCAACAGCGTGAGTACGACTACCACTCGGACAGTCAGCGTCACATAGTCAGCAGTAGTGGTAGCAGCCAGGGCTGTCGACGGGGTCCGTGGGCTCGTCGCAGCCGAGCACGCCCAGCAAGCAGCACTCCTACAGCGAGTACATGCTCACGCTGCAGCACAAGCTCGCCTCCATCTCCAACAGCGTGAGTACGACTACCACTCGGACAGTCAGCGTCACATAGTCAGCAGTAGTGGTAGCAGCCAGGGCTGTCGACGGGGTCCGTGGGCTCGTCGCAGCCGAGCACGCCCAGCAAGCAGCACTCCTACAGCGAGTACATGCTCACGCTGCAGCACAAGCTCGCCTCCATCTCCAACAGCGTGAGTACGACTACCACTCGGACAGTCAGCGTCACATAGTCAGCAGTAGTGGTAGCAGCCAGGGCTGTCGACGGGGTCCGTGGGCTCGTCGCAGCCGAGCACGCCCAGCAAGCAGCACTCCTACAGCGAGTACATGCTCACGCTGCAGCACAAGCTCGCCTCCATCTCCAACAGCGTGAGTACGACTACCACTCGGACAGTCAGCGTCACATAGTCAGCAGTAGTGGTAGCAGCCAGGGCTGTCGACGGGGTCCGTGGGCTCGTCGCAGCCGAGCACGCCCAGCAAGCAGCACTCCTACAGCGAGTACATGCTCACGCTGCAGCACAAGCTCGCCTCCATCTCCAACAGCGTGAGTACGACTACCACTCGGACAGTCAGCGTCACATAGTCAGCAGTAGTGGTAGCAGCCAGGGCTGTCGACGGGGTCCGTGGGCTCGTCGCAGCCGAGCACGCCCAGCAAGCAGCACTCCTACAGCGAGTACATGCTCACGCTGCAGCACAAGCTCGCCTCCATCTCCAACAGCGTGAGTACGACTACCACTCGGACAGTCAGCGTCACATAGTCAGCAGTAGTGGTAGCAGCCAGGGCTGTCGACGGGGTCCGTGGGCTCGTCGCAGCCGAGCACGCCCAGCAAGCAGCACTCCTACAGCGAGTACATGCTCACGCTGCAGCACAAGCTCGCCTCCATCTCCAACAGCGTGAGTACGACTACCACTCGGACAGTCAGCGTCACATAGTCAGCAGTAGTGGTAGCAGCCAGGGCTGTCGACGGGGTCCGTGGGCTCGTCGCAGCCGAGCACGCCCAGCAAGCAGCACTCCTACAGCGAGTACATGCTCACGCTGCAGCACAAGCTCGCCTCCATCTCCAACAGCGTGAGTACGACTACCACTCGGACAGTCAGCGTCACATAGTCAGCAGTAGTGGTAGCAGCCAGGGCTGTCGACGGGGTCCGTGGGCTCGTCGCAGCCGAGCACGCCCAGCAAGCAGCACTCCTACAGCGAGTACATGCTCACGCTGCAGCACAAGCTCGCCTCCATCTCCAACAGCGTGAGTACGACTACCACTCGGACAGTCAGCGTCACATAGTCAGCAGTAGTGGTAGCAGCCAGGGCTGTCGACGGGGTCCGTGGGCTCGTCGCAGCCGAGCACGCCCAGCAAGCAGCACTCCTACAGCGAGTACATGCTCACGCTGCAGCACAAGCTCGCCTCCATCTCCAACAGCGTGAGTACGACTACCACTCGGACAGTCAGCGTCACATAGTCAGCAGTAGTGGTAGCAGCCAGGGCTGTCGACGGGGTCCGTGGGCTCGTCGCAGCCGAGCACGCCCAGCAAGCAGCACTCCTACAGCGAGTACATGCTCACGCTGCAGCACAAGCTCGCCTCCATCTCCAACAGCGTGAGTACGACTACCACTCGGACAGTCAGCGTCACATAGTCAGCAGTAGTGGTAGCAGCCAGGGCTGTCGACGGGGTCCGTGGGCTCGTCGCAGCCGAGCACGCCCAGCAAGCAGCACTCCTACAGCGAGTACATGCTCACGCTGCAGCACAAGCTCGCCTCCATCTCCAACAGCGTGAGTACGACTACCACTCGGACAGTCAGCGTCACATAGTCAGCAGTAGTGGTAGCAGCCAGGGCTGTCGACGGGGTCCGTGGGCTCGTCGCAGCCGAGCACGCCCAGCAAGCAGCACTCCTACAGCGAGTACATGCTCACGCTGCAGCACAAGCTCGCCTCCATCTCCAACAGCGTGAGTACGACTACCACTCGGACAGTCAGCGTCACATAGTCAGCAGTAGTGGTAGCAGCCAGGGCTGTCGACGGGGTCCGTGGGCTCGTCGCAGCCGAGCACGCCCAGCAAGCAGCACTCCTACAGCGAGTACATGCTCACGCTGCAGCACAAGCTCGCCTCCATCTCCAACAGCGTGAGTACGACTACCACTCGGACAGTCAGCGTCACATAGTCAGCAGTAGTGGTAGCAGCCAGGGCTGTCGACGGGGTCCGTGGGCTCGTCGCAGCCGAGCACGCCCAGCAAGCAGCACTCCTACAGCGAGTACATGCTCACGCTGCAGCACAAGCTCGCCTCCATCTCCAACAGCGTGAGTACGACTACCACTCGGACAGTCAGCGTCACATAGTCAGCAGTAGTGGTAGCAGCCAGGGCTGTCGACGGGGTCCGTGGGCTCGTCGCAGCCGAGCACGCCCAGCAAGCAGCACTCCTACAGCGAGTACATGCTCACGCTGCAGCACAAGCTCGCCTCCATCTCCAACAGCGTGAGTACGACTACCACTCGGACAGTCAGCGTCACATAGTCAGCAGTAGTGGTAGCAGCCAGGGCTGTCGACGGGGTCCGTGGGCTCGTCGCAGCCGAGCACGCCCAGCAAGCAGCACTCCTACAGCGAGTACATGCTCACGCTGCAGCACAAGCTCGCCTCCATCTCCAACAGCGTGAGTACGACTACCACTCGGACAGTCAGCGTCACATAGTCAGCAGTAGTGGTAGCAGCCAGGGCTGTCGACGGGGTCCGTGGGCTCGTCGCAGCCGAGCACGCCCAGCAAGCAGCACTCCTACAGCGAGTACATGCTCACGCTGCAGCACAAGCTCGCCTCCATCTCCAACAGCGTGAGTACGACTACCACTCGGACAGTCAGCGTCACATAGTCAGCAGTAGTGGTAGCAGCCAGGGCTGTCGACGGGGTCCGTGGGCTCGTCGCAGCCGAGCACGCCCAGCAAGCAGCACTCCTACAGCGAGTACATGCTCACGCTGCAGCACAAGCTCGCCTCCATCTCCAACAGCGTGAGTACGACTACCACTCGGACAGTCAGCGTCACATAGTCAGCAGTAGTGGTAGCAGCCAGGGCTGTCGACGGGGTCCGTGGGCTCGTCGCAGCCGAGCACGCCCAGCAAGCAGCACTCCTACAGCGAGTACATGCTCACGCTGCAGCACAAGCTCGCCTCCATCTCCAACAGCGTGAGTACGACTACCACTCGGACAGTCAGCGTCACATAGTCAGCAGTAGTGGTAGCAGCCAGGGCTGTCGACGGGGTCCGTGGGCTCGTCGCAGCCGAGCACGCCCAGCAAGCAGCACTCCTACAGCGAGTACATGCTCACGCTGCAGCACAAGCTCGCCTCCATCTCCAACAGCGTGAGTACGACTACCACTCGGACAGTCAGCGTCACATAGTCAGCAGTAGTGGTAGCAGCCAGGGCTGTCGACGGGGTCCGTGGGCTCGTCGCAGCCGAGCACGCCCAGCAAGCAGCACTCCTACAGCGAGTACATGCTCACGCTGCAGCACAAGCTCGCCTCCATCTCCAACAGCGTGAGTACGACTACCACTCGGACAGTCAGCGTCACATAGTCAGCAGTAGTGGTAGCAGCCAGGGCTGTCGACGGGGTCCGTGGGCTCGTCGCAGCCGAGCACGCCCAGCAAGCAGCACTCCTACAGCGAGTACATGCTCACGCTGCAGCACAAGCTCGCCTCCATCTCCAACAGCGTGAGTACGACTACCACTCGGACAGTCAGCGTCACATAGTCAGCAGTAGTGGTAGCAGCCAGGGCTGTCGACGGGGTCCGTGGGCTCGTCGCAGCCGAGCACGCCCAGCAAGCAGCACTCCTACAGCGAGTACATGCTCACGCTGCAGCACAAGCTCGCCTCCATCTCCAACAGCGTGAGTACGACTACCACTCGGACAGTCAGCGTCACATAGTCAGCAGTAGTGGTAGCAGCCAGGGCTGTCGACGGGGTCCGTGGGCTCGTCGCAGCCGAGCACGCCCAGCAAGCAGCACTCCTACAGCGAGTACATGCTCACGCTGCAGCACAAGCTCGCCTCCATCTCCAACAGCGTGAGTACGACTACCACTCGGACAGTCAGCGTCACATAGTCAGCAGTAGTGGTAGCAGCCAGGGCTGTCGACGGGGTCCGTGGGCTCGTCGCAGCCGAGCACGCCCAGCAAGCAGCACTCCTACAGCGAGTACATGCTCACGCTGCAGCACAAGCTCGCCTCCATCTCCAACAGCGTGAGTACGACTACCACTCGGACAGTCAGCGTCACATAGTCAGCAGTAGTGGTAGCAGCCAGGGCTGTCGACGGGGTCCGTGGGCTCGTCGCAGCCGAGCACGCCCAGCAAGCAGCACTCCTACAGCGAGTACATGCTCACGCTGCAGCACAAGCTCGCCTCCATCTCCAACAGCGTGAGTACGACTACCACTCGGACAGTCAGCGTCACATAGTCAGCAGTAGTGGTAGCAGCCAGGGCTGTCGACGGGGTCCGTGGGCTCGTCGCAGCCGAGCACGCCCAGCAAGCAGCACTCCTACAGCGAGTACATGCTCACGCTGCAGCACAAGCTCGCCTCCATCTCCAACAGCGTGAGTACGACTACCACTCGGACAGTCAGCGTCACATAGTCAGCAGTAGTGGTAGCAGCCAGGGCTGTCGACGGGGTCCGTGGGCTCGTCGCAGCCGAGCACGCCCAGCAAGCAGCACTCCTACAGCGAGTACATGCTCACGCTGCAGCACAAGCTCGCCTCCATCTCCAACAGCGTGAGTACGACTACCACTCGGACAGTCAGCGTCACATAGTCAGCAGTAGTGGTAGCAGCCAGGGCTGTCGACGGGGTCCGTGGGCTCGTCGCAGCCGAGCACGCCCAGCAAGCAGCACTCCTACAGCGAGTACATGCTCACGCTGCAGCACAAGCTCGCCTCCATCTCCAACAGCGTGAGTACGACTACCACTCGGACAGTCAGCGTCACATAGTCAGCAGTAGTGGTAGCAGCCAGGGCTGTCGACGGGGTCCGTGGGCTCGTCGCAGCCGAGCACGCCCAGCAAGCAGCACTCCTACAGCGAGTACATGCTCACGCTGCAGCACAAGCTCGCCTCCATCTCCAACAGCGTGAGTACGACTACCACTCGGACAGTCAGCGTCACATAGTCAGCAGTAGTGGTAGCAGCCAGGGCTGTCGACGGGGTCCGTGGGCTCGTCGCAGCCGAGCACGCCCAGCAAGCAGCACTCCTACAGCGAGTACATGCTCACGCTGCAGCACAAGCTCGCCTCCATCTCCAACAGCGTGAGTACGACTACCACTCGGACAGTCAGCGTCACATAGTCAGCAGTAGTGGTAGCAGCCAGGGCTGTCGACGGGGTCCGTGGGCTCGTCGCAGCCGAGCACGCCCAGCAAGCAGCACTCCTACAGCGAGTACATGCTCACGCTGCAGCACAAGCTCGCCTCCATCTCCAACAGCGTGAGTACGACTACCACTCGGACAGTCAGCGTCACATAGTCAGCAGTAGTGGTAGCAGCCAGGGCTGTCGACGGGGTCCGTGGGCTCGTCGCAGCCGAGCACGCCCAGCAAGCAGCACTCCTACAGCGAGTACATGCTCACGCTGCAGCACAAGCTCGCCTCCATCTCCAACAGCGTGAGTACGACTACCACTCGGACAGTCAGCGTCACATAGTCAGCAGTAGTGGTAGCAGCCAGGGCTGTCGACGGGGTCCGTGGGCTCGTCGCAGCCGAGCACGCCCAGCAAGCAGCACTCCTACAGCGAGTACATGCTCACGCTGCAGCACAAGCTCGCCTCCATCTCCAACAGCGTGAGTACGACTACCACTCGGACAGTCAGCGTCACATAGTCAGCAGTAGTGGTAGCAGCCAGGGCTGTCGACGGGGTCCGTGGGCTCGTCGCAGCCGAGCACGCCCAGCAAGCAGCACTCCTACAGCGAGTACATGCTCACGCTGCAGCACAAGCTCGCCTCCATCTCCAACAGCGTGAGTACGACTACCACTCGGACAGTCAGCGTCACATAGTCAGCAGTAGTGGTAGCAGCCAGGGCTGTCGACGGGGTCCGTGGGCTCGTCGCAGCCGAGCACGCCCAGCAAGCAGCACTCCTACAGCGAGTACATGCTCACGCTGCAGCACAAGCTCGCCTCCATCTCCAACAGCGTGAGTACGACTACCACTCGGACAGTCAGCGTCACATAGTCAGCAGTAGTGGTAGCAGCCAGGGCTGTCGACGGGGTCCGTGGGCTCGTCGCAGCCGAGCACGCCCAGCAAGCAGCACTCCTACAGCGAGTACATGCTCACGCTGCAGCACAAGCTCGCCTCCATCTCCAACAGCGTGAGTACGACTACCACTCGGACAGTCAGCGTCACATAGTCAGCAGTAGTGGTAGCAGCCAGGGCTGTCGACGGGGTCCGTGGGCTCGTCGCAGCCGAGCACGCCCAGCAAGCAGCACTCCTACAGCGAGTACATGCTCACGCTGCAGCACAAGCTCGCCTCCATCTCCAACAGCGTGAGTACGACTACCACTCGGACAGTCAGCGTCACATAGTCAGCAGTAGTGGTAGCAGCCAGGGCTGTCGACGGGGTCCGTGGGCTCGTCGCAGCCGAGCACGCCCAGCAAGCAGCACTCCTACAGCGAGTACATGCTCACGCTGCAGCACAAGCTCGCCTCCATCTCCAACAGCGTGAGTACGACTACCACTCGGACAGTCAGCGTCACATAGTCAGCAGTAGTGGTAGCAGCCAGGGCTGTCGACGGGGTCCGTGGGCTCGTCGCAGCCGAGCACGCCCAGCAAGCAGCACTCCTACAGCGAGTACATGCTCACGCTGCAGCACAAGCTCGCCTCCATCTCCAACAGCGTGAGTACGACTACCACTCGGACAGTCAGCGTCACATAGTCAGCAGTAGTGGTAGCAGCCAGGGCTGTCGACGGGGTCCGTGGGCTCGTCGCAGCCGAGCACGCCCAGCAAGCAGCACTCCTACAGCGAGTACATGCTCACGCTGCAGCACAAGCTCGCCTCCATCTCCAACAGCGTGAGTACGACTACCACTCGGACAGTCAGCGTCACATAGTCAGCAGTAGTGGTAGCAGCCAGGGCTGTCGACGGGGTCCGTGGGCTCGTCGCAGCCGAGCACGCCCAGCAAGCAGCACTCCTACAGCGAGTACATGCTCACGCTGCAGCACAAGCTCGCCTCCATCTCCAACAGCGTGAGTACGACTACCACTCGGACAGTCAGCAGTAGTAGCAGCAGCCAGGGTAGCCAAATATTTCGGTACACGTCTTTATTACTGTACGAATAAGGGTGTGTCACGAAATATTTGGCTACTCTGGCTGCTACTAACTATATGACGCTGACTGTACACAACACGGCAGTGACAACTACGTCATCGTCCTAGCGTTTTCCCGGTTGTCCTCTAAAGGAGACTGGCGGGGACCGATTTGACACCTAATCCGAAATTTGTATCAGGCACTTGTTTTACAAAAGCGAGCAGGTCAAATGCTGCCATAGAGGAAAAACGAAACCTTATTAGTTTATTATTCGGAGAACCAACAGCTAACAATTCAAAATAATAATATAAACTAGTTATATAACTTAAGTAACAGAGAGCCAATTAAAGGTTCCCACTAGCAGCAACAGGTTAACAAACAATTGGTGGTTAGCACTAAATTTTACAACGTGTTACCCACAAGCATACAATGAATACCCTATGTAAGAAAAATGAAAACGTATTATTTATTAAGTGATATAAGTCAACCGTTACAGTAACATGCTGTCGCGCATGCGACTCGCTCACTTAAAAAAACTCGTCTGTTACAATCCGTCTTATAGTGGTGATCTTGCTATTGAAAACGTCAATATCCCGATCCTTCGTTAGTTCATTTAGGCTTTTACCAGCTCGCAATAAAAAGCTATTTTTTATATAATTACTACTTATTAGGATTATATCGGTTTCCTCGTGACTGAGTTTTCCTTCATCGAAAAGCTAATGTTTCATTAAATAACAAATGACACCTGTAATTACTACGAAATTTCATAAATGAAAAACATTCCTTTATTTGTCAGGGTCCCGTGTCGCCCCAGTCCCCCGTGGAGTACAGCCCGGCGCTGTCGCCCACGCACCGCATGCAGCAACCACATAAGGTACGTACTCTTTTATCCTCCATCGTCTGATATATCGGACAAAGTGATAGTGAAATGACACCTAGATTATGACAGAAATAAGGGATAAATATGACAAGAAAAACATATTGATGGACCCGTAAAATCGCAGTTTAGTTTTAAAATAGCCGTAACAATGGCAACTAGTTACCGAAAGAATGGGATTCATTGTATATAATTCGGGATTTTAATAAACGATTGACGACGAGTAACGATTTTTTTACGGTTATGTTTGATTTGAATTGACCTCATTGGGGCGGGCAAGAATGAGATTAATTCGAAAATATGCGGCTGGTAGGTTGTCCGTTTACCAGGGTAAAAGAAAAAGCAAGGCGGTTATCGCACTGCAATGCATCTCCGGAAGGAGGTGCTGAGACGCGTACAAATCCTATCTCTGGTGATATCCGCCTGAATGTGGTGTCTCACCGGGACCTAAAGAACTTGGCCGAACAGCGAGGAAAACCGGCGCCTATTCCTCCGACGAGGACCAAGCTCAATATATGATGGTTGTCAGGCGGAGGCGGGAGCGGGCGCGGAGGCGCACAAGCAGCGGCACGTGGCCGCGTTGGCCGAGCTGGACCACGAGCTCAGCAAGATCTCGCTGCACTACAAACAACTACAGCCCCCGCCCAAGGTACGCACTAGACACACGACAGTCTCTTCGGATTTTATAGAAACCAGTTCGATCGTCTAACAGCGCCTTTTGCGAAATCGGTCCGGGAATTAAAAAGTTCTAAATAGCGAGCATTTTTTTTAGATTGTCTGTTAGATTTTGATTTGCTATTGCGGTCTACTTGCAGAAAAAAACATCTAAATTCTAACTGGTGATACAGGGACCATACAGACTCAAATATAGTCCAGTCACGGGCATATCCAGTCACAGCGGTTATCCAATATCAATTTAGTAAAGGTCCATTAAACTTATTTGAACTAAAATGACGTCATAATTCTAGTAGAGGAGATATACTTTGGAGTCATAATGATTCCCACACAGACGGGGTTTACCTATTATTTTTGATATAACTCCAGTACAAACGTCAACACAGTTAACTGACCATCCTGTATTTATATTGAACCTTATTACAGTGTACATAAAATGCACGGATGGTCAGTTAGCTGCGTTGGCGATGGTACTATTCGTTTGTTTTTATATTCACTTTACCACTTTGTTACCGTCGGTAACCAAGGATGTAAACCCATAGTCACGAAAGTGACCCAAGATACCGCACCCAGAAGAATGTTGATTGATCCACATGTGCGTTTCGCAGGACGTGTTCCCCGAGCACGGCGGCGCGGGCCGCTCGCTGCTGGCGGCCGCGGGCTACGACGGTGAGTCCGTTTACTTTTGACAACCATATTAAACAGAAGAATAAATGAAAAGTATTGTTAGCATCGATGGTAAATACAATGACAGTTTACTACGCGAATAATATTCATCTTAGCTTACATCATATTTAATCTATAACGCTAGGAGGCAAGCGTTATTCCTGGTTGTGCCCTAGAGCCCGGGGTCTGCTTTGATTGCTCTTTCTGATCCCAAGATTTGGCATGAGTGATTTGGTCTAGTTTTTACAAAAGCGACTGCCTTCTGACCTTCCAACCCAAAAGGAAAACTAGACCTTACTGGGATTAGACCGGTTTGCTTACGATGTTTTCCTTCACCGAAAAGCTAACGGTAAATATTCCGTACATAAGTTCCGAAAAACTCATGGGCAGGAACCGTGATTCGAACGCACGACCGCCGCTCGACAGCCGCATGCCTGGACTAGGCCAGCGTTGCTTTTTAAATCATAAATTAAAATGAGTCTAATAATGATGAATATTATAATGATATTTTTGTATAAAGAATTTCTTAACTAAAGAATCTTGAAACTATCAGCTACTATAGAATACGATGCATATGCTGTAGGAATTGATGGAGGTAAGGTAATTTGGCAGCGGGCTTATAGGGGTAATGTTTGTGTGTGTGTTGTGCAGCGGAGGCCGGTCGCGGCTGGTCGCGGCGGGTGGCGCGCGTGCAGCCCTGCGCGCCCTACCAGCTGTGCCGCCTCCTGCAGCACGGTCAGCCCTCCACACACTCCACACACTCCACACACTCCACACACTCCACACACTCCACACACTCCACACACTCCACACACTCCACACACCGGACACCACTTCGACCGGCAGCGGCTTTTCTACCTCATTGCGTGTGATCCCAACTCAAGTCTCGCGCGCGCAATGAACAGATGCAACGCTCGCCGCCGCTATTCGCGCAACGTCGCGGCCGGGCCGTCACGCGGCCGGGCCGTCACGCGGCCGGGCCGTCACGCGGCCGGGCCGTCACGCGGCCGGGCCGTCACGCTGGCCGCGACGTTGCGGGCGCGAATCACTTCCGCACCTAAAACTGAACGCTGCGCGAAAGAATTCGTCCGCGTCTCGTGGTGGCCACTACGGCTTGGGGCTGGTTGGAGTGTCATGCGGACCACCAGTACGGATCGCTCCGCACGGACCAATATGTATTAAGCTTAAGGGAGCGTTTTAGAGTAATGCAGACGGGTCCGTACGAACGACTGTCCGCGTGGACAGCACCATACATATTGGTCCGCTCGAAGCGATCCGTACTGACGGTCCGCATGACACTAAAACTAACCTTAATTGAGATCTTCCATCGGCTAGGCTATTGAAACGGAGCTTGTTTAACGGTTCATGCCAAAAAATATGTAGGCAGTTTGGATTATCTTGGTATCCTACTAATATTATAAATGCGAAAGTTTGGATGTTTGTTACTCAATCACGCTTAAACGGCTGAACCGATTTGAATGAAATTTTGCACGAAGATAGTTTATAGCCTGGATTAAAATATAGGATAGTTTTTATCCCGGGTCCACGCGGACGAAGTCGCGGGCGGAAGCTAGTAGATTAGAAGGGGAATCAGCACATTATTATTGCTGAATATGGAGTAACAGACATTGGCAGAGGAACGGAAAGGATAGAATGGCGATTACTCCGATAAGAGTGAAACTTTTAAATTACGATGAGGAACACGATCAAAGCGGCAATTACATTAAGTCAGTCGCCGCATGCAACGTGCGGCGGCCACATCAGTGCAAAAACAACGGTAGTCGGCCGCATTCGGTGACCGACGACTGCAATCAATCCCCTATGTGTATGACACAGTAGGCGGACAGATTAAAGTTAAGATGATAGTCGTCCGAAATAGTTTGAAACAAGTTCGGCGGCCGTATTAAGCGACCGCAGCAGTGTAATCGCCGCTTATGACACGTACCTGATGATACACTGAGTTTTTAATAGCTCCCGTCCGCAACAAGCTTCTAAGCATTAGGCGATTGAAGCAGTATAATCGCTGCTTATGACTCGTAGCTAACGTCGCACTAAGTTTTGAATAGCTTGAAAATTAAACTATATAGTCACCATCCGCAACAAGCTTCTAAAACGTACGTGGCATTCAATGAATAAAATGTATCCAGCCAAAGACAACATGGCGAGCGGCTCGTTCGCGGGCACGGAGGAGGGCGACGGCGGCTCGCTGTGCTCCGAGACAGCGGCGGAGGCGGAGGCGGAGGCGGACGCGGAGGCGGACGCGGAGGAGAGCGCCACGTACGTGGTGACGGGCGGCGTGCGCGCGCGCACCGTGCGCGTGGAGGACGCGCTCGGGGACTCCGTCACCACCGTCATCGACCCTAGTCAACAGGTATCGCACACTATGCAATGCATTCACATGTTTCCAGGCACAGGCGTTGTATCTGTTACCGGCAGATTATGAACACCGTTTGAAGACAATTTCCGAGCATTTTTAAGGTTCCGTAGTCAACAAGGAATCCTTATAGTTTCGCCATGTCCGTCTGTCCGTCTATCCGTCTGCGGCTTAGCTCAGTGACTGTTACTACTAGAAAGCTGTAATTTGGCATGGGTATATAAATCAATCACGTCGACAAAACGGTAGAATAAAATCTTGAATGTCGTTCCCCCACGTTAGGCAGCAT
Source organism: Epinotia bilunana (assembly GCA_947049275.1). Lineage (NCBI taxonomy): Eukaryota > Metazoa > Arthropoda > Insecta > Lepidoptera > Tortricidae > Epinotia > Epinotia bilunana. The sequence continues at coordinate 2,209,897 of OX346275.1, read as the reverse complement.
CCGACTAAGGGCGGCAGCAGTGGTTATCAGTTTCGGAGCGAGGTACCTCCTCCTCTGGTACTACTGTCATAGACAGCAGCCGGGATCAACTGCTTAGCGTGCCTTCCACAGCACGGAAGCGCTCATTTATAATAACCACTCAAACATCAGGCGGTCACCCACCCAAAGACTGACCGCTGCCATCTTTGCTTAAGAGTCCGCAGTAAGCACGGCCGAATTTCACCTTCCCATACAAACGTAGTTTTAAAATTACGTGTTGGATTGTGACGAAACTTTGCATATACATTGACATGAGGTATATCTATGTCTGTAATTAGTTTATATGGTTCCAGTGTATAAAACAAACAAAATACAGCAAAAACAACTTTTGTATGTAAAACTTAAATTCGCTGTTTTTTTGTTACTATGGTATCTGAAGCTACATAAACTAATACTAAAACTAATTACAAACATAGCTTCAGATACCACAGTAACAAAAAAACAGCGAATTTAAGTTTTACATACAAAAGTTGTTTTTGCTGTATTTTGTTTGTTTTATACACTGGAACCATATAAACTAATTACAGATATAGATATACCTCATGTCATTGTATATGCAAAGTTTCGTCACAATCCAACACGTAGTTTTAAAATGAGAGAGTAACTACGTTTGTATGGAGAATCGAGCTTACTGCGGACTCTTAACCTGCGTTATTGTTTCCAACTCGCAGGCGCCGCTAGGCTATGAGCACTACAGACAGGCAATTACGGAACCCTACACTTGGATCGTTTTTTGAGATTCACTGTTTTTAGGGTTCCATGCCTCAAAAGGAAAAAACGGAACCCTTATAGGATCACTTTGTTGTCCGTCCGTCCGTCTGTCAAGACCCTTTTTCTCAGGAACGCGTGGAGGTATTAAGCTAAAATGTATACCAAATACTCAGGTCTACTGTCCCTTGGAGCTGTGAAAAAATCAAACTTCTAGGCCAACGTAATCAAAAGATGCAGCCGTTTATGCCACAAATTTTCGAAACTCGCAAGGGAATCAAAACCTACAGGGTACTTCCCGTGAACTCAGAATCTTGAAATTTGGTACGAAGCAACGTCTTATAGCACAGATAAGGGAAAAATTGCGAAAACCGTACATTTTTAGTTAAATCATATAATAAAAATATTTTTTATAAAATTAAAGTTATTACTTATATACAGGGCCCGTAATTTTCATGCCGATGACATCAATTTGACGTTACGCTCCATATAGGGTGATCCCAAATAGTTTTATTGTAAATGATTAATCATTAGTCGTCAAAAGAAAAGTAAAGTAAAAAGAAAAGTAGTCTATTTACACGTGGAATAAATAATACTTGCTTGATACGTGTTTAGGCCGATGAAAGCATTTTTCATTACTTATTGAATACTAGACACTCTCGCTGAAACTGATGCAAGTCGGCTTTTGAATGCACTAGGGGCATCACTATGCCTCTGTTTACGGCTAGCGCAACACTAGTCAAAAAAAAGTCAGTGGGAACAATATGGCCGTACCGTGTGCATTTAATTTTCTACTCCCGCGCCGCTTTCCTTCTAAAACTTTCTGTTGGTGACAAGGGTGACTGCTATGCCGTGTATTGTGCATGTTTTCGTGGATTTCCCGAGGCGCTGAAGCTAGGTGTTGTTTTTGGTTTTCTTTGAGTGTGAAACGTGCTTTCAAGGTATACCCACCGCCGCGCTCGCAACAAGATTTAGGGAAAGGACAAACGAACGTGTTTTGAAAACCTTTGAAAGTCCACTTAAAATCGAAGCCCCAACAATACGTGAAACGTAAATAAAACTATTTGATTTGTTTTTATATGTACATTTTATTAAATAAATATTATTATATAGTATTATTAACACATTTCTATCCTTCTTGCATTAATTCCCATGCAAAGAAAATCTACCTCATCTTCGCGTTCATAGAATCGAAAACCTTTCTGAACATTGTAGGTAAATATTGTTTTTTTTTTTTGCACTTGCCATCAATGCACTTTTGAAGGAAGTTACGGAAATTCTCATTTTCTAATTGAACCGTTGTTTGACGCTACCATAAAATTCGTAAGATCCAGGTTAAACTCCATTTGTGTTAATTTTCCTTCTTCTTTCAATATGTTTAGTTGTTTTCAAATGTGCTGTGACATTGCTGACTTTCGATGTTATAAATTGATCACAACAGGAACTATAAACGTTTTCGTCGTTTACGATTAAAAACGGATATCTGTAGCAAAACTGGTGTAAAGATGACATTGTGCCAATTTACATTTATCCAACAATACCTAACTAATATATTAACAATAATTAGAACACAACAATATGTATTATTTTAAGCTGACAGCGATATAAGTCAATTAGACACGGTACTAATTATTTCAAGTATCGATATCGGTTATCTGCAGAGGTTGTTAAATGATTAATTATGACGAATTAATCGCAATCATACTCTATGCAGCGTGACGGGGCCTGCTTATATACCTACAGGTTTGTACGGAACCCTCGGTGCGCGAGGCCGACTCGCACTTGGTCGGTTTTTAATAATCTAAATTTAGATTAGCAGCTACACTCGTAGATTTTTAAAAGTTTTCTAACAGAAAAATGTTTATTGCCATAAATAGAACCTTAAATATACAAGTACGGCATGAAGACATAATAAAAGAAAAAAAATACAAATGAAAAAATGAAAAAACAAAACAAAAATAATAATTAAAATAAAACAAGAATAAAACTACAAAAATAATTTAAGGAACTAGTAGGCAATGGATGTGCCGGGCAACGCGGCCTGGCGCTGGTTTTCAGACTGGTCCCTAATTGGACCTCGGTCGGTTACAAAGTAAATATAGGTAGCAAAAAAAATTGTGAGTCTGTGCTCCTTTCCGATATACTATTCAAACACGGGAGAGAAATATTAACAATAAGAGTATCTACCAATTAAAATGTATGTGGTGTGTATCTGTTTGTAGTATCGTAACTCCCAAACGGATGAAACGATCTTCGTTTAATTTTTTTCAGCCGTTTTTGAGATATTTGACTGAAATGAAAATGTCAGGGGTTTTTGAACTTTTCTAATTCTAGTCTTTAGTCGTATCAGCTGTCAGCAATTTGAAATTCCACAACCGTTCAAAATCACTTCGTATGTTGAATGGTAAATCCTCTAATCGTGAACTGAGATTAAATTGTCAGGTCTAGCCCAGGCAAGGCGTTGAATGAATGTTAATGTCGAGAATCTGACCGTTCTTTCTATAACTAATAATTGGCGATCAATCTCATCAATTATGAGTAGATAATTTGAAAAAAAAATATGAGAGAGTTCGGCTAACCTTAAAGACTTCAGTCGTCAGGATTAACGTGTCTTATTCGTAGATATCGGCTCGCATCTTCACGGTCCGATTGAACTTTATGTTACGACACTAGTTGAAGAAAAGGGATGGCGTTTGGCAAGGTCTAGTTTTCCCTAGTCAAACATGAAATTGATCCCAACTCAACATTATGCCCACCGTTGTCCCCAGATCGTCGAGTCGTGCGTGGGCGCGGACGGCGAGCGCAGCTACCTGGTGCTGGACCCGGCGCGCGCGCTGACCTGCACGGTGCTGGACCGCACGCTCGCGCTCGAGCTCGAGCCGCGCTGCCGGCCGCTCGCGCCGCGCGCCGCGCCCGCGCCCGCGCCCGCGCCCGCGCCCGCGCCCGCGCCCGCGCCGCCCGGCACGAGCGCCAGCGACGAGCTCGCCAGGTGGCGCGCCCTGGACTACGGTACGTGCTCGGTGCTTGTGGTGGTGATGGTTCTTAGAAGGGCGCTCGTGAGTGCCAATATTCCCGCCGCTCTAAAGCCCCAGATCAGACAGAGCGACGGTAATGACTGTCGTCGATCTCATGGAAGATAGGCCGTGCGCCTTGCTACACGTTGGCTGTTTCCTACTTTCTCTCGACCGGCCGACGTGTCGTTGCTTCTCTTTTAGAACAACAGGTTAGTGCGAGAAAAATCGAGAGCATGTCGCGACTGTCTCATGATAAACGTGCAGTGATAGACGACGCGAGTATTAAGTGACATATTTGTTCGATGAATAATTGATTATAATTTGATATTAAAACTGTTCTATATGTGATAATAGAGTGTCGGTATCGTGTGCAGGCTGGGCGTGGACGGAAGGCGGCGTGCTGGGCGCGGAGGCGTGCGCGGCGCGCGCGCGGCGAGCGGGCACGCGCCGGGCCGCGCGCGCGCACGAGCTGGCGGCCGACGTGCTCGTGCGCGAGACGCTCACCGACCGGGGTAGGTACGCGCGGCGAGCGGGCACGCGCCGGGCCGCGCGCGCGCACGAGCTGGCGGCCGACGTGCTCGTGCGCGAGACGCTCACCGACCGGGGTAGGTACGCGCGGCGAGCGGGCACGCGCCGGGCCGCGCGCGCGCACGAGCTGGCGGCCGACGTGCTCGTGCGCGAGACGCTCACCGACCGGGGTAGGTACGCGCGGCGAGCGGGCACGCGCCGGGCCGCGCGCGCGCACGAGCTGGCGGCCGACGTGCTCGTGCGCGAGACGCTCACCGACCGGGGTAGGTACGCGCGGCGAGCGGGCACGCGCCGGGCCGCGCGCGCGCACGAGCTGGCGGCCGACGTGCTCGTGCGCGAGACGCTCACCGACCGGGGTAGGTACGCGCGGCGAGCGGGCACGCGCCGGGCCGCGCGCGCGCACGAGCTGGCGGCCGACGTGCTCGTGCGCGAGACGCTCACCGACCGGGGTAGGTACGCGCGGCGAGCGGGCACGCGCCGGGCCGCGCGCGCGCACGAGCTGGCGGCCGACGTGCTCGTGCGCGAGACGCTCACCGACCGGGGTAGGTACGCGCGGCGAGCGGGCACGCGCCGGGCCGCGCGCGCGCACGAGCTGGCGGCCGACGTGCTCGTGCGCGAGACGCTCACCGACCGGGGTAGGTACGCGCGGCGAGCGGGCACGCGCCGGGCCGCGCGCGCGCACGAGCTGGCGGCCGACGTGCTCGTGCGCGAGACGCTCACCGACCGGGGTAGGTACGCGCGGCGAGCGGGCACGCGCCGGGCCGCGCGCGCGCACGAGCTGGCGGCCGACGTGCTCGTGCGCGAGACGCTCACCGACCGGGGTAGGTACGCGCGGCGAGCGGGCACGCGCCGGGCCGCGCGCGCGCACGAGCTGGCGGCCGACGTGCTCGTGCGCGAGACGCTCACCGACCGGGGTAGGTACGCGCGGCGAGCGGGCACGCGCCGGGCCGCGCGCGCGCACGAGCTGGCGGCCGACGTGCTCGTGCGCGAGACGCTCACCGACCGGGGTAGGTACGCGCGGCGAGCGGGCACGCGCCGGGCCGCGCGCGCGCACGAGCTGGCGGCCGACGTGCTCGTGCGCGAGACGCTCACCGACCGGGGTAGGTACGCGCGGCGAGCGGGCACGCGCCGGGCCGCGCGCGCGCACGAGCTGGCGGCCGACGTGCTCGTGCGCGAGACGCTCACCGACCGGGGTAGGTACGCGCGGCGAGCGGGCACGCGCCGGGCCGCGCGCGCGCACGAGCTGGCGGCCGACGTGCTCGTGCGCGAGACGCTCACCGACCGGGGTAGGTACGCGCGGCGAGCGGGCACGCGCCGGGCCGCGCGCGCGCACGAGCTGGCGGCCGACGTGCTCGTGCGCGAGACGCTCACCGACCGGGGTAGGTACGCGCGGCGAGCGGGCACGCGCCGGGCCGCGCGCGCGCACGAGCTGGCGGCCGACGTGCTCGTGCGCGAGACGCTCACCGACCGGGGTAGGTACGCGCGGCGAGCGGGCACGCGCCGGGCCGCGCGCGCGCACGAGCTGGCGGCCGACGTGCTCGTGCGCGAGACGCTCACCGACCGGGGTAGGTACGCGCGGCGAGCGGGCACGCGCCGGGCCGCGCGCGCGCACGAGCTGGCGGCCGACGTGCTCGTGCGCGAGACGCTCACCGACCGGGGTAGGTACGCGCGGCGAGCGGGCACGCGCCGGGCCGCGCGCGCGCACGAGCTGGCGGCCGACGTGCTCGTGCGCGAGACGCTCACCGACCGGGGTAGGTACGCGCGGCGAGCGGGCACGCGCCGGGCCGCGCGCGCGCACGAGCTGGCGGCCGACGTGCTCGTGCGCGAGACGCTCACCGACCGGGGTAGGTACGCGCGGCGAGCGGGCACGCGCCGGGCCGCGCGCGCGCACGAGCTGGCGGCCGACGTGCTCGTGCGCGAGACGCTCACCGACCGGGGTAGGTACGCGCGGCGAGCGGGCACGCGCCGGGCCGCGCGCGCGCACGAGCTGGCGGCCGACGTGCTCGTGCGCGAGACGCTCACCGACCGGGGTAGGTACGCGCGGCGAGCGGGCACGCGCCGGGCCGCGCGCGCGCACGAGCTGGCGGCCGACGTGCTCGTGCGCGAGACGCTCACCGACCGGGGTAGGTACGCGCGGCGAGCGGGCACGCGCCGGGCCGCGCGCGCGCACGAGCTGGCGGCCGACGTGCTCGTGCGCGAGACGCTCACCGACCGGGGTAGGTACGCGCGGCGAGCGGGCACGCGCCGGGCCGCGCGCGCGCACGAGCTGGCGGCCGACGTGCTCGTGCGCGAGACGCTCACCGACCGGGGTAGGTACGCGCGGCGAGCGGGCACGCGCCGGGCCGCGCGCGCGCACGAGCTGGCGGCCGACGTGCTCGTGCGCGAGACGCTCACCGACCGGGGTAGGTACGCGCGGCGAGCGGGCACGCGCCGGGCCGCGCGCGCGCACGAGCTGGCGGCCGACGTGCTCGTGCGCGAGACGCTCACCGACCGGGGTAGGTACGCGCGGCGAGCGGGCACGCGCCGGGCCGCGCGCGCGCACGAGCTGGCGGCCGACGTGCTCGTGCGCGAGACGCTCACCGACCGGGGTAGGTACGCGCGGCGAGCGGGCACGCGCCGGGCCGCGCGCGCGCACGCGTAATTTTTTTTTCTCGTCATACCCATGGTGTGGTGTATCGTTGGATAGCTCGTTCAAAAATATTATGGGTTTTCTAAAACCATTTTTCAAATCAGTAATTAGTTTGCGAGATATTGGGCTTTGTAGCCCTAATTTTAGTTAGTCATGTGTCGTCCCAAATTAATTACTGTATTTATTGTTTAATAACTTAGTTTACACGTGTGGCCATTATAGATGCCTATGAATGGGAGACCGGAAAATCGGTGAATTTTTATAATTTGGAATATATATATTTTCGTAACACGTGTTGTTTGTGTTGCAGCGCTGTGCCGCCAGGTGGTGCTGCTGGCGCTGCGGCCCGCGGCCGGCTCGTCATGACAAGTGTAGCGATTCACACTGTACCTTATATTTATTACGCTGTACTATATCTATATCATTACTCGTAAATAAAATATTCATATGTGATATCTATGCCGTTGTTTCATTTTGTCTACGTTCTACCTATGGTCAGCGAGTTTGTACTATAAGTACAGTTTGGTTCGTCAGGCCATGTGAACTAAGATATAGATGTTTCTTTTGGGCGATAACACGTAAGATGCGTCAGGGAGTTGTTTCATGTTGCCTCACGTTCGTCAGCTAGGGCATCGTTCGTGGATTGACCCTCCGTACATTCTCATCGCATGTTAAAACATACATACATACTACAATACATACTAAAATAAGCTGTGGTTACCTATAATTAGATGAACGTCAACCAAGAATGTTACCTAAGCTACATATTGAATTGTACGATGTATTGTTGGTTATCCTAAATAAATAAATACATTTGTTTATTTGTAATTTCATTCCAATTGATAAACATATACATAACATATTACCAAATAGTCCAATATCTTGAACATTTTTCCTGCCCGGGGACTACTAGAACATTAGTGCTAAACAGATATATCTGATTTACTAATTTTTATTTAACTTGAAATCGTCCCAGAAGGGAGGATTTCAAGTTAAATAATAAAGGTGGACGGTGGGAAAGAATTCCCACCGTCCACCTCCCTCTCAATGACCTCGGTGAACTGTTGAAAATTATTTTTTCCTACCGTTCACCTTTAATTATATAGTGTAATTTATATTGGTGACCGTCCACCTCTGAAATTTAATACTGGCTGTTTTATTATATTTATGGATTTTTTTATGTTTGCGTGAAGAATTTGTCTGACAGGAAATACGCACCGAAAATGTTAACACGAAATAACTTTCGCTTTCTCATATTCGGTAGTAAAGTTCGGTTCTGGCGCTTCGCCGGCCGCTGCCGCGGCACGCTCGCTTCGCTCACTCGGCTCGCGCGCTGTAGGGTCGCAGTACACCTAACACTCCTCCTCGCTTCGCTCGTCGTCGTACCTACACTGGCCTGCACATTTTTCGATCTGAAGAGTTCTGATAGTATATAGGTACGCTGTATCGATAACAAGTTGTACGGTGGAAATTAAAAAAAATCCATTGTACACACAAAAAGTACTACTGTATACTATATACTAATTTACTGGAAAAGTTTACCGAGGTGAACCACCAATAAGTTTTTACCATAGTCCTTCTAGGTGGACCACGGGTAGAAAAAACTTCCCGTGGTCCACCCAGGTGAACAGATTAGGTGGACAACGGGCAAGGAGCTGAAATCCTACTAATATTATAAATGCGAAAGTTTGGTTGTTTGTTACTCAATCACGCTTAAACGGCTGAACCGATTTAAATGAAATTTTGCACGAAGATAGTTTATAGCCTGGATAGGATAGTTTTTATCCCGAGTCCACGCAGACGAAGTCGCGGGCGGAAGCTAGTATGTACATAATTACTAATTGAATTTTATAGCAGTTATCCTCAACTGACAATACAATATTATGGTACAGTCTGCAGCATACGTAGCTAAGCTTGGGCAGAACAACACGCCCAAAATGGTATATATATCTCCTTATTCCCTTGCCATTAGAGTCAGAGCCATTTTGAACACTAAACCCGCGTATCTAGTTCTGCTGCTGACTGTACTATACATTCAGAGTAAGTAAGAAAGTAAATAATTATTTGTGATGCACAGGTGACATAATAGGTGACAATAGAATAAAAAATATACAGTACGCTGTGACCTGCCTAAAAGGTGTACAAATGTTGAGCCTTACAAAAACTAAAACCTAAAACTAATTCTATTTTTTTTATGTGCATTAGATTTACTTAAACTAATATTTTTATTACATATTTCACATATTTAGAAAACTACAAAGAAGATGTACAAACGACAACACTGTAAACTGACCGTCCTGTGTTTATATAGAACCTTATTACAATGCAGTTAGGTGCACCGATGGTCAGTTAGCTGTGTTGTCGATAGTACTCTATGAGTAATGATTGCAAGGATAATACATACAAACAAGATGACGGAGGACGGAAGCTGGCCATAGGAACTTCTCAATTACACAAGATCACCCGTCGACTTATTTATTAGGCTTATTCAAATGAAAAAATGGATAAGTCACCGTCAGTTTATAATCTTACTCGCGATATTATATACTGTCGAAAAATTGTGAACTGTCAAAACCGTTCACAATTTAACGCATTATTTTTCGTTAGTTTATAATCTGTCGATGTTAAATTGTGAACGAGATCAAATTCGCATGATTCGGAACGACCGATTAATTAACTAACTACTGAAAACAACTTAACATATAACGATCCCGGGTCCTAACTATATGGAATATTTGCTCCTCGGCAACGAAGGGGTTAACTGGTCGCTCAAAGAAAGACTACTCCACTTGGAATTATATAATAATAAAGAAATATCCTATTTGGGATGACATTGGCAATGAAACTGGCTTCCTATTCAATAGCTCAGTTGCGCAAAGCCACATGGCAACAGACACCAGTTCGAATCAAAATAAATGTTCACCCTAAAGAAAGAAAACACTAGGGTGAGTATCCACCAAGGATGTGCAAAGCTATTTCATTTGTTTGAAACCTCACAAACTTGACAGCTAGGTGGCAATTATCTATATGAAAACAGCTTCGCACATATGTTATTTGGTGGATATTCATTCAGCCTTACACTAGGTAGTTTAACTCTTAGTTTTTTTTTAGTATTTCTTCTCGGGTACGAATTTCCCCTTGTATCTAATCAATTTTCATAAGAAATGGACACAACGGTAATAGAATGGCTACAAAACATGATAAGATATAATATATTAGTCTTTACGCCATTATCATTGGATTGAATTTCGTCTGACAAATGTACTGCCGTCATTCTTAAAAAGGCAGTCATCTACAAGTAAATTGTATGAAGAAGACTGCCTTTTAAAAAAGTACGGCAGTGTAGAATAATTTATTCAAACCACCGTTGTTATTATGCCTTACCTTTCGTACATACGCCTTGTTCCGGACACGTCTCAAACCATTTGGACCTAGCTTACTCTAAGCGGGCTTGCTGAGTACAGGCTCCATCATTTACGTTGGTAGATAGGGTCCGCCTTGTGTGACCTCTATCGTAGTGTAATTGTTGTTTACGAACGATCGAGATACCATCATTACAATAATTTCCCTGCCCTTATTCCATTTACAGCAGGTCGGCGCAGCGTGTCTTTTCCTTCCATACCAATGTCAGCCGTCATCTCATGACTCACTTATTTTCTCCTTTTCCTTGGGCCACGTCTCTCACATCCATCCATATTAATACCTAATACTTTTTTGGTCACATGACTTTCATCCCTTCGCATTACGTGCCCATACTACGCAAGGCGACACCAAGCTCTCAATGTATCTGCAATAGATAGGTGCTATTTTCAGGCTTACACAGTAATCAGGCCGTATTTCCAATAATAATAATAAATACTCTTTATTGCACCACAACAGGAGAGACACATCTTGCAAAAAAAAAACGAGAGTAGAGCAGTAACGCCTAAAACATTAGGTGCTTACGATCAGACAACGATAATATTAGCCTTAGTTAACCATTTCGATTTATATTAGGCTATACAATATTTCATGAACATCTAAGTATATATAAAAATGTTACCAAATGTGTAATGTTGCGTCAATATAGAAATTTTACATTGCTGAGAATCGAATCCGGAACCCCGCTGACTCCGCTGAGTCAACTAACTGAAATCTAATCTCCCTCGGATTACCCTAGAAACCAGACCCGTGCGATCCCTCTAAGTGATATATTGGTACTAATGATAACATTGATACGGCTGATAAGTGGTAAGTAATATCAGTTTCGTGTCGAAGCTAGCTGTCAATCTTTGTTGTGAGTTAGTAGTGAATAATTGGCAACCATGTGGCCGATGTTAGCGATATTCTTTGTGGGCAGTTGTTACTGTAAGTTATTCAATATTTCGATAGAAAGGCTAGCCATTAAAACAGTTGGAATAATATTCTATGTTTAATGCAAATTTTGTTAAGGTAGCTGATATTTTTTACGGCCTTCAAGAAAAGGAGGTTCTTAATTCGGTTGTATTTTTTTAAATCATTATTTTTATTTTTAATATATGTTTGTTACCTCGGAACTCCGTCATTTATGAGTCGATTCAAAAATCCAATTGGATGACGGGATCCATGAGGAGGAAATTGAAGGAACTCCTCAATTATATTAGGTAGTACGTGTGTAGGGTTTTTCGGTATTTTCTATTATAACTCGTGTATTTACACCCGGAAAGCATAGAATCATCAACATTACATATTATTTGGATTACCATTTTCAAAGCGTTGTGGAATATATCTAATGGTACCTACAGATCCTTCAATATATTTGTCTAAATATCTAAAGTAGCCAGGGAAGTGGTTTTGTGAAGGACTTTTCGAAGACGAATGATATCGATATACTTTTAAGTAGGTACCTAATCTAAGCGGGAGTCCGCTGGATGCGGGTGGCGCAGGACCGGTCATTGTGGCACTCTTTGGGGGAGGCCTATGTCCAGCAGTGGACTTCTTTCGGCTGATATGATGATGATGAGGTACCTAATCGATATTCAGACGTAAACATTTCAATCACGGTTTTAAACAACATAATCGTAAAATTGAAGTTTGACTAATTATTTGATACAATTTAGGTATCAAAACCATTGATAGTAAGCCGATAATAGTGGGTGATATGTATGTAGGTATCTGAGTCACCGCACGCTTGACCGATTGTTTATTCAAAGACAAACAAAGAAAAACTTAAAATATTCTAGACTGAAAAATATTAGGACGTCATTTTTTCATTATACATATACGCAATTATTATTTTATCATTTAAAATAAAATATTATCTGAGTCGGAAGATCAGGTAACAGTCGCTTCCTCAAAATCATGGATGAAAAAATTAAGAAGACCGTCAACGTCTAGACTAGTGTACCGATATAGCTAGGTACATATATCACTACACCCTACTCGTAATATAGCCACTTCCCTAATCAGATAGTTATAAATCGCTGACATACTACCTATATTCCTTCCGTATATCCGTACGGATATGAGAATATATACCACGGTCCTATTTCACGATATTCATAACTCCACTTCATTTGCCAGCGTCAGCCGAGCAGTACAACCTGACCATAGCGACCCTACCGGAGTATGTGCCTGCAACATCGACACCACCAGCACCAGTTGTGAACGTGACAGCTAGAGGAGACTCGCGTATTATCGGAGGGTCCCCGGCCCCCATCGAGAGGTACAACTATGCCGTCCAGGTCAGTCCCTGATTATGATAGATTATGTAATATTAATAATCATCATTTATTTCAGATAAAAATCCATAATTACAGTTTAAAACACAATCGAAAAATATCTATTAAATTAAATACATTTAAATTAAATTAAATTAAATTACAGTGCCATGAAAAATAAAATACAATGAGGCAATACATATTATTTAAGATTATAAATTTCTGGCCTGTCTGTATACACAATATGTAGGTAGTGTTAATAATTATGACAGCATAAAAAATAAAGCAGTGGAGGACTAAAAGCCCGTCAGAGGCCCGCCCGGGCGGAAAACCTGAATGATGCGCCTCAGTCTTAGTTTTTTGCTAGGAGTCGGACAGTCCATGAAGTCCAGCGAACCTTCCAATCGGGCGCCCCTTCCGCCCCCGCGTTTGTCCACCACTGTCTTTTATTATTATTTCTTTTTAGGTTAACACTCAAGTAATTTGCTTCCAGGCCCCTATTTCACCAACTCGATAATTTTCACTTGACAACGTCAATTCTCCGTACATTGCTGGATCCACGAGTAACCTAGCAACCACCTTAACGTCTAGAACAAGCAATGTATGGCGAATTGTCAGTGTCAGGTGACAATTGTCAAGTTGGTGAAATAGGGGCCTGGTATTTATCGGATTGAAATACCTACTCTTTACAAAAATAACAAATACGCAAACAATGTCTCGATAATAACGACGATTATATTAATTTAACAGTATAGTTAAGGTCTGATACCATTTATTAACTAAGCCATCTGATATGGATTTCGGTGTTTATTTTCTACAGCTACTTACCTAATTTTTAACCGACTTAGAAAAAAAAGGAGGTTCTCAATTCGATTGTATTTATTTTTTTAATCATTTTTTTTTCAATGTTTGTTACCTCAGAACTCCGTGATTGATGAGCCGATTCGTACATTTTTTTTTTTGTTTGTAAGTATATGCAGTAAGTATTCCAGGTGGGTCCCATTTTTTTGAAAATTCAATTGGATGATGGGATCCATGAGGAATTGAGGGAACTCAATTATATTAGGCACGCGTGTAGTGATTTTGGTATTTTCTATTATAACTCGTGTATTTACATCCGGAAATCATAAATTGGTGGAGTGGAATTGATGATGAAGACCACAGATGACTTATGGAATTCCTCAATTATGTACTTAAAAGTACAAAAGTATATCACAGATTCTGATAAGATTCCGTTGAAATAGCAACTAATGAAGTGCTAAGGCTGATCCTTGTGGAATCGACAGAAGTCTTCAAATATTATCGGGTCACATACAGCGATTGGGTTTTTTTCTCTAATAATCAACGCATTTGCTCTCGGAAATCAGTTCATGTGGTAAATTGGTAAAGAAATGTGGAAATGTTCTCGTGGCTTGGCGGAGTACTAAATTGAAGTCGGTTAAAACTTTGTTTTTAAAGTAAATTATTTAATAATAAGTGTTTGTAAGTATAAACTTTTTACGCTGGCTCGACGACCGAAGGAGGATACATCTGACTCAAGAGAACGCCGCTCTTGCCTATTCCGCGCCACGTCACGCTCGTTTTTAGGGTTCCGTACCTCAAATGGATAAAACTGAACCCTTATAGAATCACTTTGTTGTCCGTCTGTCTGTCTGTCAAGACCCTTTATCTCGGGAAGGTGTAGAGGTATCGAGTTGAAATTAAAAACCATATTCAGGTCTACAGTCCCTTGAAGCTCTGAAAAAGTCAAATTTCTAAGTTAACTTAAGGCCTTTTATGCCGCAAAAAACGTATATTTGGACACTCAAGGGAATCAAAATGTATACCTACTTTCCGTTGACCTAGAACTATGAAATTTGGCAAGTAATATCGTCTTATACGGAAAACTATACATTTGTAATTAAATCATTAAAAAAATATAGTCTTTATGCGGAACCCTCGGTGGTAGAGTCCGACTTCGTCACTCGTGCTGTATTTACTTATATTGTGTCGTATTTTCCAGGTGCTGTACAACAACCAGTTGGCTTGCGGCGGCTCGCTGCTCACGCGCCGGCACGTGCTGTCCGCCGCGCACTGCTTCGTCGACGCGTGAGTGCACACGAGCTCTGACATTCGAGATTGCAAATGTGTGGTCAAATTTAGACGCAGGCTGCTCCTGTGGCCATTTCAAGAAGCTACAAGTTATATTTTTACAAATCTAATAACGCAACACTGAGACGCTTGACCATTAAGTAACCATATTTGATTAGTGTTGCCATGTTAGATTTGTAACATTGTGATATGTAGCTTCGTCGCGCCACCAGAAGCTTTTGTTTTTAGGGCTCCGTACCCAAGGGGTAAAACGGGACCCTATTACTAAGACTCCGCTGTCCGTGCGTCTGTCTGTTTGTCACCAGGCTGTATCTCATGAACCGTGATAGTTAGACAGTTGAAATTTTCACAGATGATGTATTTCTGTTGCCGCTATAACAACAAATACTAAAACAACAGAAAAACTTAAATATTGAATGGGGCTCCCATACAAGAAACGTGATTTTTTTTATAGATAATGGTACGGAACCCTTCGGGCGCAAGTCCGACTCGCACTTGATTTAATTACATTAGGTTCAAAGTTGTCCTGTCCTATTCAAGTAATCACGTACAACTAAAGTATGGTATAAATGAAACAAACCTAACAGGCCGCTTTCGTGTGGTAGTGGAGATCCCAGCATGTCATAGGAAGACTAAAGCTATATATCCTACGGGCGTCCCTTCTTTCAATTAAGACAAATGGAACTGCGGCCCTGGCTTACTACCCTTCCCCACCACTTGCCTTCTTTCGGGATGGGACTCAGATGGGTGTCTTCGGATATTTTCTTAGTTCCTGACTCAGATATTTAACTATACAGCCGGGGCGTTCTACGGTACGAAACGCGTGCTTTCAGGCGAGTACGCAAACGCTCACGCTCAAGCCTGTACATTTATGTTAATACCTAAACACTCGGGTTTGTGTTTAGGCATTGCCTACCTACTCCAACTGTTACTTTATTCTAACCTAAATAATTCTTCCAGCCGGGGCGTGCTGTACAGCGCCAGCCTTTTCACGTGTCGCGTCGGCACCGCCACGCTCAACTCTGGTAAGGGTGGTAATATTCGGTATTTTTACTAACTACGACAACTTCCGCTCATATCTATACGTATTGACTTAGTCTATCCTTTATATCTATAATGTCATCAAAGAGCCGCCCGCGTCGTTATATTGCTGACTTCTCCCACTGAGTAAAATGTGTGTCAAATATATAATTCACTCTCCCAAGTATTGTAGACAGAAAAAATCTTGTTAAGTTGTACTAGGATTTGCCTTTCTTATCACCGAGTCAGAGTAACTTTATATCCACAGCGCCATTTATATAAATAAAATTAATAGGGACAATCTTACACAAATCGACTTAGTCCCAAACTTGAAGCAAAGCTTATACTATGGGTACTAGACGACGATAAACATACTCATATCCTTACTAATATTATAAATGCGAAAGTGTGTGTGTTTGTTTGTCCTTCTTTCACGTCGCAACGGAGCGTCGTATTAATGTGATTTTTGTATGGAGATAGTTTAGAAGCTGGAGAGTGACATAGGCTACTTTTTCCAGCGGGAAAACATCTAATTCCCACGGGAAAATTCAATATGTTACATTTTCCTATAACCACTCGGGCGAAGCCGCGGGCATCAGCTAGTCTTATCTTATCTTATGTAGATGAGGGCCCTTTCGGATGCACTTCGACCCAGTGTGATCTTTTGTGCATTTGCCCTCTCCTTTATGCCTGCTCCCAAGCTCGCTCCATCATTTCCACGAAGCGGATGATGCAGCTCAGCGGGAGCACCTTAAATTCCTTTGGTTGCGGATAGTCGCTACCAAAGTAATTCATTCTTTGTCTGGCGAGGGAAGGGCATGACATTCACACAGTAAGTGTTCTATGGTGGGCATCAGCTATTAGATAAATAAATACTTAAATACATAGAACACATCCGTGACTCAGGAACATATTCGTGCTCATCACACAAATAAATGCCCTCACCGGGATTCGAACCCGGGACCTCCGGCTTCGTAGGCAGGGTCACTACCAACTAGGCTACAGCGGTCGTCATTTAGTTAATAGTATCACATTAGGAGTCAATACTTGTAATTCAATTGAAACCGTGCCGGTAATTGTCTCCAGGCGGCACCGCGCGCAGCGTGTCAAGGATCATAAACCACGAGCGGTACAACGTCGGCGTCGCGCGCGACAATGACATCTCAGTGGTACTCCTCGCGTCGACGGTGACCTTGAGCTCGAGTGTGGGCCTCGCCTCCATACCCTCGCAGGGCAGCTATGTACCTGACAACGCAACAGTGTGGGTCATTGGGTGGGGACGCACCAATGTAAGTAATGTTATCCAGTAAATCCAGTTAGGCAAGCAAATGACTACCTCACAGTCGAGCACAATGTCGTTTTTCTGCTTCCGTTCATTTGACAGAATTTAACTATCAATTTTCATGATTTCCAAATGTATAATTAACAATAATTTCAACAATAAAAAGTCCGACTGAATAATAATCCAAAATACAAAAGATAGCTATCCGTTTACTAAAATACCGATTTTCTAAAATACGAATATAATTATTACACTGACCAATAATAATACTCTTACAGTATCGAATAGAGTTTACTAGCCTTGTAGTTAAGTATCCCAACAGCTCCACCAACTATAGATGTTGTGACATGTGATAATGTATGCTAGATAACTGCAAGAAACAATTTTGCAACACTATTCGTTAAATGTGATACACCTATGGAAATTATAATAAAGCCAACTTTAGTGTTCAAACTGAAGTAAGTGGTATTGATTGCAGGCGGCAGTAAACGCTGCGTCGCTGACTCTGAACGAGGTGTCGGTGTCCACCATCAACCAGAACGTGTGCTGGCAGCGGTACCGCGACCTGGAGCTGATCAGGAACGAGCCCTTCCCCGTAACCTACAACATGGTGTGCTCTGGAGTGCTTGACCAGGGGGGTAAGATGACAACTGTTCCTTCTTAGGGTTCCACACGAGCGTAATTTGCGATCACACACGCCATCGACGCAGCTTAACGTGCATTACACTACGAAGGCAGAGTTAGAACCCCTTCTGAGCGTTGTAAGATGGCTGGAAGTTCGAAGGAAATTTAAGTTTCCACCGAGGCGGAGCGAACGGAAATTCATAGCCATTAGGCTACTTGCCTAACAAGTTTAGGGAAACCTTTGACATAGACATACTTATACGTAATACATAACAAATACCAAATTTGGTTTTGCAAGTCACACTCGTGCCCATTCACGTAGTTTCCCAACCTTAGTACCTATATAACTTTGTCAGGATGCCGCCGTCGACGGATACGTCTAGGAGGACATCATTATTAAAACTTTATATATTTAAAAAAAATCCTTAATACTTACTATAAAAACACGGACTGCAAGTCTGATTCGCTTTCGCAAAAACTAGAGCCTTCGTCCATACTTGGGTTTATGTTGCAAGCGGACCGCGGGCTCCTTAGTGGGATAACTCAGGGGACTGAATTTCGATTAAGTGGAGGAGAAACTCCAGTCCACTGTGATTGGTCGATTTTGCCACTCCGTTCGGCTGCGCTTTCACGGCATTAACGTTAGAAAAAATATTGCGCCGTCAGGGTGCTTGATAACGTAAAACTTGTCAAGACTTGGTATTAGACAGAAATAGATACAGATCATAATAAGCATATTAAATCCAGATTACTAATGTCAAATTAATTCTTAGTACTTTATCTTATCCGATACCATGGCAGTTATAGGATCCAATGCCATTTAATGATAAAGTGTCACTCATCGTGTAAAGATACCAGCGGCGATTAGGTATCATAAATACCCTAATATTGTCTTTTAGAACGTTAATCTAGGTAGCCTACAGAGCCGTAGTCATTTTCATTACAAGGGGGTGCCAACTTGATCTAGTGTGTAGTCTGGCCAACGACCAACCAACGACAACCAACAAAAAAAATTGTGAAGTTGAATTTTACAAATACTACAAGTTTTGCACATTTGGAGACCTAAATACCAACGTTCTGAACGATTATTTATTTTAGGGTGACATAATGTACAAAAAATTATAATGGAAACAAGAAAAATCGGTCTTTCAAAATTGAAATACACGTCAGTGCGCCATAGTGTACAGAGACAACATTGAGTATACGGGTTCCAACACTTATAACTATCGCTAATATAAATGTAGGATCGCAGTAAAGTCACTTACTAATGTCGTGCCACCTCAGCACCGACAATTCATGAAGTCGCGTTAATCATTAACGGTTAATGTCATGTTTGTGTGCAGGCCGCGACGCCTGCCAGGGCGACAGCGGCGGGCCGGTCCTGTACGCCGGCATAGTGGTGGGCATCACGTCCTGGGGCGAGGGCTGCGCGCACCCCACCTACCCCGGCGTCAACGCCAGGGTCTCCATGTACACCAACTGGATCAACAGCACGGTCAGTAGCTCCTTTATCATATACGTAGGAACAGCGTTTGAGAACTGCTCCGCGCGCGACAACCAGGTCTCAATGCCACACCTCGCCTCGTGACCTTGCGCTCGAGTGTGGCTCTCTCATCCATACCCTCGCAGGGCGGCTCTACATGACAATGCAACAGTCTAGGTAATTGGCTAGGGACATATGTAATGTTACTAACCTGGCCTTGTAGTCAAGCATCCCAGCACCTCCACCAACTGATGTTGTTAACAATATTTAGTCTCAATGTCACCTTCCGTCAAAGCTAGGGTCTTCGCTTACGCTAAAAGGATTAACGCCACGGTCAGTCACGTGCTTAAAACTAATTTTCTCAAACATGCTCGGAAATGCATGCGTTAATATCACGAAATGAAGACATGAAGTTTCTTATTTAAGGCTCCCTACATTTCTTCTTGGCTTTACGCCAAGAAGTAATGTATAAAAACCCTAAGTAAAACCATTATTGTCCGCTACTCGAACTTTTTAAGTTTGCTTACTAATATTAAACTGACAAAGGAAAAATTACAAACTGCCAACCACCACTAGACTCTATAAGCATGCTTGCGACATAAAAAACAAACAAAATCTATGGTACTATACTAAACATGGTGCTCGAACGGCTTATTAAAAAATAAAAAAGGCGACAAATTACCTATTATTTAATTGATTACCTTGTATTTATTTTAATTTAAATATTTCCTCACATCGTTTGACAAAAGCACTATACAATCCTCGGCCGGAACAGGGATTGCTGGACTCGTTGTATCCGGCCTTGTCTACGACTCGGCCGTTTACTCCAAACTCGTCCAGCAATCCCTTACTTCACGGCCTCTGCAGTAATGTACTATTCTACCACAGCTCTAGACGGGGAAAGCCAGTTATCCCGTTTCAGGATGCTACAAATTACAATTTTGCAAACTGAACTTGCACACTGAGCTTAGTGGCCATTTGACCCGTGTAGCCAGTTCTGACTTGCAACTTCATGATCTACAAAATCCTCGGAAGCGTTGGCTGATAGAATCCATTACGTGGATTATTTGCAAATAGTAATTTTGGAAACTTTTTTTTTCAGGTGACTCAGTACAACGGCGCGCCCTCTCTCGGCCGGACGAGCGCGGTGCTGCTTCTTATGCCCTTCCTGGTCTCGGCGGTGTTCGGGCAATCCTTATAATTAATACTGTACACTTTCAATTGTAGTTAAATGTGTTGTTGATTTTTGTTTGTTTTTGTACATATCTTGTTTTATTATTAAAGAGTTAGTTCTTTAATATCTACTGTATTATCATTTTAAGCTATTATATGGCCTTAATTTGGTTGGCATTTCAATGATTAAATCAGTTCTAAGCTCTAATTCTCCCCACACTATTTTGAACCATATTACATCGTGATAAGGTTCGAAGGTAACGATTATGGTCAGGTAAGGGTTATAATTGCACATCGTACAAAACAAGAATCCGGCCAGCGAATCAGGACCAAATCATTTTTTTCAAATTCTGACAATAATGTTACCTTGTCAGACTCTACTCGGAATATTAAAATAAAGATTCATCTACAAAATCGAAAGGTCTACATATATTTGATAATAATACGGTAAACTGAAAAATGTACTTGTATCGTAAACCGCCATAAAAAAAGGATTAATTAAAAAAAAGACCGGGTTGCACTCCGGGAGTGCCGGCAGAAGTGAAAACTCAATGACATTGTAACAGTTTTTCGATCAGGTCACGTGTCCGTCTTACGGTCACGTGACCTGTCTCGAATCTCATGTCTTACGAATCTTACGATCACGTGATCTGTGGCGAGTTTAACAAGTTTTCCCCATCACAAAAATTTAAAAGGGTTTAAGTGTGTTTTGGGCGATGGGCTAGCCACCTATCACTGCGATATCACATTTTGTCGATCTTTTATACCCACATGTATGCTAAAAGAGGAGCTGGAACATACGTTTCATGTGCTCTGCCTACCCCTTTTGGGAATAAAGGCGTGAATGTATGTATGTATGTACAAAAAGTGCACAGCGCCGCTAAAGAAGTTTTCACTTAAATAAAACAAAAGATTGTGCCATATCTTTATTTTTCAGTAAAACAAAATATGTTTTATTGCGTACATCACAACGGCCATCACAATAAAACACCGCGGCCACGACACGGCGCCGACACGACACGGTGTCGTTCCCGCGTCGGCGCCGTGGCGAGCGCCCGCCTAGTTGGTACAAATATAAGATCCAATGATTTAGGTTTTAGATTCCAAAATACAGATCAACGCTAAGTTATTAAATAGACTAAATTATATAAAATATACACTAGGAATGTATGTGTGCAATAAATATGATAATATTGCTATAAAATTTCGCTATGTATATGTAGATTCACTTGGATAGATAGAGCTCTAGAAGTCAATAACAGTTTCATATAAAAATCGATAAAAAGAAACAATGGGAATGTAAAAAGATAAAAAAAAATAGTTTCAACGATTTTTGGTAACACATTTTTTCTAAGGAAGATCGAAAAGAGGTAATAGTCGAAAGAAGTCACAATGATAAAATATGTCATAGCCATTCGACTAAAAATACGATATTTAAAATACAATTTACAATAAAAAGAGTTAAGTATATAAGGGGAAGGAACGAAGTATTTGGCATGTGTTTGTCTGTCACAGTTTCGTCGCGGCACGAGAGATGGCACTGGTTTTAAATGGTCGTGGTTTTTTGTTTTGGCTGTAGTCAAATTGCTTTCTAAAAATATACATGTCATGTAAATAAGTTTTTTGATATAAACTATATAAATCAAATACTTAATACAAATAAAGCCGCGAACACAGATATGCGTATACACGTAACTAACGTTCATGCACGTGTGTTCCCAGGGAGCGTGGCCCAGCAGCGAATGTTATTGCAAAACCCTTAATGGACAAAAGAAATAATAAAATGATCATCTATTTCTTTCCACCTAACTTCATAAGAGATACCGAATAAATACGGTATCCGCACGGGCGAGAAATATGATAACCGAGGCTTTCGGGCTGGTAATAGTACCAGCCAAACTTTTACGTCTCCCCTTAGCGAGGAAATGGATTTGACGCAAGCGTAGCCGTGTGCGTTAATTGCCAATTTACGGCCCGGCGTAACGTAAAGTAGCTATACGTCTGCGAGAACTAGACTAAACTTTAGTGAACTAGTAAGCAAATTACTAAGAAGCTATCTTTAGATACAGCCATAACAACCAGCCACCGAGGAACAATTCGCTTATCGTTTACCCTACATTAGATCCAATTCCGTCATTAAACTATTTGTCATTTACTAAACAACCACTTTCGTCGAGGTTTCACTTGAATTAGCTTAAAGTGCCGCTAACATTGGACTTAGCACTGGAATATCCTTAGCAGCAAAGTAAGCTTTTAAACAAACATTAGTTTTTAAATGAGATTGAATTGCTTAAGCTTTTTTTAACACGTCTAGCCCCCCGCCATTCAAGAAATATTTGAATCAACTATAATGTGAAATAGAGTAGAGTTGGCTTTGTTTTAACATCGAACGAAACAAAAAGATATTCAACTCTGTTCCTATTTAAAATGATATACATTCCATTGAAGACGATACCTTTTAATAGATCTTTGAGCGGCTGGAGGCAACACCAACACCAGATTATAATTAAATTGAATAATAACACTTGCCCACCAACACACCAACACACCAACACGCCAACACAGTGCCAAGAACAACATAGCGGCTACCCGGGGTGTACTTAAATTACAGACGTAAAATTGAGGACACCCGAAGACTACCCATACAATAAAATAAAGAATCTATAACAAAAATACAACTAAGCCACACGATACAGATCTTTACAAGATTTGATTAAAATTCGATAATCTCTAACTAATGTAATTAATTAGGTAACAGATTTTGAGCTATTACACATTGCACATCCGATACACTCGGGGAGCCCTGAAACCAACGCGTTCATCGCAGGCTACCAACAATGGAAGGCGAACAGTGATAACAACTAGAGTTTAACCCCTTCAATACTTCTATGTTCTAAATTTCAAACGTGTAGCGATATCTACCTAGAAGACAGGCTTCCTAACGTCTCAAATTATATTGAGAAATCGTCAGTAACGATGCGCCACCCCATACTAAATATATAAATTTCGTACCTTAACTGCCTTATATAAAATTAACTCCAATGTTGTGATTATTTTTACATTCTGTCAGTGATTTCACTGTATTTGTACATAAGGAGAGTGAAGTTCCTTCATTTAAACCAATTTACGTAAAGTTTATTGATTTTAAACATAAAATGCATTGTTAAAAATATAAAATTAGTCAAATGTAACATCATGTAGTCATGTCATGTGTAAATCTTTGACATTATTATGTACATGTAGAGTCCATGTATGTGCTATAAATGTATTGAAAGGGTTAATTATAAACAGTAGAAACAGAGTCCCAGCGCCTTCATACAATTTTAGTTTGTTTCCATAACATTTTAAAGTTGTACAGTTAGCACTATTTAGCTGCAGTTGCAGTTAGTACAAAATCTTTAATTCTTTTGACTATAATGGTACTTGTGTATTTTTGAGCGCTTCATTGGTGACAAAAAATCCGCTCGGCTGTCAAATTCTAAACCTGTAACTTCATAAAACGTCTGGAATACGGACTGAAATCGCAGCGCAGGGCCTTAGAAGTAGAAATCTTAGTAACAAACTATTTGGACCTCGTTAATATCATACGTAATAATCAACGCTAACAACTACTCCGCCGTCCACCAAAAGGCCGATCTACGAGACTTGTTTGGCCTTTTAGAAGGACAGCAGGAACATAACCAGAAAAAGGGCTCCCCATATAACAACTATAAAATCTATTCTTTGAACACTAAAGCGATTGGTGATAGAAAAGGATAACAATAAATATAAAAACTACGAAAAACTTGTAAGGTTTTCGCATAATTTCATTCTAAACAACCTGTTTTCTTTGCTTTTGAGTATACTCATGAAATAAAATAAACTGAGTGGCTTTGGTAGAAGCCAGTGGAAAAAGAAGAGTTCGCTATGGAAGTGTTAGGGGAAGATCTGTGTTTAGTTAAGTTTTATATGATAATGATCTACAAAATGATTCAATTGACTGATCATTTCTCGGTTTAGACTATTAATCATTATACTCATTCAACAATGAGTCTTACAATAAGATATTCACTGAAATAAGTATTAAGTAGTTGAGATACTCGTAGCAAACCATGATTCTCATAAACAAAAATATTAGAGTACATGTTTTAATTATGGATTTTCCCGTCTAGCCGTTTAATCGGCGCTGACGTGGCCGACTAGTCGCCGACTATACATGTGGCCGGATAGTCGGCTTTTCCGACTATCCGGTACATCTCTAACAAATATGAAGTGACTGATAAATACTAACTAATTATAACGGCATTTTGATTCAAATAGGTTTGAAAAATGTTTATAAATACTTTTCTATCACCAAATCGGACACAAGAACAATGAAATTTGTTCTAAAATACCACCGTCACGAAGCCACAGGTAAAAATGACCCTTCCTTGCTTGTGTGGACGTTACGGCGAAGAAGATATTCAAATGTTGGGCTTTGTACACACCTATGGAATTCATTCGCACATGCTGCTCTGTCGAGACTGATCTCATCTATTTCACTAGACAGTCTTTATGAATTGTTGACTATTATTACATATATAAGGGTACATACGTATATAAGGGTGTGACCACACGAATCGACTGGTTGGTTGAAACTGATCGTTCGTTCTTGCACACCAATCCAATGATACACATATTCGAGAACAAAGATAACTTAAAATCGGGTCAAAAACATATTGATCTAATCGACACTTACCACTTTCACTGCCAGGAACGCGCCTAGCGGGCGCGTACGCCACAGGCGATTTCCGCTACTTAGCGGGAAAACCAAGGGTTCGGCTCGTCTTGGCAGTGAATGTGTTCATCGTATTTATGAAGTTTATTATTTTGATTAATTAACGATAGATTACTTACATAGAATGTTATTATACTTATAAAAGTCCATTAATTTCTACATATTTTCCACCGTAAACAAGATTCCATAAATGTGCATAAAGCCCATAAAACAGTTTACTGAGTGTAACAAGACGTACAAACTACGCGTTTATCGAATATCATTGATCGAAGATATGTCTACGGCTAACCGTCTACCTTAATATGAATAGTTAACTCTGCATAAGAATTATTTCCGTTTAGTATTTCCCACTTGCAACGTTTCTGAAACTATTTGTATGAAAAAGTCGAGTTCACGGACTTAAGCGGACTTTAGAGCTGGCTAAATTTAGTGCGCTAACTGGGGAGAGTAAAACCGCCTCACTAGTTAGCACGCTAAATTTAGACAGGTCTTAGAGCCGCTTTATTACTGTAATTGCAATAGACATAAATATAATGTTCCGATTTTGGCTGATTGGATATTCTCAAGTTTTATTACTATTATTTGTTCTAATGTTTTATAAGTATAATTAATAGTTTAATCCGTAAATATCTTGAAACTTGTGCAATGGGAGTTGAAAGTCATAATAAATCTCTCCATACACGCTCTGTGTACATATATCTACACTTCTACTTTCGAAGCTAGCACAAGAGATACAGTAACGCGACGCGACAAAAAATCTACCTTTCTCTTTCTAATTTACATAAATGGAGTGAGACAGGAGTCGACCGCGACTTGGCAGTAACTGGTGCTAGCTTCCCAGTAGTCTAAACACAACACCAATTGTCAAATCGGAAGTCTCAGTTCACATCCGATCGTCTATCACGAGTCTACTTTCATAAGATCTGTAGAGTTTTCTACGTCTCTATTTACTATTATATCTCTAAGATATATATATTCGAGTTTGTCAAAGTCATCATGGAACGTTAAAAACGTTTGTACGTATATCGGGAGTCATGTTTTAATCGAATTAAATCCTTATAGTATAGCCAGTTAGGTCTATAATTGTGCGCGCAATAGCGAGGTTGATACCGGAAAATGTATTCTAACGAGTTACCTTAAGTTATAATAAATATTGCTTCACGTCATTGAGCATAATTAATTCTACCTAGAGCTGAATTATTACACGAAACAGATTAATTAATAATAATAATAAAACTTTTTTTTTTCAAAGGGCTACAATATATTTATCTGCCGAAGTTAATTCAAAATAGACCCTAAGGTACGTTATTCCATGAATAACTGATATATAAGCGGTAAGGGTCTTTTTTCAAACCACAGACTTCGAAAAAGTCTAATAATTCAGCATCTATAATTTTTGGATCAGAGTAAACAAACAATACACAGTTTACGTACGATATTACGTTCACTATAGGTAACCGTTGTGCGGAACGACAGACAGACATACATCACGAGTGCGTACGGATGTGTAGTCGCAATTCGCCGGCGTGGGGACTGTGGCAGTCTCAAAAAAATGTTCTCTTTTTTAAATAATAAAATACAATTGCAACTACTCGAAACTTTTTTAGAGGCAGGCAGATTTATCATTTTAATTATACAGTACAAAAAACTGTCTAAAAGTTGTATTTTAATAATCGGTTCAACTATTGATGACGAATTATTTAGTTAACTATGTATATATTTGAATGCCCATTCGTTGCCGAGGCGCAAATATTCAGTTAGGACGCGATTCTTGCTTTGACGTTACGGTCAATTTAAATATGTGATTTCATCCATAAGCGTCCACTATAGCCTATGGATGCTCAAAGGACACAAGCTCGTTGCCTTTATTGTTAAAATGATTAAAGTTATATGATTCTGTCAGGGTTCTGAAAAATTAACATTATACATCTAATAAAAGTCCTGCCCCAAGTTGAGAGTGCCGCCACAGTGTCCACACGGCGTCGTGTCTCGCGTGCGTGTCGTGTCGCCCGCGTGTCGTGTCGCCCGCGTGTCGCGCCCGTGCCGCCCGCGCGTCGCTCACGGCGGCAGGTTCATCTGCAGCGTCTGCAGGTACGCCGAAGTGGAGTTTAGGAGCCCTATCCGTTGCTTCTGCTTCCGTTGCTCTGTCATCTGGCGGGGAAAAGAAAATGGTTGAGAGGTCATCATCATCATCATTATATCAGCCGATAGACGTCCATTGCTGGACATAGGCCTCCCCCAAAGAGTGCCAAAGTGACCGGTCCTGCGCCACCCGCATCCAGCGACTCCCGCAACCTTTACCAGGTCATCAGTCCACCTTGTGGGGGGCCTACCCACGCCGCGCCTTCCGGTACGTGGTCGCCACTCGAGAACCTTTCCGCCCCAACGGCCATCGGTTCTACGTGCTATGTGGTTGAGAGGTAAATAACTAAATATATACGGGGTGTACCAAAAATGGGGTGTGAACCGACCAAGAGCATATTCGGTAGCGCATTGCGATTCCAAAGAAGCATTTGTTTATTTTTGTTTTAACGATATTTTTGTTTTTAATTACATTACAGTCTTTGTTTTTGTTCACATTCCTGACGGTGAAGGGTGGGAGAGATTTTTCCATTTTCAACCGCCGCGCGCACAGCTGTGTTATGAAATCGAATATCGTTTATTATATCGTTATTATATTATAATAATTATATCGTTTATTGCTTTAAATGGTTAATGTTTTGTGTATGTTTTTTGATACGCAGGTGACAGCTTTTTCGTTTTTGTTGTCATTCACAACCACAAGCAATGTAAGATAGATAGATAGATATATAAATCATTTATTTGGCATTATGCAACAAAATAAAAACAAAGAAATACAGAAAAAAAGAAACAGAAAAAAAACAACAATAAAAGAACAAGTAAAACAATTGTGGTACGGAACTAATTACGGCATACTTGTGCGTTGCAATAATGCCAAAAAGGTACTGACTCAGTTTTGCTTTGCTCGTGTGAGCTAGCACTGATATTCTGCCAACAAGAATTGTGAACAAGAACTTTCATGTGAACACAAACTTCGAAGTAAACAAAGAAACCGGTTTAGTGCCTAATAAGATCTTGTTTTCCCTCTGGGTTGAAAGGCTAGATGGCCGTCGCTTTCGTAAAACTAGTGCCTACGCCTAATTTTGGGATTGGGTAACAAAGGGGACCTTGAGCTCGTTTATGGGGTCGAAAAACGGTGGGACGATGGTTAAATAATTTTCTTATTACGATTCAGTTTGTAAAAATAGAGTAAGGGTACCTGGTCGCGCAGCTCCGTGAGCAGCTCGGTGAGCGCGCGCACGGAGGCCTGCGCGCGCTCGAGCTGCGCCTGCAGCGCGCGCAGCTCCAGCTCGCCGCCCTCGCCCTCGCCGCCGCCCAGCAGGGACAGCGCGCGCAGGCGAGGGAACCACTCCAGGTTGGAGGACTGGAACACAAAGGTACCTGGTCGCGCAGCTCCGTGAGCAGCTCGGTGAGCGCGCGCACGGAGGCCTGCGCGCGCTCGAGCTGCGCCTGCAGCGCGCGCAGCTCCAGCTCGCCGCCCTCGCCCTCGCCGCCGCCCAGCAGGGACAGCGCGCGCAGGCGAGGGAACCACTCCAGGTTGGAGGACTGGAACACAAAGGTACCTGGTCGCGCAGCTCCGTGAGCAGCTCGGTGAGCGCGCGCACGGAGGCCTGCGCGCGCTCGAGCTGCGCCTGCAGCGCGCGCAGCTCCAGCTCGCCGCCCTCGCCCTCGCCGCCGCCCAGCAGGGACAGCGCGCGCAGGCGAGGGAACCACTCCAGGTTGGAGGACTGGAACACAAAGGTACCTGGTCGCGCAGCTCCGTGAGCAGCTCGGTGAGCGCGCGCACGGAGGCCTGCGCGCGCTCGAGCTGCGCCTGCAGCGCGCGCAGCTCCAGCTCGCCGCCCTCGCCCTCGCCGCCGCCCAGCAGGGACAGCGCGCGCAGGCGAGGGAACCACTCCAGGTTGGAGGACTGGAACACAAAGGTACCTGGTCGCGCAGCTCCGTGAGCAGCTCGGTGAGCGCGCGCACGGAGGCCTGCGCGCGCTCGAGCTGCGCCTGCAGCGCGCGCAGCTCCAGCTCGCCGCCCTCGCCCTCGCCGCCGCCCAGCAGGGACAGCGCGCGCAGGCGAGGGAACCACTCCAGGTTGGAGGACTGGAACACAAAGGTACCTGGTCGCGCAGCTCCGTGAGCAGCTCGGTGAGCGCGCGCACGGAGGCCTGCGCGCGCTCGAGCTGCGCCTGCAGCGCGCGCAGCTCCAGCTCGCCGCCCTCGCCCTCGCCGCCGCCCAGCAGGGACAGCGCGCGCAGGCGAGGGAACCACTCCAGGTTGGAGGACTGGAACACAAAGGTACCTGGTCGCGCAGCTCCGTGAGCAGCTCGGTGAGCGCGCGCACGGAGGCCTGCGCGCGCTCGAGCTGCGCCTGCAGCGCGCGCAGCTCCAGCTCGCCGCCCTCGCCCTCGCCGCCGCCCAGCAGGGACAGCGCGCGCAGGCGAGGGAACCACTCCAGGTTGGAGGACTGGAACACAAAGGTACCTGGTCGCGCAGCTCCGTGAGCAGCTCGGTGAGCGCGCGCACGGAGGCCTGCGCGCGCTCGAGCTGCGCCTGCAGCGCGCGCAGCTCCAGCTCGCCGCCCTCGCCCTCGCCGCCGCCCAGCAGGGACAGCGCGCGCAGGCGAGGGAACCACTCCAGGTTGGAGGACTGGAACACAAAGGTACCTGGTCGCGCAGCTCCGTGAGCAGCTCGGTGAGCGCGCGCACGGAGGCCTGCGCGCGCTCGAGCTGCGCCTGCAGCGCGCGCAGCTCCAGCTCGCCGCCCTCGCCCTCGCCGCCGCCCAGCAGGGACAGCGCGCGCAGGCGAGGGAACCACTCCAGGTTGGAGGACTGGAACACAAAGGTACCTGGTCGCGCAGCTCCGTGAGCAGCTCGGTGAGCGCGCGCACGGAGGCCTGCGCGCGCTCGAGCTGCGCCTGCAGCGCGCGCAGCTCCAGCTCGCCGCCCTCGCCCTCGCCGCCGCCCAGCAGGGACAGCGCGCGCAGGCGAGGGAACCACTCCAGGTTGGAGGACTGGAACACAAAGGTACCTGGTCGCGCAGCTCCGTGAGCAGCTCGGTGAGCGCGCGCACGGAGGCCTGCGCGCGCTCGAGCTGCGCCTGCAGCGCGCGCAGCTCCAGCTCGCCGCCCTCGCCCTCGCCGCCGCCCAGCAGGGACAGCGCGCGCAGGCGAGGGAACCACTCCAGGTTGGAGGACTGGAACACAAAGGTACCTGGTCGCGCAGCTCCGTGAGCAGCTCGGTGAGCGCGCGCACGGAGGCCTGCGCGCGCTCGAGCTGCGCCTGCAGCGCGCGCAGCTCCAGCTCGCCGCCCTCGCCCTCGCCGCCGCCCAGCAGGGACAGCGCGCGCAGGCGAGGGAACCACTCCAGGTTGGAGGACTGGAACACAAAGGTACCTGGTCGCGCAGCTCCGTGAGCAGCTCGGTGAGCGCGCGCACGGAGGCCTGCGCGCGCTCGAGCTGCGCCTGCAGCGCGCGCAGCTCCAGCTCGCCGCCCTCGCCCTCGCCGCCGCCCAGCAGGGACAGCGCGCGCAGGCGAGGGAACCACTCCAGGTTGGAGGACTGGAACACAAAGGTACCTGGTCGCGCAGCTCCGTGAGCAGCTCGGTGAGCGCGCGCACGGAGGCCTGCGCGCGCTCGAGCTGCGCCTGCAGCGCGCGCAGCTCCAGCTCGCCGCCCTCGCCCTCGCCGCCGCCCAGCAGGGACAGCGCGCGCAGGCGAGGGAACCACTCCAGGTTGGAGGACTGGAACACAAATTTCATTATACTTGTACTAGCTTCTGCCCGCGTCTCCGTCCGCGTGGGACACGTTTATATCGTAGCTCCATACAAACTTTTACCCCCCACTTCATCCCCTTGGGGGATGATTTCCGGGATAAAAACTATCCTTTGTCCTTCCCCAGGACTCAAACTATCTCTGTACCAAATTTCATCCAAATCTGTTCACCGGTTTAAGCGTGAAGAGGTTACAGATAAACACTTTCGCATTTATAATATTAGTATGGATACTATAGTATCACTGTATATCTCAGAATGGAACCGTGAACCCGAAGGAACAGCGCAGCGGGTGCAAAATGAATAGTTCTACTATCAGCGTCAAACATTGTCAATATAGGTAGTTAGTGGCATGTTGCGTGGGTGCTGTGCTGTACCTTGATCATGGAGTGGACGTAGCTCTCGGGCCCGGTGTACTCGGTGGGGTCCTTGACCCGCACCAACACCATGAAGTAAAGGTAGTGCCACATGTTGTGTTCGCTTTTTATGTGTTCCTCGAATGAGACCGTTTTGTTGTCGAACGCTGATCTGTTCAATCCTGTAACAACAGTTTAATAATCAATAAAAGGTAAAAACATACTTTTTAACACAAGCCTGAGTCTTCATCATAATCCTCGTGAAATGAGCCCCAGTGGACAATTTTGTAAGTCCATATACACGTTGATTGCAATGTAAAGTAGGGTTTACACGGGTGACTAAAGCCGCGCGATTTTTGCCGCACGGCTAAAATCGACCTAAAATCGACCGTCTAAATGGCAATTCGACGTGACTAATTTCCATTTAGACGAACGACTTTAGCCGCGCGGCAAAAATCGTGTAAACCCCACTTTAGACTATTTGTAACTTATAGTTTCGTAAAGCAGGCCACATGGTTAAAGCAATGAGGCTGTAGTTTGAGTGGCCGAGAGCCAGCCGGATGGCTCGCGGTATTTGATCTCCCGAAGCGTTGTGGAACCGCACTGCGCAACCCGAACTGAGCCAACTTGGACTGGGGCGGAAATAGAAAGATTTAAGGAAACAAATTGGCACAATGACCGGTCCTGCGCCACCGCACCCAGCCGACTCCCGCGACCTTCACCAGGTCAGCAGGCCATCTTTTGGAGGGTCTACTCACGCTACGACTGCGCTACGTTTTGGTATATACACGTCAAAATATATGGTCAAGTTCCTTGTAAAACCTTAGTGCCGCTAGATGATATATCCGAAAGAAACACTTTCCGTCAACAATTAAGGCAGATGCCTTTGAAAAATCACGGGTTCCCCTCATTTTACCAAAAAACGTTTGACCGAATGCTGTTTCATAGAATTTTCATTTCTTTCGTTAACTTTTTAGGTAAAGCTTAAAGGTTATTGTGTAGAACCCATTAGATTAGGTTAGGTTTGTTTTATAACAATCCTGAAGTTTACAGTTTCCGAAAAAAAAAAAGTTTTCGATGAAATGGTAATTCGGCGAAACATTCATTCGACGAGACGTTTGTCGGTAAACCATAAATCACACATAATTTTCCAATGCCAAAGTATACTGACCGCAAACGAAGCAATGGTTCTTAAGTATCAGCTCCTTCTGCTGCTTCTCGCTACGCAGGTCAGCGAAGGTGTCGATGATCACGCCGAAGATGAGGTTCAGCACGATGATGATCACCACGAAGAAGAACAGCAGGTCGTACACCACCCGTGCCACGAACAGGGGCTCCTGGGGGTGGACACGTTTATGAGTTTTATATTTAAAAAAATAGAGGTTTGCTGCGAAATGTGAAATCGCGGTGTGCAGTAAGGAGCAGAAGTAGCCACGCAAAATAATAAGCTCAAAATTATCTAAACAGTGCTTATTCTCTTGAGGTTAGAGTTGTGTGTGTGTGTGTGTGTGTGTGTGTGTGTGTGCTCACCCAGCTGGCAGGCGCGCGCAGTACGTCCCCGATGCCGCCCCCGTTCCTGAGCCCCTGGTTGAGCGTGCTCACGATGCACATGATGAGCGAGTCGCAGGAGCGCTCGCGCAGGTCGCCGCCGACGGAGACGAAGCGGCCGCGGGAGCATTGCGGGGACGAGTGGAGGTACTTGTTCGAGGGGTCGTCGGAGCACTTGTCCATGTCGTAGCGGGGGTCTTCGTCGTCTGGGGAACGTAGATGCAAAGCCTTTAAGAACGCATTTCACTACACGACATCTAGGGTTTTTTTTCTAAATCAAGGTTGGTGTTAAGTGCTTCAAGCGACATAGTCGCGAAAACAAGTCCCGAAGAAGACGAAACCCGGCTCCCGAAGAGTTCGAAACACAGCCCGTAGTGACAATTATAATACGTGAGTTTAACCGTGTATTCATTAACAGTTCATCATTGTTACTTTTCTTTGATCTTTGTTCTTATCCTATATTAGCTTCTTTGTTCTTTGCTATTTATTGTTTCTAATAGTTTGTGCATTTGGTTAATACTAGCCTTAGGCTTAGGCTAGGGTTATTAAAATTAAAAGCTTTTATTTAACTTGCAATGTATGTATGTAATTTGTTCGGGTGGAATCTTTGAACTCAATTTTGAAGTAGATCTTCAACCGATTGAGCTGGAAGTTTGGATGACAATGCACGATAAGGTACGTGACGTCATTCTAAATCCAATATGGCGGAATAATTATTTTTAATGCACTTCTACAATATAGGTATCAAATGAAAGGGCTCGTTGAGAGCAACTCGAAAAATAATGTGACGTCATTCTAAATCCAATATGGCGGACCATCCAAGATGGCGGAATAGTTATTTTTAATGCACTTCTACAGTATGGGTATCAAATGAAAGGGCTCGTTGAGAGCAACTCGAAAAATAATGTAACGTCATTCTAAATCCAATATGGCGGACCATCCAAGATGGCGGAATAGTTATTTTTAATGCACTTCTACAGTATGGGTATCAAATGAAAGGGCTCGTTGAGAGCAACTCGAAAAATAATGTGACTTGTGTGATAATGAGATGAACAGACTAAGAAACCTAGCCAGCGATAACTAAAAAGTAAAAAATAAATTAAAAGCAAAAAAAACCTTATTAAAAAAAGCTTTTATTTTAACGCTCTAAAAGAAGAAAATAAAATTTTCCTCTTCTTCTTCTTCAACTATGAACTCACAACCTCATTATACACAACTTATATGGTCATAGAAGCTTGCCGCGCGATTTTCTTGTGTAAATAAACTAACTTACCTACTCATTGATTTATGTAAAATCTGCTAAGTTTAAATTAATAAAATTTCAATGAATTAAATATTGATCATCGCGACAGGTTTTTATGACCATACTAGCTTCCGCCCGCGACTTCGTCTGCGTGGACTCGGGATAAAAACTATCCTATATTTTAATGATGCGCCAGTCCTGTTCTCTTTCTCTTCATAAATAATTTGAATGTACCCACTACTAACATTAATTAATTTAAGTCTGTACCTACTAACAACTATATGGGCCACGGCCTGAAATAAACGTTTATTTAATTTAATTTAATTTAATTTTAATCCAGGCTATAAACTATCTTCGTGGAAAATTTCATTCAATTCGGTTCAGCCGTTTAATCGTGATTGAGTAACAAACATCCAAACATCTAAACTTTCGCATTTATAATATTAGTAGGATAAGTTGTGTATAATGAGGTTGTAAGTTCATAGTTAAAATTTAAAAGGAAATTTTATTTTCTTCTTTTTAGAGCGTTTAATAAAGAGCTTTTTTAAGTTTTTTTTTTGCTTTTAATTTATTATAATTTATGTTTTGTTTATTTCTCATGCTCCGCACGTTGCGCTGTGTGTAGCATTATAGAACCTAAGTTAAAATACAATGTCACTACCTGTGAGTTCCTATAATTGGCTTTTGTATCCACTGTCAATGTTTATTGTATGAATATCCCTGTTGGTTCTCCTAATAAATAAATAAATAATAAATAAATAAATAAATAGTCTTTTTGACAAGTATCTTTAGAATGATAGCAACATATAGCGTTGATCAGTATTTAATCGTAAGGTGTTACAACCCGCCCTAAGCCGGATTCATACTGATCGGACGTGCCGCAATGCTTAAAAACGATATTGGGTTTATTGGGTTTACATTTAGTTTGGATAGATTCACATCCATCTGCGCTCTGATGTGACAGCGTCTGAAGTAAGGCGTGAAAGCTCGACAGAGAGCATCACGCAAACCATTATATAATTATAGTTCAATCCACGAGAACGGCACAGTTATTAGAAGGCCTTAGTTTCAATCATCCGGGAGATTATCGGAGGTCTTAAGATCTCGACTGCGGGTCTCAGCCAGTGTGTTACCTGAAGAGGGATCGTCCTGCTCCCGGTACCATCGAAGATTCTATGCAAGGTGCACAGGTTATCCGGGCCGCTACTCAGGAGGGAGCAGACTGGCTTCAGACCGAACCGTTCCTGCACGGAGCAGATCAACACACTTCCAATCATCGTGGAGGAGGCATCAGAATGGCAACGCGGGGTATACCTTACCGTCGTCGATTTCGAAAAAGACTTCGACATCGTCCGATGGTCCAGAATCTGGTCCCGACTTGATAAAATTGGAATTCCACCCAAGATCAGCTTCTGCTCTAGTTATAGAGCAAGATGGCCTTACTCGTATATTTGAAGATATCAGCATCCGCGCGGGGGTTTGACAGGGCTGCCTGCTTTCACCTCTCCTATTCCTGATTGTCCTAGCTGACATCAAGCTAACAACAAATGCCAGCGAGCGGAGAGGTATAGAGTGGGGGTTAACTGAAACAGCGTAGGCTGATGACCTCTGCTTGTGGCTACACAAGCACGCTAATATGTAAGCTAAATTGGACAATCTACAGTGAGGCTTCTTAAAATCAACGCGCGGGAGACCCAGGAAATGCGTACTGAGGGTAGGAAATCATCACCACTGTTACTAGGCTCGGAAGCTATACATAGAGTACAGAAGTTTACCTACCTTGGCAGCGTCGTGTCGCAAACCGGAGGGACGGAAGAGGACATCGCTTCTAGGACAGCCAAGGCCCGGGCGACCTCCGTGCAACTGCGACCCTTATGGCAGTCTAAGAAGCTCACGCGTAGGGTGAAATTAAAAATGTTTCGCTCTTATGTCATGACAGTCCTGCTCTACGGGTGCGAAACGTGGAGATCAAATACATCACGCACCGTATCCAGATTTTCGTCAACCGATGCCTTAGGCAGATCGTCGGTATTTACTAGCCCAAAAAGATCTCCAATGAAGAATTCTGCATGGGGATATCTGTTCAGAAACGCCAAACGGTCACCAAAATAAACGCCTCGAGTGGGCTTGGATCGGTCACACTTTAGAGTGACGAGCTCCTAATTACGTCCCAAGGGAAGCCCTGCAATGGAAACCGCAAGGGAAGAGGAAACGAGGCCGGCCGAAACAGATGAACTGATTACCTTATCTTTATAGCTAAACAACTATAGAGTTAAGACTCTTCCGCCGCGCCGGTCGTCAGATTATACTATAGGTAAGTGCGTATAGCGTCGCACCTACCTATGATGGACGAGGCTGAGACTTTATGTACAGGGTTTATTTACATAACTAACTATTTACAAATTAATATATGTATTGCATAAAACATAAAGGATTGATATTTTAAATCGCAAACGGCTGAAGTAGAGCGATGACAGAGCTGTTGACCACGTTGCACGGCAACGGGTCGCTGCTGCGCGCAGGCGCGCGATATTAGGACCGTGGCGGCCGAGCAGGCCGCTACAATACCTACATATGGAAAATATTTAGTAACAGATTTTTGCCGTCTGCAAGCTGGCCCGGTGGTCACGTACCGTCAAGACGATCGACGCCGAGCAGGAAGTGGTCGCGGAAGAACATGTAGCCGACGATGGAGAACATGTAGACCAGCACCAGCGCCAGCACGGCCGTCAGCAGGATGGACCGGCCGTTGCGTGTCACTGATCGCATCACGTTCAGTAGGGTCTCTTCGCGGTACACAATGTCTAGAAGCTGGAACAAAATCAAGAAAAAAAAACTAAATTTGTAAATGGAGTTCATAGAGAAATGATAATTATAGAGGGACTATAGGCATTTTTTGTTTATCACCAGAAATGTCAAACATCAATTGAAACTAACGTTATGTATAAAACTCGAGTTATCCGGGATGTTGAAAATGAATTAGTTTTGCCAGGCAAAGTAGAACCCAACTCTTATGCTGTGCGTACAGTCTATCATATTGTAGAGTTGTGGGCTTGTAGTGACCTCAGCACCCTTCACTTATGCAGGGCTGTGGGGACCACGTACCAGCACCGAGAAGAAGAATGGGTGGCAGCAGATGCCCATGAAGCAGAAGCCGAGATAGGCGCCGTGGTACAGCAGCTCAGGGTCGCGCAGCACCCGGTACCCCTTCGACAGGGTGCCCTGGTTGCCCATGATGGACACCAGGTGCACGCCCTTCACCACTATCTGGAAGCAGAGGGAGGGTTACATTAGTGGAGTCCGTCCATGCCAAGGGTGGCACCAAACCGTCTGTCATCGTAAGCGGTGTTCGTTCAAATTTAATTTGTATGGAAAGTTTGACAAGTTTCTATGGGATGACAGTTGCCGGCGCCATATTCAACGTTGATCGGTCTGCAATCGTAAGCGAATGTATGGATCGACCCCGATTGTACGGACCCCGGACGAGCGCGGCAGCCAGGTCACACACTCACCGTGAGCATGCCGAGGGTCCACAGCGTGGGCTCGGGTCCCGCGCTGAAGATGAGCCGCACGATGCCGCTGGCGAGCAGCGCGCGGACCCCGGACGAGCGCGGCAGCCAGGTCACACACTCACCGTGAGCATGCCGAGGGTCCACAGCGTGGGCTCGGGTCCCGCGCTGAAGATGAGCCGCACGATGCCGCTGGCGAGCAGCGCGCGGACCCCGGACGAGCGCGGCAGCCAGGTCACACACTCACCGTGAGCATGCCGAGGGTCCACAGCGTGGGCTCGGGTCCCGCGCTGAAGATGAGCCGCACGATGCCGCTGGCGAGCAGCGCGCGGACCCCGGACGAGCGCGGCAGCCAGGTCACACACTCACCGTGAGCATGCCGAGGGTCCACAGCGTGGGCTCGGGTCCCGCGCTGAAGATGAGCCGCACGATGCCGCTGGCGAGCAGCGCGCGGACCCCGGACGAGCGCGGCAGCCAGGTCACGAGCGCCGCTGCGCTGCCGGATACGCACCAAACCACCAGGGATAGGTGCTGGCCCAGTTCTGGTGACATTGGAATAACTTATTAATCAATCAATCAATCAAGCGTTTATTGCACCATGGTAAAAAAATACAGTTTTTACATGTATAAAGCACAAAAGTATCTCATGGACCTTGGAAGGGTTTTGAAAAACCTTAAAAATAAGCTTTATGGCAACTACTATAATTAATATGCATAAAATCTAGATTTGTTAATTTACAAACTAATGAACAGAATAAGGAACAGATGACTTTAAACAAAAGAATACTGACAAAAGCTAAGATATTGCTAAAGCTTGTCATCGAAAAACTCATTCATTGTATAGTAACATTTTTGTGCAAGAAATGATTTCAGTTTCTTGGCATATAAACTGTTTTTTTGTTCCTGCTTAATTAATATGAGTCTGGGAGATGATTGTAACACTTTACTGCTGCATAGTGAGGGCTGTTGCGAAATATTTGCGTGTTTGAGGTAGGCAATTTGAGTTTATGTTTAAACCTTTTATTTGTGTACTCCTCGAATAAGTAGGTGTGCATTTTTTCTCACAAATAAGCCCAATTCCAAAATATATAGGCATGGCAACTTACCCAAGTATGCCATGTTTCATAAAATGAGGCTTGCAGCTATCCCAGTTTCTTATACCTAAGATTATTCTTATGCATTTCTTTTGCATGACGAATAGGTCGTGTGCGTCCGTACTATTACCCAACATTATAATTCCGTGCCGTAGCCACGAGTGTGTGAAGGCATAGTAGGCAGAGAGTGCTGTAGCAAAGTTGGTTGCTTTACGGAGAGTGAATAATGCATAGTAGAACTTGGCTATCTTGGTTTTAATATTTGATACGTGGGTTTTCCAATTTATATATTTATCAAGCGTGATGCCCAAAAGGTTAAAATTATCCACCTCTTCAATTTCTACATTGTCAAAAGTTAGTTTTAGGTGTAGTGTCTTTCTCTGGTATGGGAGAAATTGTATTAGTTTAGTTTTAGTTGAGTTTATGGTGAGGTTGTGATCTCCCATCCAATGGTTAATTTGGTTTAAGGTTTTGGATAATTTGGTGTTAAAATTGTCGTTAACATTAAAATCAAAAATAAGAGACACCATCTGCAAACATGGTACATTTGGTATCGATTGCTTTCGGGAGGTCGTTTATATATACTAAAAAGAGTAAACACGCCAGAACGCTACCCTGCGGAATTGACCCCCTTACTTCTATTATATCAGAACGGACCGATTCCCGAACATAAGACGAAGGATTGAGGTAATCTATTTGGACGATCTGTGTTCGCTTTTCGAGATAAGATCTGAACCAATCGTGAACTAGGCCTCGGATCCCTGAGCCGTACAATTTGTTTAACAAAATC
Organism: Epinotia bilunana; assembly: GCA_947049275.1. Classification (NCBI taxonomy): domain Eukaryota; kingdom Metazoa; phylum Arthropoda; class Insecta; order Lepidoptera; family Tortricidae; genus Epinotia; species Epinotia bilunana. The sequence continues at coordinate 2,170,491 of OX346275.1, read as the reverse complement.
TTATGTGAGACTCTATCGCACGCTATGGCGAGGTCTAGAAGTAGTCAGACTGCATGGCGTTTGCTATTTATAGTCTCTAAAATTCCCTGCATGTAATTGCTAACAGCAAGGGTAGTGGATCTATTCTTTCTGAAACCATATTGGCTGTCGTCTAGAACATGGTTTTTTTCTAAAAATTTATAAACCCGATGACACATACATTTTTCAAATACTTTAGAGAATGAAGGTAGAAGCGCTATGGTGCGATAGTTATTTTTATCAAGAGTGCTACCCTTTTTATGTATAGGCTTTATTATTGAAACTTTCAGCTGTTGAGGGAAAACCCCTTTATTAAGTTATTCACGTTATCGAAGTCGGATATAGCGAGGCATGTTCGGCCATTCACCACAAACGCTCAAGATTAAGAATCGCGAATCGATTTGAAACGTATCCGTGACCATGACCTTGTTGATGCAAGTTACCCGTTTCCTAATATCCGAATACGTCTGAAACTCCCACTTAAAATTGGTAGGAGGGTTATGATCAGGGCATAAAATTTAAAAAATAAAATGCTTCTATGACTTACAGATCATTTGTATCGGGTTTGGGTACAAGGGAAAATCAAACGGTTCACTAATGTTAGACCAAACAACTTTGGCCAAGTGTTTCATTTGACCTAATGCATTTTTTTCTTAAATAGAAAGCTTTATAGGATTATTATAAAACAAACCTAACCTAAGCTAATGACTTCTATTTGATGATATTCAAAGAATACCCGAGAATACCACTGTTTTGACGAAAAATGCATTAGGTCAAATGAAACATTTGTCAAATGATACATTTGGCTAAAAGTTGTTTGGTCAAGAGACAGAACATATAAGTTTCGAATTCACGATATTCGAGACGCCTCCAGAGTATTCTGTGATGTTTTTGAATAAAATCATCAAGTGGTAAAAGTCCTAATTTAATTCCGAAATGTGTACAATATTTTGTACACAAGCCTGACAAAGTCTGAGATCTTACTATCCATGACGGAGCGGTCCATTCATATCAATCGCAATAGGGGTGTGGTGTAGACACTAAATACAATAATTATAATGTCTTATTTTCTCCAAAAAGGATCAAAAATGTAGTCAAATGGAGAAAAAAGCAATGTTAAATAATCACAAAGTTAGGTGTCCAATGTTTTAAGAAGGTGTAGGTTCTGTCCCTCTTCCGCAAAACGCAACTTCATATGAACAGATTGTCATTTATTATGACAATCTAGTAAGCAATATTAAAACGGTTCATCATCATCATCATCATATCAGCCGAAAGACGTCCACTGCTAGACATAGGCCTCCCCCAAAGAGTGCCACAATGACCGGTCCTGCGCCGGCACTGCCCACATCCAGCGGACTCCCGCGACCTTTACCAGGTCATCAGTCCACCTTGTAGGGGGCCTACCCACGCTGCGCCTTCCGGTACGTGGTCGCCACTCGAGAACCTTTCCGCCCCAACAGCCATCGGTTCTACGTGCAATGTGCCCCCCCCACTGCCACTTAAGTTTAGCGATTCGGAGGGCTATATCGGTTACCTTGGTTCTGCTGCGGATAGCCTCATTTCTGATGCGATCGCGCAGAGAAACTCCCAACATAGCCCTCTCCATTGCCCTTTGGGTGACTTTGAGCCTTCTTATGAGGCCCATAGTAAGCGACCACGTTTCCGTGCCATACGTCATCACTGGCAACACACACTGGTCAAAGACTCTCGTCTTGAGACACTGCGGAATATTGGACGAAAAGATGTGCCGTAGCCTCCCGAATGCTGCCCAGCCGAGTCGGATTCGACGATTGACCTCTTTCTCAAAGTTGGACCTACCTAACTATATCCGAATGGAATTTTCGTCACTAGGCATATTTTTTTGCTTTCTTTCTTTTGGAGTGATAAAAATTTTCGAGTCTACGAGTACACCCGTATTCGACCGGTATTTGAAAGGAATCAATTTGAGGAGCATTCAATTGTTAGATATGAGTATCACTCCAAGTTATGACGTCATCACGCCAAATCTCAATGCAAAGAGTAGCCCTATTGATTAGCTCCGTTTGAAGACACTACTTGAAAAAGATGAGCATCCTAAATAGATAAAAAGTGTGAGTAGTATCAAATGCATGCATGAGTGTTTGTGTGTTTGTGTGTGTGTGTGTGTGTGTGTGTGTGTGTGTGTGTGTGTGTGTGTGTGTGTGTGTGTGTGTGTGTGTGTGTGTATGTAAAAAATATATATATTGTGATTACTCCAGTCCGGTAGCTATAGTGAACATGCACTGTAATGTAGCAAATTGATAACGTACTATCTTATAGTTGGACTATTCCCCCTCATACCACAGAATGATAAGATTAATGAAGGCACAGGTCCCCTGCGGTTAGGTGCGAAATGTTAGACAGAAACACACTACAATAACGGAAGAGAGAATCAGATAAACATCGAATTAAATTATTTTAGAGATGCCTACTGGGTCACTTTCTTTGTCCCGGAGGAAGTTACGTTTTAGATCAAGTGTATGTTTTAGATCATGCAATTAGGATTAGTTTAAAACATGCAGGGTACTTTTAAACTCACTTTGTACCATCTGATAGGCTAGAAAGTTAGCGTGCACTTCTAAATAAAGTTGGCAACGACAGTAGAGACAGAACGATAGAAAATTCAGAAGATTTATATATGTAATTAAAGTTTGTACTTCAAGTATAGTTAAGTGTGGCCAGCGAGTCGTCTCACAAGAATATTTTTTTCAAATTCTTTATATGGCAACTATTTAAGAGATAAGTGGTCAGTAATAAAGTACCTATTACGCGATGCATTTCGTGTTGCATTTTTTTGTGACGCGTTTCGTTGGCCAGACTCTAGATGTAAATGGGTGAATCAACTTTTTTCTATCACTGTTTGCCATGGTTACGTATCTCGAGACACTTTTGGTTTACATTCACCAAATGTAAGTTTATTTCTCGTCAAGTTCAACCCCCTTTCGAATGGACCATTTTCCAAGCTTGTTAGAAGTCCATGTTGTAACAACTTTTCTAAGAACATCTGTCACATTTTCTCCTGGCTCACGGGCAGAATAATAACAAGAAATAGTTGATTGACCCAAATAGTCGACATTTCAGAAGATTTATACGTGTGCTTAAAGTTTCTACAGTAAGTATAGTATAGTAAAGTAGATGTGAATAGTAGCAGTTTCAGAAGATTTATACAAGTTAAGTTCCCGTTATAAGTATAAATAAATCCTACTAATATTATAAATGCGAAAGCTTGGATGTTTAGATGTTTGTTACTTGTTTGTTACTGTTTGATGTTAGGCTCAACCGATTTGAATGAAATTGTGCACGAAGACAGTTTAAAACCTGGATTAAAATATAGGACAGTTTTTATCCCGGGTCCACGCAGATGAAGTCGCGGGCGGAAGCTAGTAAATAATAAATTCGTATTGAGTTCGAACACTACGGTGTTATGTAAAAGAGTAAACATACAAACTTACTGGGGGTTTCTTCTTGAAATGGATAGAAAAAGGCAACGATGACGTTGATTAGAACAGCGAAGTTAAATAGTATCGTGCTCCACAGAGACATGTAGGATGACACCCAGAACAGAAGGGGTTGGCCTGCGGACAAAATGACAATGTAATGGTCAAAATATGGCTAAGAAATACTATCAAACATGTCAACAAAGAACTTCGTAAAGATAAAGATCGTCACTATCATTGTCATCTCCCTAGCGTTATTCCCGGTTGTGCCCTCAAGGAGCCCGGGGTCCGCTTTGACACCTAATCCCAAGATTTGGCATAGGCACTAGTTTTACGAAAGCGACTACCATCTGACCCCTCGACCCAGAGGGAAAACTAGGTCTTATTGGGATTAGAACGGTTTCCCCGCGGTATTTTTCTTCACCGAAAAGCCTCTGTTAAATATCAAATGATATTTCGTACGTACATACAGGTAAATTACTTTCGAGACGTTTCTGTATTTGTATATTTACAAGGACACACGTACACGTTGGCGTACATACACACTTACGTGTGTGTGTGTGAGGCTGGCTACGGAGGTCACAACTACAAATGCAAAAACTTCTCGACAGTAATTAACATGTACGTTTTTGAAAAAAAACCCAGTGGTACGAGCCGGGATTCCAACCCAGGACCTCCGGATTGAAACACAGCAAAATAAACCTTCGGAAAATTAAAAGTACAATTAATTATTTATTTAAAATAATAAAACAGCATTACAGTTAAAAACGAAGTCACTGTGACTTACAAATTAGATATATACTATAACTACATTTTAATTTATGACAGAGGAATTACATCCATCCATTATCTCACAGTACCTTAAGCATTCACGATACACAATTCCTTAACTACTTCCAAAGACGCCCGAATCCGGTGCTGATGCAAGAAGCGCATTGAGGCTGTGTAGAGAGCTCTGACGAAAGGGAGTTTTTGGTATGGTGCGCGCCTCTGGCGGAGCTTGCAGTAGCTGGCTACGCGGATGAAAACTGATCCTCGACAGTGAGGGGACCAGCAGACGCACCGCCTGACCCACCAGCTCTGGGCAGTCTGAACCACCTCGCAAGATTTTGCAAGCACTCGTCAATAGCACACAGGTAAGCCTCACCTCAAGTGTATTAAAACCTAATACGCCCAATAGAAATTTGACAACATGAAATGACAGATAACCTTACAGAAGAGCACACCCGTAATAGACATCACTACTTGCTGTTTAGGTATCTGTTGTTGTGGTGAGTAAGACTGCGTTGAGAGTGTAGGCCCTGACCAGTGGTCTCAGCTCTCAACACAACGAATCCTCAAATCATTAAAGGGTCAGCATTGCGCTTGTGATTCTGTTGAAGGCGCAACGTTTACTATCAGGCAGGTCGGACAGCGACCGACCTCAGTGTGTAGGGTAGGGCGTCGAAAGCGCCCTCCCATAGGATAGCGCTTATCGACCGTATCGTGTTCCGATTCCCCGGGCTCACCTCGCAGCTTCTTCTGCCACTTCATCTCGTGGAAGAGGTGGTCGAGGCGCGAGAAGAAGTCGGCCACCTTGCTGCCCTGGTCATCGCGCTCGGCGGTCTGCAGCACGCGGTGCTTACTGTCGGCGGGCAGATACTCGCAGATCTCGGGGATCGGGAACACTATTTGTTCCATGCTGCGGTCCGTTCGGACTATCTGTTGGCGACCAGGCAGTATTCGTTTTTAGGGAGAGATATTGTGGAGTTGTTCCAATATTGCTGTTAACCTAATAGATGGCGTTAATAGTAGCAACATTCAATTAGCACATACGATACGCCACACGTAGTCGACGGGATATTAAAGAAATTATGTACATATCAAAATTAGTTCATGTCGATATCCTTAGTACAAACGCTCCGGATTTTCCTAAAATCATGGGGTCAAGTCGCCTTCAGGCTCAAATCAGTAACCAATAAAAGTGCAATGGTGAGTAACGTTTTAGTGAAGTGTTGTCGTGGTGAACGGAAGTACAGTCAGGTGAGAACAATTGCTCTTTCCCTCTCACGAGAAATTGGTGTCCCGGGCCTTTGGGCCCTCTCAAAAGCCCCTTGGGCAGCCAACAATACTTTATTATTTCAAATTAATGGTTTTTTATTTGTTTAATGCTCCTATTGGGATACGAATCGGCTACCATCGTGGCTCGCCGCTACTAAACAAGTGAGCTATCGGAACAATCCGTCTTGGTTATCAAATCTTTCAGATTTCACATCTACCTAGAAGACTCAGGCTTCCTAACGACACCAACGACTCAAATCATATTGAGAAATCGTTTATAACCGATGCGCCACTACACCCCTAGTTAAAGGTGTAACGGCCACAAGTTTCAGGTAAAAAGAGTAGTAATGATGACCTCTATCTGCGCCGTGTGAGTACGGTAGTACTGCAGCGCGAGCGCGTGCGCATGCGCGCCGCGCGGCGCCGCGCGCACCAGCGCCGCCAGCTCCTTGTTGTGGCCCGCCAGCTGGTGGCACAGGATGTAGATGTTGTGGCCCACCTGCCGACATTGCACAATGCACACTTACTCAAACATATTTATCATTAAAAAAAAACACAGTCTCTGTCACATTAAGAGCGGTCGAAGCACATCCACACGTTGCGGATGAATTTTTTTGTTTGTGTAAGGTGTGCAATAAAGAGTATTTGTATTGTTGTATTGTATTGTTTTTTTCTTACATTTTGAATAGCATCGACGCACACCGTGCATTCACGGCCGCACTCGAGCCACAGGCTGCGGGAGTGGCTCGTGCTCGCTGCTAATGGCCGCGTTTAGCGGCTCTTAACGTAGCATTCCGATGTTGACGACCGCGACCCACTGCTGCATGGATTACTAGGAAACACTGACGGATGCAGGCGACCGCATCGCGCGACCACCAGTCTCGCCGCCTGAACGCCTTGCGGATATTGCACCCGTATGGTTCTGCAGCATGAATTGCGAGTTTAGGTCGTCGGTCGTCTCGCCTTGGTCGCGTTGATTCGTATGCTATCAGTCGCCTAGCGACAGGCGACCAAGGTCGCTAGGTCGCAATCGCGGCCGTACGTCGCGGTCGCCAACATCGGAATGCTACCTTTAGGGTGGTAGGTATTCCACCTATCCAAAATCTTTGTCGAATGTGCATTTAAAGAAATCAGATGATTTGATCAAATATATGAGGAAGATTGGGTCAAAAATTGGACAAACGGAATACCACGATTCCGCAGATGAACGCGGCATACCCAGCTATCATTCGCTCAACCAATAAGAAAAACATACATAATAGCTGCGCTGCGCGTTATGATTTTCATCGACCTATTATCACGCTGGCAACTTTTCTCTCTTTATTAGACGATAACTTCATTGTAATATAAACGACTCTTAGATTACATTTCTCGGCAAATGCGTGCCTAAATATTGATATTTTGTTAAATAGTCTGTGAGGTCTACTTGCAGAATAAATATTTGATACAATTTCGAAGCGCCATGCTCGTAGCGGATGCCGTGGTTTTCCCGCTAAGAGGAAAGCTCCTGCGACCAGAGCGCCCGCTAGGCGGATTCCTCGCAGTGAAAGCGTTAAGGTGTCGTTTACAGACATGTTGGCTGGTACTGACTTCCTTGGGAGACACGCCTTGCACGGCCGCGTCCTCCTCCGAGTCGGAGTCCGCGTCCGCCGCGTGCTCCTGGTGGAAGGCAGAGCACGCAACATCTACCTGCGAACAAATTATAATATGTGTTAAGGGTGTCTAACAACGCACTCGATTTTGGCACCCGGAGTTACCGACATTGCATCTCCCTTGTTGAGTACTTGTCAACTCTCACATTGACTTGATAGGTTTCTTGATGGTGGAACCCTTGATAGGTGTACACTTATGTATATCGAACGTTGATGGTGGAAATGAGTGCTATGGCTGACGCGCAATGTACTTGTGCGCTGTGATCAATGTAACTAACAACCGGAAAGCAGTGGCCCGTACTACGAAGTAACGGAGTTACAATTTTATGACAACACTATGCTAACATTATTTCAATACGCAATCAAGTGAGAGGTTATGCTAGTGCGTTAAAAACACGCATCTATAATAGTACATTATTGCAGAGGCCGTGAAGTAAGGGATTGCTGGACGAGTTTGGAGTAGACGGCCGAGTCGTAGACGAGGCCGGATACAATGAGTCCAGCAATCCCTGTTCCGGCTGAGGATTGTATAGTGCTTTTCTCAAACGATGTGAGGAAATAATTAAATTAAAATAAATACAAGGTAATCAATTAAATAATAGGTAATTTGCCGCCTTTTTTATTTTTTAAACTTGCCATTTGCACAAGCCGTTCGAGCACCATGTTTAACCGCACATAAGTATAGTACCATAGATTTTGTTTTTTTATGTCGCAAGCATCCTTACAGAGTCTAGTGGTGGTTGGCAGTATGTAATTTTTCCTTTGTCAGTTTTATGTTAGTAAGCAAATTTAAAAAGTTAGAGTAGAGGACAATAATTGTTTTACTTAGGGTTTTCTTACATTACTTCTTGGCGTAAGGCCAAGAAGAAATGTAGGGAGCCTTAAACAAGAAACTTCATGTCTTCATTTCGTGATATTAACGCATACATTTCCGAGCATGTTTAAGAAAAGGTTATTTTCTAGGTGATTTGACATGTATCTTGACCTTTTTATATACGTTACAGCCTTGTGTAGACCCAATAACTTCACATGTATTTTTTGAATTGTTCAGAAATATGGTTTCAAATAACACTCACCAGCTGGCTCGGGTTCATATTGTAAAGTATCCTCTCGGCGTTGTTCTCCGAGTCGTTTCTGGACTCCATGATGGCCAGCAGCAGCTTGGAGGCGTTGTTCTTCAGCTCCAGCACCAGCTCCATCCGGGTCTTGCCGAGCGGGTTGATGTCGTTGAGGATGAGGGCCGTGATGATGTCCAGACCGTTGCTCTCGTGCGTCGCTATGCAGTTCTGGTTGTCGTGGCATGGGCCTGGGGAATACGTTGGGAATACTGTGAGAATGAGGGTCCTGCCTTGTAATGGCCTCAACAGTCCTCGACCCCGCGGCAAAAGAAGCCGGGATAACGCTAGATATATAGAATTTGAGATGAATGCTGTGTTACGAGCGACGGAAGTGTCTTGTAATCCGCGGGCGGAGTCGCGCCGGCAGCTAGTCAGCTAAATCTTTCGTCTTAGCAAGTTAGTGAGGACGACTTTGGCGAATGCCAGACAGGTGCCGACCACGGTTATGGTAGTTCGTTGGGTGAGGGTGCCGCATCCAATTTAGCAATACATATTACCTGCAGTGAACGGTTTTCAGCTGATAAGATGGGTAATAGTTTATATCGGCCAATAATTTTTCGCACTTTTTTTTATTCACCATACGATACCGTTAACTTTACAAGACTTTTTCAAAAATCGATTATAGTATGTCTGTTTAAAACCACCGTGACAGATTAACGGTTTCACAAAATAACGAGGTGCTCTCGCAGACCAGGTGCATACCTTGGCAGTACTCTGTGAGGGTCTCGAGGGTCTGGTTGATGAGGGCCACGTTGCCCTCGTTGATGTAGAGCCCGAGCAGACCCAGCCCGCCGGTGGTGGAGCCGCAGATGCAGTCGAGGAACATGAGCGTCTCGGAGACCAGGTTGTAGTTGGACTTGTTGTTCTGGTTGCGGAGGAGGTTCTGGGGAATGGGAACAATACAAGATATGAATAACAACAGAATTACGGTTAGCCTGTCCCGTTAGAGAGCATGCAGTGTTCATGACAATTAAATGCGAAACTACTCTCCGCTTCGAGAGCCCACTATTGCGAGTCGATCAACGGGAGAAAGAGAGATTCAGCACAGAACGTCATCTCTCTCATATTTGGAGCAGCCTTACTGAGGAATTACCCCCACGTTACAGAAGACTGCAGCCATAATATCAAACACATACATTTTAATATGTTGTACTCCATCCATTGATTCGCAATAATAGTACATTACGTACCTAGGGCGGTGAATTCGTGAATGGCCCAGATCGCAGTTGTTTGTGACCCGAACCGAAGGTGAGGGCCATAAATATGCGATCTGGGGCTTTACGAATTACCGCCCGTGGTAAGTACACAATTTTACGTCTTCACCTGGCCACAATGCAAGTTTTACCGTACGCGCAGCGTGCAGTAAAACTCGCATTATGGCCAGGTGTGACGTAAAGATTCTAAATGGGTACCACTATTGCACAATACAAATGACAGACTGTCTTTTCCAAGATCTCACGGTTCTAAATACTCCGATTTGCCATACGATAAAGAAATAAAAAAAATAACAGACTCAATGCGTCAAGGCATTCTCTGCCAGTCGACCACTAGGCCAAGCAGAAACTTGCAGGGGTGACATTACCTGCAGGTCGGGGTTGTGGTTCTCGCAAAGCAGCTGCAGGAAGCGCAGGATGGGCCGCATGACGGACACCTTGGCCGGGAGCACGTCGGAGCTGCCGGTCTCGCGTTTCTTCTCCGCCATTATCTCTTCAAGGACCGTCGTGCCTGTAGAGATAACTTATGTACAAATATACCGAAATGTACATTACATATTTTAAAAGAAAGAAGATTTTTGAACATTTATTAACGTATAGTTGAAACTGTGCAGCCAAAATTTTATTTGGTAATTTTTTATAAAAATGGATTCATTGACCCGAAAAAGACTTGTACACTTTACGAACACGAAACTTTTTAGTTGCTATTTTATGTTTATTTCGTGTATTAAAATTATGGCTATCAGAACTTTTACAGAACGAATCTATGTCCTTAATGACAAACAATATTTTCCTAAATGAATTGGGAGTTGATTCATTTTCTATCGAACGAACTTGAAATTATGAAATGTTATCAATTCTGGAAACCCTCTCTAGCTGAAGATTCCACCCACCTGACCTACGGGTCAGGTGTGTTATCAGTCGGGGGTCGCTGTGGTAAGTAATGCTGCATCCCACGGCGCCCCCTTAACGGCAGGAGAGGGTGACGCCGCTGGGGTTTTAGTGGGGAGGCTCCTCCCCTCCCTCCGCCTTACGCGGGAGGGGGGGGGGGGGGGTACGGAGGAAAGATCCAAACGTAACCCGACACTATGGCCTTCCCCGGGCCGGGGGGTATGTGCCCCCTTGGACTCGATTCGTCGAGTCCAAGGGGGAGAAACACAATACCCCAGCGTCAAAAAAAAAGGTTTGTAATCAGTACGTGAACTGTACCGTGCGACATGGTGTGTATGTCGGAGTAGGCGTGCACGGCGGAGCCGCACGCGCTGGTCACCTCGTCGTCCATCTCCTCGCCCACCACCAGCGGACCCGGCGGGGTCTTGCCTGCGACAATAACCAGTCATAACATATACGGCCAACTAGCCAATAGCTGTAGTACGGGCCAAAGGAACGTTCCGGTGAGGCCAGAAATCAATAGGCCGCCCCCGCCCCTTTTACTACTTGCTTGTAGGGATGCGTGATAATCAGTTATCTATTAAATACTCATTTAAGAGGGAAGAATACCTTTGGAATACTACGTACTCATCCATACAAAAAGAGAAAACGTTTTTCCACTTTTAAATATTTTCCAATCTCAATGATGTTTTAGTACGTTATTGAAACCATGAAAGACTAGGTTTATAGGTTTTCCTTTTTTCAAAATTTGCAATACATTTATAATTCATTTATTTGCATATAAAAAGGGTTTTACATAGGTGTTATAGAGTTATAAAAGTCCTATCCTTTTTAGCTGTTTTTTGCCAGCATGCAAATGGGTCATTATAAAACAGTAAATGTGTACTACATCCTACCTTAAAATAACTAATTAAATACTAAGCTACATTAACTTAAACTAAGATAGAATTCGCAATGAGTTTACAATATACACATACAGTCCTAGTAATTAATGATAAAATGGTTAAGTATGTAATGTCATGGTAATAAAATATTTATAGTATATTGACTAATATGAATTTTATACATTACTATACGCAATGAATTCATCAATAGTGTAAAATGTTTTTGCCAGTAGCCATTTAGTTTTGCCAAAAGTAAGTCATGTGCAACAAAGTCAAATGCCTTGGACATATCGAAAAAAAGGACGGTAGTAAGGCTGCGGTCGTCATAATGAGTAGAAGTTTCGCGTACTAAGTTAAAAACCGCAAGTGCAGTTGATTTCGATTTTTGGAAACCATGTTGTTCCGGTGTGATAACATTGTATTTATGAAAGAATTCACTTATTCTTAGATACATTGCTTTCTCAAATACTTTAGAGATCAACAGAAAAGGGGCGGTAATTCCCAATATCCTGTCTTTCTCCATTTTTGTACATGGGGATGACAGTGGCCTTTCTTAATTTTGAAGGAAAAATTCCTGCCTCTATAGAACTATTTATTAAATGTGTTAAGATAGGAACTAGTTGAAAACAACATTTTATAATAATACATGTTGCTAAACCCTCGTAGCCCTCTGTATTTGAATTTTTAAGTGAGGTGAGGTGAGGTTCACAATTGTACACACTATCAGTCCCATCATATTACAGGAAAAACATCATTACCAATCACTTAAACTCAGGGTTAGTAGTGCAGGCTAGGCCATTTCTGGCGTATCATTGGACAATTCAAAATTCGTTTTTAAACATCTTGCAATGACACGAAAAAAACACCGTTTAACCATTGGGTTACTGAATGTACGTTCCCTAAACACGGGTCACGATGAACTCGTTGCAGGTATGGAACGGTTCCAACCGGATATTATAGCACTTAACGAGACCTGGCTGCGTGAGGGCGAAGAGAAGTTTATACCTAACTACAACAGCAGGCTATACCCTAAAAAGCAACCCACGCACAGCTAGCTCCAGGGGTGGTGGGGTGGGGTTTTATGTACGAAAAAACTTACGTACACTGGTTAAAGCACACCCGCCATCCCCCTTGGAGCAGATGTGGCTGGAGTTGCAGATCCGCGGTGTAGGACGCTTCGCGATCGGTACTGCGTATAGACCAGAATCCGTATCGGTTGACAGCGCTATCGACGCTCTGAACGAATCGCTAGACATGGTTGCAACATGTAAAAGTGTTTACTTGCTGACTGACTTTATCATTAATTGGGAATCACAAGACGGACCAAGTACAAAAAAATTAGCGAGTTTCCTCATACAACGAAATCTGGACCAACTGGTAAAAGAACCTACCAGAATTTCAAGGGACAGCTCATCTGTACTTGACTTACTTATTGCAGACAGTCCCAGCACTTGCAAGGCAGTCCACGTGCACCACAACCACAAGCTCAGTGCCCATGCTATGGTACTTGCGGAACTCACAATTTCTAAGCCAAAGCAGATACCACACTTCATCTACAAACGGCTTCTAGGTAAAATTGATATAGAGAAATTAAACATAGACCTTCGAAGAGCACCGTGGGAAGATATCAAAGAAATCACAGATCTAGATCGTAAAGTAGACCGGTTTAACCAACTGCTGTCAACTGTATTCGACAAGCATGCACCTGTTCGACGACTGCGTACTGATTGTAAACCTAACCCCTGGATTACGGAAACTATTAAGCATATGATGTGTCTACGTGACTGCTATGAAGAGAGCGCAGCAGAGTAGAAACGAATCGCATCGCAAATATTATAAAGACTTACGTAATTACACAGCTGCTGCTCTGGAACGCGAAAAAACCGCTTACTTCAATTTTTATGTCAATAACAATAAGTCGAAACCCAAAGAAATGTGGAAACACCTAAATAACTGCTCTAGTCTAGGGAACGCCGACAAATCAGTAGTGCCGAATCACTTATGTAACCCTAATGAAATAAATAAATCTTTTTTAACATTACCAGGCATAGCAGACACCTACCCTGAAATGAAAGCCTTTTTTGAAAACAATAAGCAAACTAATTGTGAGTTTGATATAGCTGCACAGAATCCGAAGTTTTAAAAATAATATCGTCTATAAAAACAAGCGCAAGTGGCTATGATAATGTGACCATAGATATGATACGTTTAACAATAGATACCACTTTACCCATAATAACTCACATCGTCAATACATCAATAGCATTGAACACCTTTCCTGAGGCCTGGAAGCTCGCCAAAGTAAAGCCGATACCTAAAGGCAGCGGAACGAGGACTATAAAGATCTCCGCCCAATTAGCATCTTACCAGTGCTATCCAAGGTAATAGAAAGAGCCATATGTAAGCAACTGGCAAAGTTTCTGGAGGACAACAATCTGCTACCGCGTACACAGTCCGGGTTCCGAAGTGGCTACGGTACGGCCACTGCATTGGCGCAAGTCACGGATGACATTATTACAGCATCGGACAAGGGCATCGGATCAATTCTTGTGCTACTGGACTTTTCGCGCGCCTTTGACTGTCTAAATCCGACATTACTTACCTCGAAAATGAAGTACTATGGCGTATCACCGTCATCATGTCAGTGGTGCCTATCGTTTCTCACAGGCCGGAAACAATATGTAGAGGTGCAAACTGACCAAGGAAAGCTAGAAAAGTCAACGGTTCAAGAGATCAAGCGTGGCACACCGCAGGGATCGATTCTGAGTCCGTTACTCTTTATTTTGTATACAGCCGACCTCCAGCTCAAAACCTCAAATACTGCAAGATACATCTGTACGCCGACGACACACAAGTATACTACTCCTTCCCACCTCATGAAATGAATATAGCACTCACAAAAATAAACGAGGATCTAGAAGTCGTAGCTGGTTGGTCAATGAAAAACAACCTTGTGTTGAATCCTGTGAAATCTCAATTTATTATTATGGGTAATAAATGGCAGCGTACGAAAATAAAGGAGCAGGACCCGAGAGTTACCATTGGGGCCGAGACTATATCCCAAGTAGAAAACGCGAAAAATCTTGGCATGATAATGGATGGACAGTTAAGATTCATGGAACATGTTAATATAAAAATAAGGAATGCGTTCTATCGACTGAACGTACTGTACAATATTCGAAAATACCTATCAGAAAAGGTAAGGGAAACCTTAGTCGAATCCTTAGTGCTCTCGCAGTTGAACTATGCGGATATAGTATATGGTTCAAGACTTTTGTCTAAAACCAAACATCACATACAAAGAGTACAAAACGCCTGCATACGTTTTTGCTATGACATCCCTAAAAGATCTCAGATCACGCCCTACCTCAATGACAGGAATATGCTGAATATGGACAACCGAAGGCGGCTTCATTTAGCCTCCACAGTAAGAAAATTATTGGAATTCCATAAACCCTGCTATTTATTTGAAAAACTGAAATGGGTCCAGGACACACGTTTAAAACGGTTGAGAATATCCACAAAACTTAGCATTCCACAACACAAGACTGCCTTTTTCAGAGGGGGTTCCAAATTTGCTGCCGCCAAAATTTGGAATGATTTACCACCACCATTAAGAGAGCCTATGTCTTTATTTAAATTTAAAAAGCTCACTCGAGCACACCTCCTAGATACACAGGCAATACCCCCTCGTAACTAAATAAATCACCTCACACCTGCACACAAAATACAAACAAATATCACAAACGCAAACGTCTATACACACCTACACACACCTACACACACCCGCACACAGCACGGAAACAACTTCCTACTTATTATAGAGTCGCGATCGCTCTCTCCGGGACCAGTTTGTAAACCAGCGCCAGGCTAGCACATGCTGAAACTGGATCCCATTTGCCATAGGTACTAAGTAGTTAATTGTAAAGCGAATTTTGTTTCTATTCCTTGTATTGCATGTGTTTTGTTTTTCTTTATCTTTATGGCAAATAAAAAAAAAAATATTTATTTAAGGTGTCCGGCAAGACAGAGGTGTAGCTTATATTCTTGCCTTGGGCTACAAGCTACATGTCACCTCGGTAATTTTTTTTGTATATGTTATCTGTATCAATTGAAAGAATCATTCTGTTATATCAGACAAAGTGACAGTGTAAATATCACTTGATTAATTATGACTTGAAAATTGCGAGTAACTTATCTGGCGTTCGGTGGTTAAAAGGTTATTCCCATTTGTTACCGTCAGTGGCTGGTTGCTTGTGTTTGTCCGCGTGCTGCCGCTGCTTGTCGCCGGCGGCCGCGGACGAGCTGCTCGCCGCCAGCGACTTGATCTCCTGCTGCGCTTCACGCATCTTGTCGTAGAATACCTGCGAAAAAAATCCTTGAATTGGTATGATGACAACGACTGATAGGCACAAGTGGACTGTTTTTAGCGTTCCGTACCCAAAGGGTAAAAACGGGACCCTATTACTAAGACTTCGCTGTCCGTCTGTCTGTCTGTCACCAGGCTGTATCTCAAGAACCGCGATAGCTAGACAGTTGAAATTTTCACAGATGATGTATTTATTTATTTATTTATTTATTTAATCTTTATTGCACAAAAGAACAACTTGTCGTACAAAAGGCGGACTTAATGCCGTAAGCATTCTCTACCAGTCAACCTTTGGGCAAAGCAGACAAATTGTGGGCGGTGGGTGCAACTACAGATATAAACACACATTAAACATACATTTATAATAAATGACAACAATAGACAAATAAATAAAAATACATACAAATATAAATACCTACATATATAAATATATATACAGACGAAAATAGAGAACAGAAACACTAAGAATCTACGGCTCTGCTAGCAAACAACTTGCGTAACGATCTTTTAAACGCGAATCTGGTCGAAGACTGTCGTTGGTATTTCTGTTGCCGCTATAACAACAAATACTAAAAACAAAATAAAATAAATATTTAAGGGGGCCTCCCATACAACTAACTTTTTTTAAACTGTTTTTATAGATAATCGTACGGAACCCTTCGTGCGCGAGTCCGACTCCACTTTGCCGGTTTTTTTACCAATTTTTCTCAATATCATTGCTACACTACACAATCAAAATTTACGCCAAACTGCAACGCAGCTGGCGAATTTAGCACTCTTTAATATAATTATACTATTAAATGCACTAGTAACAACATTAATTCATGCAAAATCCTTTCCACTGAAGTTGTACTCTTATTTCAGAACCATAAAAACCTGGCTACTGGAACCATGCCCTGATAAAGGTCGCGGGAGTGCGGGAGGCGCAGGACCGGTCGCTGTGGCGCTCTTTGGGGAGGCCTATGTCCAGCAGATAACATATTTGGGCTGTTATGATGATGATGATTGGCAGGGTCACTAGCTTCACGAATACTGCATTAGGGTGCGGTTAAAGTACAGCTCAATAATCCGCGTCCACTATTATAGTCAGTCTATTTTTAACCCATGCATAGGTTTGGCCAACTTATTTATATTAACCTCCTCCTAGCGTTATTCCCGGTTGTGCCCTAAACGAGCCCAGGGTCCGCTTTGACACCTAATCCCAAGATCTAGCATAGGCACTAGTTTTACGAAAGCGACTGCCATCTGACTTTCCAATGTAGCCCGGCTAGCCGGCGGGTGAAAATAAAACTAATATTTTATTTACAATAAAATATAATAATAAAAATGAAGAAGATATATGTACAAATTGGGTAATCAATAAGTCAGTACAGAGGCATAATGTTACAAGCTAAAAGTCACTGGCCTGAAAAGTTCAGATGAGACGTTTGTAGTTTAAATAGCCTCGGAGCTCTCGCTGGGCTGGGTAGGTCTAGGGCCCGCCTTTAGGTTGCTCGGAGGCGGCAGCGCAGACGTAGGTATATCCAGCAGCCAAGCAGTGATCAAGTTTGAAGACTACGAGGCATAAAGGACCTAGACCATGTTGGGATTATACCGGTTTCCTTACGATATTTTCCTTCAGCGAAAAGCTAATATTCCGTACAAAAGTTTCGAAAAACTCATTGGTACGAACCAGGATTTGAACCCACGACCGCCGCTTGACAGCCGCATATCTGAATCACTAGGCTACCGTAGCTTCCAACTTATTTATATTATAATTAATTTAAACAATACCTTAAGGAAAGATTGTGAAATTTCTCCATTCTGTAGTTTGGTGAATATACTCGATTGGATCGTAGGGTTGCCTCCTTCCAATAATGCGATACCTGAAAAGAAAAAAAAACATTTAACGCCACGGACATCGATCGTCAAGGCTCATACAAACGCCAACATAGTTATAATAACTGCCCATCCTGTATTTATATTGATCCTTATTACAATGTGCATAAGGTGCACCGGTGGTCAGTTAACTGTGTAGGCGATGGTATGTGAGAGATTACCCTTGAATGGGTAAACAGGAATAAGGGAGCGACCACACCGGTGCTTAACGCTGCGTATACGCGTTGACGTGTCGTATGCGTCACGTATTCTTCATACATTTTGTTGCGTTTTACGGTGCCTTAGCGTATTTTGAGCAGCAGTGTGGTCGCACCTTAATAATTTAATTAGGTATGTATTATTTGACTTTTAAGTCATTTTTCAGTGGTTTGTTCGGGAGCGTAGTCACTGCTCAGTGCTCATAGCCAGTATTACCACAGTATAGGAACAGTAGATAAACTTCGAACAAAGGTACATCGCACGGCTGCGCGCGTGTTCGGTACGCACACACAGATAGCCTTCGGGAATGATGGAGAATGCTTCAATCGGGGCCGCACCGTTGCCATGTTCGCTCGCTCTCACTCGCTACGTCAAAGGAAGCCGCCTCGTAGGTATGAAGACAGCGAGCCGCCAGTGCCACGATATCACAAGGAGCCGAATAGGCTTGTAACTAAGCACCTACCAACCTAGTGCAGTTTAGCAACTATTATACTTACTAGGAAATATTTAGGCATAGTATAAGTGGGAAACTAAAAACACATACCCAACTATCTATAATATTATTAATTTGTGTATACATTATTGTCTATTAAACTGTAACAGAAATACTTTGCATACTTAAAAGCAAAATTTGTATTATAGGTATGCCAAGCCACAAACGAGCGTTTCTCAAAAAAAATGCCACTACATTTTTTCGGAGATTTTCTGCAACTTTTATGTTATTTCTACTCAAAATCACGATGTCTTTCCATCCCAATAGGAGAAAAAAAGTGTCTCAAAATTTTCATACATTTTTGAACTTTCCTATTGTGTTACCACCATACAAAGTGTATGGTAAATGGTAACACAATAGGAAAAATATCTTTGGGACAGTTTTTTGTCCTACCAGGGTCGAAAGAGCTCCTGATTCTGAGTGGAAATAATTTTAAAAAAAATCCTAGAAGTACAATTAATAATAGTGGCATTTTTTTTGAGAAACGCTCAAACGTGACACAGCCCTGCGCATCGAGCGAAAGTAGGTAACGAACGCTCCTAAACGGCCTCAGATTACCTACTGTATTATTCCTCTATACTGTGGTATTACTCACCTAATTGTATAGCCTCCAGGAAGATGGCCGGCCGATTGGTGCTCTTGATGACCAGGTCCACGACCAGGTCGGAGGCGCCCTCGTGGTTCAGGTGCACTTGGACTTGTGCGAGGGTCTGGCCGGTCCGCATTAGGACCTTGGCTGTGTAAAATAAAGACGTTAGACGCTTGCATTAGGCACTGGTCCCACCGCCGGCTAGTAAGCTAGAAAAGTTGGGCGACTAACGGTTCATTGCGTGCTGACCAGGCACAGTGTGATCAATCGACCTTTACAGATCCGCAATGTAGCCGGCGGTGGGACCAGTGCCTTACTCTGGGCGGCGCTTTGGCTGCCGCTAAGTTGGCGAAATGGGGCCCATATGCCCATGAAAGTTGTTTTCTGAATAAATAAAAAAGAAAGTTAATTGGAGATGTGTGAACCAAATTGTATGTATGCGGTATTTATTTGTGATGTCCAAATTTTAGAGTTTTTGATCCAATATGTTCTGCAGCATAGTATTATCGGTTGACTGGTCGAGAATGCCTTTTATACTCTAGTATTGTGCAATGTTGTTTAAATAAACGAATAAATGTTTTAAGAAAACACTTTGCTATAGACACATTTCGTTCCTTTTCATTACAATATGCGAAGCTCAATACAGTATGCCAAACGGGTACAAGCAATATTAACATATAATATTCCAATCATCACCATTTGGAATATCGCAAAAAATTAGGACATTTACGATTCATCCTCCGACCATCGACAAAAGACCATAGACCTTATTGCAACGAAACAAATTATATTTTAACTTGCACAATAATTCCATGTTATTAGATAATTGCACTTGTTCACACAACAAATGTGAATAAAATCTCACAGCAACCGGACGGCACTATACACAGAAAAAAAAACATTTCTCAAACCAAGAAATTGAATATTGTTACGGAGTTTTACAAAATATATTCTTGGACTAAGAATGTATACTTCAATAAACAGTTTCAGGTTTATTCAAGGTAAAAAATTAAATTGACAAAGTGTTTTCTTGAATCAAATAAATTAATTTACATTAAGACAATTATATGCTTGAGGTAACACATCTTAAACAAAAACATACTCTGAATCTTCTATTAACAATATATTCTTTCAGATGAATACAACAATCTTAACAATATATTATTTTACATTTGAAACAATATTGTGTTCCTTATACGGAAGACAATATTGTCTTGGATCAACAAATGTTTTTTCTGTGTACAGACACACAGACAAACAACAAGACATGAAGGACATCATAATTGTAACACACATGCCACACATGCATTAGGCTTTGCAAGTATATACTTGTAATAAATATGTACATGGTGTAATGCTTCATGTTACTTCTAGCGTCATGGCACAGTTTTACATGTACAGTGTCAACACTTTCACCGCCAGAAACCCGTTTAGGGGGCGCCTACGCCGCAGTCGCTTTCCGCTACATACGAGGAAAACCACGGGATCGACTACGAGCGTAGCGCGTAGGGTTTATTGGCAGTGAATGTTAAGGCCGTGCATTGGAAATTATCGCGTGCTTTGAAACGCCGTTCTGACTAGATTAAGAAACAATAAGGTCTGATTTTCAGATATATGATTCTTGACTATATGATTGTTTATCTGATTTTATCGATAGATGATTGCTTAAAGTTTCCTCGATAGAAAAAAAATTCAAAGTTGGGTCTGTATTTTACTTTTTTTACTCAGCCTTCTCAAACGATACATTATTTTACGACACAATCAAGTTAATACTATAGTATTTTATCTCACCTAACTTTATTAAATTTAAATAGTACTTCTCTAAGTTAGGTATTTACCGAAATTTGTCCGAAAGAGCCATTTCCGAAGAGTGTTACATCTCTTTTCCTCGTGCGCGGAAGGCATCAGCGTGTCTCTGTCTAGGGGGCGTGTTCGACTCAAAATCAAGGCATCGCCTTAAAAACATAAACTGTTAGATGTGCATCAATATGTGTTTTAAATATGCCAGTAAAACTGCGCCATGTATCGTGCTCGACGCAAGCCGGCGATGGACCCACCTGATTTCCGCATAGTCTGATGGTTTTCTGCGGCGCATGCGTTGTGAAATCAAAGAAAATAAGTCTCAACTATGCATAAAATAAGAACCAATCTCGTGTGGCGTTTCGTACATTGCTTTCTATAATGATTACTCCAATTTTAGTAGTAATCCTAAGAACAGTCACAGACGTAATGATGAGTAAGTTATTTGAGCTGTTACAGCAAGTCGAGCATATAAAAGCGACCGAAGACAGCATAACATGTGGTATAAAAACTGATAATGAATATATTATATGTAAGTTGCTTAAATGGCCAAAAAGCTAATTGTAAATGAACAATTTAAGATGTAAGTAAGTAAGGGATACTTTGCGATATTATCAGCGACACAAACTTGTCATGTTATGAGTGCGCCATATCGCTTGGACACATTTAGTTAATTAATCAGCCCGTGTGACAGCCACGTTATGACAAAATAATAATATTAGGGGACAATCTTACACAAATCGACCTCGTCCCAAACTAATCAAATTTTGCACAGTCGCCATCAGATATATCGGAGCGGCCAAAGTGCTCACAAATATCTGAACACGTCTCTAATGCCGCGAAAATAGAGACGTGTTCAGATATTTACGTCTGAGACTGTTATGACGAGAAATCTCTAATAGTCCAGGTCCTAAATTGCTATTACGCACTTGATACTAATTTATCAAGTAAGTTAACTAGTTTGATGAAAATCCTCTAACCGCCCATACAAGAAAAAAAATACAACTGAATTGAGAACCTCCTCCCTTTTTTTGAAGTCGGTTAAAATGCTAATTATATCTGAATCAACTGTTATAGGAAATAAAGTTTGTTTTGTTTTAAAATCGAACGATACTACAAATACAACTCTGTCCAAAATTAGGATACATTGAAGGAGGATCCCTTTGCGGCAAGTGGATATAGCAACAAACGAATGTATACTAAAACTAAGTATATTTTATTAATTCCATAACTAATATTACATCGGTGATTGACAGACTAACACCAGTGTCTAAGAATGTTACATTCATTAGTAAGTATTAGAGAAGATGATTTGTGCACTATTCTAAAGACACTTTCTATTTACGATTTAATTTCGTTACCGTCTACTTCCCTTAGACATATGATGGTTACTTTGGCATTGCCATCGTAGAGCAACTTAGAAATCCAGGAACACACACATTAGAGTCCGCAGTAAGCTCGATTCTCCATACAAGGAGAGCGTAACGTTACGCTCTCATTTTAAAACTACGTGTTGGAGTGTAACGAAACTTTGCATGTACAATGACATGGGGTATATCTATGTCTGTAATTAGTTTATGTAGCTTTAGATACCATAGTAAAAAGAAATACAGCGAATTTAAGTTTTTTATACAAAACTTGTTTTTGCTGTATTTTGTTGGTTTTATAAACTGGAACCAAATAAACTAATTACAGACATAGATATACCTCATGTCATTGTATATACAAAGTTTCGTCACAATCCAACACGTAGTTTTAAAATGAGAGCGTAAGTACGTTTGTATGGGAAGGTGAAATTCGGCCAAGCTTACTGCGGACTCTTAAGTAACTAAATGTACAAAAGGGAGATTACATGTCAAATAGACCGGGGCAAGAAACGTCCACAAGGAACCATTATATGCCTTCATCGCGGTTAGGACGCGTGCGCGAGCAGTCTCATGTGCGAGATAAACTACCCATCCCTTTCTAAGTGTTCTAAATAAGAGATTGATACATCTCACGCGCGAGATAGTTTGCACACGGTCTTGTCCTAGCCCTATAGAACTAGTATAAGGGTGCTTTTCCACCGAGACGCGCGGAATTCACCAGTCAAATTAATTCTTCCCCTCCGCTCCTCTTCGATTTAATGGTTTAATTTCATTGATAGATTCCGAAAGTCTACTCCGTCCCGTCTCAGTGGAAACAGCCTAATATTCCCATTACTCTACAATTTGTAACATGAATCAGAGGCTCTAGTATAAGTTTAACCGAAACAAAACTTTACGATCGCGTTTGCGTTTTACCCTCAATTCGTATGGGATTTTACAGCTAAGCGCGAACGCGGTCGTAACGTTTTGTTTCGGTAAAACTTATACTAGAGCCTCTGTATCCAGTGTTGCGTACTCACCGCCGGGCCCGTGTGTGACCGCGACGGCACTAGGCGGCGGCTGTATCTTCGGCTCCGACTTGCGGTTCACGAAGTACTGCGACAGCAGCTTGTTGCGGAGGTTGTTGCCCTGTGCGAGTGACAACGGTTGTATTCCCGTCTCTTTTAGTTCGACTTTGACCAGATTTGTATGCAACCTCGTAGTCTACTTCTATCTATAATTATTAAAATCGCGCGAGAAAGAATTATCGCTGATTGCCAGGTTAGCAGCGGCAAAAGTAACAAAAAATGTTAGATAACGTCTTTACAAGGTGTAACATAAATGGGTTATGAACCGATCAAGGGCTTAACAGGTATCGTGTTCTTATAAGAAAAAACAGAAAAAAAAACTGACGCGATTTTTTTTTTACGTTTCTATGGAGCTTGTCGCCCCAGTCAGCCAACGCTCCATACTAAAGTAAAAAAAAAATCGCATCATAAAATATTTTTTTCTGTTTTTTCTTATCAGAACACGATACCTGTTAAGCCCTTGATCGGTTCATACACCATTTTTGTTACATCCCGTATAACCACATGACTAAGATGTATTACTATGTACCATCGCCAACACAGTTAACAGCCCATCCGTGCACTTTATGCACATTGTAATAAAGTTCAATATAAATACAGGATGGTCAGTTAACTGTGATGGCGTTTGTACATATATGGTCACATTGAATGCTAATCTATCTGATGCTGACTGTAAATACACAAAAACTTGACGATACATAATTCAACATATTTCTACCTTTTCCCCGTATTCGGGGTCGACCGCCATCATTTCCCTCAGAGTACGAAGCACTTTGACGCACAGTTTCTCTTCTTTTTCTTCTAGAAGCTTCTCTGTGTGACGGATTAGTCTGGAAATAAGTTGCTTGTTTATAACTTCTACTTTTGATGATAGGTACTTCCAATAATTTATTCCATTTACGTTCAGAACAATAAGCATATATGTGTAAACTAGTAAGCATGTACTAGCGGAATGTGTCATGTACGCGGCACCGCGGTTTAGAGTATTCGGTAGAGATGTGTTAGAGGAGAGGGAATTGAGGAGTGTCAACCTGAAAGGTGTCTTTCTGTTCTGCAGGAACACGAGAAGATTGGAAGAATGTGATGTAGGAACGCTGCCGGGACAGCAACCTAAGGCTCCAACCTTAGGGACTGGGGCTGGATGAACGCGACCAGCGATCGACTGCCCGCCTGCTGCCGGCCAGGCGTCCCTTCACAACATCAACAAGTACCTGGATATGAAGATTCCTCTCGTGTTCTCCTCGGCCGCCTCCCCGGGGCTCGTGAACAGCAGGTGCGGCTTGTACAAGATGTCCACCAGCAGGGACAGTTCCGCTTGCAGCAGCGGTCGGAGCTGCTCCTCCAGCAGCGCCACGATCTCTTGCAGCCCTTCCATTACTGATCTATCGTTCTGGAGGTTTGACTGTAACAATATCATAAATATCATCATCAGATCTTCAAATCATGCACTGGCATCAAAATCTAAATATTTATTCAGGAAATAGGCCACTTGGGCACTTTTACAAGTCAAAATTTCTATCTATAGACTCTAAATAGTATGAGTACATATCATTCATAATAGAATTAACTATGTAAAAGTTTATTTCAAAAACAATAAGAGAGAAAAAAATACAATCTTATTTCTTAGAGATTGCATGATTATAACAAGAGGGCGCGCGAGCTATCTCGCAGCGAGATAGACTATCAGTCTCTCTTCTAATTAGAAAGAGCCGCATAGTCTAACTCGCCGCGAGACAGCTCGCGCGCCGTCGTGTTATAATAATGCAGAATTTTGTTCTGCATCGTTATACGCCACAAGATCTAACGATTCTGTCGAGATTTGCAACACTTTTGCGGTTTACGGGGTCGAAAAAACGATCTGTCTAGGTAAAATCACAAAGGAACACTTCAAATTAAACGTTATCTCATGGCATAAAGGTTTGGTTTACCTGTGAGGCCATCTTCTCCAGTTTGGAGGTCTTGGAGGCGAGCAGCCACTTGCTGGTCTGCCGGGAGAACTGCGCCACCTTCTCGAAGACCGCTTGGATCTTGCCTTCCAGCTCTAGGGGTATCGCTATGGTGCGGGATTTAGCTGGAAACAATGAACAGTAATAAATATTAGGAGAGGTTGTGTTAGATTGTCGGACAATCTTACACAATCAACGTACTTCTGAACTCTATACAAGAAAAATTTGCAATAAAATTTGACACAACAACAGCGGGCCTAACACAACAAACTCTACGACGCGAGACAAGAAAATCTACCCTACTCTTTCTAATTTGCAAACTGCGAGTGAGATAGAAGGTGCTGAGTCGCGCGCGTCGCGACATGGCATCAAATTGTGCTACAGTTACGTACAGGAAATATTTAGAGTAGAGATGATAAGAATGTGAACAATGGCGCCACCCCCTGAGTATGGAAAAAAAACGAAACAAAGCCGATGTTTGACAACTACAATAATTAAATCATGCCATCCCGCTCTAACGCATTACGTGCTCTTCAAGTTGAGTTTATCACGTTTTGTGTGACACTGACAGTGACTACGCCAGCCGCGCGACTATATGTGTGAACTTGCACCTCGGGAGCCGAGTTTTGTCCTTTCGCTACTTGCCAAGAGGAACACCTTGCCAGCACTCACCGACTTCACGAAGATGGTCATCCAGGTGTCGACCACAGGTTGAACACTGCTATAAACCACCCTGGAATACTCACCGACTTCGCTGAGGGTCCGTATGCACTTCTCCACGTTCAGCTTCTGCGGCGGCGTCAGCCAGGGGCACTGGTAGATGCGGAATGTGGTCTGCAGCAGCTTCACGAAGATGGACTGCCGCGTCTGACCACCAACAGATATAACGATACGTCGCAGGGTCGACAAATACCTTTTATACTATTCAAACCGCGAAATCCCTTATAGGGATAAGTTCGCCTTTGTACCTACTTTAATCTTATATATCATGTTCATATATTAACCTGATTTGTGTACAATTAAGTGCTTACATCCTACTAATATTATAAATGCGAAAGTTTGGATGTTTAGATGTTTGTTACTCAATCACGCTTAAACGGCTCAACCGATTTAGATGAAATTTTCCAAGAAGATAGTTTATAACCTGGATTCAAATATAGGATAGTTTTTATCCCGGGTCCACGCAGACGAAGTCGCGGGCGGAAACTAGTAAATACTATTTAGAGATGTAGCGACTAGTATACATGTCAGCGTCATATAGTTAGTAGCAGCCAGAGTAGCCAAATATTTCGTAACACGCCTTTATTCTTACAGTAATAGATACGTGTACCGAAATATTTGGCCACCTTGGCTGCTACTAACTTTATGACGCTGACTGTGCAGTCTCCCTACTGTACATTTTTCCGTTTACGTTGCGACCTTTTAGACCTTTTAAATTATATCAGTGCAAACATAACTCGCATACGATAAGCATCAACTGAAGTAACTTAAAACTCTTAAAAGTAATAAATCACTTTAATAACTACAACTTAACTTCTCCGTTCTCTCAACGGACTTCAACACAGCATCCAAGTGTATCGGCTAACTGGCTCATACAAACGCCAACACAGTTAACTGACCATCCTGCATTTATATTGAACCTTATTACAATGCACATAAAGTGCACGGATGGTCAGTTAACTGTGTTGGCGATGGTACTAGTCTCCAAATAGTCGAGAAAGCCGACTATCCGACCATATTGATACTTGGGGATTAGTCGGCCGCCTTAGCGCCGATTAATCGGCTAGTCGGAAAAATCTATAGTCGACCCATTTCTAATTGAATACTATTTCAATTCTCAATATACTTACGAAATTGAGTAAGCGTCCATTGTAAGCGTGAAAACACAAATAATAAGCGTTAACATACTTTCAGGGGTTCTTATGCCAAAAATTCAATAGAACACTAGCTTTAGTGAGCAACTCTGTCCCTATTCCGCAAAACGCACCATCACATGAAACGATTTGTCATTTACAATCTCTAAAAAGCAATATAAAAACGGTTGTATCTTCGTAATTTGTTTACATTTTTGAATCAGATTTTCGGCATTAAGATAATTATTTTTGCATTTTTTATAGTCATAATAAAATTTGAGTCCACAGCCCTAGGAATTAACTAGTTTCTAGAGGGTCAGTGTGGTTACCTGGACGGTGGTGCTCTGGTCGCTGAAGGGCGAGTTGAAGAAGGTGCATATGGTCTGCACGAGCACGTCCGTCACGTAGCTGACCCACGCCTTCTGCACCCCCAGCGACGGGGCCTCGGAGGCCGGCCCTGGGACTGAATACACAAGTTTCATTGTACAAAGGAAATTAAAAGCTTTTCCAAGAACCGCGCCTCTATTTAGGGTTCCGTACCCAATGGGTAAAAACGGGACCCTATTACTAAGACTCCGTTGTCCGTTCGTCCGTCTGTCACCAAGGCTGTATCTCATGAACCGTGATAGTTAGACAGTTAAAATTTTCACAGATGATGTATTTCTGTTGCCGCTATAACAACAAATAATATATATATATATATATTTAAGGGGGGCTCCCATATAACAAACGCGAGTTTTTTGCCGTTTTTATAGATAATGGTACAGAACCCTTCGTGCGCGAGTTAAGTATCGATCTTAGTAATTTTCACTATACTTTTGTACGTCCCGATGTCAAACAAAATGCAATTCCAATATTAAGACATTACATGAGACATGTCAAGGATTTAGAACAGAATCATTACAACTTTCTATACCACATGATTCAAATTTAATTGACCGAATGTGTGTATGGTGGACGGCACGAGGATATTACAAATACCTGCTCTTTGTGTGTCACCAAACTCACCAGCCACTTGCAGCCCGTGCCCGTCCCCTTGCAGGATGGCCTGCATATCCTGCAGGAAGGAGCGCTCGAACAGGTCCCACATATAGTTGCTGGAGTAAATCTCCTTCATCTCCACCTCCGTGTCGATGTAGCAGTGGTTAAGGAAGCCGACGTATGCCTCTTTCACCTGGACATTGAAACAATCGCATTGAATATCAGAGCTATACTTGACGACAACTATTGTTGGCAACTCCAACACAGATAGATCCATTTGTTTTATCCATTCGTTCCTGTCAAATCGAAACATTCATTCACTCATTCAATATTTGTCTCTCTCTGAAACCAGCCATGTAACTTACCGTGTGCCTTTTTAATACAACTGTCATACTGAATACCCCGGCCTTTTAATTACTTCAATTCCAACGAGAAACAGCGCCCTACAAACTCTGCACCCCTGTTCAACTATTAACTCTGTGAGCTGTATACCTCGCACGTCTGTCCAGAGAGGAGAACAGTCAGACGTCCGGACATTCAGACGTAGCTACGAAAGCATTTTTGGCCAAACTAAACAGGAGTACTTCGATTGCTTCGCTCACTCGTTCGAAAAACGTATATCTCCGTCTCTATCGCAATATTCAGTAGTCGAGTGATAGAGATGCTGATACACGAAGTCCGAGTTTCTTTTTTTTTACTTAATCCTGCTATTGAATTATTTTATTATCATATCATAATATAATTTCCAAAATTTGATGATTATTTCGGTAACAAACATATGAAAATAAGATAGTTATCATTTTCGATGTTCAGTTATGTGGTACGTTAACAACCCTATCTCACTCTATGATATGAAAAAAATATTTCAACACTACATTAAGGTAAAGCAATTGTAGACACGTCATAATAAAAATGATTTATTAAAATTATTACCGAAAATAAACAGTTTTTTATTTCACTCAACTATTAATTATAAAATCATTCATAAGCGGTGTCAACCCTAGCGTTGATTGGCCGGCACGAGCGGGCACCGGTTTAACCATGGAGTTAAATTTTGTAGGCATGCAAAACGGTAGGTTTTCCCCTTTTTATTTCAGACTTGGGTATGTGTTCGTAGAACTATTATATAATCTGAGCCGCGTTTAGTAGCCGTGTAAGGACGCTCTCATACCTAAAGGGAAGCAAATACCTCTGGTATACAGTCGGGGTGAGTGATCATCGCCACGATGTCGTCGAGCGGCAGTAGGCTGTGGCACTTGATCTCGGTGTACACGTTCTTGCCCATCGTGCAGCAGGTCAGCAGCTTCACCAGCTGTATGTGGTACCTGGAACAATAGTACATTACTGCAGAGGCCGTGACGTAAGGGATTGATGGACGAGCTTGGGGTAGACGGCCGAGTCGTAGACGAGGCCGGATACAACGAGTCCAACAATCCCTGTTCAGGCCGCGGATTGTATAGTGCTTTTCTCAAACGAGGTGTGGAAATATTAAAATTTGTGTAATTTGCCGCCTTTTTATTTTTTTATTATGCCATTTGTACAAGTCGTTCGAGTACCATGTTTAACCGTACATAAGTATAGTACCATAGATTTTGTTTTTTTTTCCGCAAGTATGCTCACAGAGTCTAGTGGTGGTTGACAGTATGTAATTTTTTCCTTTGTCAGTTTAATATTAGTAAACAGACAATAATGGTTTTACTTAGGGTTTTCATACATTACTTCTTGGCCTAAGGCCAAGAAGAAATGTAGGGACCCTTAAACAAGAAACTTCATGTCCTCATTTCGTGACATTAAGGCATACATTTCCGGGCATGTTTGAGAAAATCATATTTAATGTCATTATGGTGCAAGTGATGTTATACAGTCTGATTTTTTTTAACCTGACAGTTCCCTATTTTTATTTCAATATTTCAGAAAATAAGTCCTGGGTTCGAAGGAAAGTAAGGGCAAATATTTGCGTGAATATTTTTTTCCTGAGTTGGATGTTTTCTATGTATATAAGTATTTATATATCCTACTATAATAGTATAAATCCGAAAGTTTGGATGTATGTATGTATGTAAGCACTTTATTGTACACAATAACAGGTTAAAGAATACACATGTCACACAATAGATCAAAGTGCAAAGGCGAACTTATCGCTATAAGGGATCTCTTCCAGCTAACCTTTGAGCAATTGAGAGGAAGGTAGGTAGACCGAGATAGGCAAACTTATACCGTGTACAAAAACACAGAGAAAATGAAAACAAAACCTAATAGGTCTATGGTATGGTATGTCTGGATTTTTGTTACTCAATCACGCTTATAAGCCTCAAACGATTTGGATGAAATATTTTGTAGCCAGCATTGAAATATAGGATAGTTTTCATCCCGGGTCCACGAAGACGAAGTTGCGGGCGACAGCTAGTATTATATGTATTGTCGTCTAGTACCCATAACGCAAGCGTTATTGAGTTTACTATGGGGCTAGTTCGAGTTGTATGAGAGCCTAATATTGATTTATATTTATTTCTGTATGTTCGTACCTCAACGCCTCAGGCATCTCGCTGGTCTGCTTGAACTGGCGCATCATCTGAATGAAGTAGTTGAACGACACCCTGTCGTTGTAGAATATCAGCACGTCTTCACCGGCGTTCACCATCTGAACAAACACTTTTAATAAATTCCACAACGGTGCCAAAACAGGGAGGTTATCCCATATCTGTAACTGGCCGCTTTGCAGGCCAAATAGGAAAAAAAAACCGACCAAGTGCGAGTCGGACTCGCGCACTAAAGGGTTCCGTTATCTTTATAAACGGCAAAAAAATCACGTTCGTTGTATGGGAGCGCCCTTAAATTATTGTGCTACTTAAATATAAGTTTTATATACTGATATGTATGTTAGTCTGTAAGGTATTTGTAAATATGGGCCTCGTTGCCTGTGACAAATAAATAAATTAAACATTTATTTTATTCTGTTTTTTAGTATGTGTTGTCATAGCGGCAACTGAAATACATCATCTGTGAAAATGTCAACTGTCCTATCACGGTTCATGAGAAACAGCCTGGTGACAGACGGACAGACAGACCGACGGACGGACAACGGAGCCTTAGTAATAGGGTCCCGTTTTACCCTTTGGGCACGGAACCATAAAAAGGCAGTAAAGCATACGGCCCGCCTGATGCTAAGCGAATACGATGCGATTAAAATTACGTCGGAATTGAATTTGCAGAAAACCTCAATATTCAATTTTAGAATCACGAGCTACTGAGCATTAGGGTTAAATTGTAATAATAGTTGCTTTTTTTTAATTTAAAAAAAGGAAGGTGGTGCCCTTTGGCTTTTCTTGGCGGGCGGGAGCACTGCCGTGCCCCTGGGGGCACTATACACGAATAACTTTCCGACCGTGTTTTCAAAATATACTAAATTTATTTACCCCGAGACTATTGGAGGTCGCATATGTGTCTACTGGCCATAAGTAATCGTTATTATGACATGCCTGTCACGATTTAAATATACTTAGAAACCGTTTGTTTACGTTCCTATGTATTGTCACTTGCTGAAAATAAACAGACCACGAAACCTCTAGCGTATAATTGAACTCTGCTGTAGTGTTGATTTATACACGTTATAGTCAATTCACATGAGAGACTATGCGATCGCCTTCTTTACAGCGGTCTAAAGGCTTGCTAAAAGCTTACCCCCTTATTCATAAAAATGAAAATGCCTCTGCTAAATAAAATGTGCTTTGTCTCTTTCTTACGAACACAAATGTAAAAGTGACAAACGAATATTAACGCCATTTAAGTTAAAACGGGCTTGTAGAACGTTTATGAAAACGGCCGTCAGTGTTTACCTCTTGCATAACCAAGTCCTGGCTCCGGCGTATGTACTGCGTGTCCGCGTGCACGATACGGCCGTCAGTGTTTACCTCTTGCATAACCAAGTCCTGGCTCCGGCGTATGTACTGCGTGTCCGCGTGCACGATACGGCCGTCAGTGTTTACCTCTTGCATAACCAAGTCCTGGCTCCGGCGTATGTACTGCGTGTCCGCGTGCACGATACGGCCGTCAGTGTTTACCTCTTGCATAACCAAGTCCTGGCTCCGGCGTATGTACTGCGTGTCCGCGTGCACGATACGGCCGTCAGTGTTTACCTCTTGCATAACCAAGTCCTGGCTCCGGCGTATGTACTGCGTGTCCGCGTGCACGATACGGCCGTCAGTGTTTACCTCTTGCATAACCAAGTCCTGGCTCCGGCGTATGTACTGCGTGTCCGCGTGCACGATACGGCCGTCAGTGTTTACGTCTTGCATAACCAAGTCCTGGCTCCGGCGTATGTACTGCGTGTCCGCGTGCACGATACGGCCGTCAGTGTTTACCTCTTGCATAACCAAGTCCTGGCTCCGGCGTATGTACTGCGTGTCCGCGTGCACGATACGGCCGTCAGTGTTTACCTCTTGCATAACCAAGTCCTGGCTCCGGCGTATGTACTGCGTGTCCGCGTGCACGATACGGCCGTCAGTGTTTACCTCTTGCATAACCAAGTCCTGGCTCCGGCGTATGTACTGCGTGTCCGCGTGCACGATACGGCCGTCAGTGTTTACCTCTTGCATAACCAAGTCCTGGCTCCGGCGTATGTACTGCGTGTCCGCGTGCACGATACGGCCGTCAGTGTTTACCTCTTGCATAACCAAGTCCTGGCTCCGGCGTATGTACTGCGTGTCCGCGTGCACGATACGGCCGTCAGTGTTTACCTCTTGCATAACCAAGTCCTGGCTCCGGCGTATGTACTGCGTGTCCGCGTGCACGATACGGCCGTCAGTGTTTACCTCTTGCATAACCAAGTCCTGGCTCCGGCGTATGTACTGCGTGTCCGCGTGCACGATACGGCCGTCAGTGTTTACCTCTTGCATAACCAAGTCCTGGCTCCGGCGTATGTACTGCGTGTCCGCGTGCACGATACGGCCGTCAGTGTTTACCTCTTGCATAACCAAGTCCTGGCTCCGGCGTATGTACTGCGTGTCCGCGTGCACGATGGTCCGCAGGAAGTGCAGGTACGCGGGCCGCCGGCCCCGGCTCTCGATGCAGTGCACGAAGTGGGCGACCACCTTCTCGTTGCCCTCGTGGCTGCACAGCGTGGCGTTGTCTTTGAATATCGCGCAGACGGTTTGCGCTTCGCGGATCTGGAAAAAGAGGGAGAATAATTGAGAACATTAATAAAAATACTTTTCACACCTTTCATTCGGAAATGTAAGTTTTGCTCCACGACGAGAGGGATGCTACTTTTCTGTTCAAGCTACTTTTTTAATTTATTCATTGGCATGTAGAATTTACGCAATGTGCCAATTGAAAACAGATCTTAATAAAATAATCGATTGTAATTACATCGTAATCGATTAAAAACTAACATTTTTCAAGTTAAGTTTAACAACGTTGTATGAAAATATATAAATTTTTCGTAATATTTAAAAATTAGTATCAAAAATAAAGAAAATTTGTTAAAACTTGTTAAGGAAGTTATAACAGCATCTTTTTTAAATTTCCTCATAGTCGGTGTGAAAAATAGTATGTGTGACTCGGTAGCAAAATTATCTTCGTCTCGGGCGTTAACACTTGTATCCCCCACTACGCTCAAGATCCTAAGAAAGAAGCGCAGATATGACATTCAAGAGGAGAGGGCTTTGCCAGCAGTGGGGAAATAGGCTGGGAAAAAAATGGAATGCATGTTTTACCGACAGTGATTAGACGAGGGCATGAGTAGTAGTACGATAACGCTGTCGCCTTCGGTTCGTGCAACAATGTTTTTTTTTGAATACCAGGACGATGGCGAACAAGCATACGGCCTGTCTATAGTAAGCGGACATTTTTAGTGGCGTTTAGATCTAAATTGTTGACTCTGTGCTACAGCAGACAACAACCAATCTGGATTCAATATTGCCAGTTTGAAATAGTTAATTAGTAAGCCACGGGAGTAATAGTACATACTACAGAGGCCGGGAAGTAAGGGGTCGTAAGGTAAGTATATATAGACGACCGAGCGTAGCGAGGTCGGATAGTTATGAGGCCGGTAACCCCTTTTCACGCCGAGGAGGTATGTATAGTGCTTTTCTCAAACATGCAATGAAATAAATTAAAAAAACTACAAGAAATCAAACTTTTATTTTCATGGTTGAACGCCGTGATCCTGTGCCACAAGTAGTGGAATGGAAATTAAATAAAGACCATCTTGCCGGCCTAGGCCTCCAATTTTGTATGAAATGCCATTACGGGTCTCTCGTCTCGCTGCGCCCGAAACGTGACACTTCGAGGCCCAATATGAAGAACACAACGTTAATATTTCATTGCATGTTTGAGAAAAATTCTATATTTACCGCGAGGGCAGCATACAAATCCTGAGTAAAGCGAAAGATTCTACAATAGAATCTAGAACGTAAACCTAATGGATTCAAGTGTTAACGCTGAAGACGAAACTTATTTAACCACCGAGTGGCAATAGGCAACTAGGAACATAGGTACTACTTTTCACATTCTTTGAGCAATATATAAATTAAACAGGGAATATCAGGTGTGAAATAGTATTTAGTAGCTTTGTTAGCTGTGAAACGATTTACACAACTTTGATTTGACACCTAAACTTACCCCAGCGTTCAAGAACAAGTCCAGGTGTTTGTGCAGAATGGCTTGGTTCTGCTGGTTGCCGTGGCAGAAGTGTTGCAGGAACTCGTGCGCGAGCGTAAGCAGCTCGTCCATGGCCGCGTCGTCTTCGTCGTGAGGGACCTGGTAACATTGAACATTACTGATTGTACAATACAATCACACCTCAATAAAGAAAATACTGTACAAGAACATAATTAATACAAGAGGTAAACAACAGGCTGTCTTATCGCTAGAGAGCGATCTCTTTCAGACAACCTTTGGGTAGCGGAAATCAAATCTAACCAGTACGATTCATAGTATCACTGAACCACGATGAGTTTGGGATTGGATTAGTTGTCAGTTCATATAAAATGTAGTATAACTGACAACTTTTTCTATCAGTTTTGTCAATTCAATTCAATTCAATTCAATTATTTATTCTGCAAATAGGCCACAAGGGCACTTTTACATGTCAAACCGTAATTTACAATAAAATAATAATAATAATCTTACACAATAATAATTTAAAATTATATATAAAAGGTTAACAAACTAAATGTCACTTGTGACGTCATGGAAAACGCCACAAGCCGCCGCCGCGACAGACCGGCGCCGACGCGGGGGACAGACGAGCGGGGCAGAGCAGCGCACGGCACCGCGCCCCACCGCACCGCCACCCGCCGGCCAGTATATAAGCGCCGCGCGCCCGTCAGACCGCAGGAGTTTGGCTAACGGCTTGCCGTGTGCCCAACTAGAGAGTTGGAAGGTAAGGTAAGGCGGGAAGGTAGGGAGGGCGAGGGGAGAGCCCCTCGCCCTCCCTACCTTCCCGCCTCTGGCCGCTTGGAGACCCCGAGTGCACTGCCGTGGCTTCCCGACTTCTGGCTGCTTGGCCACCGAGCACCGCCGAAGTCTTCCGCTCCCCTCGCCCCTCTCAGGCCGCCTGGTTCCCGGGCGTATTGCCGGAGGAGTGAGTTGGTTAGGATCCGCGTTATCCCTGGCCGCTTGGAGACCCCGAGTGCACTGCCGGGAGAACGAACCCGTCCCGTGATACTCCTGGCCGCTTGGAGACCCCGGGTGCACTGCCGTTGTACCACGATCCCGCCGTTCCCGTCTTTACCGACCCGAATCGTACCAGTTCGGCAAACCGTGCCCCGTACCGCGAACGATAGTGACCGTGTAGGACCGTGTAGGGATTATTTGTATTTAATAAAAGGGCATCAAGACCCAGTGTTAACCATTAACCCGACCGCTGTTATTATTCACCCCTGCTCCTGCTAGGCCTCCTTGACCGCCTGAGTTAACTAGGAAACCCTCGAGAGCCCCTCAGGCTGAGGGATATGTGTGTGTGGCTAAACCCGCACATCACATTTGGCGCCCAACGTAATAACTCATACAGGAGTCTCGTAGTTCACTAGGAGACAGGAGACAGGGAAAATCTAATCTTTTTTTTACTTTTACGATTTAAACTCCGAATTACCGTTACCGACGTGTAGATTACGCGACGCTTCCCGCCCGCCCGTTAAACAATCCCGCGTCGCACCAGAAACCGATAGGTCCCTACCGACAGATGCAGACGGCCTGGATATACCAGCTGCACAAGCCAGACCTCACGAAGGAAGCAGAGAGCAGAGGCATAAGTACAGAGGGCCTAACGGTGGACCAGATCCGTAAACTGCTCGTAGAGTCCGTCAAAACCGCCGAGGTATTCAAGACACCAGAGAAACCCACATCCAGAGCCATGGAAGACGACCAGGATAGAGGTAAGACGGACAGGCTCAATAAGGCGATCCGAGAGTGGAACCTATCCTACAGGACGACGGATAACCCCGTAGAGTTCGTCGAAAGGCTGGAGGAACTGATCGCAGCCAGCGGCGTAGACGAGGAAGACGTTCTGCCCGCACTACCCCGTATCCTGCAAGGGAAAGCCTTGTTGTGGTACAGGAACAATGCCGAATCCTGGAAGTCGTGGGGTGAGTTTCTGCAGCTCTTCAAACTTTATTATTTTCCGAATAACTATGAAGAGGACCTGATAGTGAAAATAGTGGCTAGGAAACAAAAGTTTCGAGAAAGCTTCACAGACTACGTCACAGATCTACAAACGCTTATGAGGAGGTACGGGAGCCTCAGCGATAAAGAAAAGATACACCGAATACACGAAAATATGCAGAAAGAATATAAGTTATACATCAAGAAAAACGACTGTTCAACTCTCGTGTTGAATATAGATTTTCGTATGGTAACTTTAAATATAACTTCCGTTTATGTAGGGCAACACTATAGGATAACTACTTCCTGTGGCCATTACTACTACAATTTTCTGGTTTTGAAGTCGCACGCGCTGCGCCTAATTTATCGTAATTTCATATAAAGATCGCGCTTTCCATATTATAAGTTAAAAGTTCTATTCTTAAAGAGTGCACGTCACATCAAGAGAGTGTGGGCTGTGTCTTTGAGGTATCTTTAGGCGAAGACCGGTGGTAAGTCAGATCTGCACGCCCGTTTTAGTAGCTGAGAGTGCCTTCAGAGAACGGGAAGCCCTTAGGAGGCTCCAGACCTGGACACTTCAGGTATGTGATTGTGCACTTTATACTCTATCGCGTTTGTCAAAATTAAAAGTTATTAACGTGTTTCTCGTATTCTCGGATTTCCATGATTTCAGTCTTTTTACAGTACAACTTAATTTATCGCGTTTAAAAACATTGGTCCTTCGGCCGTATTGTGAAAAGTGACCTATTTTAGGCTGAATTCATTAAAATCATAATTTTCGCGTTGTAAAATTTTTGATAAAAAAGTTGAGGGTAAACTTTTAATTGTGTGTATAATGGCGGACAGGAAGTGTTAATCTTTAGTGTGTAGTAGTTATTTTAGTTGGTAGCATTGTGATAGGTCGTTTCATAGACGAATCTCCTTAATTCCGTTCATTCATTCAGTGCTTTTCTGGCGTATGGCAACGTGTAGGTGTCAAGTGTCGAGCTGTCAGTGTCAAGTGGAAGTTTCGTTGTTTCACATCGACATTGTAAACAAGACCACTAGTTTGTCGGTTTTCGTTAGTTTTTCGCTTATACTTTAGTTGAATTGTGATCAAGATGCCGGACAGCGAAGCAAACAGTGATGCTAAGCCAAATATGAGCAGGGTTGAGCGAGATTACGCTATGATGAGAATAGAATTGATTCACGGAACGGATTTAGTAGGTTATGTCGAATCCGATGTAAATTTAATCGCCGCGGATTTCCACCGAGCTCAAAGGGAAGTGATAGCAAATAGTGAAGACTGCAGTGCAGAATTTCCTGTCACTACAGATTTTGAAATGAAACATAAGTCAATTTTGTCGCGGTTACGAGAGCGCGCGCCGGTAGTTAAAACAATAAGTGATAGTTGTGAAAGTGTTGCCGCGAAGTTGCCAAAGATTCAAATCAAGCCGTTCGATAGCAAATTAGAGAACTGGTTGTCGTTTAGCCAGTTGTTTGAATCTTTAATTCACAAACGTAACATTTCAAACATTGAGAAACTACACTACTTGCTAACCAGCGTTCAAGGTAAGGCTCTAGATTTGATCAAGAATTATCCTATATCAGACGAGAGTTACTTTGATGCCTATAATGCCTTAAGTGAGTATTATAATAGAAAACGACAGATTGCATTTAGTTATTATGAAAAAATGCTGTTGTGTGAGCAAGTTAAATCAAAATCTGGAGTTGAAATGGAGAAAGTGAATCGAATCTTTAGGGAAACTTTACAAGTGCTAGAAAAGCTTGGCCTGCCAGATAAAAACTTTATGCTGGTTCATTTATTGTGGTCTAAGCTCGACAAATCTACCCGTGAAGCATTCTTATTGGAATTTAACTCCAATGATATTCCAAAGTTTGAGATATTGCAAGAATTTGTGGAGAAACAAATTCGAGCATTGGATGCATCAGATTTAAAGTGCTCAAACAATAATTTACAAAATAAAGTGCATACTAATGCAACTTATAATCAGAGGAAATCAAAGGTAACTCTTGTCACCACTTCTAGTATGTGTGAATTCTGTACTGACCAGCATAGTTTGGAATGCTGTGAAAAATTTATAAAATTAGGTACTGATGCGCGATTTAAATTTGTGAAATCTAGGGGCTTGTGTGTTTGTTGTTTTTCGAGTAACCATAAGGTGAAGCAGTGCCAAAAGGCATCGCGTTGTGGTGTGTGTGGGTATTCGCACCATACGCTGCTACATTTTAACAAGATTGATTCATCGGCTCCGGATGCTGATGTGTCATCAAAACTTGTTGCTAGTGGTTCATCCACCAACAATGTCACTTTGACATCCGCATCCAATAATAATGTGGTGTTGTTTGCTACTGCTCGGGTAGCGGTGCGGGATAGTTCTGGCCAATACCAGCAAGCTCGTGCATTGTTGGACTGTGCAAGTGCAAGCAATTTTATATCACAAGCTTGTGCGAAGCGGCTTGGACTAGATATACATCAGACAGGTGAATCAGTTTCTGGAATTGGAAATTCGGTAGCTAAACCACATGGTTCATTGTCGTGTTCCATTAAACCAAATGGAACAAATTTAATTAATTTTGATTGTGAAGCACTAGTGCTTCCTTCTATCTGCGCTGATCAACCCTGTCTTTCGGTTAGAACTTCAGAGTGGTCTCATATTAAGAATCTTACTCTTGCTGATCCTGAGTTTGGTGATCCTGGACCAATCGACTTACTGCTTAATGCAGACATCTTCGCTTCATCGTTGCTGAGTGGTCGGAGTCAGGGATGTCCGGGTCAGCCAAAAGCTATTGAGACTCTATTTGGATGGGTCATCATGGGTGGATGCGATGAGAGCCA
Organism: Epinotia bilunana; assembly: GCA_947049275.1. Taxonomy (NCBI): domain Eukaryota; kingdom Metazoa; phylum Arthropoda; class Insecta; order Lepidoptera; family Tortricidae; genus Epinotia; species Epinotia bilunana. The sequence goes on along the minus strand of OX346275.1, from coordinate 2,131,232 downwards.
TTCACAATCTTTCAAAACTTGTCGTCGGAAAGATTGTTTTTTCGTGTCGAATTCTTCGCAATCAAATTTGTCGTTGGATAGTTCTCTAAAAAGGTTCTGGGAGTTAGAAAATGTTAGTAGCCCTAGTAAACCAGTCTTGTCGAAAGAGGACCAACTTTGTGAAGATACCTTCGTTAATAAATTCTGTCGTACGAGTGAAGGCCGTTTCGAGGTGCCCCTTCCTTTCGTTGATTCTACGAATAAGCCTATATTCTCGGACACTCGTGAAATCGCTATGCGCAGACTCTTTTCCTTAGAACGCAAGCTTGCTAGACATGCAGATTTTCGTAAAGCTTACGTTTCATTCATGGATGAATACGAGTCTAGCGGTCATATGGAGGAGGTAGAGCCTCCCCCAAGTAGTGTTGGGAAATTTTACTATATCCCTCATTTTGCAATCCTTCGACCAGCGTCTGTCAGTACGCCTCTACGTTGTGTCTTCGACGCTAGCTGTCGCGATAGCAACGGTATATCGCTAAACGATACGCTTCTGGCGGGTCCTAAGCTGCAAACAAATATCTTTGATATTCTTACCAGATTTCGGTGGCATAAAGTGGTTTTCACAGGTGACATTAAAGCCATGTACCGTCAGATTGTCGTGCCGGGAGAGGATGCTGAATACCAGAGGATTTTATGGCGTCAATCCACTGACAGCCCGGTTAAGGATTATATGCTGCGCACGGTCTCATACGGAGTAAAGTCCGCTCCCTACCAGGCTCTTCGAAGTATCGCGCAGTTAGCTAAGGATTCCGCAGCCGACTATCCTGACTGTTCGCCAGTTTTGGACAGAGACATTTATGTTGATGATGTTGTCACAGGCGCTGACTCTATCGAGAAGGCTCTACAAATAAGATCAGACCTTTCTGAGATATTGTCGTCGGGTGGGTTCCATCTAAGAAAATGGACCTCCAATCATAAAGGCTTTATCGCTGATCTTCCTGCCACTGAGTTGTACTCGAGTGATTTTAAATGTTTTGACGAACTTTCAGAATTGTCGCTTAAAATATTAGGTTTATCGTGGCGTCCACAAACAGATTCGTTCCAGTTTGAGGTTACTACTCCCAATGACCAGAGGTGTACTAAGCGTATGATCCTTTCGCACATCGCACGCATTTATGATCCTTTAGGATTCTTGTGTCCAGCGTCGTTTCATGCGAAATATTTGATGCAGGTTTTGTGGTCATCGGGGGTCCAATGGGATGATGACGTGCCAGAAGCAATAGCTTCGGAATGGATGCGTTTCAAATCGCAACTGGCGTTGTTAAAATCTGTCGTTATTCCCCGACGCATTGTTCATTCTTTTGTTTCGTTGCAGCTCCACGGATATTGTGACGCGTCTGAGCGTGGATATGCGGCCGTCATTTACTGTCGGGCGGTCAGTGCAGAAGGCTCTACATTTGTAGAGTTCTGTTGCGCGAAATCTAGAGTCGCGCCTCTGCATAAGCAGTCCATACCACGCCTGGAGCTTCAATCTGCCGTGCTTCTGTCAGATCTAATGCTGTCGGTGAAGGAGGCTTTAAGACCTCTACATAATGTCTCGGAAATATTCGCCTGGTCCGATTCAAGCGTAGCTTTGGCTTGGATCCAGTCGTGCCCGTCGCGCTGGAAAACGTTCGTGGCCAATAGAGTAAGCCATATACAGGATATTATCGCTCCTGATCGCTGGCGCCACGTGAGCACTCTACATAACCCCGCCGACGTTGGGTCCAGAGGTTTGTTGCCCGAAGATCTTGTCGAATGTGATCTTTGGTGGCGAGGTCCCTCCTGGCTCCTAAAAGAGGAAAAGGACTGGCCTCGGTCTACTTTGACTGGGCCACCAAATAGCTCTGTCGCAGACGAGCAACGACTTTGTAGTCTGGTTGTTGGAAGCGATCCTCACTTAATTGACGAACTCCTCAACAGGTTCTCCTCGCTTTTCACTTTAAAGCGTGTGTTAGCCCACTGTTTCCGTTTCCTACGGTCGTTGAAGGATGGAAAGATTGTCGGATCTCTACAGTCGTCTGAAACGACTGCGGCTCTCATGTTTTTAGTAAAACATGTGCAGCTTACTACGTTCGGTGTAGAGATCAATCACTTGAGAGAGGGTCGTTTGAATTCATTGCCAAAGTGTTTGCGCAAGCTCTCGTTGTTTATTGACACCGCGGGTATTGTCAGGGTGGGCGGTCGCTTAGTCAATTCTCCAATCAAATATTCGATAAAGCACCCCATACTGTTGCCTCGCTCCCATAGATTAACGGTTTTAATCATTGACGAATATCATAAAAGATTTCTACACCCCGGTGCTCAAACTTTACAGAATTTACTTTCGCAATCATTTTGGATTCTGTCGCCCAAGCGAGCCATTCAGGCCGTGATCAGTGGTTGTGTTAAATGCTTTCGTGTCAACCCTTCGCCGGCTTCAGCGCCTCTAATGGGAAATCTTCCTCTTTGTCGTATTTCTCAAATAAAACCCTTTTCGAGTGTCGCCATTGACTATGGAGGCCCATTTGATATAGCTTTGGGACGTGGACGAGGCGCTAGAACATACAAAGGCTACATTTGCGTATTCGTTTGCACCAGCACTAAGGCTATCCATATAGAACTTGCTTCGGAATTATCGACGGAAGCCTTCCTTTGTGCGTTAAAGCGATTTGTCGCACGTCGTGGACGGTGTAGCAATATTGTCTCTGATCAGGGTCGCAACTTCGTTGGGGCAAGTAATTATCTTGGTTCCATTATGAAGAGCGCCGCTGATGCACAAGAGATTAAATTTTCATTTAATCCACCGGGTAGCCCGCACTTCAACGGCCTAGCAGAGGCTGGGATCCGCTCGGTCAAGACGCATCTCGCTCGAGTCGTCGGGAATCAAAGGTTAACCTTCGAGGAATTTTACACCGTCCTCACACAAATCGAAGCAATGCTTAACTCGCGTCCATTGACGCCTCTAAGTTCAGATACAAACGACCTGTCGGCGCTTAGCCCTGGACATTTTCTTACCTTAGAGCCTTTGTCGATTATTCCTGAAGAGAACTTTGTTGAACAAAAGATTAGTGTTTGTCATCGATGGAAGCTGATCCAAAAAATGCATCAAGACTTTTGGCGCAGATGGCATGCGGAGTACGTACACACACTTCAACAAAGGACTAAATGGAATAAGGTTAACACAAACATTGTCGTTGGTACTTTGGTCTTGTTAGTCAATGAACAGACAAGCCCGTTAAAATGGCCTTTAGGTCGCATCTCAGCTCTACACCCGGGAGCGGATGGTGTATGTAGAGTCGTCACGGTCAAGACGGCCACTGGTCAGTACAGAAGGCCAGTCGTGAAACTGTGCCCACTGCCACTGGCTAACTAATGTTTATCGATTTTAACTTAGTCATAGTTTTAAGTAATCTGTCTAGTTTTAACGTTTTTTCGTATCGTAAATACTGCTTATTTAGGTGAGCGGAATGTTCAACTCTCGTGTTGAATATAGATTTTCGTATGGTAACTTTAAATATAACTTCCGTTTATGTAGGGCAACACTATAGGATAACTACTTCCTGTGGCCATTACTACTACAATTTTCTGGTTTTGAAGTCGCACGCGCTGCGCCTAATTTATCGTAATTTCATATAAAGATCGCGCTTTCCATATTATAAGTTAAAAGTTCTATTCTTAAAGAGTGCACGTCACATCAAGAGAGTGTGGGCTGTGTCTTTGAGGTATCTTTAGGCGAAGACCGGTGGTAAGTCAGATCTGCACGCCCGTTTTAGTAGCTGAGAGTGCCTTCAGAGAACGGGAAGCCCTTAGGAGGCTCCAGACCTGGACACTTCAGGTATGTGATTGTGCACTTTATACTCTATCGCGTTTGTCAAAATTAAAAGTTATTAACGTGTTTCTCGTATTCTCGGATTTCCATGATTTCAGTCTTTTTACAGTACAACTTAATTTATCGCGTTTAAAAACAACGACTATGAGGATCTAAACGGGTTGTTAAGATTAGCCGCCGAGTACGAGGGGATTACCGCCCCGTCGGAAAACTATATAGCCCGAGACCGGCCGTACTATGTCCCGCAGACCTCGAACGCATACACACATGCTACACAGCAGCAGAGGAGTCCGCCAGGACATTGGGGACAACCACAATCAGGCTCAAGGCACACAGCCGCAGAAAGGAGTAGCTTTCAGCCCCGAGTAAACGACACACGGGAGACTAAAGCCGACAACGGGATTGCAAGGAAAATACATCCAAGGTACGATAAAGACACCTTTTGTTGGTCGTGCGGCAAACCCGGACACAACGCGAAAGAATGCAGGTCACAGCGACAGATTTTCTGCAGCGGGTGCGGGAAGCTAGGAGTACTGAGTAGAAACTGTTGCAGGAGCGGGAGCAGGGGAAAAAGGGAATCGCTAGGGGCCGCCGGAGATCACGGTCGGGAAGACAACCGGCTGTACGTAAACGCCACGATATCCGGGAAAGAGTGGGTCTGCTTAATAGACACAGGATCGACCAACACGTATATAAACAAAGAGGCGTATGAGATATGCAAAGCCCAAGGGGCATTGGAAAAGCGAGTACAGAGAGGCCTCGTGTTAGCCGACGGCACCCGGACAACCGTTGACACAACTGTGTTAGTTAACATACAGATCAAAGGAGCCACGCTGAAGCACTGGGTAAGGGTGCTCCCAACCGCGGCAGGAACGATAATCGGAATGGATGTACTCAGGAGGGCCGGAATGGCCATAACGTGGGCCGGGGACGTCGGCACACTTAAGACAAATCAAGACGCCAGTGTACAAGAAGGGCAACCGGTATACGAGGAGATAGCGGAGCAAAAGGCGACCGAAGGGATGCCGAGCAACCCAGGGGACGTCACGAGCGAAACAACAACGGGCGAGCAAGTAATGTCACCCGAACAAGAACAAGCACTCCGCGCCATGCTGGAACGGCAATTTCAACTATGTGAACCAAGCCCGAAAGGGAACACGTGGGTCGAGCACAGAATTAAGTTGAAACACAAAGAACCGATAAAACAGAAGTATTATCCGCGCAATCCGAAACAACAAGAGATAATCGACACCCATGTGAAAGACATGTTGGAACAGGGAGTCATCGAAAAGTCGAATAGCCCATACAGCTCGCCGGTGGTGCTTGTCAGGAAGGAAAACGGCCAATATAGATTTTGCATTGACTTCAGAAAAGTGAACGAGGCATCAGAGAAAGATGCATATCCCCTCCCGCAGATAGACGACACATTAGACAAGTTAAAACAAGCACAGTTCTTCTCGAAACTCGACTTGAAGAACGGGTATTGGAATGTACCATTAGAGAAATCGAGTAGGCCCGTCACAGCATTCAGTCCCAGGAAGAGGACTATATCATTTCAAGGTCATGCCCTTTGGATTACACTCGAGTGGAGCGACCTTCCAGAGGCTACTCGACAGAGTTATAGGACCGGAACTAGAACCACACGCATACGTATACCTGGACGACATAATAGTGTGTAGCCCGACTTTCGAAGACCACTTAGACCACCTAGAGGTAATATTCCAGAGAATAAGACAAGCGGGGCTACGAATAAACACAGCCAAGTGTGAGTTCGCAAAGCCAGAGATAGAATACCTAGGTCACACGGTCACCAGAGAGGGTATAAAAATGAACGAGGCAAAGATTAGGGCTATAAATAACTTAGAATCACCGAAAAACATTAAAGCACTAAGAAGGCTCATAGGAATGACTTCCTGGTACAGGAAATTTATACCGAAGTACGCAGAGATAACTGCACCGCTGGTAAAGTTACTAAGAAAAAACGAAAAGTTTGTATGGACGCAAGCACAGGAGGACGCAGTCAAAACGTTGAAAGGAATCCTGACAACCGACCCCGTATTGGCCCGGGCAGACTTCACCAAACATTTCACACTCCAAACGGACGCAAGCGACGTAGGTTTAGGGGCGTTTCTTACACAGGTCCAAGACGGACTACCGAGGGTAATAATGTACGCCAGTAGGAGGCTGACGTCACCTGAATCGCGGTACTCAGTGACAGAACGGGAGTGTCTAGCTGTGGTATGGGGAATCCGGAAAATGAGAGCGTTCCTGGAGGGTTACCATTTCACGGTCATAACCGACCACCAGGCACTAAAGTGGCTAAACACACTAAGGAACCCATCCGGAAGGCTGGCTAGGTGGGAACCCTTGAACTACAACAATACCAATTTGATATAACATACCGAAGCGGGAAACAAAACCAAGTAGCAGACGAGTTATCGAGGAACCCGGTATGCGCAGCCGTAGAACAAAATTGGTACGAAAACAAGTGGGAACAAGTCAGCAAGGGGGGCGAAAACTCGGGCCAGTTTCGTATTAAAGACGGGAGTTTGTACAAAAGGCACCCCAAGGACAGCCACGATAAATACACAGACCCGGAATCACAGTGGAAAAGGTGCATACCGATACAAGAAAGAGAAACCATAATAAGGCAGAATCACGACACACCGAGCGCCGGACACTGCGGGATAGCAAAAACCGTAAAGAGAGTATCGCAAAGAAACTATTGGCCGGGTATGCAAACCGATATAATAGCGTATGTCAATAAATGCGACGCCTGTCAAAAATATAAACCGTCGCAACAGAAGCAAACCGGAATGATGCACATAAATAACGCATCCGCGCCGTGGGAAATAGTGACAACCGACTTGATAGGCCCGTTGCCAAGGTCATCAAAAGGTTACAAATGGATAGCGGTATTCCATGACAAATTCACGAAGTGGACCGAAATTCAAGCACTACGCAACGCGACGGCGAATACAGTATCGAGAGCTTTCGAGCAATGTGTAGCATTGCGGCATGGTGCACCGCAGGCGCTTCTATCAGACAACGGGGTACAGTACACTTCAAAACAGTTCAGAGACATTTTGAAGAAATATGGAACAGAACACAGACGAACACCGCCATATACACCACATTGCAACCCGACGGAAAGGCAGAACCGATCTTTGGAAGTAATGATATCCACTTTTATAGGTGAACATCATAATCAATGGGATAAATACCTAAGTGAATTCAACTTCGCAATAAACACATCCGTACAAGAGTCGACGAAATACACACCGGCATTCCTACTATACGGTAGGGAACTACGGGGTCCGAACGACCGGAACTCATTTCCCACCCCCCAAGTAAAGGAAAAAGGGGTACTGCAAGACGTATACAACACCGTAAAACAGAACCAAAATCAAGCATCAGCCGCGCAGAAGTTCTACTACGACAAAAAGAGAAGGTATTGGGAACCCGCAGTAGGGGATTTAGTCCTAAAACGGAATTATATACTCTCAAACGCAGAGAAAAATAAATGCGCAAAATTAGCACCGAAATTTATAGGGCCGTTTAGAATTCAGGGAAAAATATCACCAGTCATATACACATTAAAAGACCCCAACGGCAAAAACAAAATCATAACCGCACATATCAAAGATTTAAAAATATATAAACATTAGAAGTAGCGAACAATCCGCCAACAATTCATAAGTTAAATATATGCGAAAACATAACACAATAAACCGCATGGTAACAGTGTCCGATAAGCGAGGACGGCCGCATACCAAGCGGGCGAATGACTACAGCGAACAAAGATGCACCTTACGGCCACGCGGGTAAGACGCAGATTAGCACAACAAAAGAAGCTTACGCGAACGTAAACAAATAAGGTACGGCGCGACCGACTCACAGGTGAGACGACGACCGAGCAGAATGATACCGTAGCATGGTAGCAATAAGGCTGGGAATGCAGCAGGGAAAAAAAAGTAAAATAAACTTACGAAAATAAAATCCCGTCAGGACTTTAGGTATGGCCAACGGTACAGGAACCGACACCTCTCAAAATCGTCAGACTCCGGTCATACCCCAGACCGGCAGGGAAGCCGGAACCAAAGCCGGAGAAATAACGGCAAATAATATTGTTATTGTTAAGTTTTACTATTACTAGGTTAAGTTACAGTTTTTTTACTTTTACTCTTTTAATTGTTTGTTTTTTTTTTATATTATCTTAAATTGTAAATATACACGGTCCACTATGGTATTTTGTTTGATGTTATACAACATGGGGGGGTCCGACATAGCTTAACCGAGAGATTAATTACACCCCCTAACCCGAACACTAACGTTAACTATACAGGAAGAGGAGAATTAGACGGGGCTATACATAAACATAAAAACAATAAAGGAAAAAAAATAATAACAATAATAATAGGATAAAAACATATATAGAGAAAATAAATAGGACAATAGGAGAGGCAATCAAACACATCAAGGACACCATTACCGCAGCACTAACGGTGATTTTTTTCAGAAAAAAATCTCAAAACCGGGAGGGGAAGTGTGACGTCATGGAAAACGCCACAAGCCGCCGCCGCGACAGACCGGCGCCGACGCGGGGGACAGACGAGCGGGGCAGAGCAGCGCACGGCACCGCGCCCCACCGCACCGCCACCCGCCGGCCAGTATATAAGCGCCGCGCGCCCGTCAGACCGCAGGAGTTTGGCTAACGGCTTGCCGTGTGCCCAACTAGAGAGTTGGAAGGTAAGGTAAGGCGGGAAGGTAGGGAGGGCGAGGGGAGAGCCCCTCGCCCTCCCTACCTTCCCGCCTCTGGCCGCTTGGAGACCCCGAGTGCACTGCCGTGGCTTCCCGACTTCTGGCTGCTTGGCCACCGAGCACCGCCGAAGTCTTCCGCTCCCCTCGCCCCTCTCAGGCCGCCTGGTTCCCGGGCGTATTGCCGGAGGAGTGAGTTGGTTAGGATCCGCGTTATCCCTGGCCGCTTGGAGACCCCGAGTGCACTGCCGGGAGAACGAACCCGTCCCGTGATACTCCTGGCCGCTTGGAGACCCCGGGTGCACTGCCGTTGTACCACGATCCCGCCGTTCCCGTCTTTACCGACCCGAATCGTACCAGTTCGGCAAACCGTGCCCCGTACCGCGAACGATAGTGACCGTGTAGGACCGTGTAGGGATTATTTGTATTTAATAAAAGGGCATCAAGACCCAGTGTTAACCATTAACCCGACCGCTGTTATTATTCACCCCTGCTCCTGCTAGGCCTCCTTGACCGCGTGAGTTAACTAGGAAACCCTCGAGAGCCCCTCAGGCTGAGGGATATGTGTGTGTGGCTAAACCCGCACATCACACACTAAGTTAATGTAAACAAAACAAAATTCTGTAGATCTGTATCAGCATTAACAAGAAGTTAATCATATTAATTCAGTATTCAAGAGATGTATAAGGTCTCTGAGCTTCCAAATACAATTAATAATTATTCTAATATTCTAATCAGTCAAATATTGTATATGGCAAAACTGTATCCTTTGATAATAGATAATGCAGAGATTATTTATGAAAATAAGAATACTCTTGGTCATCGTTATACTAGCCTGTTTTTAGGCTAAGACCTGGTTCCCACTTGTCGGCTGCCGGGCCCGATTCTTTATCGGGTGTCGGCGCCTCATACAAACTGGTGTCCGACAAGTGTGAATAGCTTCATATAAAATGTTCTGCCACTGCAACATCATCATCCTACCGTTATTCCCGGTTGTGCCCCTAAAGGAGCCCGGATTCCGCTTTGACACCTAATCCCAAGATTTGGCAAAGGCACTAGTTTTACGAAAGCGACTGCCATCTGACCTTCCAACGCACAGGGAAAACTAGAGCTTAGTGGGATTAGACCGGTTTCCTCACGATGTTTTCCATCACCGAAAAGCTAACGGTAAATATTCCGTACATAAGTTCCGAAAAACCCATTGGTACGAGCCGGAATTCGAACTCACGACCGCCGCATGCTTGAACCACTACGCTACCGTAGCTCTCGTTCTGCCGCTGCAACAATCGATTAAAATCCGCGCCCGACAGCCGACGTGTGGGAACCCGGTGTGATGGCGGGCGCCACCACGGCCGGCCCGGCATCCGCCGCCCCCGGCACGCGGCGCCCCGGGAGCGCCGCCCCGCCACGGCCGCCAGGTGTCGGCAGGCCCCGAGTACCTGCAGCAGGTCGAGCACGATGTTGTGCACGCCGATGTTCCGCAGCAGCCGCTGCTCGTGCCGGCGCGGCTTGCTGGTGGCGCCCGGCGGACTCCCCCTCCCCGGCCCCCGCCGCCCCCGGCACGCGGCGCCCCGGGAGCGCCGCCCCGCCACGGCCGCCAGGTGTCGGCAGGCCCCGAGTACCTGCAGCAGGTCGAGCACGATGTTGTGCACGCCGATGTTCCGCAGCAGCCGCTGCTCGTGCCGGCGCGGCTTGCTGGTGGCGCCCGGCGGACTCCCCCTCCCCGGCCCCCGCCGCCCCCGGCACGCGGCGCCCCGGGAGCGCCGCCCCGCCACGGCCGCCAGGTGTCGGCAGGCCCCGAGTACCTGCAGCAGGTCGAGCACGATGTTGTGCACGCCGATGTTGCGCAGCAGCCGCTGCTCGTGCCGGCGCGGCTTGCTGGTGGCGCCCGGCGGACTCCCCCTCCCCGGCCCCCGCCGCCCCCGGCACGCGGCGCCCCGGGAGCGCCGCCCCGCCACGGCCGCCAGGTGTCGGCAGGCCCCGAGTACCTGCAGCAGGTCGAGCACGATGTTGTGCACGCCGATGTTCCGCAGCAGCCGCTGCTCGTGCCGGCGCGGCTTGCTGGTGGCGCCCGGCGGACTCCCCCTCCCCGGCCCCCGCCGCCCCCGGCACGCGGCGCCCCGGGAGCGCCGCCCCGCCACGGCCGCCAGGTGTCGGCAGGCCCCGAGTACCTGCAGCAGGTCGAGCACGATGTTGTGCACGCCGATGTTCCGCAGCAGCCGCTGCTCGTGCCGGCGCGGCTTGCTGGTGGCGCCCGGCGGACTCCCCCTCCCCGGCCCCCGCCGCCCCCGGCACGCGGCGCCCCGGGAGCGCCGCCCCGCCACGGCCGCCAGGTGTCGGCAGGCCCCGAGTACCTGCAGCAGGTCGAGCACGATGTTGTGCACGCCGATGTTGCGCAGCAGCCGCTGCTCGTGCCGGCGCGGCTTGCTGGTGGCGCCCGGCGGACTCCCCCTCCCCGGCCCCCGCCGCCCCCGGCACGCGGCGCCCCGGGAGCGCCGCCCCGCCACGGCCGCCAGGTGTCGGCAGGCCCCGAGTACCTGCAGCAGGTCGAGCACGATGTTGTGCACGCCGATGTTCCGCAGCAGCCGCTGCTCGTGCCGGCGCGGCTTGCTGGTGGCGCCCGGCGGACTCCCCCTCCCCGGCCCCCGCCGCCCCCGGCACGCGGCGCCCCGGGAGCGCCGCCCCGCCACGGCCGCCAGGTGTCGGCAGGCCCCGAGTACCTGCAGCAGGTCGAGCACGATGTTGTGCACGCCGATGTTCCGCAGCAGCCGCTGCTCGTGCCGGCGCGGCTTGCTGGTGGCGCCCGGCGGACTCCCCCTCCCCGGCCCCCGCCGCCCCCGGCACGCGGCGCCCCGGGAGCGCCGCCCCGCCACGGCCGCCAGGTGTCGGCAGGCCCCGAGTACCTGCAGCAGGTCGAGCACGATGTTGTGCACGCCGATGTTCCGCAGCAGCCGCTGCTCGTGCCGGCGCGGCTTGCTGGTGGCGCCCGGCGGACTCCCCCTCCCCGGCCCCCGCCGCCCCCGGCACGCGGCGCCCCGGGAGCGCCGCCCCGCCGCGGCCGCCAGGTGTCGGCAGGCCCCGAGTACCTGCAGCAGGTCGAGCACGATGTTGTGCACGCCGATGTTCCGCAGCAGCCGCTGCTCGTGCCGGCGCGGCTTGCTGGTGGCGCCCGGCGGACTCCCCCTCCCCGGCCCCCGCCGCCCCCGGCACGCGGCGCCCCGGGAGCGCCGCCCCGCCACGGCCGCCAGGTGTCGGCAGGCCCCGAGTACCTGCAGCAGGTCGAGCACGATGTTGTGCACGCCGATGTTCCGCAGCAGCCGCTGCTCGTGCCGGCGCGGCTTGCTGGTAGCGCCCGGCGGACTCCCCCTCCCCGGCCCCCGCCGCCCCCGGCACGCGGCGCCCCGGGAGCGCCGCCCCGCCACGGCCGCCAGGTGTCGGCAGGCCCCGAGTACCTGCAGCAGGTCGAGCACGATGTTGTGCACGCCGATGTTCCGCAGCAGCCGCTGCTCGTGCCGGCGCGGCTTGCTGGTAGCGCCCGGCGGACTCCCCCTCCCCGGCCCCCGCCGCCCCCGGCACGCGGCGCCCCGGGAGCGCCGCCCCGCCACGGCCGCCAGGTGTCGGCAGGCCCCGAGTACCTGCAGCAGGTCGAGCACGATGTTGTGCACGCCGATGTTCCGCAGCAGCCGCTGCTCGTGCCGGCGCGGCTTGCTGGTGGCGCCCGGCGGACTCCCCCTCCCCGGCCCCCGCCGCCCCCGGCACGCGGCGCCCCGGGAGCGCCGCCCCGCCACGGCCGCCAGGTGTCGGCAGGCCCCGAGTACCTGCAGCAGGTCGAGCACGATGTTGTGCACGCCGATGTTCCGCAGCAGCCGCTGCTCGTGCCGGCGCGGCTTGCTGCTCGCCGCGCCGCTGTTGCCGTGCGTGCAGTACTTTATCATGCGCTGCAGGATCTGTTGCCAGAGATTACTTATCATCAACATCTGTAAACTAGAGCGAATGGATCAGGAGATTATTGGCTCTAGTTAGAGGTAGTCTATAGAGGACGAAACAAATGCAAAGTAATAAAAACCAGCCAAGTGAGAGTCGGACTCGCGCACGACGGGTTCCGTACCATTATCTATAAAAAACGGTAAGATATCACTTAAGTGTGAACCCTTAAATATTTATTTTATTCTGTTTTTAAGTATTTGCTGTTATAGCAGCAACAGAAACACATCATCTGTGAAAAATTCAACTGTCTAACTATCACGGTTCATGAGACACAGCCTGGTGACAGACGAACGGACGGACAGCGGAGTCTTAGTAATAGAATCCCGTTTTGCCCTTTGGGCGCGGAACCTTAAAAAGTGCAAATCTTTGTGGTTTTTCGAGTGTTACATAGTTAACACAGGACTTACAAAGCTGCGAACTCGAATACACGGTACTAGTAGTGTTCCTAACAACATACTAACTAATTACAAGTAGCTGTTAGCTTGCGATTTTACGGATTTTTCTGATCAAATATGGCCTATAGAAGTTGATTCACCCAGTTACTTCACTGGTTAGGTCTACTACAGCCGAGGCTCTAGTATAAGTTTTACCGAAACAAAACGTTACGACCGCGTTTGCGTTTAGCTATGAAATCGCATACAAATTGAGGGTACAACGCAAAAAAAAAAAAACTTATACTAGAGCCTCTGAACAAAACCAATGGCTTACGAGGGCTCACGTTTGAACAAGTCATTGGACCAACTCACGTGCTTGATCTTCTTGTACTCGTTGTTGTCGTGCTTGGCGGCGCGCGACGTGTCCAGCACGTTGTCCATGGACGCGTTGCGCTCCAGGATCGCGCCGCCGGGACCCATCGTGCCCACGATACCTGTTCAGCAATATTCGAGGTTTAGAGGGGATCCCAGATGTTTTGGACGGGGTCGCCAGAGCTCCCGAGGATGATGTGTTGAGTGGGAGCTGCATTCGGCTCTAGCTGTCAACACAAGGAATCCTCAACTCAATAGGGTCAGCAGCGCGCATGTGCTTCTCAGGTGACGCGAGCGTCCGTAAGTGAAATTAAATCAAAAATAATTTATTTCGAACTTTGGATCCGTAATTCGTTAGTAATACTAATTAATTTACGTAAGAAAGTGTCAGTAACAAAGTAATTTAACTGAGCACAGTAGATGAGCCTGAGATTTATTTAAAACTTGTCATATGGCAACAGTAATATCACTGTCAAATGTGTCAAACCGTTTGACTCAAACATCTTAGATAACAATCCTATCCTATACTATTAAACGAGCAATGTTTGTATATATATATATATATATATATATATATATATATATATATATATATATACTAGCTTCTGCCCGCGACTCCGTCCGCGTTAAACTCGTTTATATCGCAGCTCCATACAAACTTCCACCCCCCATTTTAAGGAAGTGGGGGGTTAGAAACAGACAAAAGGTAGCCTATGTCACTGTCCATCCCTTAAGCTATCTCCACTTAAAAATCACGTCAATTCGTCGCTCCGTTTTGCCGTGAAAGACGGACAAACAAACACACATACACTTTCCCATTTATAATATTAAGTATGGATTTGCAATCACGTTCTCGGAAACGGCTCTAAAGATAACGATGAAATTTGGAATATAGGGGGCGAATTATCGATCAAGCTAGGTCTCATGTTCAGACCTGAGGATTTTTTTTTTCTCCACATTTTTTTTTCCTCGTTCGCTCAGGGACGGATTCCCTAATCTTGATACTTAATATGTTAACTTATATAGTAACTCTTTCAAAAATACAAACCATAATAAATAATGTATGACTATTCTATATGACTATTTAATTTTTGACTAATTAGTTACATTTTGTAATCGGATTATAGGTACTTATGTATTTAAATACTGTATGCGACACGAATGTTAAATTTAATACCAATTGGCACGTAAGGTTTAGCTGTTAGTGCTGATAATGGTTAATCCGACTAATATTATAAATGTGAAAGTTTGGATGTTTGTTACTCAATCACGCCTAAACGGCTTAACCGATTTGGATGAAATTTTGCACAAAGATAGTTTATAGCCTGGATTAAAATATAGGATATTTTTTATCCCGGGCCCACGCAGACGAAGTCGCGGGCGCAAGCTAGTAATAAATAAATTGGACGGTTTTTGCCTTCCAAAAAAAAAAGAGTGGCTTATAGCCATAGAAGACGGTGCCTGCTTACCATCTATGCATCAGGCAGGCCGTACGCTTGTTTGCCACCGTCGTAGTATGAAAAAAAACTGTCAACTGCAAGTGCCATATTTAAAGTTGATTGGTCTGTAATCTGTAGGTGCACCCGCCCTAATACGGGTGTAGACTCGAAAATTATTATTACTCCAAAAGAAAGAAGGCATAAAAATATGCCTAGTGACGAAAATCCCATAAGGATATCTCAAAGGATTACGAAGCTACAACCCGTTTAATATTGCTTGCTAGAGAGAGAAAACGCTCGCAGTGAGTGACGTCACAATCTGCGAGCGTCATAATAAATGACAATCGTTTCATGTGAAGTTGCGTTTTGCGGTAAAGGGATAAAATAAATAAATATTACGGGACAATCTTACACAAATCGCCCTAGTCCCAAACCAAGCAAAGCTTGTGCTATGGGTACTAGACGACGATAAACATACTTATATACATATTTAGATAAATAAATACTTAAATACATAGAAAACATCCATGTCTCGGAAACAAATATTCGTGCTCATCACACAAATACATGCCCTTACAGATGTAGTGCGAAATTATTTTCCTTCGTAATTTTTCGGAAAAGTTCGTATTTATCGTGCTCTCTCAAATTGCTTCTTATATAGTGGTAATCCGCAATTTAAAAATTCGCTGTAATTTTAATCATATTTTCAGATTACTTATAATACGGTTGTATAGCCATGCCGAAATCTCGAAAACGGTTAAAAAATCCAATTCAAGGTATTATATTTAATATTTACCTGTACTTCATATCGGAAAATAGCAAATTCAAAAATAGAAACGATTCAGAGTATTTTAGGAAAGTTCAACAGCGAATTTCGGACGCAACAGGAATATCTAGACCAACAATTAGAAAATATTTGAACCAGGAAGAACAATACAGAAGTAATGAAAATCCCAACACAAACAAAAAATCCCATTTTCAGTACCTAATAATTGTTGCGGTTGTAACATCTCTATATTATACAACAACATTATTCATTTTGACATTTGACACTTAACAATAAAGTTCCATATTAATGGGTATGAGAATGTCACTGATTTAATACGATAATTCATTGACAGTTCGGGTGTCATCGTACTCCGATAAAGATCCGAGTTTTCCCGAAGGAAAATAATTTTGCAATACATCTGTACCGGGATTCGGACCCAGGACCTCTTGCTTCGTAGGCCCGGTCACTACCAACCAGGCTCAAGCGGACGTCAGACAAAACACGACCCTTTTTAAAACTTTGGACACTTATAACTTTGTGATTATTTAACCTCTTGCGTTGCTTTGCGAATAAATACGACTTTATTGATTATTTTATTTATATCCCGCTGGTCTCACCCCCGTGCTCGTCCAGGGCGCCGGCGCGCCCCTTGTTGAAGACCCACAGCTCGGATTTCTCCACGCTCTGTCGCAGCAGGTCCAAATCCGCCTTGATTTGCTTGTACGATTCCACATCGGCGTCCGAAACGAGCAGTTGGACCTAAAACAAACGCAGTTCACTTTTAAATGCTGCTTTAATAAAAAGCTTGAAAACAGCTGTAGCAATTGTAACCTTATGTTACATACTGTACGCCTTATAGATTAAAAACTCTAGTCAATAAGGGACATACGTTGCAACGAATCTGTCCAATTGTCTGTTATCCAGTGTAGGAGTGAAAGGTTCAGAAACCAGGTTGGTCGGATGTTGGCGGTCGCAATTATCTATACTAATATTATAAAGAGGAAAAGTCTGTAAGATTGAACCTTTGTAAGTTTGTATGTAATGGTAATCTCCAAAACTAATCATTCGATTATACCTACAGACACGTATATAGAATGGATCTTTAAGACGGACATAGACTATGGTTTATCCCTTGTCTTCGCCTGGGTTCGCTATAATAATTGGACGAAGCCGCTTGGACAGCTGTCACTGGCAGTAATAATAGTACATTGTTAACTTATAGCTAACATTAGTACATTACTACAGAGGCCGGGAAGTAAGGGGTTGCCGGCCGAGTTCATATAGACCGAATAGTTATGAGGTTGGCAACCCCTTTTTACGCCGAAATATGTATAGTGCTTTTCTCAAACATGCAATGAAATAAATAAAAAAAACTCCAAGAAATCAAACTTTCTTGGCTGAACGCCGTGATGCTGTGGCACAAATTGTGGAATGAAAATTCAAAAAGACCATCTTGCAGGCCAAGGCTAACAATTTTGTATTAAATGCCGTTACAGATCTCTCGCTGCGCCCAAAACCTGACACTTCGAAGCTCATTATGAAGAACACAACGTCAATATTTCATTGCATGTACTTTTAATGGATATATTACTATAGGTAATACCAAACCTGTTTAAAAGCCGCCAGCACTTCTTGCCGCTGACTAAAATGCCTGAACAGCAGCGCCAGGGCTCCAGACACTAGCGCCGCCGAAGCCCCTTGAGAGCACAGCTGGAGCAGTACTCGCAACACCATCCGGCCTCCGCACTCGTCCAGGTCCAGACCGTCCCTGGAATATGGACTTTATTACCATATCGTAGAGGTTTGGTGGTGATTACATGCGATTTTGAGTGGATCTTAAAAATTCGCGTCCTGTCCCTGTCTCTTTTTAATCCGCGCAAAAACAGAGACAAAGGCATGGACAGGATATTTTTGGGTTATTTAAATGCTCGGAACACGACACTTGATGCAGGTTTCTTGTGCAAGGGCATTGGAATATGCACTGTTTTCCGTGGGAACAGAGTTCGGTTTTTGATGACGTTGCATGCGTTAAATTCAAGCTTTGTTAATGTTCAAGCGCTCTTATTCAAGGTTATTTTGTCTCAAAAGCGTTATCGGATTACATTATTGTTTAATAGGGGTGTAGACACTAAATAAAATAATCAATTTTGTCGTTTTTCTCGAAAAAGGATTAAAAATGTAGGCAAATGCAGAAAAAAGCAACGCAAGAGATTAAATAATTACAAAGTTATGTGTCCAAAGTTTTAAGAAGGGGTATGTTCTGTCCCTTTTTCGCAAAACGCAAATTCATATGAAGCGATGACGTTCGCAGTTGGTGACGTCACTAGAAGACGGCAACGTGCCGAGCCCCATCGTGTTCGGCGGCCGCGCGCGCGACGTAACAAACTGTATGCGTTTTCTCTCTCTAACAAGCAATACTAAAACGGTTGTAGCTTCGTAATTCTTTGAGATATCTGAATGGGATTTTCGTCATTAGGCATATTTTTTGGTCTTCTTTCTTTTGGAGTCTACACCCTTATTAGCCAATTAAAATCAATTCACAGGTTTACATATTTACAGAATTTTGAGCAAGGGGTTAAGCGCAAGCTTTTCAACACATACGCGGGATCACATGGCTTTATATAATGTACTGACCTATATAATTTGATGGACTGAAAACAGATTAACTAATCCCCGGTTTTATAAAGATCCATTAGGCCCTATATCGATAAGTAACCTCACTTATACAATTTACTAAGGCATATTAGCTTTTGCAAATGTTGAGATATGTGAATTACATAAAAAAAACCCGGATTGCACTACGGGAGTGCCGGCAGAAGTGAAAACTAAAAAAGAAACTCCCAAAGTGATATTGGACCTCAGAGACTCATCTTCCAATTTGATCAACGTGAAAGTACAGTCAGCAATAAAAGCTTATTCCAAAAGCATAATTTTTGACAAACACTTATTTTTAATAGTTTGCAGTTTTTTTTATCACATGCACTGATTACATTGGACTGTTATAAATGGAACTAGACTTTATTAAGCATCTCGGACCACATATTAGACAGGTCAGTGAACACAGAGGCGGCAAACCATGCTATGTACGGTTCAGCTTACTAACAAATCTACATTTTTGGGGAGGCACCCGTCGGGCACTGTTTGAATGGCTCTGAAAGAATTATCACATTATTGGATGCTCAGAGTATAGATTTCTACATAATAGCTATACGCGTTACCACAAAAAGGGACGGAAAGGCTCCTATGCAGCTAAATTAAGAACTGCTCTTACAATGGTGACGGGCTTACCATAAACAACCTACTCAATCTGGGCGGGTAACGGTCTATTTGCCGAAACCTCATATTAACTCAGTTGCAGCATAAAAAATGGAACCATGACAAGGACAACGAATTATATGTCTATCTGTCACACTTATTGATGTTTGTATACTATCTCGCTCGGTCGTGGTATTATTAATACTACAGCTCGTCCTGAGTATAGGGCCATGATTGGAGGTGACAGGTGACTACTATTTTAAGTCGATATAGTTCCGCAAATAACATATTGAACAATCATTTCTAATGTTGCTGCGACTAAAAAAGTTTACAGACGGCGACTTTATCGCGACACTAGTCGCGTCGAGGAACTGCAGTAGTGCAGCACGCGACGGCGCGCGAGCTCTGTCAATTTTTCTCGCCCTATCCGTCTCTTTCTTATTAGACTTTCTATTACACTTAGAACAAGAGATATAGTGCGAGAAAAATCGAGAGTACGTGCAGGTCATCTTTAGCCCAAGAGCACCTGTATCGATACTGTATCGTGATTGTATCGCTGCAAACAATCGCCGTGTGATAAAACATTGATATGATACATGTGATATGTATTCTGTAACACATGACGGACATGTTTTCTTGAAGAACAACGGATTATGATATTTTTTTCATTGTATTCATATTCAGGTTTACTTATTTTAAGTTGGTTAAGTACTATCATTGTAATAAGCTTTTTAGCAAAAAAATACTGACTGTTGAGTTTGTTTCGGCGTTTCTTCTTAACAGTGCCTTATTTATCAGAAACGCTGGTAGAATTCTAAAATTCTTGTATCTCATATATATATAGAAATTAATTTTAAAAAATGCGGAATTGAGTAAGAATTAATTACAATTTAACTATACTTTTCGTAATATTTTTAAAGCGAAAGTAACTCTGACTGTCTCTCCTTTATCTTTCCACGCTTCATTCCGATACGCAGTTTGTACCCCGGCAAAAGACGTGGGATAGTTTTGTACATTTTCATATTATTCCCTAAGGAAAAGTCGCGGGCAGAAGCAAGTTCGCTATGAACCCTATGATACACCGTGTAATGTTTACCCACCACCAGCAAGCGTTAGTCACCAGTATTCTACTTTGTTATTACTACTCGTACCAGGTTTAGTCTAAAGTACTTGAGGAAATGCTGTTATTTTCCCAACGTATATAAAGAATGCACAGTTAAATAGATAAAGTAAATGAAAAATCATGAATCATGACACATGTTTGACTGCAGCGAAAACCCAATATCCCAGTTTTCAGATATAAGCGGCGATTAGGGTGGTATTTCACTTGTCCAAGATATATGTCCAATGTGTATTTGCGTCTCACATTTTGCTTAAATAGTGAGTGGGACAAAGTTTTTGGACCGCCCTTACACTGCTTCGGTTACTTAATGCGGTCGCCTACGTTTGTTTTAAACTTCCGCGAACGACTATTCATCGTCACACTAGGCGGTGCCTAAGGTCGCCAGAGAGTGTGGGACCTGTATTTGTCTATAAGTCCATAAAGGGTTGCTTCTGGATTCTCATAAACGACCATAAGCGACGGTGGCTGCTTACCAACAGGCAGACCGTAAGATTGCTCGCTATTGTAGTATAAAAAAACCGGAGAAGTGCGAGTCGGACTCGCGCACGAAGGGTTCGGTACCATCATCTATAAAAACGGCAAAAAAATACGTTTGTTGTACGGGATTCCCATTAAATATTTATTTTATTCTGTATTTTAGTATTTGATGTTACAGCGGCCACAGAAATACATCATCTGTGAAAATGACAACTGTCTAACTATCACGGTTCATGAGATACAGCCTGGTGACTGACGGACGGACGGACAGCGGAGCTTTAGTAACAGGGTCCCGTTTTTACCCTTTTGGTACGGAACCCTAAAAAGAACGTTCTTAGGGTGACAGCAGCCGTCGGTCACCGAATGTGGCCGACTACTGTCACGGTCGCCACACGGTGCCGATTGAATATAATTGCCGCTTTAGGGCCGATTTTTCAATCTCTACATAATTTTCTCAAGTCATATGTAAGAAAAGGACAGAGCTAACATTTATCTGACAGATAGTTTTATCTGGGAATTGAAAAATCGGCCCTCATTATGATATTACCGGCAGCTAAATATGCCCTCGGCCTGAAGCCCGATGGCCTCCACGTCGGCGCGGTCGCCGGCCTGCTCGAACTCCTTCTTGAAGATAGAGAGCAGGCAGCTGATGCGGTAGTCCAGCCGGACGTCCAGGATGAACTATTAGGCGGGCAGAGGTATTCATTGTCATCATCAGGGTGAAATTATGATTAAATACGCAGATATACGGAAAGAAGTGTGGGCGAGAATGATTGAAAGCGACTGACTATCTAACAGCCAATAGTATCGATTGAGCACCTTCCCGGGCCACTGCCCCTCGAGCGTTATAAGCGGCACATATCACTTCCATTCATCGTCAATTAATTAAAATAAAAACATAAAATTAGACAATCATCATATCATACATCCTCTGCTTGACATAGGCCTCCCCAACGACCGGTCCTGCGCCATCTGCGACCGGCAGACTCCCGCGATCTTTATCAGTTCCCCAGTCCATGTTGTGCGTGTAGGGGGTCATCACACATCATCATCATCATATCAGCCGAAAGACGTCCACTGCTGGACATAGGCCTCCCCCAAAGAGTGCCACAATGATCGGTCCTGCGCAACGCGCAACCAGCAGATTCCCGCGACCTTTACCAGGTGATCAGTCCACCTTGTGGGGGGCCTACCCACGCCGCGCCTTCCGGTAGGTGGTCGCCACTGGAGAACCTTTCCGCCCCAACGGAAGGGTTCTGCAGCAGCGGTCGTACCTGCAGTATCTCGATGATCTTGAGCTTGGTGTCCATGACGAGCGGGTGCTCCCGCGCGAGCGCCGCGCCCGCGCCGCCGCCGCCCGCCTGCGCAACACGGGACCTTATTTATACTCCAACTAGCTGATGCCCGCGGCTTCGCCCGCGTGGTTATACGAAAATGTAACATATTGCAGTTTCCCGTGGGAATTAGATGTTTTCCCGCTGGAAAAATTAGCCTATGTCACTCTCCAGCTTCTAAACTATCTCCATACAAAAAATCACATCAATACGACGCTCCGTTGCGACGTGAAAGGAGGACAAACACATACACTTTCGCATTTATAATATTAGTAAGGATTTATGCTACCGTTTGTCATCACCAGACATCGTACGTGTTGTATCATGGTTCTGTTAAGGCAGTTGCTATAGACAATATCAGTCAAAAATATTAATTAAGGGTAATATTAACTACAACCGCTAATTAAGCATGACGATTTAAATCGTTTATAACAATTCCGTTCACAACAGTACGAAACTGCTACAAAATTGTCTGGTTATTTATTAAAAAAAACCAGTATACATTACATTTCTAGTGACAGATCCTAGAGTTATGGACGTCATAACGGCTCCCATGTCTCCTATGCTGCGAAGCACTCCGCCTTCGGCTGGGAAGTAGAACAAAATGTTTCATAATGGTCGACCAAGTATTTTATCAATAACCTATTTATTTACCTACTACAGGGTGTAACAAAATTGGGGTGTGAACCGGTCAAGACCATATTCGATTCTAAAAATGCATTTGTTTTATTTACTTTCACCTGTCCCGTTGTCTGTCTGTCTGTCTTTAATCAAATCTTGCAAGTTAAATTTGATCCACTTCCCGGTTTCTGATTGAGTTGAAATTTTGCACGAATATGCAAATCGCGTGACAATGCAATATTATGATGACGTGGAGCTGATCTGATGATGGAGCTGGAAGGTGGCTATAGGAACTCCGTAATAAAATCACATAACCCTATCGAGTTTGGGCTCGTTAGAATCATCTCAATGAGTAGTTGATGATGGTATACAGAAAAGTAAGTCGGCAATAAAAGCTTGTACCAAAAATGAAATTTTTGACAGAAACTTATTTACATTACTTGCGTACTATAACAAAAACAAAAAAGGCGTCTCCTGCGTATCAAAAAAAAGAAACATTTAGTTTTCATGAAACAGCTGTGCGCCCCGGTTGTAAATGAAACAAATCGTTCCCCCTTATAACGTCAAAGTGGAGTAGAGAATAGAAAAAAATACTTAATAATGTTGCAGTCCCGTCAGATAAGCTCTTGCTCTTTGTACAGTCAGCATCATATTATTATTGCCTATTTAAATTTGTATGAATATGATTTGACATTAAATACACTCGCGGGCAAAGAATACGGGTCGGTAAAATACCGTCATATTTCCTAAAATAGTGCGTAAGAGGTTGTACAGTTAATCCTGTCATGATCTTTATTTAATTTTACATATAAACTGCTAATAACAGTAAAAAATATAACGTTACCAGGTTTAAATCGGACTCGTAAAAACCCATGAAAAAAAACAAGGTTAACGGAGCGAGATATCGCAAAAATCGTGATTTTTGGATATCGATATTTTTATGATAGGATCCAGGAAATTGTTAATACAGTAGGGTATTGTAAAGAATAGCATATTATGTAAAAAAAACAAGTATTAAATATTTTTAAAAATCTATTGCAGTTGTTTAATTTAGGGTGACCCGTATTTTTTGCCCGCGAGTGTATATTGAGTCACGTATTTTCTGATGCACTAAATATTGTAAAGAAAGTACTCAAATATATCGTAACACATCCTTCCTCATATAGTAATAGAGACGTGTAGCGATAAATTTGGCTACTTTGGCTGCTACCAACTATGTGATGCTGATTGTACATGTCAGGATGGATAACAAATACTTACGCTTCTTAATTTCCTTTTCCTGTGCTGCATGTAATGACGAAATTACATATTAACATTAAATTACTTAAAGATTGCGAAATAGCATGCAGTAATGTAAAGTGAAACAACTAAATTAATAGTACATTACGTTACATTACGGCGTTGAATTCGTGAATGCCCCAGATAGCAGGTGTTTGTGACCCGAACCGAAGGTGAGGACCATAAATATGCGATCTGGGTCTTTATGAATTACCGCCCGTGGTGCGTACACAATTTTACGTCTTCACCTGGGTGTGAAGTGAGATTTTCCGCTTCGCCCGTGGGCGGTATATTTCACTTACCGCCCAGAGTGACGTAAATACAGTTACCATCGCACACCAGAACACTTCATCATCACTTCATACCCATATGAAAACCCATAATATTGAACGAGCTATCTAACGATACCATGGGTTTGGCGACAAAAAAAATTACATCCCCGCTTTAGGCGTAGGGGAGGTACCCAAAAAAAAATCTTTTTCCAAATTGTACTGTTCTGTCGGTGTGATTGATTCATATACCCATGCCGAATCACCGTTTTCTAGTAGTAATGGTTACAGAGCTAAGCCGAAGACGGACAGACAGACAGACAGACAGACATGCCGAAACTATAAGGGTTCCTTGTTGACTAAGGAACCCAAAAATCAACAACTTTTTGTGAAACGTCGGGCGGCTACGGGCTACTAGTGTTCATTTCTTTTTTTGTTTGTTAATTGTCGTTGTGTGCGACCGCGGCGTCGCTGCTCCGTGTATCACCAAACGGTCACAACGGAAGACCAGCGCCGTTCCGTGACAAATATGTATGAGTGTATGTGTCTACAATTTCTTGTAATATTTCTCGTCACGAATAAATATTTTCTTTCTTCTTTCTTTCTTTCTAATAGTTCTTTTTTTGTGCAAAAAAAGTAATTACATTTTATACCGTACATATAAACTCGCCAAACTGTGACGTTTGATGGCGAGAAATGCTCACATTTTATACTATAATAACATATTTACTTAAATCTAACATTTTTTAATGAGATTTACATTTACATTCTTATTGAGTAACATTTCCCTATAGGGATAAGTTTGCCTCTTATATGTCATGTGTATGGTTTTAACCTGTTTTTGTGTACAATACAGTGCTTACGTCATGCATTTAACTTAAGAGGCCTTACGCCTACATAAGCAGAAGCGGTAGCGTATTTTGCAAAAAACTTCCTTTTTTATAGTTACATCATAAATCACGCTGCACCGACGCCGCACGTCGAAATTTTTATTTAAGAAATGATTTACCCCCTTATTCATAAAACTTAAAACGCCTCTGCTAAATAATATGTGCTATGTCCCTTTCTTACGAACACAATTATCAACGTGACAGATAAAGACAAACGAATTTTAACGCCATTTTAGTCAAAATAGGCTTATAGAATGTTTATGAATACGGCCGTAAGAGGTTAAGGAATGATTGTTTTAGTACGTTATCAGTTTTTGAATAAATACTAATAATTACTTCGTAATCTTGAATGAAAAAGCAAGCATTTAGCAAAATACGCTCGTCTGTAGGCGTAAGGACCCTTAACAACAAACAGCTAGGCATGCTCGTAGGCTGAGGCTCTAGTATAAGTTTTACCGAAACAAAACGTTACGACCGCGTTCGCGTTTAGCTGTCAAATCCCATACAAATTGAGGGTAAAACGCAAACGCGATCGTAAAGTTTTGTTTCGGTAAAACTTATACTAGAGCCTGAGTTCGGTCGGTTTGTAAACTTACACTCAACTTCTCCGGACAGAGCGTTCGTCTCGTTCAGCAGATCCATGGCGGAGGTGACGCTGTCCAGGATGCTGAGCAGCGTCTTCGTCAGCCGCAGGAGATTGCTGAAGCTGAAAAGATAAATAAATAACGTAAGTATTTGCGGACGATCTTACTCAAATCGAACCAGTCTCGAATAGGGAAAATTATTATTACTCCATAAGAAAGAAAGCAAAAAAATATGCCTAGCGACGAAAATCCCATTCAGATATCTCAAAGAATTATGAAGCTAAAACCGTTTTAACATTGCTTGTTAGAGAGAGAAAACGCAAACAGTGTGTGACGTCACGTTAAGCGAGGCTGCCGAGGGGCGCGGCACGGCGCCGTCTTCTCGTGACGTCACATTCTTTCAGCGTCATCGTTTCATATGAAGTTGCGTTTTGCAAAAAAGGGACAGAACACACACCCCTTCTTAAAACTTGAGACACTTATATAACTTCGTGATTATTTAACTTTTTGCGTTGATTTTTTCTCCATTTAATTATTAATTTATTTATTTATTTATTTTTTTATCCTTTTTGTGTTACCCCTATTGGCAAAGCTTGAGCTATGAGTACTAGATAACGATATACATACTTATAAAGCCTCGTGCTGCCCAGCGTACGTGAAATTTTAATCAAGCTGTTTAGAATATACTTAGAGATCATTTCACTTGTACTAATAAAAAATGGTTTTAATTTAATTCAAATAGAACGTACATTCTGTTGCACATTGCGAGGCACAAGGTTAAATTTTATATTTTAACTAGCTTCCGCCCGCGACTTCGTCCGCGTGGACCCGGGATAAAAACTTTCCTATATTTTAATCCAGGCTATAAACTATCTTCGTGCAAAATTTCATTCAAATCGGTTCAGGCGTTTAAGCGTGATTGAGTAACAAACATCCAAACATCTAAACTTTCCCATTTATAATATTAGTAGGATACATAGAAAGCGTTCCTGACTCTGGAACAATGGTACATTGTAGTAAAGGCTACAAAGTAGGCAATAGATGGACGAGTGGGTTCGAGGGCCGAGCCGAAGGTGAGGACCTCGAAGGAGACGAGTCCATCTATTGCACTTTTGGCCGAGACATTACATAGTGCTTTTCACGCCTACTGCGAGGAAATTGCAAATAGTTATAATTATAAGTCAAAATGAAGTACTTAATTAAAGATTTTTTTTGCCAATCTCTAACTACACACTCTACCTGTAGAAACCGAAGTAGATGAGCTCCCTGGCCAGCTTGACCACCTCGAAGGTCAGCTTGTTCTGGTCGTGGTCGCTGAAGTACCAGGTCCTGGTGACCACGTTGCAGAGGTAGTTCTCCACGAAGCTGATGGTGAGGGCGAACTGCTGCTTCACCTTTTCGCGATTGGCGTCGGGGCCGCCTTTCACGCATTGGTAGCTGGAACAAAGATAAGATATCTTAAGATAAGATAAGGATTTATTAGGGCCACAACACACAATAACACTAAACAGATCAAAACTTAACGAACAAAGGGCCCAAAAGGAGTCCTATTCAGCATATTGCCTCGACAAGCGAAACTTGAAAGGGAAAATATGAATATTAGTAAGAAAACTAACGATATTGAACCATTTTATACTGCACGGTGATAGCGATACTAAAACCTACGTGCAGTGTGTGTGTAAAGTATCTATCATACCAAAATCCTGGACCCGTCATTCAGGTCAAAAATGTCACGGGTCTGAATAAAGTACGGCCCAATAATCGCCTTTCGATGCTGAATGCGGAGGGATGAAAGTCATATGATCAAAAGAGTATTTAGGTATGAATGTGGAGGGATGAAAGGCATATGACCGAAAGAGTATTTAGGAATGTAAGAGACGACGTAGGCCAAGGAAAAGGTTGAGGGACCGTGTGAGACGATACAAAGAGGAAGGAAGTTAGTGACGAGATGGCGGGTGACAGAGAGGTATGGAAGAAAAAGACTTCAAGTGAATGGGGTGAGGGCAACGAAATGATGACTCACTCCTGTATGTGTATGTGGTCGGGCACCTCGGTCCACAGGCGCGCGTACTTAACCGGCGTGACCGGCTCCTGCGGGTCGCGGTCCACGTGCAGGTGCAGCATGAGGCGGCAGAACGAGGCGCGCAGCTCGTGAGACAGCAGGTTGTTGGACATGCATCTGAAATGATGACTCACTCCTGTATGTGTATGTGGTCGGGCACCTCGGTCCACAGGCGCGCGTACTTGACCGGCGTGACCGGCTCCTGCGGGTCGCGGTCCACGTGCAGGTGCAGCATGAGGCGGCAGAACGAGGCGCGCAGCTCGTGAGACAGCAGGTTGTTGGACATGCATCTGAAATGATGACTCACTCCTGTATGTGTATGTGGTCGGGCACCTCGGTCCACAGGCGCGCGTACTTGACCGGCGTGACCGGCTCCTGCGGGTCGCGGTCCACGTGCAGGTGCAGCATGAGGCGGCAGAACGAGGCGCGCAGCTCGTGAGACAGCAGGTTGTTGGACATGCATCTGAAATGATGACTCACTCCTGTATGTGTATGTGGTCGGGCACCTCGGTCCACAGGCGCGCGTACTTGACCGGCGTGACCGGCTCCTGCGGGTCGCGGTCCACGTGCAGGTGCAGCATGAGGCGGCAGAACGAGGCGCGCAGCTCGTGAGACAGCAGGTTGTTGGACATGCATCTGAAATGATGACTCACTCCTGTATGTGTATGTGGTCGGGCACCTCGGTCCACAGGCGCGCGTACTTGACCGGCGTGACCGGCTCCTGCGGGTCGCGGTCCACGTGCAGGTGCAGCATGAGGCGGCAGAACGAGGCGCGCAGCTCGTGAGACAGCAGGTTGTTGGACATGCATCTGAAATGATGACTCACTCCTGTATGTGTATGTGGTCGGGCACCTCGGTCCACAGGCGCGCGTACTTGACCGGCGTGACCGGCTCCTGCGGGTCGCGGTCCACGTGCAGGTGCAGCATGAGGCGGCAGAACGAGGCGCGCAGCTCGTGAGACAGCAGGTTGTTGGACATGCATCTGAAATGATGACTCACTCCTGTATGTGTATGTGGTCGGGCACCTCGGTCCACAGGCGCGCGTACTTGACCGGCGTGACCGGCTCCTGCGGGTCGCGGTCCACGTGCAGGTGCAGCATGAGGCGGCAGAACGAGGCGCGCAGCTCGTGAGACAGCAGGTTGTTGGACATGCATCTGAAATGATGACTCACTCCTGTATGTGTATGTGGTCGGGCACCTCGGTCCACAGGCGCGCGTACTTGACCGGCGTGACCGGCTCCTGCGGGTCGCGGTCCACGTGCAGGTGCAGCATGAGGCGGCAGAACGAGGCGCGCAGCTCGTGAGACAGCAGGTTGTTGGACATGCATCTGAAATGATGACTCACTCCTGTATGTGTATGTGGTCGGGCACCTCGGTCCACAGGCGCGCGTACTTGACCGGCGTGACCGGCTCCTGCGGGTCGCGGTCCACGTGCAGGTGCAGCATGAGGCGGCAGAACGAGGCGCGCAGCTCGTGAGACAGCAGGTTGTTGGACATGCATCTGAAATGATGACTCACTCCTGTATGTGTATGTGGTCGGGCACCTCGGTCCACAGGCGCGCGTACTTGACCGGCGTGACCGGCTCCTGCGGGTCGCGGTCCACGTGCAGGTGCAGCATGAGGCGGCAGAACGAGGCGCGCAGCTCGTGAGACAGCAGGTTGTTGGACATGCATCTGAAATGATGACTCACTCCTGTATGTGTATGTGGTCGGGCACCTCGGTCCACAGGCGCGCGTACTTGACCGGCGTGACCGGCTCCTGCGGGTCGCGGTCCACGTGCAGGTGCAGCATGAGGCGGCAGAACGAGGCGCGCAGCTCGTGAGACAGCAGGTTGTTGGACATGCATCTGAAATGATGACTCACTCCTGTATGTGTATGTGGTCGGGCACCTCGGTCCACAGGCGCGCGTACTTGACCGGCGTGACCGGCTCCTGCGGGTCGCGGTCCACGTGCAGGTGCAGCATGAGGCGGCAGAACGAGGCGCGCAGCTCGTGAGACAGCAGGTTGTTGGACATGCATCTGAAATGATGACTCACTCCTGTATGTGTATGTGGTCGGGCACCTCGGTCCACAGGCGCGCGTACTTGACCGGCGTGACCGGCTCCTGCGGGTCGCGGTCCACGTGCAGGTGCAGCATGAGGCGGCAGAACGAGGCGCGCAGCTCGTGAGACAGCAGGTTGTTGGACATGCATCTGAAATGATGACTCACTCCTGTATGTGTATGTGGTCGGGCACCTCGGTCCACAGGCGCGCGTACTTGACCGGCGTGACCGGCTCCTGCGGGTCGCGGTCCACGTGCAGGTGCAGCATGAGGCGGCAGAACGAGGCGCGCAGCTCGTGAGACAGCAGGTTGTTGGACATGCATCTGAAATGATGACTCACTCCTGTATGTGTATGTGGTCGGGCACCTCGGTCCACAGGCGCGCGTACTTGACCGGCGTGACCGGCTCCTGCGGGTCGCGGTCCACGTGCAGGTGCAGCATGAGGCGGCAGAACGAGGCGCGCAGCTCGTGAGACAGCAGGTTGTTGGACATGCATCTGAAATGATGACTCACTCCTGTATGTGTATGTGGTCGGGCACCTCGGTCCACAGGCGCGCGTACTTGACCGGCGTGACCGGCTCCTGCGGGTCGCGGTCCACGTGCAGGTGCAGCATGAGGCGGCAGAACGAGGCGCGCAGCTCGTGAGACAGCAGGTTGTTGGACATGCATCTGAAATGATGACTCACTCCTGTATGTGTATGTGGTCGGGCACCTCGGTCCACAGGCGCGCGTACTTGACCGGCGTGACCGGCTCCTGCGGGTCGCGGTCCACGTGCAGGTGCAGCATGAGGCGGCAGAACGAGGCGCGCAGCTCGTGAGACAGCAGGTTGTTGGACATGCATCTGAAATGATGACTCACTCCTGTATGTGTATGTGGTCGGGCACCTCGGTCCACAGGCGCGCGTACTTGACCGGCGTGACCGGCTCCTGCGGGTCGCGGTCCACGTGCAGGTGCAGCATGAGGCGGCAGAACGAGGCGCGCAGCTCGTGAGACAGCAGGTTGTTGGACATGCATCTGAAATGATGACTCACTCCTGTATGTGTATGTGGTCGGGCACCTCGGTCCACAGGCGCGCGTACTTGACCGGCGTGACCGGCTCCTGCGGGTCGCGGTCCACGTGCAGGTGCAGCATGAGGCGGCAGAACGAGGCGCGCAGCTCGTGAGACAGCAGGTTGTTGGACATGCATCTGAAATGATGACTCACTCCTGTATGTGTATGTGGTCGGGCACCTCGGTCCACAGGCGCGCGTACTTGACCGGCGTGACCGGCTCCTGCGGGTCGCGGTCCACGTGCAGGTGCAGCATGAGGCGGCAGAACGAGGCGCGCAGCTCGTGAGACAGCAGGTTGTTGGACATGCATCTGAAATGATGACTCACTCCTGTATGTGTATGTGGTCGGGCACCTCGGTCCACAGGCGCGCGTACTTGACCGGCGTGACCGGCTCCTGCGGGTCGCGGTCCACGTGCAGGTGCAGCATGAGGCGGCAGAACGAGGCGCGCAGCTCGTGAGACAGCAGGTTGTTGGACATGCATCTGAAATGATGACTCACTCCTGTATGTGTATGTGGTCGGGCACCTCGGTCCACAGGCGCGCGTACTTGACCGGCGTGACCGGCTCCTGCGGGTCGCGGTCCACGTGCAGGTGCAGCATGAGGCGGCAGAACGAGGCGCGCAGCTCGTGAGACAGCAGGTTGTTGGACATGCATCTGAAATGATGACTCACTCCTGTATGTGTATGTGGTCGGGCACCTCGGTCCACAGGCGCGCGTACTTGACCGGCGTGACCGGCTCCTGCGGGTCGCGGTCCACGTGCAGGTGCAGCATGAGGCGGCAGAACGAGGCGCGCAGCTCGTGAGACAGCAGGTTGTTGGACATGCATCTGAAATGATGACTCACTCCTGTATGTGTATGTGGTCGGGCACCTCGGTCCACAGGCGCGCGTACTTGACCGGCGTGACCGGCTCCTGCGGGTCGCGGTCCACGTGCAGGTGCAGCATGAGGCGGCAGAACGAGGCGCGCAGCTCGTGAGACAGCAGGTTGTTGGACATGCATCTGAAATGATGACTCACTCCTGTATGTGTATGTGGTCGGGCACCTCGGTCCACAGGCGCGCGTACTTGACCGGCGTGACCGGCTCCTGCGGGTCGCGGTCCACGTGCAGGTGCAGCATGAGGCGGCAGAACGAGGCGCGCAGCTCGTGAGACAGCAGGTTGTTGGACATGCATCTGAAATGATGACTCACTCCTGTATGTGTATGTGGTCGGGCACCTCGGTCCACAGGCGCGCGTACTTGACCGGCGTGACCGGCTCCTGCGGGTCGCGGTCCACGTGCAGGTGCAGCATGAGGCGGCAGAACGAGGCGCGCAGCTCGTGAGACAGCAGGTTGTTGGACATGCATCTGAAATGATGACTCACTCCTGTATGTGTATGTGGTCGGGCACCTCGGTCCACAGGCGCGCGTACTTGACCGGCGTGACCGGCTCCTGCGGGTCGCGGTCCACGTGCAGGTGCAGCATGAGGCGGCAGAACGAGGCGCGCAGCTCGTGAGACAGCAGGTTGTTGGACATGCATCTGAAATGATGACTCACTCCTGTATGTGTATGTGGTCGGGCACCTCGGTCCACAGGCGCGCGTACTTGACCGGCGTGACCGGCTCCTGCGGGTCGCGGTCCACGTGCAGGTGCAGCATGAGGCGGCAGAACGAGGCGCGCAGCTCGTGAGACAGCAGGTTGTTGGACATGCATCTGAAATGATGACTCACTCCTGTATGTGTATGTGGTCGGGCACCTCGGTCCACAGGCGCGCGTACTTGACCGGCGTGACCGGCTCCTGCGGGTCGCGGTCCACGTGCAGGTGCAGCATGAGGCGGCAGAACGAGGCGCGCAGCTCGTGAGACAGCAGGTTGTTGGACATGCATCTGAAATGATGACTCACTCCTGTATGTGTATGTGGTCGGGCACCTCGGTCCACAGGCGCGCGTACTTGACCGGCGTGACCGGCTCCTGCGGGTCGCGGTCCACGTGCAGGTGCAGCATGAGGCGGCAGAACGAGGCGCGCAGCTCGTGAGACAGCAGGTTGTTGGACATGCATCTGAAATGATGACTCACTCCTGTATGTGTATGTGGTCGGGCACCTCGGTCCACAGGCGCGCGTACTTGACCGGCGTGACCGGCTCCTGCGGGTCGCGGTCCACGTGCAGGTGCAGCATGAGGCGGCAGAACGAGGCGCGCAGCTCGTGAGACAGCAGGTTGTTGGACATGCATCTGAAATGATGACTCACTCCTGTATGTGTATGTGGTCGGGCACCTCGGTCCACAGGCGCGCGTACTTGACCGGCGTGACCGGCTCCTGCGGGTCGCGGTCCACGTGCAGGTGCAGCATGAGGCGGCAGAACGAGGCGCGCAGCTCGTGAGACAGCAGGTTGTTGGACATGCATCTGAAATGATGACTCACTCCTGTATGTGTATGTGGTCGGGCACCTCGGTCCACAGGCGCGCGTACTTGACCGGCGTGACCGGCTCCTGCGGGTCGCGGTCCACGTGCAGGTGCAGCATGAGGCGGCAGAACGAGGCGCGCAGCTCGTGAGACAGCAGGTTGTTGGACATGCATCTGAAATGATGACTCACTCCTGTATGTGTATGTGGTCGGGCACCTCGGTCCACAGGCGCGCGTACTTGACCGGCGTGACCGGCTCCTGCGGGTCGCGGTCCACGTGCAGGTGCAGCATGAGGCGGCAGAACGAGGCGCGCAGCTCGTGAGACAGCAGGTTGTTGGACATGCATCTGAAATGATGACTCACTCCTGTATGTGTATGTGGTCGGGCACCTCGGTCCACAGGCGCGCGTACTTGACCGGCGTGACCGGCTCCTGCGGGTCGCGGTCCACGTGCAGGTGCAGCATGAGGCGGCAGAACGAGGCGCGCAGCTCGTGAGACAGCAGGTTGTTGGACATGCATCTGAAATGATGACTCACTCCTGTATGTGTATGTGGTCGGGCACCTCGGTCCACAGGCGCGCGTACTTGACCGGCGTGACCGGCTCCTGCGGGTCGCGGTCCACGTGCAGGTGCAGCATGAGGCGGCAGAACGAGGCGCGCAGCTCGTGAGACAGCAGGTTGTTGGACATGCATCTGAAATGATGACTCACTCCTGTATGTGTATGTGGTCGGGCACCTCGGTCCACAGGCGCGCGTACTTGACCGGCGTGACCGGCTCCTGCGGGTCGCGGTCCACGTGCAGGTGCAGCATGAGGCGGCAGAACGAGGCGCGCAGCTCGAGAGACAGCAGGTTGTTGGACATGCATCTGAAATGATGACTCACTCCTGTATGTGTATGTGGTCGGGCACCTCGGTCCACAGGCGCGCGTACTTGACCGGCGTGACCGGCTCCTGCGGGTCGCGGTCCACGTGCAGGTGCAGCATGAGGCGGCAGAACGAGGCGCGCAGCTCGTGAGACAGCAGGTTGTTGGACATGCATCTGAAATGATGACTCACTCCTGTATGTGTATGTGGTCGGGCACCTCGGTCCACAGGCGCGCGTACTTGACCGGCGTGACCGGCTCCTGCGGGTCGCGGTCCACGTGCAGGTGCAGCATGAGGCGGCAGAACGAGGCGCGCAGCTCGTGAGACAGCAGGTTGTTGGACATGCATCTGAAATGATGACTCACTCCTGTATGTGTATGTGGTCGGGCACCTCGGTCCACAGGCGCGCGTACTTGACCGGCGTGACCGGCTCCTGCGGGTCGCGGTCCACGTGCAGGTGCAGCATGAGGCGGCAGAACGAGGCGCGCAGCTCGTGAGACAGCAGGTTGTTGGACATGCATCTGAAATGATGACTCACTCCTGTATGTGTATGTGGTCGGGCACCTCGGTCCACAGGCGCGCGTACTTGACCGGCGTGACCGGCTCCTGCGGGTCGCGGTCCACGTGCAGGTGCAGCATGAGGCGGCAGAACGAGGCGCGCAGCTCGTGAGACAGCAGGTTGTTGGACATGCATCTGAAATGATGACTCACTCCTGTATGTGTATGTGGTCGGGCACCTCGGTCCACAGGCGCGCGTACTTGACCGGCGTGACCGGCTCCTGCGGGTCGCGGTCCACGTGCAGGTGCAGCATGAGGCGGCAGAACGAGGCGCGCAGCTCGTGAGACAGCAGGTTGTTGGACATGCATCTGAAATGATGACTCACTCCTGTATGTGTATGTGGTCGGGCACCTCGGTCCACAGGCGCGCGTACTTGACCGGCGTGACCGGCTCCTGCGGGTCGCGGTCCACGTGCAGGTGCAGCATGAGGCGGCAGAACGAGGCGCGCAGCTCGTGAGACAGCAGGTTGTTGGACATGCATCTGAAATGATGACTCACTCCTGTATGTGTATGTGGTCGGGCACCTCGGTCCACAGGCGCGCGTACTTGACCGGCGTGACCGGCTCCTGCGGGTCGCGGTCCACGTGCAGGTGCAGCATGAGGCGGCAGAACGAGGCGCGCAGCTCGTGAGACAGCAGGTTGTTGGACATGCATCTGAAATGATGACTCACTCCTGTATGTGTATGTGGTCGGGCACCTCGGTCCACAGGCGCGCGTACTTGACCGGCGTGACCGGCTCCTGCGGGTCGCGGTCCACGTGCAGGTGCAGCATGAGGCGGCAGAACGAGGCGCGCAGCTCGTGAGACAGCAGGTTGTTGGACATGCATCTGAAATGATGACTCACTCCTGTATGTGTATGTGGTCGGGCACCTCGGTCCACAGGCGCGCGTACTTGACCGGCGTGACCGGCTCCTGCGGGTCGCGGTCCACGTGCAGGTGCAGCATGAGGCGGCAGAACGAGGCGCGCAGCTCGTGAGACAGCAGGTTGTTGGACATGCATCTGAAATGATGACTCACTCCTGTATGTGTATGTGGTCGGGCACCTCGGTCCACAGGCGCGCGTACTTGACCGGCGTGACCGGCTCCTGCGGGTCGCGGTCCACGTGCAGGTGCAGCATGAGGCGGCAGAACGAGGCGCGCAGCTCGTGAGACAGCAGGTTGTTGGACATGCATCTGAAATGATGACTCACTCCTGTATGTGTATGTGGTCGGGCACCTCGGTCCACAGGCGCGCGTACTTGACCGGCGTGACCGGCTCCTGCGGGTCGCGGTCCACGTGCAGGTGCAGCATGAGGCGGCAGAACGAGGCGCGCAGCTCGTGAGACAGCAGGTTGTTGGACATGCATCTGAAATGATGACTCACTCCTGTATGTGTATGTGGTCGGGCACCTCGGTCCACAGGCGCGCGTACTTGACCGGCGTGACCGGCTCCTGCGGGTCGCGGTCCACGTGCAGGTGCAGCATGAGGCGGCAGAACGAGGCGCGCAGCTCGTGAGACAGCAGGTTGTTGGACATGCATCTGAAATGATGACTCACTCCTGTATGTGTATGTGGTCGGGCACCTCGGTCCACAGGCGCGCGTACTTGACCGGCGTGACCGGCTCCTGCGGGTCGCGGTCCACGTGCAGGTGCAGCATGAGGCGGCAGAACGAGGCGCGCAGCTCGTGAGACAGCAGGTTGTTGGACATGCATCTGAAATGATGACTCACTCCTGTATGTGTATGTGGTCGGGCACCTCGGTCCACAGGCGCGCGTACTTGACCGGCGTGACCGGCTCCTGCGGGTCGCGGTCCACGTGCAGGTGCAGCATGAGGCGGCAGAACGAGGCGCGCAGCTCGTGAGACAGCAGGTTGTTGGACATGCATCTGAAATGATGACTCACTCCTGTATGTGTATGTGGTCGGGCACCTCGGTCCACAGGCGCGCGTACTTGACCGGCGTGACCGGCTCCTGCGGGTCGCGGTCCACGTGCAGGTGCAGCATGAGGCGGCAGAACGAGGCGCGCAGCTCGTGAGACAGCAGGTTGTTGGACATGCATCTGAAATGATGACTCACTCCTGTATGTGTATGTGGTCGGGCACCTCGGTCCACAGGCGCGCGTACTTGACCGGCGTGACCGGCTCCTGCGGGTCGCGGTCCACGTGCAGGTGCAGCATGAGGCGGCAGAACGAGGCGCGCAGCTCGTGAGACAGCAGGTTGTTGGACATGCATCTGAAATGATGACTCACTCCTGTATGTGTATGTGGTCGGGCACCTCGGTCCACAGGCGCGCGTACTTGACCGGCGTGACCGGCTCCTGCGGGTCGCGGTCCACGTGCAGGTGCAGCATGAGGCGGCAGAACGAGGCGCGCAGCTCGTGAGACAGCAGGTTGTTGGACATGCATCTGAAAAGGATAGCAATAGGTTTGTAATTGAATTGGATTTGTAAATTACTTATTAGTAAGTCCTACTATTCAATATCAGATTTTTTAATAGACGAAATAACTTCATATAATAATATCTGACATTATTATATTGTTATTATTTTAATTTGATTAATTTATTAATGTATTCCTGAATTATTTTGACATTTGACATTTCTTTTCTCTGTGACCATTTTTTCTTTTTTTTTACCGAATGTTTTTTGTTTTTTATATTATTGTAATTATTTGTCATTTTCTAATGACTGTTTGTACGCCTCATGGCCAGAACATAGTGATTCTATACTGATTCCTGTAACACCAATCTACCTGTACCTATGTTTTACAGACAAATAAGTGAATTGAATTGAATTCAATTGAATGAATTTAAACTGTATAGAGAGGTCAAAGCAATAACCTGCAAGTCACTAGCATCTGGCAGCTCATAGTCTATCCATAGATGTTTTGGGGGCCCATGAGGGGAAACTATGCCAGGCGAAAGTGTGAAAAAAATTCGGGTGAGTTACAAATTTGGTCCACATAAACAGCACTATCGGAAAATTTCTATTGATTCCTTGGATAGCGCAGAATTACGCTCGTGAATAATTCCGTGGCGTTACTTTTATCATTTAAATCGCAAGCGAACTTACTCTAGTGTAAACTGTACGTTCAGCTTTATGCATCCTTTTTTTCGCAGCACTGTTATTCCTGGTGCGATGAATTTGACTCCCAACGTTGCAGTCATATAACATTATTGGTAGCCCATGAGGGGAACCTTTTTTTTCTATCACATCTAACGTCTCACTATGGCAAATGAAGCAAGTT
Organism: Epinotia bilunana; assembly: GCA_947049275.1. Taxonomy (NCBI): domain Eukaryota; kingdom Metazoa; phylum Arthropoda; class Insecta; order Lepidoptera; family Tortricidae; genus Epinotia; species Epinotia bilunana. The sequence continues at coordinate 2,093,685 of OX346275.1, read as the reverse complement.
GGCGCTGAAATTAAGCGAACTTACTTTAATATAAGCTGTATATTCAGCTGCGGCGACAGCGTATTCAGCGCCAGATACTGCCTGTTCAGACACATGTTGGAGAACAGGTCTAGTTGATGTCGATAGTAATCCAAGATGGCCGCCGATGTGCCCGCTGGGTCGTCGCGGGCTTCGGCCGCGAGGTCCGTTAGGAGACGAGAGTCCTGGTAGAATAAGTATCCGTATTAACTAAGTATCTATTGTGATTTGTGTGTTGAACCCTTATATATAACAGGACCCTTTTTTCAGTTAAATCATTTAATTAATATAAAAAATACAAAAGGATTTTTTTTTAGTAAATAAATGATTTAACTGTAAAAGCATCCGTATTATGTAACCAGAACATATAAAATTGCTCGCGTCAATTTGTTCTTCACTCTCACCGAGGCAATTCAATTTAAATCTCAATAAAAAAAAACAAAGGGCCGTAGTTACAAACTCTATAATCTCTATCACTATCGCAGTTTTAGATTCTAGTGATAGAGATGTGATATGCGAACTTTCGTGAACGTATCGCAGCGCGTTGCATGCGATAGAAAGGGATGGCTATGTTTAGGCACGTTCGGCGTACCTAAACTGGGGATATGTTAACAGATAACCTTCTGTAGGTACTAGTAGTATTATTATTTATTTTGTGGTCATATGTGAGTTATATTTAAGGGGCTCCACGCGCTTTTTGGCTAGTTTTGACGAGTTTTGAATTGATATTCCTCCGTCAAAACTATAGATATATTTATGGAACAAACACCTATCGGTTTTTTAGTTCTTTATCTACATTTGCACGAGAGTTTTTTTGAAAATAATTAATATTTATTTTTTTATGATTTATTCAAACATGGTCCAAAAAAGCTCTGTTTTCGATATTATTATGTTGTTCATGCACTTTTATATATGAAATCTACATATAACTGTTCCTTATTGACGTCTCTAACAACCCAAGAGAGATTTTTATTTTATACTCATTTTCACAAAAGTTACGTCCATAAAACTGGTTTTTTGGCCTGAAATTGCCAAAGTTTGGTGCCATATATCCCGAAAACTGTGAGGTTTGAAGTAAATATGGGATACTATTTCGGTAAACCTCGTTGTTGTTAATACGATAAACCATAAAAAACACAAATAAACCGACAGTTATAGATCGAAGGTCATTGGCAGCTAGGAGCCCCTTAAGATGTAGGTATTTGTCGTATGTCGCATCACAAAAGGGTGAATCAACTTTTAGGGTACAGTCACATCGGAAGTAGCTAAGCAAAATAACACGCTCAAAATGACCTACAAAGATCCTTAATCCCTTGACATCAGAGTTCGTGTGTAGATAATTTTGAGCACAGAACTGCTTAGCAACTTTTGCTGCTGATTGTACTCCCTTTTTTCCGACATGTCTCGCTAATAAGTAAGTTTTAACATGGCTTTAGAAAAGGAGTACCTAAACAATAAATTAATCATACGTACCTTTTTGTTATTCCAGAGCAGTATGACTTCGTTTTCGACGGTGTACTGTTTGGGTTCTTCGTCGGGCTTCGGCGAGCCACTACTTTTCTCGTACTTCGTTGATACGACTCTGAAACAAATTGATATTAGACCGATGTTGCTGCCAGTTCCCCACATGGTACCATTGTTTCTTGGGTTGTTTTAAGGGGCTCCTAGCTGCCAATGACCTTCGATCTATAACTGTCGGTTTATTTGTGTTTTTATGGTTTATCGTATTAACAACAACGAGGTTTACCGAAATAGTATCCCATATTTACTTCAAACCTCACAGTTTTCGGGATATATGGCACCAAACTTTTGCAATTTCAGGCCAAAAAACCAGTTTTATGGACGTAACTTTTGTGAAAATGAGTATAAAATAAAAATCTCTCGTGGGTTGTTAGAGACGTCAATAAGGAACAGTTATATGTAGATTTCATATATAAAAGTGCATGAACAACATAATAATATCGAAAACAGAGCTTTTTTGGACCATGTTTGAATAAATCATAAAAAAAAAAATATTAATTATTTTCAAAAAAACTCTCGTGCAAATGTAGATAAAGAACTAAAAAACCGATAGGTGTTTGTTCCATAAATATATCTATAGTTTTGACGGAGGAATATCAATTCAAAACTCGTCAAAACTAGCCAAAAAGCGCGTGGAGCCCCTTAAGCAGGTTTTGTTCTGTAGCTAACTATACTAATATTATAAATGCGAAAGTGTCTGTCTGTCTGTTACCTCTTCACGCTTAAAGCGCTAAACCGATTTGGATGAAATTTGGTATAGAGATAGTTTGAGTCCTGGGGAAGGACATAGGATAGTTTTTATCCCGGAAATCATCCCCCAAGGGGATGAAGCGGGGGGGACGGTTTGTATGGAGCTACGATATAAACGAGTTCCACGCGGACGGAGTCACAGGCAGACGCTAGTATTTTATAAAAGCACTGATCGGTGATTGGGCCGAATCTGTCGTGATGGTGTAATGGTCTGGTCAATGATGTACCTCATTGGTTTACTCATGCCTGTGCAAACTCTCAAAATCTCTGTAATTCCTGAGCATACTTTTCAAAACGCGCAATATTAATCCTACTGGTTGCTATACACAACACAATGCACCATCATGACATTCATGACCCATCATACAGGACGCAACTACTCCTATATATAAGTTAAAGGCAGAAATACCTACTTTTATCTCATTCCATCGCATAACTGCGTCCTGTCCTGCGGCCATGATGGCCCAAGGTGTAGATAAGCCTTTAGCCCGTCAAGCGCGCTAGGTGCACACGTGTGCGTATAACGCCATTTGGCCTATAGCGCGGCCCTCATCGGCCGAATGTTTTCCTCGGTTTTATCGAGTTGCCATTCTAAATAAAATAAACCTGTACGGCCATCATGCGACTGCGCGCGAGTTCTCTCGATTTTTCTCGCACTATACGTCTCTTTCTTATTAGAACACTTAGAACAAGAGATTTAGTGCGAGAGAAATAGAAAGTATGTCCCGGCTGTCGCATGATAGACGTGCTGGGTAGCTTATGCATTATACCAACATAAGAAACATGTTTTGGCCAAATTACTAGTTCTCAGGACATAGGAAAGAAAAATATCCAAAAACTTTGTGAACAGCCGCCATTTCTTGCAAAATTGCTACGGGCGAATCGAGAAGTGTGTGAAATTATTGTGGTTTTAAAATTAAACGATAAGTATTTCCTATTAAGGCGGTTGGACGACCATACAAAACTTTTTTTGACATTCGCAGACTAACAGCGTTATATTTTAAGAAACTTATGTAACACACTTTCATAAATTGGCTTTCTATTTAGGAGAACTTTAATAACCAGGTGACTTTTATTATATCCTTAGTAATCCATACTAATATTATAAATGCGAAAGTGTGTCTGTCTGTCTGTCTGTCTGTCTGCTGAACCGATTGAGATTAAATTTGGTATGGTGATAGTTTGAATCCCGGGGAAGGACATAGGATAGTTTTTATCCCGGAAATCATCCCCTGAGGGGATGAAAGTTTGTATCGAGATCCTACTAATATTATAAATGCGAAAGTTTAGATGTTTGGATGTTTGTTACTCAATCACGCTTAAACGGCTGAACCGATTTTAATGAAATTTTGCACGAAGATAGTTTATAGCCTGGATTAAAATATAGGATAGTTTTTATCCCGGGTCCACGCGGACGAAGTCGCGGGCGGAAGCTAGTACGATATAAACGAGTTCCACGCGGACGGAGTCGCGGGCAGAAGCTAGTTTAATATATAATTTTAAGGTGGTTCGACGAACATACAAAACGTGCTATATAATAAGTCACCTAGTATGAAGTACCTAGAGTGTCCAATTACTATGGTGATAGGACACTAAAGAAACGCATACCTTATATACTAAACACTCTGCCCGTGGACATTGTTCATGAACCCAAAAAAGGTAGATTTAAGAATCGATTAAAAAAATACCTCACCTTAAATGCTCTGTAATTTTTTTATAGTACCTATACATTGTAGATATTTAAGATACTACTATATTATGTTAAAGAGAAATGAGACTGTAATTTTGACTCCACAGTCAAACTATTGATGTAGTTTTGTGGAGCAATGTATCTTACTATTCATGTATAATTTTAGTTGTTAATAAATAAAAAAAAAAAAAAAAAAAAAAAAACCTGTTTATGACAATCACGCAGATAGCGAATCACTCACCTAGTCTCGATGAGTATGTCGGAATTATTAGCGCAGAGCACGCTCTTGCATATGAGCTCTTGCGTGACCGCGATAGCCTTCTTGTTGGAGATGCACAGGTCGCTCAGGTAGTCCAGGAACCGGGACTGCCACGTCTTCATGTTCTTACGGACGAGGCCTGGAATAGTACATTACTTACTGCGGCTCGGGTCACAAATACCTGCGATTTCGGGCATTCTTTTTTACTGCCCGCGGTGAGTACACAGTTTTACGTCTTCATCTGGCCACAATGCAATGCCCCGTGCACATTATGACCAGGTGTGACGTAAATAATAGTACATTACTGCAGAGGCCGTGAAGTAAGGGATTAGAGAAGGAAGGAAGAGAGGGACAGCAATCCCTGTTCCGGCCGAGGATTGTATAGTGCTATTCTCAAACGATGTGAGGAAATATAAAAATAAAAATAATTACAATCGGAACGAAAGAGCAGAAAACAATTGTGTAATTTGCCGCCTTTTTAATTTTTTAAACATGCCATTTGAAGAAGCCGTTCGAGCACCAAGTTTAACCACACATAAAGTGTAGCACCTACCATAGATTTTGGTTTTTTTTTATGTCACAAGTATGCTTACAGTCTAGTGGTGGTTGGCAGAATGTAATTTTTCCTTTGTCAGTTTAATATTAGTAAGCAAATTTAAAAAGTTAGAGTAGCGGACAATAATGGTTTTACTTAGGGTTTTCATACATTACTTCTTGGCGTAAGGCCAAGAAGTAATGTAGGGAGCCATAAACAAGAAATTTCATGTCTTCATTTCGTGATATTAACGCGTACATTTCCGAGCATGTTTGAAAAAAATTGTATTATTTATTATCCAAGTTAGCCTTTAAGGCTCTTTTGCAAGTCTGGGTCATGTGGTGTTTCAGAAGAACAAATTGAAATAATCAGTCCACACCCAATAGGAAAAAAATTAAACTATAATTTCTCTCCAAGCACCGGTATCAGTACAGTCAGCATCAGAAGTAGCTAAGCAAAATAACACGCTCGCAATGACCTACACAGATTCTTATTACCTTGACATTTGAGTCCGTGTGTAGATCATTTTGGGCACTAGGACCGCTCAGCAACTTCAGCTGCTGACTATACCGGCGCAAAGCTTTCGTCCTTCTCCCATTTACATACTGGATAGTGAAAGCGAGTGCCTTGTCGTACAGAAACGCTATTTTGCCGGTTATGGTGGTATTCCACACTTGTCCAAGATCTTTCCTAGACTGCACTGCAAAAGTTAGGTCTGTTGCACAGCCACATCTTTATTTGTCATTCGATTTCCAAGCGCCGAGTCTCCGGCAATTTTGCGGATGTTTCTAATGAAATTAGAAACACTGGCAGTATTTTTTTCTCTCGTATGATTCTCTATTCTCATGCATGTCAAGAGTCAGCTGTGTACATTATTCTTGTCATATACCCATGACAAAGGGATCCCTCCTTGTAAGTTTAGCAATGGCGCCCACTGCCCGCTTCTACTCTCATTAAGATGTGCTCACCGACAAAGGTCTCTATCTCGGAAGCCGTGATGTGCTTCTCCAGCAGTTTCCTGTTGTTGTGCAGCAATGCCGTGATGGTGTCTTCGGCCAGTATGTCGTAGCCGATCTGCTTCTGCATGAACCCGAAGTGCTTCGCTATGTATTCCTGTTTTACAAGGTTCATGTTATAACGCGTTTACAGTATTTATCGGAAAACGTGACCACTGACACTATTCACAAGAATCTGAGTCTGCTTAAACTTAAAAGATGGCCGAGAAGGAGCAAATTGGGATCAGATACGCGGGCGCCGTTTCCAGAGGAAGTCCGCGAAAATTACCCTTTTTGGACTTGTGAATCAATGTAAATCAGTGACAAGGCAATTATAACTAGATTTCCACAGGCTTGCGTATAATAAACATCATATGGCTTAATTTGTGTGAGATATCACACACCGCTCCCTGATAGGACTAAGGTTACTGCAATTATAAAATTCAGTAGTATTATGTGATTTTACTGACCTGGTTTTTCCGGTAGTCCTGCTGGCTGAGCCGTAGTATCCGGTAGCAAAGCCGAAAGATGTACTTGTACGCCGCGTAACGTGGATCGTAAAGTTCCTCTATTTTGAGGAACGCCTCGCCTTCAGAGGATTCCTGGAATGGGCCCTGAAACAAACAATCAATGTTAGAAACGAGGCAGCTAAGACCTACATCAAAACAAGCGATACCTTGCTTCGCTATGACGACTGATTACGCGGTGGAGGTGCCAGAAGAAAGGTGGTCGCTATAGTTAACTCTTCAACTTGGTCGTTTATACAAGCGAAGGAAAATTACCCTTGATGAGTTGCTCTAACGTCTGGACTACCGATTCTAGCTTTCGCCGCATGGCCTGACATGCCCTCGATGTTTTTTTTTAAATTTATTTCCAAAGAAAAGTAGGTACAATGATTTTTACATTTGTTTCGCCAAACATAATAGTTTATTGGCGAGTAGTACACTCATTTTCAGTTTATTTATTGTACCTAGACATCTTAAGCACTAATAACTACTAAATATTCATTCACATGCAAGTTGGTTTACTCATCACATATCGTGTTTTATAATAATATTGTTATTGACTAGCTCCTAATCAACCAATCTGTTACTTTGATAATATTCCTACATCTTTATTCTAGCTTACATTAAATTATATTAAATAGCTTCTAATAGCAACTCTTTTAGCCTTTTTTTGAACATATTTTTACTAGTGCATTCATTTTCCGACGTTTTGTTGATGTGGACGTTTTGTTTTGTTTTTTATAAGACTGTCCAGTGATTGACCCTAGTCTCACCTGATGGTAAGCGACGACAGAGCCTAAGTTGAAGCTCACTTGTTCACTAATAGCCTATTCACTCTTGTTTTGAAGGAACAGGTCGTAGTTCTCAGGAAATACAGATGAAGGGAGCGAATGTGCAATATTGACTACTGCAGTCACATGTCTCTATTCGGGTTCTCCACAATCAGCTAGAGCGCTTCGGACTTGTCCGGCTCGCTCTCGAAGCCGTGTCTTGGAAGGTCAGTGGTCTCAAATGAAATGGTGAGTTACCTGCAGTATCCTGAACAGCTGTCGAAGGATGTATTGTTCGCACAGCAGCTTCTGCCGGTCCCTGTTCGGGTTCTCTACAATCAGCTCGAGCGCTTCGGACTTGTCCGGCTCGCTCTCGAAGCCGTGTCTTGGAAGGTCAGTGCTCTCAAATGAAATGGTGATTTACCTGCAGTATCCTGAACAACTGTCGAAGGATGTATTGTTCGCGTAGCAGCTTCTGCCGGTCCCTGTTTGGGTTCTCTACAATCAGCTCGAGCGCTTCGGACTTGTTCGGCTCGTTCTCGAAGCCGGCTATGAAGTACACTATGTCTTGGAGGAGGCAAGTCAGTGCTCTGAAATAAAATAATACATATATCAATTCAGATTCTACTTGCTGTCTTCATCATCCCCTAAATGCATTCTAAGATACTTCTTTTTAACCGACTTCAAAAAAAGGAGGAGGTTCTCAATTTGATTGTTTTTTTTTTTAATGTTTGTTACCTCAGAACTCCGGCGGCATTGATGAGCCGATTCGTGATTGTTTTTTTTTTGTAAGTATATATTTCCAGGTGGGTCTCATTTAAAAATGAGGAATTGAGGGAAGTCCTCAATTATATTAGGCACGCATGTAGTGATTTTGGTATTTTCTATTATAACTCGTGTATTTACACCCGGAAATCATAATTTAGTGGAGTGGAATTGATGATGAAGACCATAGATGCCTTATGGAATTCCTCAATTAGGTACTTAAAAGTAGGTCACAGATTCTGATAAGATTCCGTTGAAATAGCAACTAATGAAGTGCCAAAGGTGATCCTTGTGGAATCGACGGAAGTCCTCAAATATTATCGGGTCACATACAGCGATTGGGTTTTTTCCTCTAATAATCAACGCATTTGCTCTTGGAAATCAGTTCATGTGGTAAATTGGAAAACAAATGTGGAAATGTTCTCGTGGCTTGGCGGAGTACTAAATTGAAGTCGGTTAAAACCTTGTTGTTACTGGTAGAACTATGGAAAGAATAGGCACTGGTTCATGGTACAGATGACTTTACTCCAGGAAGCTAAAGAACAGACTACGACCAGACGATAACTGACAGATTCATAAAACAAAATACAAAAGTAACACAAAAAGTTATAAAAAGGCAATATGATTCCAAAGAGGTGCGTCGTGCACACTTGTTTTTAAAGTAAATGATTAGCGTTCCGTACCAAAATTTGAGCAACGGAACAAATATGCGATCAATAAGAGTATGTCCGTCTGTCACAGCCCGTTTTTTATATCACTCACATCATACAGATAATTTTATCTGACGTTGGTATTGGTCGCGGTAGTCCACTGGATGCGGGTGGCGCAGGACCGGCCATTGTGGCCCTCTCTGGGGGAGGCCTATGTCTCTATGTGGACGTCTTTCCGCTGATATGATGGTATACAAACAACACTCACTTCCTCTCGTTGTGCTCTATGTTCCCGTTCTGCAGCTTCCCCGAGAGCGCGGAGAGCACTTTGCACGCGTCGTTCGCGAAGTCCAGGTCGCGGACCTCGCTCGGGGACACGGATATCAGCGCGAACGCTTCCTTGTCTTCCTTCACCACCGAGCAACCGACCTGAGATACCAATTGAGGTATGTATGAGATTATAAATTTAATGCTCCGAGCCGGATTCGAACCGGCTACCACGGGCATTCATGGCCCGTCGCTACTAACCAACTGAGCTATCGGAACAATCTGTCTCGGCCACCAAATCTTCCAATCAGTTCCTTCTTACAACGCCTTAGGATACAAAATTAATTTAGTATGGGGTGGCGCGCATCGTTACTGACGATTTCTCAATATAATTTGAGACGTTGGTGCCGTTAAGAAGCCCAAGTCTTCTGATAGATGTCGCTACACGCCTCCCTAAGGCGTTGTAAGAAGGAACTGATTGAAAGATTTGGCGGCCGAGACAGATTGTTCCGATAGCTCAGTTGGTTAGTAACGACGGGCCATGAATGCCGGTCGCCGGTTCGAACCCGGCTCGGAGCATTAAATTTTTCTTTTAATTTAAATTTGTAATTTCGTTAGCAGCGTTATACTGCTCAATACAAAATTAATTTATGCATGAAATTGTTAAAGGTGGCTGACTTTTTTAAACTGTCTCTTGAATTTGAATCTTCTACCTTGGATGGTAGAGTCGCTTTTTGAATGAACTACTTCATGCAATTCGGCCAACTGTATAGTAATCTGTCGCCCGTTTCAGGAACTCGCATCTCACTGAGGCGGTTGACCAATAATTACTGGCAATTTTACCTTTGATCCAAGTTTAGAATTGAAAAATTGTGGGTGTGTGAGCCTCGTGAGACGGGCCTCAGATTGAATGACGCTCGGTCGTGAGTTCGAACTTTGGCCTGTACCAATTTTAAATCCATTAGCTAAAATAGGTTTAATAAAAGTGAATGAATAATGGCATCGATCTGTTATTTTACCTTGGACATGACCGGTTTCTCTTCGTCTTTGTCGATAGGTATCGACGTTGAATGCACCCATGTGTGCGTGCATAGATGTTGTAATCTGGAAAACGGAAGAGGATTGGTTTATGCAACATTTCGAGCAGTTCGAAAGAAAAACAAAAATCAAAACACAGCAAGTGTCTTGAAAAAAATATTGAATATAAAACATGGAAAAATAGCATATAAGTATTACATAACATTGGAAAAAATTACGAAAAATAAAAAGTTTCCAAATTAATATTCTCATAGATTTTGTATGGCAATAAGAAGTCCGCGGGGTCGGTAGTATAGATTAGTACCTGACGTAGCTGCTCTGCGGTACAGGCGTGTCGGAGTGCGTCATCGTAGTGGGGTCCAGCTCGAACAGGGTCGCTATCTCCGAGGAGTGCGCCACGGACACCAGCTGGTACGCCGGCTCGCCGCTGTCGAGCGGCGCGTCTCTGAAACACGAGGGTTTATTCAGTGCTCAGAAAGAGGCCAATCGACAAATCCTACTCAGCTGGACAGCGTTCGGGAAGCTACGGCACATTTTTGTCCCCAGGCGAGTCTTTGACCTGAGTTTTTCCAGTGGTGACAAATGGCACTGAAACATGGTCGCTCACTATGGGCCTCACAAGAAGGTTCACGCCACCCAAAGGGAAATGGAGCATAGCCCTCATGCTGCAAGTTATTTTGCGTGATAGGATCAGAAATGAGGCTCCAAGCCTCTGGCTCTGAACTCTCCGAATCGCTGAACTTAAGTGGCAGAAGGCACATTGCACTAACACCGATGGGGTGGACGGGGTCTCTCCTGGCGACCAAGTACCGGCAGGCGCAGATTGGGTAGACCACATGGTGGACTGATGACCTGGTAAAGGTCGCGGGAGTCCGCTGGATGCGGGTGGCGCAGGACCGGTCAATGTGGCCTTTGGGGAATAGGCCTTCCCCAATCCAGCACTGGACGCTTTAGCTGACATGATGATGACAAGCTAAACTTTCGAGCTTCCTGTCGAGCTTTTGGCCAAGGACTACAGCCACTTGATGGTATATAATTGACGACTGCTTACGCTGGTCTGATGCTCGCCTCGGCCGCGAGGTAGTGTCCGGTGGCGAGGTGCTTGAACCGGAAGATGGAGTTCCAGTGGCCCGCGCCGCCGCGACACGGATCGTGTTGGACCACCTGTTAAATAATACCAGCATTTAATTATTACAGTAACTTAGGGGATATATACGTACCGGAACCACCGGAAGGCGCAGCGTGGGTAGGCCCCCCACAAGGTGGACTGATGACCTGGTAAAGGTCGCGGGAGTCCGCTGGATGCGGGTGGCGCAGGACCGGTCATTGTGGCACTCGTTGGGGGAGGCCTATGTCCAGCAGTGGACGTCTTTCGGCTGATGTGATGATGATGATGATGAGGGGATATATTATAATTATATAAATATTTGGGGACAATCTGACACAAATCGTCCTAGTTCCAATGCTTGTATTTAGGCAGCTAGACGACGAAAAACATATACTTATATAGATAAATAAATACTCAAATACACAAACAACTCGCTTTCTTTTACATAGCGGGAAACCTCAGCATCGAGATTGTTCCTGAACACTCTTATGGTGCGCTGCAGATCGCATCAATTCGATGGAACCTACCTCGAAGAGAACACAATCAAAATAACCTAACCAGCGTGGCTCCCAATAGTAAAACACTGATCTCGATCCTGCAGCTCACACAGGAGTTGCCACCGCAACACCGTCTAAGTAACCTAGGTAACCGGGGCTCGCAGTGTTCTGGCGGGGGCTGGGGCACTCGTTTAAGAACCCCAGGAAAGGTGATAAGGTTCTTTGCCCTAGGACGAGCCAAATGTGGCGAGGCGCAAGGGGGGCTCCAGTGCGTTCAGCATGAGATCCTGGAGTCCCATGCATGAGAGCGCAGATGCAGGGCACCGTGGAGTTTTTAGTGGATATAAACACCACATAATCCAGTCATCCCCCGGTGATTGGGTACCTGGTTCGCAGGTTTTCTCCACGAAAAAAAAAGGAAAAAAAAAGGTATTTAGAACACTGACCTCGATCTCCCACAGCGCCTTGCTGCTGGTGGCCGCCGTGGCGCTGGACCGGCCCGTGGTCCTCAGGAACACGTGCTGCCGCTTCTGGTACTCGTCCATCGTGAGGAACTTCTCCTGCTCCGCGTGGAACAGGCGGACCACGTCGCCGCCTTTCAGGATTTCCTCCATGTTCTCTTTGTGCTCAAGGAAGAGGGTCACTTTCCAGGAGGTCGAGGAGTTCACTACGTTGACCTGGATAGTAATAGTATATTACTGCAGCGACCGGGAAATAGGGATTCGAGGCTAGCAATCCTTTTTTACGCCGAGTTATGTGTATATGTAAGTATAGTGCTTTTCTCAAACGTGCAATAAAATTAAAAAAAACTCCGAGACATTTTTAAATGAATCCGCTAGGTAGGCGCTCATACTACGAGACCATTAGTCCATTCATTGTGAGGCATTTGTTGGACTTATTACGAGGCACTTTAACTTACCTGCACGGTTCCCATATTGAACACACCTATTCGTTTTATTGAGAATTGCCTACTAGATTCATTGTGAGGCACATGTCAGGCTCATTATGAGAATATGAGGTACTCCTTACCTCCATGCAACCCGCGTTGTCAGGCAGCTCGTGGTTCGAGGACACGTGGAGAACCTGTTGCCCCGCGCTCACAGGGTTCATTATCACCTTGTCACCCACCACCACGTTGTCGCCTGGAATGAGTATTATTGTACATTATTTCTCCTAGCCAAACAAAAGTTACCAGAAGTGTCAGGATACAAAATAATTATGCTCCGTGATAATTACCATTTAGTTATCACTGATTTGAGATTTTCGCATTAATCGTGGCAGGTAAGTGCAGCAGAGAGCGCACCAGTGCCGTCCCGTTCCCACAATAATGGCCCCGCGCGCAGTGAGTATTTGATAATAGTACCTATATTGTGAGCAGCATATTTCTCGCAAAAACAAATAACGACAAACAGGCGTTAAAGGCGTCTTTGCCAAAATAGGTTTGATGGGCGCGGGTGACAAATAGTTTACTGCTACATAAACGCATATTGCTTGTATAAGCGCAACCTTGTATACGTATATAAATAGCTAGGTAGTATATTTAATTATGAGCCATTCAAATCTAGTTAAGTCGATTTTAGACTTACCTGTCGATCTTAACTTGTAGAAAGGCATCACGTAGAACCATGAGCCTTCGTTTCCATTTGCATCCAGGTGGACACGCATCGCGTTTTTCTCTAGCAGCGCGGGCAGTCTTTTGTTTACCTGGAACAAATATTTACTGTCATTTCATATCATCAAAAACGACTTCAAATGGTATTTTACTACATCACATATTTACAGCTCAACCACATATTGGTATTACTGTAAGGTACTTAGGTTTTTTGTGAGGTATTGTCGGACTTGATTATTGGACTGAATGTGATGCAATCGTTCGACTTACTGTGAGGTGTTCGTCATATTTACTACGAAATACATGGAATTACTGTGAGTTACTTGTTGGACCCACCCTGAGGTGCTTGTCAGATTGACTTGGGCTTACTATGTGACACTAGAGGATTTACTGTGAGGTACACGGTCTTACTGTGAGGTACTCGGACTTACTGTGAGGTACTCGGACTTACTGTGAGGTACTTGTTGGATTTAACGTGCAGCAGCTGCACCACGCTGCCGTACTGCACGACCGTGCCCAGCAACTTCTTGTTCTCCAACTCATTTTGCTTTTTTTCTATCTCTGCCGCGTGCTGCGAAAGAAAAATACATTTTGTAAGACTTCGTGATTGTACCTTCTTTTGAAGAGGGTTAAAAACCTATTTGCTTTCTTTAATATCCCGATGTACTACTCAATAGAGAGGTATCTAACATACCATCTCATCATCTTACATCATGTAAGATACATGTGTACATGTACAACAATGTCAAGAAGTTTAGAGTATGGATCGTCTTAAAAAGTTTCTGTCAAAAACATCTTTTTTGGTACAAGCTTTTATTGCCGACTGTACTTTTCTGTATAACGATGACGATGTACGAGCCCAAACTCAACGGGGTTACGTCAGTTAAGTACTGAATTCCCATAGCCACCTTCCGTCTCCATCATCAGATCAGCTCGATGGTACCATAATATTGAATTGTCATCCAAGCTATACTTATACCCAAAATTTCAGCTCAATCGGTCACCGGGAAGCGGTTCAAATTTAACTTGCAAGATTTGATTACAGACAGACAGATAGACAGACAACGGGACTGGTGAAACTAAATAAAAGCTTGGAAAAAACGGGCATACATTATTACATTCCAAAAATGCTATCCTTCCTTTCTACGGCAGTCGCGTACAGACAGAAATGCTACAGTGGTTTAGAGGATATTCGAAATTAACGTATCCCAATCTATATTTTAGATAATGAATTCATCACAGTATGTTGCTGTTGTGACTTCAAATTGTGTGAGCACTAACTGACCTCCCTGACAGTTCATAAAGTTAATCTGTTAAACTTCTTGTATCCACATTTCATAAAACATGATTATTTACCGACAATTCAGCTGCGCATAAAGCATCAATCACATTTTAACAGCGTATACTGTCCATTTCCACGAGAGGATTCGTATCCTCTCGTGGAAATGGACTGGTGTACTCGTGTACACCCGGTTTTTTAATGATTTGGCCAGTTAGTTTCCCCGTTGTCTATCGCGCTTTACTAATAACTACCAAAGACGGACTCAAAACTTGCAAAAATATTTTACCGTTGAAAAAATAAAACGAATGCAATTCAAATTTTAAATAGCATAAACTAATGTACACAATTCGGTATCCTTTACAGTTTCTGATTCCCCCTCACTGACCCATTTCACTCGTTATACTAATTAACGGCTTCCACACACAATGTGTCACCACGTGTGTGAAAGCATAATAAATTCACGTGTCTCTCAAGAAACAATGATCTCACATTTAGATGTTTAAACATACCTACATTTGTATTAATAAAACCGTTTCCTACACCATAAACCCTGAAATATAATCCATTAACGTCCAAACGAATGAATGAACCCATTAATATCCTTAATAAATGTATAACACCTAATCTTTTTGATTTAAAGCTCAATTTAGCATGACGCAAGTTTGATTTGGGTCTGCGCAAAGAGATTTATTAAAGAGATTTCTTTATGATGGTTTAGACGGCTAAATGGGAAGGTGCGTTCAATCCGTTCCAATGACAACTTCAGTTCACGTAATTCCATTATAGACCTTACACTGTTGGTAGATCGGCGTATTATCGACTGTAACGCCAAATGGACTTGGGCTATACGGGGAATAGAAGGGATCCTTCCTGTGAGATTACGGGGATGTTATGTAGATTGGTGGCATTACAACATCACTTCAAATTCAAGTTTTTGTCACGTTGTCAAATCTGTAAATGAAGTGTCGAGATCACGTTCCCCTCTTTTTTTCTTTTTTTTGATGTTTATTTCGTCTTCAAACTTCTCGGAAGCCGTTCAAAAAGTATTCTTTATAAGTTGGTCGACTATTACTCTTTAACTAGTTGTGCCTACTTAGCCGAGATAGTTTTCCTTTTAAATTCATTATATGCACTACTGCCACGATTTTTTCACATACCCAGTAGTAACCATTTAGACGGCAAGGGCTTTAAAGCCTAATACCATCTAAACAAATCCCTTCATTCCAAAAAAACTTTGGAACTCATAATACATGGTTTTGAACAAGCTACGAACCGATCGTCGTTGGAACGATACCACACCGCGGGATTGCGAGAAAAAATACATCTCACTATACCCTAAAAAATATTTTTATCAAGTATTTATTCTAGCATTTTGTTGTCGTGATTAATTTCACACCGATGCCGCATTACAGCTAAGCCGCAGACGGACGGACGGACAGACGAACATGGCGAAACTATAAGGGTTCCGTTTTTGCAATTTTGGCTACAGAACCCTAAGGAACATTTACAGGATCAACGGAAACTACTCTATGTTTTTGATTCAATTTGACCTGTACATAGCAAAGTGTGCTATTAATCTTAAAAGCAGGAACAGGAAAGTCTCAGTCAGTATGATCCAATCAGTGACTTCGCACGTACCTACGTGAAGCCCACGTCAGTGAAGGCACTTGCAATAAAGTTTTATTTGACAGAAAATGGGGTTAAAAAAAACCATATCAAATACTACGACAGTGGAAATAACGAATTCCTACGCCCTGCCATATGGTACGTAGAAAACATGGCCTATGCTTGGGACTCCAAGCGAATTGCCAAACCTTTATCGATTTGAAGATTCTTCGTGTCAACAGCTAGAGACAAATGCAGCGTCCATCTTATCTTATCTTATCTAGATGAGGGCTCTTTCGGATACACTTGAACCAGTGGGATCTTTTGTGCATTTGCCCTCTCTTTTATGCCTACTCCCAAGCTCGCTCCATCAATTCCACAAACGGATGATGCAGTTCAGCGGGAGCACCTTGAAATCCTTTGGTTGTTGATAGCCGTTACCAAAGTAATTCATTCTTTGTCTGGCGAGGGCATGACATTCACATGATAAGTGTTCCATAGTCTCTTCCTCCTCGCCACACATTCTACAGTCTAAACTATCCGATAGTCCCATCTTGGCCAAGAGATCCTTGACCCTGAAGTGACCTGTGAACACCCCAGATATGATTCTGAGTTGCTTCCTACTGGATTTCCAGAGTTTACCGTTATGTATGAAACGAGTAGGTAGATTTTCTAGAATCCCTGTTCTACCAAGTTGTTTACCGCTTTAACCGACATCTTTATTTATCGAGCCACCAAAAAAAACACAATTTCAATTCCAGCGTCTTTTTAAACCGGACTAACAATGAGGGAATTTTCTCGATCTGTTTGATCCGATATCAACGGAATTGTAAAAATATACGACATATATTAAAGAGCCAAATAAAAGAAAGGATAGAATGGGGTTAATATATTTAATTACGGACGAGGCGTTTGGAAATGGTGAATAATGGCTGTGGTATCAATTCAGGTGTCCTATTTTTATAATTACGTGGCTGAAAAAAATATCGTTTCGTAATTATTTGGGTGAATCAACTTTTTCACTAGAACCATATTTTTTCTAAACTTTCAAGATCCATATCTTTTTTATGAAATGGACCGATATATGGATGATATTTTTTTTTATTTTTTTTTGTAAAGCTATGTACATTTTAATTAAGGTGTTACATTCAGTATTCAGGCCAGACCATGACGCCCTGTAAGGGCACACAAAACTTAATACTAGCATGCGTAAGATAACAACATTAATAACATTTTTGCATTACATACATATTCATACTTTAATTATAAGTTTGACTTTCATTTCATAATATTTTTTAGTAATATAATAATAACAGATTAATTTATGTAATAATATTTTCCCGTTATATTCTTAACAATAGGAAATAACAATTTAGAAATGTCATTTATAAAAAAATTAAAGAGCCATCATTTAAAAAATCGTCTACTGAGTAATAGCATTTCTCAATTAATCATTTCTTTAATTTGTTTTTAAATATTTTTTCGTTACGTTCTTGTTTAATTGGCTGCGGGATTTTATTTGTAATTAGAGTACATTTATAATGTGGACTATTTTTATACATTGCCAAGTTAGCTTTTGGTAGCAATAGCTTATTCCTATGCTGCGTTCCGGTTGTCTCGACATCTTTTTTCTTTTGATACAGATAAGGATTATCACGGACAAAAAGAGCGGCTTGTAATATATAAATACACGGCACAGTCAACAATTCGAGTTTAATAAAGTATGGACGGCAACTGTTGGGGATGCGCACGTTAGCCAAGATACGGATGCACTTCTGTTGCCGGGCCATCGTACTACCTCCCCAAAGCACCACACCATATCGGAGCCACGAATGCGCATACGCATAATACGCAGATACATATTTTTAATTTAAACTTTATTACAATCATTTGATGGTTTACTATCCATTTAGCAACGCTACGTATCAAGTTTAAAATAAGTCTACGAGTACGCCCCTATTGGGCTGCTCTAAATATGAGCCAGATGACATTCGGCTATGCCATACCTCTCTTCATATCCTTATACTACAGCTAGAGTATTGTATAGCCACCGGAGTCGGTATTAAGAGTCCGCAGTAAGCTCGACTCTCCATGCAAACGTAGTTACGCTCTCATTTTAAAACTACGTGTTGGATTGTAACGAAACTTTGCATGTACAATGACATGAGGTATATCTATGTCTGTAATTAGTTTATGTAGCTTCAGATACCATAGTAAAAAAAATACAGCGAATTTAAGTTTTTCATACAAAACTTGTTTTTGCTGTATTTCGTTTGTTTTATAAACTGGAAGCGTATAAACTAATTACAGACACAGATATACCTCATGCCATTGTATATGCAAAGTTTCGTTACAATCCAAGAAGTAGTTTTATAATGAGAGCGTAACTACATTTGTTTTTTGCGTCTATGCTTCAGCTTGGACGAAAAATCGTTTTTCCTCATGTCCGGATGTTTGGATTTCCCCCTGTTCTCGCCTAGAGCTCACATTTCTCAACCGATTCTCATGAAATTTTGTGAGTACGTTCGGTAAGTACACAGAATTTTTTTGTCGAGCCAGTTTTTGGACATGCAAAAAGACACTCGCGAGGTCTACTCCTACAGCTCACAGAGCCAATAGCTAACGATTATTAAAGCGGACCCCGGGCGCCTTTAGGGGCACAACCGGGAATAACGCTAGACTACCTACGTCGACAAACACTGTATTTTGTACTTTATGTATTGAAACAGATCATTTAATATGTTTATGTTCCTAATAATGGCAGTTCTTCTTCTTCTTATTTTAAGAGCGAGAAGCTTGTCGGTGGAGTAATTTCCAACTTATTCTACATTCCGCCTTTCTTTTTATTTCTCTACTAGCTTCCGCCCGCGACTTCGTCCGCGTGGACCCGGGATAAAAACTATCCTATATTTTAATCCAGGCTATAAAATATCTTCGTGCAAAATTTAATTCAAATCGGTTCAGCCGTTTAAGCGTGGTTGAGTAACAAACATCCAAACATCTAAACTTTCGCATTTATAATATTACTAGCTTCCGCCCGCGACTTCGTCCGCGTGGACCCGGGATAAAAACTATCCTATATTTTAATCCAGGCTATAAACTATCTTCGTGCAAAATTTTATTCAAATCGGTTCAGCCGTTTAAGCGTGATTGAGTAACAAACATCCAAACATCTAAACTATCGCATTTATAATATTAGTATTTTTATATAATAATATTAATATCGTCAGCAGCAGAAGTAGCTACGCAAAATAACACGCTCAAAATGATCTAGACAGCCCTTATCCTCTTGACATTACAGTCGTGTGTAGGTCATTTTGAGCACTTGAACCGCTTAGCAATTTTTTCTGCTGACTGTACAGTTAACTATCATAAAAAAATTAGAACTTAAAATAATATAACAAACATTTCATAAATTATAGTTAAGATCATTATATGGATCATTTTCATTTCAAAATTCAATATTTCAAAACCAGCTGAACCGATTTTGTTGAAACGAAGCTAAGAACAAAAAAACACCACCGATCGGTACATTCGTTTAGGAGCTACGATGCCGCAGACAGAGATACAGACTCGTCAAAATTATTTTTTTGTGGCGGGGGTTAAAAAAGAGATACGGTTTGACCATACAAAATCGTGACGTCACTTATTCCTATCTACAAACTACATTCTAAAAGAGCGTTTTTGACGTTTCACAAAGACTTGCTTATTAGACAGTCTACAGATCTAAAATGGTCTGCATATTCGGGCTAAAGTGCACTCTACGGCGTAGAAATAAGGTCGAAAATGACTCACGTGTAATCTCTTCAGCAGGCCCGTATCTGTGTTGTTGTTCGCCGATTGTTTCGCCGTGTTCCAGAACTGCTTCTGCGCGGAGTAGCGGTTCATGGGACATATTTTGAACAGGCAATCTGAAAACGACCCAAATGTTATGACGATAAGGTGGAACATAAAATGGTATCATCAAGAATCCGTATTACCCCTTTCAGACCGGAATCCGGACCCAGCTAATGTAAAATTAAGTACATGTTTTTATTTGACAATTAAATTTTATCAACCCGCATTGGCCGGGTCAGAAAGGGTGAGTATCCACCAGAGCTGTGTTAGGGTACCGGAGCGGTGTAGGAGGAAAAAATCCATCAATAGGAAGAGACGCGTGAGCGATGCCAGCAAAGCTATTAGGTGTTATTTTCCTCGCACAGCTCGTGCGGATACTTAACCTTACAGACTTCTAAATATTAACGAAATAGTTGAAAATGTAAAATAGTTCATTAGACGATGAAAAATTATCAACTTTCAGAGTTTTGCCATGACTGTGCAGCGGCGGCAGTGGAAGCGGTGCGCCACAAGTGTGAGCGAGAAATCAGAACGCAGCGTCTCACTCCCACCTATGGAGCATCGCTACGCAGAAGACAACTTTTTTTTTGCTGAACGCGCTTTGCGTTATATCTAAATCGGATATCATTAAGTAAAGAAGACAACTTGTACATTTTTTTAAATTGTATTTTTAGGGTTCAGTACCCAAAGATACGTAACCCTGTCTGTCCATCCGTCTGTCTGTCACCAGGCTGTATCTCAAGAACCGCAATAGTTGGACACTTGTGACAAATGATGTATTTATTTCTGTTGCCGCTATAACAACAAACTAAAAATAAAATAAAATAAATATTTAAGGGGGGCTCCCATACAACAAACGTGTTTTTTTGCCTTTTTTATAGATAACTAGCTTCTGCCCGCGACTCCGTCCGCGTGGAACTCGTTTATATCGTAGCTCGATACAAACTTTCATCCCCCATTTCACCCCCTCAGGGGGTGATTTACGGGATAAAAACTATCCTATGTCCTTCCCCGGAATTCAAACTATCTCCATACCAAATTTAATCTCAATCGGCTCAACGGTTTAAGCGTGAAGAGGCAACAGACAGACAGACAGACACACTTTCGCATTTATAATATTAAGTATGGATGGTACGGAACGACCCGCACTTGGCCGGTTTTTTTTAATTTATCGTTTGATCAAAACTTACTTACCCCGGAACTTTTTGGGCGGGTCGGTGAGGTCGCCGGCTTCAGGGCAGACGACACATCTGTCATCTACCAACCTGGAAGAACACATTCATTACACTCTTAATAACACACTAGCTTCTGCCCGCGACTCCGTCCGCGTGGAACTCGTTTATATCGTAGCTCCATACAAACTTTCACCCCCCACTTCAACCCCTTGGGGGGTGATTTCCGGGATAAAAACTATCCCATGTCCTTCCCCAGGACTCAAACTATCTCTATACCAAATTTCATCCAAATCGGTTCAGCGGTTTAAGCGTGAAGAGGTAACAGACAGATAGACAGACAGACACACTTTCGCATTTATAATATTAGTAAGGATAGAAAGAAAGTATAAGTATAGAGGAGCTCACACACATACACACATGAATGACAAAGATGAAACATAGACAATAACGCAAGTGGGAGCGAGATACAATGTCGCACCTCTTGTCCCTCGTCGCAAATAGACCTTTTTGTTTGTCACCAGAATGTCAAAATCTGCTGAAATAGGGGTTTAGACACTAAATAAAATAATCAATAATGTCATATTTTCTCGAAAAAGGGTTACAAATGTAGTCAAATGGAGAAAAAATCAACGCAAGAGGTTAAATAATCACGAAGTTATAAGTGTCCAAAGTTTTAAGTAGTATGTTCTGTCCCTTTTTCGCAAAACGCAACTTCATATGAAACGATGACGCTTGTAGATTGTGACGTCACTAATAGACGGCAACGTGCCGTGCCCCGTCGTGTTCGGCGCCGCCGTCGACGCGGCTCACCGCGCGCGCGGTGAGCCGCTCTCTAGCAAGCCATATTAAAACGATTGTAGCTTCGTAATTATTTGAGATATCTGAATGGGATTTGTCACTAGACATATTTTTTTGCCTTCTTTCTTTTGGAGTACCTAATAATAATTTTCGAATCAACACCCCTATTGACGTCTGTCCTATGTGACGTTTTATGTTGAGTTTACACCTGAAATAGCTGTCAGCTCATATAAACTTTGACGTATTCATATTACACAACTGTCACCTCTAATCCTATTCTAAACGCGGTTTGGTAATAAAGGATGTGTTAGTCTTACTAACACATCCTTCTCAATTTCGTCAGGTAATTTACCTCCATCCCTTTCGGGGATTAGTTAGGACTCCATCTTTGGAATGCTGCACCTACGTAAACATAAATTACTAATTAGGCGAGTGTATCCGACAGCGTGTCACTCTAATTTGAATCTTCCAGACAAGCCAATGAAGTGGGTATTCGACTGAGTAGATACAATTCGACAATAAGACATGTGAAGTTTGTTGTTCAACCTTGACCTGCTATATCAATATGCGAGTTTATTTATTTAATTTAGCTTGACATGGGTCAACATTTACACAATCTCTTTATTTTAATCAATTCTGAACTAATCACGACTCCATAGGCCCACTATACGATACAAAATGGTACTGGAAATTGAATCAATTGGTGTAGGAAATAGTGCTGAATTTAATTTGTTTCAAATAAAACTAGACAAATGCAACTCGGTTCCCATATAAAAATGTTTATATTCCACTAGCTGCAGCCCGCGACTCCGTTCGCGTGGAACTTGTTTATGTCGTAGCTCCATACAAATTTTCACCCCTATTTCACCTCCTTAGAGGATGATTTCCGGGATATAAACTATCTCTATAGATACTAATTTCATCTAGTTCAGCGGTTTAAGGATGAAGAGGTAACAGACAGACACACACTTTCGCATTTATAATATTAGTACGGATTAAGAGTCCGCAGTAAGCTCGGCTCGGTAATTTCACCTTCCCATACAAGCGGAGTTTCGTTCTCATTTTAAAACTACGTGTTGGATTGTGACGAAACTTTGCATATACAATGACATGAGGTATATCTATGACTGTAATTAGTTTATATGGTTCCAGTTTATAAAACAAACGAAATAAAGCAAAAACAAGTTTTGTATAAAAACTTAAATTCGCTGTATTTTTTTATTATGGTATCTGAAGCTACATAAACTAATTACACACCTGGATATACCTCATGTCATTGTACATGCCAAGTTTCGTTACAATCCAACACGTAGTCTTAAAATGAGAGCGTAACTACGTTTGTATGGAGAATCGAGCTTACTACGGACTCTTAAGTCTTGAGGACGCTCGACACATATCGGCTCTACATACAGACGTACTCGTAGTTCGGCTCTCAGTTTGAAACAGCGTGCTCGAATAAGAAATAAAAAAGTTTCTGTGAAAAATTTCATTTTTGGTACAAGCTTTTATTGCCGACTGTACTTTTCTGTATACCGTCATCAACTACTCATTGAGATTCTAACGAGCCCAAACTCAACGGGGTTACGTCGGTTAAGTACTGAATTCCCATGGCCACCTTCCGTCTCCATCATCAGATCAGCTCGATGGTACCATAATATTGCATTGTCATCCAAACTATACTTATACCCAAAATTTCAGCTCAATCGGTCACCGGGAAGTAGGTCAAATTTAACTTGCAAGATTTGATTACAGACAGACAGACAGACAACGGGACAGGTGAAACTAAATAAAAGCTTGTAAAATAGAGAGTGAAAGAGATTTTCATAATAAATTTCTCTACTCTCTTTTTTTTAAGGTTCCGTAACCAAAGGGTAAAACGGTACTAAGACTCCGCTGTCCGTCCGTCTGTGTCAGTCCGTCTGTCACCAGGCTGTATCTCATGAACCGTGATAGTTAGACAGTTGAAATTTTCACAGATGATGCATTTCTGTTGCCGCTATAACAACAAATACTAAAAAACATCATCGTCATCCTCCTAGCGTTGTTCCCGGTAGTGCCCCTAAAGGAGCCCGCGGGGTCCGCTTTGGCACCTAAGCCCAAGATTTGGCATAGGCACTAGTTTTACGAAAGCGACTGCCATCTGACCTTCCTTCCAACCCAGAGGGAAAACTAGACCTTATTGGGATTAGACCGGTTTCCTCACGATGTTTTTCTTCACCGAAAAGCTAACGTCCGTCCATAAGTTCCGAAAAACTCATTGGTACGAGCCGGGATCCGAAGATTCGAATCCACGACCGCCGCTTGACAGCAGCATGCCTGAACCACTAGGCTACCGTAGCTCTTCTTTTAAATACTAAAAAACATAATAAAATAAATATTTAAGGGAGCTCCCTCGCAACAAACGTGATTTTTTTGCCGTGTTTATAGGTAATGGTACGGAACCCTTCGAGCGCGAGTCCGACTCGCACTTGCCCGGTCTTTATATCATAATTCCTAGCAACAGACTAGTTCAGACTAGTCAGACTAGTACTCAGACTAGTTTCCGACCTAAAATGCGCCGTTTTAAAATGAGAACCAACCTAACGTTTGGATGTAGAGCCGAGCCTGCCAGGGACTCTAAACAGAATAAGTCCTTGCAGTAGGCCCGTGGGGCTTAGGTGGATAAATAATTATTGTTCTGCTTACCAGAAAGGCCGTATGCCTATTTGCCAGCGTTATAGCATAAAAAAAAACTTGTACATGGCTCACCCTAAAGTACTGAGGAATCCTGAGACCGTCCCCTCCGCGAAGAGGGACACAATGTCCCCCTGATGCAGGAAGCTGTCTCCCATCTTGCCGCCTTGCCCCCACCATGCAAAGACACCTGTCAACAAACATATTAATTAACATTGGCACCAATTTAAGGTCACCTGTAGAAACTGTATGGAATGTGTGTTGTATGTCAATGTAATATTAAAGGAATACTGTTTGCAGCCGCCCTTGCGATTTTGAGAATAAGAGATAGTTGTGTTATACGTTCAGTACTTAAATTAAATATATTTTATTACTTTCTAAAACCTCTTGTTCTACTTAAATATATTTCATATCAATGTGCTTAAGAAGCAGTACGCGCTGGTTCGTCGTCCATACAAAAAACTTGCATTTCGAGCCGCGTAAGTCCCCTATATCCTTCGTTTAAACCTTTGCAAATAACTTTTTTAACAGCGATTAAATAAAAGTTTGTTTTAATAACGTGGACGGAGAAGATAATTTTGCTCCTCGAATACCTAACCTAACCCTGGTGATCAAAAGCAGGTCGTTTATCATACCTACATTTATTATCTTTCAGTTACAAACTTGCGAGTTGAAGTTAGCGGTCGAGCTTGCAAAATGGGTTCAATTAAACTTGGAATCCAGAAGTAAATATATTTCAAAAAATTCAACAGATATACAACCATTTTCAAGCACTGAATAGCGTCTTCCACAACGTCCCAAATTCTTGTAAAATAATGTAATTCCGTATCTTACCTTACGCTCGCTCGAGACAAATGTATGCAAATAAAACAGGTACTAACACGTCTAAAAGGGTCTAAGTGCCAAACAGTTGCATAGACGTACGCCCCTCTAGTTTAGAGACAGCATTATATACAAACGTCAAGGAATTTCGACACTACGTAGGTCAGGCTTCTTAACAAAGCACAAAGGAAAATGTACTTTACACTATGATTTGTAGGTGTAATTTGGTGTTGATAACGATGTTTGTAACACATGGACAGTGTTTAGAAAAGCGAGAATAACTCAATGAGCGCTGATTATTCGGAAAATAGATTTATAACGTTCTTTAAACTGGGTTTTGGAGCCGTGGGATTTCCGCGATTATGTTAGTTCAGAATGTAGTGTCGGTTAGGCGTAATGGGTTGGTTGGTACACCGCACTTTCGGAAAATGTCGACTTCAGGAGGAGCGCTTCTCCCGGTTGTAGCCTATAGGCGCCTGGAGTCCGCCGTGATTTAACACTTAATACTAAGATTTGGCGTAGGCACTAGTTTTATCAAAGTGACATTTGACCTTCCAACCCAGAGGGAAAGCTAGCCCTTACGTTGGGATATTAAATATCGAATGATATACGTATAGCATCATGTATAAAAGCCTGTGATACTACGGTCCAGGGTTCGAAGCCGCGACCTCAGATTGACAATTGCGTGCCTTACCGCTCGGCTACGGGTAACATTAGGAGTAGAACAATATCAATAATAAGAAAAGTTGAAAACCCCCGACATTTTCATTTCAAAGTCCAATATCTCAAAACGGCTAAACAGATTTACATGAAACATGGCTATTTAAGAACACTCGGGATTCAAATCGCCGGTCCATCTGTTTGGGAGCTACGATACCACAGACAGATACACAGACACGTTAAACTTATAACACCCCTCTCTTTGCGTCGGGGATTAAAAAGGAGGCGTTGAAATGAACACGTTTTCCTTAAAATTTAATACGTTCCGTCCGAATTGGCAATAAACGAAAATTATTGCCGGATTCCTCAAAATACAATTATAATAAAGACCAAACTAATACAAAATATCACGCAGCAGGAAAAGGTGAAATAGAAT
This sequence comes from Epinotia bilunana, assembly GCA_947049275.1. NCBI lineage: Eukaryota > Metazoa > Arthropoda > Insecta > Lepidoptera > Tortricidae > Epinotia > Epinotia bilunana. The sequence goes on along the minus strand of OX346275.1, from coordinate 2,067,416 downwards.
GATAAGGCGGATAAGAGAGATAGCGGTCAATTATCCAGGTCAGGGGGGCAGAGCTAATGAGTTGTTAGCAGTCAAGGGGCTGAGATAAACACGGCAAGCAACACTGTTTCAAATATACAGAGCAGGGACAAAGTATTTTTAACCCTTAAATGCATGCAGCCTAGACCAAATAATAATAACTTGTTAAAAACAGGGATGTTGCAGACATCCGCATCCGCATCCGCGCATGTTCCGCATCATTTTCAAAGTATTTGCGGATGCGGATGTAGTACATTTCGCGACAAGAAAGGGACCAACGCGGTGCGTGCCGCGCGCGCGATCAGTATTTTTATCATTACTCATATGTCAATAAGAATCTTCATTTCGTTTCTGTAACCTGATGGTTCGCCGTATTCGCTATCAACGTTTGTGTTTGTGTTTTCAACGATTCTAAATCAGTCGCAACATGTTCGAGTACTGCGTGACCCTAAAGACGTTGCTTATTTATATTTTTGAGTGTTACGCCCCAAACTCCTCATCCGCGGATGTGAGCATCGAAATATCCGCATCCGCGGTTGTATAAAAATCCGCATCCGCGGCATCCCTGGTTAAAAAGTAGGAATTTTTATTATGTTCTTTGAATCATTTCGTTTTTTATTTGGGGGCACATTCAAAGATTTTTTCATATAACAATATTCTTCGTTTTAATAATTGGAACGTTTTTGGGTCAATGAAGTAATTCTTGTTCTTATTCTGTCCCGTTGGCCAGGAAAGAAAAAAAAAGTTTCTTGGAAAAATTGTCACAACGCGGACTTCTAACGTGTCGTGAAGATGGTCTATCTATACAATAATTTACTTTAAAAAGAAAGTTTTAACCGACTTCAATTTAGTACTCCGCCAAGCCATGAGAACATTTCCACATTTATTTTCCAATTTACCACAATTCAATTCAATTCAATTCAATTATTTATTCTGCAAATAGGCCACAAGGGCACTTTTACATGTCAAACCGTAATTTACAATAAAATAATAATAATCTTACACAATAATAATTTAAAATTATATATAAAAGGTTAACAAACTAAATGTCACTAATTTAATGTAAACAAAACAAAATTGCAAAATATGACCATTACATTCGATATAAGACCTGTATCAGCATTAACAAGAAGTTAATCATATTAATTCAGTATTCCAGAGATGTATAAGGTCTCTGAGCTTCCAAATACAATTAATAATTATTCTAATATTCTAAGAGATGTATACGGTCTCTAAGCGTCAAAACAAGAAAGGAACAATGACCCGTTTCATTTAGATTCCATCAACCATCAATAGGCCCTATACTCCTCAGCGGGTGCTGTCCCTGTGTGCGTCCCATGACACGGGCAGGGACAGCATCCGCTCGGTGTACTCCTTGCATTTTATTAAATTGTCAAAAGGGCCTCTACGTGTTGGCTCAGTTGGTACTTGGTAGGTACCTAGCTCCACGCACGCCTCCCAAAGGTCCGGGACGTCATTGTCCCGTGAGCGGGAAAGACATACATAATAATAACACTAGTATGTAATTAGTTAACTATGTACTATGCCCTTGCAAGCATGAACAGTCCGGACTCCACAAACAGCACCCGATCACGAGTATGACGCATATCTCAGCCATCGCCTCCCTCAACCATATTTTAGGGAAGGTAGCGACCCGATCAACGACGCCACCGTAAGCAAAGCCCTTTAAGCGAGCATGACATATTCAAGCCACCGGACATTGATAATAACAAAGATTAAGCTACTTGCTCGGCGAGAAACAGCATTATGTGCTCTCTTCTTACATAAAACGGAACAGTTATTTCAGGTAGGTACTTATAATGATTACGTGTATTTAGGTATATTCCTAATAGAATTAGACTACTACTGGCTTAAAGGCATTTTTGTCGTTTAAGAAATCGTTGACAGTATAATACGCCTTGCTCAGCAAATTACTTTTAACATGAGACTTAAATTTACTGAACGGTAAATTAACCATTTCGGTGGGTATTTTATTGTAAAAACGTATGCAGTTCCCCACGAACGACGTGCTAACCTTGCGGAGACGACTAGCCTTCACTGCGATCTTGTTTTTACTTCTGGTGTTGTAGTCGTGGATATCACTGTTGAGTTTGAACTCATGAAGGTTTTTCCGCACATACATGATATTCTCAAGAATGTATTGGCATGCTACAGTAAGAATGTTTGCCTCCTTAAATTTGTCCCTGAGAGAATCTCGAGCTTTTAGTTCGTATATGGAGCGTACAGCTCGTTTCTGTAGCACGAATATGGTCTGGATATCAGCCGCTTTCCCCCACAACAGGATTCCGTAGGACATAACACTGTGGAAGTAACTGTAGTACACCAGCCTGGCCGTCTCAACGTTTGTTAACTGTCTTATGCGTCTTACTGCATAGGCTGCCGAACTAAGTTTTCCAGCTAGGGCGACGATATGGGCATGCCATTGTAGTTTTGAGTCCAAGGTGATACCTAAAAACACTGTTTTATCTTCAAATTCCAGTTCATCGCCCTTTAATTGGATCTTGGTATTGTTTACCTGCTTGACATTAGGTAAAGTGAATCTGATACACTTTGTTTTCTTGGAATTTAGCAGTAAATTATTTGCTGTAAACCATTTCACAACAGTGTTGACCGCATCATTAATACCATCGAAGCTTTTCTCTTTCCTGTCTACCTTGAAGATAAGCGACGTGTCGTCAGCGAATAACACTATATCATGTTTATCTTGCAACACATTTGGTAGGTCATTTATGTAAATCAGAAATAGAAACGGACCCAGAATCGAGCCTTGAGGAACACCAAGAGCAACAGTTGTCCCTGCTGATTGGGTCCCATTGACGACTACTCGTTGTGTTCTCTCCGAGAGATACGATGACACGAGATCAAGAGCACCGTTTTTAATCCCATAATGTCTCAACTTTCTGATTAAATTCTCGTGATCAACGCAATCAAATGCCTTTGATAAATCACAGAACACTCCAATAGCATCTTGAGCCTCTTCCCAGGCATCAAAAATATGTTTAATTAGTACCACACACATCAGTGGTAGAGCGACCCCTAGTGAATCCGAACTGATTGGTATTGAGCAGTTTATTGCAACTAAAGTGGGACATAAGCTGATGAAGAATAAGCTTCTCAAAAACTTTACTTAGTGCCGGTAGTATTGATATTGGCCTGAAGTTGGTAGGGTCAGTTTTCGTTCCTGATTTAAACAACCGGATAATTTTACTGTGTTTCATGAGGTCAGGAAATACTCCAGTATCAATACTTTTATTGAAAATATCAGCTAAGAAAGGTGCAATTGATTCTACAATGGAATGTAATACTTTGACTGAAAGGCCCCAAAGATCTTCAGTCTTCTTCAAGTTCAACAATTTAAACGCTTTTATAAGAATTGGTGGGGTCACGTGAGTGAATCTAAAGATTTCTGTACATTCAATAACATTTGCTTTCAACAACGATTCAGCGGCATCTGGTGATGAATTTAAAGACTTCGTGGTCTCAACGGGTACGTTAGAAAAGAACCGCTCAAAATGATCCGCTACTTCATGGTCAGAACTTACTAAAGTATCATCAATTCGTAGGCTGTAGTGCGGATCTCTTATCTTGCGTTTCCCAGTTTCAGTGTTGATAACTTGCCATACAGTTTTAACCTTATCATTGGAGTTCTGAATCCTTTTTGACAAGTAATCGGCTTTGGCGGCGACACACATCAACTTAAAAGATTTCGAGCAGTTCTTAACATACTCTAGAAATTCCGGTCTTTTATCAGTAGTTCTCGAATCGTACAAGTCGTAGAGACGGCGTCTTTTTTCGTGAATATCTGGGGTAGCCCAGTCGCTAAATTTAGTCTTGACCTTGCTTTGAATTTTCCTTAAATTAAAACAGGCATCAAATTCCATTTTAATACAGTTAAACAAATGAGCACACAAACGATTAGGACATTCCTGCGTAAATGGAAGATAACGTAATCGTTTCGCAATATTATGATTGAATAAATGTAATCTCTTTTCGGAAATAGGTCTGCACATGGTGTCTCATGGAACTTTGTCCGTTTTCCCACTGAAGGAGACTTGTTGTCCACAGTGGTCAGAACTCAGGTTGTTTATAATAGATTTATTAACTGCATCCTGATTACTGAAGACGTTATCTATACCTGTGGCACTGGTTGCTGTAATTCGAGTAGGTTCACAAAACAGGTTCACTAAGTTAAACGATTTAAAAGTATTCACTAGACTCACACACATGGGCGATTTCTCGAGTAAGTTAACATTAAAATCACCACACACAATAACACATTTTGTACTTAGAAAAAGACTACTGAGCACTTCATGGCACTGAGCACATGAACTGATTTCCGAGACAAATGCGTTGATTATTAGAGGAAAAAACCCAATCGCTGTATGTGAGCCGATAATATTTGAGGACTTCCGTCGATTCCACAAGGATCACCTTTGCTGTCTAGATATTAAGTGAAGTGTCATTAGTTGCTATTTCAACGGAATCTTATCAGAATCTGTGACGTACATTTGTACTTTTAAGTACATTATTAAGGAATTCCATAAGTCATCTGTGGTCTTCATCATCAATTCCACTCCACCAAATTTATGATTACCGGGTGTAAATACACGAGTTAAAATAGAAAATACCAAAATCACTACACGCGTGCCTAATATAATTGAGGAGTTCCCTCAATTCCTCATGGAATCATCCAATTGAATTTTTGAAAAAAATGGGACCCACCTGGAACTACCTACTTACAAACAAAAAAAAGAATTTAAGAATCGGCTCATCAATGACGGAGTTCTGAGGTAACAAACATTAAACATAATAAAAATAACAATAAAAAAAAAGAAAAAAGAAAAATACAACCGAATTGAGAACCTCCTCCTTTTTTTTGAATTCGGTTAAAAAGGGGTCGAACTTGACCAGAAAACTCGTCATTTGGGGAAATAAAACTCATAAATCGCAATTTTAACAAGTGGCTCGGGGGACGTAACCATGGCAACTAGTGACAGAATAGTTGATCCACCCATTTGCACAATACAAAAAAGTACAAATGCCGGATTTAATGTCCTATGGAATTCTCTACCAGTCAACCCTTGATCTAATCACGTTCTTCATCGATTATTTATAAAACTAAAATATCTAGACAGCGTTGGACCACTAAGCAGTCTAGCCGCCTATTATCATTAGTCCAGTAACTTTATACATGCAGAGCTTGCGTCAAATCCGGTAGTTCTGATTTTTTGCAGAATTGTTTATGATGTTGGTCCAATTAATAATCCAAGTTTGGGACCTCGAGCGCCGAACACAACTTTGTCAAAAATCGAAAATACCGCGAAAATTTTTATAATAACCCTAAAGGACTAGTTTTTGATAGTACCTTCCCAAGACGTTTTTAAAAATAAATAAATAAATAAAAATCATTTATTTCAGACCCGTTTGATCCATATGTGGTTAGGAGCTTTAATACTATGTTAGAATTATAAACTAAGAGCCGGGATTATATTATATTTTATTTTATCTACATAGTTGTGGCAAGATATTCGCAGTACCAAGCAGAGCGAACAATTAACTCTACTTGGCTCCGCCCACAGCCACCTCCACCCAATATTTGGTGAGCGGACAGTCTAGGCGCTCGGCCAACACCCTTAGGAGGCCATTGCTGCTGCCGCGCACCCGCCTTAGCAGCGATCCGATTGTTTTCCGCCTGATGGCCAAAAATTCACCAGTATTCGTCTGCGCGAACATTCCGGATGCACTGCAGTGCCTCGGCAGCCTCAACAGCATCCTAAGGATGTTATTTTATTGAACGCGTACTGCATTATAGGCCCTCTGCGTGAATCTTGCCCACAAACTGCACGTGTAGAACGTCTGACAGTAAGCTCTGAAAAGCGTCAGCTTGACTTCGCTACTACAACGTGCAAATCTGCGGGCAAGCATATTGCCCCTTACAGCCATCGCTCTTCTTTCTCTTTCTATATCTAGGTCATCGCTCAGGTCTGCCGTGAGCATATGACCTAGATATTTCACTTTATTTACCACTTTTAAGGGTATACCACACAGCCTGATCTCAGGAACCGTCCTCAAATTATATTTTGGAGCCTTGAACACGACAAGTTCACTTTTAGCCGCATTATATCCGAGACTATGCTGCTCAGCATACCCCTCACACTTCTTAAAGTAGACTAAATTTGCTACAATATGAGACTAGAATTGTCTCTGTAATCCAAATAGATTCCGAGATAAAGCCTTTCAAAGTTTATAACTTTTCGAACTTCGCAACACCAGCACACTCCCCAGTCCTTTAGGGTTTTCGCGGTATTTGCGATTTTGGACCAAGTTGCGTTCGGCGCTGGAGGTCACAAAATTGGATTATTCATTGGGCCAACATCATAAACAAGTCTGCAAAAAATCAGAACTACCGGATCTGAAGCAAAGTACCCCGTACTTTAAGGCGACGAGGTTGCTGGATTACATAGCTCTTTAAGTCTATTTCAGACGATGTAAGCATTGCTGTGGAGACATCGTTTTGGTGACCGAGAGGACCGATACGAGCGGCATTCATCTCGATAATACACAATATACTTAGCCGATGCATATTGGGCGTATCTAATCTTATCGCTACACAGGAAAGCTATTTGTCGAGATTATTTAATGAAGCTAGGAAGCGAAGTTTGTACTCGTATATAGCAGTCGCATAGCATGCCTTCGTGTCGTTCCATTTTGAACCACAACATAACCATTTTGAAAGCAGAACAGGACTCTTTTTGCTAGTGCTTTCATAGCACATTGCTAATAGGTGCAAAAGCTAAACAAGTCTGTTTCCGTTTAATAATAGGTACTTATTTGATTCAGATTGCGAGGAAAGAAATCCACCAATAGCATTGCTAACCTCACTCACGCCTCTCTTACTATCCGTAGATGTTTTCCTCGCAATCGCTGCTCTATCACGCACACAGCTCTAGTGGATTGGATACTTAACTCACCCTAAATAAGATACGAGATGTAACAAATCGATCCGTTTTTGTCTTCCAGTGTTGACAGTCAAATGCAGGCCTATAGTGGCATAAAGGTTGGAATAATTTGTTTCACTAAAACACTCAACACGGTTTGTTTTTAATACGAGTAGGTATGACTGTAGATATTTCATGTATCTTAGTGGGCTGAAGCGTGATGAAACCTGTACAATGAGTCTCGCATTCGTCAAATTATACGTACGTTGGCGTAAGTATCGTGTGACAAGACAATATTTAAATGTGAAGTACAACGAGCTTCTTGACACTACAGTTGTACATATTAGTTTTACAACGGTGTCGAGGAAGCGCAAGCCGCGCAAGAGTCAGTGTGGTACTGCAGAACCGGTTGGTTCCGGTCTGCGGGTTACTACACCGAGCAAGGCGCTATATGTATCGCGCCTGCATTACACCGCCAGGGCTGATGATGTGGTGGAGTACCTCGTCAGAAGACCGGCTTCTCGCTGAGAGTGTTCCGGCTGCGTTCGCGCCACTATGTGCACTTCAGCTCGTTTGTGGTGCGCGTGCCGCGACCGCTGCAGGAGATCATCGCATGTGCTGACTTCTGGCCAAAGGGTGTCGTGTTTCGACGGTTCCGGGGCAATCTGCCGAATCCTACACCGGAGATGACGATGCAACGGGGCCACGCCGTTTCGTCGCCTAAATAGTATTATTTGTTGTTTTTAGTTTCGTGACACATTGGTTATTACTGTAATGACACATAAATGTATTTGTCAATAAATACATAAATAAATTAGGATTCAAAATCAAAATCGTAACCTTCCTAACCGTCAACCATATAATTATTTGCATAATTTGAAAGTGACTCGTGACGTGAAAGTTTAAATTAGTTTATTTAAGAGCTGTTTTCAGCGTTTCACGACCGCTCGACACTAGCAGACATCTCACACTAACCAAACAATAGAGTCATCTGCCTCGATACACATGTCAGATCGAATCACATGCACTGCAAAGTGTACGAACCGTTCTAAAGGAAAGACACACTTGATAAAGTTTGTGGAGCAATGTATCTTACTATTCATGTCTAATTTTAGTTTTAAATAAAAAAAGGCGTCTATTCATTGGGTCGATCGTCGTACCTTTAGACTCAAACTATGGCCCACGTATGGCCGCTACAATCTGCGCACGAGTTCTGCCGCAAGCTGCAGGAGTGGCTCGGGCTCGTTACTATAGACGGCCACTACTGGCTCAAGCGGTCGTCACACTGCCGCCGAATCCCGCTGCGGCGTGCGGAGCGACGGTCCTTAACGTCGTATGTGCCAGTACCTCAGTTTTTATTTATATATTTCATTTCCAACTAACACACACACACACAGCATTACAGTATTACACTAAGACACTGCGGAATTTAAAACACACTATACACATAAAAATTCTAATAACAATAAATATATTAACGAACATATGGTCAAATTTTTCATCAAACTTAAACAGAAGTCGGTCATCCATCGCTTCACAGTACGTCAGACATGCACCACATACATCAGGCCACTTCGGGCATTGAGGTAGTTCGGAGCGCGCACAAGCGGCGAGTTGACGCGACACACAGTGCGCGCCTCTGGTACTGCCAGCAAGAGATGCTTGCGCGGTCGAAGGTTGAACTTCGATCTCGACAGAGAGGGAATGTGTAGGCGCACCCGTTGCTCAACCAATTCAGGACAGTCTGAATCTCCTCGCAGGACGCTACCCGCAATAGTCAGAAGCCCATAGCTACGCCTCACCTCCACAGGATGCGTCATGAGCAGCGGGATGCGGCGGCAGTGTGTGATGCGCGTTAATGTGCCGCAGAGTGGTCGTGTTTATTGCCTGTTATGTGCACTCTCAATGTAAAGATTATAAAATTATAAACAAGCCAGCCGTAAACCAAATGCAGCTTACCTCTCACATGTCCTCACACCATCTTCAATACAACTCGACCAGCTTCATGAGCAGCTTCAGCATATCGCACGCGAAATAGAACAGATTCAACAGTATCTTATACCATACACGCCTCACGTCTATAAGGTAGTAACTCAACACTAGGACGACGAACACCGTAAAGTACCATTTCTTACGATCACTTATAACCATCTGCAAGTTTGCCGAGTCCGTTAGATTTTGGAACTTGACGTGTTTGTTTTAAGGTCCCTTTTAGATTGATACATTGTGAGGTCTGTGAGGGGACATATACGAGCCGGTATCGCACGTGGCGCACTCTGTGGTATTATGGGGAGAGAATAATCAAATATTTACTTTTAATAACGGGTTGACGTTGCGGTGATACTATCGGCAAACGGTCGAACTTTGTTAGGGTTGTCCAAATTCAACATAAATTTCCTTTATATATATATTTCAGGTCAGATTAAGAGTACCCTTAACCGACGAGCATGTATTATGTCATGAAAGTGAAAGTGAAAGCAAGCAAGAAAGGTTTGTCAAGATCGTAGCAAGTGGAAATCCGTGATCTCTGCCTAAGCCTCCATGAAATAGAAATGTATGAAATGTATGTATGTATGTATGTATGTATATATATATTTTATGCATCGGCCGCAACAGCCATATGATAGTGCTTTAGAAAATAGGATAGCTGATGGAAATAATTCTTAAAGACAGTTAATGAAGTCAACTGTTTTTTCTAAAACAGTTTTTTTTTGACAACGAAAAAACTACAACTGAAATTAACAGTAACTAATAGTAGAGACGAATGGTTGTCCATTTCACGATACGCAGAGTGTATTTCATGCAATGTAATTCAACAACACATTAAAACGGACGGGCACGTAATATCGCCTTTCTCAGAGAAAAGCGGAGATGAAACATCCTTTTCTCCCTCACCGAGAAAATTAGGTCTTTCGGTTGAATTCCCAAGGGGGGTGTGTTACCGTCGGTTTACAACAATGCACAAGCAAAGTTGTCATTCAAAATTATGCCATATGTCGAGTGAAATACGTCAACATATTTAATTTATATCAAGTAGAGTGTCACAACGCAAGGGCGCGTCAGTCAATGACACTGTTGATATACAAATGACATGAATATGGCCTAAATTGTCAGTCAAGTGTGAATGAATACGACGCGATTCAAATCATGTTAGGATAGAATTTGCAGATAACGTCACTCCCCGTCTTAATCCATACTAATATTATATATGCGAAAGTGTGTCTGTCTGTCTGTCTGTTACTTCTTCACGCTTAAACTTCTTCACGCTTTACGTGAAATTTGGTATATAGATAGTTTAAGTCCCGGGGAAGGACATAGGATAGTTTTTATCCCCGAAATCACCCCCTAAGGGGGTAAAATAGGGGGGTGAAAGTTTGTATGGAGATGCGATATAAACGAGTTCCACGCGGACGGAGTCGCGGGCAGAAGCTAGTATATAATATAATACAAAGTTCAATATCTCAAAACCAGTTGGAGCTATTTTATTGAAACATAGCTAAGAATCATGTCGATCACGTCAACTTTCGAACAAAAATAAAACCGAACAAAAATCGGCCCATTAGTTTAGGAGCTACGGTGCCATAAACGGATACACTGGCACGTCAAACTTATTATCTGGGGGCACGGCAGTGCCCCCGCCCAGTCGAGCGCGAAGCAAACACTGCCGTACCATCCTTTACTGGAACCATTTCGCCGCATTTTCAGGCCCCTATTTGAGAACCTCTGGATAAGACCAGAACGCAGAAATTTTCGTCATCCAGTAAGCTATAATCACATACTTAAAATCCAAAATTTCAAGTCTATAGGTCATTTAGTTCCGAAGTTAAGCGAAAGCAAAATTTCGCATTTATACCACTCACTCACTCACTCATGATCATCAAAATAGAACTAGTACTTCCCATAAACTCAGAGAGCTGAAATTTGGTACAGAGTTAGGGTTTAATGGCCACATAAAGGGAAAACTATAAAAACTAGGATAATCGAAGATCTGAAGTACCTGGTGACCCTGATTAGAAAACACAAGAGCCCAACCAAACTATTAGAGATATATCTATACCGCCTTTACAAAAAATATTCAACTTGGTGGGCCGCTTCATTTGATGTCAAAAATCGAAGGTCTAAAGCTAGCTAGCAAATAAAGAATAATAAGAATGCCTGAGACTTGTTACTACCAAATATCTCACAACTTTTTGCGGTGGAAGAGTATCGAGACTTGGCCTCTTTTTTACATGGAATGTTTTTTATGGGATTATTATTATTGTTATTTATTCTTATCTTAATCTTGTTAAATGTCAAGTGAAATTTGTTTCTATTTCTTGTAACTTTTTATTATTGTTTTGCATGTGTTTTGTTTTTCTTCATCTTTATGACAAATATAAAAAAATCTTATTCTTATTCTTATTTATTTAATAAACAGAATATAGATACTTAATAATTAAAAGGGTCTCACAAAACTGTCGGAACAGTTTGTCTGTGTGATCACTTTATTAGTTAACTAATTTGTACATACTTACGAGGGGAGGCTGGAAAGTAATCTACCTAAGTATGAAGTAAAAAACTGTCGTGGCTAGTTTTTTTTTATTTTCCTATATAGTCTCCTGTAAGAGAAATGCACTTATTGCATTTGTCATAAAGTGACATTAGACCGTTAAAATAATATTCTTTTGTTTTGCTGTCAAAATGCTCGTTTACTGCAGACTTCATGTCTTCATCGGTCAAAAATCGCCGCCCTCTTAGGTCTTTTTTTAAAAGCCTGAACAAAAAGTAGTCGCAGGGGGTTAAACCTGGGCTATAAGGTGGGTGATCCAGCTGGTCGTAGCCGTTTGCTTTCATAGCTGCCTTCACAACTTGAGCGGTGTGCACGGGGGCGTTGTCGTGCAATATAAGAATTCCTTTGGCAAGTTTGCCTCGTCGTGTCTGTTTTATTTTTTCTCGGAGCTGATATAATAAGTTTGCATAATATGTACCATTCATCGTAGTATTTTTTGGTAGATAATCTATTAATAAAATCCCCTCGGCATCCCAAAAAAATGTCGCCATCAGTTTGCCTGCTGACGGACGGACCTTAAACTTGCGAGGAGGCTTCTCACCCTTAAATATCCATTGCATGGACTCCTGTTTCCTTTCAGGATCCCATTGGCGAATCCAGGTTTCGTCACAAGTCACTATTTTAGAAACAATTTCTTCATCCATACCTTTGCTCATTTCTAAAAACGCGTTGCAGCACTCGACACGTCGCACTTTATCAAACGGAGTCAGCATTCTGGGCACCCATCGAGCACTGACCTTGGACATTCCCAAATGTTCGTGAATAATTTGGTGCACCCGTTCTTTACTAATGCCAATATCTCGTGCAATCTCCCACTGCTTAATACGGCGGTCTTCCATAATGAGTTTTTTGACACCGGCCACATTTTCACCAGTAACCGCTGAAACAGGCCTTCCGCAGCGATGATCGTCTTCAAGGCTCTCGCGGCCATTTTTAAATTGTTTCGACCAAAACTACGACAAATTCGGAAGGACATGAGTTACCGAACACCGCCAACATGCGTTCTCGGATGTGCGATGGAGTATTACCCTCCCGAGTGAGGAACTTAATAACCGCACGTTGCTCCATTTTTACCATTTTACTTTTTTCTTCCGACATATTCACCAATTAATGCTGCCAATTCAAAGCAAAATGTAATAAACAAATGAATGGCGGCAAATTTAAAAAAGGAATAAACAGACATTTGGAAAACATAGTGGCCAGTGTGACTTTCTAATTGTAATAGACAAAGGAGATTACTTTCCAGCCACCCCTCGTAAGTTGCGTTTGTAAATGTTACATACAGCTAAGCCTTAGGTGTTATTATACTTAAGTAATGTCGTTATAATTTTCTTTTAAAGTCGTTTTTATACGGCTGATAGTATAAAACCCCTCTTTTTGCACCGGGGGTTAATAAAAATTGTGTTGAATCTACTTAGATTAGTTTTAAGATCTCTGTGGCCTCACAGTATGACAAAAATATTTCAAGATTATTTTTCGAATAGCATACAGTATGTGGCCTGTAACAGGAGCAAATAGGTATTTAAAAGGACGCTTCCTTAGAGCGTCTGCAGTAACCCCTTGTGTCCAATTTTTTTTTTTCATTCGGAGAAATGTTGATCTAAAGTTATGACCTCCAAGTAATGTATCTTGGCACCACGAGATCATAGCACAGCAGTCAATGCAGATTTTGGGGTAAAATCATGTAAAGTAATGAGTCATAATAGTTTTTGTATTTTTGTTTTTTAAAAAGTCATTCGTGTTTTTTTAAGTCTTTTTTAAAATAAAATAAACTACCTACTTGCTACTCCAAAAGAGTAAAAATACACGTAAACTTTCATTAAAGAAAAAAAAGATCTTTTTTTACTAAAAACCACCTGGAAATAATTGCTTACAAGCTCAATAATCTGCCGTTTAACTTTTGCTCCTATTCCAGGCCACACCCTGCATACATGAGGAAACATTCATGGCAGCCCTGAAATTTTAACTATGGTAATTATTGGTCATTATTCCGTATGGAAGCACTATAATAGTCATATGAGAGGGCATTCATGTAGTTACCTACACGTGTGTTACTTTGCTGTAGCACATATTGAAAGTATTTAAACCTAAAGACGAGTCTAAAATTAAGATTTTTGTAGGATATTTATTCTAAGTGTAATTGTGTAAGAATAATTGTTCATATAGTTAGGGGGTTTATACTCATTTTTAGAGTTCCGTACCCAAAGGGTAAAAACTAAAAACGGACCCTATTACTAAAACTCCGCTGTCCGTCTGCCACCAGGCTGTATCTCATGAACCGTGATAGTTAGACAGTTGAAATTTTCACAGATGATGTATTTCTGTTGCCGCTATAACAACAAATACTAAAAAACAGAAAATATTAAATATTAAAGGGGGCTCCCATACAACAAACGAAGCATCCCTCCAATTCAACACTGACATAATATATATTCCCATAGTAACGTGTCTTTTATGCAAAATCAGTTCCAGCAATAACGAGTTACACTAAGAATACACATTAACGGTATTACGGGCATTCTGATCAGCTATCTGTGTTCTTTCATACGGGCCTAAGATAACAATGCAAATTTTACAACCAGTGGTTTCGCCTCGTTTCACTTTTATTTCCATTTTGATACAGTCAAATGAGTTTAAATACAGGGCTGAAAGGGGCTGTGTAAAGCTGGGCATTTTGCCTCTGCTACCAATTAAGGGAGCGACCACACCGGTGCTTAACGCTGCGTATAAACAGAAACAGAAAAATATTTATTGCCACAAATAGAACCTTAAATATACAAGTACATATGAAGAAATAATAAAAGAAAAAAATACAAATTAAAAAATAAAACAAAAATATTAATAAAAGAATAAAACTATACAAAAATAATTTAAGGAACTAGTGGGCAATGTCCCAGTCTCAGCATGTGCCGGGCAACGCGGCCTGGCGCTGGTTTTCAGACTGGTCCCTAACTGGACCTCGGTCGGTCACAAAGTAAATAAATAAAGGTAGCAACGCGTTGACGTGTCGTATGCGTCACGTATTCTTCATACATTTTGCTGCGTTTTACGGTGCGTTAGTGTATTTTGAGCAGCGGTGTGGTCGCACCTTTAGGCATGCAAATTGATGCCCGAATGTTCCTACATAATATTTAGACCAGCGAACGAAAAAACCATAGAAGTCTAAGTAGCGCCGCTAAATAACCCCACAGAATGGGCGCCATTGCCATTATGCGGCGACGGGGGCGGGGTGTCAAAACGATGCCAGGAAGCCGTTTAGTACGAACATGCGACCGGGTTTTAGGCACGTGTTTGGGTAGAAAATTGTAAGGAGCTCGCATTTAGCGCCACGTAGCTGTTCCCTAGGTAGTGGTCGTGTGTTTCGTTTTGATTCTCTGGCGCAGTCTCTGTTATTATTATTATTATTGTGTTATTGTGGGCCTTTATATGCCGCTTCGACCAGCAGGTGATCTATTGTGGCAGCCCTTTGTTTATATTTCACCGTTTAGACCCGTTGCCTCTAAGAAGTTCCAGATTCTTTGGGCGGTGATATGTTGTACCTCTTCTGGGTGCACTACGTGCCGCCCTAGGTAGATACTTCTTTTGTGCATGAGTGGTCCGCAGGAGCAGAGAATATAGGCAGTCTCTGTTACCTAAAAGGATTACCTGGATGCACCCAAAAGGATGCGAATAATATTGTTCCAACGTTAAATGTTGAGACGTTGTGTTGTTGTTGTTGTTCTTCTAGTGGTAGCTTTAATTTTAAGAACTGCTTGCTGTGCCCTAACAGGGTTCATGTGTGAACCTACCCTAATGTAACACCTAATTGTACCACATGACATGATAAATATGCAATAAATGAATTATGAATTATATTCACAATCGTTCGCGATCGCTTTCCATTGCGTTTCGATATCCAACGGGCTGCGTCACTGTAAACGCTACACTGACATTCATGCATTAATTTATTTTATTTACTATTTGTGGTTTTATGTGTGTCACGAATAAATATTTTGCTATTCTATTATATTCTATTCATGGACCGATTTTGGCGAGGCGCTACTCCACTGAGTATGTTGGAGCGATCGTCTATGTATGCCCAGCTTTAGGCTTCAAACATTTTTGGTTTGCTTGGGATACAATATTCTGAATGTGTGACCACTCATTACAACGCGATAATTGTGAGTAAATTGTCTTGATTGTTCCAGAGGCAACCGGTAAGGTATTGGTGTTGAATACACTAATATAATCAATTGATAATATGATATGCAGGGTGTCCCGTAACTCAACGATAACCTGGTACAAACGACAACACTGTTAACTGACCATCCTGTGTTTATATTGAACTTTATTACAATGCAACTTAAGGTGCACCGATGGTCAGTTAGCTGTGTTGATAGTACCGAGTGAGAGGCCAAGGTATACCAGTTATGAAAAAAAAAGAAAAAAATCCATGTCACTTAGTCGAGCGATAATAGACATTTTTCGAAAAAGTTGAAAATTTGACACCCTTGATCGCATTTTTAAGTACTGTGATCACATTTTCCACAATTTTACAGTGATTTTTTTAACAATGTAATCTCAAATAACAGTGATATTAATCGAAAACACAAATCAGAGTAATAAACATTTTTAACTAAGTAAAAAAAAAGTTTTGACGAGTTATGGTTTATAAAATTATTGTCAGTCAACTTTGACACTCCATGTTGGAAAAATAAAATGTACCACTACCCTTGGCAAGTTATTTTAAAAGATGGCCAATTTAGTCTAGATTTCAAAATGGTACAACACTTGCCACTTTTCTGGCCATAGCACTGTTATTTGAGATATCATTATAAAAAAACACTGTAAAATTGTGAAAAATGTAATCACAGTGCTTAAAAATGCTACATGAATGAATGACACCCTTGTCAAATTTTCAACTTTTTCGAAAAATGTCCAAAGTGACATAGATTCTTTTTCTTATTTTTTTCAAAACTGGTATACCTTGGCCTCTCACCCGGTACCAGGTTATCGTTGAGTTCCGGGACATCCTGTATATTAACGTACTTAGAAGGTTTTCTGGAAGAGTTCGATCTTTAGCTACAACACCACCTGTTGTTTGCCTGTTCATCATTTCTGTTTTTAATGAGATGCAATATGTATTTTTATTTGTATTGTAATAAATACTAAGAAGCTTCAAATAGTACCATAAAAATCGTTATCTTAGTGTCTGTGTATAGTGTGTCTGGAGGCCCTTAGGTGCTTTTTCCTCCAAAAAATTCCCTCGCTCTCAACACAACGCATCCTCGGGAGCTCTTATACTGGGAGTCAGCCCTAAAAGGGATGGAACATGCAAATTGGTTTTCACTTTCACGAAGTCGCGGACAAAACGTTATAAATTTTATATTATTTGACAGGATTACGATTTAAGCGGCTTACGAGATTCTCCTAATCCTCAAGCCTCAGTGAGTTCACACTCGACCTCCACGCGCCTGCCAAGAAATTTTACACCAAACATGAAATACGATATCGGTACTGAACCTGTTGCCTGATCATGAATTGCCTGTGATTGAACACGCAACTGCCTTTAAAGTGAATCCAAAAACTGAATCGACAAGAAAATCTATATAATCATCGAACCCGTGTGGTGTCGGGTTAGAATTTCACCACCCCCTTTCTTCCCGTGGGTGTCGTAAAAGTCGACTAAGGGACCAGGGTTGAAGTGTGTTGTGGGCGATGGGCTTAGCAACCTATCACTGCAATATCACATTTTGTCGATCTTTTATACCCACATTTATGCTAAAAGTGGCACTGGAACATACGTTTCATGTGCTCTGCCTACTCCTTTTGGGAATAAAGGCATGTATGTATGTATGCAATCATCGAACCCGCACACAAAATCATGAGGATCGATTGAGAAATGCGACCTGTAGAGAAGAACAGCTGGACACAATAAAAGAATTTACGCCCAAGCCGAAAAAAGGAACTTCGTTCGCTTCGCTCTCTTGTTCAATTAGCAACACTGAGGCGTTTGATCAACGACTGGCCGTTTGACCCGAGTTGTCTGTTTAAAGTTGTAAAATTGTTACATGTAGCTTTGTGAACCCGGACGCCGATGGCATCCTTACTAATATTATAAATGCGAAAGTGTGTGTGTGTGTTTGTTTGTCCTTCTTTCACGTCGCAACGGAGCGTCGTATTAATGTGACTTGATTACGGGAAAATTTCAATATGTTACATTTTCCTATAACCACGCGGGCGAAGCCGCGGGCATCAGCTAGTCTAGAATAAAAGCTTTCAACGAAATGCACTTAAAGCAGCATTCCCGTTTGCCAGCGAATAACGCGTTGAAACTGAAAATAAAGAAGTCTGCAAAACTCCATTATAATTTGATGTCGCAATTCCAACTTTGTTCTGGTATAGAGAACGGATATGTAGAACAACATAGCTCGCATAACAATGACAGATGCAAGTCAAGGGCAAAACGGATTTAACACTACATATAAGGCACATAAGGAGGTTAATTTTGGGTAGTTTATAACTTTTTATAAGATCGCTAGAGTTCCAAAAGATGCGTTTTTTTGGCATTCACCTAAAGTTTGCCTGTATGACTCGAACGGTCGAAGAAAAAACAATGTTGGAACAATATTACGTCCATCCATTTGTCGCAGAGACAACTGGCGCGCCAGTGAATGTCGAAACTACACACACGACCATGACAAAGTGACCGCCACCGGGCGCGCCCGTGAATGGAGTCAAAATATTACGTCCCGTCCAACCATTTGGATGCATCCAATTGTGGGCAGCGACAAAAGGAGCGGTAGGCCGCGCACGCTTAGATGAATGCACAGCTTAATACGATACGGGTGCGAATAACTTTCTAAGCGGTCGATATTTTGCAAGTGTAAAAATACGTATCGACAACATCCTCTCATAAATAAGTACCAAAACCTTAATCCGCTGACATAAGAGTTATCGGACATATTTATTTTCGTGGGCGGGGCACATTGCACGTACAACCGATGGCCGTTGGGGCGGAAAGGTTCTCACGTACCGGAAGGCACAGCGTGGGTAGGCCCCCCCACCAAGTGGACTGATGATCTGGTAAAGGTCGCGGGAGTCCGCTGGATGCGAGTGGCGCAGGACCGGTCATTGTGGCACTCTTTGGGGGAGGCCTATGTCTAGCAGTGGACGTCTTTCGGCTGATATGATGATGATGATATTTTTACACTTGACTGTACGACCTATAGATTTAATTCTCTCATAAACATGTTCAGAAACCTTAATCCGCTTACATAAGCGCTATAGGAATGGAACATATTTGTGAGTAAAGGCCTCCACACATCGAACGCGGGTCGTGCGCGGAGCGGGTCGGGCGGTATCTCTATGTCTATCGCACAGTAGCGCGGCCCGCGGCAGGGCTCGCGCCACTGTGTGATAAAGATAGTGAGAGAGAAATTAAATGCGTTGGTGGTGAGAGAGATATACCCGCGCCGAGCCCCCTCCGCCCCGCGCACGACCCGCGTTCGATGTGTGGAGGCCTTAAGTTAGTTAAGTCGTATGCATCCACTACAACAACGCTGTCGCCACTTGAATGCACTTGGCACAAGATCGCACCCTGAGCGACCTATTCTGCGGAATGTTATCTATCCACCGTGTCGGGAACATCAAAAGGACAATTTAGCGCGAATCCAAGCGAGTGAATATAAGGTAGGGCAAACTTTAACAAAAAAAAATAGGAATCCACGGAAATGTGGCCAGAAAATAGCCGGTTGACAATTAAACTGACCTAGTCCTCGTGCGTCATTTTCCACCTGTAGCGGCCCACTGCTGCATGAGCATAGGCCTCTCTGAGAGTGCGACACTAATCTTAAACAATACGGCTATCACAAGATGGGGCGCGAACTATCTCGATTTTACTCGCACTATCCGTCTCTCTTATTAGAAAACTTAGAAGTCGCCGTCTTGTGTTAGCCGTGCAGTAGTGAAGTGTCCCGCGATCTTTCGGATAACTTCTTTAACCCTTCGAGACGGCGAACAACCAACGCTCCTATTACCCAAGATGTGGCCACCAATTTGACTACGAAATCTAAAAGAAAGAAGTCAAAGGAAGGGAAGGCGGTTGAAACGCTCTGGGAATTACCCATCATTAGCCCGTTCTCAAAAAAAATACACTCGACCAAAATAGCCGAATAACCTTCTGAATCCTAAGAGTCGCTCGGTCCAGTTTAGCCTATTACTTTCTTAGCACTTTAGTGCTAATGGTCATCATTTGGCTTGAGTGTTCTCAGCGGGGCGCTTTCCCCGTTTTATTGCATTGGCACAGCTTTTAAAGGACGGCTCACTCTCCGTGATTAAAGGAGACCTTAAATTACCTGGTCCGATATGACATAGCTGAAAAAAGCTTATTCTGAGATATATGTGCAAAAAAAACTGTTTTTGTTTGATTAAATGACACCGATTGCTTGAGAAATATAAAATGCCACTAACATACCTATTTATTACACTTTTCTTATATCACATCGATGGCAAAGACGTCCAGTGGTAATAAGCTATTACTGTAGCCTATGGACGCCTGCAACTCCAGGAGACTCGTATGTGCTTTACCGACCCTAACATTTTGCAGCTGTTCCAGATAATTAAGGACATGAGAGCATTAGATATCTCAAATGTTCACACTGAAGTGCCCATTTAAAATGTGTGCGATTAAATTTAAAAGTGGAGGTACTATTAATCCAGGTTTAAACTGGAAATTGTTGCATAGATATTTTAAAACGCCGGCTTGCTTTAAACTGCACGAATAATCCGAAAGAAAGCGGGTCACGAACTCAAAAGACTCGCTCAACTAAAACCACTACAGTTCATTGAGCATTGCTTGGAACTACCGATGTCCCCGAATATGTACCGGTTAAAAATACCACAGAGTTACACCGTTTAGACCCCATTTTACAAAAATGGAAGCAATTAGGTTATTACTCAACGTATGACAATGAAAAAAACTCGTGTCTTATCAAATTGATACCGAATCGTATGTACCCTCACTGACCACATATATCCAGTTCTCACCAAAGCACTCTTAGCCAGCAAAAAAGCCAGCCTTTACGTGACAAATATTAAGTCCTACTAGCGTACACGAGATAAAAACCAATCAATAAGGGGGGCTGTTTGTCTAATCAGCCGTTTGCAGGGGGAGATTGTTAAATATAACTGTTGTCCTTTCGGCCGCGCCAGTTGCTAGTTGACCTGAAACCGGCCTGTTTTACAGGGTCCCTGTTATTTTTAAACGTTTTTACAGTAGAAGGAATTCATAAATATAGCCAATCTGGCGAGCACCTCTCGCCAGATTGGCTATATTTATGCGCGATATTTATGAGCGTCTATAGAGCGTCGGTTCCGAACTTGGGTGTAAAACAGCTTTAGGGGTAACATAGTCGGTATCTAAAATGGACAAATAACAAAGGGGTTATTAAAATTGGAGGTACGATCAGTTTCCCTAATAGGTAACGGGGGTAACGATAGAGACGATTAGGAAGCTGGTTTATAGGACACTGTTTGTTGCAACCGACTTGCGCATCAGGAGAGTAATATTCGTTATAGGAAAGTGAGGTTAGTCAGAAACGTAGTAAATGGAAATCCGTGTTTTCTGCCTACTCCTCCGGGAAACCAGGTTGATTCATCTTAGGGTATTAAAAAAGTTTACGAATACTGAATAAATACATAGAGCAATTCATAGGTTCTGTACACAACTCCCCCGTAAAGAGCTTTATGATTTTTAGCCTGTTTTCGACCTGTGAATGGACATAATTTTAATTAAGTATTTATCACTGGGTTTAACCCACGCGTAACGCATTCCTCTCGAGATAACAACTGGAAACTCGACCGCGCACAAAATGTTTGCACTTTCAATATACCGGAATATCCTCGTTAAAAATGGATCGGTTTAAAAACGAGTCACTAACAGTTCTGCTAGTTACACTGTGCGTGAAGCACTGAGTCAAAATCTGTGGTTTCCAGCTTCCAAATCACAATGCTACCGACTCACTAAAAGAACCAGAATACGTATGATCCTTTTAGACCTGCTTCTTTCGAATCTAACGTGTCAAGATATTCTTGGGTCTAGTGAGGTGAGCAGAGACAGTTCGTGAATAACAGCAGAAATGTTTAGGCTTCAGATATGAGTGATTGAGGGACATGTTTGTTTGCCTATAAGAATCGCACTTTGATATTTAGTTCCGCGCGTTCAGGCGCTGTGTAAGATGTAAAGATGTAACGCAGACCTCGATTCATTGTACTCGAAGGAACGGTAAAGCATATACGACCATGTAGCATAACTAGACAGACCTCGATTCATAGCATCTTAGGATGTCCTCACACTGGTTCTCTGGCGAAGTCAGTAAGCTTACTGAATCAGCTCTGCAGTCTGAGCTATTTATTGTAAATTAAAACCCTACTCTTATCCCTATTGAGCGAACGTCAAAAATTGGGTTAATATTCTTTCGTTGAAGAGCCTTCAGAGACTGACCGCTGACCGAGAGTACCGGAGCGAGTTGTGAGGAATAAAACAAAATAAATCAGCCTATATACGTCCCATGCTGGGCACAGGCCTCCTCTCACGGATGAGAGGGAACGGGCAGTAGTCCCCACGCCGGCCCAGTGCGGGTTGTGGACTTCACATACACCTTTGAATTTCTTCGCAGATGCGTATGCAGGTTTCCTCACGGCGTTTCTTCCTTCACTGAAAAGCTAACAGCAAATATCAAATGATATTTTATACATATAAGTTCCGAGGGACTCATTGGTACGAGCCGGGATTCGTCATGACCGCTGTTTGGCAGCCGCATGCCTGAACCACTAGGCTACCGTAGCTTCTTCATAATTTAATCCAATTACTAGGCAAATAGCTACTTTTATGAAAAATGTTTGTCCCGCCTCCGGGTCACAAAGGGTAGGCGTCTCCAGGGATAGTAACTTTCTTAAGGTGGTTCGATTTCCATACAAAACGTTATTTGACATTCGCAGGCTAACGGCGTGATTTTTTAAGAAACTTATGTAACTAACTTTCATAAATTGGCTTTCCATATGCGCGAAATTCCCCTTTTTCTTGAATAAACTTGTATAAACTAGAATAATTTGAGATATTAGTTTGTGACGTTATACTTTGGGGAAAACCATTTTTCTCAAATTATTCTAGTTTATACAAGTTTATTCAAGAAAAGGGGGAATTTCGCGCAAATGGAAAGCCAATTTGTGAAAGTTAATTACATAGGTTTCTTAAAAAACCACGCCGTTAGCCTGTGAATGTAATAAAACGTTTTGTATGGAAATCGAACCACCTTATCGATGCTGTAAAATATTTATGGCTTGGCTAAACAGACTTCCCGCCCTATTGGTATATACCATATAGATAACGAGGTATTTATCTACTAAAGCCTAATTAAATCCTAGCAATCATGCTAGGATTTGAACATAATTAATTTTTGTATTAATGGATGTTTGTTAGGTACTCAATCACACAAAAACGGCTGAAGAGATTTGGCTAAGATTTGATACCATTGTTTATAACCTGTATACTTGTATCCCTAAATTCATCCCCCAAGGGAATGGAACGTCGATTTATCTATGATATACATAAATGTATAACAATTATGTATGTTTATCGCCGTCTATTTAGTATTACTCGTAGTACCCTCACCAGCATTAATATCTGCCACAACACAACAAAGCATGCATAAATATCTGACACGACTCTAAATCTAACACTATAGGGACGTGTCAGACATTTTTGCCGGCTTTGTTATGGCAGATATTGATGCTGGTGACTGACCTGGGCTTAGTTTAGGATTGACCCATTGGCCTTTCACCGATGCAAAAATTATCATTTTAGACGCAATATTTCTTTCCCCTAAAATCAGATATCCCATCAATGGAGTTTTGTTCGAACACGAATATTTTTAAACATCGCTCACCAACAATAGGGGTGTGAACAAAAGATTCATTAAGGCTCGGGCTATATTTTCGTCGCCACTCAACTTAGGCGCGGTCGGACATACTTGTTGGGAAAACTGTTGCGAGATATTTCGACATTTTTACATTTTTACAAGGTTTCTGCCGTCTTAGTTGACGCGTAGAATTAGTCATTTAATTTAACTTTGAGTTAGAGCCGCTTGTTCCAAACCGACAGTAATTGTAAGTTACGTCCGTGAAAATCTGTTAAATTTGATAGTTTTCAATAAAATGACATTCTTCGTGGACGCATCAAATACAACACGCAATTCAGATAAAAACAAATTGGATTCACTGTCCAAGTTTCGTAATTCGGTCGATTATTGTTGTTATTGAGTTATACAAGGAACATTCTTAAGGCAACATTTATGGCGGACAAAAACGAGTGATAAGAATAGTTTCGATACAGTGAAAATGATTCGTTGTATCAATTCATGGTTAAAAGTTTTTGAGTGTCAAGTTTTTCCTACTGATGACATATTTTAGTATTGAATTTAGCGCGTCATGGTTAGGTACGTACCGTATTGTCGACAGAATCCATTGTCTACTCTAGTTTCATCGAAGCAACAAAACATGAAACCAATTCATGCATTATAAATACCTGCACGGTATCCCCGATTTAACTGACGTTTTTAAGTTACTTACATCCAATAATATTTTTATTATCACTCGTTTTGTTCAATTGAGGAGTACAGCAAGGGAAAGGTGGAAGGAGGGAGAAAGCCTGGTTGCCAAAAAGACGGTGGCAAACAAGTGTACGGCCCGCCTGATGGTAAGCGGACACCGCAGCCTATAGACGCATGCAACTCAACGTAACATGATTTGCTTCCAGAAGTGTTTTGTTTATTTATTTGCGAAAATTATTTCGCTAGTAATAGGCAAGTCCCTGCGAAATCTATAAGCAGTGTCTGTTAAATGTAAAACTATAGATTACTAGCATTTGCCCGTATCAACTGCCATCCCCATTGGTATCCCTTTATCAGGATCAGAAATTTTATTCGTATAAACAAAAGAGTACAAAATTATGTTACATAAATGAAAATAGCCATTTTTTTAGAGGGTGATTATGAGGATAAAAAGTGTCCTATGTTTTAATCCAGGTTAGTTAATATATATATATATATATTATTTATAATATATCTCCTCTCAAACATATCAAGGGTCGGCAACACCCATGTTACTCATTTGGAGTTGCATGCGTCTATAGGCTGCGGTGTCCGCTTACCATCAGGCGGGCCGTACGCTTGTTTGCCAACGTCGTTGTATAAAATAAAATAAAAAATCTCCATGCCAAATTTCACCTCAATCCGTTCAATCGGTTTTACGTGATTGAGTAACAAACTTCCATACATCTAAACTTTCGCATTAATAATGTTACTAGGATATAAACAATTGCTACGCCCTTCCAGTAGATATATTAGTCCAGTCAATGAACTGACAACTTGTATGGAAAAAATGTCAATTTTGGAAATAATTTATAATAGCTTATTTTTTATGTGCAACGGATATATTATCAATTAAATAGGTACCCAGCGACAAAATCCGACAAAATTTCAGACATCAAAAAAGAGAAATTAACTAGTTTCTGAAAAGTCAGAAAAAATATTAATTAATATTTTTGTCTTTATTTTGGTTCATTTAGATTTGCTCTATAATATTCAAGATAAATCTTACAAAAAAAGACAATGCATGCTTCATTGAAATCTACATAATTACTTCCGAGTGGAAAGTTTGTCGGATTCTTGAATAAATCATCTTAGAATAACATTTTAAAATGAAATCAACAAAAAAAGCGCTATTATAAATTAATGTTTTTCAAAATCGTATTTTTCCTGGAGTATATGTAGATAGGCATTCACGCCGAGGTATTTAATTTACATTGTTATTCTCACACATGCAATGGAATTAAAAAAGAATGCCTGGCGTGGGTGACCGTCGTGACGTCGTCTTCTCCTCCAATTTTGTATGAAATTTCATTACAGAGCTCTCGTAACCAAAACTTGATACTTCCAAGCTTATTATAAAGAACACAAAGTTAAAATTTCATTGCATGTTTGAGGAATTGCACTTACTTTTTGTTAAGATTGATAAAAACCGATCAACCCGATAGTATTGAATTCTACATATTCATAGACCTGGATCAATTATTAAAACTAGTGGCTCTGTAAACTACAGAACTGGCGAGCGTCTTTTATTTTTCTGGAAAAACTACATCCACAAATAGTAGATTGTACAACAAGTGCATCAAACGCAGTTTTTTTAGCAGCTTTCAATTTAGCAGCTTTTCTCACTGGTTCTTAAATATAACACGTTACGTGTTACAGAAATAAGTTACCACAAAAGGATTCCATGATGACACTTTCCAAAAATAAGAACTATGAACCAAATATAAGCTGAAGAACACATTCAAATCGAATTCGATGGCTTACTCGACGATATTGTTTTCAATTGATACTTGAGTGTACATAAATGGCCATATATAGGACTTACCTACACTTATGTCAAATTTCTGCCCTATCGAATGGCAACAACTGTTTGAAAAATCATGAACGGAAAAACCAAATCTTGTTTTTCCGTTCACGGTTGCATGAAAGCTTGAAAAAGTGGAAATGTACACAAAAGGGGTGTAGACACGTAAGTAAAATAACCAATAATGTATTTTTTTCCCGAAAAGAGGCTCAAAAATTATATTAAAAATTATAACTACAACTTAGAAAAGTTGAAAAACCCCTGACATTTTCATTTCAAAGTCCAATCACGGCTAAACAGATTTTCATGAAACATAGCTATGAATATTCGGGATCACATCAGATTTCGAATAAAAAAAACCGCATTCAAATCGGTCCATCCGTTTGGGAGCTACGATACCACAGACAGATACACAGACACACAGACACGTTATACTTATAACACCGAGGGGCTCTTTGCGTCGGGGGTTAAAAATGGTTATAGCTTCGTAATGAATTGAGATATCTGAATGGGATTTTCTTCACTATTAGGCCCCCGTGCCCCTTTAGGGCACAACAACGCTAGGAAAATGATGATTTAATAACCTCTATACACGAGTCCTGCCTTATTTCGCATCATACAATCCCGCTTGGGGTCAAGCGGTCGAGCTTTGATAAATGGTCCCGCGCTATCGGAGTCTCCAGAACCCATTCGTCTTAATACTCGCGCCACTTTACGTCAGTGGGCTCCGGATTTGCCAGGCTTTACAAAACTATATTAGACAGACGTCTTTCTTAAGGAATACAGTAGGAGGGCGTTTTTCAAAAAAAAGTGTACAAAACTTTTGTTTTTCAGATTTCATTTTTTTTTCTTACTCAGAATCGTTGACACTATCGATCGTCATACAAGAAAAAGTGTCCCAGAGTTTACTATGTAAGTTTGTTCTTCCAGTGCGTCACGACCATATAAATAAAAAAATACTACATACTCAAATGTGACGATCTGGAATGGAAATTTTGCACACTTTTTTCTTGTATGAGGATCGATATTGTCAACGATTCTGTGTAAGAAAAACCAAGCAAAAACGAAATCAGAAAAAAAAGGTTTGTACACTTTTTGAAAAACGCCCAGGAGTACCGTAGGAGCCATATTTTTTTTCTATCGTGGGTAAAACCTGCGAGGTTTACCCAGCTCTCGGGGGAAGTCGGGGAAGAACAACCTACCTAAATTTTGAAGCGGTCGTCCATTACCTCGGACGACGTTGGTCCGATCTGCACAGCTATCAATCACGGGACGGCCCGCGAGCTTTGTCGCGGCGAGATAGACTACCGTATCCTTCTAAAAGAGACGGATCGATGTCGCCGCGACACAGCTCTCGGGCCGGCCATCCAGTTAGCTGTGCTGAAACGGATTGCGGTCGATAGTAATACATTCTAATTACAATATTTTTTTTGGATCAGAGTTAAAGTTTAGTTTGAATACAGTGGCCTGGATTCTAACTGATCGCGTTCCTAACTTTCGAGATACAATATCGAGCGCGGTAATTTCTGCAAAATCTCTACATATTTGTTAAGAAGCATTAGGAATCAATTTGCTTTCTGTCGTATGGCACAAATGGAAAAACGTCAACACGAAATCAAACATCAAAAGAGAATTTGTTGAAAATGTAATTGTGCCTATAAACATTTTATGAACATTTTTTTCTTGTTTTTAATGAATCTAAATCAAATGGTATGAAATCCTAATCCTACTAATATTATAAATGCGAAAGTTTGGATGTTTGTTACTCAATCACGCTTAAACGGCTGAACCGATTTGAATGAAATTTTGCACGAAGATAGTTTATAGCCTGGATTAAAATATAGGATAGTTTTTATCCCGAGTCCACGCAGAATAAGTCGCGGGCGGAAGCTAGTAGGTTCATATTTAAATACGCGCAAAGTAATTGTTGTCTAATTTTAATGAATATCAAAACTTAATATGAAAATCGAACGAAAACAGTTTATGCAAACAATGTGAGGTATTTCAGATTGGTCATATGTTTGGAGTGTACGTTATTATTATTATCAAGTAGATATGTTATGACAATGTTACTTTTAAGGCGTAATTAAATTTTAGCATTATTCAGACTATTAATAGTCTGGTAATGGTAATGGGAATTATTGGTATGGTAAAGGTAATTACGACCAATTTTTTATTTGTGCTGATTGACAGTAAATCTGGAAATCGTGCTGACGGCATAGTAATACTATGCTTTGTCATTGATACACATCGCTAGCGGTAGACAAACTTTACCGTACGACTTATGTGCTTCAATTGACCCTTGACCTTCCGTAAGGGGCTACGTGGCCCGCATTGCGAACGTGAGAACTGTTTTTAAAGGTTTTTCGACGGTAAAATATGTTTGTGACCAGGAATTTAGATGACAAGCTATCACGACTGACGACGCGACGCGAAACGACATAAATCCACCTTCCTTATTCTAATGCGCACAGTACGAGTGAGACGGGAGTCGCTGAGTCGGCCGACACGCGACTAGGCAGCGATTCTAGACGTACAGAGGCGACTAAGATCTTCTAAACATTTTATTAAAGCATACTACGAAGAGAAAAAAATACAAAAAGAATTTGACAGCGGTGGGATTCGAACCCACGCCCTTTCGGACTGGTGCCTAAAACCAGCGCCTTAGACCACTCGGCCACGCTGCCTACACGTTGCAAGACTGAAATTACCACGACAATTCCATTCATTAATTTTCATCATTCATAAAATGTTTGTCTTACGTCTGCAAACATGTGTTCATATATTTGGAGACCGTGCAGCACGGCTATCACGCGACGGCGCGCGAGCTCTCTTGATTTTTCTCGCACTATCCGTCTCTCTCTTATTAGAACACTTAGAACAAGAGGTATAGTGCGATAAAAATCGAGAGTATGTCGCGGCCGTCCTAAGATAGAGGTGCTAACGTCATTGCCGATGAAATGCTGTATGGAAATGACCACAACGCGCTTTATTGACGCAGCCGATGCAAGGAGAACAGATAGGAAAAACACCGTGCCACACCATCGTTTCCGACCGGAGATTTCATAGCAAGAAATCCATAAATGGAATCGCCAACAAATCGGTATAGTTGGTTTTAATTAAAAACACCGACACAAAAAATATACTAAAAACTAACAAATAATATTTTAAACCTATTATAATTATTATCGTCACATATTTTATGTAAGTTCAAATATTTTTATTTTTCAAGCGTCGTCGCGTCGGGGGACCGCTTCAGTCGCCCGACCCCCCCAAGGTGGACTGATGACCTGGTAAAGGTTGCTGGAGTCCGCTGGATGCGGGTGGCGCAGGACCGGTCACTTTGGCACTCTTTGGGGGAGGTCTATGTCCAGCAGTGGACGTCTTTCGGCTGATATGATGATGATGATGATGATGATGATACGGCTTGAGTCCACGTGAATCTTTACGCGAATCTAACATTTATTGCTTTATCAATTAGCAGTACAATTGGGTAACTCAAAATGAGCTTGGGTCATTCTAGTTTTCAGGCACAGATATTTATACAGCACGTCTATCATGAGACGGCCGCGACATACTCTCGATTTTTCTCGCACTACACCTCTTGTTCTAAGTGTTCTAATAAGAGATAGACGGATACTGCGAGAAAAATCGAGAGAGTTCGCGCGCCGTCGCGTGATAGTCTCGCTCTATCCGTATCTCTCTTATTAGAACACTTAGAAAGAGAGGTATAGAGCGAGAAAAATCGAGAGCTCGCGCGCCTTCTTGTGATAGCCGTGCAGGACGGCGCGCCAGCTTTGTCGCGGCGTGATAGACTATCCGTCTCTTTCCAATCAGAACTCTTACAAAGAGACAGATAGTATATGTTGCAGCGACACAGCTCGCGGGTCGTCCTGTGATAGCGGTGCTGAACGGATTAAGATGAACTTGGATATATAAATAGTGTATAGCCGAGACGAAAACATGGGATACTTTTTATCTCGATTATCATCCCTCAAAAGGATTAAATCGGAGGGGAAGTTAGAAGGTTCACGCGGTGCCAATTTGGGTCCCAGTGGCGCACGCCAAAGCTAGGTTCAAAAAAGTTGCGAGGTCGAGTTTGTGCACAGTGTTAATTAACCAACATCTTTTTTACTCGAAGACGGCTGGACCGATTTGGGAAATTATTTTTCTGTTAGAAAGGGTATCCTTCCCAGGTGGTCCCATGGTCATCAGGTCAGGGTCTGATGATGAGATCCAGGAGAAATCGAGGGAACTCTTAAAACTGTATAGGCACACTTGAAACGACTTGGGTACTGATTTGAAGTCGGTTAAAACTTTGTTTTTAAAAGAGCTACGGTAGCCTAGTGGTTCAGGCATGCGGCTGTCAAGCGGCGGTCGTGGGTTCGAATCCCGGCTCGTACCAATAAGTTTTTGGGAACTTATGTACGGAATATTTACCATTACCTTTTCGGCGAAGGAAAACATCGTGGGGAAAAGGGTCTAATCCCAATAAGGTGTAGTTTGCCCCCCGGGTTGGAAGGTCAAATGGCAGTCGCTGTAGTAAAATTAGTGCCTATGCCAAATCTTGGGATTAGGTGTCAATGCGGACGCCGGGCTCCTTTAGGGGCACTACCGGGAATAACGCTAGAACGATGAAGATAAATCTATGCTTTTAAAGATTATTTACCATCTTTTGATTTTGCAGCCCCTATTTGTTTTTTTTTTAAACTAATCAGTCACTATGACAACTGAACTGGGGGCCTAGACAAGGTTACAATCGACAAGCGCTAACGTCAATAGAAAACTAATACAATGTATGGGAATGACAGATGTTAACGAAAAGTGTTTCGTCGGCATCTGTCATTCCGCTACATTTTATTATGTTCTATTGGCGTTAGCGCTTGTCGATTGTAACCTTGTCTACGGCCCCTGAACTGACACGGATGTCAATGGAAAAGTAAGTCTATAATCATTCACCTACCCACCAGTATTAAGAAAAATAACCGATTGAAACCTGTTTAAATCGTTTTTTTCGGAAAAAAATTAAGCGGAAAATCACATGGTTTTTTTTCCGTAAAAATCCAAAAAAAACGAGCCGTTTGGAAAGAAACGGGTTTTTTTCAGGAATTTTATAACGCTACTCCCGTCAGACCTATTCATCATAGCTACCTTTGAACATAAAATGCAAATTAACGTACGCCATGACAACTATAGTTTTATTATTTTCCACTTCTCGAACCTGCTAATCATGAATAACACGACACGTGTCCGACTTGGGATCATCAGCGCACTTGGGATTATTGCAGTTGGCCGAACCGCCATCATAATAATCCATTCAAAAAGCAATTTTACTGTCCATGGTAGAAGAATCAAATTACAATGATGGTTGTATAAGAAGTCAGCCATATTACGCTATATTAGCGTGTGAAATCTCGGCGTTGTCTAAACAGTAACATCTTTCGCAACCAAAATGGCGGCTACCAGTAACAGAACGCTGGCAGTTACCACCTCCCGTGTATGGCGCTCCGTAGTATTAATAGTCGGTTTGTTTGAATGATAACTAGACATCTGCGCGACTTGTTTTAGCCGATTTCTATAAACCTTACATTTTAAGGTATATTTGAAGTTAAACGCCCGATTACCAAATCCTGATTCAAAAAGTATGCGTATTTGTATATTGAAAAGATGTGATCTTTCGTTAACGCATTCGTTTTACTATTCATTTCTCCACTACCCAAAGGTTGTCTGGAAGCCGTCTGTTCTTTTACCTCTAGCCACTCACTTGCTCGTGGCAACCACAGTTGCCAATTTCGCGGACCCCTAAACTGATGGTGGCAACTGTGGTTTCCAAGCGAAGTATGGGCTTCTTTGATAAAGAAAAATGGAAAGCAATTTAGGCTACCATTCTTTAAATCCAAAGTCAACTGAGCAGCTAGTCTCTCCCTGTATCTCTGTGTTTTCTGACAATTAAAGAGCATTTGTCTTGTATTGTATTGTATTAAGCGACAGTAATTAATTGCCAATTATGAGCTATCTTTCGATTTACTGTCATTCTGCGCAAATGGCCAATATCTGCCAGAACAAAGCTCGCATAACGCATAAGTATCTGACAA
The DNA here is from genome assembly GCA_947049275.1 of Epinotia bilunana. Lineage (NCBI taxonomy): Eukaryota > Metazoa > Arthropoda > Insecta > Lepidoptera > Tortricidae > Epinotia > Epinotia bilunana. The sequence goes on along the minus strand of OX346275.1, from coordinate 2,035,362 downwards.
CACCATTTCTAGCTAGGGCCGTTAGGAAGCGTTAGATACTTTTCGCAGCTTTGTTATGGCTGAAAAATACTGGTGACTGTACCCAAATAATTCACCTGCCACGTGTAGAACTGTCTGCCTACAATCAAACAATTTTAGTAGGTACAATCTTGTTTAATAATATATTTAAATACCGACACTTACTAGTTTTGATAGCGAAAACAAAACTTCCTGTATTATATTAAAAACCAAACCAAAATAGATTGGTTGTAATTAGATGAACGCAGTAGGTATTTTTTCTCAGATATAAAACCTATTGTATACTGATTTGAATAGTCATTACCTCATTAGATTACTTTTCAACATTAATTGTGTTGGACAAACAAGTATTGTAAATCAGTGATCACATAAATAATTTTTATGAACTACATACATACATACATACATTCATACACGCCTTCATCCCTAAAAGGGGTAGGCAGAGCACATGAAACTTGTGTCCAGTGCCACTGTTAGCATTAATGTGGGTATACAAGATCGACAAAATGTGATATCGCAGTGATAGGTTGCTAGCCCATCGCCCACAACACACTTCAACCCTGTTCCCTTTAGTCGACTCTTACGACACCCACGGGAAGAGAGGGGGTGGTGCTATTCTAACCCGACACCACACTGGTTACCCGAAACCACACGGGTTCAATGAACTACAATAAGATAACAAAACAAAAAAAATAACCAAATTATATGAGTCGTGATTCATCTCACAATCTTCATGATCCTCCTAGCGTTATTCCCGGTTGTGCCCTAAACGAGCCCGGGTCCGCTTTGGCACCTAATCCCACAGGCACATCTTGGGTTTTTACGAAAGCGACTGCCATCTGACCTTCCAACCTAGAGGGAAAGCTAGACCTTATTGGGATCAGACCGGTTTCCTCACGATGTCTTTCTTCTCCGAAAAGCCACTGTTAATAGACATCAAAAGATATTTCGTACCCAAGTTTTTGAAAAAACCCGTGCTACGAGCCGGGGTTCGAACCCACGACTTCCAGATTGAAAGTCGCGCGCCTTACCGCTCGGCTAGTGTCTCTACATAGACAAGGTTCTAATCTAATAGTCCAAACTATCTCGTTTTCGGTCTGAATTCTTCTTGCGTATAAGTATAATCAATTCAAATGCTGAAAATTAAGTTTTTACTCGTATGCTCGTCGACCTCAATGTTTGAATTAAGACTTCGTACACCAAACTTAAATCACATACTTTTAGGGTTCCGTACCTCAAAAGGAAAAAACGGAACCCTTATAGGATCACTCGTGCGTCTGTCTGTCCGTCGTTCACAGCCTATTTTCTCCGAAACTACTGAACCAATAACGTTGAAATTTGGTACACATATGTAAGTTTGTGACCCAAAGAGGAGCATGTAACGCAAACAAATGAATTTTAAACATGGGGGCCACTTTTGGGGGGGAAATGAGAAAATTAAAAAATTAAGTTTTGCATATACTATCGAGTTACATATCAAGTGAAAGAGCTCATTGTGTGCATCTAAAATATTTATTTTTTTGTAATTTTAAAATAATTAGTTTAGAAATTATGTAAGATAATAGCCAAAAAATGACCATTCCCATGACAAAGGGGGGGGGGGGGGGGGGCTTCATCTCCGAAACTGCTGATTCTAAAATTTTGAAAATATACACAAAATAGTTACCTACAGACAAAGATTATCTATGATCTTTGCTACAGATGACAGGAAAACCTATTAGAAACGTGCAGTCAAGCGTGAGTCTGACTTAATACGGTATTTGACAAAAATCAAATCAGCTTATTTTTATGAAACGTCAAAACGCTCCGTTAGTAAAAAAAATGTTTAAAATCTTGTGATGTACGGAACTCTTGCAACGCGAGTCCGACTCGTACTTGGCCGCTTTTTTACTATGGAACTCCCAACTCAACATTTCATAACTGTTGAGACAAGACAACTGAAATGAAATTGACCAATCACGTGGCGCCTTTACTGAACTATAATGTATTTGACCAATAGGACGCCGTCATGAGAAAGTTAAAAGGTAAATAGACATCAACGCACAAAAAAAGAAAGACGTTGGTTGCACTTCGTTTTCAATAGATACCAAGTTTGTTTAATTTAATTAGTTCAGTTGACTCGTAGTAAAAGTATGGTATACAATAGTTCACTTTTTAAGTCATACCTTAATTAGGCCACTCAGCAAGCTACGTGGCCTATACGTGGTAGTCGACTGAAAAAGCATACATTATATAACGATTGCATAAAATACTATTTTATATAAAGAATGTCAACCATTCTAAATATAGGTAGCTTTAAAAGACTGGCCAATATTACATAATAATCAGAATAACCTTGCACCAATATACTGCATTGTATCCACGAAGATACTAGCCTTATAAATAAACCTTATTACATAAAAGTTAAGGTCCACTATGGTATTCGGTTTCCATTCTAAACGTTCAATTAATTAGTATGGTCCGGACCATCGGCACTTAGATCAATTTAGATGATGCTTCAGCAATTGTATAGTGATGTTCTGGTAATTGTGTGTTGGGGCATTTCGCTTATTGATGTTATAGCTAAGCGATTGGTTGTTAAAAGGGGCTTGTCTTTTGAGAGAGTGCTCGAAAATGAACTTTAAGTTTTCAAGAGCAAGGTTAGTACTAGTGTAATAGAAATATTGGAATAGGCAGATCATTATTATTAAGAGCCTGTTGTGAGTTGTGACCCACTGCTGGGCAAAGGGGGTGGTGCGTTTCCAGACTTCGCGTTCCTGAGCAGTCAGCTGGTGAGTAGGGTGATCATGAAAAGGTTACCAGGTAGAATGTCTTAACACTATCTCGAGAGAGCTATGAAAACATCTTTGGTTTCACCACATCCACAGGAGCTTGGAGAGATTGTGAAGAGCTCCCGCAGCCGCCACAGGGACGTGGCTGAGGGATCAGCCATGAGGATATGATGAGGAAGGAGAAAGGTACATAAGGTCCGCTGCCTAAGTGACAATCATAGTGTTATTGGGTTGTTGATGTACCACGTAACTGAACATCCAAAATTGAAATCAGAGAATTGAAAACAGTTGATCTTTTGCAATGGGATTACGTCTTATTTCATGTTAGCAAAATGGTGCCGGCATACATTTGGCATGCTTATGTACATTCATGCGAGGAAGGGTAAGACCGAGATTATATGTTACATTAAACAAAAAAAAAAGTAGAAGGCACATCGCATAAAGAGGTCAAGGAGGTGGACCGACAAGAGCCTAAGGGTGGGTTGTAAGTGTAATGTAATGTACTGTGTAATTGTAAGCGGTGTTCGCTAAAATCTGAATGTATGGAAAGTTTGACAAGTTTCTATGGAATGACAGTTGCCGGCGCCATATTTAACGGTCTGTAATCGTAAGTTGGTGCGACCCACCCTAACTCTTACATTTATGATGATGATGTACATTCAGCAGTTTAAATCTCAACCGGTAATGGTTAAATTAACTGAAATAATTCAGTCTGGTGATCCACATCAAGTTAGTAACAGTGGCTTTTATGTTATGTTTGTGATGATAAGACATTATTGCAATTAAGTTTAATGTAAATAGTACCTAAGTAATGTAGTTGATGTTAACAAATGTTGTAATTAGAGTTTCAAAACAAAATTCTATGTATATCAATGCTTTTTTTAAATGATTATTGTTTTGCTTGTGAAACTGTTTGTATTTTACCTTATCATGCCTAAATTGCTGAACTAATTCATTTGTAATTTTTGTATACTGCATCTCAGGAGAATTGACTATTATCAGAATGACTATTCTCAGCACAAAGGTATGGTATACTACCAAATAAGCAGAATCTATGGACCTCAAATAAAAACATTAAGACAATTTGAGTCCCCCAAACACAAAAGAAATATATGAAAATTAAGTAAATGAAGCAAACATATAAAAAATAAATTAAATATTCATGGACAATCATACCCTCAACTTAAATCAACCTAGTCCCAAACTAAGCAAAGCTTGTACTATGGGTACTAGACGATAACACACTTATCTAAATAAATAAATACTTAAACAAAATACATAATTAAATACTTAATGTCAGTGTTTTAATGAGAGATAATTTTATTTGAATGTTTCAAGATTAGACCATATAAGTGTGTTTTCAATTTTAATGATAATACTTTAATGTCTCAAATATATTTAGACAAATCTCACCACCAAAAATACCCGGTCACCACATCATATGTCTAGAGTCAGAGCCTAATCATAGTCGCGACTTCAAGATGACTTCTTATTAAGATATTATTGGAGCTAGATTTATATTATTATTTATAATTATAATAGTCAATAACATGTGCCATTTGTTATATCAGAACAACCTAAAGTTACACAGCGTGACAAACTTGATTCAAGTCACAAGTATTTTAACCTCACTAGTTAACTACATTCATTTCAAGGTTGTGTCTGTAAAACACATTTATCTGTACACAAAATGCTTATAAACTAAATGTTTGTAAAGCATTATAAGCATAGGAAAATATTTGAAATCCTAAATAAAATATAAGATTAAATAAAAATACATTTGCTAGATTATAAATCCGCAAATGAGTCCGCTAGGTCAACAAATATTACGTTATCTCCACACATTAAATAAAGCCAATGTCATGCCACTGCATAAATATTTAACTTCTAGTGAAAACTAGTAGTAAAGTAATCAATTAAATGTTAATTTTAGGTAAATGTCGCTGCAGCAGATTCTAATTGGAATTCAACAAGTTAATTTCGTAAAATCATAACAAGACCGGTATGAAAAGGAACAAGTCATACGAAATATGAACTCTGACCTCGTATTACACTTGCAACTGCATAAATACATGAATTTTGTGTAAACACAGGTTTAGCGGGAGGCCGAGTAGGATATTATCCGCGACAAGTTTACAATTCCAATAAGAAGCACAAAGTTAACAATAAAAACACCTTTTCAGAAGCACCGTCTGACATCGACAAATAGTGTGTATAAACAGCGGCTTACCCTTATCACACACCTCCGGCACACACTAGATGATAACACATAATCACTAAAACGACAGTTTGTGATAAATAAAGGATTTAAAGCGATAATTCGAGAAAAAACATGTAAACTTAATTTCCGAATTACGACAGTCGACAGAGCCGACGGCGCGCTACTGCGCAGTGTTGCCACGCTACTGCTCTTCTGTCTGTCCACTAGCCGAGCCCGACCCCACCATTACCCGGAAAAAAAACTATTGTAATGTTTCCATTGTTCGACAATAGTTTAATAAATATGTTTACCGATCACAAAACAGGATTAAATTACAACACATACTTAGAAAATTTATCAATCACTTCGTATAGTTATCGTACGAGTGACTTTTATTTTAGCCATCCATGAGCGTAGCTTTCCAGAGGAGTTGTTTTGACTGGTTTACCCTCAAATCAAACACGAAATGAAAGTAGTAAATTTAAGGATTTTCTTGATCACTTCCATTTTTGCATCAACATTGCAGCTGTAGCTATTCCACAAACATCGTCTGTGACTTTTTCCTTATACTTTTCTAATTTGTGTCTTATTTTCTTAGCGAATTTCATGTACATTTTATCTAAAATGCAATCACACTTGCATTTTGATTTGCATTTTTTGGTTTTGATAGGAAAGGCAAAGTTTTTCATTTTTTATGCTAAAATTTATGATATCGCAAATTTTTAGTTTTTTTTCGGTTTTCAATTTTTGATTATGATTTGACACGTGTTACGATTCACGTCTTGGTCACGTGTTCCGTTTCATTTTTTATTTTTATGGCAACTAAGCCAAAAAGGTTAGAACCCCGTTAAAAATCAATATAAAGGTGCGTCCAGAAGAGCGAGCGCGGCGGACTGCATGTCTGTGATTTCGGCCTGTCTTGTCTGGATAAGTGCAGGATGGACGTCGTCGCCCGGCAAAACCACTCCGTCGCATTCCAAACTAGATTTCCTTCCCTTCGACCTTCCTCGGCAATCCGCCGCGCTCATTCGCCAGGGCGCGCCTTATTAATGCCATAGGCCTTTACACACCAAGCAATTTGTATTGCATTCATTCCACCGCCATTACCACTACAAAAATGGCGCGACACGGAATTATATCCGATCGATATAAATATATTATCGGACAATGTGAACGGCGCCTTACGTCAAAGAAGGGTAGATTCGGGGTCCGAAATGTCTAATCAGCAATCCAATTCACAACCGCGATTCGACTCGGCTCAGCGCTAGTTCTTTTATGTTGGCCCCTATCTTCGTAACTACAATCCGTTACTCAGACTTTGAGGCTTGTTTAAAGAAGCAATTTGTCGGTAAGTATTGTAAATTAGCACAGGTATCTAATACGATCCAAAGGGACGGGTATTTGTTTCTAATAATGAAGGCCCAATCTTGGCGTTTCACGACATTTTGAATAAATCCGCGTAGTGCAGGAAATCGTTTTCACTCGAAATGGAAATTTCATCAAAAAAGTACAGCTATTGTCAGTCGCGAACTGCTAGCTGCTGCAAAGCTATTCTTCCCTCTTAAGATAAAAAAGAATCGGCCAAGTGCGTGTCGGGCCACGCGCAGTGTCGGGTTGCGTAGTTGCCTGTCTTTCTTATTTACTTCGACAAGTGCGCGCCAACTAAATTATATTTTAAGTTGGTCGACTATATATTGCTCGGTAACTAGCTATGCCTACTTAGCCGTGATAGTTTTCCTTTTAAATTCATTATATGAAGTATAGTCCCGATTTTTTTCACATTCCCAGTAGGTAGCAGCCATTTAGCGGGCGGGGGGTGGGGACACATACTTATGACTCGAACAAAAAGTTGGACTTTAAGCCCAATATCTCGTAAACGAATTACTCATTTGAAAAATCGTTTTAAGAAATCTATAATATTTTTGAACAAGCTATCCAACGATACTCCCACTATGGGTTTAACGAGAAAAAAAATTACATCCCAAATTTTAAGTGTAGAGGAGGTACCCCAAAAAAATATTTAAAAGTTTAATTTTAAAGTTTAATTCTTCTGTCTTGTCGGCGTGATTGATTTATATACCCATGCCGAATTACAGGTCGTAGTAATGGTCGTGGTAATATACTGACCGACAGACATGGCGAAAATATAAGGGTTCCTTGTTGACAATGGAACCCTAAAAACTCTTTATTGATTTGGGGATTTCGCTGTGTTATTCTTGACTGGACTACGATACAGGGTGTGACAGTATGCGATGCGGATTCATTTGATAAGGAATGTCGACAATTTCGCGAGATAATAATTACGTGCAAGATTGCCGTAATACTTATCATTATATTTAGGTTTTGGAGATTTCGGCCCGTCTTTACCAAGTAAACCTTTTATACAGGCTGTTTAAATAATGTTGATGATATGATGAAAAAAACTTTGAGCGACAGCGGCAGGAGTGCGCCACACGTGGGAGCAAGACAGCCTGCTCCGATCTCTCGTATGGCGATGGCTACCGTTTCTGCGCTCACCAATTGCCGCCACTGGCGAGTAAGGTCCAAAAGTATAGCTGTGTTAAAGTGTGAAATGAAATGAAATGAAATGAAATCAGATTTATTTGCGTTAAGTGCGGTTATATAAAGCTCACATGAGATGTCAAGATGTGAAGTTGTCCAACACACTTAGCTTGTTTCAGCATGCAAAAATTACGGCGTCACAAACTTATTACATTTATACCTACAATAAATAAATAATTTAAACCTACAATACATTAGATATCAAATAATTCATGTCAATACGTCAAATTATTATTTCATTCAATTTTATTAACTACATTACAAAAACATTTTTCTTTCAGCCATATAAATATTTCTTTTCTAAATTTAGTTAATGTCGGCAATTGTTTTATTACTAATGGTATGTGATTAAATGTCTTTATACACATTGCATGACAATTATTTCTCTGGAGCGCACTTTTACACTGCGGAGCTATTAATTTTGCTGGAGTTAGTTTTCACAATCGTGTATAAATTTGGATTTGACCATACAAATATTCTAGCCTCCCAGATATATACAAACCGGTGAGGGTTAAAAGGTTAAACTTCCTAAAGAGTGGCCTACACGATTCTAAACGTCCTCACACATTTCTTTTGGCAAATAAATACCGTAGAACTGTGGTAGAACTGTACAACTTTGCCTTTTCAACATAGCTTTGCCCACCGCATCACATTTCAGTAGAAGCGAAATATCATAAAACTAGTACAGATACAGTAACAGATAGACCTCCCTTTTCAATCTGTGGTTTATAGCTAATCATATTGCTGGCAATACTGGTCTATTGGTTGACGTGTATCTAACTTCAGTCACACGTGAGCCGTCTTCAATTGAGGACGTGTTTTCTGGCGGACCAAAAAAATTAAAAAAACTTCGGTAGGATATCGGGTCAGGAGAGTCCTACAGGTATATAATTTTAACTGTAAATAATATGCAGCTTAGAAACGATGTAGAAGAAGTTTAAACACGTTATATGCATTACTTTTGTAATTATGATCGTGGGCAATCTCATGATCGAATTTACGTATCACTTTTCACAAAATTGCCCAGCACATTTGTAGGGTTCCGTAGTCGACTAGGAACCCTTATAGTTTCGCTTTGTCTGACCGTCCGTCCGCGGATAATCTCAGTAACCGTTAGCACTAGATAGCTGAAATTTGGTACTAATATATATATCAATCACGCCGACAGTTGTAAAATAAAAAATGTTTTATTTTATTTTATTAGGGTACCTCCCCTATACGTAACGTGGGGTGTTTTTGTTTTTCACTTCAACTCTAACGTGTGACATATTGTTGGATAGGTATTTAAAAATGAATAGGGGTTTGCTAAAATATTTTTTTGATAATGTTAATATTTTCGGAGATAATCGCTCCAGAAGTAAAAAAAATGTGTCCCCCCCTCTAACTTTTGAACCATAAGTTTTAAAAATATGAAAAAATCTCAAAAGTACTACTTTATAAAAACTTTCTAGGAAAATTATTTTGAACTTGATAGGTTAAACAGTTTTTCAAAAAAATTACAAAATATTTTCTGAACTAAGTTTGTAATTTAACCGTATAAGCCGGTGTTTATTGTACCTGTAATTTCTACAAAATCACAATAAAATTACTTGCTTTCAAATAAAGTAAAAAAACGGTGAAAATCGGTTCACGCAATAAACAATTATCCCATAAAAATCATCTTCCACACTTTAAGCTCGCGCGCAATAGTTTACTTAATTTGCCGATAGATGTCGCTGTACGCGGATAGCTCACATTGTACATGGCGCTGTTAAGATTTTTCCTGATTTAATGGGGTCGGAGCAGGTGCGCCCATACATTAGGTCGAAATTTTGTCGTGCTCGAATTGTCTTAGTTGTCTTTGGTCGTTCGTATTTCGTTGTCTAATAATAAAATTGTTCGCTAAGTATTGCTTGTATTGAGTCTGTCTATAATACATGGTCGATTTGATTTGGGAATTTGAACTCTCTTGCTCATACATTCGGTTCACGGAACGGGCTACGGAACTGTACACTGAGCGTGGCCCGACACGCTCTTGGCTGCTTTTTAACATTAGGGTTGTCACTAGTAGTTATGTTATTATTGACTTGCGATGAGGCATTTACTATGCAACGTTGTTTAAAGTTATTTTGCTAATTTAAGAGGAAATATAAGAAACAACCGCTTTATGTAGACGTAGTCTCTTATTTTCACCCTAAATAATTACATTATATCAATTGTCCTTATACTTACACCTTGTTAAGTCGTAGTTGGGTAAAAGTGAAAATTGACAACCCTAGCATATGTAGGATTTTGTATGAAGAATCGCAATTTTTTTTTATGACTGCCCACATAAGTTTGGAGGTGCAATACTGAACTTAAATGACTTAATACCTATACGATTAAACTATGCCATGTTTATTCTGGATTATGATTATTCTTTATTTACTTTGAGTCATGACCATAAAGTTGATTAATCGTGGAGTTAAGAGATTGTAAGTAAAAGTGGGCAATCTTGATTTTTTTCATTTTTTTGGCCCGCCTGTTTAAGACCCATTTTCTACAGTAAAGAAACTTATTTCGACTATGGTTTGCTCACTCACACAAAGAAGAGTATGTCAATGTGTTCTTGCCACAGATAAGTTAATACAATATGGACCAACAAACTAGAAAAAAGTGAAAGTGCAAAAAGCGGGCAAAGTTGTACAGTTCTACGGTACATGTTTTACGCTGCTAGAATTACCCCAAATAATGAGACCGTAGGTGTTAACTCAGTACCATCAAAAGTGGACTCTTGATATTCGTATTTGCTGGCGACGACAATGACGAAAAAATACGCTGAATATTTGCCCAGGTACAGTTTTGGACCGACTACGGCAGAGCAGAGAGGAAGGGATAATATGTTTTTAGCAGTCTATGTTTGTATTCTACTCGAAGTTATGGAATTTTTTAATTGATCGCCCTGTGTAACCGTACTCGTGTTTCGGTAGCAATAGCGACTAAGGACGAATTAAAAGGATTAAGAGACTCAATCAGTGAGGATTATTTCATTACATTTATAAAGCCACAAACTTCCATCAAGAGTGTCCAGTTGCAACTATGGCTTCCAAAGTGGTTGTCTTTCTTTTTGCCGCCGCCGTCGTCGCTGGTAAGAAGGAGATGGAACACATCTTCCTACTCATGTCTCTGCAGTACCTACCTACGCCGATTAATTATCACAGAAGCTCGCCGCCGCCGGTTTTTAACCGACTTCAAAAATAAGAGGTTCTCAATTCGGTTTAATAATGTTAATACCATGTTTGTTACCTCAGAACTCCGTCATTGATGAGCCGATTCGTATTTTTTTTCTTTGTACCTATATGCTACCCTACTAGTGCTAGGTGGGTCCCATTTTTTTCAAAAATTCAGTTGGTTGATGGGATCCATGAGGAATTGATGGAACTCCTCAATTATATTAGGCACGCGTGTAGTGATTTTGGTATTTCCTATTATAACTCGTGTATTTACACCCGGAAATCATAATTTGGTAGAGTGGAATTGATGATGAAGACCACAGATGACTTATGGAATTCCTCAATTAGGTACTTAAAAGTACAAAAGTACGTCACAGATTCTGATAAGATTCCATTGAAATAGTAACTAATGAAGTGCCAAAGTTGATCCTTGTGGAATCCTCAAATATTATCGGGCCACATACAGCCGGCAGCCATTGGGTTTTTTCTTTAATAGTCAACGCATTTGCTCTCGGAAATTAGTTCATGTGGTAAGTAAATTGGAAAAGAAAGGATGAAATGTTCTCGTGGCTTGGCGGAGTACTAAATTGAAGTCGGTTAAAACTTTGTTTATAAAGTAAATTATACAAATTCAATTTATTTAAACAGAACAATATTAATACATGGCTATCCGCGCCGCTCTACCGTGATTCTTCAGAGCGTTCTTGGTTCTTACTTTAGGGTTCAGCGATACAATATACTTTTACTTGTTACTATTCTTTTATTTTTATTTTGTTGTCAGCCTCGGCAGCGCCAGGCCGCATCGTGGATGGCTCCCCCACCACCATCGAGGAGTTCCCCTACATCGCAGCATACACCTACCGGTACCCCGGGCCCGGCATCACCGTGCAGCGCTGCGTCGGCGCCATCTTGTCGTCCTTCCACGTCGTCACATCCGGGTTCTGCTTCACGTGAGTCAGATGTGACTGATTGGGCCAAACCTTTATTGATAACCTATTCGTTGTGTCAACTGCTAGATATACATATACTTACATGTAGGTATCTCATTCTCCACTCAGCGCAACCTCGGACGCTCTGGCGACTTTACCTACTCACCCTCGGAACACAGCACCAGATAGTCCACACACCTACAAAATTATGTTAATGCTAGGTACTACGATCTGTAAGTGGAGGTTCCTCAGTGCTATAAATGTGAGCGAGTCAGCGAGGTATCATCGCGCTGTGCCCTACCTACTTCTCGGAAGTATAATTAATTTCCCGATAAATCATTCTTAAAGGGTCGGCAGCGAGCAATGTGAGCAAATTAAAAAATAAAGTTTTGCATATACTATCGTGTTACATATCAAATGAAAGAGCTCATTGTGTGCATCTAAAAACTTTTTTTTTAATTTTAAAATAATAAGTTTAGAAATTATTTAAGAAAATAGCCAAAAAATGACCATTCCCCCCCGAAACTACTGAGTTCTTTACTTACAGATAAAACCTATTAGAAATGTGCAGTTAAGCGTGAGTCGGACTTAATACGGTATTTGACAAAAATCTAATCAGCTTATTTTTATGAAACGTCAAAAACGCTCCGTTAGTAAAAAAAAATGTTTAAAATCTTGTGTCCGACTCGCACTTGGCCGGTTTTTTTAAGAAAATTAATAATCGTGCAAGAAATTAACAAAGAAAAAAATTGAACGAGCAGTACGTTTTTCATACAAAGTTAATAATCGCAATGTTTCTTTCTACTATTATTTCTATTATAGCAAACCCCTGGTGTTGCAAGCGTCCATAGGCTACGGTATCCATACTTACCGTCAGCTCTTACCGTAAGCTTATTTGCCACGGACGTGGTATAAGAAAAAAATGATGAATTGTGACGCTACATATATGTTCAATAGTGGCGCTATCCTGGAAAACATGAAGGTCCGCGCCGGCTCCACCTTCAGCCTGTCTGGTGGCGAGGTCCGCGACATCGCGGAGGTTATCAAGCACCCTGACTACATTCAGGTACTTAAATACCTAGATTCTGTACGATTAAGTACGGACATAGTTAGAACTACATACAGTGACCCGCTCGCCAAGGTAAAGAGTTACTTATATCTTAACTCGCTCCTCTTGACTCTTGTCCTAAAATCGTTGCCTTATCAGGGGGCCTAGACAAGGTTACAATCGACAAGCGCTAACGCCAATAGAAAACTAATAAAATGTATGGGAATGACAGATGATAATGAAAAGTGTTTCGTCGGCATCTGTCAATCCCCTACATTTTATTAGTTTTCTATTGGCGTTAGCGCTTGTCGATTGTAACCTTGTCTACGGCCCCAGCCCCGGCTTGTAAAATTGTATCTTGTAGCTTTGTTAAACGGGCCACTGGAGTCCCGAATTGATTTTGTCCTACTTAAGTCAGATCTGTAACTTATTTCAAAATAACGACAAATAATAAAAACAAACAAAACTTAAACTATAGGTAAAAAAATTGGCATAAATCGCCGTCAACGGGCAAGGTGCCCAGAAGGCTGGCCGTATTTCCTCGCTGTATAGCGATACTAACACGCTGTGCGAAATAGTGGCCAGCCCTCTGGCCCCTATTTCACCAACTTGATAATTGTCACCTGACAATGACCATCCATTGCTTGTTCTAGAAGTTGAGGTACGGAGAATTATCGCTGTCAGGTAACAATTGTCAAGTTGGTGAAATAGGGGCCTGGTCGCCCGAGGCGCGTCGATAAATCTTTATATAGCCGACGCGCACTTGGCCCCCATGGTCCCAAGGTTTCAACGCCAAATAGATAGATTTTAATCATACCTAAACTAGCTTCTGTCCGTTTCTTTCTTAGATAATATTTTCGATAGAACCGATCAGTGCTAAAGTCATACGAAGGATTAAGCTGTGTTTGTGTGTGTGTGAGGAACGGCTATAGATACGTTTTAAAAGTCACGCGATTGTCCTCCAGGACCCCAGGGCGGCGGATATCGTCGTGACGGTGCTGGCGAATGCCCTCTTCATAACAGACTCCGTCGCGACTCTGTTCCTCCCAGCTCAGAACCAGTACATCGCTGACTACACTAGCGTCAAGGTTGTCAGCTGGGGCTTCGAGTCGGTGAGATACATTTTATTTCAGAGTAACTTTTGCGCGCGACTTCATCCGCGTGGTATTAGTTATATCTTACATACGTCTATACAAAAATAACGCCCCTCATTGGGTGCTAAGGAGGTGCCCTTAGGTGATGATTTCCGGGTTTTTTTAACATATCTCCTTACCCGGAATTCATACTATATCCACACAAAATTTCATCCAAATCGGTTCAGCGGTTTAAGCGCGACGATGTGACAGACAGACAGACAAAGTTACTTTCTTGTTCATAATATTAAAGTATGGATTCGTTCTAGTCTACAATGGCGGCAAATGAGTGTATGAAACGTGGGACACCGTAAGCTTGCATTTCAACTACAGCCTAGCTAACATGATCGCGTTTGTGTCGAACGTATATCATTCGTTCATCTCGCACCATACTAATATTATAAATCCATACTAATATTATAAATGCGAAAGTGTGTTTGTCTGTTTGTCTGTAAACTCTTCACGCTTAAACCGCTGAACCGATTTGGATGAAATTTGGTATAGAGATAGTTTTAGTCCTGGGGAAGGACATAGGATAGTTTTTATCCCGGAAATCATCCCCCAAGGGGATGAAGTGGGGGGTGAAAGTTTGTATGGAGCTACGATATAAACGAGTTCCACGCGGATGGAGTCGCGGGCAGAACCAAATAAATACGACTACGCAGAATAAGTAGCTAGATGCTAGACGCAGAATAAGTAGCTAGATGCTAGCTAGGCACAACTTGCTGCCAAGGCCCGCCGCGCGCGTTGCATAGAGCGAGTGAGAGGACCAGTTCAGTTGCGCTAGCGCAGCTCGAGTTTCGCATGAAGTATTTTGCAAAAGTATCTAAGTTACTAGCTTCTGCCCGCGACTCCGTCCGCGTGGAACTCGTTTATATCGTAGCTCCATACAAACTTTCACCCCCACTTCATCCCCTTGGTGGATGATTTCCGGGATAAAAACTATCCGTTGTCCTTCCCCAGGACTCGAACTATCTCTATACCAAATTTCATCCAAATTGGTTCAGCGGTTTAAGCGTGAAGAGGTAACAGAGAGACAGACACACTTTCGCATTTATAATATTAGTATGGATTAGAATTTTTTATAGGGATGGTGACACCAAATAAAATAATCAATAATGTTGAGTTTTCTCGAAAAAGGATTAAAAATATAGTCACATGGAGAAAAACTTAAACAAGACAATAAATAATCGCAAAGTTATAAATATTTAGTGTCAAGAGTAAAGATACTCTGTCCCTTTTCCGCAAAACGCATCTTCACATGAAACGATTGTCATTAACTATGACGCTCGAGACCTGTGACGTCACGGGTGTCAAGCGTTGTCTCTCTCTTTTAAGCAATATTAAAACTGTTGTATCTTCGTAATTTTTTTTGAGATATTTCAATAGGATTTTCGTCAATAGGCATATTTTTATGCCTCCTTCCTTTTGAGAAAGTTCAATTTGAGTCCTCTCCCTAATCCCTATTCTATGATTGACCTTCACTAAGGAAGAATTTTTGCCGAAAGGGGTCAAGTTCCGACGTTTTCACAGTCGGTTACCTGACACCACGAAATGGCGCAACACGTCGCAGTAATTCTGTGTTTTGTAGTTATTAATAAGTTTATATTGATATATGTATGTTAGTCTTTAAGGTATTTGTGATATGGGCCTTGTTGCCTGATTTAAATAAATATTTGTATTTCGAATAGGAGGATCAAAGCAGTCAACTGGAGCAGCTGAAGACCGTGAACCTATTGAAGATCCCGTTGGTGGATTGTCAGGAGCGGTACAGCGACGTCAGCGAGGTCGTCATCGAGGACCGTGAGTAATGTATATGTGTATTTTACCAGATATCGTAGGGGAGACCGGGTATGATTGTCTCACGGGTTGGTTGTCACAGCGGCCATAAAAGGGTACAAAATGAAGGATTAAGTGAATCGATCGGTGTTAAAAGATCGCAAGAGCTAGTTCCTTCCCTACTTCACCAATCGATTAACTTAATCCTTCATTTTGTATGCTTTTATGGCCGCTGTGACAACCAACCCGTGAGACAACCATACCCGTTCCCCCCCATGCGGCTAACTGCCGTCTCCATAATCAGATTAACTTTATGGTAGCATAGTATTGACTTAAATATTTGTACAAAATTTCACCTCGACTGGACTTGGAAAGTTGAGTTGAGTTGTGATTGGGAAGTTGGTCAAAATTGACTTGCAAGTACAAATATATAAGGTAAACAACATTATTGTCTGACTCCAATCCCTATTATTAATTTATTATACACTAGCTTCTGCCCGCGGCTCCGTCCGCGTGGCACTCGTTTATATCGTAGCTCCATACAAACTTTCACCTACTTAGGGAATGGTTTCTGGGATAAAAACTATCCTATGTCCTTCCCTTCATTTCATTTCATGCTGAAAACAAAAACAAGTTTAGACTTTCAAAAACAAATTTCAGCTGTCCTATGCGCGGGTGACCAAGGCGCCCGAGGCATGTGCATGGGCGACTCCGGCGCACCCATGGCCATCGGGCGTGTGTTGGTGGGAATATCCTCCTTCTACAAAAGCTGTGGCGACCCTACCTACCCGGACGTGTTCACCCGCATCGACCGTTACACTGATTGGATACTAGAGGTCGCTACGGCGCCCAGCAGGGCCAATGTGACCAGTGGCAACATTAGGGCTAGCCCTGTGGTGTACTAGGAACGAAAATTGTATCACGCAACACAAGTAAACGATGTCTGTTAGCCCAAGCATTTATGAATGGATTGTGAACTGGGAGACTTATCCTGTTTTTTTCTTTTTCAATCAAAGGTATTACAAAGAAAAAGAAATGACTATACGTACGCATCTATGACACATCAGCTTAGCTATCACAGGGCTGCCTGCGAGCTGTGTCTCGGCGACACAGAGTATTCGTCTCTTACGTTCAGAAAGTTTCTGGTGTCTAATAGATTACTTTCATTCTTTGTTGCATAGTTTAATACGATTCTACATTAACGCACAGTCTACGCCAAACATGTGGACACCTATTTTGCCATATCACAGAGGAATATGATGGAAAGGTGTAGTCATATGTGACGTTGAACGTTCTATTTTTTATGCTTTTTGGAGAGTGGTACTAGTATTGTAAGGCTTTATTAGCTGTGATCTCGATATAAGGAAAAAAATTACAACAATTTTGATCAACAAATGACTATTTGCGGATTTTGTTTGATAATTAAAATTATAATATAAAAAGCTCTCTCTTTTCTTTACATCATGAATGTAGTTGGCAGCTTTTGTCATCATATTAGCCGAAAGACGTCCACTGCTGGACATTACCCTCCGCCAAAGAGTGCCAAAGTGACCGGTCCTGCGCCCCCCGCAACCAGCTAGCGCACGCGAACTTTACCAGGTCATCAGTCCAGCTTGTCATACTTTAGGCTAAATAACGTATGTGCTGTTTTAATAAAAGACAAGTTTCAAATAGAAAGGTTTAATATTAAACATTAGTGGAGATATCGCTATTCTAGTAATAGTAATAATCCTTATACATTACAAATTGCAATAAGTAGATACGATATTATTTCAAAATATTGTATTTTAGGGCACTATTTTAGAACATTGGTATCTTTGGAAGATTTTCATATATTTTTAGACTATATTGACAAGGCAAGACAGCTTATTACAAGAGGCACATTTATTATTGCATTCTCTTAAAAAACTAACTTTTCAAACGTCATTTTTTACATATAAGTACACATTGTCATGTATAGGAGACAAATGTTAAAAGGTCAGCCAACTTAATAACTAGATATTACGAATTATACCAAATTCGGTGGTCCCGCGTATTTTTAATTAATTATCTAGTTCCATTCTTTGCAGAAACTATAACTAATACAATACTCATTCTAATATTATTTTTTAACTATAGTACGTCAGAGGCTCTAGTATAAGTTTTATCGAAACAAAACGTTAAGATCGCGTTTGCGTTTAGCTGTCAAATCCCATACAAATCGAGGGTAAAACGCAAACGCGATCGTAACGTTTTGTTTCGATAAAACTTATACTAAAGCCTCAGTACAGTCAATTGTGTAAAACTACGCCTAAATTAATAAAAAGTATAAATTATTGAATTAATTGTAATAACTAGATTAAAAGTCTATAACTCAAGACCAAAAATGACTAACTTAAGTATTTTAACGCATCAAGATGTATACACTATGCTGTCACAAATGTTTGACATTAACTGGATTTTTCAATAACTCAACACCTTATAAAACCATTTTTATATAACAATGCACTAAAACATGCAACTGGGTGCATCTAACTATGCTTAAAACATTATTTACACGTATTCATTCAAGATTACGGTTTAGATGTATAACATGGATAATAAAGCTAAGCATGTGTAACAAAAGTATTCACTTGAGCAAAGGTGACTCAACTACACAACTATTAGTAAATTTATGAAGTTATATAAAAGTCAATTTACTCAACTACTAATTCATATTACATATTACAAATATTTAACCTTTTCACCGCCCGACGGCGAAGCAATACGCTGTGCCACTGACGCCACGGGGGTAAAATTAAAATGGGTAAAGAAATAACGCCACCATAAAAATGGGCTGTTTTTCAATAGGTATTCATCAAAAAATGTTTGTCGGCCAGCGCCGTCTCTGGCGTCGTAGTCACGATTTTGCGTTGTCGGCTATGGCCGACTGTGGCGGTGAAAGGGTTAAATGTATACAAAAATGACGATGCACCTTTTAGGATGCTAATAAGATGGCGGATTCACTGTAAGCTCATTTTATATTCAACTAGCTGATGCCCGCGGCTTCGCCCGCGTGGTTATAGGAAAATGTAACATATTGAATTTTCTCGCGGGAATTAGATTTTTTCCCGCTAGAAAAAGTAGCCTATGCTACTCTCCAGCCTCTAAACTATCTCCATACAAAAAATCACATTAATACGACGCTCCGTTGCGACGTGAAAGAAGGACAAACATACACACACACTTTCGCATTTATAATATTAGTAAGGATGTGATTGGTCGATTGTGTCGAAATTTCATCAAAGCTCAAATTACATTCTTTGTGTCACATCTCGCCCTAAGGGGTCAATTACAGCCCACACGTGCCAAAATCCCACTTCCTATCCAAGGGTAGAAGTAACATTATTTATACATCAGAGATGGTAATAAAAAAGCCTCCGATCACAAATTTATTGCCCTTGTCTTCGGCTCGAGTGTGAAATACCTGCGGTCTGAGACCTTTTTTTTGTTTAACCGCCCTAGTCGAGTATTGTACTGACTTCTTCTTATTTAAGCTCTTGTCGGTGTAGCTCAAAGTAGGCCCTCCATCTACTCCGATCCCACGCAACCCTTCGACATCTCGATACGACCTAACATCAACTCTCTTTTTGAGTTTTGAGAGTGCTTGTACTGTAGACGCAAAATACAGCCAATCATAAAATAAACTTCAAGCTTACAGCTTACATCTTTACTTTTAGCCAACTTGTCTTGGTGGCATGATTGCTTGTGTTTTGCGTCATCCAATATAACCGATCATCATATCCGCCGAAAGACGTCCACTGCTGGACATAGGCCTCCCCCAAAGAGTGCCACAATGACCGGTCCTGCGCCACCCGCATCCAGCGGACTCCCGCGACCTTTACCAGGTCATCAGTCCACCTTGTGGGGGGCCTACCCACGCTGCGCCTTCCGGTACGTGGTCGCCACTCGAGAACCTTTCCGCCCCAGCGGCCATCGGTTCTACGTACAATGTGCCCCGCCCACTGCCACTTAAGTTTAGCGATTCGGAGGGCTATATCGGTTACCTTGGTTCTGCTGCGGATAGCCTCATTTCTGATGCGATCGCGCAGATAAACTCCCAACATAGCCCTCTCCATTGCCCTTTGGGTGACTTTGAGCCTTCTTATGAGGCCCATAGTAAGCGACCACGTTTCCGTGCCATACCAATATAACCGATATAACAAATATTTCTCAGTCTTTTTATAGAATAGGATAGAATAGATAATAAATCCACCGTCATATATGTCTAAAATATCAGCGATTATGTCATTTAAACTACACGTTGTCACATATAGCAACAGTAGCGGTCAGAAGGTTAGTAACATGAAATGAATGAATGAATGTTAGTAACATTGAAAATTGATTAACGATTTTAGATGTTGTCAATGTTGACGCATAGTTCTTAGCATACTAGTCTATTTAAGGCACGGTATACGACAAGTAAAGCTTAAGTAAATTTGGACGGTATTAACATACTCATAAGCTGCAATATAGCATGCAAGATTTCCACCTATTGGCAAAAACCACAACCATAAATTTAGACTTCATTCATTACATTAAAGCTATTAAAGCTATGATACGTTACGAACTAAGGACTCAGCCGACTACCAGCGGCGACGGCAGTATATACCATAGGTCTGAGTGAGACGGTGCGTTCTGATCTCTCGTTCACACGCATGGCGCACTGCCGCCGCCGCTCTAAGGCTGTTTATGCACGAAACGGTTCGTGTACGCTTTAGGCCTCTCACACACTGGAGCGGCTTGCGGTGGCGGTCAATAGTAAATTTGACAGCTAATGACAAGTTTACAATTGACCGCCGCGGCAAGGCCACGCCAGTGTGATGCGGGCTTTAAGATGAAACAGAGATGATCCATCATCATTTAACACCGTTAGTTGATTGATTGAAGGGCGAGTATGCATTAGAGGGGATCCATCAAATGTAAAGAGATGCGTGAGCGATATAATAATTCCAGTGACAACGCTACGCGCGTAGTGTAGGCATATTTAGGTCATGCAGACATTTATGTTCGTGTCTTGTATGTATGTATGTATGTAATGTATGTATGTCTGGACATAGCCAAGTTAAGGGCTATAGTCTTATTTTGATTGGACTTTTGATTCGCGTAAACGTTGTCTCCACTACAATACGCCCTTAACTTCTGATCACAGGAAACACTTTAAACTCTCGCGTTTTGTACACATATTTAAATTATTGTTCTCCACGAGTCTAACGCGATATTATTTACCTTTATTTATTTCATTTCTACACGGGTTGCATCGGTTATGGTCGCAGACGACTCCCGCCCCAGCAAGTTGTCAACGGAGATATGGGGCATAATTTTTCCTACCCTCCCAAAGTCGACAAAAATATGGAGGGTATGCTCGCAAAAAGTCTACTACCCGTCTAGCGGACGACGCACAACACTCACAGTATCCGCGCACAGATGAGAAAATAACTCCCGAGATTTTAGTTTCCAAAGTGTCTCACTGCGTGTGAATTCTTTCTGATGTGAGTGAGGTTCAGGTAGATAAATATCGCGTTAGACCCAAGCAAAACAATAATTTAACCTTTAGTATGCCTGGAGTTACAATATGGTTGAGTGCCGACGCGGATCCGCGTTCTCTATTCTCGACGCTATAAATACTATACAGGGCGTCCCACGGCGATGACACATGGAGGGAAAGTACCTTAAATATCATAGATAGCATATTTGGCTGAAAGAAGACTTCATTTTATTTTTAAAACTTAGTAAAGTTGCATTCATACTTTTTAATTTTTTTTGAAAAAAAAAATGTATGGAAAAAAATATCGCGTCATTGGAGGAAAAGTACCTTAATTATTGTAAATGAACATCTTACTGAAAGAAGACATTATTTCGATTTAAAAAAACAAGTTGAATTGCATTTTAAGTAATTTCATGGTTAAACCGGTAATCGAACCCGCTACACGAGAAAAAAAATACCTTAAGTAGCTTTGTCATACCGATCGAAAGGCTTCAATGTGAGAATTTTTTTTTTAACAAATGGAGAAACTAGATGGCCGCCGAGATCCCCAGATCTAACCCCGTTAGATTTTTTTATGGGGTTATGTAAAAAATGTAGTTTACAAGAACCAGTATAAAAATGACCACGAGCTACAAGCAGAACTTAGACGTATTATTTTAAATATCCACCACACCATCATTAAAAAATCGACAGGGAGTGAAATAATCAAAAAAGTGAGACATTGTATTCAACAGGATGGAAATCATTTCGAGCATTTGATAAATTGATTTAATTTTGTATTAAAAATATTAAAATGCATGGTCTTTATTTTTATTTCGTTATTTAGCAAAAAAATAATTCTCACATTGAAGCCTTTCGATCGATATGACAAAGCTACAGGGTATTTTTTTTCTCGTGTAGCGGGTTCGATTACCGGTTTAACCATGAAATTATTTAAAATGCAATTCAACTCGTTTTTTTAAATCGAAATAATGTCTTCTTTCAGTAAGATGTTCATTTACAATAATTAAGGTACTTTTCCTCCAATGACGCAATAATTTTTTTCCATACATTAAAAAAAAAAAAAAAATTAAAAAAGTATGAATGCAACTTTACTAAGTTTTAAAATAAAATGAAGTCTTCTTTCAGCAAAATATGCTATCTATGATATTTAAGGTACTTTCCCTCCATGTGGCATCGCCGTGGGACGCCCTGTATAACCAATCGCGTGGGGTCGTTTGTGCGCCGATCCACATTCCGGCACACCAAAGGTTAAAGACGAGTTTTGGTTTGAAGAGTGTTCACCCTAGGCCGGACGGCAGGGGCAGGGCAGCGAGCGCTCACGTCTGCGGCGGAGGAGCCACGGTGAGCGTGACGGCGCGGTGCGAGTGCTTGATGAGCGCGACCACCTCGGGGTGCGGCAGGTTGCGCACGGCCGTGTGGTTGATGGCCACGATGGTGTCGCCCACGTGCAGCAGCCCGCAGCGGGCCGCGGGCGAGTTCGGGATCAGTTGCCCTGACGAATTAAATAAACGTCACACCAGAACTACAACTCATACATGATGAACTGGCAGCGTTATAAGCACCAGCCAGCATGTAGTGGGGTGTGGGGGCTTCGCTTTAAAAATCTGTAGCATCCGGTGACGATTCAAGTCTATCTTGTCTTATTTAAGAGCTAAGCTCTTGTTGGTGTGGCTCAAATTCCACCCACGCAACCGTCTTTGACGTATCGGTACGAACTAACATTAACTCTCTTTTTGAGCTGCTCTTACTAGTGTCGAACAGTTAACATAAAGGTAACCTGGATGACGCAGGACCGGTCACTTTGGCACTCCTTGGGGGAGGCCTTCGAACGAGTCAAATTCACTTCGTAAAACTGCAAGGCGAGGGGAAGCCACCAAACCTAAATATACGATGACGATGATAACTGAACCGGCAGATAGGAAAGACGGTTAGACTATTTCTTCAATTAGACTGCGCGTACTCACCAATAGTGCTGGTGGCCTTGTTGGTGGAGGAGATGACGACGAAACCGAAGCCCTCGCCCTCGTTCCTGGTCACCGTGACGTCATACGGCACCGACGACCAGCCGCCCGTCGCCGTGTCGAATTGAACACCATACCTGTCAAATTAATGACATTTTGCACTATTTATTTATTCAGAGCAATGACGCGTAATTCAATGTCGGAGAGGCGACCGGACGGCTCGCGGTATTTGAGCTCCCGAAGTGATGTGAGACCGCCCTATGCTACCCGAAATGAGCCAGCTGTGACTGGTTCGGAAATAGGAGGGGGGTGTCAAAGACCAGACAAGCACAACGCTAAGATAGAACCGTTCCGCGGCAATGTTGTTTTCTCTCTCACTGTTAACACAGCGCGCCCTGAGGCTCTAGTATAAGTTTTAGCGAAACAAAACTTTACGATCGCGTTTGCGGTTTACCCTCAATTTATATGGGATTTGACAGCTAAACGCGAACGCGGTCGTAACGTTTTGTTTCGGTAAAACTTATACTAGAGCCTCTGGGCTCTCTTGGGCTTCTTACAGAGCAAGTAGCGTAACAATTAGCGCTGCCGCTTTGCCCCTGACTTTACGCGAATATATTCGGAGTCTGTTAGCTGGTTTTCGTGGCCGAGTCCTCAGTGCGAATCTTTTTTTACAACTAGACGTGCAAAGAACGCAGGCAAACCCCGTGGTTTATTTTTATTGTATGAGTTGTTCTTGAAATTACCCATTACATACAAAGCTACAATCTCGTAGACTATTCCTCTTTATTACATTTGTATACAGCGTGGAACGGAACGATGGACTTTCGCGCAAAAGGAGGATGGTTTAGCGTTAGTGCTTACAATTATCCAAATAAACTATGTCAATATTTCTGACCGTTTCCAAGTTAGAGCTCATCAATATTTCGTGCAAAAATCTGCATATTACATACAACTCTAACGTAGACTAGGGTCAATGCCATCACTGGTTAACAATTTTTTAAGGGATGACAGTTACTTTTACAATTACTGTTACCGGAAATTGCTTGAACCTCGAATAAGTAACAGTGCAATTGACAGATTAGATAAGGATTAGATGCAAGTCCGTCATGGTTAGTAAAGTAAAGTAAAGTAAAGTATTTTATTTTGCGTAAAACGTGGTACAGAAGATGGTATGCATATATCACAGGGAAACACACACTTCACCAGCACCTGGCATGCAAAAAATTGAATTTAACTAATAAAATATAAATTAATCATAATGGATGTACAATACGGGTATAATGACAATTAAAATTAAAATTCCATTATTTAAGTCCTAATACAAATTTTAAGTTTTATAATAATCAAACTAATCATTCACAGAATAAAATGATTCCTGTATTTAAAAAAATCTTAGTTTTGATTTAAATATGTTAAATGGTAATTCTTTAATGTCATCATGTAACCTATTATAAATACCAATTGCCATACAATATGCGTTCTTGCCATATAATTGAGTCTTTTTAGGTGGTGTAGCAAGACGACGGTTAACACGAACAGTTCCAAAGATGAATTAGGGTTGGCGGGCGCTATAATTCAAATGTATTGTTAAAAAAAAAATAGTTTACAGTATTTATGTAATCGCTACTATTCGATCCTACTGCTCTTATATGACAATATATTTTCTTTAAGGTTAATGGAAAACATCCAAATCGTAAGCGGTGTTAGTTAAAATCTGAATGTATGGAGCGATTGAAAAGTTTCTACGGGACAGCTGCCGGCGCGATATTTAACGTTGATCGGTCATCGTACGTAGGTAACTCGCCTTTAATCTCTCTAATCCCGCGGCCTACAGGCGAGCCGGTGGGTTTTAATACTACATTACTACAGAGGCCGGGAAGTAAGGGGGTTGCCGGCCGAGTACATATAGACGGCCGAGCGTAGCGAGGCAGGATAGTTATGAGGCTGGCAACCCCATTTCACGCCGAGGCATGTATAGTGCTATTCTCGAACATGCAATGAAACAAATAAAAAAAAAACTCCAAAAAAATCCAACTTTAATTTTCATGGCTGAACGCCGTGATGCTGTGCTACAAATTGTGGAATGGAAATTAAAAAAAGTCCATCTTGCCGGCCTAGGCCTCCAATTTTGTATGAAATGCCATTACGGATGTCTCGTCTCGCTGCGCCCGAAACGTGTCACTTCGAAGCCCTTTATGAAGAACACAACATCAATATTTCATTGCATATTTGAGAAAATCTAATTTCAGTCAAAATTAGGTAGTGCATACATATTTTCTTATGGAATAGTGACTCCCTGCGGCGGAGCCACCGAAAAGTTAAATAAAACACTTCATCATCATCATCATTTCAGCCGAAAGACGTCCACTGCTGGACATAGACCTCCCCCAAGGAGTGCCAAAGTGACCGGTCCTGCGCCACCCACATCCAGCGGACTCCAGCGACCTTTACCAGGTCATCAAGTCCACCTTGCGGGCGGCCTACCCACGCTGCGCCTTCCGGCTTTCGTGGTCGCCACTCGAGAGCCTTTCCGCCCCAACGGCCATCGGTCCTACGTGCTATGTGCAAGGAACACTTGTGCTAGTGCTATGGCAGGTATAGGTAATGTGTGCTGGATGATACTGACATGGGCATGGCCGCAGCTGGTGGATACATGGGCGCGGGGTGCAGGATGTTGTATGACGGCTGCATGTGCAGGGGTTCCGACCTGCTCAACCAAGTGATGATAATACAATACAATACAAAAATACTCTTTATTGCACACCTCACACAAACAAAGCAGTTAGAAAGAGAAACAATAATAAATAAATATTAGGGGACAACCTTACACAAATCGACCAAGTCCCAAACTAAGCAAAGCTTGTAGTATGGGTACTAGACGACGATAAACATACTTATATAGATAAATAAATACTTAAATACATAGAAAACATCCATGACTCAGGAACAAATATTCGTGCTTATCACCCGGGACCTCTTGCTTCGTAGGCAGGGTCACTACCAACTAGTCTAAAGAGGTCGTCTATAATGTGCTATGGTTATATTGAAATACAAAAAAAAATCGTTTATTCAAGTCTTTAGATTTTAAACTACTAGTGGGTGACTCGATAGTTAGGTGACAAATAAAAATATACAGTTTCATTCTCAAGCAAAACGCTTTGGTGTCAATAAGGCGCTGTTTTCGTAACAAGGCAGTTATAAATCGTCTTTAGTGACATCAACAAGAACGGCACATGTTTGTTGTCAACATTATATTTACTTATACGGCGCAGTCGGAAGGATTACCATCTCCTATTTTCACAATAAAAATGTATAGGGCATATTAATCCATTCAAGGCCAAGCTAACGTTCTAGGCGTAGCATTTTTCCGCCTTGTAGCGGAAATCGTTCGCTGAGACATGAGATGCGAGTCATGGGAATTGAATGGGTTAACAATCTCCTATATCAATGAACAACGCATGGTGCAAGACTGCTTAAGTAGGAATAGCAGTGAAACTCTTTAATGTAAACTATAACAAACTAGCTTCTGCCCGCGACTCCGTCCGCGTGGAACACGTTTATATCGTAGCTCGATACAAACTTTCATTTGTCTCACCTCAGGGGATGATTTCCGGGATAAAAACTATCCTATGTCCTTCCCCGGGATTCAAACTATCTCCATACCAAATTTAATCTCAATCAGTTCAGCGGTTTAAGCGTGAAAAGGTAACAGACAGACAGACAGACATACTTTCACATTTATAATATTATAGTATTGATAGTAAAATTTACAAGAGAAATGTATAAAAGCGAAATTATCCCTTTAAGGGATCTTTGGTAATCTAGTAAGTCAGAGATCTATAGTGTACTTACGTGAGCAATGGCTGGTGTTGGGCCGGCATGGTTGGCAACCCCAGCGGTTGTATATCGGCTCTATTGTGGCGTACACCCAGCGTTACCTGTGGAATTAACAATGTATTCATGTCTACTGTTCGTATTTGTATGTTATTCAGCTATTTATTTATATCTACGATGGTGGCATGCAACATACGACTTGCTCGACGGTATACGACCGTGGTTATGACCGCACGTCCGCTTTGTGACTGCAGAGGAACAAAAGCGCGTTGCCGACCCTTTACTCTTGGGATTCGTTGCGATGACAGCTAGAGACGATTTCAGGTCCCTCGCTTTCAGCACAGCGCACCGTCGGGAGCTTTGGCGACATTAGTTACCACCAGGAACCAACCGAGTACCCATAAAGCCAGTAGTTGTGTTATTATGGCTCCGGTCTTCCGTAAGGTGGCACTGCTCCAAATATGAGCGAGATAGAATAGAAGAATAGGATAGAATATAAAGGGCATTGGGTAACCTTGTATGAGAAAAAAATCACGTTTTTTTTGCAGCGGCCAAGGATGTTCTTTTAATAATCGTTTAGAGGACCTCTTAATATGCATAGATATATAAAATTAAACGCGTTAAACAATATCGGATCCGAGATATATAAGTTTGAAGTTTAGTTTATAACTTTACAATATGACCTATGGAAATATATATTGCTAATATCTCGGCTCTGATGCATTTTAGTGAATACATTTCATAACAAAATATGTTTGTTTTGAGTAGATCTATCATAATCTACCACTTTTAAGTGGCCGTTCATCAAAAAAATTACAACATTTTTACCCAAACCCCATTATTCGGATAACACATTATTACACATACATTCACATAATGCACC
The DNA here is from genome assembly GCA_947049275.1 of Epinotia bilunana. NCBI lineage: Eukaryota > Metazoa > Arthropoda > Insecta > Lepidoptera > Tortricidae > Epinotia > Epinotia bilunana. The sequence goes on along the minus strand of OX346275.1, from coordinate 2,007,544 downwards.
TTAAGAACCAACAAATAGGGATGTGCTACCGCTATTAGCAGTGCCAATGGCGCTGGTTTTCTGTGGATCCAGTGAGACGACTCGACTGCACGACTCGTATTAAGGGCGGTATAAATACACAAAAAAAAAAAAACAATAAATATTTAAGTTTATAGCCGAGGCCTATGCCCAGCAGTGGGGCTTCGTTAAAAAATATATATAAATAAAATGACCAATGGTTAAATTAATTTGGATCTCCACAGTTAGTGTTGGCAAGTAGCGATTATTATTATTTTTTAAATGCTATGTAGGAAAGAAAAGAATTGTTCTGATTGAACCTACCTGAGTATAAGGCCCTACCAAGGCAACAGTACTTTGCGTGTCCATGGTATATTATTTAAAACTTGGTGTAAAAGTTCCAATTCCAGCACTTCGTAGCTGCATATCGAAAGCTGCCACGGAATGCAGCAGTACTGAGATGACACTTACCGCTGCTGTGCCTTCTCTAGAAGGAAAGAAGTTCCTTACTGTATAATGGTACTCACGTGTCCCCTAGCGGCGGCCTGGCACACGTGGGCGACGGCGCGCGCGTGCGCGGCGCTGGCCAGCGACGCGCCGTCCGCCGACGTCAGCAGGTCGCCGGGCCGCAGCAGCCCGTCCGCCGGACCGCCTGCCAATACACATACACATGCTCCTTACTGTATAATGGTACTCACGTGTCCCCTAGCGGCGGCCTGGCACACGTGGGCGACGGCGCGCGCGTGCGCGGCGCCGGCCAGCGACGCGCCGTCCGCCGACGTCAGCAGGTCGCCGGGCCGCAGCAGCCCGTCCGCCGGACCGCCTGCCAATACACATACACATGCTCCTTACTGTATAATGGTACTCACGTGTCCCCTAGCGGCGGCCTGGCACACGTGGGCGACGGCGCGCGCGTGCGCGGCGCCGGCCAGCGACGCGCCGTCCGCCGACGTCAGCAGGTCGCCGGGCCGCAGCAGCCCGTCCGCCGGACCGCCTGCCAATACACATACACATGCTTCTTACTGTATAATGGTACTCACGTGTCCCCTAGCGGCGGCCTGGCACACGTGGGCGACGGCGCGCGCGTGCGCGGCGCCGGCCAGCGACGCGCCGTCCGCCGACGTCAGCAGGTCGCCGGGCCGCAGCAGCCCGTCCGCCGGACCGCCTGCCAATACACATACACATGCTCCTTACTGTATAATGGTACTCACGTGTCCCCTAGCGGCGGCCTGGCACACGTGGGCGACGGCGCGCGCGTGCGCGGCGCCGGCCAGCGACGCGCCGTCCGCCGACGTCAGCAGGTCGCCGGGCCGCAGCAGCCCGTCCGCCGGACCGCCTGCCAATACACATACACATGCTTCTTACTGTATAATGGTACTCACGTGTCCCCTAGCGGTGGCCTGGCACACGTGGGCGACGGCGCGCGCGTGCGCGGCGCCGGCCAGCGACGCGCCGTCCGCCGACGTCAGCAGGTCGCCGGGCCGCAGCAGCCCGTCCGCCGGACCGCCTGCCAATACACATACACATGCTCCTTACTGTATAATGGTACTCACGTGTCCCCTAGCGGCGGCCTGGCACACGTGGGCGACGGCGCGCGCGTGCGCGGCGCCGGCCAGCGACGCGCCGTCCGCCGACGTCAGCAGGTCGCCGGGCCGCAGCAGCCCGTCCGCCGGACCGCCTGCCAATACACATACACATGCTCCTTACTGTATAATGGTACTCACGTGTCCCCTAGCGGCGGCCTGGCACACGTGGGCGACAGCGCGCGCGTGCGCGGCGCCGGCCAGCGACGCGCCGTCCGCCGACGTCAGCAGGTCGCCGGGCCGCAGCAGCCCGTCCGCCGGACCGCCTGCCAATACACATACACATGCTCCTTACTGTATAATGGTACTCACGTGTCCCCTAGCGGCGGCCTGGCACACGTGGGCGACGGCGCGCGCGACGCGCCGTCCGCCGACGTCAGCAGGTCGCCGGGCCGCAGCAGCCCGTCCGCCGGACCGCCTGCCAATACACATACACATGCTCCTTACTGTATAATGGTACTCACGTGTCCCCTAGCGGCGGCCTGGCACACGTGGGCGACGGCGCGCGCATGCGCGGCGCCGGCCAGCGACGCGCCGTCCGCCGACGTCAGCAGGTCGCCGGGCCGCAGCAGCCCGTCCGCCGGACCGCCTGCCAATACACATACACATGCTCCTTACTGTATAATGGTACTCACGTGTCCCCTAGCGGCGGCCTGGCACACGTGGGCGACGGCGCGCGCGTGCGCGGCGCCGGCCAGCGACGCGCCGTCCGCCGACGTCAGCAGGTCGCCGGGCCGCAGCAGCCCGTCCGCCGGACCGCCTGCCAATACACATACACATGCTCCTTACTGTATAATGGTACTCACGTGTCCCCTAGCGGCGGCCTGGCACACGTGGGCGACGGCGCGCGCGTGCGCGGCGCCGGCCAGCGACGCGCCGTCCGCCGACGTCAGCAGGTCGCCGGGCCGCAGCAGCCCGTCCGCCGGACCGCCTGCCAATACACATACACATGCTCCTTACTGTATAATGGTACTCACGTGTCCCCTAGCGGCGGCCTGGCACACGTGGGCGACGGCGCGCGCGTGCGCGGCGCCGGCCAGCGACGCGCCGTCCGCCGACGTCAGCAGGTCGCCGGGCCGCAGCAGCCCGTCCGCCGGACCGCCTGCCAATACACATACACATGCTCCTTACTGTATAATGGTACTCACGTGTCCCCTAGCGGCGGCCTGGCACACGTGGGCGACGGAGCGCGCGTCCGCCGACGTCAGCAGGTCGCCGGGCCGCAGCAGCCCGTCCGCCGGACCGCCTGCCAATACACATACACATGCTCCTTACTGTATAATGGTACTCACGTGTCCCCTAGCGGCGGCCTGGCACACGTGGGCGACGGCGCGCGCGTGCGCGGCGCCGGCCAGCGACGCGCCGTCCGCCGACGTCAGCAGGTCGCCGGGCCGCAGCAGCCCGTCCGCCGGACCGCCTGCCAATACACATACACATGCTCCTTACTGTATAATGGTACTCACGTGTCCCCTAGCGGCGGCCTGGCACACGTGGGCGACGGCGCGCGCATGCGCGGCGCCGGCCAGCGACGCGCCGTCCGCCGACGTCAGCAGGTCGCCGGGCCGCAGCAGCCCGTCCGCCGGACCGCCTGCCAATACACATACACATGCTCCTTACTGTATAATGGTACTCACGTGTCCCCTAGCGGCGGCCTGGCACACGTGGGCGACGGCGCGCGCGTGCGCGGCGCCGGCCAGCGACGCGCCATCCGCCGACGTCAGCAGGTCGCCGGGCCGCAGCAGCCCGTCCGCCGGACCGCCTGCCAATACACATACACATGCTCCTTACTGTATAATGGTACTCACGTGTCCCCTAGCGGCGGCCTGGCACACGTGGGCGACGGCGCGCGCATGCGCGGCGCCGGCCAGCGACGCGCCGTCTGCCGACGTCAGCAGGTCGCCGGGCCGCAGCAGCCCGTCCGCCGGACCGCCTGCCAATACACATACACATGCTCCTTACTGTATAATGGTACTCACGTGTCCCCTAGCGGCGGCCTGGCACACGTGGGCGACGGCGCGCGCGTGCGCGGCGCCGGCCAGCGACGCGCCGTCCGCCGACGTCAGCAGGTCGCCGGGCCGCAGCAGCCCGTCCGCCGGACCGCCTGCCAATACACATACACATGCTTCTTACTGTATAATGGTACTCACGTGTCCCCTAGCGGCGGCCTGGCACACGTGGGCGACGGCGCGCGCATGCGCGGCGCCGGCCAGCGACGCGCCGTCTGCCGACGTCAGCAGGTCGCCGGGCCGCAGCAGCCCGTCCGCCGGACCGCCTGCCAATACACATACACATGCTCCTTACTGTATAATGGTACTCACGTGTCCCCTAGCGGCGGCCTGGCACACGTGGGCGACGGCGCGCGCGTGCGCGGCGCCGGCCAGCGACGCGCCGTCCGCCGACGTCAGCAGGTCGCCGGGCCGCAGCAGCCCGTCCGCCGGACCGCCTGCCAATACACATACACATGCTCCTTACTGTATAATGGTACTCACGTGTCCCCTAGCGGCGGCCTGGCACACGTGGGCGACGGCGCGCGCGTGCGCGGCGCCGGCCAGCGACGCGCCGTCCGCCGACGTCAGCAGGTCGCCGGGCCGCAGCAGCCCGTCCGCCGGACCGCCTGCCAATACACATACACATGCTCCTTACTGTATAATGGTACTCACGTGTCCCCTAGCGGCGGCCTGGCACACGTGGGCGACGGCGCGCGCGTGCGCGGCGCCGGCCAGCGACGCGCCGTCCGCCGACGTCAGCAGGTCGCCGGGCCGCAGCAGCCCGTCCGCCGGACCGCCTGCCAATACACATACACATGCTCCTTACTGTATAATGGTACTCACGTGTCCCCTAGCGGCGGCCTGGCACACGTGGGCGACGGCGCGCGCGTGCGCGGCGCCGGCCAGCGACGCGCCGTCCGCCGACGTCAGCAGGTCGCCGGGCCGCAGCAGCCCGTCCGCCGGACCGCCTGCCAATACACATACACATGCTCCTTACTGTATAATGGTACTCACGTGTCCCCTAGCGGCGGCCTGGCACACGTGGGCGACGGCGCGCGCGTGCGCGGCGCCGGCCAGCGACGCGCCGTCCGCCGACGTCAGCAGGTCGCCGGGCCGCAGCAGCCCGTCCGCCGGACCGCCTGCCAATACACATACACATGCTCCTTACTGTATAATGGTACTCACGTGTCCCCTAGCGGCGGCCTGGCACACGTGGGCGACGGCGCGCGCGTGCGCGGCGCCGGCCAGCGACGCGCCGTCCGCCGACGTCAGCAGGTCGCCGGGCCGCAGCAGCCCGTCCGCCGGACCGCCTGCCAATACACATAAACACGCTCCTTATTGTGGCCCTCATCATCCTACCACTTATGCCGGCTCTACACACTCGTCGAGACCAGACAGACCGAGAACGGGTGTGTACATGATGCTTTCACCTTGTCTCGCCCGCACGGGTCCCGCCTCGGTGGCGCGTCGGTTTTTGCGGCCGAGCCAAAGGGTTGTTGTGCTGTTCAAATGACGCAACGAGTGTGTACAGCCGGCATTACAAATCTAAATAGGCGTAGGCGACATAGTTTAACCGCGCCACATTTCAGCTATTAGCCACTCGCTTTACCCGCCGGTATTACAGTACCCAACACTATTTGGACGGCGCTTCACCTTGGGTACTAAGGTACCCACGACAGAGTGAATAGAGCTCACAAATTTATATCTAATCTACTCATATATAGGAAATAAAACGGCTAATAAACGTTTCCCTTCTTTTTGGTTAAGGTGGCGCCTGCGTACGTTTTATAGTATTCAAGCAAACTTCAAACAAAGTTCGTCGACGTCGTACAAGGCACGTGGTCAGTGCCCGAGTACTCCAGAAGTTTTTATTGTGTTTTAATGGATAAAGGTGCGTTTTTAGGAAGATTTAGTTTTAAACGGTTGCTAAAACATTCTGTGTGATTTAAAAGATTAATTTTTGCGCAAATGTAAGTAAATCCGTTTCATTTTTTTAATTGAATTGGTTTCTTTGAACTTAGGTGTTTTTGGATTTTGTTTCCTATTTTAAATATCAAAATTACCTATTTACTCTAATTAAATAATTTATATACATAGCCTATTTCATTACCAATAAAAAAAACGTAAGAGCATATGTCTCAGATATAACACGCGTCAAAAAATATTATACAAAAATGAGTGACCGCCTGATTTCGACCGTCAAAAGCAGCGGTGGATCAACGGTATTTTGGTCTTCAGCACGGGTGAAGCGACAGTTATTGAGGTTGGGTACTATAGTACCCGTAGTGAAGGGAGTGGTTAGTGCCACTGAATGCGTACACTCTGCCGTACATTACGACAATAGTGGCCGCTAGTAGCGAGCGTGAGCCGCTCCCGCAGCGTGTGACTCGGACGCGCCCCCTATACCATGGTAGAAAGAGTGCAAAGTACGTTATCTTCTACATACGCACCGCGCGCGGCTTGTATGTGTGCGCCATAGTATCTATGCGTCGCCGCACGCACACTCAAACAAAATCTCGACCCGTTTCTCAGTGCGCCAGTCGAGATTTTGTTTGAGTGCGCGTGCGGCGACGCATAGATACTATGGCGCAAACATACAATCTCGACTGGCGCACTGAGAAACGGGTCGAGATTTTGTTTGAGTGTGCGTGCGGCGACGCATCTAGATACTATGGCGCACACATACAAGCCGCGCGCCGTACGTTTGTATGAAGATAACCTACTTTCCACTCTTTCCACTATGCCTATACCCTATGTGCGCTGATGAGATGATATAGATCAGAGGTCTTCAAACTTTTTGACTCAAGGGCCACACTGCACTTAATATAAATTCGTGCGGGCCAAGACTTTGTTGGTTTCATGGCTATCGCGGGCCGGACTCTCCGCTTTCTTTCCGCGGGCGGACTTGGCCCGCGAGCCGTAGTTTGACGACCCCTGATATAGATAATGAATGAAAAATCTCGTCCGCAGCTCGTGGCGGTCGCTAGTGGCTCAATTTGCGCAAGTTCTAAAAGCTGCCAAAGCCTAACCTGACCTGAACTTTTCAGGGCTTTGAGGCTCTAGTATAAGTTTTACCGAAACAAAATGCTACGACCGCGTTCGCGGTTAGCTGTCAAATCCCATACAAATTGGGGGTAAAACGCAAACGCGGTCGTAAAGTTTTGTTTCGGTAAAACTTATACTAGAGCCTCTGTACACATACAAAGTTTATTTAAACAGTGCTGAAAACGTTACGGTTTGAGAGAAAAACTATTTTAGGATGAATGGCCACTATGTCAATCACTGTTACGAGTATGCATGGTGGTATCGTTGGAACAACTTGAATCAGACCTGCGCGATCTTTAAGATATGAAGTGGCGACAGTTCGTATAGGAGGCCAAGACTCGCTTTGGGCCATCAAGCCAATGGATTAGTTAGTATAATGTCCAAAATGTCTTTTCACACCCTCCTTTGTACCATTCTTTTTTGATGATTCTGCTACATGGCAATCTGTTCTAAGAACAATAAGCCACTTTCTTTGCCGACAAATATCTGTTTAAATGTTATCTCCGAGAGCCATAAACTATTGTAAAATTTCTTTCCAATATACTCTCTCCAAGTCTTATTGTGGGAATCTTTTGGTGAGATTGGGGATGTCATGTCTCTTTAGTCGGGTGTATTGTAGTCCCCCCTGTTCGGCTCAGCGTCTGGGCAAGTTTATTAACGTGGGTCGTTAGCTTCTCCTAGTATTTAAGGCTGCTTTTGGCTATTTCTTGCCGGACAGTTTTTATGCCGAGGTCTAGGTGCATGTATTTGTTGCTGATGCACTGGGGGATACCGAACATTGTCCTTAGTGTTTTACTTTGGAATCTTTCTAGGATGTCGATGTTGCTATTACTAGCGGTTCCCCACAGCTCAATGCCGTAAGTCCAGATGGGTTTAAGTATCGATTTATATATCAACAGCTTGTTGTTGTCATTTAGTTGCGATTGGCGACCAATTAGCCATCTGAGGTTTCGAATTTTTCCATCTAGCTGCTTTCTTTTAGTCCAGATATGTTTTTGCCATGTTAATCTTCTGTCCAAGTGTATTCCCAAGTACTTCGCGTTATCTCCTTGAGGAATTGTTTCGTCGTTTAATTTGACTGGAGGGCAAGTTTCTCTTCTGAGGGTGAAAGTAACGTGAGCAGATTTACCTTCATTTGCCTTTATTCGCCATCTTTTCAGCCACATTTCTACTTCATGTAGGTGATTTTGCAACAGAGTGGACAGTATGGCCGTATCGTCAGCATATGTCGCAGTTGACGTGTGTTCGTTTGTTGGTATGTCTGCTGTAAAGACAAGATACAAGACTGGGCCCAAAATGCTACCCTGTGGGACACCAGATTTGATTTCATGGCGGTCGGAGCATTCTTCATTGTACTTCACCTGATAGCTCCTTTTGTCCAGGTACGATTTAAGTATATTAAGAAAACTTTGTGGCAGCGTCTTTTTTATTTTATAGATTAGTCCATCGTGCCATACCCTATCAAAAGCCTGGCTGATGTCAAGAAAGACCGCTGAGCAATATAGTTTGTTTTCTAGGCTTCTATTGATGATATCGACTATACGGTGGACTTGTTCAATCGTTCCATGCTTTTCACGGAATGCAAATTGGTGTTCTGGTAAAACTGTGCCCAGATGTTCTTTCATTCTGTTAAGGAGAATCCGTTGAAAGAGTTCTCCAAGTACTGGCAGCAAGCTTATGGGTCTATAAGAGGTTGTCTCTTGTGCGGGTTTGCCTGGTTTTGCTATCATTATTACTTGCGCAGTCTTCCATTGTCCAGGAAAATATTCAAGTTTCCGGCAGGCATTAAACATTTTCATTATTCCTTTGTGTGGGAGTTCTTTTAGAAGTGTTGCGTCGATGAGGTCATAGCCGGGTGCTTTCCCTTCCTGTAAGTTTTTTATTTGACTGTGTACTTCTTTAGGACTCGATTTTTTTAGGGGCAAGCACATTTGATTTGCTATATCAAGATACTCTTTGGTTTCTTTGCTATGTTCGTTGCAACTCTCAGGCAGTGGTTGAAAAACAGTACTGAGATGTTCTGCAAATGTTGTTGCCTTCTCGAGGTCAGATCTAGCCCATCCTCCGTTATTGTTATTGATTGGTGGTACGTGTTTTTTGGGACGCTTCAAGTGTTTGGTTGCTTTCCACAGTGAGTAATTTGTGTCAATCGTTGGATCAAGATTTGAGAGCATGTTTTGGATGTTGGCATTTTCATAATTGTTTATAAGGTTTTTAAGTTCCTCTGAAAATTTATTGAATATTGTTTTGTCGCTTGGATATCTCGTTGTCTGCCAGACTTTTCGTAGTTTGCGCCGTTTCAGTATTTTCTCCTTTATGTATTTTGGATATGAGTTATGTTTTGGTGGCTTCCCTTTGGTTTTACGTTTGGTGGTAGCGAAGTTAGCAGCATTATGTATCGACCTGTTAAATTTCTCCACCTCATCATCCAGCTCTAATATTGTGCCAATTTTGGTTTTTAGATTTGTGCCTGTTGTTATATATTTTCTATACATTTCCCAATTTGTGGTTTTGGAGTATATTTTTGAGGAAGGTTCCACTAGAGTAACCGTTGAGTTTATATTCAGGATGACTGGAGTGTGGTCAGATGTGAGGTCAGTGCATGGTTCTATTGTTACCATTGTATGCTTTTTTTTATTCACCATCATCATCATCATATCAGCCGAAAGACGTCCACTGCTGGACATAGGCCTCCCTCAAAGAGTGCCAAAGTGACCGGTCCTTCGCCGCCCGCATCCAGCGGATTCCAGCAACCTTTTCCAGGTCATCAGTTCACCTTGCGGGGGGTCTACCCACGCCGTGCCTTCCGGTACGTGGTCGCCACTCGAGAACCTTTCCGCCCCAAAGGCCATCGGTTCTGCGTGCTATGTGCCCCGCCCCCTGCCACTTAAGTTTAGCGATTCGGAAGGCTATATCGGTTACCTTGGTTCTGGTATTCTTTATTAAACACGTGCAATAGCTGTGGTCGCTTATAAGTGGGTAAGCGTGTTACAATGATTGTGCGCGGGTCCGTGGCGCCGCCCGCCTCCACCTGTGTGTGTGTGTGTGTGTGTGTGTGTGTGTGTGTGTGTGTACGCACCGGGCACGACGTACCCGACGGCGACGCGGCTGCCGTCCTCGGTGCCGCCCACGATGCGGAACCCGAACCCGGCGGCCCCGCGCGCCAGCCGCACCAGCACGTCCGCTTCCGGGTCCGTCGCGCCGCCGGCCTCCACCTGCACAATAGGAGTACATACACTCGAAAATTAATTTACAGTACATATGGTGCTACTTTCCCGCACTAGTGCGGAAAAGAGCACTTTTCGTGCATATGTCGAAACTTTAAAGAGCCATATTATGTACAGTTAAACGTTGTACGATACACGTGCGAATAGGTAATTCGCAACTCGTATCGATTTAAAACACTCTCTTCGGTCGTGTTTTAATTTATCACCACTCGTTGCGAATTTCCTATTTTTGGCACTTGTATCATAAGTAACTATTTCACACCTTTCATTCAGAAAAGTAAGTTTTGCTCCACGACGAGAGGGATCAAAACGCTACTTTTTTAATTTATACATTGGCATGTAGCATTTACGCAATGTGCCAATTGGAAACAGAGTATCGAGTATTTTATTAAAATAAAATACTCTATTGTAATTTCATCGTAATCGATTCAAAACGAACATATTTCAAGTGTTTATTCTATACTACGGCGGTGGCAAACCAGCGTACTATTAGCCTGATGGTAAGTAGACACGTTAGCCTATGGACGCTCGCCTAGGGAGCTTTAGAGGGGGAGGGTAGGGAAGGTTTTAGAGGATGAGGGTAGGGAGGGTTTTAGAGGGGGGAGGGGGGTTTTAGAGGGGAAGTTTTTATTTAATACGCATAATTTAAGCAATTCGCAAGTTTTCACTTCTGCTTGCACTCCCGGAGTGCAAACCGGTCTTTTTTATTTATTTATTAATATTTCTTAATAGTTAAAAGCTAGTAATAAAAATTAAGAAAAATTGTTAAAACTTCTTAATTAACTTTAACAGTATCTTTTTAAATTTCTTCATAGTCGTGTGAAAAATAGTATGTGTCACTCGGCAGCCAATTTATTTTCGTCTCGGGCGTTAACACTTGTATCCCTCACTACGCTCAGGATTCAATACACCGCCCTCGCCGTAAATATACTATTTTGCTCCCTTGTGACACAAATAACTATTTCACACCTTTCATTCAGAAAAGTAAGCTTTGTTCCATGAAGAGAGGGATAAAAATGCTACTTTTCTGTTCAAGCTACGTTTTTAATTTATTCATTGGCATGTAGCATTTAAGCAACGTGCTAATTGAACACTGATCGTAATAAAATAATCGATTGTAATTTCATCGTAATCGATTAAAAACCAACATTTTTCAAGTTTTAACTTTAACAACGTTGTATGAAAATATATGATTATTTTGTGATATTTAAAAATCAGTATTAAATTAAGTTTTTTTTTAACTTGTTAAGGAAGTAATTTTAACAGCATCTTTTTTTTCAATTTTCTCATAGTCGGTGTGAAAAATAGTATGTGTCACTCGGTAGCAAAATTATCTTCGTCTCGGGCGTGAACACTTATATCCCTCACTACGCTCAGGATCCTACGTTAGAATCCTTCGCTACTCTCAGGATTCTATTGTAGGATCCCTCGCTACGTTCGGGATTCAATACACCGCCCTCGCCGTAAATATACTATTTTGCTCCCTTGTGACACAAATAACTAATGGCTCCAAAAGACAGAAGGCTAAAAATATGCCTAGTGACGAAAATCCTTATTCAGATATCCATATAGATTTAATATTGCTTGTTAAGGTGGTTCGATTTCGATACAAAACATTATTTGACATTCACAGCCTTCACAGGCTAACGGCGTGATTTTTTAAGAAACCTATGTAAGTAACTTTCACAAATTGGCATTCATTTGCGCGAAATATACCCTTTCCTTGAATAAACTTGTATAAGCTAGAATAATTTGAGAAAAATGGTTTTCCCAAAGTATGACGTCACCAACTAATATCTCAAATTATTCTAGTTTATACAAGTTTATTCAAGAAAAAGGGGAAATTCGCGCAAATGGAAAGTCATTTTATGAAAGTTAGTTAGGTATATAAGTTCCTTAAAAAAACACGCCGTTAGCCTGCGAATGTCAAATAACGTTTTGTATGGAAATCGAACCACCTTAAAGACAGAAAACGCAAACAGTGTGTGACGTCACATTACGGGATGCTGCGGGGGGGCCGCGTCGAACAGGACGAGGCGCGGCACGTTGCCGTCTTCTCGTGACGTCACAATCTTCCAGCGTCATCGTTTGATATGAAGTTACGTTTTGCAAAAAAGGGACAGAACATACCCCTTTTTAAGTTATAAGTGTCCAAGGTTTTAATCTTGGACACTTGTAACTTCGTGATTATTTATCCTTTTGCGTTGATTTATTCTCCATTTGACTACATTTTTAATCCTTTTTCGAGAAAATATGACATTATTGATTGTTTTATTAAGTGTCTACACCCCTATTCATTAACTAATTATATTTTTATTTCGTGTACCCATGGACCCATATTTACAATACATCATCATATTACATTTAAGAACAAAAAAATCGTGGCATAAAATCACAGGAAATTAATAAAAAACACATATTATCGATCTGCTCCGCTAGTTTGCGCGTTTAATTTTTTCCGTGTTTTGATCTTTGTATCAACGGTACCATTGTATAAAATTAAACCAAGAACGGTAAAACAAAAAAAATACAAATACCAGCTATATATATGAGGTTGTATTTTCTTATTACCGCACTTGGTAAGTACAAAATTGTACGCATCTCCTTGGCCAGAATTGAAAATTTCCACACGTACCTATTTGCCAATTAGTGGCCACATATGAGCATAAAAGCATTATCTTGAACTATGACCTAATTGAATTAGGATCGTGATCATACCTGCGGATAGTTCCCGACGTAGGCCGCGTCCCGCCGCGCGCCGGCCGCGCTGGCGCAGGACGGCGAGCGCAGGCGCCGCGGCGGGGAGCCCTCGCGCACTCTGGAACGTACCTGCGGATAGTTCCCGACGTAGGCCGCGTCCCGCCGCGCGCCGGCCGCGCTGGCGCAGGACGGCGAGCGCAGGCGCCGCGGCGGGGAGCCCTCGCGCACTCTGGAACGTACCTGCGGATAGTTCCCGACGTAGGCCGCGTCCCGCCGCGCGCCGGCCGCGCTGGCGCAGGACGGCGAGCGCAGGCGCCGCGGCGGGGAGCCCTCGCGCACTCTGGAACGTACCTGCGGATAGTTCCCGACGTAGGCCGCGTCCCGCCGCGCGCCGGCCGCGCTGGCGCAGGACGGCGAGCGCAGGCGCCGCGGCGGGGAGCCCTCGCGCACTCTGGAACGTACCTGCGGATAGTTCCCGACGTAGGCCGCGTCCCGCCGCGCGCCGGCCGCGCTGGCGCAGGACGGCGAGCGCAGGCGCCGCGGCGGGGAGCCCTCGCGCACTCTGGAACGTACCTGCGGATAGTTCCCGACGTAGGCCGCGTCCCGCCGCGCGCCGGCCGCGCTGGCGCAGGACGGCGAGCGCAGGCGCCGCGGCGGGGAGCCCTCGCGCACTCTGGAACGTACCTGCGGATAGTTCCCGACGTAGGCCGCGTCCCGCCGCGCGCCGGCCGCGCTGGCGCAGGACGGCGAGCGCAGGCGCCGCGGCGGGGAGCCCTCGCGCACTCTGGAACGTACCTGCGGATAGTTCCCGACGTAGGCCGCGTCCCGCCGCGCGCCGGCCGCGCTGGCGCAGGACGGCGAGCGCAGGCGCCGCGGCGGGGAGCCCTCGCGCACTCTGGAACGTACCTGCGGATAGTTCCCGACGTAGGCCGCGTCCCGCCGCGCGCCGGCCGCGCTGGCGCAGGACGGCGAGCGCAGGCGCCGCGGCGGGGAGCCCTCGCGCACTCTGGAACGTACCTGCGGATAGTTCCCGACGTAGGCCGCGTCCCGCCGCGCGCCGGCCGCGCTGGCGCAGGACGGCGAGCGCAGGCGCCGCGGCGGGGAGCCCTCGCGCACTCTGGAACGTACCTGCGGATAGTTCCCGACGTAGGCCGCGTCCCGCCGCGCGCCGGCCGCGCTGGCGCAGGACGGCGAGCGCAGGCGCCGCGGCGGGGAGCCCTCGCGCACTCTGGAACGTACCTGCGGATAGTTCCCGACGTAGGCCGCGTCCCGCCGCGCGCCGGCCGCGCTGGCGCAGGACGGCGAGCGCAGGCGCCGCGGCGGGGAGCCCTCGCGCACTCTGGAACGTACCTGCGGATAGTTCCCGACGTAGGCCGCGTCCCGCCGCGCGCCGGCCGCGCTGGCGCAGGACGGCGAGCGCAGGCGCCGCGGCGGGGAGCCCTCGCGCACTCTGGAACGTACCTGCGGATAGTTCCCGACGTAGGCCGCGTCCCGCCGCGCGCCGGCCGCGCTGGCGCAGGACGGCGAGCGCAGGCGCCGCGGCGGGGAGCCCTCGCGCACTCTGGAACGTACCTGCGGATAGTTCCCGACGTAGGCCGCGTCCCGCCGCGCGCCGGCCGCGCTGGCGCAGGACGGCGAGCGCAGGCGCCGCGGCGGGGAGCCCTCGCGCACTCTGGAACGTACCTGCGGATAGTTCCCGACGTAGGCCGCGTCCCGCCGCGCGCCGGCCGCGCTGGCGCAGGACGGCGAGCGCAGGCGCCGCGGCGGGGAGCCCTCGCGCACTCTGGAACGTACCTGCGGATAGTTCCCGACGTAGGCCGCGTCCCGCCGCGCGCCGGCCGCGCTGGCGCAGGACGGCGAGCGCAGGCGCCGCGGCGGGGAGCCCTCGCGCACTCTGGAACGTACCTGCGGATAGTTCCCGACGTAGGCCGCGTCCCGCCGCGCGCCGGCCGCGCTGGCGCAGGACGGCGAGCGCAGGCGCCGCGGCGGGGAGCCCTCGCGCACTCTGGAACGTACCTGCGGATAGTTCCCGACGTAGGCCGCGTCCCGCCGCGCGCCGGCCGCGCTGGCGCAGGACGGCGAGCGCAGGCGCCGCGGCGGGGAGCCCTCGCGCACTCTGGAACGTACCTGCGGATAGTTCCCGACGTAGGCCGCGTCCCGCCGCGCGCCGGCCGCGCTGGCGCAGGACGGCGAGCGCAGGCGCCGCGGCGGGGAGCCCTCGCGCACTCTGGAACGTACCTGCGGATAGTTCCCGACGTAGGCCGCGTCCCGCCGCGCGCCGGCCGCGCTGGCGCAGGACGGCGAGCGCAGGCGCCGCGGCGGGGAGCCCTCGCGCACTCTGGAACGTACCTGCGGATAGTTCCCGACGTAGGCCGCGTCCCGCCGCGCGCCGGCCGCGCTGGCGCAGGACGGCGAGCGCAGGCGCCGCGGCGGGGAGCCCTCGCGCACTCTGGAACGTACCTGCGGATAGTTCCCGACGTAGGCCGCGTCCCGCCGCGCGCCGGCCGCGCTGGCGCAGGACGGCGAGCGCAGGCGCCGCGGCGGGGAGCCCTCGCGCACTCTGGAACGTACCTGCGGATAGTTCCCGACGTAGGCCGCGTCCCGCCGCGCGCCGGCCGCGCTGGCGCAGGACGGCGAGCGCAGGCGCCGCGGCGGGGAGCCCTCGCGCACTCTGGAACGTACCTGCGGATAGTTCCCGACGTAGGCCGCGTCCCGCCGCGCGCCGGCCGCGCTGGCGCAGGACGGCGAGCGCAGGCGCCGCGGCGGGGAGCCCTCGCGCACTCTGGAACGTACCTGCGGATAGTTCCCGACGTAGGCCGCGTCCCGCCGCGCGCCGGCCGCGCTGGCGCAGGACGGCGAGCGCAGGCGCCGCGGCGGGGAGCCCTCGCGCACTCTGGAACGTACCTGCGGATAGTTCCCGACGTAGGCCGCGTCCCGCCGCGCGCCGGCCGCGCTGGCGCAGGACGGCGAGCGCAGGCGCCGCGGCGGGGAGCCCTCGCGCACTCTGGAACGTACCTGCGGATAGTTCCCGACGTAGGCCGCGTCCCGCCGCGCGCCGGCCGCGCTGGCGCAGGACGGCGAGCGCAGGCGCCGCGGCGGGGAGCCCTCGCGCACTCTGGAACGTACCTGCGGATAGTTCCCGACGTAGGCCGCGTCCCGCCGCGCGCCGGCCGCGCTGGCGCAGGACGGCGAGCGCAGGCGCCGCGGCGGGGAGCCCTCGCGCACTCTGGAACGTACCTGCGGATAGTTCCCGACGTAGGCCGCGTCCCGCCGCGCGCCGGCCGCGCTGGCGCAGGACGGCGAGCGCAGGCGCCGCGGCGGGGAGCCCTCGCGCACTCTGGAACGTACCTGCGGATAGTTCCCGACGTAGGCCGCGTCCCGCCGCGCGCCGGCCGCGCTGGCGCAGGACGGCGAGCGCAGGCGCCGCGGCGGGGAGCCCTCGCGCACTCTGGAACGTACCTGCGGATAGTTCCCGACGTAGGCCGCGTCCCGCCGCGCGCCGGCCGCGCTGGCGCAGGACGGCGAGCGCAGGCGCCGCGGCGGGGAGCCCTCGCGCACTCTGGAACGTACCTGCGGATAGTTCCCGACGTAGGCCGCGTCCCGCCGCGCGCCGGCCGCGCTGGCGCAGGACGGCGAGCGCAGGCGCCGCGGCGGGGAGCCCTCGCGCACTCTGGAACGTACCTGCGGATAGTTCCCGACGTAGGCCGCGTCCCGCCGCGCGCCGGCCGCGCTGGCGCAGGACGGCGAGCGCAGGCGCCGCGGCGGGGAGCCCTCGCGCACTCTGGAACGTACCTGCGGATAGTTCCCGACGTAGGCCGCGTCCCGCCGCGCGCCGGCCGCGCTGGCGCAGGACGGCGAGCGCAGGCGCCGCGGCGGGGAGCCCTCGCGCACTCTGGAACGTACCTGCGGATAGTTCCCGACGTAGGCCGCGTCCCGCCGCGCGCCGGCCGCGCTGGCGCAGGACGGCGAGCGCAGGCGCCGCGGCGGGGAGCCCTCGCGCACTCTGGAACGTACCTGCGGATAGTTCCCGACGTAGGCCGCGTCCCGCCGCGCGCCGGCCGCGCTGGCGCAGGACGGCGAGCGCAGGCGCCGCGGCGGGGAGCCCTCGCGCACTCTGGAACGTACCTGCGGATAGTTCCCGACGTAGGCCGCGTCCCGCCGCGCGCCGGCCGCGCTGGCGCAGGACGGCGAGCGCAGGCGCCGCGGCGGGGAGCCCTCGCGCACTCTGGAACGTACCTGCGGATAGTTCCCGACGTAGGCCGCGTCCCGCCGCGCGCCGGCCGCGCTGGCGCAGGACGGCGAGCGCAGGCGCCGCGGCGGGGAGCCCTCGCGCACTCTGGAACGTACCTGCGGATAGTTCCCGACGTAGGCCGCGTCCCGCCGCGCGCCGGCCGCGCTGGCGCAGGACGGCGAGCGCAGGCGCCGCGGCGGGGAGCCCTCGCGCACTCTGGAACGTACCTGCGGATAGTTCCCGACGTAGGCCGCGTCCCGCCGCGCGCCGGCCGCGCTGGCGCAGGACGGCGAGCGCAGGCGCCGCGGCGGGGAGCCCTCGCGCACTCTGGAACGTACCTGCGGATAGTTCCCGACGTAGGCCGCGTCCCGCCGCGCGCCGGCCGCGCTGGCGCAGGACGGCGAGCGCAGGCGCCGCGGCGGGGAGCCCTCGCGCACTCTGGAACGTACCTGCGGATAGTTCCCGACGTAGGCCGCGTCCCGCCGCGCGCCGGCCGCGCTGGCGCAGGACGGCGAGCGCAGGCGCCGCGGCGGGGAGCCCTCGCGCACTCTGGAACGTACCTGCGGATAGTTCCCGACGTAGGCCGCGTCCCGCCGCGCGCCGGCCGCGCTGGCGCAGGACGGCGAGCGCAGGCGCCGCGGCGGGGAGCCCTCGCGCACTCTGGAACGTGTATTATGATCACAAAACCTTGCCTTTCATAATAACGACAACAACTTCAATATAACATGAATTTTTAAAGGGTGCACTAAACCATCTCACACCTCTCCCTTAAGGGCCTGTATTGAAAATTTTCGAGTTGTTTGAAACGCCATTCTGACCATACTAGCAGACAATGAGGCCTGATTTTCAGATATATGATTCTTGATTAATTGTTTGTTGATCCAATCAAATCGATACACGATTGCTTAAAACTTCCTCGATTGAAAAAAAATTCAAAGTTGCGTCCTAATTTTTAGATTTTTAACCAGTGTACGTAAGCAACATGAGATCAAGCGGCGAAACTTCGTTGAAATGATAATCTATTACTCGTCTTGAATCTGATTTTATAAAATATACTCCCTTCATAATAATATTTAGAATAATCCCATCATTACTGATTTCGCGTTTTTGAAAGCAAACGCCCCTTTCTGAGGTTGTTGTTTCCTTGTCTGTCAAACGTTGTTGGCGTAAGTTTGTCTCTGACGCGCGGACCGCCCATTGAGCTAATTCGGCGACCGGCCGTCTTCGAGGCAGGACCTATGTTCTTTACAATGTTCGCGATTACTTAAGTGTTGATTTGGGTTGTAAACTTTTTTGAATCACTGATATTGTCAAGATTAAACTATTGTGATGTTGTCTATGCTGGCTGCATTACTGGTCGTACAAAAAAACTCATACAGCGAGTGCAAAACGCATGCATTCGTTTGTTTCAGAGTCCCACCCCACTCCCATATCACTCCCTACTTGAACGCCGCTGGTCTGCTGAACATGCCTGCACGCAGACGGCTTCACCTCGCCACTCTTCTCTTTGGCATAGTGCGGTCTGGGGTCCCAGCATATTTGCTGAGTAGACTTGTATGGCCCAAGAGTGCGCGTAGGTGTAAGGCGATGATTCTGGTGCCAAAGCATCGGACCGCGGCGTTTCGAGGTAGCTTCAGGTTCGCGGCGTCCAAGTGTTGGAATGATCTCCCCCCACCTATCCAAGGAGCGTCTAGTAGGTATACCTTTAGGCGCCAGCTTAAGGGCTATTTGTTGACGCTCCAAAAATCCCAACCCTAACCCATCCTCCAGCACTTTATTTAATTTTTATCCATTTTATTTTTTAAACATCCCAACCGTTTCGCGTTTTTCACATTGTTTCTCATCCCATTGTGCTTGTGTCACATATTTAACAGATTTAGTATATTAATTATTTATTTATTATGTGTATACGTTTGTATCGGCAGTAGTCTTCTTTCTTTCTTATGTTATTCAGCGCCGCAAAATTACTTACGAATTATAATTATACACCAGTATATGTAGGCCTACGGCGCCATTCAACCCGAAACGTGCCGGAGGTCTTTTTGTAATGGGCATGGGCGCTCCTAGAATCGCACTCACACATGCGCAATAAATTTATAATGTGTGCTAAGCAGTTACCTCACATTAAAACTTTTTGCTGAAAATGTTTCTATCGGGTGTTGTGATTGAAAAATACTGGCCGTATTAATACCTAAATTTAAGTGTCAAAGTTCTACAGAATATCACAGCTTATAACAGAGCAGTCAGATAAATAAGAAATATTTTCATTTACCTACAAGTTGTGATAAATTGTAGATTGTGCGAGTGATTTAGTATTTTTCTTTGGACATTTCAATACACAAAAATAATTTAAACAAGTTCATCTGAAAAGTGGGACTTGCTTCAATTTCCGTGGTTCTATGGCAACTTTCGGGCTACCGCTGTAAACATATACTTACTTTTACCCTCTAGTTTTTTTTTTCATATGAGCAAAGGAACTGAGCTACGGCGTCGCTACGACGCTCATTTCATGCTCATAATGTCACATCACATTCAGCGAATATTTCATTATTTTGGTACATACAATGAATTATCTGCCACAACTTACTCTACACTTGGTCTAGTAAAGTTTAAATATATAGAAATGTGTAATAAGCGATTTTCAAACAGATGAAGACTCCATGACGTCGGGACCGAAATGAAAGGGAAGAATGTATCGCATGACATAACTGATCTCTTCTCGATGAGCGTCAAATTTCTCTACTGTCACGCTAGGTGACGTGACGTGAGCGGAACGCGTGTGTTTGTGTGTGTAACATGTATAAAAACGAGACTTTTAATGCGGGGAGCAGGCCGCGGGCGGGTGTTAGGGCGTGGCTTAAAATACCTAATGTTGATGCTTGGCAGGGCCTTAATTTTTGATTTATTTAAGAGTAGTATTCCACTTGTCAAATTTTGGATCCAATCACTGACCAAATTTCTTCGCCGTTCCTCATATATTTGATGAAATCATCCAATTTCTTTAGTCAAATGCACACTAGACAAAGATCTTAAGAACAGCCGACGTTCTGGTCGTTAGTAGTCTAATAGTACATTACGTACCTAGGGCGGTGAATTCGTGAATGGCCCAGATCATAGATGTTTGTGGCCCGAACCGAAGGTAAGAGCGATAAATATGCGATCTGGAGCTTTACGAATTACCGCCCGTGGTAAATACACAATTTTACGTCTTCATCTGGCCACAATGCGAGTTTTACCGTACACGCAGCGTGCAGTAAAACTCGCATTATGGCCAGGTGTGACGTAATAGTACATTGTGATACAAGTGAGGTATGTTGATAATTACATCAGAGGCGGAATTATCACGCGAACCGCAGGTGAGCGTGATAAGAGAGCCGAGGAAAAAAAAGCTGTACATTCTGTACAACCCGGTTAGTTTAAGAATGCACCGTGTGCATGCATACATCTTGCTGCAAGGTGGCAACGTGACTTAATCGGGATATAACCATAACACACAAGTATCGTAATGTTATTAAACACGCGTGTTTAATATCCAGGATTATGAGCCTAAAAGCGACACAATAAGAGGTACGTTACGAGCAATTGTGTTGAAAAAGATGTTACCTCATGCCGTCCTTGCTCCTCGAAGGCGAGTTGTTGGAAGGAGAGCGGCTGTGCAGCCGCGCGGTGGGCGTGGCGGCCAATAGACGCTCCGATACACTGGTGTTGCTAGGCGACCGGCTCCTCAAGCGACCTAGATAAGATAATATGGATTAATGATGGAGAAAAAAACTTGCCAAATCATGATAATGAGCCAGCGCCTGTCTTTGTTATAGTTTTAAAGCCCGCTTTAAAGCGATGCTTTGATTTGATTCGAACACGCCCCCTAGACAGAGACACGCTGATGCCTTCCGCGCACGAGGAAAGGAGATATCGAGGGTTGCGTGGTGAAACCCGATAAGTCGGCATAATGGAGTTTTGAAAAAAGAACTATATGTAAATGCAATAAAACTGAAATTTCTGACAGCTGTTAACTCGACTTATCGGGTTTGACCACGCACCCCTCGATATAACACTCTCCGAGAATGGCTTTTTTGGACAAATTTCGATAAATACCTAACTTAGAGACGTTTTATTTAAATTTCATAAAGTGACATTTTAGATGAGATAAAATACTATACTCGTAGTATTAACTTGCTTGTGTCGTAAAATAATGTATCGTTTGAGTAGGCTGAGTAAAGTAAGGAAACTACAGACACAACTTTGGTTTTTTTATCTATCGAGGAAATTTTAAGCAATCATGTACAGATAAACAGTCATATTATAGTCAAGAATCATACATCTGAAAATCAGACCTTATTGTTTCTTAATCTAGTCAGAAGGGCGTTTCAAAGCACGCGATAATTTCCAATGCACAGCCTTAAATCTGGCAAAAGTTAAATAAATATGTGGGGACAATTTTACACAAATCGACCTGGTCCCAAACTAAGCAAAGCTTGTACTATGGGTACGCATAGTAATGCGACGACGATACTTATATAGATAAATAAATACTTATATTCATAGAAAACATCCATGACTCAGGAACAAATATTCCTGCTCATCACACAAACAACTGCCCTTATCAGGATTCGAACCCAGGACCTCTGGCGTCGTCCGGGTCACTACCAACTAGGCAAAAGCGGTCGACATATGGATTAATGATAGTGAAAAGATCTTGCCACTTCATTATGCTGAGCCAGTGCTTATGTTTGCTATAGTTTTAAAGCCCGCTTTAAACATGGCTACATTTATTGCGCTTGTATCGCTTTCACCCGTTTGACAACTTCGTACGGCAGTTTAAACAATACGTTAAAGCGACACGGTACACGGTGTTTAGGCTGTAGAAATAATTACAAGGGTTGAATATATTACAGGAAAGAATTATGTACATATTATAAACAATAGGTAGACACGGTAATAGAGAGATCTCTCAGGGACCGAAGTTCAATGAGAGTTATTTGGATATTATATTTACGCAACTGATCTAAGAAATTACGATAGCGCGATGCACAACTCGTCAGATATGTCTGAGGCTCTAGAATAAGTTTTACCGAAACGAAACGTTACGACCGCGTTTGCGTTTAGCTGTCAAATCCCATACAAATTGAGGGTATAACGCAAACGCGATCGTAAAGTTTTGTTTCGGTAAAATGTATACTAGAGCCCCAGGAGTGACGCCACAAGTCCCCTGTGAAACGTACAATAAAATTAAGGCCTATTGTCCACGTAAACCGCACGTCATGCGCACGCTTTCGTCAAATGACGATTGCAAGACGAACGCTTGCCTCTTGCGCAGAAACCTTCAAAACTGTGTCCACGGAGCGGCAACGTCGCTTTAGCCGCTCGTCATGCGTTCGTTGCCGCTCCATGGACAGTTTTGAAGGTTTCTACGCAAGAGGCAAGCGTTCGTCTTGCAATCGTCAAATGGCGAAAGCGTGCGCATGACGTGCGGTTTAGGTGGACAACAAGCGTAAATGATCAGTGAGTATACCCGTGGAGTTGTTTGGTGAGTGCGGCCGCGTCCTGCTGGTGGAAGGGGCCTGCGCGTGCGCGCCCAGCGCGGCCGTAGTGGGCGAGTGCAGCAAGCCGTCTTCCGGGAACCCTGCGGAAATAATAAATGTTAGGGGACAATCTTACACAAATCGACCTAGTCTCAAACTAAGCAAAGCTTGTACTATGGGTACTAGACGACGATAAACATACTTATCTACTTATAAATAAATACTTAAATACATATAGAAAAAAATCCATGAGTTTAGAAACAAATATTGGTCATCATCGAACCCAGGACCTCTTGCTTCGTAGGCAGGGTCACTACCAACTAGGCTAAAGCGGTCGTCAAGCAATGAAAACAAGTGTGATATAAAGTGATCCAACTTTAGAAACCAGCAACAGTGTGAATTGGCGAACAATGCCAGTCAACATGCCATTTTGATAGTACTAATTTTATTTGAGTTACATTACATTAGTAGCTGTGAGAGGTGGCTAAGCGTTGGGCAAGGAAAATATCCACCAATTGGGGTTCAGCAGTTCTACATACAAAACGCACACATTTTACAACTTCGCTACGCATCCTCACTCCGCTTTGGTGGACGGATATCAAGGGGTGGATGTTCGCCTTAATATAGCAAATTTAGTACGTGAAGTTCCTCGTTACTAGCAAGCGCAAAAACGTCAAGTCATTACTGTAAAGTTTCAGCGGCCAGGAAAGTGTATGAAATTCCATTACTGTATAATTTTTTACCTTTTAACAAAGACTGCAAACAGCCAAATGCTCATATGTCTAAAGTCCTGGCAATTTGTCGCATCAACTTTTTTTAGTTAGAATGAAACGTATTTTAGACTGTCTCTTTCCAACTATTGCACGTTGGTGTGACAAATTTGTAGTGTACTTAAATTTACCTGCGTTTTCTTCTTTTGTAACTGGACGAAGTAACGTTTTTAAAAATGCCTCAAATAGTTTTCAATAAAGAAATATATATTAACTAAATAAAAGACACAACTAACTAAAATGGGTTTAGATTTGAATCTCAGTTATATTCATTTCACCCTGTCCCCTGCACTGCTATTCAGAAAATAGCAATTGTTGCCCTCAAATCCGCTGATAACTTCGAGATTCAACTTAAGAGTCCGCAGTAAGCTCGATTCTCCATACAAACGTAGTTACGCTCTCATTTTATAAGTACGTGTTGGATTGTAACGAAACTTTGCATGTTCAATGACATGAGGTATATCCAGGTCTGTAATTAGTTTATGTAGCTTTAGATACCATAGTAAAAAGAAATACAGCGAATTTAAATTTTTCATACAAAACTTGTTTTTCCTGTATTTCGCTGGTTTTATAAACTGGAACCATATAAACTAATTACAGATATAGATATACCTCATGTCATTGTATATGCAAAGTTTCGTCACAATACAACACGTACTTTTATAATGAGAGCGTAACTACGTTTGTATCGGAGGTAAAATTCGGCCGAACTTACTGCGGACTCTTAAGAATTATATTGTACGATGTTTCGCTTCACTAGGGAGTCAACTTATCGCCCTCGCCGAAAATATGAAATATATAATTTAGCTCCCTCGAGACACAATCCACTGTACCTCCATTGTCGCTGCTGTCCGCCGCGCTGGCCGCCCCGCGCCAGCAGCCGGCGCCCGCGTCCACGCGCACGGTGGGCGTCGGCACCTCCGCCCAGTGCCCGTTCGCCCCCCACCCGTTCCCGTTCTCCCATTTCTGCCCGTTCTGCTCCCACTTTTGACCGGTCTCCTCCCAATTCTGCCCGTTCTGCTCCCATTTCTGCCCGTTCTCCTCCCAATTCTGCCCGTTCTGCTCCCATTTCTGCCCGTTGTGCTCCCACTTTTGACCGTTTTCGTCCCACTTTTGGGTGTTCTCGTCCCATTTTTGCGAGTTCTCGGCCCAGTTTCGCACGTTATTGGAGTTGTCTACCCATGTTTCTCGTTCCTGCTGGTAAATCAATGAGACATATCAGCTTAATCACAATACTTGTTTAAAAATGAATAACAAAACCTCTTTATCCGCTGCCAAATTCGATTCTCCTTTGCACTCATGATTAAGAACCGCGAAACTTGCGAACGTTATTCGACCTAAAAGACGTGAGTTCATTATATTTTAATTTTGGAAACTCACGGGAGTTTTCTATATAAATTTAGAATGACAAAGGTTGGACCAAATGAAAATAGTATGTACAGTCAGCATCAAAAGAAACTGCGCAAACGAAGACGTCAATAGTCTTTATTAAAAGGCAATAAGAGGTTTTGACGTCTTCGATTGAGCAGTTACTTTTGATGCTGACTGTACGTGTAATTAGTTCTTTGGGTCAATTTCTATTAGAAAGCTCATATATGTTTTATCAATTTTATCATAATTGATCCCAGACAGAAAAAAATAGTATTTTATGCAATTGTTACATAGTGTATGCTTTTTCAGTCGAGTACAACATTTAGGTCACGAAGCCTGCTGAGTGGCCTAATTAAGGTACGAGACTTAAAAGCTAATTATATAACTATTGTATACAATACTTTTTCTACGAGCCAACTGAACTAATTAAACAAACTTGGTATCTAAGGTCGTTCGGTCTTCAGGCAAAACTGCTTCAGTTTGGCCTGACCGGATCACGACGAAATTCGCTCAGTTCTGCTGTAACGTTTGTACAGTTAAGACGTGTGTGACGAACTTCTCAAATTGTTTATTTTTTTTGTAATCGTGTCACAACTTGCATTTGGATCAATGTTAAATCAACTGACACAAAAATATACGACCTACACATGCACGCAGCGTGGCGCTCGAGCGCTAACCAAAGAAGTAAAGTAAGTAATTGAAGCGATCGGCCGGATTGCGCCTACACACGGTCAGGCAAATCTTTTAAAATTCGTTCAGTCGCCTGATGCGACCTGATGCTGACCTTAAGGCCAAATTGCACATACACGGTGCGGATTTGTATCCGGTCAGTTAGAACTGAAGGCAAAACTGATCATGTATGGCAGGCTTAAGTCCTGCTGAAACGAAGTGCAGCCAACGGCTTAGTATTCGTTGATGTCTTTTCTTCTGTAGCTAAGACGAGTGTCTATTGGTCAAATTCATTATGTATTCCCTAAGGCGTTGCAAGAAGGTTAAGTGAAGTCAGTTTGTTAGTGAACAAATGCAACAAAATTTTGAACCAGTTAACTTCAACCGATTGAGCTGAAATTTTGGGTATAAGTATAGTTTGGATGTCAACTAAATATTATGGTGCCATCGAGCTGATCTGATGATGGAGTCAGTTTTTAACCGACGTAATTGAGTGTGGGCTCGTTAGAATCGTCTCAATGAGTAGTTGATGACGGTATACAGAAAAGTACAGTTAACAATAAAAGCTTTTATCGAACGTGAAATTTTTGACTTTACAAAATACCGCCCGTGGTGCGTACACAATTTTACGTCTTCTCCTGGGTGTGAAGTGAGATTTCCCGCTGCGTTCGTGGGCGGTAAATATCGCTTATCGCCCAGAGTGACGTAATAGTACATTGTTTAACGAGGGGCGTAAGTGGAATATTGCGAACAAGAGTCTATCAGAACAAGAGTCTATCTTTTGATGACTCGAGTTTGCAATAAGTATTCTTACGCCCGTGTTATACGCAATGTTTTTCATCACATTTGCGAGGAAACAAATACATTTTAGATGAAATTAATACAAATCGTAATAAAAACTGCGACATGTCAGTTGTCCATTTTGTTGAATTTGACGTGAGGCGCGTATGGCAGAGACCCTCCGGTATACAGCCACGATTTGAAAACACTTAAAAACATTTTACATAGACACTAAAGAACTACATATTAAATCTGTAAATAAATCTGTTAAACATGTTTTAGTAGTGTTTTTAAGTTTAAATATATTTATAAATACGTTTTCAGACATCGTATTTGATATAAAACCTCTTTGCTTTGTAACTGCCGTATGAGTGACAGATACAATTTAAGAAAAAAACCATTACGCCCGTGGGCGTAATATAGGCTATTACAGCTCTGTATGTCTGCGCATTATGAAGCCCGTTTCGAGCAAGTGTGATGAAATAGTACATTACGTACCTAGGGCGGTGAATTCGTGAATGGCGCAGATCGCAGGTGTTTGCGGCCCGAACCGAAGGTGAGGGCTATAAATACGCGACCTGGGGCTTTACGAATTACCGCCCATGGTAAGTACACCATTTTACGTCTGTATCTGGCCACAATGCGAGTTTTACCGTACGCGCAGCGTGCAGTAAAACTCGCATTATGGCCAGGTGTGACGTAAATGCATTAACCTGCCACTGGTCGGCGGGCGGCTGCGCGGGCAGCGTGAGCCGCGCGCCGGGCGTGCTGCTGCGCCGGCGCCGCGCCAGCAGGCCCGAGCCCGAGCCCGAGCGCGAGCCCGAGCCCGAGCCCGAGCGCTTGTGCTCCGGGACCGCATACGTCGCTTCCACTGCAAGTTACACTCATGTTATCGCACATACAGAGCAGCAGCGTAAGCACACCACTAGCTCTCAGACTAAGGAAAAGTATAGAAGCATAAAGCATTACTGAAATTAGTGAAGCCGATTTTTACTTATAAGCACAGGGCCCCGCACACATAAAGAACTCGAAACGAGTGATCTTGACAGCTGCGACACGTACTGGTGAGTCTGTGCATGGTGTACTTTGTGTAGCGTGAGCGTGTGCTTACTTAAAACACAGACCAGTAAACCTATAGACGTCGCTTACTCGGGCGACCCCCGCTGCCACACATACGGTGAATTCACCCTATATTTGAGACACGCCCCCTTTACTAAGTTCAGTCTGCGGACGGCGTTTGCGCAAGTAACATCGTTACAAAACGCATTATTATTGCGTAAATTTGTGTGGAAAAATCACTAAAATTTCAAGTGTGCAAAAAGACGGTCTATCAATTTCACAGGTAAGCCGATTTTAAGAAAATTACATAATAAATAAGCGAGTTTTTATATTAAGTTCTGTGTAGACCGTGCTCGGGGCTCGTTGATGTCTTTTAACAGAAGTCTCTTTCTATCCCGCTGCACAGAATAGTCGCTCCTTCCTTGGATTGCATTAGGCAAAGTAGGTAGTCATGTCCATAGTATGTATTCGTTTACTATCGATAAGATAATTAACGGAAGACGCAATACATCGTAAGTAATTTGAAAATAGCAAAATATTACATATCATATGCAAAATATTTGTGCGCAGTTCACAGTTATTTATATACTTAATGTGGTAAATGATCTGGTGTTGTATAATTAAGTATTCAAAGCATGTTAGCTAAAATGTCCAACCATAAAGGAAATGTGGACTGACGCTACAAAACGACCACCTGATTGGTTGGTTTCCTTCCCCAAGCAGTGTCATATGTTCTTGGCACTTTAAATCAGAATATTTTAAATTGCCGACGTCTAATCATAGGCGACTACGACTAATATTTCCAAATGCCGTGCCTACGCTTCACTTACCAACTGTGTTGAGTATTGTTGACGTGTATTTTTGATTATTCAACCAATTTTTTTTTATTTGATCTAACTAAGCTATGATATTATTAAACTTATCTCTCGAAAACTCTCGAGCGTCTAGCTTGAAATCAATGTTTTGAAAGTTAAATCTACCCTGTCTAAAATCTAAAATTGGGTTTACGCAAATGTCCATTGAAAATATAAATTCTTCTAGGTCTTATGTAAAGATAGTGGTGTTTCGGAAAGTCCACACACTATTATTCTATTGGTAACGAATGCAGCACTGTCATGTCATGTAGCACCGTTTATGTCAACAACAGAGGTTAGTTTAAAGTCTAAATAAGAACATTTTGATCATTCCGCGCCGCCTCGCTTTCTCTGTCTCTGTTAGTCAAGGATAGGTAAATCGGAAATTTAAAACCAGAAATAAAACTGTTATCTTATAAGATTAACATTTCTTTTTGTTTCACGCCCTACTTTGTACAGTCAGCATCAAAAGTAACTGCGCAAACGAAGCCGTCAAAAATCTCTATTAGAAGGTAATAAGAGCTTTTGACGTCTTCGATTGTGCAGTTACTTTTGATGCTGACTGTACAACGTATTCTTTAATAAATGCAAAATTAGAATATATTTATATATTATTTCAGAATCGAGAGTGTAATCCATTGTACTTGCTTCTATTTCAACATAAATATGTCAGATAAAGATAATTTATGAGTAAAAAAGTAATGTCCTAAACGTACTAATAAATAAAAACAAACATTTATGTTTGTTTTACATTTTGTCTCGCAATATATTATTGTATTTTAACGCGTGGTAACGCGACTGCTGAATATATTTTTGATTATTATACAGTATAATCATTCTAATTATTATTACTGGTACTACTTTATAGAATCAGATAAAGTATCGCATGTGTCCCATCACTACAGGCAGGCACGTGTTACGCGCGGCCTTGAATGCACCAATCACAGCGCACTAGTCGTCTCCCGCGCTCCGCAAGCTTGGCAACTTTGTTTATAAGTAAAAATTAGGCTAAGCGGGGTCTTTAGGATATATGGTCTGTGACTTATAATGCATGGTTAAAAACCGGCTTCGCTAGGTTGTTCGTAATGCCCCGTATAAAGTAAAGTCTAGTGCATAAAGTAAAATCTTCATAGAAGACCAAAGCAATCGGTACAACAGCCACACGTGCAACTTTAACTTCATACATTAAACTCTTTATTTTTATTTAAGTATTCTTAAACCAAGGCAAGGATACCAAAAACCAAAGTACACAATAAAACTTCATAAAATAAACTTAGTTTTTAATTTTCATCATCAAGTGAAAAGTAGAGTGTACAAGTCGTCCATAAAACCCATTTTACACTCGATTTAATAAACGTCTCGCGTAAGATGGTGCGTTTTATGCACTTGTTGTACAATCTACTATTTAACTTCTCATGCTCGAAAAGTGTGTCATATTAGGCTTAGATAGCGGGGCTAAAGTAGCACATTTAGCGCCTAGGGAAAATACGTCTACATATTTATGTTTTTACAACATTTTAATTTGACCAATCAAAACACTTCAGCATATTAAATCTACCAATCACAACTTATTAAAAAAGCATTTGTATTTGCTATCAATTAATCAGAATACAGCTATTAAAATCGACCAATCAGGAAACTTCAAATATTAGGCGTTTTTTATTCCCAAATTCACAATCATTAAATAGTACATTACGTACCTACAGCGGTAAATTCGTGAATGGCCCAGATCGTAGGTGTTTGTGGCCAGAACCAAGGTGAGGGCCATAAATATGCGATCTGGGGCTTTACGAATTACCGCCCGTAGTGAGTACACAATTTTGCGTCTTCATCTGGCCAATGCGAGTTTTACCGTACGCGCAGCGTGCGGTAAAACTCGCATTATGGACAGGTGTGACGTAATAGTACATTACGTACCTAGGGCGGTGAATTCGTGAATGGCCCAGATCGCAGTTGTTTGTGGCCAGAACCAAGGTGAGGGCCATAAATATGCGATCTGGGGCTTTACGAATTACCGCACGTGGTAAGTACACAATTTTACGTCTTCATCTGGCCACAATGCGAGTTTTTCCGTAGGCGCAGTGTGCAGTAAAACTTGCATTATGGCCAGGTGTGACGTAAAAAAAATAAACGACTCTGACCGTCTATAGCGTTCAAACGTTCAAGCGTGGTTGGCTGCATACATGGCATAAGCTATGAGATTGAGCGGGATAGACTGCTGTCTAACCCGCTTTATCATATGCAGTTGCTTTTCGCCGCGCTCGGCCGTTTGGACACGCTTATAGATTGTCAGTGGCGTTTAATTAGTAGTGTCCACGTGGTGTCAATATTTTTTTATGTGTCATGGCCGTTTATTAAAAAAAACCACATGTCACTAAAGGCCAAATTGAACAATCCCTTCGCTTTAGAATTTATTATTGATTCAGGGTGACCACTATTTACTATAACCAAAATTCCCTGACTTTTCCCGGTTTTCCAGTCGTTTTTTCAAGTTTTTCCCTGACCATAATCTTAAATGTAATAAATATAAAATATATAATTGGGATACATTTTTGAGTTTTTGCAGAATTATCTGCTAGCAAATTACAAAAACGGAAATAATAAGACGTAGTATCTGAATAGCTCAGTTGGTAAGAGCGAAAGCATAGTTAGACGGTAGTCGTGGGTTCACATCTTACGTCAGGTGACGTTATTGTACTGTTTCATTGTATTTATAAATTGTAATTTGCTATCAGACAGTTCTACAATTACCCAATAATTAATTTAATTTTTGACCATTTTTGGAAAACCAATTAAAACAGTACCTCTGACTACTGAATTTATTGGATACGTTAAATGTATCATATATAATATTATCCAGCGAGAAATACTAAATGGAACACTTTACGCGGGCCTTAACCGTATTAGTAATCTGCTTCATATCCTGAGAGCCGGTTATTTTTGACAAATATGTCCAACACTTTATCGAGCCTCTCTCGTCGTCGGAATTCTGCATTGACTGCGATTGCGGGATCGAAACAAGATATTCCCTTAGTCAAAGCATACGAAAGTGGGGATGTTTGGCACAATGACACGCAAAATTCTATCAGATTCTTTCGACATTCTTGAGGAAAACGCAAGATATGCGCGGCTATTTCGAAAAGCATTCTTTACAGCGAAGCCCAAGTCGATTTCTTTCGCGATTATCAGATTAGACTCCCTTTTCAAGTCAATCGACGTGATATTAGTGGCAGAATCCAATACATCCGCTTTAACAACTCTTTGCATGTTTTTTTTTTCAGTGTGGCCAAAAGTGATTCGTATAAAAGTGGAGCAAGTGGTGCGTCGGATTGAAATAATGTTAAAAATGGCTCCACTTGCACGGCCACCGATTGAAAAAAGGCCAAGTTGTCTTCCAAGCAGCATTTACTAAAGCTTGCGCTGTCAGGTGCTTTGTTTTCGTTTTTAATTCCCTGCACATATTATTCAACGTTTTGCGTATAAATTTAACAACGCTAAAGTTCTCGAGCGAACGTACTGCACAACACTTTAATGGAACTCGAGCCTGAAAACCTTGTAGTTTCACGTCGCGCAGGCGCAGGGCTATAGCAGAACGTACAACCGGCGGGATTTCCGAGTAATACAGTGGCACGTGCGCCGCCGAATTTACCTATTATTAACCTATTATAGTAGATATATAATGTTTGGAGATGGTAAAATTTTTTTTTTTTTTATTAGGTACAATACAGAGACAATTTTTATTCCCTGACCTCTATTAAATTTCCCTGACAATTCCCTGACTTTTCCATGACTAACGAAATTCCCTGACTTTCCCCGGTTTTCCAGAAAGTGGCTACCCTGTTCAAGTTGAATCTTTGTTTTTACTATTTTCTCGTAGGCGAAGTGAAAAGTAGAGTATAACTCTGGTTTAAAAGGCATATATACTACCCCTTGAAGAATTTTCCCTCACTTCGCTCGGAAAAATAACCATCTCGTGGTAATATGGCTCATTTTAGACCCTCGTCAAAGAATCAACTATTTTTCTTGGCTCGAGCACTAGTTAAGATCGGCGTATGATCGCTACCGCCATTTTATTGCTATAATAAGACATCCATCGCGTTCTGACGCGTATGATAAATATCCAGTCATAAGTAATAAAATGGCACTCAGCATAAGCCCGCTGATATGTGTTATTTTCGACTTTTTTTTTATAGAGTGAACTCCATGTAACCGTGTAACCATTGAGCATTGTCGCTAGTTGAAGTCCCGAACTAGTCAACGTATTCATGGTCACACTATTCCATCAAGTTCGCTCTATAGAAAATTTAATCAAAAATACTACAATTCGATACATACATTGTCATTGTGTTGGACTTGGGTTCTTCGGAGCTAGTTTTCCTAATACGTGTAATTTACAACGCAATTCTAAAGCTCTACTTTGGATGGGGTTCTGTGGGGGTAACTATTTACTTACAAATGTAATAATACAAGTGTATGGCTGAAAACAATAAACAAGTGTTAGGTATATAATTCAAGATGTTTGTGGAGACTGTTTTGAGTCATGCTTTTATGGCCCCCGGGGGCCACAAGATCATATGCAATTACAAAAAATGGACACAAATAAGTGTCGAAACCCACTGGTTCCCCTAGGAGCCAAGTGATTCGAAGTGTAAGATACAGTGTGTGTACAGTACGGCAGTGGAGAGTTCACTTAAACGAATTTGCTAAAAGCTAGGGTACCCGGCTGGTAGGTTAATGTTCCCTAGGGTAAACTCAACACCGCGATTTCATCATTATCATCATATCAGCCCAAAGACGTCCACTGGACATAGGCGGAACCCAAAGAGTGCCACAATGACCGGTCCTGCGCCACCCGCATCCAGCGGACTCTCGCTACCTTTACCAGGCCGTTAGTTCACCTTGTGCGGGGACTCACGCTGTGTCCCAACCGCCAGAAACCATCAGCCTCGGTGTCATCGGTTCTACACCACCATTTACTCTTTAATGAAGATGCTTGGTCCCGTAAGGCCAGTAGTAGTTAAAATATAAACATATCATACCAGAGTTCATGGCATTGAGTCTGTCTCTCAGCGAGTCCTGTGTGTGGAGTGAGGGAGACCTCAGCTGCTCGGCCGTTGGCGTCTTACTCCTCCCAAGCTGGGTGTTAGCAGCGGCCGCTGAAAATACAATATACTGAAGTCATTCGGTCCATAGCCATTATAAAGCATTTTTAGACCAAATTAATAATGGTTTTAGTTTCATTTTATGCAGATACAAATATTACGCGGAATGTCGCTAATGAATATTAGCTGTCCAACTGGATAAATACCGCCAGACCTTGCAGAAGAACATAATAGAACCACTACTTGGTGTGTGGGTATTTGGTGTTATGTTCCTGGTGGTCGGGACCTGCATAATGTCTCTAGCTGTCAGCACAAGGAATCCTCAAATCAATAAAGGATCGACAGCCGGTTTGTGATGCTTCTGGTGTCACAATCGTCCTTAGGCGACGGTGTTTGCATAGGGAGTATGCCACCGGCCCAGTATAAAAGAAATGTGATTTGTTACTGTTGGTGGCCGACACGCGCGTGGCGGAGCGGCTGCGCGGAGCTCTCGCGGGGGCGCCGTCCCGCCGCCACACGCGGATCGTGGTCTCGTGCATGGCTGGGCAGTCCTTCAGCACCTGGAGTGTTTCATGGTTCTAGAAGCGTAGTAGCGGCAACTGGACCAGCGGCTTAACAAGTTCGCAACCAAGAACCCGCCTAGCGGGCACTCGTGATGCTTGCCATTGAAACCCGCTGGGCGGGCAGTAGTATGAACTTACACGCTTAGCGAATTCTGTCGATTTCTGGTGAATTGTTCCATTTTTAGTCCGGTTGTGAAAGTGTAACTGACACTCCTGCCCGCGAAAGGCATAAGGGACGCGGGACGTGGGTTCGAGTCCCACCAGGACTTAAGTAAAGTAACGCCTGATTACGTCAATTTCCTGAGGGCTTGTTTGACCAGATTCTGGCAAGATTCGAGCCGTCAACTTGACCTTGACCCAACCTTGACCTTTTCTTTTTAATAAGGACTAACTACTTTTTTTGGGGCTTGAGCCCCTAGAATTGATCCGATAGCACCCTTACTTTACTACTGAGAATGAATAGCGCCCCATAAATCGATGCAATCAAGTCCGAGTTGTTCACGCAGACTACCTTCAAATTTTTATTTTCTATCAAATCTGTATTTTCTTACAAAATGCGTAGTTTGAATGAAGTTGACATACCTGCACGACGCGTTGGTGCGGCGCGTGTCGTACATCGGTTTCCCCTATTTGCAGCAATAAGTCCCCCTCGCGCAGACCCGCGCCCGAGCATCGCGAGCGGTCCAGCACCTGAATGAACCAAACAGATAGTTTTATATATCAATGAACACAGACTATTTGGAGTCCAAAACCTTATGCTATTTAAGTTCTAAGAGGATATACGGACTCGCAGTCCATACAAAAACTTACATTACGAGCCGCGATAGTCCCCTATTTGCTCTTTCGAATTTCCTCTGAAAGGGTGGCAATTGCTTCCTCTAAAATAGCGTTTCCTAGCAGTAGCTGAATTAGCTGCCGTAAAAAGGTGAGATATGAAGAGGAGGCTAGATGGTCTCACCTTCTTCACCTTCTGGCCGTGCACGCTGTCCGCGATGGTGAACCCGAACCCGGCCGCGCCGCGCCGCAGCGTCAGCACTAGCTCGCGGCCCGGTTCCGTCTGCCCGTTGTTGCTTAGTTGCTCTGGAAACAAACGTTTTTTCTATTATTTTTACCACGACGGTGGTAAACTAGCATACGACTCGCCTGACGCATCGCTACAATAAACATAAGCGGACTTTGGCGGACTCGACGAGTAACATGTCGTGGTCGACGGAGACTCCAGGTTACACCTGGGTGACCTAGTTACCTGCAGCCTGCGCCTGGTCTGAGGAGCTGAGCGCGTCCAGGTCGAAGGAGCGCGACAACAGCCGGCGCTGGCCCGGGCTGGGGGCCGTGTCCGCATCGTCGCGGCCAACGCTCGTGGTCGACGGAGACTCCAGGTTACACCTGGGTGACCTAGTTACCTGCAGCCTGCGCCTGGTCTGAGGAGCTGAGCGCGTCCAGGTCGAAGGAGCGCGACAACAGCCGGCGCTGGCCCGGGCTGGGGGCCGTGTCCGCATCGTCGCGGCCAACGCTCGTGGTCGACGGAGACTCCAGGTTACACCTGGGTGACCTAGTTACCTGCAGCCTGCGCCTGGTCTGAGGAGCTGAGCGCGTCCAGGTCGAAGGAGCGCGACAACAGCCGGCGCTGGCCCGGGCTGGGGGCCGTGTCCGCATCGTCGCGGCCAACGCTCGTGGTCGACGGAGACTCCAGGTTACACCTGGGTGACCTAGTTACCTGCAGCCTGCGCCTGGTCTGAGGAGCTGAGCGCGTCCAGGTCGAAGGAGCGCGACAACAGCCGGCGCTGGCCCGGGCTGGGGGCCGTGTCCGCATCGTCGCGGCCAACGCTCGTGGTCGACGGAGACTCCAGGTTACACCTGGGTGACCTAGTTACCTGCAGCCTGCGCCTGGTCTGAGGAGCTGAGCGCGTCCAGGTCGAAGGAGCGCGACAACAGCCGGCGCTGGCCCGGGCTGGGGGCCGTGTCCGCATCGTCGCGGCCAGCGCTCGTGGTCGACGGAGACTCCAGGTTAAACCTGGGAAAGACCAGTATTCGAATATAAGAGGGGTACAATGGCTTGGCGACAATTGACACTGACAGCTTACTGATAGCGTACCACCTTCGCATCAACAAATCAGGGATAATCCTTAGACAAATCCTGTCTTCTTAAAACTAGTTTGTTTTTTCACCTGGTCCTCAAAGCCCTCGTCAGTTGCTGCATGGCCACAGCATCCGAGGAGGCGGGCGTGGTGGCGTCCACCGCCAGAGTGCTCAGCACCCGCGTGTTGGGGTCATCCGAGTCGAACGACAGCGGGTAACCTGGGAATAGAATAAATGGTAAGTTTACCACTGCAAACTGGTAGATTTTCTGGTGTTATAGAAACCTGACATTTTGGGAGGGAACTTATAAGGAAGACAACATACTTAATATATCTTGCCCTTAATAGTATCCTAATGACCGGGGGCTCATACAAAAGAAAGAAAGAGTTGTGACTTTCAATAATCAATTTTAAAAAAAATCGGATGATTATCATAACATATTTTCCATTTCTTACATCTGAATCTTCATCGTCACTCGCGTCGTCGGATCAATAACTAATAAGTTGTCTCACTCGCACTGTGAAAATTAAAAAGAGGAGGGTAGATGTCGTCGCGCCGTCAGTTATGTTAGCCCTGCTCATCATACCATCGTACGTGATGACGAGGTCGGGTGTTACATGGGTACCTAGAGAGTGCCTCACTATCGTTGCAGTGTAATATGGAATATCTACTGACCTCTGACGAGATGCAAGGCCACGCTGCTACCCGGAGCGATGTTCTGGAACATCTGGGCGACTTGCGCGTGAGACAGTCCTCGCACGCTGAGTCCGCCGACGCCTACTAACACATCGCCTGGTCGTAGGGCACCTAGCAACGTAAATAAATAATAATAAATATATTTATTTAATTTAATAGAAGGGGATAACAAAATGTATGAGATGAGCAAAAGAGATAACAACTAAATAAATATATATATATCAGGTGTGAAAATATTTTTGTGCTGTGGCCCCCATCCAACCAAAGTTCATCCAATATCGAGTATGGCATAATATGGAAGAGGCAAGTGTAGAAAGAGACAGCGGACCTACGCTGATCATAATGGTTTAGAGTTATAGTGCTTGACATATAACTTCCATAACCATAAGGTGACATCTGTCATTTAACGGTCATCCCAAAATTATTTATAACCTAAAATCGTAGACTTTATAAAATGTACTGGCGTGACGCAGGACACTGTGCCCAATCAACTTCAAAAGCAGTATAGTCTTTGTTTACTATCTTTCTACAAGATCGTGCATTCTTACACGATCACAGATACGCATACAATGAGAACAATGGCATTGGCGCGTAGACAATCACTTCTACTATTACCAAACGCTATATGTGGGAGCGAGACACCTTTTGCACTTTCCTGGCACGAGTGATGCGACAGATTGCGAACAGAGTCCCATTGTCACATTATATTGCTTTGCGCAGCGACCGTTTGATATTTTTACCATAGTAATACTGTGCACAATACGGGTAGACTCAAAATTTATTAGTACTCCAAAAAGAAGGCAAAAAAATATGCCTAGCGACGAAAATCCCATTCGATATCTCAAACAATTACGAAGCTATAACCGTTTTAATATTGCTTGTTAGAGAGAGAAAACGGTCACAGATCGTGGCGTCACGATAGTAAATGACGATCATTTCGTATCTTCATATTAAACAATTGTCTTTTTCTCAAACATGCAATGAAATATTGACGTTGTGTTCTTCATAATGGGCTTCGAAGTGTCACGTTTCGGGCGCAGCGAGACGAGAGACCCGTAATAGCATTTCATACAAAATTGGAGGCCTAGGCCGGCAAGATGGTCTTTTTTAATTTTAATTCCTCAATTTGTGGCACAGGATCACGGCGTTCAGCCATGAAAATTAAAGTTTGATTTCTTGGAGTTTTTTTTAATTTATTTCATTGCATGTTTGAGAAAAGCACTATACCTACCTTGGCGTGAAAAGGGGTTGCCGGCCTCATAAGTATCCGTCCTCGCTACGCTCGGCCGTCTATATGTACTCGGCCGGCAACCCCTTACTTCCCGGCCTCTGTAGTAATGTACTATTACTGCGTTTTGCGGAAAAGGGGCAGAATATACGCCCTCTTTATACACATAACTTTGTGATTATTTATTCCCCTGCTTTCCTTTTTTCTCCACTTAACAACATTATTCTTTTTCGGGAAAATTCAACATTATTGGTTATTTTATATGGTGTCTACGCCCCTATTGACGACGTAACAAAGACCGCGCGTCATTCTTGGATGAGACTAGCATGGGACCGGGAAAGACGTCCACTGCTAGACGTATGCCGCCCCCAAAGAGTGCCAAAGTGACCAGTCACTTTGTCACTCTTTGGGGGCGGCCTACGTCCAGCAGTGGACGTCCTATGGTCCTAATTAATTCTCATATGACTAGCTCAATTACTATTTTCACGGTTGAACTTAAAAACAGGCAATAAAAAGAACGTAAAACATCGGTATTTATAGGAACGAATGAGTTTACTTTCGGACCATAGTCGGGGTAGCGGACTATAGTTGTGTGGTTTTACGGTACTTACTCGAAGAGAGGCTTATGCTCAGCAGTGGGCGATTACAGTCTGATAATGATGGTGATAAATTGATAATAAATGTGGCAGATGCGAAGACTTGTTCATGGTTAGTGTCGTTGACACTTCCTCTTCCTGCGCTGTGCTTTTTTTCTTCAGAAACAATGTAACGATAATGGCGAACGGCGAAAAGATACTTAGACAGCAGAGCGTTTCATTAATCAAATGACTACCAAGTTCTTACAGCAGAAGCCTGACCATGCTAAGCAGTCTTCAAAAGTAGAGGTTACTCACCGTCGATCCATGCTGGACTGTTGGGGACGATACTCCGTATCTGCAGATACCCGTCTGTCTCCGGCAACCCCTCGGCACCGATTAATGTGAAGCCCAGGCCCTGGCAATTACAAAACGGTGTAAAAATTACTGTTGCTTATGTTTTTTTTATTGGAACAATCGTAAACAAACTAAACAGAAAGCTTGCGCTTTAAAGCGAGGTCGGTGCTGTATCCGTGATATTAGATAGAAGAGGGCATACCTACCTTTCTGTGGTTAAAAGAGAGAGACATGAAAATGTGGATTGATGGGGCCTTTATCTTCCGAGCAAATCGACTCCGGCATCACCGACGATTCTATGAAAGCAACTGGCTTTCAAACCAGAGGGAATACTACGTTAGGATTAGACCGGATTCCTTACGGTCTTTTCAGTGTTCTGTTAGTGTGACTGCGCGTCAATTCAGGGTTGGCAACGCCCATGTAACAGTCATGGAGTAGCAAGTGCCCATACACAATGGTGATCGCTTGCCAACAGGTGGGCCATACGCTTATTCACCACTGGGGTGAATGAAAAAACTGACCCCATACTGTCGCTACTTTGCTCGGAAGCTGACCAACCTTCGGGACTTACCTGCGTGCTTTTCGTGAGCGTGAGGGCGAATCTGTCACCCCGCAACTCGCCGGAAGAAGTCGATCCATTAGGTGGGCCGCTGCCTCCATTTTCGGGGCCAATTTTTTCTGCTGAAAATGCAATATCCATAATTTGATTATACACCTACAATCAACATTAAAAATGTCTTTATGCTTCAATTGATGTGTTTATTTATGAAATATTGAGTGATTTAAAGTAGAAGATTTACCTAAATATAAAATAGTGTGCAACCAAAAGCCAGAAACAAATGTCAATTCTTTACTTCCTTCGTTCTAAAAGTACAAAAGTTTTATTTTTTCAATATTCTGCATTCTACATGTTAGATGAGAAGATATAAAACTCAGTCTTTATTAATTTACTTTAGTTGTTTTCAATTTGCTGAAACCCTGAGAGTTCACAAATTCTTTGCCATAGCTTTATCAGAAAATCCTACTAATATTATAAATGCGAAAGTTTAGATGTTTGGATGTTTGTTACTCAGTCACGCTTAAACGGCTAAACCGATTTAAATACAATTTTGCACAAAGATAGTTTATAGCCTGGATTAAAATATAAGATAGTTTTTTCCCGGGTCCACGCGGACGAAGTCGCGGGCGGAAGCTAGTAGAAAATAAACCTAAGA
Organism: Epinotia bilunana; assembly: GCA_947049275.1. Classification (NCBI taxonomy): domain Eukaryota; kingdom Metazoa; phylum Arthropoda; class Insecta; order Lepidoptera; family Tortricidae; genus Epinotia; species Epinotia bilunana. The sequence goes on along the minus strand of OX346275.1, from coordinate 1,967,934 downwards.
ATGGGCATGGTGATATTCCCAAGGAAGAAAAACACATGGCATGCATATTAGTAAATAATTTGGGGCTCTATAACTTTTTGATTCATCAGAGGTGCATTGCCAAAACTGAAATAAATGACTTAAAATCTCTTACTTACCACGTAATCTCCTAGCCTGAAGCACCGGGTTCTCATACTGCGTCCGTCTATTAATGTGATCCACATAGTACGAGCCATATCTTTCATCGGTAACCCTCTCCCATCCGTATGGCAGCTCGTCTTCCCCACATTCTCCAAGTGAGTGTTTCCGAACCCGTGCCAGGCGAGGGTCTAGCCAGTGAGATGTTCCAGTGTTGTGGCTGCAATTTCAATTTGTTTATCAAAAACAGAAATCATAAATGTAATCTATAAGGAGGCAATGTTTGTGAGATTGTAGCTTTCTAAGTTTGATATCAGGGACGTCCACTGCTGGACATAATAATAATATAATATATAATATAATATAAGCCTTTTATTCAGACAATTTTACAGTTTAGAGAGTTTAGAATGATTGTACACAACTTATCGAATTAAATAACTTAACTTAACATATTACTGGTTCAGACAACATCGGTTTGGTCTGTATGCCGTTTGGCAAGGGCCTCTTCCATCCCTTTCCATTTTTCCCTGTCTCTCGCCAGTCTGGTCCATTGTCTCCCTGCGAATTTGACAATTTCATCTTCCCATCTCATTTTTGGTGGTCCTTGTTTTCTTTTTCTATCTTTCAGGAACCACCATACAATTCTCTTGTTCCATTTCTCTTTACCCCTGATCATATGTCCTGTCCACCTCCATTTGAGTGTCTTAACTTTAACGGTTACATCTTCTACACATGTTTTAGATCTAATACACTTGTTTCTGATTCTATCTCTCAGTTTAACTCCAATCATACTTCTTTCCATGGCCCTTTGACATACTTGTAGTTTGTTTAAGTTGCTCTTAGTTAGGGTCCAAGTTTGACTGCCATAGGTTAAGACTGGTAGAACACATGTATTAAACAACTTCCTCTTTGTGGCTATATTGATTTCTTTGTTCTTCATTACTTCTCTTAATGACCAGTACCGTTTCCATGCGTTAGTTGTTCTTCTAGCAATCTCTTTCTCCATCTGTTCATCCATGGATAGTGTTTGTCCCAAATATATGTATTCATCAACATATTCTATGGTTTCCTCATTTACCACTATCGGTGTCTTTATGGAGTTGGTCATTGTTTTAGTTTTTTCTGCATTCATTCGCAGTCCCATTACCTCACTCTCGTATGCTAGTTCCTTTAGCATATTTTGCAGGTCTTCAGCTGTTTTTGCTATCAGCACTAAATCATCTGCGAAGCGTAAATGTGTTTGACATCAGACTAATGGGTCTATAGTTATTTATGTTACGAGGGTCGCCTTTCTTGAACAACAATATAATGTTTGAGGTAGTCCATTGGGTAGGTATTGTTTCTTTAGAGATAATTTCGTTGAAGAGAGCTGTTAGTACTGGAATCGTAACGTCTTTTGTAGCGATGATGAGCTCGTGGGTTAAAGCATCTGGGCCAGGAGATTTTTCCTTTTTTTGGGAGGTGATCGCCCGTTCAACTTCGGCTTCTAGTATGGTTGGTATTTCCTCCTCCTCACCTTGTTCCAAATATATTGTACTCTGTTGCTCTCTGGTTTCGTAAAGCTCCTTGTAAAACGTTGTCGCTACTTCGAGTATATTTTGTCTCCTTGTTTCGCAACCATCCATGCGGTTGTTTACTTTACTGATCCAGCTTTTTTTGTTGTCTAATTCTTTCCATGCCTTTTTAATGCCTCCAGTTTTGCTCACGCGCTCCTCTATGACACGTTCTCTGTATTTTTTCCTATCTTTTCTTAAATTTACCTTTATTAGTTTACTTAGTGCCGCTATGTGGTTCCTGGTTTGTCTACTCTTGCTAGTTTCCTGTATGAGATTTGCTCTTTTTTCGAATAGTTTCCTTGTGTAGTCAGTTATTTCCTTATCTAATTTGTTGTTTGTTTTTGTAATTTTTTGCGTTGTTTGTTTAATTTTCCTTTCCCAAAGGTTGTATTTATCTTGTTCACTTAGATTCTTTGCTTCTGCGTTGAAGTTGCTCAGAGCATCCTTGCTGATTTTGTTAATCTGTTCGTAAACATTGCCACATATGTTTAGAAGTTTAGGCTTGGGATTTGGTCTTGGTTTCTTTTGTGGTTTCGCTTTCAACTTAGCTCGCACCATCCTATGATTAGAATTGAAATTTAAGTTGTTCACAACACCTGTATCTTCGAAGTTCTTGGGTTGGTTGGTTAGGATGAAGTCTATTTCATTTTTGACGCGTCCTCCTGGAGAAATGCTGGCCATAGTCTGCTGTCACTACACACATACATATAATCTGCTGGACATAGGCCTCCCCCAAAGAGGGCCACAATGACCGGTCCTGCACCACCCGCATCCAGCAGACTCTCGCTACCTTTACCAGGTCATCAGTCCACCTTGTGGGGGGCCTACCCACCCACACTGCGTCTTCCGGTACGTGTTCGCCACTCGAGAACCTTTCCGCCCCAACGGCCATCGGTTCTACGTGCTATGTGCCCCGCCCACTGCCACTTAAGTTTAGCAACCACACACAGGTGTATAGAAAGGACTTTCCGGGTGGACATAGGCTCCCTCGGCTCTGCCTACATTATTTACAATACGCCGGAGCGGCGCGGGCAGCTAATCCTTACTAATATTATAAATGCGAAAGTGTGTATGTTTATCCTTCTTCCACATCGCAACGGAGCATTATATTAACGTGATTTTTTTGTATGGAGATAGTTTAGAAGCTGGAGAGTGACAGGCTACTTTTTCCAGTGGGAAAACATCTAATTCCCACGGGAAAATTCAATGTTACATTTTCATATAACCACGCGGGCGAAGCCGCGGGCATCAGCTAGTCATATATATTTCTATAAAGAGCATTAGTACAAAAATAATATATTTTGTTGCCACCTTTTCATATTCACATAAAAAATTACACAATGTGGCACCATACATGACAATGTTGTCTCAGGACACACATTGAAAAATAAATTGAAAACCCAATTGCTAGTACACAGAAGGACCATTAATAAAAATTTTTTTAGAGGCAAGTTAATTTTAGCCACTGGAGATTTTGTGTGAAGTCCAAGAAACACTATGCCCTTCCAGCTCCATCATCAGACAAGGAATTTACTCTCTTAATATATTTTATTGTATATTATACAAGTGAAAGAATTTTTGAAAACAGATAAGTGGTTCTAGAGATTACACCCTGGATACAAACATACAAAGCTACAACTTCATACTTAGTATACTAGAGTAATTAAATCTGTTCACAATGTCTGTTTCTTAACATAAATATAGTCCACAGAAGCTATTTTGATGCTCTTCAATAATGTTTATGTTATTTTATAAACAAAGCTCCAGCATACATTCCTTCAGTGTAACATCATGCCTATACAATTGTATTATTATGGTATTAAACATACTCAAGGTTTTCTGATAAGACAATTTACTCACTCGATAAAGTATGCCTCTCCTGATGGTGTAAATGCTTTCTCCCACATCGGTGGCAAAGGCCCCAAGTTGTATTCATCCTCATCTTCTCTTTTATGCCCTGCTTCTCCGGGCCTCACTCCAACTACAGAGCCCCCAACTGTGCCGGCTGTCCCTGAGCTATGTGTTGAAATATTCGCTGATGACAGTCTGTCCGAATCCATTGAGATTGTTGTTTGATCTTCTATATTATAAATGCACCTTCATTTTTTCTCAAAATACCATAGATGTGCTCTGTAGCATTTACTTTTCTTCTTCTTGCAGTGAGCTTCCAGCCAGTGAGTTTTTTTAACAGTGACACATTCGGCGCAAATAAAAACAAAACAATATCAGCATTCCAATCATTACGAATGACTCATTTTTGGATACTGATGACTCCTCACCGACTTGTTAGATCGCGTTCTATCAGCCTCATAACACAACAAGCATGGGTAACTAACAAGATTTTCATTATTTAGTCGTTCAACCGTGTCATAATTGTTCACTCGGAGCGTTGCAGCAATCGACATAATATCTGCACTGCAGGTGCATCGTAACGAACTTGACGAAAATACACGTTCCCACGATCCCGTATCACTGTTATAACGGTTAATTAGACGACATGAACTGCATTTCAATACTATGTAGTCAATTAAGATAACAGATTACCATTCTCACGAAACAGGTAAATTATTCAATAGAATAAAGTTTTTGAAAGTACGACAAGTGCAACAAGTGAAGTGAGTAGCACACAACTACAGCTGTTTATGAGAGAGAAAGCTAATTAAATTAATGACACGTAAATGAATTCCTTGGTTACTGGTTCCGAATGTAGAGAACACTGCACTTTTCGGGATTTAGCACTAGTTATATGTAATTTTCTCTCATAAAACTTTAAAATGCGGGCCGGAAATTCGTTTCACTTCACGGTTGAGCTTCACACTCACACCCACATACGGAATTAATATAATAAATACACATTTGGTGTGACAGAGACAAGAGCATTTGGAGTATTCTTCAAGACCGCTCAGTGGGAAAGAGATAGACCAGTTAGGAATGTTGTTTCGCAGGCGTATTCCCTTTACAGTTATTTTATAATTTACTCAGAACTTAAATTAATCAAGCATTAAAAAAGATTTAATTAAATATCCACAGCATTTTGGCTTTACAATGGTAAATGACTTTTACCATGAATATTTCGATGTTGCGCTGTTAATCATGTGTCTTGAACATACCTGTCTACTTTGCAACAGTATCAACAGAGGGCGTTGTTAAATTCTACAAGAGAGTATATTACAAGGAAACATAGTTATCATTATTTTCGGAATGTAGTTCATATCATGTTATTTACATCGAAGCTAAGTTGAGTTTCTAGTAAATAGCTACCAATATTTTTATCTTATGCTTTTTGTTTTTGTCCTTGCCCATCTGAAATCTGAATTTGTATCGATTTGAAAGTTGATCTGAAATAGTTTTACTACTGCCCGCTAGATGGCAATAGCGTTGTACAGCGGATAAAAATATGCAGTTTTGTCACTTTATTTTGTGGTAACGTTGATGTAAATAATTTTGAATGGGTACTTGCTATAATTAACTTTATATAAATGAGAAAGTAACTCTGTCTGTCAGTTACTTTTCACGTTTAAAACGCTAAAGCGAATGAGATAATTGGTTTGCAGATAGGTAATTTATGCCAGCACGGCTATCACAAGACGGCGCGCGAGTTCTCTCGATTTTTCTCGCTGCTCACACTATACCTCTCTTTCTAAGTGAGATTGCGAGAAAAATTGAGAGAGCTCGCGCGCCGTCTTGTGATAGCCGTGCAGAAGGATGTAAAATAGGTGGTACCTAGAAGTTTCTTTGGGAGTGCAATAATGATTAGGGGTAGGTATGGATAGGAGAGGAGGCATGGAAATTTTATAGCGATTAAGTAGGTACCTAACGAGTCTACGTGGTCTAGCTTATTCGTGGGCAAAGGCTGGTATAAAATATTACCAAAGGATTTTTTTTTGGAAAGTCCGTACCTACTTTAACAAAGCGAAAGCATAGGTAAGGGAAAGTCCCTAACGCCGGACGGCACCTAGTGCCGGACACTCGTACTATTTCGATAACCAATAACGCGAGCAATTCAATTTTCCCCCCCGCGCCCCTTTACTTGTCCTTGTTCCACTAGGTGCCGTCCGGCGTTAAAGGGACTTCCCCTTAAATGCTAATTCTTCATACTTGTACAACTAACCTACAAAATACAAATAACTATAAATAACACATATTAAGATTACTTATTTATCCTGGCAATTTGTATCTCACTCGGTCAGACTCGGGGCTTCGCTGAGTTTCTTACTACGTTACTAAACTTATAGGCCAGCTGAAAAGACTAGCATCTTCTCAGCTACATCAGGTTTAGTGCAAGCCAATCGTAAAAATTCCGTTTAGTCCTTTCACCGCCACGCTACGCAGGTAGTGCTACACCGTAGTCTGCAACAGCTTAAAAAAATGTTTATTTTAGACCATTTTGATCCATATGTTAAGTACAGAAAAGCTTTAAAAACCTACGTCAGGGATAGAAGTGGGATACAAACTAAGGCATATAAAAAAGAAATACTAAATGGTTTAGGCTAGCCCTTCACAGTGCTAAACAGTGCGGCCAAAGTTCTCTAGATACTTGGACCTGCCAAGAGCAGTACCTTGTTAGCGGACAGTCGAGGCGATTGACTAACACCCTTAGAAGGCCGTGGCTGCTGCCGCGCACCCAGATTTCCACCTAGCTTAATGTCTATATGTAGCGCAAAAGAACCCCTATCGCTGACGCGTGTGTGGTGAGATTATCGTTGAATGGGTTAGATTCTACATGCAACCCTGATTTTATTGAAACTGCTATGTCACTGGAGCGCAAACTTCCAGTGCATGGTGTATTACAGTTCCAATACTACTGTAACCGCTTACGTAGTCGCAAATCACTCTACGACTACGTAAACGGTTACATAATACACTTCATAGGACACTTCCTAGAGTTTTCCCCAGGGTATATAGGTATACCTACTAGAACCGTGTAGGTACTCCTATCACTCCTAGGTATAAATAATGGAGTTAACTACATCGTTTGTGGGAGAAGAAGTTGACCGGTTTAGATATGAATAATCATAAAAGGAACAGGATCTTAGGTTTAACGGACTTTCTGCCGGTAACCCCTTTATTTACGAGATAAAACGACATCGGACCGGCGTTGTGACGAAACTACAAGTGAATAACTAAAAATAATTTTACGAGGTTATTATTTCCATGCAACCGGGCGCGCCTGAATTATGTCTCGTATTCAGAAATATACTGCATCGCTATTTCCCGTGCCACCTAAATTTTATATTCCACGTGCTTAGTCACGTATGTTCGCTGGCCGGGCTGGCCGACTCCTGCGATAAAAACTAGCCCCCTGCTAGAATCCGGACACACAAATTAATTAATAAATTACACAACATTAAAAAATAATTGTAATCCGAAGCGATCCCGCCTTTGACAGCTCTTGGCCACTTTCCCGCGCTTTCCCGGAATCAATCTTACGAGTCGGATTTTTTTCAATTACCGGAAGTAAGTGCATTGGAATTTCATAGACAGCCTAATTGATTGGTGCTTCTTTTTCAGTGCTGTGAGTGCTATATATTTGTATCCTGAGTGGTAAGATGTTTTAGATGTTGGTGTCTTTGATTTAGCTAAACGCTTGTTTGCAAAACTGTGACGATCCTAATTATTACACAGAAATACATTAAATTGGGCTTGGCACTGCTGGATTTCTCTCAAGATGTGACTGGCCGCGTATATTAAACGCTAGACCATCGAGAATGTCAACCCGTGACGCAATCGGATACCGAAATCTTGCTATTTTCGGGCTTGATCCGTTATTTTGAAATTGTTGCACGTGATTTTCCGTGTAGGTTGAGCTTTAATCATGCTATCATTTTTCATTTATAAATGTAGGTATTGGCTGAATGACTAAGACCTGAGTCATCAAAGCCGCGAAGTCGTATATTTTCGATTAGCGATTATTTTATTATAGTCTAGGTTGCAATGTAGGTGTAATGTTAAAAGGATGTAGGTTATACTTACATTAGTTATATATGGATATGGAAGTCTACTGACATACTTTTTTAATTGACATTTTGGAGACCACTGTGGTCGCAATTTCCTAATCAGATAAACGGAAGATAACACCTAATGTTTTCTGTCAGAAAGAGACGAATGCATCCTGTCTTTATCACGCCATCTAGTAAACCCATTTTCATCTGGAAATATGTTTGTCCTTGCGTTGTCTATAGATCCTCATACTAGTTGCAACCTGAAGGAGCACAGGGCCCGCTTGCTGCCTATAATGCCATGAATTAGAGCATCCTTATGTCGACTGTGAGTTCCTCACCTCATTGAAAAGGGAAAACTTGACTCAAAGACTTTGTCGTAGACAACAATTGGAATTAATTAAAGCGCGCCCTTCAAAGCGGATCATTTTTAGAAAGTTTGTACCTAGGTACCAATTAAGTATATCAAATTAAGGTAAGTATATACTCGTAGTATACTTCTAGCGTTTCTCTTCTGTTACCATCTTGTATTCTTTTATATATTTTTTAGTTTCTTTAGAGTTAAGAAAGTGTCAGAACCATAATAGTCAAAATTAGTAATTAAGTTTTTTAATTAGATACAAATATAATTAATTCTCCCATTTTGAAGCTAGCTACCAAATCTGGCTACGATTTGGGACAAGTTATTTAAACGCGGCACGGCGGCAACTCCATCGCTAAAAAGGCGGGTCTTCAAATAACATCCATGCACTTTTGAGAGTTCTGAGACGGTTACTCATACAAACCGTCGAATTTGTCGGTCTTCACGCAACATTTCACGGTGTATGAGTTTCATTTATTGGCATCGTGTGTCTGGGCCTAAGTCTGAAATTCAAAACGTCATAACATTCCATTTAGGAACGCTTTTCTTGACTAAGCATTAGAGTCTATTCTGCATTGGCGCATCCTGAAAGCAAACGTTTGCAACACGGTCGTGAAACGCAGTTGAGCAGATTAATAGGTACTTAAAGAGTTAATATAGATATATCTTATGTGTTGTCCTGGATTAGTGTGGAGACGCAAGTTCTAGTCTCGCTTAAGGTACTTTTCGTAAGATACTACTGGAAATATAACGTTGAAACGTTCATCAACATATCTGACATCGGGAGAGACGGGTTGTAAAAGTATTCATTTTCCCTAAGTACTTATCTTACAAACTAACTAGAGCGCCAAAGGCCCGCAGAGCCAGCCCAAGCGGACACTAACTAGTTTTTTCCCGCGACGCGGGGTGTAAACACCCCGTGATCTGTAGTTGGGCTTTTTTTTCCAAATCTGACTAGTCTTGAGTTCTAAACTTTTCTATGAAAAGCTAGAGGGAGAAATCTGCTACGGGAAGTGAAAAGGGGGATACAGATTTAAGCTCAGATCTTGCACTCATCGTCTTGTTTGCGGAAGAACAAGGGTGGTGTGGGTTACTTTATTACCTTATTAGTAAGGAACCCTAAAAACAAAACATATAATTAAAGCTTAATAAGCTAATAAGAAATGATCATCCAGTTCCTCACTACTGTTGAAATGACAGATGCATGCAAACGAGAACATTATTGCGACGCGATGCATCAACGCAACACGCCCGCGTCCTGCGAATAAATCGCACGATAAAACAGATATAAATAGCCCGGCGGATCTTGTTTAGATACCAGTGGCCCGATTCGCGATGGTACTAAGTTACAATTTTATAAGTCTTACCCACCCTTTACACTTGTCTAAATGCAGTGCACTAACTGCACACACTCACTGATTAGAGCATGACGGTTAGGTTTATCTCATGGACCTATGATATAGTATCATAGGTCCATGGGTTTATCTACCCTCTCCCTGTTAGTGCACTTCATTTAGCCAGGTCTAAAGGCCGCTGAAACTGGCAATACAGGTGTAATGACCAGTAGCGTGTGATATTTATCGAGCGCCTATGTGTTGCTTTATTAGGGCGGGTTGCACCAACTTACAATTACAATTACAGGCCGATCAACGTCAAATATGGCGCCGGCAGCTGTCATCCCATAGAAACTTCTCAAACTTTCAATTAATACATTCAGATTTTAACGAACACCGCTAACTATTACAGACAGTTTGGTGCAACCCAAACCTTAGAATTGTAAAATTCTGAATTGTAGCATCATGAAAGTTAGCAGCGCTATCTCCCTAGGGATTATTATAGTGGACTAAATTTTATCTTAAGCCGCGTTTACGTCACAGGCGTAATTTTGCGCAGTACAACTTGGGCGTTTATCAGGCGCTATTGTCAGATTGGTAATCCATAACACTTAACTATGCCCGCGCGTAAATGCGGCCTAACGGTCTATGTCACCTGCTCGGTTAGCACAAGACGGCTCGCGAGCTCTCTCGCACTATCCGTCTCTCTCTTATTAGAAAATTTAGAAAGAGACAGATAGTGCGAGCTGGAGAGAGCTCGCGCGCCGTCGTGTGCTAACCGTGCTGGTACTGCTGGGCTGGGTGATCTCCTGATCTCCATGGATGTCGCGTTATTGGCCAGCTTTAAAATCTAATGACGACCTTGACAAAGACTCCTAAATAAACTGCGTCATTAGTTGTTACTGTCCTAGAAATAAATTTAATTCGTAATGTTGATACAGACTAAAATGTATTTTTAAGAGTTGCTTGACATTTATAATAAAATTAGAGAATGAATTACGCAGGAGAAATTACAGGTCATGACGTAGCGATCTTGGGCGCGTTCCACGAAGCAACAAGTTGCTGTTTGAGAAGAGGAAACTAACAAAATTGGTGTGCGCGACCAGCACTCGCCAGACGAAGTTAGAATAGAAGTCAGCAGGGCCTCGTGCTTCCGGCACTTATCCATACGGGCCGAAATTAAGTAGGGGACTGTAGATTTAGTACACGTGTGGTGATCGACTAGGCGCGTCCAGACGTCCGAGCGCGTTCAGCTTCGTAGGCAGCGTTCCTACCTATTAAGCTAAATGTTAGCACATGGTGCTGGTGGAAGGTGGTAGTGTTTAGCGATGCAGCCAGCTGTCGATTGACAATGTCGAATATCACCCCACGGTCCTACTTATCTTCGTTGTTATTTGTGGTGTTAGGTATTCCCTGTTTATACATCGGCAACAGTTGGTGCCACTTGGCTGTAATAATTTAGAAATGGTCCACGAGTTCAGAAAAAAACAAGGAAAAGTGTTGAATTTAATTGAAATCTGACTTTAGCGATTGTTGAAAACTGAAAAATTTTTGAAGGTATACCTAACTAAAAATTACTAAAAAAATACTATAGTTAGTATTTTTTAAGTAGACTTCTTCACTTCTTCTTCTTTTAAAAAATGGCTTCCATCTAAGTTAAGATGATTTCGCCAATGTCAAGTTTGTTTATAAAGCGACGTTGTTCGGTAGTTTGGTCAGTCGTCAATAATGCAATCAGCGTCAGAAGCTCCGCTAAAAAAGCAAGGCGTCCACCGCTGACCGCATCCCCGACGAAAGACCTTTTAAGTAGAAATTTAGGGCGAGTTGCACCAGCTTATGATTACAGACCGATCAACGTTAAATATGGAGTTGGCAGCTGTCATCCCATATACTCGTAAAGTTGTCAAACTTTCCATACATTCAGATTTAAACGAACCGGTTACAATTATATACGGTTTGGTGCAATCCAGCCCTTAGTGTTGTGTGTTAGTCTCGGAGTGCTGTTAAACAGTGAAGTTGCTCTCACGCTCCTAACCCCAACAAGGTCTACCTGCTCCTCGGGGTTGGAAGGCCAGACCGCAGTCGCTTCTGCTAAGAATAGTGCCTGCTACAGTATTTAAATAGGTAGGAAAGGGACGCCGGGCTCTTAGGGCGAATATCCAGCACCAGAGATTTTGTTAACCTACATATATAACCTATGCTCCCTTAGCGCCTTGTATAGCCTTAAGAGACATTGCGTTTAATGTTGTTAATTATGTTTCAGAGTTTAGTTTGCAGTACTCGAATAAATTCCAATGACAGACTGCCTTTGTTAATGACATTAAATTGCGGAAGCGGCCAGACCCCATATCTGTTGGAACATATATGGAGTTCGTATATGGCCCAATACATCTAAACTCTTTCTGTATTAGGTTTTTACAGATTAAGACAGGTCACCACTCATTGTTTACTTTTATGAGTTCGGGCCGCATGTAGTGCATTCACAATAAATTCACAGAACAGATAAGGTGTCTTAATGAATATCCCGGCTTCTCCAACATGGTCGGCCTTATAACGCGATAAGTGACAAGATAAGAGCGACGCCTCGTTCTATCGAACGGTGTCAGCCAGTGACGGACGCCCTATCCTGTCATTTATTGTGTGATAAGGCACGAGGCTGATACGGGGTCTGGTCGCTGCCCGTCGTGATTGACACGCAACGCTCGGAACGGCCCGGTCCGGTGCGAGCTCGGTGACATGACTTTGCATAATGTCCCGGCCCAGACTGCTGCGGACGCGGCTCGGCTCGGTGCGGACTCGGAAACGGCCCGGTGGCCAAATGTGACAAGCATATAAGCTCGGGGACGGCTCGGTACGATTACAGCTCGGTGCAAACACGGCCCGCTGTAGCGTGAGTCATCCTTTATACTGTTTCTAAAATCTATAATAGACTGAGAGGCCTTTGATGATATCATAACCAGATAGCCTACGTAATATTGAGTTTCGGCGATGAAACACAACACGGCGAAATTCGCAACATGATTAAATCACAAGACAGTAAAGACGGAGAGTGCTGCACATAAACCTAATCTAATACCTAACCTAACCTAGCAGACACGAGAATCCGAAAAGGTCATCATATTTGTACTATGCACCCCTAAAAATCCTGTAAGTGAATTTCACAGCAACATTTACAAAAATACATCTGTACAACCCCCTTATTCTTAAAACTTAAAATGCGTCTGCTAAATAAAATGTTCTTAAGACCTTTTCCTACGAACACAAATTTCAAAGTGACGGATAAAGACAAACGTATTATTAACGCCATTTAGTTAAAATAGGCTGGTAGAACGTTTATGTCGCCATCTGGAAAACCAAAATGGTACTTGGAAAAATCAGGAATCTTGGACTCGATATTTGATTAGGTACTGTGATCGAATTTTGATTATGTGAGCCTTTTTATGGGCCGTTTTCTAGATACGGTTTTATAATATAGATAACTAAATAACTTAATTATATGCGATTAAATCCCGTTAAGTAAAAATAATGGTTATTAGAAGTCCGTGTTCTAACATTTTTTCTAAGAAGCTCTGTCATGTCACCTGGCTGGCTAGAGTAATTGGCTTTCTGGCTTCTGTCCCGTTGGGCAGAATAACAGCAAGAAATCGTAGAATGAACCATATAAATCGAAGTAACAGGAAGGGCAAGGAATGCAAGTCCTAGTTACTTTTAGACACTATTTAGCCTATTAAAAGCCCCACTTAATATCCTCATCGCTGCTTCGCTATAAATCTGCAGCATGATTAATCACAAGCGACGGTACGAGAACCGTTGATGGTCCGGTTCGGGGAACGCGTATTTGGGGCTAGCTGGCGCCAGTGATGTATGGTTAATTTTGACACGAAGTGGGAAAACTGTTGTGGATTCAGTCAGTGTAGATTCCGCTGGGCTCAATATAGGGTACAGTCAAGTCTAAAGTTTCTGTAATATCACAGCGTCCCGCTCTGCCCCACGCCCGCGTAGCACGGTTCTCTTTCGTATAGGGTTGCCACGTTCACGCGTCATTGTCGTCGCACAACGCTGCGGGCGTAGCATGGTTGCTATTTTCTCACTTATCGTTATGTGGATAAGACCAGTCCGTCTCGTTCTGACGAGTATGTGAGTGCGAAGGTGACGGATGTATTATCCACAACGATAAGCGATAAAATAGCAACCATGCTATGCCCGCTGGTCACGCTACGAGTGTCACTTTGAACTGCGTTTGCTTGAATTTCACCTTAGAGGTGCATGAGAACTGGGTTTAGACGAAGTGGCCAGAGGGATAGGCCTGGCATACGCCAGAGGAGAACCACGAAAAGGATTCCATTACAATATCAATACTATAATAGTGCTTTCCAAAACTGAGCCCCTGATAAATGTATGAACTAAGTATATCGTTTCATTAAAGAACCTAATTCAAATAGACGGTGAAGCAATTTTGCAACAATAATTTGTTGCAAAATAAGCAGAGTCGCGAAGAAATATACTCTAACCTTGAATTTTAATTGGGATTTCAACGGCTGAGATGGTAATAAATCACTCAATAACTCTTTCAGTCGATTTCTAATAAAAGATTGCGTTTTAAATATAAATTGAGTGAATGAGAAATTATTAGCCCTCGGTGACGGAGGACAAAGCTGCTGACATGTTTATGTTCAGATCGTTTCAGTCATTTGTTCGTTCATAAGTTTGTCGGATGAGGCGCATGCAGCAAGGGACCGTTTTTGGGACTTCGGAAGATGCCCATGTTTTGGCTGATACCTATTTTTCTACGTCCGTACGCTCTTTATATAGTGGTCGATTCCATTCCATCCATTCCATTATGTAGGTTTTGAAGCAACCCGTTTGACGACCGACACGCCGCCATTATTCCGTAGAGCCGCTTTCCAAGAGCATTCGTTTTATTTACTCACCTTACTCGCTTTTAGATCTGGTCGGTCCATGTCGTTGGAGACCTTCCCCTAGATTTGATGCCTTCTACTTTTCCTTGCACAACAAGACGCTCTATGGACGCTCAGGCTCGTCGGAGTCTGTCCAAAGTAATTGAGGATCCGACACTTCACAGTTGAGAGCGGCGATGCTTAATTCCGAGCTCATAAAGAATGGACACTTTGGTGAATTCGATCTCATGGTGTATAGCAGACTACTAAGTACTTGTATAGTTGAGATTATTTAAGTTGATCACCTTTTTTATAAAACTGTCATTAAAATTTTTACCTTTTACCTTGGACGAAAGAGTTGCTTTTCGAATGGACTACTTGATGCAATTTCGTCAACTTAAATGAAACGAACACCATGTCTGAATGTGAAGTGCTAAAAACACGGAGACATTGTCTTACCGGCGTTCAGCCAGCTAGCAAATATTTTACATTAGCTGTGTACTAATTATTTCATTCACGATGAGGGATCGGCATTATTAGCAAGGTAATATGATCCCATATACCATTGCGATGCAGCAAGATTCATTACTGCACGTCTATCATGGGACGGCCGCGACATACTCTAGATTTTTCTCGCTCTTTACCTCTTGTCTTGTTCTAAGTGTTCTAATAAAACAGAGACAGACAGTGCGAGAAAAATCGAGAGAGCTCGCGCGCCGTCGCGTGATAGCCGTGCTGTTATAAATCAAGTGTTCTCGCGTTTTGAGTACACGTTTATTTACATTACATCTCGGCGTGGATATATTCGGCTGTTGAAGCGGAGTTATGGCGGAGTTAGTGTTTAACTTCTGCCTACTGCGATTGGAACTGTCTCGTTACTCAGAGCTTCGAAGTGGTTGGCTTTTTTCTCGCATCAATTAGTCTGGTATTTTTAAATGCGGCATGAGCTGATCACACTTTTATTCTGAGATTCAAGCCACCCTTTCAATATTCACAATATATTGTGATTTATATGTAAAACCCGTAAAGAGTAGTTACCGTTTGTAAGATGCTTTCTGCCGTTCAAATAAGAATGACGACGCATTAACGCACATGTGCTCATATCATCAGAACAAGACTCTCTCAAATGAATGCTATAGCGATATATGTAGCAATACAATACGAATGTAGCATTGTAGGAGCAGAGAGTTACCTCGGGGAAACCCAACAGAAACCTCCAAATCACCTAAACAGAAAGCCATAATAACGAACGACCCTACTTGCTGTGGGTACGTGGTGTTTATTTATTTTTATTTATACGTTATTGCATACAAAACGTATAAATGGCGGGCTTAATGCCTGGCATTCTCTATCAGTCAGAGTCAGGCTGTCAGAGCTTCCGAGGATGCGTTTTGTAGAGAGAGATGCACCTGTTTGTTGGTTTCTCTGAAGTTTTGAAAGTCCAAAGGTGTTGTCCGTGTACCATCAGGCAGGTTATATGCTTGTTTACCACTGTGACAGAACGCAAAGCGTGCCATACACTGTTGCCGAGGTAACGATTCTATTCCTGTATGTTACGCGAGTACTGGCCGTTTGTTTTCCAAATAATTGCCGACCAGTTGGAGTCAAGGTTGGGTATTAAGAAAAAGAAGTTCGATTTACGAATCGATCATATATCAATAGCGCTATAAATCTTTAACCGACTTCTCCGCCCGATTAAATTAGACATGTATACTATTGGTAGTGGAAGTATAGTCTACTAGCTCGAGCGAAATAATATTTTCACTCCTGCTATTAATGGTCAACGGTTTGATTGCTAATAGCTAAGCGGCGCCAATGTTGGATGCTCGGTTGATGGTGTTTGCATGAACAACTTCAGCTATGCAGACGAGCTGGTGTTGATTGGTTGATTTGCAAAACCTCATCGATCTTTGTGAGAGATACGCAGAAGCCCACGGGCTTAGATACAACGCCAAGAAGAGCGAATTTTTAGTGTTCAAGGCCGGTACTAAAACGTATGAGACTCTGCCACCTGTTTCTTTATGTGGCACCCATCTAAACAGAGTCAAACACTTTAAATATAGGTCATCGGGTCACTGAGGATCTCTGTGACAAAAGGGACATCGAGAGGGAGCGTCGGGCGCTGTCCGTCCGCTGCAATATTTTGGCCC